>CM044305.1:5992500-7411289 GCA_024291935.2 Okapia johnstoni
GGGGGGGGGGGGGGGGGGGGGGGGGGGGGGGGGGGGGGGGGGGGGGGGGGTGGGGGGGGGGGGGGGGGGGGGGGGGGGGGGGGGGGGGGGGGGGGGGGGGGGGGGGGGGGGGGGGGGAACAAGGGGGGGGGGGGGGGGGGAGCTGAGGTCAGGGGGGGGTGGCTGGGGCTGTGAGGACAAGGGTGCAGGGGGCTGCAGTTCAGGGCAGTTGAATGAGTTCACTTGCACAGCCATGCAGACAAAAGGGGGTGGCGATGCTAGACAGTGCTGCGTAGACCAGAGGAATGGCCCAGGCAGGAGGAGAAGGGGGCGACAGAGGATGAGACGGTTGGATGGCGTCACTGACGCGGTGGGCGTGGCGTTGAATAAGCTCCGGGAGTTGGTGATGGACAGGGAAGCCTGGCGTGCTGCAGCCCGTGAGGTCGTAAAGAGTCGGAGGTGACTGAGCCACGGAGCTGAACTGAACTGAAGGGTGAGGACCATTGCAGTTTAGGTCAGTGACCTCTAGATGGAGCTGTGTAGAAAAGAGGAAGGCTGATGAGAGAGGAGGTCAGGGACGTGTTTCTGGCCTTGCGTGTGGACGAGGAGGAGCGGGGGGCGGGGGGATTTGTGAGCGGCGAGGGATGTGTGGGTGCAGCTGGGTGAACGTGAGGAGGAATGGACGGGGCTTTCAGGGACCAGGTGCTCGGGCTGAGAAAGACAGGACTGGAGATGAGTTCGGTGACCTGTTGCTGGAGCTGTGTGGAGCTTTGGGAACCTGAGGCAGGAGTATTAGAAAGTAAAGTCAAGGACCAAGTGGCAAGAGCTCTCCGTAGCAGGAGGAAGACAATCGTACGGGAGGACAGGTACCCCTGGTTATAAGTCTCTGTACAAGGAGGGGTGCAGATAAAGTTGGGCTCTGGTGCCTGGAGTGGTGTGTTCAAGTGGAAGGAGGGCTGCAGGGACAGCAGCCGGGTCAGGGACAGGCGGCCGGGTCTGCGTGAAGGAAGATGGGGAGGCTTGTTGTTAAAGTCGGGCACCAGTTGCTGGGACAGGGCAGAGGGCATTACAAGTAGGAGGAGCTTTTGAGATAAAGTCGGGGACTGGCAGCCCGACCTATGTGAACGGGGTGAGGAGGCTTGTACATTAAGGGAGGCCCCAGCGGCTGGGCCTGAGTGGACAAGGATGAGGAAGATCGTAGTTGAGGTCAGAGACCACTGGTTTAGCCGTGTAGAGAAAGACCTCGGGGGGGCTTCCCAGGCGGCTCAGTGGTGAAGAATCTTCTTGCCAATGCAGGAGGTGCAGGTTCGATTCCCGGGTCTGGAAGATCCCCTTGAGTAGGAAGTGGCAACCCACTCCAGTATTCTGGCCTGGGAAACCCTGTGGACGGAGGAGCCTGGCAGTCTACAGTCCATTATTCGATGGCAAGTCATTGGACGTGGCTGAGCACCCACACGGACTCACAGGCAGTGAAGAATGAGGCTGGAGCCATGTGAACATGGAGGAGGAACATCGGGGTGGAATTAAGGGATCAGTGGTTGGATCTGTGTGAACACAAATGGGGCAAGGTTGCAGAGGAGGGTGGGGACTTGTGGCTGAATGTCTGTGGACAGGGAGGAATGACTGCAGAGGAGGTCAGTGGGGCGGGGAGTATGTTTGTGTCTGGCACTCTGTTGACGAGGAAGAGGCCTGTGCATCAAGGCAGCAGACCAGTGGCTGGAAGCTGTGTGAACAGGCAGGAGGAGGCTTGCACGGGAGGTCAGCGACTCCCAGATGCAGCCGTGTAAACAACAGGGAAGGGGGCTGGGAGATGAGGTCAGGGACTTGAGGTCAGGGAGCAGTGTAAACAGGACGAGGAGAGACGCTGGGAGAGGAGGAGGTCAGGGACCTGTGGCTGGGATGTGTAGATGAGGAGGGAGGAGGGTTGGAGGTCTGTCAGGGACCCGTGATGGGCGCTTGTGGGGGGAAAAAAAAGGAGTGGGATGGCAGTGTTAACTCGCTGTGTCATTCTGCAGATTCCTACTGGCTTTTTCCATATCATAATATGCATATTTCCATGCTACCTTCTGTTAGTCCCACCATCCTTCCCCTACCCATCTGTCCTCTGTGTCTGCATCTCCACTGGTGCCCAGCAAATAGGTTCTTCAGTATCATAGATTCCATATACCTGTGTTAATATATGATACTTGTTTTTTCTTTCTTTCTTTCTGATTTACGTCACTCAGTATAACAGGCTCTAGGGTTCATCCACCTCAGTAGAACTGACTCAAACGTGATCCTTTTCATGGCTGAGGAATATTCCACTGTGTATACGTACCACGGCTTCTTTATCCATCCATCTGCCCAGGGACGTCTAGGTTGCTTCTGTGTGCTGCTGCTAAGTTGCTTCAGTTGTGTGCGACTCTGTGCAACCCCATGGACAGCAGCCCAGCAGGCCCCTCTGTCCCTGGGATTCTTCAGGCAAGACCACTGCAGTGGGTTGCCATTTCTTTCTCTGCTCGTGTGCTGGTTATTGTAAATGGTACTGCAGTGAACACTGATGTACATGCGGCTCTTTCAGTTAATGGTTTCCTCCAGGGCATATGTCCAGTACTGGGATTGGTTAGATCATATGATAGTTTTATTCATAGGTTTTTTTTTTTTTTTTTTTTTATTTAAGAAGTCTCCATATTGTTGTGCTCAGAGCTGGAGCACTGGGATGACCCTGAGGGATGGGATGGGGAGGGAGTTGGGAAGGGGGTTCGGGATGGGGAACACGTGTACACCGTGGCTGATTCATGTCAATGGATGGCAAAAAAACACTACAATACTGTAAAGTAATTAGCCTCCAATTAAAATAAATTTAAAAAATTTTTAATTAAAATAAATTTTTAAAAATCTCCATACTGTTGTCCACAACGGCTGTACCAATTTACATTCCCACTAACAGTGCAAGGGGGGCTTCTGTTGTGGCTCAGCTGGTAAAAAAAAATCTGCCCGCAAGGCACGAGACCTGGGTTGGGAAGATCCCCTGGAGCAGGGAAAGGATACCCACTCCAGTATTCTGGACTGGAGAATCCTATGGACTGCATAGTCCATGGGACTATAGTCTGTCGTGAAGAGTCGGACTCAACTGAGCGGCTTTCACTTTCAAACAATGCAAGAGGGTTTCCCTTTTTTTTCCCACAGCCTTTCCAGCATTTATTGCTTGTAGATTTTTTCAACGCTGGCCTGATATTTGTTCGTGCGAAACAAGCTGCTGATGGGCGCACAGGCCGGGATGTGCGGGAGGGTGCTGGGGTGGGCGCCCGGTCAACAGGGCTGTGACTGAGTCCCACATGCTGTACCCACAGCAGGAGCTCATTGAGAGCCTCGGCCGCAAGCTGCAGGTGCTGCGGGAGGCGCGGGAGAGCCTGCTGGAGGATGTGCAGGCCAACAGCGTGCTGGGCGACGAGGTAGAGGCCCTGGTCAAGGCCGTGTGCAAGCCCAATGAGTTTGACAAGTTCCGCATGTTCATCGGGGACCTCGACAAGGTGGTGAACCTCCTGCTGTCGCTGTCCGGCCGCCTGGCCCGCGTGGAGAATGCCCTCAACAACCTGGACGACAGCACGCCTCCAGGCGATCGGGTACTCCCCCCGAGGCGGGATGGGTGTAGGTGGGGGAGGGCAGAAGGGGAAGGGAGAGGGGTAGGCCCCACGGGGTGCAGAGTGAACACCTGGAAGCCTTGCTGGGCCCGCTGTCCACCTGGTTACACAAGGTTGTCTTCTCTCTTGCTCTCTCCCTTCTCGTAGTAGGGTGTCGCCCTGAGATTCCCCACATTGTTCAGTTGCTCGTTCGGGTCTGACTCTTCGCGACCCCATGGGCTGCAGCACGCCAAGCCTCTCTGTCCATCACCATCTCCCGGAGTTTTAGTCAAACTCATGTCCATGGAGTCGGTGATGCCATCCAACCACCTCATCCTCTGTCGTCCCCTTCCCCTCCCGCCTTCGATCTTTCCCAGCATCAGGGTCTTTTCCAGTGAGTCAATTATTCGCATCAGGTGGCCAAAACATGCAAGCATTATTTTATATGTTCAGACTCACGTCAGTTGAGTCGGTGATGCCATCCACAGGCTTATTAGTTAGCATCGGGGACCATGCCCGTGGTCCTCCTGGGCCCTGAGACTTCAGTGTATCCCTCTGGGTCTCCACATTAGGTCCACACTGGGCATGCTTGATGAGCTTCACCTTCCTAGAACCGGAGGCAGCGGTGGTCCACGGCCTCCTCCAGGTTCAGCATAGGGGCCTCCACTGTGACCAGCGTTGGGGGAAACTGTCGATGACAGGCATTAACGAGGGGCAAAGAGGCAGCGTTGGGCTGTGGGAGGCTTCCATCTTTCCAGATAGAAAGTAGGACACGTGGGCGAGACGTGGACACAAGACGCCCTACCTCCAATCAGCGCTGGTAGTCTCAGGGATGCCAACTCATCTCTAGCCCCCGTTTGGAGAATCAGCTGAGGTCTCTTTGTCTTCCGCTTGGAATTCATGCACTCCAGTTAATCCTTCTCTCACACTGGCAGGTCAGGGTGTCCTTTAGCAGGGGGCAGGTGGCCCTGAAAGGTGGTGCAGGCCAGGGATCCTTCCCAGGGGCGCAGTTTGTTTTTACCCCCACCCACCAAGCAGCAGCCCTATGCCTCTGGCCTCTCCTCGGGGCCCCTCCACCCCCGTGATGCTCCGTCGGGGCTGGGGGAGGCCGTTCATGTCTCCAGGTGGCAGAGGAGCGGGAGACTCTGCTGGCGTCAGAAACTGGGACCGAGGACGGGGCGTTCCCTGACGTCCACCAGCCGCCATGTAGGGACTGTTTAATGCCGCTCCTCGCTCCCTGTCTTGTTTCCACAGCAGGTTACCGGAGGGCAGGGACGGTAGGTGTGCGCCCCGATCTAGGAGTGGGGGAGTGTGTGTGCTCCCAAGTAAGGAGCCTGGGCAGCTATGCGACTCACCCGGCCCCATCCCCCGCCTCCATCTCTCTTCTTCCAGCCCCTTGTCCTCTTAACCATCCGCCTCTCCTTGTGCCAGAAGGGTTTAGCAGTCCTGCCCTGGGAGATCTCTTTAAGTGCACTGCTTTGGCCCACTTTGCCCCCATCCCCGGTGTTGTCAGGGAAACGCCTCCGTGCACACAGTACCCCCACCCCCACCCTGGAGCCCTTCGCTGCCTTTGCGCATCTCCCAGGTTTGGACTTTACCGGGCGCAGATGACTCTCGTGGTCTTCAGAGTGTATCTGGGCGCCTCGTGGTGGGCGGGGGGGTGGTGTATCCGGGCGCCTCGTGACGGGTGTATCCTGATGCCTCGTGGCGGGTGTATCCGGGCGCCTCGTGACGGTTGTATCCTGATGCATCATGGCGGGTGTATCCAGGCGCCTCCTGCGGGGGTGTATCCGGGCGCCTCGTGGCGGGTGTATCCTGATGCCTCGTGGCGGGTGTATCCGGGTGCCTCCTGCGGGGGTGTATCTGGGTACCCTGCTGCGCAGGCGGTGGGAGGCACTGTCCAGCCCCCTCGCCGGGTCCCCAGCAGGCATATGCGTCTTCTGTCTGTCCAGCAATCCCTCCTCGAGAAGCAGCGCGTCCTGATCCAGCAGCACGAGGACGCCAGGGAGCTGAAGGAGAATCTGGACCGCCGGGAGGGCATTGTCTTCGACATCCTGGCCAGCTACCTGGGACCCGAGAGCCTGGCGGACTATGAGCACTTCGTCAAGATGAAGTCCGCGCTCATCATCGAACAGCGTGAGCTGGAAGACAAAATACACTTGGGTGAGGAGCAGCTGAAGTGCCTGTTGGACAGCCTTCAGCCCGAGAGAGGCAAATGAGGACGCACGCACTCCCACCCCACCCGGCCCTTCCTGGAGGAGAAGGGGGATGCAGATGGGGTTGGCGGAGTCATCAGCTCCGGTGCTGTGGATGCAGTTGAAAACCGCAGCCTGTATTTACGTCCTGTCCATGGGGGTCGCGGGATGGGAGGGGTGTCCTAGCAGAACAATAACTTCCAGGTGTGCGTTTGGGATGAGTTCTTTAATTCTTAGGTTCCCTTTTGGAAAGCTGAGCGGAGCGGCTGCCCCCTGCCCCTTTGGCGCCATGGCCCCAAAGCGTCCCCACGTGGTGCCGGGGCTTGGGTGCGCCCTGCGCGCTTGCGCACCAGGGTCACTCACATGGTCTCTGCCGGCCCTGCCTGCGGATGCTGAACCCTGTCCTCCGTGCAGGAAGGAGCTAGCGCATCTTTAAGAAGGTGCGTGGGGGGGTGGAGGGGAACGGTGGTTCGCCTGGCACACGAGCTGTCCCGTGGATCGCCGGAGGTGCCGGGCGGCTGTATTCTCCCGTGCGTCTAGAAATGTTGTGCCGTTTGTTGTGTCTGTCCTGTAAGGATGACCCCTGACCCAGCAAAAAAAAAAAAAAATCATGAGGATGAGCATTATTTATTCATGTGTTAGAAAGGAGAATAGTTGTCCATGTGGTTTAAATACCAGCGGTGAAATGACTAGCTCTCAGCGCGCTGGGTTCACTCATAGTGAAATCGCTGCTTGCACAGTGTGCCCCCTTTAAGCTGCAGGCAGAAGGGACATAGTGGCTTTTGTTTTTCTGGGATGACACCCGCGTGCAAATGGTATTTTTCCTCAAAGTGAGATTACCTGGCTGAAAGTGTGTCCGGAGGATATGTGCTTGTGAGGTTTTCTTTTTTTCCTTAAGCCCCCTGAGATATTTTGCTCACTTACTTTCCTCTCCACTCCGCCATCAAGAACATTTCTTTGGGGGTGTATATGATCGTGGATTATAATTGGCAGCACCTCTCTTGTTGCTTCCCTGGATTAGTTATGGCAGCGTCAAGGCTGCGTTTCCTCTAAGAACCCATGGTTCTGGCTTTCCAGAGGTCCCAGTGGACCACACAACTCCCAGACCTGGTCTTGCTCCGCCACAGAGCTGACCACCCTCTGTTGCCTGTTTTATCGTTTGATATTGCAAGGTGGTCAAGAGAATCTGTTCACTAAAGAACACACTGTCAAGCTGTTGTTTTCCAGTGCCCGAGTCACGACTAGGAGAAGATGACTTGCAGATCCCGTGTGTTGCATTTGCATCCAGAACGTATAAAGAACTTTCCAAGTTAACAGTATGAAAACAGACACCCCAGTTAAAACGTGAACCAGAGACTTAAATAGACACTTCACCAAAGAGGCTATATGCATGTCAGTAGGCCCGATAGGTGTTCAGCCCCTTGTGGCTTGGTTCTCACCGTCTGATTTTTAACTTGATCGTCTGTGTTCCGTCCCAGTTGGGTGAGATGCCTGCATAATGGCGGGAGGAGCCCTAAGATAACTTCATGTCGGGGTGATATTCGGAGGTCAGATCACGTTACTCCTTGTTTACTGTGAAGCCCGTGAGAGGAGTTTTCCAACAGGTGGGGAGATCACCCTTTGTCACCGGTGGCCGGTGCCTTACCAAAGACAGAAGCACACAATGTCTTTAATTAAAGGACACTACTCCACACCCATGGAGCCAGAAGGACAAGCTGGACTGGCCGTGGTGATATCTTTGCAGCCCCGGAGGGAACCGACCTGGCAGGCTTCAGTGATGCTGGCAATAAACACTCCTTTGGCAGCCCACCCATGCCAAAGAGAAAGGCCTTTTTCCACACTTTTTATTTTTCTTGAATTAAGCTGTTCCTGACTTGAAAAACTCCTCTTCTGCCGGTGAAGCGTCGTCCTCCTCCCCACATGCTGTAGTCACTTGCTGTGAAAATGGGTCATGGCAGAAAAGATAGAGCTGGCTGTCCATGGACCGCCCCCCTCCCCACCACCTTCCTCCCTTGGAGAGACAACCGCAGTGATGTCAGTGTGTTTTGATTTTCACAAAGCTTTTATCTGTGATTCTTGCCCTTCTCATACAGTATTGTGATCATTTTGATGATACGTCTGTAAAATGTGAAAATAGAGTTTGTGCCCGTATCCAGCTTTTCAGTGTCTTGAGAACGTTGTCTTCTACACAGCAATACACAGGGCTCTGGTGTCCTTTAAACGAAGCCCATAGAATCACAACGGTCCTGTCTATTTCCCCATCTGCGTCATAAATGTCTGGTTGGCGGGGACCCAAAGATCGCAGTGAGTCAGTGTGCACAACTTTGTGTATAGCTGTATTACTGCATATACAAACAATCTGGTGCTATCGTTTCTCCCGTGGCATTCCTGGGTGGTGGCTGATGGCTCACCCTGGGTCATTGCTCAGCTCAGATGTGCTCTCTTTATCTCGAGGTTGTAGTCAGGGGCCTTGCCTGAGACTTTGATCATGCCGCCCACTGTGGAAGATGTGTACCAATTTCACGCTCAACACTTAACACTTACCTCTCAACAGATCATCCTGCTTGACCTTAATGAAATAAATGGTGTCTTTCAGTGAATGGAGCATGTCTTTGTCTTGCATCTTTGTTAAGAATTGGAACGTCCTTCCTGTATGTCAGATCCTTCAGCCACTGGTAAATCGTGGGGTTGAATCTGTGTATGCAGATGTTTGACTGGTTCTGCCTGTCGAGTTCAGGCCAGTCAGTCTGCAGCTGGGAAAACATCGGGGACACAGGTTGTATCAGTCAGCTGTTGGCACAGCCAGGCTGTGTAACGACCACTGTAAAATCACGGCAGGGTGCAGGGAGAAGTATTCCTTTAGAGTAGGAATTTGTAGATCATTCTGCTCCACGTGCCTGTCATCTGCCTCCCAGGACCCGTGCCTTTGGCTTGGGCACGTCCGTGGCCCGTGACTGGAGAATAAGCTCAGTCACATCGGTGTTTGCCCTGGGTGTGGTTATGGCGCACCTGATAACCTTCCATTGCTGCAGCAAGTCCTGCAGCCCAACCCGGAATCCAGAAGGGGTGGTGTGTGCTCCACCCCATGACTGCAGGGAGCTGTGAAGCATTGGGGCTGTTGGTGGAACCCCGTCATCTCCCACGCTGGGTGCTGACGCAGAGCAGCACCCTGCGGTCCAGGACCCGAAGCCAAGTTCCTGGAGCAAAGCCACCTCCTGTCACTTGAGGTGGCAGGCGCTGTGAGCAAGCGCTAGCCTCTGCACCCCTCAGCTTCTTTCTTGCCAGCCCTTGGGAGAGCAAGTGAGCTGATAACGTCAACGTGCTTGGAACCCGCGCCACGTCAGAAGAGTGCCACACGGAGAGAGGCGTTCGCACCTCTGGTGCTGTCACTGCAGCCTGGGTCTGGAGGAAAAGCACTCTCCGTACCCGGACACCCCTGTCGGAACCACTAGAGGACAGATGGCAGCTGCTCCTGGTTGGAAGTGGACAGACGCTTCTGTTTTCGGAGCAGGTTGGTGGGACCCGGAGGTCAACCAGGTGAGAGAGCAGGAGTCTTCCTTTTTTTTTAATTTATTTTTTTTTTAATAATTTTGTTTGTTGAATTTTGGCTGCTCTGGGTCTTCCTTGCTGCTCGGGCTTTTCTCTAGATGCGCTGCATGGCTTCTCACACGTGGGCCTCAGTAGTTGAGGCACATGGGCTTAGTTGCTCTGCAGCATATGGCATCTTCCCAGATAAGGGACCGAATTGTTTGTCTCCTGTATCGGCAGATTCTTTACCACTGAGCCACCAGGGAATCCCTAGAGAATGTTCTTAGTAAGAACTGCTCAAACGTACGAGGTGAATTTTTATTTGGGATGGGGGGAAAAGCATTGTCACAAACTTAGGGACTTTAAGAAGTACACAAATGCTACCTACATTATTATTTTTGCTTCTACAGGGTCACTCCTGCTTGTCTTGTGAGTTCTGAAAGGATGGAGGGATTTCTCCACGAGGGCGGTGGAGGTGCAGTTGTAGGCTGGGGTGGTGGGGGTGTGGCTGTGGGAGCCAGTGGTCCTCTTGGAGCCAGTGGTCACCATGCTCCGCGACCCGTGGACTGAGATGCTCAGGCTTCTGTTTTTTCAGGGCGAGCCACCTGGGGCGCACTGAATCAGTCTCAGGCACGGGAGATGCTCTCTGCCCCTCACACCTGTTGGCTTGACCACCACAGGGCCACCACACCCTGCAAGCCCAGGCATTCGGTGGGGGTGGGGTGTTTTCTGCATTTCCCATCAAAAGAAGGAACCTCATACTTCGCGTGTGTACATGTATAGGCTGTGCGCTGAGTCACACTGAGCCAGGTAAAACATCCCATGAAACCTGACCCGTGTCATTCCCCCCCGTCCACCAGATCCCCGAAATGCCTGTGACGACTCCGGTACCCTACCCCTCCGTAAAACCTAGGAAGTGAGGTGCAGAAGAAGGCAAAGAGGAAAGGCCCTTAAAACATTGTCACGAACATAGGGACTTGAAGAAGGACACAAATGCTACAATACATTATTTTCTTTGTTTTTTTTTGTTGGCTGGCAGTGAACCCTCCTTTCTCATCTCAGCAAAGCCTAGGGCAGAGAAACATCGCTGGAGGCCCCGCCATTTACCCCCAATCTTGGAAGGGTCGCACAGGGGGAGGCCTGCCCCTCTCAGCTCAAGGCCAGCCTCTTTCTAGTTTACACCCGCTTAGGAAACTCAAGCGTGAGGCCTACCTGACGCTGTCGTGCAAGCAGGCCCAGACCCCGTGGGCACGGGCCCTCAGCACACAACAGTCCACGGCCCCGGGAGCAAGGCCGGACACTGTCCGCAGGATGTGCCGACGGAGGACGCCGTCTCCCTTCTTGGGTAGCTCCCTCTCCAAAATACATCAGACAAACCCAAAGTGGGGCAGAGGCATTTCATTAAAAAAAATAAAGCTGACCAGTTCCCTGAAAAGGTGCCGACACGATGAGAGACCACCGGAGTGGCAGCTCAAAACCGGAGGGAATGAAGATGCCTGACCACAGCGACGATGCAGCCCTTGCACCACCACTCCCCTGGGAGGCTCTGGGCCACGGCGGGAAGAGAACCCAGCCTGGTGGGAGAAGTCTGAATAAGGTGTGTAGATCACCGTGTGGTCAATGCAAAGTTCTTTTTAATTTTACTGGTATACTTGATTTACAGTGTTGTGCTATTTTGTTCTGTACAACAAAATGACTCTCTTGTATATAAACACATACAGTTTTTTCATATTCTTTTCCATTATGGTTTATTACAGGATACTGAGGATAGCTCCCTGTGCTACATAGCAGGGCCATCTTGTTTATCCATCCTATATATGTATATATGTCAGTTCAGTTTAGTTCAGTTGTTCAAGTCACTTCCAACTCTTTGCAATCCCATGGGCCGCAGCACGCCAGGCCTCCCTGTCCATCACCAACTCCCAGAGTTTACCCAAACTCCTGTCCATTGAGTCGGTGATGCCATCCAACCATCTCATCCTCTGTCATCCCCTTCTCCTCCTGCCCTCAATATTTCCCAGCATCAGGTATTGTCAAATGAGTCAGCTCTTTGCATCAGGTGGCTAAAGTATTGGAGCTTCAGCTTTAACATCAGTCCTTCCAATGAATATTCAGGACTGATTTCCTTTAGGATGGGCTGGTTGGATCTCCTTGCAGTCCAAGGGACTCTCAAGAGTCTTCTCCAACACCTCAGTTCAAAAGAATCAATTCTTCGGTGCTCAGCTTTCATTATAGTCCAACTCTCACATCCATGCATGATTAGTGGAAAAACCATAAACATTGACTAGACGGACCTTAGTTGGCAAAGAAATGTCTGTGCTTTTTAATATGCTGTCTTGGTTGGTCATAACTTTCCTTCCAAGCGTCTTTGAATTTCATGGCTGCAGTCACCATCTGCAGTGATTTTTGAGCCCCCAAAATAAAGTCTGCCACTGTTTCCCCTGTTTCCCCATCTAGGTTTATCCGTCCTATATATAATATATATAATAGTGAAGTGGCTCAGTTGTGTCGGACTCTTTGCAACCCCATGGGACTGTAGCCCACCAGGCTCCATGGGATTTTCCAGGCGAGGATACTGGAGTGGGGTTGCCATTTCCTTCTCCAGGGGATCTTCCCAACCTGGGGATTGAACCTGGGTCTCCTACATTGCATATAGATGCTCTACCGTCTGAGCCAAATGGTTGCTAATTTCCAAACTCCCAGTCTTTCCCTCCCCTCCCCTTGGGGACCACAAGTCTGATCTCTGAGTCTGTTTTCCTTCATACATATGTTGATTTCTGTTGTATTTTAGATTCCACATCTAAGTGATATCATATGGTATTTGTCTTTCTGCCGCTGACTTGCTTTTTGCTGACTTAGTATGATCAGACCCATCCACGTGGCTGCAGATGGCATTCTTCTTTTTTTTTTTTTTTTAATGGTTGAGTAATAATTTCTCTTATATTTTGTTTGAGTCCATGGCTTGGCTATTTTGAACAGTGCTATCAACATGGGGATGTATGTATCTTTTTGAATTAGTGTTGTTTGGATATATGCCCAAGGATGGGATTGCTGGGTCAAATGGTAGCTCTACTTTTAGCTTTTTTAAGGAACCTTCATACTTGTCTCCATAATGGCTGCTCCAGTTTACGTTCCTACTAACCGTGTAGGAGGGTTCCCTTTTCGCCACACCTTCTCCAGCATTGTTTGTGCGTTTTTTAAGGATGGCCATTCTAACCAGGGTGGGCGATACCTCACTGCAGTGTTGATTTGCATTTCTTTAATAATTAGCGGTGGTCAAGGTGAATTCCTTGATTCCCAGGGTCATGCTATGGTGACCGGTGTCATTTTCACTTGGTTAATCTCCGGTGAAGAATGTGATGTTGTTGTTGTGCTTAGTCACTCAGTCGCGTCTGGACCCTTTTCCACCCAGTGGACTGTAGCCCGCCAGGCTCTTCTGCCCATGGGGTTTCCCAGGCAAGAATACTGGAATGAGTTGCCATGCCCTCCTCCAGGGGATCTTCCCCAGCTGCGGAATCGAACCCAGGTCTCCCACATTACTGGCTGATTCTTTAGGGTCTGAACCACCAAGGAAGCCCTGAGAATACTGGAGTGGGTAGCCTGTCCCTTCTCCAGGGGAACTTCCCAACCGAGGAATCGAACTGAGGTCTCCTGCAAGAATGTGTGGAGGTGTGCTATTTGCAACTCTTTTTTTTTTTTTCCCCAGAAGCTAACAGTGTTTTCAGATGGAAAAGGTGCTCAACTGGTTGCTTTCCGCAATTTCAAAGGATTTCCTTCTGTGCCTCCTCACTCCAGTACTTCTTCCAGTATGTGAGGGGAGCTTTAAAGCTGAGTTAGGAATCGTTCTTCATAACAGGAAGGCCAGCGTCAAGCTGGGGCCCTTGGACCTCTTGGGTTTTCAGAAGACTCAAGCTTGAAGCCGTCAGTAAGTGCTGGGGAGGATGCTTAGCTGTGCTTGTCCGGGTGGGTAGCTGATGTGGACAGTAGGAGTGAGCGTGGGCAGTCAGCCCTTGGGGGCCGGGGGAAAGGGGGAGGTTGCACGCAGCCCGGCCCGGAGCCGCAGGGTCTGCGCACGTACCAGGCCGCCAACGCCGTGTCCTGGGTGCTCAGAAGCCAGACTTAAGTGCTGGGGAAAAGGAACACAGGATTGCTGGCCCCTCGGCAACAGAGGTTCAGTCTCTTCACCATCCCAGTTCTGTGCTGGCGGGGCGGGGGTCGGTGCCGCAGGGGACGTGCTTGTTCATGATTTGCGCTCAGGCAGACCTGGTGGTACTACCCTCGGCCTTGAGGCGAGAAAGGGGTAGAGCTCCGACTCCGGGGGTGGATGAGGGGGCGGCAGCCTGGGAAGGGAGGCCGGCATTTCAAGGTTTCAAAAACGCCAGGATCTTGGGTGACACGTGGGGAGCATGTTTCCACGTGGAAGGCGGAGATGCGCACAAGCTGGTGCGCAAACGCCCTGCGCTCTGAGCGCTGGACGCTTCCCAGCAAGCCTGCACCGACGCACCAGATTTTAACTTTCCGCTCGGGGTTTTCCCGAACGCATGAGTGCTTGGCCTGCCGCTGCAGCCCCCCCCCCACACACACGTCCCGCTCCGCACCCCGTGATTAAGCACTGAATGCTGGTCAGAACACCCGCATGTCTCGAGAGGCACCGTTCCAGAGGAGTTAAAATTCCGGGTGGCCATTGCGGGACTCTCTTGAGTGTTGGATACGAAGGGCCTCCAGACCCCTGAGGGCGGAGGGGGGGGGGGTCCTTGACGTCCTCGTATGAAACCCCGGTCCGGACGTGTGATTTGTGTGAACATTCGTGGCCAGGTATGTTTTTTTTCCCCTGGCATGACAGAAGACAGGGGAAACAGACACGTATACAGACAATGATGCAAGTGTGTGGATGGCACTAGCTGACACTTTTACAGCAATACTGGAGCTCCGCGTGCATGCATACTTGCCAGCCTTCTCATCTGGATGAAGAACCATCTGCCAGTAAGACAGGCCGGCCACAGACCCCGGTTTCTCTAGGGGACCGCCCCGTATCCCTTAAGGCCTCTCCTCAGAGCTCTCTCCCTGTGGTTTGCCAGCCGCCCCGGGAGCGGCACCAGGATCTACTCAAGCCAGGTGAGGTTCCTTTAGGCCCTTCACAGGTATTCCCTTCTCCTGTTTCTTTGCCCGAGTCTGTCCTTCCCTGTACAGGACAGGATGCCAAGGCTCTCAGGGACCTACCGTGCCAAGTCAGGTAAGGTGTTGGTGTATCCCATCTCTCTTCACATCTCTCTACTTTCTTTGGTGGTTTTTTTTTTTTTTTTTTAAGAAACAGGATTCTTAACTACATATTTTTGTCTTTTTAAGTTGAAGTCTGGTTGCTTTAAAATGTGGTGCCCATCTCTGCTGTACAGCAAACTGACTCAGTGATCCACACAAAGACATTCTTGTCTTATAACCTTTTGCGCTTTGTCACAGGATACTGCGCATAGCTCCGTGCATTCTGCAGTAGGATCTTGTTGTTTGTTCTAAATGTGGTAGTTTGTATCTACCAGTCCCCTACGCATAGCCCATCGTTCCACCCTCCCCCGTAGCAACCACAAGTCTGTTCTGTATGAGTCTTTTGTTTGTTTTACAGGTGTGATCATTTGTGCCATATTCTGGCTTCCACCCCAGATATGCAGATGACACCACGCTTAATGGGAGAAAGCAAAGAGGAACAGAAGAGCCTCTTGATGGAAGTGAAAGAGAAGAGTGAAAAAGCTGGCTTAAAATTCAACATGCAAGAAACCAAGATCATGGCATCTGGTCCCATCACTTCATGGCAAATAGTTGGGGAAACAGTGGAAAAAGTGAGAAACTATTTTCTTGGGCTCCAAAATCACTGCAGGTGGTGACTGCAGCCATGAAATCAAAAGATGCTTGCTCCTTGGAAGAAAAGCTATCATCAACCCAGACAGCATATTAAAAAGCAGAGATGTTACTTTGCCGACAAAGGTCCGTCTAGTCAAAGGTGTGGTTTTTCCAGTGGTCATGTACGGATGTGAGAGTTGGAATATAAAGAAAACTGAGCGCCTAAGAATGATGCTTTTGAACTATGGTGTTGGAGAAGACTCTTAAGAGTCGCTTGGATTGGAAGAAGATCAAATCAGGAGATCAAGGCAGGAGGAGAAGGGCACGACAGGATGAGTCGGTTGGTGTTGGACAGGGAGTTGGTGGTGGACAGGGAAGCCTGGCATGCTGCAGTCCATCGGGTCGCAAAGAGTCAGACACAACTAGTGACTGAACTGAACTGGCTTCCACATGTAAGTGATAGTGAATGGTATTTGTCTTTTTCCATCTGACTTATTTCACTTAGTATGATAGTCTCTTTGTTGTTGCGTAGTCACTGAGTCATCTCCGACTCTTTTGCAGCCCCATGCCCTGTAGCCCACCGGGCTTCTCTGTCCATGGGCTTTCCCAGGCAAGAATCCTGGAGTAGGTAGCCAGTCCCTTCTCCAGGGGATCTTCCCAACCCAGGGATCAAAGCTGGCTCTCCTGCATTGCAGGTGGATTCTTTACCACAGAGTCACCTGGGAAGCCCATGATGACCTCTAGGTCCATCCACATTGCTGCAATGTTTCATTCTTTTTTTTTTTTATGGCTCGATAGTATTCCATTAAATAGGCACCACGTCATCTTTGTCCATTCCTCTCCCTCTGGACTTTAGGTTGTTTCCATGTCTTGGCTATTGTGTGTAGCGCTGCTGTGAACATAGGGGTGCATGCATCTTTTTGAATTTCAGTTTTGTCTGGGTATATTCCCAGGAGTGGGCTGCTAGATCGTATAGTAATTCTGTATTTCGTTTTTTGAGAAACCTCTTTACTGTTCTCCATAGTGGCTGCACAAATTTACACTTCCTCCAACAGGGTTGGAGGATACCCTTTTCTCCACATCCTTTCCAGCATTTTTAACTATGTATTTTTGAAATCAGCTTTTTATTTAGCAGTACTAGGAAGTTTTTCCTTCTTTATTCTTTATAAGGTGGAATTGTTGTGCTATGTCTCATTGTGAGGATATAAAATGGCTTGCTGTACATATTCTCTGCCTGGGTTTTCTTCTCCCTATTTGTCCCCATTGTGAGTTCAGTTATAAAGCTCGTTGGGTATGTGTGTTTCACTGACATGTTTGTAATTTCTCTGCTCATTCCCTTGGGATGAATTTGTTACAGAAACGTTGTACACAGAGGATTCCAGAGGAGTTTTGGCTTCTATGTGAAATGTAGTCCTCACTGCTCGCTCATGGACACGATGTCTCATTTCTTACAGAAGTCCCATCTGAAGCTCTCCCCTATCTTAGCAGCTACCTTATCTAGTCCGTACCGCCATACTCCCGTGGACCATCTGTGATCCAAGACTCAACAGGAAGGGGGTGTTTCCCATGAACTAAGGGTATGTTTCCTAATGTGTTTCTTGTCGTTGGTCTGTCCCGACTCCGTCTCCCCCATGTGGGCACCACTGCTGCGAACACCTGTGTGTATACGTTGCCATCGCCTTAAGAAAAAATGTGATTAACTCCAGGTGAGATGGGTTCGGTACCATGTCTGGGGGACAGGAGAAAGGGATGAGGGGGCGTGCCTGAAGCAGTCACACAGATCTTAAAAGTGGACTCTTAGGTCCTTGGAGTGAACATACTGCCCTCTGGCATAGGGCCGGGAGACAGAGAGGAGAGCAGGTGAAGAGGGCATGCCACCATCAGCAACAGAGAGGCCACAATGGCGTCCATGACCTAGCAACTGAGAATGCTGGAGTTTGTGTACAGTGGATACGGAATGCGGTGACTGCAAGGCCGAGGAGAGGGCCGCGGCCTTACAGGCCAGACTAACTCACAGTGTGGCCGAAAGCTGTCCTGTACTCAGAGTGAGGAGCCCGGGCGTGCAGAGTAGAGTGTGTAAGTGGGGGACATCTGCCCATAGGGAGGAGCTGCCCTTTGAACTAGCCACCCTCCTCACCAAATGCTTATTCCCTTGGAGACTGGTTAGTCGGTGCTTTGGCTTCGTTATTGTATATGTTTTGGTGTGGTAAAATAGACAAGAGGTACATAATTTTAACATCTATAAGCATACTGTCCTGTGACATTGAGGATATTAACACTTGTGCAGCCATATCACCAGCGATCTTCAGAACCTTTCATCTCCTCAGACTGAAGCTAACTGAAACTCGCCATTGAACGAGTTTCC
The DNA here is from genome assembly GCA_024291935.2 of Okapia johnstoni. NCBI lineage: Eukaryota > Metazoa > Chordata > Mammalia > Artiodactyla > Giraffidae > Okapia > Okapia johnstoni. Next base: position 6,010,002 of record CM044305.1, read on the forward strand.
CCCCGCCCCTACCCCAGCCCAGGTCACCGCTCTTTCATTTCCTGTGTCTGTGAATTGGACTAGTCTGGGTCCTATGAAAAGTGAAATCATTCAGTATTTGTCTCTCTCTACCTGGCTTATTTCCCTCAGCATAATTAGTCCTCGAGGTTCATCCTTTTTGTAACATGTGTCCAAGATTCCTTCCATTCGAAAACTGAGAAATGCCCTATTATATGATCGACCACATGTTGTCTATCCAGTTCATCCGTGGGTGGAGAATTGGGTCACTTGCCCATCTTAGCTATTGTGAATAATGCTATTAAAACATGAGTATACCACTATCTGAATCCCTCCTTTTACTTTGGGGTATGCTGTAAGATTGGAGGCAAAAGGAAAAGGGGGTGACAGGATGAAATGGTTAAGTAAGTGTTAAGTAAGTCTTAGACACTCAGTCGTGCCCGACTCTCTGCGACCCCATGGAATGCAGCCCACCGGGCTCCTCTGTCCATGAGATTTTCCAGGCAAGGATATTGGAGTGGGTTTCCATTTCCTTCTCCAGGGGATCTTCCCAACCCAGGGATCGAACCCAGGTCTCCTGCCCTGCAGGCAGATTCTTTACCGACTGAGCTACAAGGGAAGCCCTGAGATGGTTATATAGCATCAACAATGCAATGGACATGAGTTTAAGTAAACTCAGGGAGGTAGAAAATGATAGAGAAGCCTGGTGTGCTGTAGTCTATGGAGTCCCAAGGAGTCAGACTTGATGTACTGACTGAACAACAACAAATATGTCTATTCAGGAAAGAAACTCCTGAATCACATTGTGAGACTTGAAGGAATCAATGTGCCATTTTTTTTTTTTTACAGCAGCTGTACCAGTTTCTAGTCCGACCAGAAAAGCACAAAGGTTCTGGTTTCTCCACGTTGTGGCCAACAGTTGCTGTTTTCTGTTTGTGTAACAGCAATTCTGTTGAGTGTGAAGGAGCATTTCATTGAATGTAAGACCTTTAAAGCAGGTCGGGTTAAGTAATAAGCAGGAGACTGGGATACAGATATGGAAGAGAGAAAGATATATGCAGTAGTTAATATAACTACAACTGAACTTGTAAAAAGCATCCTTTGTGTGCCTCCTGTTTGACTTTTCATTCTTCACATATTGATTAAGCAGCTTCTCTGGCCCAGGCTTGGACTTTGAGGGCGTCTCTTGTCTGTCTTCATCCTTGGGTCAGCTTGTTTGGGAAAAACAAAGAGTCCTCTAAACATTTCTGGGAGCAGACAGATTTCAAGTTCTTGAAGTATTATTGGACTGAGGAGATAGTGAAGTTGTAATGATCGGAGGAAAGATACAAGGGGAGTGTTTGTGTCCCGTAGATTGTGTGTGATGCATAAAAGACTCCCAGCTTTCTGCTTGCCTTCTCAGAGTGTCATCCTTCAGTATTGTAGTAATAGCTGACTGAGGTCTTGTGAATATGATGGGGACTTGGAGCTGAATCTATAACGGGAGATAAAAGCTTCCGTTTCTCTAACTTTGCCACATTCCCATCATGTGACAGTCACCTTGAGAGCTGGCCTTGTTGGTCTCCCAAAAGGAGACACTCATAGCCTAATTACCGCTAGTTCTGGTGGCCTTTCCCAGGATGAGCACATCCATCCTAAAGAGTGACCAGGCCATTCTCAGTTTGGCCGATGCCATCGTGGATGGAACTTTGCCTCCCCACTGCACCTACTGCAACAGTCTCTGACAACATCCCTCACTCCAGCAGAAGGCACCTGAGACCACATTTCTTCCACCATCACTCTGGTTCTCAAAAGGTCTTTCTTTTGCCTTATTCAGTAGTTCTCACAGCCTCGTTGCACACTGGAACCGTCCTGGAGCTTTCAAAATCTCTGCCCTTTTCTCTTCCCCTGAGCAATGGACTGAATCCGTGGTTGGGAAGTGTGGCCCCGGTTTCCTCCTCTTCCTGGATGCTTTTCCTTTTCTAGATAGCTCTTTGAGCTTCCCACCATCTTGCCCCTAAAAGGTGAGGTAGGATGATGTACTCTGAAGCCACTTCCCATGTAACTATAGGCAAGTTACTCAGCCTCTGTCCTGAGCGCTTCCACCTATAAAATGAGGATAAGAATACTTAGTAGTTCTTGAGGAAGGTAAATGGAATCAATAAATATAAACCCTACAGAAGTGAAACTTTTCAAGACTATCCAGTTTGTAGGTAGATTCCACAAGAGCAAAACTTTTTTTTTTTTAAACTTGCCATGGTGATACTAAAACACTATGTAGCTTGCTAACTCTTATGCTCTAACAAGTATACAGTGGAGTCTTTCTCATTCTTTGTTTTTCCTCTGCCTGTTTGCACTGATCACTTAGGAAGGCTTTATCTCTCCTTGCTATTCTTTGCAACTCTGCATTCAGATGAATATATCTTTCCTTTTCACCTCTGCCTTTAGCTTCTCTTCTTCTCTCAGCTATCTGTTAGGCCTTCTCGGACAGCCATTTTGCCTTTTTGCATTTCTTTTTCTTGGGGATGGTCTTGATCACCACCTGCCGTATAAGAGGTTCCGTGATATTTGATGCTAAAAACGATGACCTTAAAAGTTCGTTTTGGGGAATAGTTAACTCTGTATAAAAATCCTTCTGTTGACATGAGGTAGTGTATTATATGAATTAATAATTCAAAATTTCTCAATTTTAATCTCTAATAAATAAAAGATTCAACCTGCCTTAACAGAATGTCCTTGAGCTTCTCAATAATTTTCTTTTTCTCTTACTGTGGTAAATAGACATCAGATAAAAGCTGACGATTTTAACCATTTTTCAGTGTACAGTTCAGTGTCATCAACTACCTTTTTAATATTGTGCAACCATTACAGAATCCCCCTGCTCTTCCAACTTCTCACTTAATGGCTCCCTCTTCTTCTGCTCTGCCAGGAATTACTTTGACTGCTCAACTCAGAGACATTGCAACTTTTCTGCTGTTCTGTTTCTCTCCTGTTTTCAGTTAATTGATGGATTAACTTTGCTGTAAGACTCGGAACTCAAACTGCGGTTCTGTAATAACCTAGAGGGGTAGGACTGGGTGGTAGGTGAGAGGGAGATTCAAGAGGGAGGGGGCATATGTACACCCACGGTTAATTCATGTTAATTTAATTCATGTTGATGTATGACAGAAATCAAACTAATATTGTAACAATCATCAGTCAATTAAGAAAAGTAATGGATGTTTCAGGCAAAAAGTTAAAATTGTGGAAAAGAAGATGTTGTGTGTGATGGGAATGTTGAAAACAGAGAGAGAAAAGAATGCACTTGTAAGAAAAGCTATTCAAAAGACCTTGCTGAAAAACACATAAGTTGCAGATGTTAGTGGACAAATGTTCATACTTCTGTGAAAATTAAGAAAGATATTTCCCTTTATATATTTATAAACAGAATATATATCAAAACTCCAAAGATATTTGCATAGCAAACAGAAGCCCATAACTTACCTCTCATTAATATTCATGTCCTTCGAAGCATTATTCTCGTGAATGTACTGTGGGTGCTGGGTGGGCTTTGGTTGCCCTGGGACAGCAGTCTGAGCCAACTTCTCAGCCAAGCTGATGTGGCATGCCACCTCCTTACCATACTTGAATGTTTTCTGTTTAAAATGTTCAATTCCCTGAACATTCAAATCCTTCCTAGCAGCCAGCCTGCTCCAGCAACCAGTAGTGAGTTAAGTGCACCCAGCTCAGTTGTCTCGGTTCTTTGGCCATATGCCTCGTGGCCACAATACCCAGAACAGGAGCAGTATTATAGTTAATAAAGGCTTCTGGAAACAGTACACAATCAAAAAAAGAAAAAATCTTAAGCAATTTAAATGGGACATTGGCAGAAATGAAGGGTGAGACAGGAGCAAGGATTGAGTGGAGGGCATTGAGGGGGTCCTAGGTGGGGGAGAGGAAAAGGGTCAGAGATTCTGCCAGGGTGATCCCAGCAGTCCCGTTATGGGCAGAATGTTCCTGACGGATGTGCGTTCATAAAGATCATTCTTTTTTTTGGAAAATAATCGTCTATATATCAAATTGAAGAAACAGTTTAGGGAGCTCCCTGGTGGTCCTCTGGTGAGGACTGTGCCTTCCAGTGCAGGACTGTGCGGGTATGGGCCCCTTCATAACTCTTTGAGTTCTGCATTAGATTACCCCTTCCTACATGTACCTGATTCTTCACAGTACGAACAGCTTTCAGAATGCCTAACCCCTCTAACTCAGTTAAAGCAACTAAGTGCTCATACATGTTATAGCACGGATGAACCTTGAGAAGACTCAAAACACAAAATACTGCCCCTCATACAAGTCTAGTCTATTCTGAAGGCTGCCATATAGGCCTCTTGTATGGAATGTTCATAAATTACTTAACCAAGTCCTCTTGTTGCCCCTGAAATTTTTTCCCACTTTTCAATATTACAAAAAGGCTGTGTCGACTATTTTTTTGACTGAATGTTTGTGAAGTTACATCTTTGGACAAATGCTCCGAAGTAGAACTGTCTGTTTGAAATTTTGCACATTTTAGTAAATATTCCCAGATGGCCCTTCAGAAAATTTGCTAGGCCTGTGCTCCCCAGTGCAGAGCTTGAGGGTCAGATGTCTCTGGTGCGAATTAATAGTACTTGCATCTAAAATACAGCACTGCTTATCCACAGCAGTGTAAAAGTAGAGGGGGAGAATGGAGATAGCGGGTTGAGTGTATTGTTCTAGGCCCAAATTTCCAAGCTCATGATGCCCTGTATTTGTTTGCAGTTTCCTTGGGTACACATCTACCATGACCTTGCTCATCAGTAACGCCAATCACCAAATAGTAGGTTTTGCAGTAGCCACTATTGGATGGATCCTTGGCACCACTGCCATGGGCTTCGTGGAGTGGCGAGTATGGTATCTAGACAACGCCTCACAATTGTCTGGTCTGGCCTGCGTGGGAATGTGGAGAGTCTGTGTCTTCCATCATAACAACATCACCACAGGTACCTCATGTCACAGTTACAGCTACCATGATACTTACCTACCTCTTGACATCCGTGTGTCTCAAAACCTCCTACTGATGGTCAGCATTCTAGGACTCTTGGGGAAAGTCTCTGCTACTTTTGGACTTAAAAATGTGTTCATGGGAATTCTTGAGAAGAATACGACCTACAAAGCATTTATGATTTCAGGAATTCTCAACATAGCTGCTGGTATCTGTATCTCAGTTGCTCTCATCTGGAATTACCACTCTGTGATGACTGAAGAAGGTATTGTCTTCCCACCATCTTTCAATATACCCTTCAAGCCACATGCTCAGCAAGTTGGCAACACTGTTATAGTGGCATGTCTAGCTGCCTTTATGCTGTTCTTAAGTGGGTGGTTTTTTCTCTCTTACAAATTACCCCTGGATAGCCAGTTGCATCCTGAAGTATCAGAAATGTAGATGCCTGTTTGCATTGACCTTACAAATCGAACATTACCAAAAGTTTGTGGGAAATCTTACCACGATGCTTAATCGAATTTCCAAGGACTCAAGACCATGGCAATAAAGTTTTTGGCAGAAAGTAGTAAATCGTTTACTTCAGTTGTAATCTGTGTCTGATTCGATTCATTGATTCAGTTAAGGAATTTCACTTAAAAAATCGTGCCAACCTGCCAGTTTTTATTTTAATTATTGCCTAATCACAATACTATAAATCTAGTGTATGGAAATAACGGTTTCTGAGATTCTTACATTTTCCTCCTCAACTATTGCTAAAAACTGATTTATTTTCTATGCTATGGTATTATACATCTGTCATATAAAAATTTCCCTTATGTGGAGAAGTAGAGATGGTAAAGGATAGGGGTCCATGGTGTTGTAGTCAGACACAACTGAGCAGCAGCAACAACCAGAAAATGAGGAATTCATTCCACCATATTGCTGGACACCAGTTATAAGTTTATATAAAGGCTGGGCAAGTTCCCCATAACCTGGAATCCAAAGGCAGCAGTAGCCTGTGATTCCTAAAAATCCACTCAATTGTCTTAAAGTCATAGGTAGGTGATGATTTGCTGCTACTGCTAAGTTGCTTCAGTTGTGTCCGACTATGTGCGACCCCATAGATGGCAGCCCACCAGGCTCCACCATTCCTGGGATTCTCCAGGCAAGAACACTGGAGTGGGTTGCCATTCCTTCTCCAGTGCATGAAAGTGAAAAGTGAAACTGAAGTCGCTCAGTCATGTCTGACTCTTAGCGACCCCATGGACTGCAACCTATGAGGCTCCTCCATCCATGGGATTTTCCAGGTGATGATTTAGTATAGTTTAAATTCTCTCGGGGCCTATGGCCCTAGTCCCTTCTGATATCATTAGGCCCAGATATTTAACAGATTGTTGACAAAGCCAAGTCTTTTCTCTTGTTGCCTTATAACCACACCCTGCCAGAAAGTTTAAGAAATCTGAAGCTTGTGAGCATGTGTCCTCTGTCTCAGCACAGAGCAGAATATTATCTACATATTGTAGCACCACTGCCTCATAGCTATTAAAGATTTGTAGATCCTGTGACAAACTCTACCCAAATAGGTGTGGGCTGTCATGAAATCTCTTGGGCAAAACTCTCCAGGTTAACTGAGAAGCTGTCTGAGTAGGGTCTTCAAAGGCAAATAGAAATTGACTTTCCTCTGTCAAAGGCACAGTATAGAAGGCATCTTTTAAATCAATTACTGAGAAATATTAGGCTCATTCAGGAATTGCAGACAATAGAGTATAAGGATTAGGCACCACAGTGTTTAAAGGAACTAAAGCCTTATTTATTATTGATAAATCTTGAAATACTACTACTACTACTAAGTCGCTTCAGTCGTGTCCGACTCTGTGCGACCCCATAGATGGCAGCCCACTAGGCTCTGCCGTCCCTGGGATTCTTCAGGCAAGAACACTGGAGTGGAATCTTGAACTAGTCTCCATTTATTATTTGATTTCTTTATACCTAAATAGGAGTGTTGCGTGGACTAGTACAGGGAATTAATAGCCCCTGCTCCTTTAAATTCTCAATGATAAGTTTTAACCCTTAACCTCAGGTTTCAGTGGATACTGCTTTTTATGTGGAAATAAATGCAGGTCTTTGAGCTTAACAACTACAGGAATAGCATTTTTGCTTGACCCACAGATTTTCCATCAGCCCACATTCTAGGATATACATTTTGCTCAATTAAAGGGAGAGAAAGGGAGGTCTCCATATTCATGAAAACAGAGGCATGGACCTTGCTCAGTATATCCCTCAAAAGGGGCGAGGGAGACTCTGGCACGATCAGAAACTCGTGTGAAAATAGCACAGAATCCCAGTTGCAGCTCAGAGGATGACTGAAGTAATACCTTTTGGCTTGTCCAGACAGTCCCACTACGGAAGCAGATCAGGGAGAAAGTGCACCAGGGGCTTCAGTAAGCACAGAGTAAGTTGCTTCTTTGTCTGAAAGGAAATTGACGGATTGGTCCCCCACAGTTTTAATACCTGGGGTTCCTCGGGTGTAATTAGGATGGGAGCGTGTGTGGCCCCCCGGGCACCTTCAGTCCTGACTGTCTTGAGAGTCCAATCCCTGAAACCCACACCTCTAGGGGCAGTCTGTCCTTCAGTGTGGTTCTTTGCAGACTGGATATGGAGCAGGGGGCGGGTTAGATGCCTGAGGGCAATCCCGCTTGAGGTGCCCCTCCTTTCCACAGTAGTAGCAAGCCCATTGCTTTTCACCTGGGGCCCTCTGGGCATTTTTCTCAGGCCATTTAAGATCGGTTCTTACAGCTAGTATGAGGGCTTCCGCCTGTTCCTTTGTCTTTCTCTGCCTTTCTTTCTTTTCCTCAGATTCCCTACCATAATAGACTGTCTGAGCCAGTTGCAACAGATTATCTAAGGACTGATTTGGCCCATATGCCTGTTTTAATAGCTTATGGCAGATATCTGCAACCAACTGAGTGAGAAATGTATCTTTTAAGATCACTCTTTCCTCTTCACTTTTGGGATCAATCTCAGTGAATCTGCGAAGGGTTTCTCTCAGTCTATCTATGAATTTACCAGGTGTTTCCTTCTCCTGTTCTATGTTTGCCAATTTGGCATAGTTTAAAGACTTAGCACCGGAGAAGGCAATGGCACCCCACTCCAGTACTCTTGCCTGGCAAATCCCATGGACGGAGGAGCCTGATAGGCTGCAGTTCATGGGGTCGCTAAGAGTTGGACACGACTGAGCGACTTCACTTTCACTTTTCACTTTCATGCACTGGAGAAGGAAATGGCAACCCACTCCAATGTTCTTGCCTGGAGAGTCCCATGGACAGTGGAGCCTGGTGGGCTGCCATCTATGGGGTCGCACAGAGTCGGACACGACTGAAGCAACTTAACAGCAGCAAAGACTTAGCACACTCTTGCCTGAGTCCTTCAAGAATACATCTGACAAAATGACTCAGATCCCATCTTCCTTTAGCCGTGTTATAGTCCCAATCTGGTTCTATAGTTGGGACCACCTGATTCCCAGTGGGAAGGGCAGTCATTTCATCCTCCCTCTTGCCTACTGATTGATTACCAAGCCATTCATCTCCATAAGCAACCACTTTCCCCAAAACTCGAGATTTTGAGTTGGGAGTCAGCGTTTGTCCCAAGATATACATCACATCCTTCCAAGTAAGGTTATAAAGCAGAGTAACACCTCTAATATATTTTTCTGGGTCCTCTAAATAGTCTCCCAGATCCTCCTTGATTCTTTGTATTTCTTGATAAGAAAAGGGCTTATTAACTCTCATAGACTGATTATTTCTCCCGGTAGGTGCTTCATGAAGAGGCAACACCTTGTGTGGCTGTTCCTCAGCCTCTCTGGCTGCTCGGTGCATATGATCCCAGGGATAGATTGGAGAAACCTGCTTTTCTTTATCTCTTTGTCTCCTGTCCTCCATGTCATCCTGTATTTCACCCTTAGTTTTTGCTATCTGAGCTTCTCTTACTTCAACTGTCTGAGCTTCTATTGAAGCCAGAGTAGTCTGAGGTCATACTGAGACAGGGGTTATTTGGACCTCTACTTGGGCAGTTTGAATCTCAGTTTGGGTTTTTACTGAGACCAAGGCAACCCTTTGCGGGGGGAGGCCAGTTCTCTGACTTTCAGTTTGCTCAGTTTGGAGCCCCACATATGGGGGCAAAGTAGGAGGACAGGAGGGAACTGAAGGTTTCATACCCAAATCTGTACCCCTTAGGGCATAAGTTTGGGATATAGCACAGATAGAAAAAGTGCAACATATGTGCTACTTCTACCCATTTCCCTTGTTTTCTACAGAACTGATCTAATCGTAAAACAGTATTATAATTAAGAGACCCTCCAACCGGCCATGGTTCACCATCCTCCAATGGATACCATGGCCATGCAGTATCACATAGAAGATCACGCATGTCTTCTTTAAGGTCTGGGGACCAAATCTATCCCAGTTTTTCAGGATAGAGTTCAAAGAAGTGAGGCTGGAATTGTTAGCTCCCATCTATAAGAGAGAAAAAATTGACCAGCACCATCTTTCTACACAAGTCATCCCTCCCTGCTCTAGATGGGGGTGTAGACAGACTTTACACTGAAGCTTTCCTTTCCTGGTTGGACTCAGTCTGTCCCTTACCTATGCAGGCATCGTACTCATCCCTCCCAGTTCTACCACTGAGATGGGGTGGAGATGCACTGGGGTAGATCTGATGGCATCCCAGACTGATGTCCAGTTCTTCACCATTAAAACCTTTCTTGCCTCTGATGCCACCCAGGGTGCTATCAGAGTAACCTTCTGGAATGCCTCCCAAGCTAAGACCGCTGGGGGAAACATTCATCACCTGAGTGCCTGTGCATGACCCTGAGTATATTCCTGACCACAATACGACCGGTATGAACATAAAACTGAGATGTTCCTTCCAAGAGTCACCACACCAGTATAAGCAATAGTAAAAGAGATGGTGAAGGGCTGGCCAGTGAGGAAAAAGTGATTTTGTCCTCGAGTTACTAGGGCTAGTCCTTCCAGTTCATTCCTACAGATTCCACAGAAAGAGTATCTAAGGATTTAGGACAAAAGCCACTGGAGAGCTTCCTCTGGTCCACTAAAAGCTAGCATTACCAAAGGAAGAAATATGCTGTACTTTCTGAGTAACCTTTCACCTGAGTGATGCTCTTGGATCTAGAGCTCCACCTAGCTTCTGAACTTTTAACTCCTAGCGAGGCTAGGGACTTCCTGACTACCAATCCAAGTCTGGGATCTAAGTAACAGTACACAGCATAGATCACAAGTCCTTTGAAAGTCTATGATCCAAAAGATTAGGTTAGTAGTTCTAGTTCCCAAGAAGTTGTGAAATGTCCAAGAGACTGGAAAGTTTGAGAAAGGAGAGTTCAGTCCACACGTTTTGCCCATTTCTGGCTGTTCCCCTCACAGGGGAGGGTCTCTCTTGGCCTTGGCAGGTTGGTATAAACCCTTGAAAAAACTCCTCTTTGAGGGGGCTGTCTTCAGGCATTATGAGGCACCTCAAAACAGCAGAGCAGGGCTCCTCACTTGCTTAATGCAGGGTGTGTCATTCATTCACACAAGCACACTGTAGGGTTAGTAAAGTACAGCAGAAAACATGTTGTCTAGGAGAACAAAGAACTAGAGCTCCAAACATCCTTACCTTGTCCTGAAGAATCCCGGACGAGCCCCCAGCATGAAAGGTTGCTGAGCTGTGAAAGATGCTGGGACTTTTGGCCTCTGGAGGAGAAGAATTCAATCTGGGGCCAGTGACGAGGCTAGATCACTCAGAACTTTTGTGTAATAAAGTTTTACTAAAGTATAAAAGCGATAGAGAAAGCTTCTGACATTCACGTCAGAAGTGAGCAGAAAGAGTGCTCCCCTGCTAGTCTTTAACTGGATGTAATATAGCTACTAGCAGTCTGCTAATTGGGGAAAGGAAATGTCTCAAAACTCAGACACTGGTGACAGGCCCCTCACCCACAACATGCATTGAGATAACCCTGGCCCAAGGTGAGTCATCCCAGGCCATAAAATGATTGACATGAATCTTGAAAAAAGGCAGGTTTCCAAGCAAATATAGTCTTATTAACATACTTAAGAGAATATTTGCATGAGTAAAACATACTGGTTTGTCAAGTCTTAGTGTTAGGCAGAACCAACTTAAAGACTGAATCTATGGTAAATACATAGTACATTAACATAGCTTAAGACAATTCAATAAGAAAAATGGATTGGTTACCTCAAGGTTTGAGAAAAGTTAAGTTCTGGTGGGACTAGGTGTCATCATGGCAACACAGAATTTTTAAAGAAACCTCTTTTTAAATTTGTATTGAGAAGGGGAAAAATCTAACACTTGGTAGTTTGTTTCCTCCTGCCACTGCTATTTAAGAGACAGATAAAAAATGTCTGACACTTGCAGCCTATTTCCTCCGTTTGGAGACCCCTCGCCTTCCTGCCTGTTTCCCTCTTGCTATCATTAAAAGTATCACCTCTTCAGGCTTATTAGATTTTAGATCGAATCTTTGTGTGAGAGTATTCCAGAGGTGGTGCCCCGTACTTAATATTAGGTGCATTATAGTTAAAGGACAGTAATTGTCCTTTTTAGTGATGCTAAGGTTGATGCATAGATCATAAGGGGAAAGCTCAAATCTTGTAAGCTTCAGACTTCCACCTAAGTTTCATCTATTGATGGTCCTTGTTTAAATTAATTGTGCATTAAGGATTACAAGTGGTGATTTTAATGTGAACACCCTTCCCAATTTTTTTAGGTGGCGTGGTTTTATAAAAAAAACTTTCCCATATGAAGTATGCCTACTTGGTTACTCTAAAATTCAACTCAGTGAGGCAGAAACCTACACAACTTTGTAAAGCAATTATCTTGCAGTTTAAAAAAAAATTATTTACCACATCAAAAAAATTTTTAAATTTAGGTCACACAAAAAGGTAAGTGCTTCTTTCCCCACCCCACCCCTTTATTTTTTAAATTTCTTGAGTACTGAGGGCCACTGCTCTGTCTTTTGTTGATTAATGGATATTTTTTATATTGGAGTATAGTTGATTTACAACGTTATGTTGGTTACAGGTGTTAGGTAGTTAGAATAGGAAACAGGAGTCCAGAATGGTGGTGGCTAAAGACAAGGAAGGGAAAAGCCCACGGAAATGGAACAAAGGAAGGTCTGGACTAGAGTGAGAACTTCAGGTAGAACAGCATTCCTGGCTAAGCCCAGTTTACACAGGGCAGGCTCAGGGGGAGGAAAAAAACATAAAATGAGGAGCCAAAGCACACTCTCACCATTTTTCCTCTGCCGCACGCTGGGGCGTTCTTCTCTTCGTGTCTTTGGGTCGACGGTCGGCAGGCCCTCATGTTTCAAGGATGGATTTTCCTGCTATTATCTAAATAAAATAGAGCTGTAACACTAATTTGTCTAAGAGCTATAACACTGTCTGTCTGAGACCCGAGAGCCGTGACCCGCTGAGGGCTCTAATGTCCATCACTCCAAATCTTTGTTGTGATGAGACAAGAACCGAGGAACATACACTCACATGACACAGGTATACAGCAAACTGAATCAGTTATACATATGTTGCAGGAAGGGGGCCCCCCTCCAGGGCCCGAAACTGGGCTCTAGTCTCACACATGGAAATGAATTGTCAGAGAAGACACGTGCTGACAAAGCAAGAGATTATACTGGGAAAGGGCACCTGGGTGGAGAGCAATAGCGTAAGGGAACCCAAGAGAACAGCTCTATCACATGGCTTGCAGTCTCATGTTTTATAGTGATGGGATTAGTTTCTGGGTGGTCTTTAGCCAATCATTCTCTCTCAGGGTCCTTCCTGGTGGTGAACGCCTTGTTCAGCCAAGATGGATGCCAGAGAGATGGATTCTGGGAGGTGGTTGGACATGTGGTGTCTCCTTTTGACCTTTCCCGAACTCTTCTGGTTGGTGGAGGCTTATGAGTTCCCTATTCCTTACCAGGACCTCCTGTTGTAAAACAGCTAATGCAGATGGTTACTGTGGTGCCAGGAGCAGGGTGGGTTGTTTCAATCAGTGTGCTTCCCCTAACACACATATCAGTACTTTTTTAGATTATTTTCCAATTTACGCCATTCAGTTCAGTTCAGCTGAACAGTCGTGTCCGACCCTTTGCAACCCCATAAATTGCATCACGCCAGGCCTTTCTGTCCATCACCAGCTCCCAGAGTCTACCCAAACCCATGTCCATCGAGTCGGTGATGCCGTCCAACCATCTCATCCTCTGTCATCCCCTTTTCCTCCCACCCCCAATCCTACCCAGCATTAGGGTCTTTTCCAGTGAGTCAACTCTTCGCATGAGGTGGCCAAAGTATTGGAGTTTCAGCTTCAACATCAGTCCTTCCAACGAACACCCAGGATTGATCTCCTTTAGAATGAATTGATTGGATCTCCTTGCAGTCCAAGGGACTCTCAAGAGTCTTCTCCAACACCACAGTTCGAAAGCATCAATTCTTCGGCGCTCAGCTTTCTTCATCGTCCAAATCTCACATCCATACATGACTACTGGGAAAACCATAGCCTTGACTAGACGGACTTTTGTTAGCAAAGTAAGGTCTCTGCTTTTCAATATGCTATCTAGGTTGGCCATAACTTTCCTTCCAAGGAGTAAGCATCTTTTAATTTCATGGCTGCGATCACCATCAGCAGTGATTTTGGAGCCAAAAAATATAAAGTCTGACACTGTTTCTACTGTTTCCCCATCTATTTCCCATGAAGTGGTGGGACCAGATGCCATGATCTTAGTTTTCTGAACGTTGAGCTTTAAGCCAACTTTTTCACTCTCCTCTCTCACTTTCATTAAGAGGCTCTTTAGTTCTTCTTAACATTCTGCCAAAAGGGTGGTGTCATCTGCATATCTGAGGTTATTGATATTTCTCCCAGCAATCTTGATTCCAGCTTATCTTTCTTCCAGCCTAGTGTTTCTCATGAGGTACCCTGCATATAAGTTAAATAAGCAGGGTGACGATATACAGCCTTGACATACTCCTTTTCCTATTTGGAACCAGTCTGTTGTTCCATGTCCAGTTGTAACTGTTGCTTCCTGACCTGCATACAGGTTTCTCAAGAGACAAGTCAGATGGTCTGGTATTCCCATCTCTTTCAGAATTGTCCACAGTTTATTGTGATCCACACAGTCAAAGGCTTTGGCATAGTCAATAAAGCAGAAATAGATGTTTTCCTGGAACTCTCTTGCTTTTTCGATGATCCAGCGGATGTTGGCAATTTGATCTCTGGTTCCTCTGCCTTTTCTAAAACCAGCTTGGAACATCTGGAAGTTCACGGTTCACGTATTGCTGAAGCCTGGCTTGGAGAATTTTGAGCATTACTTTACTAGTATGTGAGATGAGTGCAATTGTGCAGTAGTTTGAGCATTCTTTGGCATTGCCATTAAGAAGAGGTGGCAAGAATACACAGAAGAACTTTACAAAAAAGATCTTCACGATGCAGATAATCACGATGGTGTGATCACTCACCTAGAGCCAGACATCCTGGAATGTGAAGTCAAAATTTAGGCCATCAAGGAGTATTGAATAGAGTTTCCTGTGCTGTACAGTGGTATGAATATGTCAGTCCTGGGGCTTCCCTAGTGGCTCAGTGGTAAACAATTCACTTGCCAATGAAGGAGACACAGTTTTGATCCCTGAGAAAGGAACGCTCTGGAGAAGGGCATGGCAACCCACTGCAGTATTCTTGACTGGACAATCCCTTGGACAGAGAAGACTGGTGGACTACAGTCCATGGGGTTGCAGAGAGTCAGACATGACTGAGCACAACAAGTACAATACCATCAATCCTAATCTCTTTTTTCCTTTTTTTTTTTTTTTTTGACTCTCACCAATCCCAGCCTTGTATTATTTTGTAAAAAATACCTGAAAATTAGTTTTTTATCCATAAATGCATACCTCAATATGCATTTCTACAAGGTAAGGACTCCTTTTTGGGTAAAAATAACTATACTGTCATTGTCACACAAAAAAACTTAACATAGTTTTCCTAATGTAATCAAATGCCTGGTTAATGTTTCAAATTCCTTTTTTGTCTCAAATGTTTTGTACATTAACTTCTGTCCATGTATTCAAAGTGTTCCTCTCAGTTGCATCTGTCAACTAAAAATATGCACAGAGAGTTGAAAGTTTTCTTTGGGGCAAAATGAGGACTGCCACCCAGGAGACAGCAGTTCAGAGAGCTCTGAGAGACTGTTCCAAATAGACAGTGGGGGAAGGTCAGTATATATGTGATTTTTTTGAAGTGGAAGAGTTCAATGCAATCAGGCACTTACTTGACAAAAGATTTTCTGATAATCATGAAGAGATAATCATGAAGTTTCGTAAAGGAACTTACCGCTTCTCTACATTTGAGGAGATGCAAGGATTCAGTTCAGTTCAATTCAGTTGCTCAGTCGTGTCTGAGTCTTTGCAACCCCGTGGACCACAGCACGCCAGGCCTCCCTGTCCATTACCAACTCTCAGAGTTTACTCAAACTCATGTCCATCGAGTCCGTGATGCCATCCAGCTATCTGATCCTCTGTCGTTCCTTTCTCCTCCTGCCCTCAATCTTTCCCAGCATCAGGGTCTTTTCAAATGAGTCAGTTCTTTGCATGAGGTGGCCAAAGTATTGGAGTTTCAGCTTCAGCATCAGTCCTTCCAATGAATATTCAGGACTGATTTCCTTTAGGATGGACTGGTTGGATCTCCTTGCAGTCCAAGGGACTCTCAAGATTCTTCTCAAGCACCTTAGTTAAAAAGCATCAATTCTTCAGTGCTCAGCTTTCTTTATACTTCTGCTCTCACATTCATACATGACCACTGGAAAAACCATAGCTTTGACTAGAAGGACCTTTGTTGGCAAAGTAATGTCTCTGGTTTTTAATATGCTGTCTAGCTTGGTTATAACTTTTCTTCCAAGGAGCAAGCGTCTTGTAATTTAATGGCTGCAGTCAGCATCTGCAGTGATTTTGGAGCCCTGAAAAATAAAGTCAGCCACTGTTTCCCCATCGATTTGCCATGAAGTGATGGGACCGGATGCCATCATCTTAGTTTTCTGAATGTTGAGCTTTAAGCCAACTTTTTCACTCTCCTCTTTCACTTTCAGCAAGAGGCTCTTCCCTTCTTCTTCACTTTTTGTCATAATGCAAGGATTGTGATCGTGAAATTAGTTCCTGAAAATATCCTACTATCTAAAGACATGTTCCACTAAATTCCGTGGAGCACAGAGTGCCTAACTGTACCATGAACTACCCCAGGTGTGTCAAAGTTCATCAGCTACAGCAGCGCAGGTTTCAGTCTCCGCAGAGGCAGATGGCAAATGCCCTTGTTGTAGTTCAATCTCTGGAAGCACCAATTTGTAGTTAATACATCCATTATCACTTTCATGATCAAATTGTGCAGTCCTTGACAGTGGAGCCCAGACTCACATTTTTTACATACGTCTTTTGATTTTTTATGATTAAAATAAAACACTTCATTCAAGACAGTTATAACGTACTATTTATATTTATCTCATTCTTCACTTTATCAATAAAATTCACTTTATGAAAACTATTGTCCTAAAAAGCAAACGGGGTTTCGTTGGTGGCTCAGTGGTGAAAAGATGCTTGCAATGCAGGAAACTCAGGTTTGATCACTGGATCAGGAACATCCCTGGAATGGAAAATGGCAATGCACCCCAGTGTTCTTGCCTGGGAAATCCCATGGACAGAGGAGCCTGGAGGATTGCAAAAAAAGAGTGGGAATATGACATAGCATCTGGTCCCATCCATGGCAAATAGATAGGAAAACAGTGGAAACAGTGAGCTATGCCAGTCATTTGGATATGCCCAAAGCCTTTAAGTTTGCAGATCAAAATAAACTGTGGAAAATTCTGAAAGAGATGGGAATACCAGACCACCTGACTTGCCTCTTGAGAAGCCTGTATGCAGGTCAGGAAGAAACAGTTAGAACTGGACATGAAACAATGGACTAGTTCCAAATAGGCAAAGGAGTACATCAAGGCTGTGTATCGTCACCCTGCTTATTTAACTTATATGCAAAGTACATCATGAGAAATGCTGGGCTGGAAGAAGCACAAGCTGGAATGAAGATTTCTGGGAGAAATATCAATAACCTCAGATATGCAGATGACACCACCCTTATAGCAGAAAGTGAAGAAGAACTAAAAAGGCTCTTGATGAAAGTGAGAGAGGAGAGTGAAAAAGTTGGCTTAAAGCTCAACATTTAGAAAACTAAGATCATGGTATCTGGTCCCATCACTTCATGGTATATAGATGGGGAAACAGTGGAACCAGTATCAGACTTTATTTTGGGGGGCTCCAAAATCACTGAAGATGGTGATTGCAGCCATGAAATTAAAAGACGCTTACTCTTTGGAAGGAAAGTTATGGCCAACCTAGATAGCATATTGAAAAGGAGAGACATGACTTTGTCCACAAAGGTCCATGTAGTCAAGGCTATGGTTTTTCCAGTGGTCATGTATGGATGTGAGAGTTGGACTGTGAAGAAAGCTGAGTGCTGAAGAACTGATGCTTTTGAACTGTGGTGTTGTAGAAGACTCTTAGAGTCCCTTGGACTGCAAGGAGATCCAACCAGTCCATCCTAAGGGAGATCAGTCCTGGGTGTTCATTGGAAGGACTGATGTTGAAGCTGAAACTCCACTGTTTTGACCACCTGATGGGAAAAGCTGACTCATTGGAAAAGACCCTGATGCTGGGAAGGATTGAGGGCAGGAGCAGAAGGGGATGACAGAGAATGAGATGGCTGGGTGGCATCACTGACTCGATGGACATGGGTTTGAGTAAACTCTGGGAGTTGGTGATGGACAGGGAGGCCTGCTGGGCTGCAGTTTATGGGGTCTCAAAGAGTTGAACATGACTGAGCGACTGAACTGAACTGAACTGATGTGAAGAGCTGACTCATTTGAAAAGATCCTGATGTTAGGAAGGATTGAACGCAGGAGGAGAAGGGGATGACAGAGGATGAGATGGTTAGATGGCATCACTGACTCAATGGACATGAGTTTGCGTAAACTGAGAGGTGGTGATGGACAGGGAGACTTGACATGCTGTGGTTCATGAGGTTGCAAAGAGTCATGCACAACTGAGTGACTGAACTGAACTGAACTGATTGCTAAACAAACAGCAAAACAGGACATACCAGCAATATATTTAAACACTATATTTAAAAATGTTAGAGAAATATTGGCATTTAAATATTTATTCATTCTATATCTGCTGCTGCTGCTGCTGCTTAAGTCACCTCAGTCGCGTCCGACTCTGTGCGACCCCATAGATGGCAGCCCAGCAGACTCCGCCGTCCCTGGGATTCTCAGGCAAGAACACTGGAGTGGGTTGCCATTTACTTCTCCAATGCCTGAAAGTGAAAAGTGAAAGTGAAGTCGCTCAGTCATGTCTGACTCTTCACAACCCCATGGACTGCAGCCTACCATGCTCCTCCATCCATGGGATTTTCCAGGCAAGAGTACTGGAGTAGGTTGCTGTTGCCTTCTCCGCATTCTATATCTACTTACCTTTTAAACAAGTTGTTCTAAAACTCATGGAAATTCTCCTTCAGAACAATCCCCCACCACCTCTGCCACCAGCACAAATGCACAAATTTTGCCTAGGTTTACAACTCTCTTGAAATGTATTCATAAATAAGTGAGTTTCCAAAACTGATCTATTCATATTGGAAACTTCCCCTTCTAATTTTCAGCTTTTTGTTTTTTAATTCACTAATTTCAAACATACCTAGACTATTAAGTACAGATGATAGAGACAAGGTAAAGGAACAAAGTCATGACTTCCCTGGTGATACAATGGGTATCTGCCAGAGACCTGCTCCAGCTGGACAGGGTTCCCTCAGGATGGACGGCGTCGGCGATAAGAATGAGAAGACACAGCGAGTCGTGGTGTTTCCAAATGTCTTCCGACTTTATTGTTTTCAGGACAGCTTTTATATTTTTAGTTGTACATAGAGACACATGTAAACTGTAGAGTCACGCCAAATCAAATCAATGGGTCAGCAGTTTTTAACCCTTATCGAAACCAGGACACTGGTTGTGTTTTTCAGTTACAAAAAGTTTAAAGTTGTTTACATCATCTTCTGGCCTTGAGGCCTGCTAACATCTGGTGACTCTTGTATTGATAAGGGTAGATCAGCCAGGACACTTTTGCATCAGGCACAGAAAGTACCAGGGTTACATTTTTTAAAGAAAACAGGCACAACAGATTATGGCAAAGAAAGAATTCACAAACTGAAAGTTTCAAGGTAAAACCTGTTTTCTGTACTCTATCTTATGCCTTGAGCCCAGCAGAGAAGAATGTGGTCCCATAAAGTCATGGCACAGCAAGCTGAAAACGCCAAGGTCAGTGCTTAGCAAAATCACCAGCTGAATTAACAACTGTCTTATTATTTGTATTAAAGCTACACTTCTATTTATAAATCTCTAACTATTATGCTTTCACTGTAGAGGCTAAATACGTTAAGAGCAAAAACACAGTGAGTAAATGTAGTCTAAGTAACACTTTCATAAGGCAATATCTCTTACATTTCTTGATAAGCCTTTTTTCCTATGAAGGGCTCTGTGCCCGTTGGGGCTTTCTGTGTGGAAGCTCTCAATGCTGTTTTGTTGTTAAGGAGCAGCCATGCACATTAACTCCAAAGGCACAGGTATAGTTATTAAGCAAACCAATATGCTAGCAAGAGGAATTTAGATTAGCACACTTTATATCCTAGATAATTTTATTAGGGTGCTATCGTTCAGGGGCCTAGTCTATTGAGGCTTCGGAATGATCTATTTTAGAAGAGAATCGGGAAAAGCCTTTTGCCTAAGTCACAGAAAACAAGAAGAGGTTTATTATAGCAAACATCAGAAAGACAGATATTATCTTAAAGGTGAGCGCTGAGGCAGCCTTCCAAGAATCCCTGAGGGCTGAGAAGCCGTGCTCAAATCAGTCCTCTTCCTCATGACTCTGTCACTAGTGGGATCTCATGGGCCGGCTCCCGGCAGGTAGCAATTTGTCTTCCAGTGCAAGGAAGGCAGGTTTAATCCCTGGTCTTAATTTACACGCCACAAAGCAGGTAAGCCCTGAAGCTTATGAGCCACAACTAGAAAAGAAGGCTGCATGGCTCAACAAAGACCCAACTCCGCAAAGTTTTAAAAAATGTTTTTAAAGGGACAAAGTGGGTGACTAAATATTAGTTGGGAATTAAATTATACATAGAAAAAGGTATAGGAGACCCCTGTAAGTCAATGATCACTAGGAAAGCAGGTTTACTTAATGCAAACCAAGCACTCTTAGCAACAAAACTGGTTATCTGGATCATGATGATCTTTTTTGCACAGTTCTGTGTATTCTTGCCATCTGTTAATATCTTCTGCCTCTGTTAGGTCCATACCATTTCTGTCCTTTATTGTGTCCATGTTTGCATGAAATGTTACCTTGTTATCTCTAATTTTCTTGAAAAATCTCTAATCTTTCCTATTCTATTGGTTTCCTCTATTTCTTTGTGGTGGTCTCTTAGGAAAGCTTTCTTATCTCTCTTTGCTATTCTTTGGAACTCTGCATTCAGATGTGTATATCTTTCCTTTTCTTCTTTACCTTTAGCTTTTCTTCTCTCAGCTATTTGCAAGGCTGCCTCAGAAAACCATTTAGCCTTTTTGCATTTCTTTTTCCTGGGGCTGATCTTGATCACTGCCTCCTGTACAATGTCATGAACCTCTGTCCACAGTTCTTCAGGCACTGTATCAGATCTAATCCCTTCAGTCTGTTTCTCACTTCCACTGTATTGTCATAAGGGATTTGATTTTGGTCATACCTGAATGGTCTAATGGTTTTCCCTACTTCCTTCAATTTAAGTCTGAATTTGGTGATAAGGGGTTCATGATCCAAGCCAGTCAGCTCCCAGTCTTGTTTTTGCTGCCTGTATAGAGCTTCTGCATATGATGAGGGCTTTTAATCTCTATCTTCTAAAATAAACTTTGCCTATGTGTTAGTAAGTTTGCAGAATTCATCCTTAGCTCCATGAACAGAACTCAGATTTCACATTTGATCTCCATGGATTTGGGTCAATGCCCATTTTTACCTTTTATGATTGACCCTGGACCTCTCCTAATGCCCATTAAGTCTGTCATTTAAATGCTGAATATTACAGTGTGGTATAATGAGGCTGGAGGTCCACTGGAAGTCCAACCTTCTGCCATCCTGGACCTAATCAGTTCTAACCAGTTTATGTGCCCTGCCCCCTCCCTTCCTGTTTCATTTTATAATCATGTTTCTTGAAGGGAAGAAAAATGACTTCAGCAACAATTTCTTTTCAATGAAAAATGCCTTCTTCCTTAAACTTTAAATGTAGGAACCACCACTCATAACTGTTCAATATTGATACAATTACTTTAAGCAGTATTTTTCTGTAAAGTTGCAAGGTGGTGGTTCAGGGGGTCCGAGGAAAGAGTAGAAAAATGATCTTGGTGCAGGAAGAATTCAGCCAGAGGCAAAGTGATAGATAACAGGTGATATAGGATGCTTGAGGCTTCAGCTAAGTTCAGTCCCACAGTTGTGTCCCACTCTGCAAACCCATGGACTGCAGCATGCCAGGCTCCCCTGGTCATCACCTTGTCCTGTAGATTGCTCAAACACATGTCCTTCAAGTTGTTGATGTCATATAATCATCTCATCCTCTGGCGTCCCCTTCTCTTCTTACCTTCAATCTTTCGCAGCATCAGGGTCTTTTCCAATGAGAAGGTGGCCAAAGTATTAGAGTTTCAGCTTCAGCATCAGTCCTTCAAATGAATATTCATGATTGATTTCCTTTAGGATTGACCTGGATCTCCTTGCAGTCCAAGGGACTCTCAAGAGTCTTCTCCAACACCACAGTTAGAAACCATCAATCCTTCCGTGCTCAGCCTTCTTCACAGTCCAACTCTCACATCCATATATGACTACTGGAAAAAACATAACTTTTACTAGATGGACTTTAGACACCAAAGTCACATCTCTGCTTTTAATATGCTGTCTAGATTTGTGACTTCCCTGGTGGCTCAGATCATAAGGAGTCTGCCTGCAATTCAGGAGACCCAGGTTTGATCCCTGGGTTGGGAAGATTCTCTGGAGGAGTAAATGGCAATCCACTCCAATATTCTTGCCTGGAGAATCCCATGGAAGGAAGAGCCTAGCAGGCTACAGTCCATGGTGTTGCAAAGAGTTGGACAGAACTAAGAGTTCATTTCACTTTTCTAGCTTTTCTTCCAAGGAGCTTCTTCTTTTAATTTCATGGTTGTAGTCACCATCTACAGTGATTTGTGAGCCCAAGAAAATAAAGTCTCTCGCTGTTTCCATTGTTTCCCATCTATTTGCCATGAAGTGATGGGACCGGATGCCATTGCATGTTCTTAGTTTTTTTGAATGTTGAGTTTTAAGCCAGCTTTTCTACCCTCTTCTTTCACTTTCATCAAGAGGCTCTTTAGTTCTTCTTCACTTTCTGCCATAAGGGTGGTGTCATCTGCATATCTGAGGTTATTGATATTTTTCCTGGCAATCTTGATTCCAGCTTGTGTTTCTTCCAACGCAGCGTTTCTCATGATGCACTCTGCATATAAGTTAAATAAGCAGGGTGACAATATACAGCTTTGATGTACTCCTTTCCCTATTTCTAACCAGTCTGTTGTTCCATGTCCAGTTCTAACTGTTGCTTCCTGACCTGCATTCAGGTTTCTCAAGAGGCAGGTCAGGTACTCTGGTGTTCCCATCTCTTTAATAATTTTCCACAGTTTGTTGTGATCCACACAGTCAAAGGCTTTGGCATAGTCAATAAGAAGTAGATGTTTCTCTGGAAATGTCTTGGTTTTTCTGTGATCTAACAGATGATGGCAATTTGGTTTCTCTGGTTCCTCTGCCTTTTTCTAAATGCAGCTTGAACATCTGGAAGTTTTTTATTCACATACTGTTGAAGCCTGGCTTGGAGAATTTTGAGCATTACTTTGCTAGTGTAACGTGTGTGAGATGAGTGAAACTGTGTGGTAGCTTGAACGTTCTTTGGCATGGCCTTGCTTTGGGATTGGAATGAAAACTGAACTTTTCCAATCTGTGGCCAGTGCTGAGTTGTCCAAATTTGCTGCCATATTGAGTGTGGCACTTTAACAGCGTCATTTTTAAAGACTCAATATTTAACCATACCATTTAAATCTTCTATCATTTATAGATACTTTTGTACTCTTACGGTGTTCCAAAAAGCACTTCATCATCAAGGAATTTCATAGAAAGGCTATGGAAGCAGTTACAAGAATTCCACATCAAGATGTTGGCTATATGGGGATTCCAGCACGTAAGTTTAAAACAGGGTGCTTTCCTGCCCCTGGGTCCCCTGGATCAAGCATCCAGAGATTTTTTACTTCCTGACAGGCAGGGTCAGTGTCCATACTCAGCCTTGAGGCACTTTTATAGAAGATGGATCATTGTCTCTTTGCTTCCCAAAAGAACACAGGAGTAAAATCTCTGAAGAGGAAATTAAACAGGAGGGAAAGGAGCGGGGCATAATATTTAAAAGAATGACATGGCCATAGGGTATGATGAAAACTGGTTAGAACCAGCTAGGTCCAAGATGGCAGAGTTGACTTCTGCTAGACCTTGCGCTTTAGTACATGCTCATTGTGACATACCAGCAAGCTAAGTGATATACTCATCAGCCCTGGCTAAGAGAATCACCTTTGTTTCACAGTGATCTATGACCCTATCTGACTGAGTGTTCTAAACCCTTTTGATAATTCTGATAAAAATTCCTAAATCAAATTCTACTGAAGTCTTCTTGATCTCTAGCTAACTTTGGGGTGCTTCAAATGGCCTCTGAAACAGCCCAAAGAGTGGTATTAAACTAAGAAGTTTCATTTGGTAGGCTAAATTAAATGGGAAGTATTATCAAATGGGTAGTAAATCCTCATAGCTTATAGTATGCCAGGCTCCTCTGTCCATGGAATTCTCCAGGCAAAAATACTGCAGTGGGTTGCCAGTCCCTTCTCCAGAGGATCTTCCCCACCCAGAGATCAAACCCAGATCTCCTGCATTGCAGACAGATTCTTTATCACTGAGCCACCAGGAAAGCCCTCTGAGGTTATATTGTATGGTAAATGTTTTTAATGTAAATATTCTAGAGATTATACAGAGTTCCTAAATTCTGATATATCCTGGTAAAATCTTATCACTCATGATTGCAGTTTTCTGAAAGTGTTGAATGTCACAGCACTAACCAAGTTACTTTTTCAGTTGCATTGTAATCAGATTTAAATGTGCCTTCTTAAGTTTTCTGTCATTATAGTTTCAGTTACAGTTTTATGGATGCCTTTACAAAAATACTTCCTCTTCAAGATTTGTAGAAAGAACTTTTGAATAAATGCAAATTTCTGACTTTCACATCATAGTGCTAAATCAGATCAGATGCTCCACAACCTGCAGCCAGGGTATTATATATACAAGAAAAGCCTAACTTAAAGGTCTGTCTCCAACCTGGTGGAAGGACCCTTATCAGGCACTCTTAGTTTAGCGCATGAAAATTGAAACTGAAGGAAATTGACTCTTAATTAATTAAATTTCCACTCACAAAAGGCCTCTGCACTGGACTGGCCTATAGGAAGGACAGCTGACGTCAATATCACTTCAGAATGACTCTCAAGCATAGGAAAAACTACACACACCAAGATAAGAAGATGACATCAGAAGTAAACAAGCCACCCAAGATCCTGGATGTGACTCATGATCATTTATAATATTTTCTTGACTTCTTGGAACTTTGCATATGAATCAAATGTTTTCTGTCATAGGCATGATACTATAACATGTAGTACTTGTGGGTTACCTTGGTGAATTTCTGCACTCCAAGGCTCAGATTGGATGGTCCTAAGGAAATTTAGAAGAAAAATTATAGACATTTTAGGTCACTATTGATTTTACTAGATGAACTTCCCTCACTTGGCCAATTAATAATGTCTCCTCTGACTCTGGCCATAAATATGAGTTTTCTTCTCATAAATATGAGTTTCTTCTGTTATCAAACTAGAGCAACAAGTAAAGCTTCAGCCAAGGAATAAAATCACCCACAATTATGGGCTGGATCTATGTAGACAACACCAGGCTATGGCAATTTAAAGTCTCCTCCATGTTGGGAACAGTTAAATCATACTAAGGATAATCAGTCTAGTGACATTAGGAAACTGGGATGTAGGCCTTATAGATAATGTCAATGTATAATTTTCCTGAAAGATAAGGATTGGTGCAGAATAGACTAAGTCAGATAACCTGGGATATTACTGGGCTGCATCTAATGGAATTTCTTAGCTTAATTCTTACTTATGACTTTACTAATACTGCTAGCTGTGTTTGTCATTTCCGTTCAGTTCAGTTGCTCAGTCCTATCTGATTCTTTGCGACCCCATGGATGCCAGGCCTCCCTGTCCATCGCCAACTCCCAGAGCTTGCGCAAACTAAGTCCATTGAGTCAGTGATGCCATCCAACCATCTCAGCCTCTGTCATCCCCTTCTCTTCCTGCCTTCAATCTTTCTTAGCATCAGAGTCTTTTCTGGTGAGTCAGCTCTTACCATCAGGTTGCCAAAGTATTGGAGCTTTAGCTTCAGCAGCAATCCTTCCAATGAATATTCAGGACTGATTTCATTTAGGATTGACTGATTTGACCTCCAAAATGAGAGTCCCTTGGACTCTCAAGAATCTTCTCCAACACCACAGTTCAAAAGCATCTGTTCTTCAGTGCTCAGCTTTCTTAATGGTCTGGCTCTCACATCCATACATGACTACTGGAAAAACCATAGCCTTGACTAGATGGACCTTTGTCAGCAAAGTGTCTCTGCCATTTAATATGCTGTCTAGGATGGTCATAGCTTTCCTTCCAAAGGAGCTTTTCTTCTTTTAATTTAATTGTTGCAGTCATCATCTACAGTGATTTGGGAGCCCATGAAGATAAAGTATGTCACTGTTTCCATCGTTTCCCCATCTATCTCCCATGAAGTGATGGGACCTGATGCCATATCTTAGTTTCTTGAATGTTGAGTTTTAAGCCAGCTTTTCCACTCTTGTCTTTCCCTTTCATCAAGAGGCTCTTTAGTTCTTCTTCACTTTCTGCCAAAAGGATAGTGTCATCTGAATATTTGAGATTATTGATATTTCTCCTGGCAATCTTGATTTCAGCTTGTGCTTCATCTAGCCCAGAATTTCAAATGATGTACTCTGCACTCCAGGATGTCTGGTTCTAGGTGAATGATCACACCATCATGGTTATCTGCATCATGAAGATGTTTTTTGTATACTTCTGTAGTCTTGCCACCTCTTTTTAATATCTTCTGCTTGTGTTAGGTCCATACGATTTTGCCCTTTATTGTGCCATCTTTGCATGAAACATTCCCTTGTTATCTCTAATTTTTTGAAGAGCTCTCCAGTCTTTGTTATTTGTACTTGTCCAGTTTTACAAAGTTTTTGTGTATTTTATTATAAAATGTGTGACTGAGCCTGTGATAAAATGATAATATGTTGTTCCAAATAAGATGAATAGTTTAACTCTAGAAATGAGAAGAAGCAATAACAGAATATTTTCCTGAACCATAAGAGGCTAGTGAGGCAAGTGGTCCAGAGCCTTTAGGCACTGTTAAAGAGGCAGTGGCCTACCAGTGAAATCTTCACCAGACCTGGGAATAAGCATTTTTAGCACTGTTGGACAAAATGGACATGAGATGCCCCCAAAGCATGGTCAAATTTATTACTGCGAAGGGGCCCTGTCATCTGGAAACTGGCACTTGCCATCTACCTCTACAAAGATTAAATTACGGTTACTGCAGCAGCTGACTTTTATTATCTGCTGAGAGGAGTTCAGGGTGGAGATCAGGAATAAGGCAATCTGTGCTCTGGGAAAAACTCGCAGAACAGGCCTTCAGAGAGTTAGATATATTCAGGAGAAGATTTGAGGAATGAGTCCAATTTTTGCATCTTCTCATACCTAGAGAAACACTGACCTCAATAATGGTGACATCTGCTTTGGCTATTAAAGAGAAAATTACAATTAAATGTCAAAACCCAGTAACTATAGTTCAAATGTTTAAGGAAATACATAGTTGATGCTATGTGCTTGACTTTGAACAAGTCCTTATATCTCTATAAGCCTGAGTTCTCTGAGCTGTGTCAGAATTGGATGGCACTGGACATTCTCAAAACAATGTCTGCTGGTATCTAATAACTGTTACCTTACTTTTAAAATGTCTCCTCTTGTAACTATTGTTGTGGCAGTTTTAGTGCAGGTTGGAGAAGAGTTTCCAGACAGCATTTCAAAAGGGAGTGAGTTTACTAAGAAAAAAGTGCAGAGATACTGTGGCACTGCAAGCACAGTGGGTCAACCTCCTGACAGGTCAGGGAGAGCCAACAGGACACTGTTTAGAATAGCAGGCTGGCTCATGGGAGCCGACATATTTCATGAGTTAGTACCCAATTTTTATAGCCTTAAAACAAAGAAAAGGCCTGTTGGAAAAGTGGCATTAGCTGGTTGGTTAGAGCAGTATCGGGTGAGCACTGGGATGGGCATTTTTACCTAATATGAGGCCAAGGAGCTGACTAGTAAGGATCAGGGAGACTCCTGGCAACTGTTACTATAGGTCTGTCAGTTCTAGAGATGACCTTAGTTCTAGGCTTTGTTCTGTGGCCTCAGTACAAGGCCTTGCACCTGTGACCTTTATGGCACTCTACAATTAGTACATTTTTAGATGGATTTGCTTTAGATCATACTTCAATGAAAAGAAGAGACATGTATGATGACCAATAGCACCTGCTGTCCATATGTTAGTACTACATTAAATGTTAAAACATACTTAGGTAAAACTAGACTACTGGCTACCTGGCTACAAATTTACCCAAAGGGCAAGGTCTAGACTGGGTTTCCAGCTTATTCTTCTGAAAATAAATGAGATTTGTCTATTGAAAGTCTAATTGTCACTCATTTGACTACTCCTAATTGGGTCTGTTACATCAAAAGGCAAACAAGGGATTGAGGTTTTAATCATACAAGTCAACTCTAGGACTTAGAACTCAAATACTGCCAATTCAGCATCTGTTCTCCAAATTGAGACAGCACTCTGTCTCATTTTGACTGGAAGTGGCCAGAGTTGCCCATTTCCCTAAATTAAACTGAGCAGAACAGTGTAGGGTCTTGGGGTCTTTTTGTGTCCCCTAGTTCTTCTTTGTAGGATATAGGGTTCATTCAGCCTCCTTGACTGTCCTTAATTCCAAAAGTCAAAGTCAAGGAATTGCTAATCAGGGAATGGAGGGGATACAGAAACAGAGGAGGAGCAGTCAAGTGGTGGTATAGATTTGGGGCAAAGTCTTGGTTCCTGCTCAAGGAATATGCATATCAATATATTTATGTTCTGCAAAATTGTGGTTCTCATCCAGGTGAAGGATGATAACTTCAGGCTGAGCACAAGATTCCTGGAGCACCACTATGTCACCTCAACCTCACCACCAGCCAGTCTGAAGAAGTCATACATCCTACTTACCTCATCACAAATTTTGCCTTCCTTTCAGGTCAAAGTGCTTGTTATAGGTTTCAGATTTGCTGGTTTCAGGCACAGAATAATTTGACTGATGTCAGGTAGAGGGAGATTTCTGCTTAGTTAGCCAGGACTATGCCTACACCCAATAGGAAGAGACCTCTGCTCCAGTTCCCAAGAAGTATCTTGAGTATCAAGTCTCTCAGGGTTTAGTTGTCAGGGTTCAGTTGTCACTGAAACTGCCCACCCTTGCTATATAGAAGGCTAGTTTAGCTTATACCTATAAATTGACAAAGCAATAAAGCAAATTGTTTCAACAACCTTGAATACTTCCATTTTGAAACAGAAAATCCAGAAAAGTGTTTTGTGTGGCAAATATTTTGTCTACATAGTTTTTGGAACACTACTAATAGGAGACCTACCAAACGTTTAACTTTTTGTCACACAGAGGAATAGGAAATTGTTTTTAAGAAAGAGGTGAAAGGTATCCTGCACTTATGCATTTGCGTGAGTTATTTTAAAACAGGAGGTCCTTGTAAGGACCATGGAACTAATAAGCCTCCACCAAGTGGAAGAATTCAGGAAAGGTCAAAAGGAGATGCCATGTGCCCTGCCACCTCCCAGAATCCTTACTAGACGCCATCTTGATGGGTGGTGAACATATCACTAGGAAGGACCCGGAGTCTCAGTGATTGGCCAGAGACAACAGAGAAACTAACCCATTACCATAAAACCCAAGATTGTATGCAGTTCTTTGGATTCCCTTTCTTTGCTACTCATCACTGTGGTGCCTCTTATCACTAAAGCCTCTTGCTTTGTCAGCACATGTGTCTCCTCAAAGAACTCATAATGGAGTGTTACACAAGAGCCCAGTCTTGAGTCCTGAAAGGAATCCCCCTTCTTGCAACAGTGGCACAAAACACTTGCTATATAGGCTAGTTTAGCTTATACCTATAAATTGACAAAGCAATAAAGCAAATTGTTTCAACAACCTTGAATACTTCCATTTTGAAACAGAAAATCCAGAAAAGTGTTTTGTGCGGCAAATATTTTGTCTACATAGTTATTTGAACACTACTAATATGAGACCTACCAAACGTTTAACTTTTTGTCACACAGAGAAATAGAAAATTGTTTTTAAGAAAGAGGTGAAAGGTATCCTGCACTTGTTCAACATGTTTTCTTCCATGTAGCGCTGAACCTTCTAGGGAACTGGAAAGGGGCCACAAGAAGCGTTTCCTCCCATGGCAGGAGGGCATTTCTTTACATTTCACACCCATCTCAGAAGCCTGAAGTTTACAGCGAGCCTAGATCCAAACACTTACTAGTTTGTTCAGCAGGCTGCCTTCGAGCCGCAAACAGACCTAAGTTTGCTGGGTCTCGACAGTATAGTTATCAACCCCCGAGGGCCCTGTGGTTTTGGAGTAGTGCACTACTAGTTGCCACCAGACCTAGATCCAGTGAAACCTAGACCTTAGTGAAATAAAATACTTAGAATCTGCGCGGCGAGGGAGGGGGTGAACCAGCAATCCCCCAAAGGTGCGTTATCAGCAGGTCATTCAAAGTATAATTGTTCAATTGTTACGTCACTGCGTGACTCGGGAAGATTAGAAACTTGAAGGGCACAGTCGTTGCCAGTAAATCCGACAGGCCTTGTGTTTCTGGCCAAGCCCCCACAGCCTGCCAGAGTCTGGACGCCAGCACGTGCTGCGGTCTTCCCTGTCCGTTTGCCTCTTCTCCCCACCCCCGCTTTCCCCCAGTATCTATCCACCCTCCTTTGAGGCCGTCTCCCCGCCTCCTGTTTTTTTCGCCTATTCGTTATCGTTGACCAGTGTACGAAATGCCCAACACACAGAACACCTGCGGTCAAGTGATCCTCAACCTTCTTGGATTCAGGATTTTTTGATAGTTTCGACACTGGGAAGCTTCTTAAAGGTGGGCGAGGATATTTGAAACGGACATTTTACAGAAATTCAGAATCGTGGAACTAAAAGAGAAGGACATCGCAGAACTTTAGAAGGAGCTGGGAAACTACGAGGGCGGGGAGGGGATAGGGAAGATTGAGGTTCAGTGGTGTTAGGTTTAAATCCACCCCCAAGCGGTTGAAAGACTGCTACCTATGCAATAATTCAACACTCCAGACAGCCGGCGGGAATAGACGCTCTCGCGTGTGTTGAGAGCATTTGACGGACGGGATTGACTAAAAGATCCCGCGAGATTATGACTTAACTAACGCGACTTGGCCGGTAAGAAGTAACGGTAGATTTAAAGAATCTTGGCGGTTGGGGGGTTCCTCCAATCAGAGAGGCAGACGTACGGTTACGTATTGGCGTAAAGCCGCTCAAGAGAGTTTGTTTCCGGCAGGCCAAGTCGAGAGCCGGTTGCCGCGGGAGTCTTTTCAAATACGGATACGCTAGACAAGCGGCGTGAGACTGAGACTTCGCGCTTTTCTTCAGGCATGAGTCATGAGGCGGTGAAAAACGTGCAGGAGGTGGACCAGCAGGTGAGTCAACATGTTCCTATCTCGCCTTTGTCCGTGGGCATTTTCTCAGGATTAATTTGACTTGTGGAGGATTTTTGACTTGCCACCTTCCTCTTCCTTTTGCTGGTTCCTTTATTTGGGTGTGGCTGGACAGTGAGCAAAGGAGAGAAAGACCGACTTAACGAATTGGTGGGGGCCGGAATGGAAAAAGAAACAAGTTGGAAGCGTTCTGACTTCGTTTCCATAGTGTTACCGTGGCCACTCACAATGGCGGATTTTGTGCGTGTTTGCGCGATCTCGGAGCGGCGTGTCGGGGCTGACTGATGAGTGATGACTGGAGGTACGCGGTATTGGCCCACTTTTTTTGTGTTGAGATTCTTGCTTTTACTGTATGGCAGTAATTTTAAGCACAGAGGTGTCGCTGGTACGGTCGCTTGCGGGAACTAAGTGGGAAGTGGGT
This sequence comes from Okapia johnstoni, assembly GCA_024291935.2. Taxonomy (NCBI): domain Eukaryota; kingdom Metazoa; phylum Chordata; class Mammalia; order Artiodactyla; family Giraffidae; genus Okapia; species Okapia johnstoni. The sequence continues at coordinate 6,041,465 of CM044305.1, forward strand.
GGGCACTGGGCCTTATTCCTGAGCAATGGCGGCGGCCACTGTTTCGTTGCACTGCTTTTTAGCACTGTGCTCCGCTCACCAAAGCCCTTACGCTTTCATGGTTTGTGCTTGTGGGACCCTGGCGGACGATTTTAGTTTTAGAAAAGAAATCCCTGGATTTCTCTCCTCTGTACTTTGACTGAGTACCTCAAGTGTTTCCGAAATGGAAAGCTTTGTGCTTTGACTGACTACCTCAGGTATTTCCGAAGCGGAAAGCTTTGTGACGCAGAAGACGCGGAAGGGGAATACTGGCAAGGGGAGGAGGAAACGGTCGCCGCTTGCTTATGTACACTCGTATTTGCGTGTAATGGAATCCGGAAGCTGCCGGGAGTTTAGAGATTTGCGTTGTTCCCTTTACTTAAAAAGTCACTGAATGCCCGTTAACCCGAGGGTGTTAAGCTTTTGAGTCGTCGTACTGTGTTGAACGTGTCCTAACGTTAAGCGTTTGTCTTCGAGTTTCATCTGAGAGAAAATAACTAGAAAAGAGGCGATTCGCAGGAAAAACTACATGTTACTGCTTTCCTGTGCGTAGTTGAAAACATTCAAATGTCAGTCAAGACTTGGTCTCAATATCTTGCTTTTTTTGAGATGTTCGAATTTCGGAAGAGAATACGGTATCTAAGAAGGGTGATTTTACAGACTTGTTTTGCATTTCTGAGAAATCTATTTCATTCTTGCGTTGTTTCCTTCACAGAAACTCTAGGGTTTCTGACTCTTTTAAATTTTAAGTGTGCAGCTTAGCTGAACTTTTGTTTTGCAAGTTTACTAATGGATATTGACCTAGGACATAAACCTTAAACAGGATATCTGTCTTGTAAGTCGTTAAACAGAGCCTCATGACACTACCTGCTCCCAAATTTTATTTCTAAGTAGTATATAATTGGTGGGATTTGATAGATGCTTCTTTGAGGGTCTTTTCTTTGTAACGTTACGATTGTAGCCACTTAAGATGCAGTATGCTAAGCTGTGATTTAGTGGGCTAAGGAGAGTGCAGAGGTTGAAAATCTGATACATAAACATTTGTAGTGTTTTCTGTGTACATGAGAAACTTCTACATTTAACTTGAACTTTTAAAATAAACTGTTTAACTGTTCATAAAACTATCTCTTGGGTCGTTATAATTTAGTAGTAACCCGATTCGATGTGGAGAAGTAATGTCTTTTGTTGATGCATGTTATTTGGTAATATTATTGTTGAACTTTTAACGTGTGTAGAAACATATATCACATTTCCTTTAGCAGATAGGTGTCAGTAGTGCTCCTTGATCTTTTGTACTTTTTAAAATTTATTCTGCCATGTATGATTTTCCATTATTTTTACTTCTTGGTTAGTTTTTATGAAACTCAATAAACTGAAACTTTTCTACAGTATTGAAATCCATCAGTATAAAGGGACAGGTAATGAAGCGAAATTAAAGGTGCTTCACTTGTACAAACTTTTAATGTCATTTGGCTAGTCTCTGTGCATTTGTCATACAATGGCAAATAATAAATACTGCCTTCACATTGTAGTAATAATAATGATAAATGATAACAATAATAAATGTCACATTGCACACTAAGTGATGGATGGTGCTGCTGCTGCTTATGAATTGATTTTAATTAAAAAGTTGCACACTGCTGCAATATAAAGTTAAAAACATTTTTATGGTGCTGTTGCTGCTTACAAATTTCTTTGAATTGAAAACTTACTGTACTCCAGTATAATTTTTTTAATTGTTTTTAAGTTATACATTATTTAGGGAATAAAGAAGTTAAGGACTCTTCAGCTTGCCCAGAAAACAAGTGACTTTGAGAATGTAACTTTTGGTGACTGAGGAGATTTTAGTATGCAGAATTACTTTGGGAGAAAACTTATTTTGGATGAATGTATTTGAACTTTCCTATCTGTACTGGTGTACTTCTTGGCATGCAAGTCGTATTTTTTGCGTTTGCCAAAATTTGTAGACTTCTACAGGGTGTTAAAAATAAGAGCTTGTAATGATACAGTGTAGGACTTGAATTTAGGACTTCTAATTTGTCTTTTATAATGCTGTCCGTGCTTGATTTTTCCTTTTTTCAGCATGTGAACTATTAATATCTCTGTTCTCCTAGTTGGCTGATCTAAACCTGAACTCTGATAATAACCAGAGTGGAGGAGGAAGTACAACTACCAGTAAGTAAAATTTTTGTTTATTTAGAATCTGTTACTCTCTCATTATACTTAGTAATTTTAAATTTAAAAACCATTCCATGACCATATAAATTTATAAAGTAATTTGGCATGTTTGGATAATAATATACTAGTTGCTTCTTTTCCAGTGTAAACTCTTAATCATTCCAAAGAAAGTTAATATTCACACTTTTAGAAAACCTCTTATACCTAGTATGAATCCAGACATGAAGGTGAGGATATATTGATCTCTCTTTTGAATTGACCTGAATTTGAACTGTATTAAACCTAATAAAGGGAACCTGTGAAATTGTATGTTACGGCTGTTGCTCATTTTTCATGAAGAAACTGAGCCTTTCTGATGGAACCTGGCTTTACTGATTCTTAGGTGGTAATTAGAACTTGAAATGTTAACTATGTTATTAAAAGTTTAAAAAAAGTTAAATTTGGGAAAAGAGTAGTGTTTCTGCATTGTTTTTATTTGCTACTGGTTAGAGTGAAGTTAATGTCACTGTTAGCAGGTAGGGATTCATGTAATTTTATATCATGTGAATTTCTTATTCGTTTTAACTAGATTTGAGCCAAGATTTTCACTGGCATACTTTCACAGCTATTATCTTCTCAGGGGTGGTATTCATTCAGTGATCGTTGTCTTTCTGTGAGGTTTTGCTTAATACCGTAATTTTTAGTGGAAAAGAGGATTTAAGATAGGAAAATTCTGTTTGCTAGTGAAAACACTTCTCAACCTTGATTCTCATTTCCAGGGTTGATAGTAATTTCAGTGCCCTTTGATGTCACAAGGATAAGACAAAGGAAGATTCTGTCTTTGAAAAGACAGGAAACTTGTGAAACTATTGTCACCTTTTCTAACTCTTACCTTTTTTGAAAGGATTTTATGGTAAAGACAGATCAGGGTGGAGTTGTAGTAAAGAAAAGGATGCCTACAGCAGTTTGGGAACTCGAGATTCAAGAGGAAGACCCAGTTACCTCAGTGATCGAGGAAGTGGATCAAGGGGAAGGTAAATTATTGTCATCTTTTAAGTGTGTATACATAGCATTTCAGGAATCAACTCTTAATTTGATGTGTTCTCATTCTTTGTACTTTCTATGACATTTAATTATGTTGTTTTTCATTAACAGACTATCCTTCCATTATAGATTAGTAGGTTTCCCTCCCCTCTGTGCTTTGCCATGCTGTGTATGTGATCTTATCAGGGATCAAACGCATGTCCCCTGCAGTGGAAACAGAATCTTAATCTCCGAACCACCAGGGAAGTTCCCCTATAGATTAGATTTTAAGCAAAACATTGGTCACTCATTTTTAACTCTAAAAGGTCTTTACTAGTTTTAGTCTGTTTAACAGGAATTAAGAGTGTGCTGATTGATGAATATATATTCAGATATTTCTTGACATTAATGCTTCTGTTTTTCGATTATGTATAAATTACAGATAACCACAGCTAAATTAGAAGATCTTATTTCACAAATGAGTTACCCAATACTGAGTTACTGGCATCTTTGAAAGTTAATTGTGAGCAACAATTGAATTACTAATATACAGCTATGTGTTTGGAGAGATGATAATATGATATGGGCTAAATGACATACTCTGTAATCTCTTTCCTTGTGCTGTTTAGGTTTGATGATCGTGGGCGGAATGACGGTGAAGGCATTGGCAGTCGTAGTGACAGAACTGGCTTTGGCAGATTTGAGCGTAGTGGACACAGTCGTTGGCGTGAAAAGTCAGATGATGATGATTGGTCAAAACCACTTCCACCAAGTGAACGCTTGGAGCAGTAAGTTTTTGATATTTATGTTGATAGGAAACTTGCCATCTAGTGTCATACATATAACAATCATTTCATTTCAGGGAGCTCTTTTCTGGAGGAAACACTGGGATTAACTTTGAGAAATACGATGATATACCAGTAGAGGTAACCGGCAATAACTGTCCTCCACACATTGAAAGTGTAAGTATTTTATTTGACTTTTTAACTGTTGTTTACAATTACTGCTGAAAATTTCATTGGGTTATGAGAAAGGAGAGACTGAGACTAATGTCACCATTTTGAGGCATCCTAAAATAGGAAACATGTCAAACATACAGAAAATCTAAGAATGACTTTGTTGTAGATTAGACTTTCAGAAATCGGTTTTCTTAGAAATAACTGGATACTTTCATCTCAAATCCAAAGCAGCTGTACATTTAGTCACAAATAGACATTTAGCTAGTTAATTCCATTCTAATGTTAATATAAAACAAGTTGCAGCAGAACATTAAGGCGTTTCTATCTAGATTATATATTTATTTGATCAATCTGGTTAAATTTCATTAACAGTTCAGTGATGTTGCAATGGGAGAAATTATTATGGGAAACATTGAGCTTACTCGTTATACACGTCCTACTCCAGTGCAAAAACATGCCATTCCCATTATTAAAGAAAAAAGAGACCTGATGGCTTGTGCCCAAACAGGTAAGTTCATTAATGAAGAATACTTGGACTAGCTTTGTAAAAACTACATTATATAGAGAGGCCTATGTTCTGTATTTAACTTGATTTTATAGTTAGGTGAATATTAACTGGGCATATCTCTTATGTCTTTAAATCCTTTGGATAAAACTAGTGTTTTTGTCAGGGCATCTTGGGGAAGTCTGTAACAGTATTGTCAGCCAGTTGATATTGCTGACTTTCCACTGAGTACACAGCAGGGGAAAATTACGAAGTCAGTGGAGGGAAAGGTAGCAGTATAATTGCGATAGGAAATGTATAGTCAGGGAACAGCCTGTCATCCTGAGAAAGGAGAAGGTGCCTCTCATCCTTTAGTGTTTTATGAGCTAGGGACTGACAGGGCTGTAGTACTGTTTTGTCCTGTATCAGAATTTGGCATAGGTTAAAGGGTGCAAATATTAACTTTGCTTATGTACTGAACTTTCTGTATAGGTGTGTGTATGTAAATATTATAAATTTAAATAATTTGTCATTTTTTATATTCTTTTTTTTTCTAAGCAGTAGATCACTTCTTTTATATGTAACTGGCCTTTGGGACAAGACAAGCACTTGTTTTTTAAAATAATGTTTTCTTGTAGCAGTTAGTACCCATGGCTTTTATTTTGCAAAGTAAGAGAATGATCTACAGTGTTCTTTGCTAGTAGAGTTCTTCATCTTAAGAAAGTTTGCTGACATTCTACCAGTTGCCAAATAACAAAAAAAAATCTTGAAGTAGAAGTTGATGCCAATTTAAAAGTAAAAACAGTTGTGTTCTTCTATAGATCATTGGAAAGAAGTATTTGTTGATCTGTTAAAAATTGATCACAAATCATCCAGCATTCATCACTTAGTTGTATAAATACATTTGTCACAGAATTAGGCATTAAGTAAAAAAAAAATTTTTTTCACTAAATGGGTATTTAGAATACATTTTTTATTATTCATACTTAATAAGCCATTATTTTTTTAACAGGGTCTGGGAAGACTGCAGCATTTCTTTTGCCCATCTTGAGTCAGATTTATACAGATGGTCCAGGCGAGGCTTTGAAAGCTGTGAAGGTAGAGATTCGTTTTGCTTAGAACAATTTTTGTAATCATCTGTTGGAACTTTTCTTTCAAGTAAATATACTTTCTTTAGTCTGTTAACTCAATAAAAATTCATTTTCAAATATAGTTCTTAAATTACAGAGTGGATTTTGTTGTCACAAACTTTAGAAATGAATAAAAAAGATTTGAATCTTTGAGCTTAATTTATAAATTGTATTTAATTCTTAGGAAAATGGAAGGTATGGACGCCGTAAACAGTATCCAATCTCCTTGGTTTTAGCCCCAACAAGAGAGTTGGCTGTACAGATCCATGAGGAAGCCAGGAAAGTAAGTATTCATTTTGCTGATTATTGACTTTTTTAATAGATTCTAATGTAGTTTTTATGACCATCTAATAAATTATTGCTTGTAGTTTTCATACCGGTCTCGAGTTCGTCCTTGTGTGGTATACGGTGGTGCTGATATTGGTCAACAGATTCGAGACTTAGAACGTGGATGTCACTTGTTAGTTGCTACTCCAGGACGCCTGGTGGATATGATGGAAAGAGGAAAGATTGGATTAGATTTCTGCAAGTAAGTTGATTTTTATATATGAGGTGTAATTAATTTGCATATTAGTAGTCATCAATTTTGTATTCTATAAAGTATTATAGCTAATCTGCTTGGTTCATTGTAACAAATAACAGCTAATTTGGTTATGTGATCTGTATGTGGTTTACATAGTGAAATTTGAATCTCAAATGTTAGAATGAGTATATTAGCGTAATTCAGTATAGACACAACAATAATTCAGTTTGTCATCAAATTCTAAGCTATCTTTTTAATAACAGATACTTGGTGTTGGATGAAGCTGATAGGATGCTGGATATGGGATTTGAACCTCAGATACGTCGTATACTTGAACAAGACACTATGCCACCAAAGGGTGTTCGCCATACCATGATGTTTAGTGCTACTTTTCCTAAGGAAATTCAGGTCGTTCCTTTTTTTTTTTTTAAAGAACATTTGTATAGATGTTATCTTCACTTAATGTTAGTTAAAGTAGGAAAAAAGTAAAGACTTTCTTCCCTCTTACAGATGCTTGCTCATGATTTCTTGGATGAGTATATCTTTCTGGCCATAGGTAGAGTTGGCTCTACTTCTGAGAACATCACACAAAAAGTAGTTTGGGTGGAAGAGGCAGACAAACGGTCATTTCTGCTTGATCTCTTAAGTGCAACAGGTGAAATTTTAAATAATTATGTTGCTAGGTATAAAGAGACTCTGTTTAAATACTTTTAACCTGTACGCCTGTGTTTACTCACCCTTCTGACCATGGAAGTAAAGCTGCTTTTTCATTATCTCCATGTGCATTCTTTCTGAGTGCAAAGAGAACTAACCAATATTTAGATCAAGCAATGATGCAAAGTTGCTGTTAGTAAAGAAAGCCTTTTTGTCAATAATTTTTCAGGGAAGGATTCACTGACTTTAGTTTTTGTGGAGACCAAAAAAGGGGCTAATTCTTTGGAGGATTTCTTATACCATGAAGGATATGCTTGTACAAGTATCCATGGAGACCGATCACAGAGAGACAGAGAGGAAGCTCTTCATCAGTTCCGCTCAGGAAAAAGCCCAATTCTAGTGGCTACTGCTGTGTGTATATTTTCTGGTCTCTTTTTTTTTTTTTCTTTTTTCAATTACACATGTTTGAATATTGCCTCATTTTAAGAAAAATTACCTTTTTTAGGTGGCAGCAAGAGGGCTAGACATTTCAAATGTGAAACATGTCATCAATTTTGATTTGCCAAGTGATATTGAGGAATATGTACATCGGATTGGCCGTACAGGACGTGTAGGAAACCTTGGTAAAGTGTTTGATTGCTTGATGGTTTGACACAGAATTTTAAATCCCAGAACCTGTTTTCAATAGAAAGTTGACATCGGATGTCAGACAGTTTAATATTGCATATTGTTTATATTTTTGTTTTCTGATAAATGTTCTATACCTCATTTACTTTTTTTGGATTCTTATAGGTTTTGCCACCTCATTTTTCAATGAAAGAAATATGAATATCGCACAAGATTTGTTGGATCTTCTTGTTGAAGCCAAACAAGAAGTGCCATCTTGGTTAGAAAATATGGCTTATGAACACCACTATAAGAGTAGCAATCGTGGCCGTTCTAAGAGGTACTAATTGTTCTAAACCTTTGTCGTTAATATTTGGGAAAGGGAATTTTGTCCAGGGTTAACTAAAAACACTGCCATTACTGTAGAGGTGACATTTTCAGAAAGAATAATGTGGAGTAAACACCAGAAATACTTTTAGAGGAAGAAGCCACATGGAAATGAAGTTGAGGATTGGGAAGTTTATGCATGGAAATTGTTATTTTATTTCAATTATGTTCTTTAAAAACCATCATATCTTTTTCCTTGTAATATAGATTCAGTGGAGGATTTGGTGCCCGTGATTACCGACAAAGTAGCAGTTCTGGCAGTTCTAGCTATAGTAGTGGTCGTGCAAGCAGCAGCCACAGTGGTGGAGGTGGTCATGGCAGCAGCAGAGGATTTGGTGGAGGTAATAGTATAATTTGCCCCCTTTTATATTTTTACAAGGGCTTCCCTCCTTTTTCAAAGTAATTTGAGAAATTTTATTTGCAAAGAACACAACCAAATAATATAGTGTTTTTTATTAGGCTTATATCAGACTTTTAGAAAAACTAGAAAAAGGAAATATGGCTGACCTAATAATTTGTCTTTTTTTTTTTTAACATTTCTTGATAGGTGGCTCTGGAGGCTTCTACAGTAGTGAAGGATATGGAGGAAATTACAGCTCTCAGGGGATTGACTGGTGGGGCAACTGAATCTGCTTTACAGTCACTTAAAAAAAAGCTACAATGGAAACCACATATAACTTTGCCAGATTGTTTTGTGTAGAAAGATCTTATAGTGTGTTACCCACAGTGATTCTCGTGAAAATTCAAGGGAGCTTAAAGCCAAAGAAGAAAAGTAAAACAACTCCATTGGTTTGAAAACTTAGTTGCTGTAGTTTGGATTAACTCCCTTTCTACTTGTTTCCACCCCAGACTGCATTTATAATTTTGTGATTAAGGATCATTTGTTTGTTAATGTACTATGACTTTAAGTTTATAGACAGCTTATTATTTTGATGTCCTGTTGGCTCAGTAATGCTCAAGTTTTCAATTGTATTCATGGAATAAATTCACTAAACTTGGGCTAAGATCACACCTTGGCACACAGGTGTGATACAACTTATTTAAACAGGAATTGTTAATTCATAAGTATTACAAAGTAAGAAACTTGAGCAGTAACTTGCATTAGGACTTAATACTTGGATATTGGGGAGAAAAATATCTTATAGTAGAATTACCTTCTGATGTGACAACCTGAACTAATTTAAGCTTATAGTTGCTCATTCTATCCTGGATAGGCATTTATAGTCTGTAAATAAGCCATTCCAGTCATGATAAGGTTGCATGTATGAACACATCCATACATTTTTGAAAGCACTATTGAAGGTTATTGCAAGTAAATATAGCAGTTCCTCTTTTAATTCTAAGCTAGACAAGTCTTAGGTATATATATTACTGCAGGAAGAGTTTGAAAGTTTAATTTTAAAAAAGTGTTTAGTGGAAATTTTGTCTTAATTAGACTTTTTAATGCCTGCCAGAAGTAAAATTGAAATGGTAGAATGACTGACCATGCCAGTGACTGGTCCTTTTATGGATCTGCTTGGATTTTGGTCTTAAATGCATGCTAGTGTTGATGTTTTTTGGTCAAGAGGATATGAGCAGGAGGGATTATGCAGCAGGCTTTTATTTTATTGCAGATTTTCTTTACTCTTGTTAAAATGTTAAAATGGCTTACATTTGTGGACTTTGTCAATTGGAATAACAACAAACAAATCCTTGAGATTTCATGGGTTAGAAATATGAACTAAGCTGCTCAGGGTGATTTGTCTGCATAGTAATATTTTAACTGCATAGGTTTCCATTGCATTTACAGTTGTTTTCTGCTAATTTGGCCAAAGATGATTATTCAGCAACTAAAATTGTCTCTGCCACTTGGAACTGCTACTGATTCTCTGGTTGGAAAATAGTGATCTTCATAATCTTAACAATGGCATAAGAAGGCAGAAATTTCTTACAAGTGCAATAATAGATTTTCAGGTGTATTGTGCCTTGTTCCAAAACTACTAAGTAGGTGCACTTGACAGTATTGAGGTCATTTGTTAACGGTGCTATTTCACTTAGTATAGGTTTACACTCTTGCACATTTTGCTCATAAATTTTTTACAAGGTACTTATTTTATTGCACATTAAGAGAAGTTTATATATATATATATGTCTTGTGTGCATGTTCTTAAACTTCCAGTCTTGTCTCTTGGAGATTTTTTTAGAACTAGATTCTAAAATTTTATTTGGGACCATAGAATGATAGTTGAGAAGAAAACTTTTTGCACATGACAGATTTTAGATACTTCTTTGCTGCTAATGCTAGTCTGTGTAGTATTTATTGAAACATTTTGACGAATATTTATTTTTGTAAGCCTTAAAGTTATTCTTTGAAAGTTCAGAACAACTTGACCAAAAGACAGTACAAAAACACTGGCACTTTAATGTTGAATGTCACCGTATGTTTCATAATAAATTTCAGGTTACTGTGAGCTTTAATGTTAAGTCTTAATACACTTCTAGTCAAACTAAGCAGACCCAGCATTGACAATGTGTAGGTGTTTTACCTTTCTAACAAAATGTAAGGCAAAATTCGCAACTTGAAACTGTAACATGGCAAGGTTTTGATATGTTATCTTAAACACTTCTAAACACTTATGAAGTGTTAACATTTTCAGAAATTCTATACAGTTCTATTTAGTTACATATGTTGTTTGTTTTGCAGTGTCTGGCCTAATTCTCAAACATGTGGTGGTCTTTATGTATTGCCATAATCAGTGACTTATGTTAAATTTTGTCAGCCAGCAATATTTTCAGTAAATAAGAATGGATTTTAATTTGCTGAATGTAAACATTGAACCTCGAGTCACTGTAAGTTTAGTAATTGCTTAATGTACTAGTTTTAGATGCTAGCACTGCATGTGCTTTGTTTGTTCTGATTTTACAAAAATAAAGAGTTGAACACAATCTTTGCTGTCAGTTGTGGTTAAATGAGAGGTAGAAAAGAGTTTGTGCTCTCCCCATGAAGAGTTTCAAAGTGAGATTTCTTGGTTATCTGCAGAACTAATTTGTGAAAGACCTCTTTTAGTTTTAAGTATTTGAATAAATGACAAAGATGGTATAAGGTAGATATATAGAGAAATAGAATTTTTATTGTAAATCACAGCAATATAAATGACCTGTATAGCATGTATTGCATTTATCTTTTTAAGAATCAAGAATTGGAATAGGTAACTTATGGCAGAAGTGCGCAGTTTCCAACTTTTGGTCCTCTCTGTTGGCTGATAAATCAGTATTACCACTGTTACCACGCACTGATGCTGGCAGCTGTGCCAAATAATGGATTTTCTTAAAAGAACCAAATCAATTTAACATGTTAACATTACAATAGTTCTCTGACACATGGTTGTGGGTTTTTTTTAGAGTCAACTTCAGTGTCTCTGTGTCCCCTTGTTAGAACTAACCTCCCATGTTTCCTAACTTCTTTTACTGTAGACTGGCTTTCATCTGTTCTTAAACATCCTATATATGAGATCAGTTTGTGTTCTTGTACAGTTTCTTGGAGTCAGCATTCTGTCTGTGAGATAAAATATTGTCTATAGTTTCAATCTTAGCTGCTGTGTTGAATTCTGTTGTATGCTGAACTTAACATGGGTTTCCAGGTTGTGGTTATATTAATTATTTATGACACCTATTAAAGAGAAGATAATGACTTTATTCAAGAGGGTCTCTATGGGCTCTTGCAGTATGGGAGAAGGACTACATTTAGTTGCTCTGAATGCATCATGGGCAAATGGAAATTTACAGCCAAGGAGCAAGGTGGGAAGGAAAAATTGAGAAAAAAATAGAGGAGAAAACCATGCTGGGGGGTGTATTTTGCTTAACCAATGTAACAAGTCTCTTTGCTGAAGGTGAATTAGGGTAATAGGTACCACCTGGTGGGTATTGGTGACCTAAGAACTCTATTGCCATTGAGAATGCTAAGATACTGAGTATAGCCTAACTGACCTAGGATTCTTGTTAAAATTAGACAGTACAAACAGTGTATGTCAAAAATTTGAGTCCTAGTTGGAAAATACTCTTAGGAGCATGAGTTTGGTCCAGGATAGAGTCTCAGCTTTCCTGAAAGACATGTTCATATCTAGTGGATACATACTAAAGTAGAATTGGATTACATATTCTGTATCTTTCCATTAGATAATCCCTGTTTTCTAAGCATTTATTTATTTTATACTTCTTTCACAATTGTATCAAGAATCTGTTGGTTACATACCCTCACCATTTTTTGACTTACTTTAAAATTTCAGATATTCAAGTACTTGTATATCGAAAATTGTTCTAATTGGTATTTTGCTCTTGACTAGTGATTTACATTTGAGCCATTTGTTGAGGTTAATATAGGAGAAAGTAACATAACCTTACCAGTTTAAGAACATACTAACAGGAAAAATAAAATCTGGAATTTGTTTTTTCCAGGAAAAGATAAGTGAAGTTGGATTAGCAAGATAGTGATAATTGTTAAAATTGGGTAATTGGGAACATAGAGGTTCAATTATACATTTGTGTTTTGATGTAAGATTCTTTTTCATGTTAAAAATTAGTAAATAATAAACTGTGGGGAGATGGGTAAAATACATATATAGTCTTTGTTTTTCATGTTAAAACTTAGTAATAAGTTGTAGAGAGATGATACATACATGGCCTTAACCCTAACCATGTATGCAAGAAAGAAACCCTAACATGTTAAGAACTAGGTAATGATTCTTGTGTATGAATAGGTATTCTCAATTTTTCACGTAGATCCAGCCCAAAAAGCAAAGATTGAAATTACTGTACCCTGAAACCTTTCCTAAATTTTGTCATGATGTGCATGTTCATGGTGGCCCTGCTTCCTCAATGAAAGGGGATTTAGTAACAAGGGCAGAAAAAGGAAAAGCTGTATGTCTGACCCACCTTGCAAGTAATGCAAAGGAGTAAATATCCATACCGTAATAATTGTATAAGTTGGTGTACACAGAGCTGAAGGAAATAAGATACAACACTGATCAGGAAAAACAGAAGCAAAAACACCTCTTTATTTTTTTTTATTTGTTTTAACTGGAAGTTAATTACAATATTGTAGTGAGTTTTGCCATACATTGACATGAATCAGCCATGGGTGTACGTGTGTTCCCCATCGTGAACCCCCTCTCCCACCTCCCTCCCCATGCCATCCCTCAGGGTCATCCTAGTGCACCAGACCCGAGAACTCTGTCTTATGCATTGAACCTGGACTGGTGATCTATTTCACATATGATAATATACATGTTTTAATGCTATTCTCTCAAATCATCCCACCCTCACCTCGCACAGAGTCCAATAGGCTGTTCTACACATCTGTGTCTCTTTTGCTGTCTCGCATGTAGGGTTAGTGTTACCATATTTCTAAATTCAGTATATATGCATTAGTATATTGTATCGGTATTTTTCTTTATGGCTTACTTCACTCTGTATAATAGGCTCCAATTTCATCCACCTCATTAGAACTGATTCAAATGTAATATTCCATTGTGTATATGTACCACAGCTTCCTTATCCATTCGTCTGATGATGGACATCTAGGTTGCTTCCATGTCCTGGCTATTATACACAGTGCTGCGATGAACATTGGGGTACACGTCTCTCTCAATTCTGGTTCCCTCAGCGTGTATATCCAGAGTGGGATTGCTGGGTCATATGGCAGTTCTATGTCCAGTTTTTTAAGGAATTTCCACACTGTTCTCCATAGTGGCTGTACTACTTGGCATTCCCACCAACAGTGTAAAAGGGTTCCCTTTTCTCCACACCTCTGCAGCATTTATTGCTTGTAGACTTTTGCATAGCAGCCAGTCTGACGGGTGTGAAATGGTATCTCATTCTGGTTTTGACTTGCATTTCTCTTGATAGTGATGTTGACCATCTTTTCATGTGTTTGTTAGCCATCTGTATGTCGTCTTTGGAGAAATGTCTGTTTAGTTTTTTGGCCCACTTTTTGACTGGGTCGTTTATTTTTCTTGAATTTAGCTGCAGGAATTGCCTGTGTATTTTTGAGATAAATCCTTTCTCAGTTGCTTCATTTGCTATTATTTTCTCCCATTCTGAAGGCTGTCTTTTCACCTTGCTTATAGTTTCTTTTGTTGTGCAAAAGCTTTTAAGTTTAATTAGGTCCCATTTTTTTTGTTTGTTTGTTTTTATTTCCATTACTCTGGGAGGTGGGGCATAGAGGATCCTGCTGATTTATGTCTGACAGTGTTTTGCCTATGTTTTCCTGTAGGAGTTTTATAGTTTCTGCTCTTACATTCAGACCTTTAATCCATTTTGAGTTTATTTTTTGTGTATGGTGTTAGAAACTGTTCTGGTTTCCTTCTTTTACAAGTGGTTGACCAGTTTTCCCTGTACTACTTGTTAAAGAGATTGTCTTTTCTCCGTTGTATAGTCTTGCCTCCTTTGTCAAAGATAAGGTGTCCATAGGTGCGTGGATTTATCTCTGGGCTTTCTATTTTGTTCCATTGATCTGTATTTCTGTCCTTGTGCAAGTACCATACTGTCTTGATGACTGTGGCTTTGTAGTAGATCCTGAAGTCAGGCAGGTTGATTCCTCCAATTCCATTCTTCTTTCTCAAGATTGCTTGGGCTAGTCGAGGGGTTTTGTATTTCCATACAAATTGTGAAATTATTTGTTCTAGTCCTGTGAAATATACCGTTGGTAGCTTGATAGGGATTGCATTGAATCTATAGATTGCTTTGGGTAGTATATTGATTCTTCCAATCCATGAAAACAGTATATTTCTCCATTTATTTGTGTCCTCTTTGATTTCTTTCATCAGTGTTTTATAGATTTTCTATATATAGGACTTTTTGCTTCTTTAGGTAGATGTATTCCTAAGTATTTTTTCTGTTCGTTGCAGTGGTGAATGGGATTGTTCCCTTAATTTCTCTCTGTTTTCTCATTGGCAATGTATAGGAATGCAAGGGATTTCTGTGTGTTAATTTTATATCCTGCAACTTGACTATATTCACTGATTAGCTCTAGTAATTTTCTGGTAGAGTCTTTAGGGTTTACTATGTAGAGGATCATGTCATCTGCAAACAATGCGAGTTTACTTCTTTTCCAGTCTGGATTCCTTTTATTTATTTTTTTGTTCTGATTGCTGTGGTCAAAACTTCCAAAACTATGTTGAATAGTAGTGGTGAAAGTGGGCACCCTTGTCTTGTTCCTGACTTCTGGGGAAATGCTTTCAATTTTTCACCATTGAGGATAATGTTTGCTGTGGATTTGTCATATATAGCTTTTATTATGTTGAGTTATGTTCCTCCTATTCCTGCTTTCTGGAGGGTTTTTTATCATAAATGGATGTTGAATTTTGTCAAAAGCTTTCTCTGCATCTCTTAAGATAATCATACGGTTTTTATCTTTATGTAGTGTATTACATTGATTGATTTGCAGATGTTAAAGAATCCTTGCATTCCTGAGAAAGCCCACTTGGTCATGATATATGATCTTTTTAATACGTTTTTGGATTCCACTTGCTAGAATTTTGTTAAGGATTTTTGCGTCTGTGTTCATCAGTGATATTGGCCTGTAGTTTTCTTTTTTTGTGGGATCTTTGTCTGGTTTTGGAATTAGGGTGATGGTGGCCTCATAGAATGAGTTTGGAAGTTTACCTTCCTCTGCAATTTTCTGGAAGAGTTTGAGTAAGATTGGTGTTAGCTCTTCTCTAAGATTTTGGTAGAATACAACGGTGAAGCTTTCTGGTCCTGGGCTTTTGTTTGCTGGAAGATTTCTGATTATAGTTTTGATTTCCATGCTTGTGATGGGTCTGTTAAGATTTTCTATTTCTTCCTGGTTCAGTTTTGTAAAGTTATACTTTTCTAAGAATTTGTCCGTTTCTTCCAAGTTGTCCATTTTATTGGCATATAGTTGCTGATAGTAGTCTCTTACCCTTTGTATTTCTGTGTTGTCTGTTGTGATCTCTCCATTTTCATTTCTAATTTTGTTGATTGGTTCTTCTCCCTTTGTTTCTTGATGAGTCTGGCTAATGGTTTGTCAATTTTATTTATCTCCTCAAAGAAGCAGCTTTTGGCTTTGTTGGGTTTTGCTATGGTTTCCTTTCTTTTGCCTTTCTTCCTTTTTTTTTTATTTCTTTTGCCCTAATTTTTAAGATTTCTTCCCCTCTACTAACCCTGGGGTCCTTCATTTCTTCCTTTTCTAGTTGCTTTAGGTGTGCTCCTGCTAAGTCACTTCAGTCGTGTCCGACTCTGTGCAACCCCATAGATGGCAGCCCACCAGGCTCCCCCGTCCCTGGGATTTTCCAGGCAAGAACCCTGGAGTGGGTTGCCATTTCCTTCTCCAATGCATGAAAGTGAAAAGTGAAAGTGAAGTTGCTCAGTCACGTAGAGTTAGGTTATTTATTTGACTTTGTTCTTGTTTCTTGAGGTAAGCCTGTATTGCTGTCAATCTTCCCCTTAGCACTGCTTTTACAGTGTCCCATAGGTTTTGGGTTGTTGTGTTTTTATTTTCATTCATTTGTTTTTTGATTTCTTCTTTGATTTGTTGGTTATTCATAAGCATGTTGTTTGGCCTCCATATGTTGCAATTTTTAATAGTTTTTTCCCTGTAATTGACATCTAATCTTACTGCATTGTGGTCAGAAAAGATGCTTGGAATGATTTCAATTTTTTTGAATTTACCAGGACTTGATTTATGGCCCAGGATGTGGTCTATCCTGGAGAAGATTCCGTGTGCACTTGAGAAGAAGGTGAATCATTGTTTTGGGGTGAAATGTCCTATAGCTATCAATTAGGTCTAACTGGTCCATTGTATCATTTAAACTTTGTGTTTCCTTGTTAATTTTCTGTTTGATTGACCTATCCATAGGTGTGAGTGGAGTATTAAAGTCTCCCACTATTATTGTGTTATTGTTAATTTCCCCTTTCATACTTGTTAGCATTTGCCTTACATATTGTGGTGATCATATGTTGGGTGCATATATATTTCTAATTGTTATATCTTCTTTTTGGATTGATCTTTAATCATTATGTAGTGTCCTTCTTTGTCTCTATTCATGCCCCTTGTTTTAAAGTCTATTTTATCTAATATGAGTGTTGCTACTCCTGCTTATTTTTGGTCCCCATTTGTGTGAAATATCTTTTTCCAGCCCTTCACTTTCAGTCATAGATGTCCCTTGTTTTGAGGTGGGTCTCTTGTAGATAGCATATATAGAGGTCTTGATTTTGTATCCATTCAGCCAGTCTTTGTCTTTTGGTTGGGGCATTCACCCATTTACATTTAAGATAATTATTGATAAGTATGATCCCATTGCCATTTACTTTGTTTTTTTTGGGTTTGAGTTTATTAACCTTTTCTGTGTTTCCTGTCAAGAGAAGATCCTTTAGCATTTGTTGAAGAGCTGGATTGGTGGTGCTGAATTCTCTCAGCTTTTGCTTGTCTGTAAAGCTTTTGATTTTTCCTTCATATTTGAATGAGATCCTTGCTGGGTACAGTAATCTGGGTTGTAGGTTTTTCTCTATCATCACTTTAATTATGTCCTGCCATTTCCTTCTAGCCTGAAGAGTTTCTATTGAAAGATCAGCTGTTACCCTTATGGGAATCCCCTTGTATGTTACTTGTTGTTTTTTCCTTGCTGCTTCTAATATTTGTTCTTTGTGCTTGATCTTTGTTAATTTGATTAATACTTGTCTTAGGGTGTTTCACCTTAGGTTTATCCTGTTTGAGACTCTGGGTTTCTTGGACTAGGGTGATTATTTCCTTCCCCATTTTAGGGAAGCTTTCAACTGTTATCTCCTCGAGTATTTTCTCATGGCCTTACTTTTTGTGTTCTTCTTCTGGGACTCCTATGAGTTTAACATTGTTACAGAGGTCCCTCAGGTTGTTCTCATTTCTTTTAACTGTTTTTTTCTTTTTTCTTCTCTACTTCATTTATTTCTACCATTCTATCTTCTACCTCACTTATCCTATCTTCTGCTTCTGTTATTCTACTGTTAGTTCCCTCCAGAGTGTTTTTGATCTTGCTTATTGCATTTTTCATTATTGACTCTTTTTTATTTCTTCTAGGTACTTGTTAAACATTTCTTGCATCTTCTCAATCCTTGTCTCCAGGCTATTTGTCTGTAACTCCATTTTGTTTTCAAGATTTTGGATCAATTTTACTATCATTATTCTGAATTCTTTTTCAGGTAGACACCCTATCTCCTCTTTTGTTTGGCTTGCTGAGCATTTATTATGTTCCTTTACCTGCTGAGTATTTCTCTGCCTTTTCATCTTGTTTAGATTGCGGTGTTTGGGGTGGCCTTTCTGTATTCTGGCAGTTTGTGGTTCCTCTTTATTGTGGAGGTTCCTCTTTGTGGGTGGGGTTGGATGAGTGGCTTTTCAAGGTATCCTGGTTATGAAAGCTTACATTGGTGTTCTGATGAGTGGAGCTGGATTTCTTCTCTCTGGAATGCAATGAAGTGTCCATTAGTGAGTTTTGAGATGTCTGTGGGTTTGGTGTGACTTTGGGCAACCTGTATATTGAAGCTCAGAGTTGTGTTCCTGCACTGCTGGAGAATTTGCATGATATGTCTTGGTCTGGAACTTATTGGCCCTTAGGTGGTGCCTGGTTTCAGTGTAGGTATGGAGGCTTTTGGATGATCTCTTATTGATTAATGTTCCTTGGAGCCAGGAGTTCTCTGGGTGTTCTCAGGTTTTGGCCTTAAGCATGCTGCCTCTGGTTTTCAGTTTTATTCTTAGAGTAGCCTCAAGAGTTCTCCATCCATACATTACTGATGATAAAACCTCTAGGTTAATGGTGAAAAGATTCTTCACAGTGAGGGACACCCAGAGAGTTTCATGCAGTTACATGGAGAAGAGAAGAGGGAGGAGGAGATAGAGGTGACAAGGAGGAGAGTAGGGGGGATCAAAAGGGGAGAGAGCTATCTAGCCAGTAATCAAATCCCTATGTGCTCTCCACAGTATGGAAACCTCAGAGAGGTTCACAGAGTTACACAGAGAAGAGAAAAGGGAAGAGGAAGATAGGGTAACCGTGAGAAGAAATGGGGGACTCAAAAGGAGTGAGACAGATCTAGGCAGTAATCAGTTCCCTAAGTGTTCTCCACAGCTCGGAACACACACACAGATTCACAGAGTTAAGTAGAGAAGAGAAGGGAGAGGGAGGAGATAGAGGTGGCCTGGGGGAGAAAAAGGAGAGTCAAAGGGGAGAGAGCAATCAAGCCAGTAATCACATTCCCAAGTAAAAATGGGTTCTGAAGATTGGATTCTTAAAGATACAAAATTTATAACATATCAAAAAGCAAAGATTAAAAATCTAGAGGTTAGACTAAAAAATACAGTATTAACAAAACAAAATCACAAAAATTATAAAAAATATATATGAAGTTTTCTCTAAAAATAAGGTCTATTTTTTTGCAAGGTAATAGTAGGTTATAAAAATGAAAATTAAAGGAGTAATAGAGGACTTAAAATTGTTTTTAAATTTCTTTAAATTAAGAAAAAATGATAATAGTAAAAATATATCTAGGAATTTCTCTGGAGGTGTTGCAGGCAATGTGCGGTCAGGTCAGTTTCAGATAGTTCCTTGATCTGGCTTATACTTCTCAAGATCTATAGGCCTCTCCCCATGTAGTTGGTGCTAACTACAGGGATTTTAATTTGTTGCACCTGTCCTTTCTAAAGTGGTTCCCTCTGTTTATTTTGGCTTCTTTGTTTTGTAGGTCTCGTCAGTGTCTAATTTCCACCCTGACACAAGGGGGTGAAGGTGGTCTTTTATTTAGGCTCACCTGTTCAGTGGTCCTGTGGGGAGGGAGGAACACTGCAAACAAATATCACTGGTGTGTGTGGGGAGTGCTCGCAGTGTCTCATCCACACTGGGTTTGTCCCCGTTCATGGCGTGTACACTTTATCGGTCTACACTGCTCAGGCTCCAGGTTGCTCTGCAGGGGAACTGTCTAAAGTGTGCCCTGGGTTGCATGCACTTCCCAGATATAAGCCACTCAGTTCAGGTTCTTGGGTACTTCACAAAGTCACAGACTCAATTAGGCCTGCATTTTGTGCCCTTTGCAGATCCGAGCAGCTCAGGCTACCAGGTGCTTGGTGAGTACAATCTCCCCAGGCGGGGGGTACGTCCTATTGCCTCCCCAGTCCCAGCTGCTCTGTTTCCCATGTGTGCAGCGGGAGTGCTGTCTCAGGTGTGCCATGTGTCTCCTTTGGGGAGCTGATCTCTGGGTGTGACCCTCCCGGCAGATGTCAAACGTGCAGGATCCCAGGAAGGCTTGGTTAGCAACTGGGAACCTGCTTACAGTTTGGTAGGGGATGCCATCTCTGGGGCCCAGTTTGCCCGTTTCCAGCTCTGGCTGTCACCTGCCTGCCTCCCTGTCTCCAGTTAGGGGAGGGACCAGTCCACAGCCGGCTAGCTCTCCTGTTTTCACTCAGTCCTTTGTTCTGTGAGCAGGCCAGTAGTGCCTTAGGTGAGGGCTTTTCATGGGAAAGTTCTCTCTCTTTTTTCCCCCTCTGGCTATCCCACAGTTTGGGTTGCTCTCTCATATTAGCTCCCTCAGATTGTCCTCAGGGAATTGAGGCCAGGTCCTTATCCTAAGCAATGCAGCCCACGCCTCCCTGTCCAGCCCCGCTTGCTGGTGGCGGACGTGAGCTTCTGGGCTACTTCTCCACTGGGAATTGCCCTTAGGCACATAAGCTGTGGGTTTTTTTTTTCCCTCCTGGTTATGTTGCCCTCTGAGATTCCAAAACTCCCCACAGACTTGCCTGTTTCCTGGTGTTTGGAAACTTCTCTTTTAAGACTCCCTTCCTGGGACGAGTCTCTGTCTCTAACTCTTTGTCTCTCTTTTTATCTTTTATATTTTGTTCTACCTCCATTTGAAGACAATGGGCTGCCTTTCTGGGTGCCTGATGTCCTCTGCCAGCATTCAGAAGTTGTTTTGTGGAATTTGCTCAGCTTTCAGATGATCTTTCAATGAATTTGTGGGGAAGAAAGTCTCCCTGTCCTATTACTCCAACATCTTAGGACCGCCTCACACCTTCTTTCTTGAACCTGAGCCTCTGAGTAGCAACTGTTAGCCTGTAATTGTTGTTAATATACTGCAAAATTCTGGACAGGAATACAATTACTTGGATGGTAATAAAATTCCTAACCTTTTGTTTTTAGCTCATTTTAGTACTTTTTCTAGAACAGGAAGTTTAGAAGTTAGAAATAGTGTTTCTGGGGAAAGAGGTTCTTTTTCTCTATATAAAGTGTGAGTTTTTCTGGACAAGAAAATGAGTTTTCCTACTGTGCCTTGTAATAGATTTGGGTTTCCTGAGCTCAGGTTTCTCAGTTTTGATGCACAACCAACAGTAAGATTGCAGCCTCTACTTTAGGTGGGGACTGAATTGAAAGTAAGGCAAAGTCATGATAATAAGGAAACTAAAGTTTAGAGAGTTTTTATCAGTGGACATACGTGGTGGTACAGTGGTTAAAAATTCACGTTTCAATGCAGGGGACACAGGTTCAATCCCTGGTATTAGAACTAAGATCTCATATCCGAGGGATACACAGTCTGTGCACTACACCTAGAGAAGCCTGTGTGCCGCCACTAAGACCCAACAAAGCCAAGTAAATATATACTTAATAAAACCAGCATAAGTGATGCATCTGGACATGCTATATTAGTCATGTTCCAGGTCATAGGAATGCTGTAAGTGTGCATCACTTTTCAGTTCAGTTCAGTCGCTCAGTCGTGTCCGACTCTTTGAGACCCCGTGAACCACAGCACACCATGCCTTCCTGTCCGTCACCAACTCCTGGAGTCCACCCAAACCTCTGTCCATTGAGACAGAGATGCCATCCAACCATCTCATCCACTATCATCCTCTTCTCCTCCTGCCCTCAATCTTTCCCAGCAGCAGGGTCTTTTCAAATGAGTCAGAACCCAGGTAACTGCAATATGACTGGAACCTGACTGTCAGAGCTCTTTCAAAAACAAATGAATCTGTTGTCTGGAAAGATGTAGGACTGAGATTGATCATTCCATACCTTTTCATTAATGGCCAAGTTTTAATCCCTCCAGTCAATACCTGCCCCACTACACACTAATTTTTCTTCCTTAGTTCATGTAACTTGAACCAAACCCGACTGGGGAGGCAGATTTGAGCCCACCTCCTGTCTCATCCATAATGGGCTGTAAATAAAGCTCTTTGTTTTCTCAAAGGTAACAGTGTCAGCTTCTATGGACACTGGGAAGCAAGTGTTGCTCTGTAACAAGACGAAAATTAATCATTTCTTGAATATTATGCATTATTCAATGATAGAGCTCTACAGGCATGTGGGAATAATTTTAACAGGTAGATTCAATTGAGTGGAGGTTCAGCACCTCTGAGGTTGGTTATTTATTCCAAAATCAATAAAATTTTAATATTCTAAGAATATATACTTTCTGACTGTTTTCGTATTCATTGGCAGGTGTTTATATAACCTCTTTTAATGTATTTGTAGTTATATCCTGTTCTTTTGCTCCTGTTAGTTGTACTTCTTAAGTATTTACCTTTGAGAAGTCACTTGTAAGAATTCCCTGGTGGTCCGAAGGTCAGGACTTGGGACTGGGGTTTGTTTCTAATCAGGGAACAAAGATCCTGCAATCCATGCGGGGTATTGTTGAGGAGAACTGATGCGAATAGTGTGATAGACATGAAGTCAATTGTTGCTTCACTGATTCTCTAAACTGAAATTAAAATTTTTTTTTTTCTTTTTTATGTCTTTTGTTCATCTTTTAAAAATGTGATGTTATTATTTTTTTCCAACTACTTAAAATGCACATTACGTCATTCATTTTTAATTTTTCGTCTTTCAGTACCTTTTAAAACAATGTTTTATATGTGGTATTTTTTATTATGGTTTGTCTTCCAGTCCGTAGTTTTATTTTTGGCTACTCTACATGGCATGTGGTTCCCAGGCTTTAGAATACAGACTCAATAGTTATGGCTCACAGGTTTACTTTCTCTGTGGCATGTGGGATATTCCTGGACTAGGGATCAAACTTGTGTCTTGTGCAATGGCAGGCAGATTCTTTACTGCTGTGCCACTTGGGAAGCACTTAGTCAAAGTATTTACAATATGTTTTATAAAAGTCATCTGCATGGATTTGTGTATTTTCCATACAGATGTATCTTTTAATGTATCTCTGTAACCTCTACTTAATCAACTGTTTAATCAATACTACTATATTTTATTGCTTAAATTCTTCAAAACTCAAACTTTGAGTATTGACAGCTTTTTCTGCTGAGTCCTGTGACGTATTTTACTTTTTTGCTATTACTGTGTGTTCAAGAGTCACCTCATTATCTCATGTATTTCCTGCCCTCATCTTTAATCACATAGTTTTCCAAGGAGCCCCATTTCCTTTTAGTGAAAAATAACATTAGACACCAAAATCAAGGTACTGGGTATGCTATTGCTATTAGTTGTTGCTTCTAGTTACCCTCTCAGTGTAGAGCAAAGAAATAGGTGTGTGAAAACTAAGTTTTGCATATACCAGTATTTACAATTTTTTATAGCTCTATTAAAATAACTTTAATTAAGCTAAAGTTCATAATTACATGTTCAGCTCTAATTCATTCTAATACAGATTATTAAAGGCTCCTCACATTTATTATCTATAACCTGTCACTCCAATAGTGAGAACTTTTTGCCTACTATTTGACCATCTATTTGCTTAATATTTAATTTCAGTATACCCGTATAGCATTTTCAAAATTGCTAACCCTTAGCCTAGTGGAAACCAGTTTTACCAACTACAGTACATTGTTTCTGTACAGTTACTTTTGCCTTTACTTTTACAGATCCAAACTCATTTCCAAAGTTCCTTGGGTAAGCAATTCTCTTTTCATTGAGGTTGTTTTCGTACTTTTGCCATACCATTAGATTCTTCTGTAGCGCTTTGCATTCCACACAGGCCTCTCCTGACCACTAAATGTTTGTGTGTGTTTATGTGTGTGTGTGTCTGTGTGTAATGTGTTTGTGTACACAAACCTTAATGTTTTTGTGCTGAAAAATTCTATAAGCTTTAACAAATGCATAGTGTCATGTGCAGACCATTATAGAATTATACAGATAGTTTTTTCTCCAAAATTATCATCATTGATTTATCTGTTCAACATTCTCCCTATTCCAAAAAACCTAGGAATCACTGTCTCTGTGCTTCTGTCTTTTCCTGAATGTCCTGTATTTGCAATCATACACTACATTGCCCTTCTGTACCAGGTTATTTTACCTAGCATATGAATTTATGACTTATCTATATATGCATTGATAGCTCATTCCTTTCTACCTGCTGAATAATAGTCCACTGTATACATTTTCTATAGTTTTCTGATTCATTTACTTATTAATGTGCATCTTAGTTGATTCCAGTTTTTAGTCCTCATGAATAATACTCTTATAAACATTCACTTGCAGATTTTTTGTGTGAATTTTTAACAGTCATCTTTTTAATTTTTTGTTTTAATTTTAAATTTTAATAATTTAATTGTTAATTTTAATTTAAAAAAACTTTTAGGTGTTGTACCTAAAAATTCACCATAAAACACAAGATCACATGGAATTTCTTCTGTGATTGCATCTAGAAGTTTTATATTTTTGCATTTTAACTTTAGGTCAGTGATTTATTCAGGTGCATTTCTATATCTAGATATGTTTCTACCTGAAAGTGAAAGTCATTCAGACATGTCCGACTCTTTGCAACCCCATGGACTATACAGTCCATGGAATTCTCCAGGCCAGAATACTGGAGTGGGTAGCCTTTCTCTTCTCTGGGGGATCTTCCCAACCCAGGGATAGAACCCAGGTCTCTTGTATTGGAGGGGGATTCTTTACCAGCTGAGTCATCAGGGAAGCCCATTTCTGTTTCTACCTAAAGAATCGCTAATTTGTTTTTAGTTAACTAATCCTTTATTAACTAGGATATTGTACATAACTTGCACATTTCCTTCTTAATTTTATGGCTAATTTTTGTTTGTGGAAATTCTCATTCAGAAAATCTTATTCTCTTAAAAAAAATCTCATATCTAGCCTAATCTCTTCTCAATGTTTAAAATTTCTTTATCTTATATGTTTTGAATCCAGCTTTAGAATCCAGCTAGCTAGAACTTTGGAATTTTTATACCCAATTTATCTCAGAAAACTTGAAGAGCCTCTTGACTTTACTCAAGGATTTGTTTGAGCAGCATCACATCTACTACATAGACAAATGTTTTTAAGCTGTGGTTTTTCCAGTGGTCATGTACGTGTGGATGTGAGAGTTGGACTATAAAGAAAGCTGAGTGTCGAAGAATTGATGGTTTTGAACTGTGGTGTTGGAAAAGACTCTTGAGAGTCCCTTGGCCTGCAAGGAAATCCAACCAGTCCATCCTTAAGAAAATCAGTCCTGGGTATTCATTGGTAGGACTAATGTTGAAGCTGAAACTCCACTACATTGGCCACCTGATGTGAAGAACTGACTCATTTGAAAAGATGCTGATGCTGGGGAAGATTGAAGGCGGGAGGAGAAGGGAACAAAAGAGGATGAAATGGTTGGATGGCATCACCGACTCGATGGACCATGAGTTTGAGTAAACTCTGGGAGCTGGTGATGGACAGAGAGGCTGGGTGTGCTGCAGTCCATGGATCTCAAGGAACTCCATGGCATCACCGACTCGATGGACCATGAGTTTGAGTAAACTCTGGGAGCTGGTGATGGACAGAGAGGCTGGGTGTGCTGCAGTCCATGGGATCTCAAGGAACTGGAGATTACAGAACAACTGAACAACAACAATCTCACCTACCAAATATAAGGTAAAACTTTTTAAGACAGTATAAAGGAAGACTTCCAGTTCAAGGTGGCAGAGTAGAATGACTTGCGCTCATCTCCTCCTGCCAGACCACCAAAATCACAACTAGCTGTTGAATAATCATTGACAGGAGGATGCTGGAAGCTGTCAAAAAAAGATAACCATGACTAATGACAAAGAAAAAGCTACAAAGAGATGGTAGGAGGGGAGCAGTAATGATAAAATCAAATCCCATACCCTCCTGATGGGTGACCCACAAACAGAAGAGCAATAATACCGAACAAATTCTTCCACTGTTGTGAAGGTTTTGAACTCCAAGTCAGGCTCCCCAGCCTGACGAGGCAACAAAGGGACTGGGAATCCCCAGGGAATCTTACCTTGAACGCCATCAAGATTTGATTATGAGACTTACACAGGGCTAGGGCAAACAGAGATTAATCTTGAAGGGCAGAAACAAAGCTTGTGCACACCAACAGTCAGAGGAGAGGAGTTGTGACCCCACAGAAGACTGAATCACAACTATCTGATAGTGTCACAGAATCTTCTGTGGAGGTATGGGTCAGCAGGGGCTCACACAGGGATGGGGGACTGATACCAGTTGTGTGGGAAGGTCCCCCTTTGGAGTAAATCCTCTCACAGGTCACCATTAATCTTACCATAGATCCTGTTTTGGATTGCCTCAGGCCAAAAAGGGAACCAGGAAGGAAGCACAGCCCCATCCATCAGCAGATAATTGGATTAAAGCTTTACTGAGCAAGGCCCTGCCCACCAGAGCAAGATCCAGTTTTTCCCACTACCAATCCCTCCCCATCAGAAAACTTAAACAAGCTTCTTAGCCTTAGTCCATCAGAGGGCTGAGAGAAGAAGCAAGGAGTAGCACAATCCCACAGTCTGTAAGACAAAACCACAATACAGAAAGTTTATCAGAATGAAAAAGCAGAATGTTTTGTCCTGGATGAAGGGACAAGATAAAACTTCAGAAAAACAACTAAATGAAGTGGAAGCAGGCAACCTTCCAGAAAAAGAATTCAGAATAATGATTCAGATAATGATTCAGGATCCTAGAAAAAGAATGGAGGCAAGATTGAGAAGATGCAAGAAATGTTTACCAAATACCTACAACAATGAAGAACAAACAACACTAGAAGGAATCAATAGCTGAATAACTGAAGCAGAAGCATAGATAAATGACCTGGAGGACAGAATGGTGGAAATCACTGCCCCAGAATAGAATATAGAAAAAGGAATGAAAAGAAAGAAGACAGCCTAAGAGACCTCTGGGACAACATTCAACGCATGAACATTTACATTATAGGGGTCCCAAAAGAAGAAGAAGAGAGAGAGGACCTGAGAAAATATTTGAATAGATAATAGCTGAAGACTTCTGCAACGTGGGAAAGGAAATAAACAACCAAATCCAGGAAGCACAGAGTTGAGGAAGGATAAATTCAAGGAGGAACACACAGAAACCCATAGTAATCAAACTGAGAAAAATTAAAGACAGTGATAAAATATTAAAAGCAACAAAAGAAAAATGACAAATGACATATGATGGAACAGTTTCTCAACAGAAACTCTATAAGCAAGAATGGAATGGCATGACACATTTGAAGTGATAAAAGGGAAGAACCCACAGCCATGAATCCTTTACCCAGGAAGAGTCTCCTTCAGATTTGATGGTGATATCAAAAGCTTTCCAGACAGGCAAAAGTTAAGAGAATTCAGCACTACAAAACCAGCTTTACAGATGCTAAAAGAACTTCTCTGGGCAGGAAACAAGAGAAGGAAAAGACCTACTGAAAGAAAATTAAGACAGAAAAGGATCAGACGAGAAAGCACATATGAAAGAGAATTATGTGAAGCAAGGTTACCTTCCTGTGGGGGAACACCAGGTCTATCAGCTAAACTACCTAACGGATGATTGCCAAGCAATTCCAGACAGACTGATGAAAGACTACATTTGTAACTCTGAAGATGCAATTAAGTCTTGGTTTAAGATGGGGCTTAGCATAAGCGGCTCCATTTTGAGCCCATGCTCCCTTCCTTTCTCTCTTCCGTCTTCCCTTCCATCTTGCCTCCATCCTTTCTTTCTCTCTCTTTTATAGATTGTTGTCTTATATATTTAAATTTATTTATTTATGGCTATACTGGGTCTGGAAATATTATTTGCACTATTTCATGTCTTAAAAACAAACAAAAGATTAACTTATCATCTCTTATTTTGAAAATTTTCACATGTAGGTGTTCTAGTTCAAGCTTTTGCATTAGTTGGCCAGATGTCCTTGGGCTGGTGACCTGACTCAGGTGGATATGCTTTTGTACTGTAATATGTATTCAATTTTAAAATTCTTCTCAAATAGAAGAACCCTGTTCTTAAATTAAGTCTTTTGTAGAGTACTCCCTTTATCCCTTTTATAAAATAAATAAATGAAACATTGCCCTGCAGCAATCTCTCTTTCAATAATGTCATCCTCTCTACTTTTAGCATCTTTGAGTTGTGAGGAGCCCAGGTTTCCAAAGAGTAAGATTGGATGATTCTCAACTTTTCAGTTCTAAGATTACTGATATATTTTCCAGGGTTATAAACATCTCTTGCTCTTCCACAATTGCCTTATTTTTTTCTATCACTTAGTTCTTAAATTTAAGTAACTAGTTCTGTTAAAAATATTCTAGTCTGATTGGAGAACGCAAATACTTGATAATTTATTCTCAACACATACACACAAAAAATTGCAAAACTGTATGATACAAACAGTATTGATTTTTGTCTTTTTTTTTTTTAAGAGAGGGAGTTTCCTTTCTGGTCCAGTGATTAGAATTCTGAGCTTTCACAGCCATGGTCCAGGTTCAATCCTTGGTTGGGCAACTGAGAAACCATAAGCTGTGACACAGCAAAACAAACAAAAGAGGTCAGTGTGAGACTTTGTGCATTTAGTTAACAATTTATTGAAATACTCATTGTTATTTGCTCAGAATAATCAAAAAGTTTTATTCAAATGTTACAAAATAGCACTAACAGATTCAGCTACTGTAAGTTTGTTAATATAATTTTCATAAAATTAGACGATGAATTTAGCAAATCCAAACCCAGCACTGTTATAAATCTTTATTAGGCAAAATATAATGTTTCAAGATTAAAGCTTTGGGGGACAATAATATTAAAGACTCATATAGTTACTAAATATTCTTAGAAATGTACAAGTATAGACCTTTTTACACTTTCTACTTAAGTTGGCAATAACACTAACAGATTTCCATTTGTGTTACACTGCTTGTAAAACATTTCAAGAGTAAAGCAAAGGGAAGTTCATAGCCCAAGAACTAAGGGTTTCCTTCAAAGTGTTTTGGTATTTAGCAATATTTGTCAGCCAACTCTCAGCTCAGTGAAAAGAAACCTCCCTTCAATAAAAGGACAACAATAACTACAGTGTTATATTTTTCCAGTTCCTTTAGGATCCTAAAAGGATAGTTGAGAGCTGTTAGTACCCCACTATACATTCTGATATAATTCTTTATTATGCCATTCTAAACTTTTCATGATCTTGCCTAATTCATAATCTCAAGATACCTCTCTTGCTTACAGACACACTCAAGGTCTTGAGTAAATTATTGAATTTACCACAACTCCAACATTCTCTGGCTTATGTGTTTTTACAGGTATATTGTTGTCTGTCTGAATATTGTCTCTGCTTGAAACTGTTCACTGCATTGTCAAGGCAAGAATGCTGAAGTGGTTTGCCATTCCCTTCTCCAGTGGGAGAAGTATGTTTTGTCAGAACTCTCCACCATGGCCCATCTGTCTTTTAAGTGGCCCTACACAGCATGGCTCATGCTTTCATTGAGTTAGACAAGGTTGTGATCTGTGTGATTAGTTTGGTTATTTTTCTGTGATTGTGGTTTTCCTTCTATTTGCCCTGTGGTGGATGAGGATAAGAGGCTTGTCCTGGTACTGTTGCAGAAGTCGGACCAAGAAACCAAGCACCATACTTGCAAAGTTGGAGAATTCAGGTTTATTAAGCCAGCAGCCAGAGGAGTTAATACTTGCAGCTCTAAGCCCTGAACAAAGGGGTTAACAAAGTTTTTACAGGCAGTGCAAGAGCTCAGACTATAGGGGGCAGTGCTGACTATTAACAGGCTAGTTTAAACTAGGGGGTTGGTTGGGACACAGCAGTGGGGATGCCTGACTTTGACATCAACAAACATGGTTAAGCAGGATTACAGTGGTTGGGTAATTGCAAAAGTAGGACAAGGGTGAGTGAGGTAAGTTTCAGCTCCTAGCATTGTTGCAAGTTTGTGTAACTTACAGGACTTTGCAAGGAGCAAGCTGAGTTACAGAAGCACAAGCATGAAGTTGTTTCTAGCTGGGTGTAAGTTTTAAGTTTTTCTCTTCAATCCCCGCCTCTTGATGGCCCTCAAAGCTTATAAGGCATCAACATCTTGATCTTCTTGGCTCAGGAGCTCATAAAGTTTCAAAGCTAGGAGGTGTGTCGTGGCCCTCCTCTCCACAATGGCTGGAAATTTTCCTCACGAATAATGGCAAGAGGCAAGGTAAGAGGAGGCAGTTCCCAAGGAGGAGCAGGACTATTTCCACTAGAGTTTTGAATCCACCTAGATGCTGATGGTGATTGCAGCCATGAAATTAAAAGACGCTTACTCCTTGGAAGGAAGGTTATGGCCAACCTAGATAGCATATTTGAAAGCAGAGACATTACTTTGCCAACAAAAGCCTGTCCAGTCAAGGCAATGGTTTTTCCAGTGATCATGGATGGATGTGAGAGTTGGACGGTGAAGAAAGCTGAGCACCGAAGAACTAATGCTTTTGAACTATGGTGTTGGAGAAGACTCTTGAGAGCCCCTTGGACTGCATGGAGATCCAACCAGTCCCTCCTAAAGGAGATCACTCCTGGGTGTTGATTGGAAGGACTGATGTTGAAGCTGAAACTCCAATACTTTGGCCACCTCGTGCGAAGAGTTGACTCATTGGAAAAGACCCTAATGCTGGGTAGAATTGGGGGCAGAAGGAGAAGGGGACGACAGAGGATGAGATGGTTGGATGGCATCAGCGACTCAATGGACATGGGTTTGGGTAGACTCCAGGAGTTGTTGATGTACAGAGAGGCCTGGCGTGCTGCAATTCATGGGGTCGCGAAGAGTTGGACACGACTGAACGACTGAACTGAACTGATCTGAACTGAGATAAGAAAACCATTCCCAAAATAGTTCTTCTGGATTCTATCCCTTCCAAATCTGGAGTAGGACATGAGCTTTGTTAGTCATCTTTCTGGTTATTTCTTCTATAACCTTGCCTTTATCACCTATCTGTAGGCAACAATTGCTAAGATTGAACTTTCCACAGATGCCCCCCTCAGCAGCCAGTAAAGTAATTTAGGACCAGGCACTTTTGATAAACAGCATTATGCATCTTGGTTTGTTGTTCTGCCAATAAGTTAAGAGCCTTGGCAATTTCATTAGTAATGATTTCAGTCACTACCTGGAGCCGAAAAGTTCTGTTAAGCATGTAAATTGGGGTTCGGTAACCTCAGGACCCGTAATCTACCCATGTGACTGGCTGTAGTATTGGATTATGTGTTCAGGAGGCTGTCATCCTTCCATTCTCCAATCTGTAGAGATCTATGCTTTTTGGTGGGGTCTCTGTCTTTATAAACTGGGACTCCCAATTATTCACCTTGGGTTAGGAGGAGTAGGAAAAAGGAGGGATGGATAGTCCCCAATATGCATCCCCCCAACCAGTTGAGTGGCAAAACTGAATATGCATTAGTCCCACAAATCCAATATAATCCTTTTGGAGCAGGCCAATGGCCTTCAGTGGATGTCATCCCATCTGGTCTTTAAATTGGGGAAGCTTGCTAGAAGGTGAGGATTAAGCTCTGTATAGTTTGGGCTTTCCCACCAACCATAAGTATGAGTACTTGCATTATAATATTTTGGGGCAAGACAAGTGAGGTTTCCTCCTAGAACACTGAATAATGGGCCCCGCTGTGCTAGACAGTTTTTGCTGATTATGGATGTCTTTAAATGCCAGGCTCCCCTGGGTTGTTGAAGGGTCTCTGGGGATCTAATTCTTTAGCTTCCCAGGGCCATTGGTCTCTCATATTAGTTCCCCCATACTCGTTGCAAAAAGTAACCATTAATCTCTGGGTTATGGTCTCTGCCAGGGCTAAGAACAGACTTTTAGTTTTGGCTAGAATAGGAGGGGGACCACTTTCCATCTCTTCATAAAAATAATGGAAGAGCCTGTGTGTGGAAACCCGGAGTGGGACAGAAATGCTCTGGAATATCGATACAGTTCTTGGGTCAAGACTTCTTCCATTAATATAGATACCAATCTGGTGACCCTTTTCTCATCTTGAAGATAGTGAAATTGACTGGTTTACACGTCCCCAGCTTACATTTGGGATCAATAGTTCCCTTTTGGAGCAGTGCTACTTTGTCCTTATTCTCCAAGGTGGCCTCTATATTTTCCCGGGTAGCCCACCTGACACATGCCCAGGTCCAACAGCGAAGAAAGGGCCCTTCATAACACCCAGTGTTTCAGGATGCTGATTACACATGTACTTGTCATCAAACGTGTATTCCCATTCTCATGATAAGCTCCCCCAATTCAGAATACGGGGGTTACTGAGGTTTTGTCAGCAGCAGTGCACGTTTCAAAGTTCACCAACATGGGACGTTCTAAATTTGTCATTTGTGTCAGGTTAGTCAGGAGCCCCCTTTCTGGGCCCTGGAAGGAGGACGAACCAGGGCACTCACACATACACATTCAGAATTTATCACAGTGCCTCCCCTCTCTGCGAAGGTCCCTAACTGGTGAATCACAGGAGGTGATCAAGTTGGTCTTCTTTCAGGCAATGGGACCTGACTGGTTCTGTGTCCTGAGGCCTTACTTTATACTGGCTGTTACTGGTTAGTTGGTCCATCCAGAGTTACTTGTTGAGTTACTGGTGAGCTTGGCTGTCCAGAAAATCAGAACGCCAGTCCGAAAAAGTACTCAGAAAACTGTCAGGTGGCATGCCTTCTTGTTAAACTATGTAACATGTTACTTTCCAAGAATCAATTTGAGTTGCAACAGTGAGTGCTGGATTCCTGGTCTCTGAAGGAAAGGATTTAACTTTGGGACCAAAGACAGTCTCAGTCACTCAGAGTTCTGTGCAGATTTTTATTTAAAGTGAAAGTGAAAGTAGAAAAAAAAGCTTCTGACACAGACATCAGAAGGGGATAGGAGAGTATCTGTCTCACTAGTTTAAGTGGGACCTTACATACTTCTCAACTGGCTGCTGAGAATAGATAAAAAGATGTCTCTTTTGTAAAGTTTCCATTAGAACTTTCCTGAGGCATACATTCTGAGATAGCTTTGGCATAAATTTAGCCAGGGAGACTGGGTTCCAGGCAAATTTTCTGGGCAAGATATACTGTTGCTGTGTAATAAGGGGTACAAGTCTTGAGAAACAGGTTCCCAGGCAAGACTTGTTACAATTATAATCATTAACATAGAGCCTAAGAAAAGTATATTCATAAGTAAGACATCGTGCTGTGTAGTCATTAGTTCAGAGAAGGCAATGGCACCCCACTCCAGAATTCTTGCCTGGAAAACCCCATGGATGGAGGAGCCTGGTAGGCTGCAGTCCATGGGGTCACTAAGAGTCGGACGCGACTGAGCGACTTCACTTTCACTTTTCCCTTTCTTGCACTGGAGAAGGAAATGGCAACCCACTGAAGTATTCTTGCCTGGAGAATACCAGGGATGGCAGAGCCTGGTGGGCTGCCGTCTATGGGGTCACACAGAGTCGGACAGGACTGAAGCGACTTAGCAGCAGCAGCAGTCCTTAGTTCAAGTACTAAAGAAAGGCCAGTTCTCAGACAAGATACACTGTTGCATAAGTGTTAAGGAAAGCAAGAGCAGAGAGTATTCAGTTCAGTTCAGTCGCTCAGTTGTGTCCGAATCTTTGCGACCCAATGAATCGCAACACGCCAGGCCTCCCTGTCCATCACCAACTCCTGGAGTCTACCCAAACCCATGTCCATTGAGTCGCTGATGCCATCCAGCCATCTCATCCTCTGTAGTCCCCTTCTCCTCCTGCCCTCAATCCTCCCCAGCATCAGGGTCTTTTCCAAGGACTCAACTCTTCACATCAGGTGGCCAAAGTATTGGAGTTTCAGCTTCAACATCAGTCCTTACAATGAACACTCAGGACTGATCTCCTTTAGGATGGACTGGTTGGATCTTCTTGCAGTCCAAGGGACTCTAAGAGTCTTCTCCAACACAACAGTTCAAAAGCATCAATTCTTCGGTGCTCAGCTTTCTTCACCATCCAACTCTCACATCCATACATGACCACTGGAAAAACCATAGCCTTGACTAGATGGACTTTTGTTGGTAAAGTAATGTCTCTGCTTTTCAATATGCTATCTAGGTTGGTCAAAACTTTCCTTCCAAGGAGTAAGTGTCTTTTAATTTCATGGCTGCAATCACCATCTGCAGTGATTTTGGAGCCCCCCAAAATAAAGTCTGACACTGTTTCCACTGTTTCCCCAACTATCTGCCATGAAGTGATGGGACCAGATGCCATGATATTTGTTTTCTGAATGTTGAGCTTCCAGCCAACTTTTTCACTCTCTTCTTTCACTTTCATCAAGAGGCTCTTTAGTTCTTCTTCACTTTCTGCCATAAGGGTGATGTCATCTGCATATCTGAGGTTATTGATATTTCTCCTGGCAATCTTGATTCCAGGTTGGGCTTCATCCACCCCAGCGTTTCTCATGATGTACTCTGCACATAATATAAATAAGCAGGGTGACAATATACAGCCTTGACGTACTCCTTTTCCTATTTTGGAACCAGTATGTTGGTCCCATGTCTAGTTCTAACCGTTGCTTCCTGACCTGCATACAGGTTTCTCAAGAGACAGGTAAGATGGTCTTCACCTATCCTTAAAGTGCCTTGAACTGCCTGCCTACACTTTAACTCTTTCACTATGAACAGGTTTTGTTTGTGCCTGCTAAGAGTCTCTCTACCCAGTCTTACTGGATTCTGTAAACAAATCCTACTGTCATTCAAATTCTCTGGGGTTTCTCAGTACCTTTGCTGGATCCCCAGGTTGGGAAATCTGTTGTGGGGCCTAGAACTTTTGCAATGGTGTGATAACTTCTTTGGTATAATTGTTCTCTGTTGTGAGTCATTTGCTTGGTGGCTCTATGGTGGAGCTAATGGCAGCCTCCTCCAGGAGGACCACACCATGCCTCCCAGGATTGCTGCTGCAGAACCCTTAACCCCATAGCCACTGCTGACCCATCCATTTGAAGGAAACACTCAAACACTCAAAGGCAGGTCTGACTCAGTTTCTTGTGGAGGTCGCTGCTGCTTTCCCTGGGTCCTAATGCACACAAGGTTTTGTTTGTACCCTCCGAGCATCTTTGGTGGATATGAGGTTTCATTTTAAAATATGATTGCTCCTCCCTTCCTCCAGTATTGTGGTGGCTTCACCTTGGCCCCTGGACATGGGGTATCTTTTTTTTTGCTGGGTTCCAATATTCTCCTATTGATAGTTGCTCTGGATGGTTGTCTGAGGAGGCCTTAGCCCTGAGAAAAGAAGAGAAGTGAAAGGCAAAGAAGAAGCAGAAAGATATACCCATCTGATTGTAGCATTCCAAAGAATAGCAAGGAGAGGAAAGAAAGCCTTTTTAAGTGAACAATGCAAAAACATAGAGGAAAACAATAGAATGGGAAAAACTAAAGACCTCTTCAAGAAAATTAGAGATATCAAGGTAATGTTTCATGCAAAGATGAGCACAATAAAGGCCAGAAATGATATGGACCTAACAGAAGCAGATTAAGAAGAGGTGGCAAGAATACACAGAAGAACTATACAAAAAAGATCATAATGACCCAGATAACCATGATGGTGTGATCACTCACCTAGAGCCAGACAATATGGAGTATGAGTCAGTCGGCCTTAGGAAGCATCACTATGAACAAAGCTAGTGGAGTGGATGGAATTCCACTTGAGCTGTTTCAAACCCTAAAAGATGGTGTTTTTAAAGTGCTGCACTCAACAAGCCAGCAAATTTGGGAAACTCAGCAGTGGCCACAGGACAGGAAAAGGTCAGTTTTCATTCCAATCCCAAAGAAGTGCAATGCTGAAGACTGTTCAAATTATCACACCATTGCACTCATTTCATACACTAGCAAGATAATGTGCAAAATCCTTCAAGCTATGCTTCAACAGTATATGAACCAGGAACTTCCAGATGTATAAGCTGGATTTAGAAAAGGCAAAGGAACCAGAGATCCACTTGCCAACATTTTTTATAGAAAAAGCAAGAGAATTCCAGAAAAACATCTACTGCTTCATTGACTATACCAAAGCCTTTGACTGTGTGGATCAACAGACTGTGCAGAATTCTTAAAGAGGTAGGAATACCTGACCACCTTACCTGCCTCCTGCAAAACCTGTATGCAGGTCAAGAAGCACCAGTTAGAACTAGACATGGAACAATAGACTTGTTTGAAACTGGGAAAGGAGTAGGTCAAGGCTGTATTTTGTCATCCTGCTTATTCAACTTATATGCAATGCTGGTGGGATATGGAACAAGCTGGAATCAATATTGCTGGGAAAAATATTAAAAACCTCAGATACACAGATGACATGACCATAATGTCAGAGAGTGAAGAGGAACTAAAGATCCTCTTTGTAAAAGTAAAAGAGAAGAGTGAAAAATCTGGCTTAAAAGTCAACATTCAAAAAACTAAGATCATGGCATCCAGCCCCATCATTTCACAGGAAACAGATGGGTAAACAATGGAAACAGTGGCTGACTTTATTTTTGGGGGCTCCAAAACCACTGCAGATGGTGATTGTGGCCATTAAATTAAAAGATGCTTGCTCCTTGGAAGAAAAGCTATGACAAACTTAGAGACGGTATTAAAGAGCTCAGATGTTATTTTGCTGACAAAGGTCAGTATAGTCAAAGCTATGGTTTTCCCAGTAGTCATCTATGATGTGAGGTTGGATCACAAAGAAGGCTGAATGCCAATTTTGATGCTTTCGAGTTGCGGTGTTGAAGACTCTTGAGAGTCCTTTGGACTGCAAGGAGATCCAACCAGTCCATCTTAAAGGAAATCAGTCCTGAATATTCATTGAAGGGACTGATGCTGAAGCTGAAGCTCCAGTACTTTGGCCACCTATTTGGAAGCTCGGACTCACTGGAAAAGACTGTGATGCTGGGAAAGATTGAGGGCAGGAGGAGATGCCTACGACAGAGGATGAGATGGTTGGAGACATCATTAAGTTAATCGACATGGGTTTGAGCAAACTCTGAGAGATGTTGAAAGACCGGGAAGCCTGGCATACTTCAGTCCACAGCGTTGCAAAGAGTTGGACGTGACTGAGTGACTGAACAACAACTGCCAGCAACACATACCCAGTCCCACATCTATTGCCTCTCCATTTCTGCTTTTGCCAAACCCTTCCCAGGTTCTTTTAGGCACCTAGGAAAGGTGCCACAGAGACCTCTTCTGCAAGCTCTGTATAAATTTCAGTATATTCCATAGCAATCATCACTCTGTATTGCAGAATTTACTTATACAGCTTCCCAAGGATGGGTCACATGGGGGCAGAGTGGTCTTTCAGTAAAAGTTCATTATATCATGGAATTAAATAGTAAATTTTTCTAAAGCACTTTTAAAATTATTATCCATTTATCCTTAACGTTTCCTCTTTTACTGCTTCTATATGTGGGGTGTGTGTGTCTGTGTGTGTGTGTGTGTGCCCAACTCTTTGCAACCCCATGGAGCCCATCAGGTTCCTCTGTCCATGGAATTCTCTAGGCAAGAACATTGGAGTGTCCATAAACCCACACTTCAGAAGATTCTAGCTTAGAAGAAAAAGCAACTTGGTTTTACAACTGAAGATTTCAAACTGAAAGTCTGTTCACTCTGGTTTCTTATCAGTTGTCAATGACAAATCAGTATTCAGTTCTCTCATCAATGCTTATTGATGCCAATTACACAGTCTTCATGACACCAGTAAGAATGGGGAATAGTGATTAAAATTAGGTTTGCTGGTAAGAGGTTTTGGTGCTAATATAAGGAACAACCTTAAGATCTTCTTATACAGCTAGATAAATCATGATGTTATTATATAATTTTAAATATCTGTATAAATTATGATCTATAAATTCTTTAATACCTGTATTTCTGCTTATGCATGTGTGTACAAATATCAAAAATTTCTCATTCTTAAGGGTCATCTTATTAATTTACTTTATGTTTATAACATAATATATATACTTAATTTACTATAGGTATTTAATGGTTATAAAATAATATGTATACCTAATTTACTCTAGGTATTTAATTGCACCTGCTAGTAAGGTTGTACTCAAAATCCTTCAAGCTAGGCTTCAGCAGTATGTCAACTGAGATTTTCCAGATGTATATCTTAGGGTTAGAGAAGGCAGAGGAACCAGAAATCAAATTGCCAACATCGTTGGATCATAGAGAAAGCAAGGGAATTCCAGAAGAACATATACTTCTGCTTCATTTACTACACTAAAGCCTTTGACTATTGTAAATCACAACCAGCAGCAGAAAACTCTTAACACAGAGGGGAATACCAAACCAATTTACCTGCCTCCTAAGAAATCTCTATGCAGGTCAAGAAGCAAAACTAGAAGCTTACATAGAAAAAATGACTGGTTCAAAACCGGGAAAGGAGTATGTCAAGGCTGTATATTGTCACAGTGCTTATTTAACTTATATGCAGAGTTCAGTTCAGTTCAGTCACTCAGTCGTGTCCGACTCTTTGCGACCCCATGAATTGCAGCACGCCAGGCCTCCCTGTACATTACCAGCTCCCGGAGTCCACCCAAACCCATGTCCATTGAGTCGGTGATGCCGTCCAACCATCTCATCCTTTATTGTCCCCTTCTCCTCCTGCCCTCAAACTTTCCCAGCATCAGAGTCTTCTCAAATGAGCCAGCTCTTCACATCAGGTGGCCAAAGTATTGGAGTTTCAACTTCAACATCAGTCCTTCCAATGAACACACAGGACTGATTTCCTTTAGGATGGACTGGTTGGATATCCTTCTAGACCAAGGGATTCTCAATACTCTGCTCCAACACCACAGTTCAAAAGCATCAATTCTTCGGTGCTCAGCTTTCTTTATACTCTAACTCTCACATCCATATATGACCACTGGAAAAACCATAGCCTTGACTAGACGGATCTTTGTTGACAAAGTAATGTCTCTGCTTTTTAATATGCTGTCTAGGTTGGTCATAGCTTTCCTTCCAAGGAGTAAGCATCTTTTAATTTCATGGCTGCAATAAACATCTGAGGTTATTTTGAAGTCCCCCAAAATAAAGTCTGACACTGTTTCCATTGTTTCCCCATCTATTTGCCATGAAGTAATGGGACCAGATGCCATGATAGTTTTCTGAATGTTGAGCTTTAAGCCAACTTTTTCACTCTCCTCTCTCACTTTCATCAAGAGACTCTTTAGTTCTTCTTCACTTTCTGCCATACGGGTGGTGTCATCTGCATATCTGAGGTTATTGATATTTCTCCCAGCAATCTTGATTCCAGCTTGAGCTTCCTCCACCCCAGCATTTCTCATGATGTACTCTGTATAGAAGTTAAATAAGCAAGGTGAAAATATATAGCCTTGACGTACTCCTTTTCCTATTTGGAACCAGTCTGTTGTTCCATGTCCAGTT
Organism: Okapia johnstoni; assembly: GCA_024291935.2. Classification (NCBI taxonomy): domain Eukaryota; kingdom Metazoa; phylum Chordata; class Mammalia; order Artiodactyla; family Giraffidae; genus Okapia; species Okapia johnstoni. Next base: position 6,080,950 of record CM044305.1, read on the forward strand.
CTAACTGTTGCTCCCTGACCTACATACCGGTTTCTCATGAAGCAGGTCAAGTGGTCTGGTATTCCCATTCTCTTCAGAATTTTCCACAGTTCATTGTGATCCACACAGTCAAAGGCTTTGGCATAGTCAATAAAGCAGAAATAGATGTTTTTCTGGAACTCTCTTGCTTTTTTGGTGATCCAGTGGATGTTGGCAATGTGATCTCTGTTTCCTCTGGGTTTTCTAAAACCAGCTTGAATATCTGGAAGTTCATGGTTCTCATATTGCTAAAGCCTACATCACGTAAATACCCAGCTGGATGACTCACAAGCTAGACTCAAGATTGCTGGGAAAAATATCAACAACCTCAGATTTGTAGATGATACCATTCTACTGACAGAAATGAAGAGCAACTAAATAGTTTCTTGGGTCAAAGAGGAAAGTGAAAAAATTGGCTTAAACGTCACCAGGCAAAAAATGAAGATCATGGCATCTAGTAGCATCACTTCATGTCAAGTAGAAGGGAAGAAATGGAAGCAGTTACAGATTTTCTTTCCTTGGGTGTCGGGAGGCAGCTCACGATATCCCATCCATGACAGAGTCATGAGGAGAAGACCTGATGAGCAGAGCAACTCAGGCCTCAGGGATTCTCGGAAGGCTGCCTCAGCGCTCACCTTAAAGATGATATCTATCTTTCTGATGTCTGCTATAATAAACCTCTTCTTATTTTTTGTGACTTAGACAGAAGGCCTTTCCTGATCTCTTCCCAAGTAGATTAATCTGAAACCTTGATCGACAGGGCCCTTGAACGGTGGCACCCTATACGATTATCTAGGATATAGGTATTTTAATCTAAACTCCTCTTGCTAGCATATTAGTTTGTTTGATAAATATATCTGTGCCTTTGGAGCTAATGTGCTTGACTGCTCCTTAACAATAAAAAGCATTGAGAGCCTGAACGCACAACAGGCCCCAATGGGCACAGAACCCTTCGTGGGTAAATGGCTTATTAGAAAACATAAGAAATATTACTTTATGAAACTGTTATTTAGTCTATACTTACTCAATATGTTTTTGCTCTTAACTTGTTTAGCCTATATAATGAAAGTATAATAATTAAAGATTTATATGAATGGAAGTTTAGCCTTAATACAAATAATAAGACAATTGTTGAGTTAAGATGATTCTTGCTAAGAACTGACCTTTGTGCTACATTGTTTCAGCTTGCTGCACCATGACTTTATGGGACCACATTCTTTTCTGTTGGGCTCAAGGCGTAAGATAAATTATAGAAAACAGGTTTTACCTTGAAACTCTGAGTTTATGAATTCTTTCTTTGTCATGATCTGCTGTGCCTATATTCTTTAAAAAATGTAACTCTGGTACTTTCCGTGCCTGTTACAAAATTACTTTTAGAAAAAGTGTTCTGGCTGATCAACCCTTATCAATAAAGAGTCATAAGATGTTAGCAGGCCTCCAGGCCAGATGATAATGTAAACAAAATAAAACCCTTGTAACTAAGATATACAAAGGGTATCCTGGTCTCGATAAGGGTCAAAAAACTGCTGACCCATTGAGCTGATTTCGCTTGACTCTACATTTTTTCTATGCACAACTAAAAATATAAAAGCTGCCTTGAAAACAATAAAGTCAGGAGACACTTGGAGACACTAAGACTAGCTGTGTCTTCTCATTCGCCGATGCTGCCCATCCTGAGGGAACCCCTGGGCCAGCTGGAGCAGCACTCCGGCACTTGGGCTCAAAAATCACTGAAAATGGTGACTGCAGCCACAAAATTAAGACAGTGGATCCTTGGAAGGAAAGCTATGATAAACCTAGACAGGGTATTAAAAAGCAAAGGCATCACTTTCCCAAAAAAGGTCCATGTAGTCAAAGTTTTGTTATTTCCAGTAGTTTTGTATGAATGTGAGAGTTGGACTATAAAGAATGCTGAATGCTCAAGAACTGATGCTTTTGAATTGTGGTATTGGAGAAGAATATTGAAAGTCTTTTGGAGTGCAAGGAAATCAAACAAGTCCTAAAGGAAATCAACCCTGAATATTTTCTGGAAGTACTGATGCTGAAGCTGAAACTCCACTACTTTGGCCAGCTGATGGGAAGAGTTGATTTATTGGAAGACCCTGATTCTGAGAAAGAATGAGGCAAAGGGAGAAGGGGGTGGCAGAGGATGAGATAGATAATGTCACTGACTCAATGAACATGAATCTGAACAAACTCTGGGAGATAGTGAAGGACAGGGAGCCTGGTGTGCTGCACTCCATGGCATTGCAGAGTCAGACATGACTTAGCAACATAAGAACAACAACGATAAAGGTATCAAAATTTCTGAGGAATATATAATCATTCAAATAAAGCATAATAAGGGAAATTCAGTAGAAACATATCAGAGAAGGTAACTAAACACCTACTGTAAACTATAGAATTAGTTAGTATTGTCAGTACTTGTCAAATAATGATTTGCATATGTCCAAAACAGCAGGGTTTCCAGAGTTCCTCACTAAATGTGTTATAATGTATTCATTGGGCTACCTGTAAATTATCCTAAAAGGTTAAATCAAAATTTAAATGTTATCTACTTCATGATTTTTTTTAAAAATTAATTCATTTTGGTTGTGCTGTGTCTTCATTGCTGCATCATGCTTTCCTTAGTCACACTACTACTCTTCCTTGTGGTGCATGCACTTCTCATTGGTTCGCTTCTCTTGTTGCTGACTACAGGCTCTAGGTGCATAGGCTTCAGTAGCTGTGGCATGCCAGCTTAGTAGCTGTGCCTCATAAGCCCAAAAGCACAGGCTCAATAGTTTTGACACAACGGCTTTAAGTTGCACAGAGGCCTGTGGAATCGTCCCCAACCAAGGATGCAACCATTGCCCCAGCATTGGCAGGCAGATTCATATCTTCCCATGTGCCACAAGAGAAGTCCTAGCTTGTCTATTTTAGACCAAGGGATATTTATTACCCCAAACAAAGTCAGGTTTCTTAAACAAATGAAGTCGCCCAATGCTGTCCCACTGTTTGTGACCCCATGGGCTGTAGCCCGTCAGGCTCCTCTAGGATCTTCCCAACCCAGGGATCGAACCCAGGTCTCCCACATTGCAGGCAGACGCTTTACCGTCTAAGCCACCAGGGAAGCCCCAGGTTTCTTAAGAGGCTTGTTAAAAATCAGCATTTTTCTACCATTCATGAGTGGATTCATGTCCATTCATGAGTGTACAGCTGTCAAAAATCTGTCACATGAAATACTATGAAACTAGCCTTTTCAAAAAAGTAGTTTTATAAGTCTAGTTTTTCTTATAATTTCTCACTGATTGATTCACAACGAAGAGAAAATAACAGTAAAGTTCTGTTACATTTTGTTTTTAAAGGCTGACTTCATCTTGGAACTGTAATAACGTTAACAATTCCTTCGCCTAAGGTTGGTCATAAGCAGCTGTGATTACTGCTCCACTTTGAGATTCTTGCAGCACAGTAAGTATTTATGTGTAGAGTTCCACCTGGTCGGCGAAGTAGACCGCGTGTAAGACTATTCGCTCAGTCTGAGTTAGTGAGTGGGCTGAGGTCTTAGGGTCCTCATTTCTTTTTCTTAGCACGCGGCTGAGAGGCAACAAGGCAGGGAGAGTTCAGGGGGCAGGGAGAGTTCTGGGCGCAGGGTACGATTTTCCAGAAATCCTAAAAGTCTCTGAGTCTGCGAGTAAGTGAAAGAGGAGAGTGAAAAAGTTGGCTTAAAGCTCAACATTCAGAAAACTAAGATCATGGCATCCAGTCCCATCACTTCATGGCAAATAGATGGGGAAACAGTGGAAACAGTGGCTGACTTTATTTTTCTGGGGCTCCAAAATCACTGCTGATGGTGATTGCAGCCATGAAATTAAAAGACACTTACTCCTTGGAAGGAAAGTTATGACCAACCTAGATAGCATATTAAAAAGCAGAGACATTACTTTGCCAACAAATGTCCGTCTAGTCAAAGCTATGGTTTTTCCAGTAGTCATGTATGGATGTGAGAGTGGACTATAAAGAAAGCTGAGTACCAAAGAATTGATGCTTTTGAACTGTGGTGTTGGAGAAGACTCTTGAGAGTCCCTTGGACTGCAAGGAGATCCAACCAGTCCATCCTAAAGGAGATCAGTCCTGGGTGTTCATTGGAAGGACTGATGTTGAAGCTGAAACTCCAATACTTTGGCCACCTGATGCGAAGAGCTGACTCATTTGAAAAGACCCTGATGCTGGGAAAGATTGAGGGCAGGAGGAGAAGGGGACGACAGAGGATGAGATGGTTGGATGGCATCACCGACTCGATGGACATGGGTTGGGTGAACTTAGGGGAGTTGGTGATGGACAGGGAGGCCTGGTGTGCTGCAGTCCATGGGTTGCAAAGAGTTGGACACGACTGAGCGACTGAACTGTCTAGGTTGGTCATAACTTTCCTTCCAAGGAGTAAGTGTCTTTTAATTTCATGGCTGCAATCACCATCTGCAGTGATTTTGGAGCCCCAAAATAAAAAGTCAGCCACTGTTTCCACTGTTTCCCCATCTATTTGCCATGAAGTGATGGGACCAGATGCCATGATCTTAGTTTTCTGAATGTTGAGCTTTAAGCCAACTTTTTCACTCTCCTTTTACTTTCATCAAGAGGCTCTTTAGTTCTTCTTCACTTTCTGCCATAAGGGTGGTGTCATCTGCATATCTGAGGTTATTGATATTTCTCCTGGCAATCTTGATTTCAGCTTGTGCTTCATCCAGCCCAGCGTTTCTCATGATGTACTCTGCATATAAGTTAAATAAGCAGGGTGACAATATACAGCCTTGATGTACTCCTTTTCCTATTTGGAACCAGTCTGTTGTTCCATGTCCAGTTCTAACTGTTGCTTCCTGACCTGCATACAGATTTCTCAAGAGGCAGGTCAGGTGGTCTGGTATTCCCATCTCTTTCAGAATTTTCCAGTTTTATTGTGATCCACACAGTCAAAGGCTTTGTCGTTGTTAAACACTTGTCACGTGTGTACAATTTTCCCAGCCAACATTTTATTGAAGAGGTGCTTTGCCCATTGTAAATTCTTGCCTTCCTTTGTCATAAATAAGGTACCCACTAGGTGTGTGGATTTATTTCTGGGCTTCTATCTTGGTTTCCATTGTTGTCTATATTTCTGTTTTTGTGCAGCACCATACCGTCTTGATGGGACTGATCTCTTTGTAGTATAATTCTGAAGTCAGAAAGGTTGTTTCTACTAGCTCCATTCATTCTTTTCTCAAGACTGCTTTCACTATTTGGGACACTTTTGAGTTTCCTATGAATTGTTAGATTTTTTGTTCTAGTTCTGTGATAATGTTATAGGTAATTTGATAGGGATTACTGAATATGCTAGACTGCTTTTGGTAGTATAGTCATTTTCACAACAATGATGTCTTCTCTACCAGGAACACGGAATTATCTTCTCCATTGTTTATGTATCTTTGATTTTTTCATTAGATGTTTATAAGTTTCTGTTTCAGTTCTTTTGATTCCCTTAGGTATAGGTTATTCCTAGATACTTTACTCTTTTTGTTGCAATTTGGTGATTGTGATTGATTTCCTTATTTCTCTTTCTGATTTTTCATTGTTAGTATTATAGAAATGCAAGATTTCTGTGCATTGATTTCGTATCTGCACTTTGTAAATTCACTGATTAGCTCTAGTAATTTTCTGATACTATCTCTAGGGTTGTCTATGTAAAATTATACATTGTAATCTGCAAACAGTGTGTGAGTGCTTTTACTTCTTTTCTGATCTGGGTTCTTTTTTATTTCTTTTTTTTCTGGCTTGCTGTAGCAGGATTTCCAGAACTATGTTGAGTAATAGGATGAAAAAGTGGGACACCCTTGTCCTGATACTGATCTTAGGGGGGAATGCATTCAGTTTTTCATGTTGTGGACTAAGGTTTGCTGTACACTTATCATATATGGCCTTTACGTATAGTTGAGGTAGGTTCCTTCTATGCCCTCATTTTTTTTGAAAGGTGTTTTATCATAATGTGTTGTGAATTTTGTCATAAAGTCTTTTTCTGCATTCTTTTGAGGGTTGACCATTTGGTTTTGATCTTTTAGTTGGTTAATATGGTGTTTACATTGATTGATTTGCATAAATTGAAGAATCTTGCATCCTGGAATAAACCCAACTTGATCATGGTGTATGAGCTTTTTGATGTGTTGCTGAATTCTGTTTGCTAAAATTTTGTGAGGTTTTTTTGCTCTTTGTTCATCAGTGATAGTGGCTTGTTAATTTTTCTTTTTTGTGTGTTGTCTTTGTCTGGTTTTGGTATAGGGTGATGGTAAACAGGATCCATAGATATGAGTTTGGAAGTGTTCCTTCCTTTGCATTTTTTGAAAGAGGTTTTAGAAGGTGATGGCATTAATTATTCTCTAAGGTTTGATATGAGTTTCTGTGACAGCCATTTGGTCCTGTGCTTTTGTTTTGTGGGAGATTTTGATCACAGCTTCAGTTTCAGTTCTTGTATTTTTGTGTTGTCTAATTTCTTATTTTATCTCTGGTTCTGTCTTTTTATTGGAATGTTGAACTTTGCTTAGAATCTGCCCATTTCTTCAAGGTTATTCATTTTTATTGCCATATAGTTGTATCATAATAGTTCTACGTACATGCCTTTGTATTTCTGCATTGTCTGTTGTAACCTCTCCTTTTTCATTTCTAATTTTGTTGTATTTGGTTCTTCTCTCTTTTTATTTGATGAGTCTGCTAAATGGTTTGTCATTTGTTTATCTTCTCACTGAAACAAGCTTCTAGTTTTATTCATCTTTACTATATTGTTTCTTTCATTTCTTTTTCATTTAGTTCTGCTCGGATTCTTTTGATTTTCTTTCTGCTACTAATTTTGGTTCTTGTTTGTTTTGTTGTTTTTTGTGCCAGTTGTTTTAGGTGTAAAGTTAGGTTGGTCTAGTCGTTTTTCTAGATGGGGTTTTCATCTTGGTTGTCTAGATTTCTTCCGTACTTGAGGAGGATTGTATTGCTATTAACGTCCCTCTCTTTGAATGCTTTGGCTGCATCCCATAGGTTTTTGATTTGTGTTTTCCACTGGTAATTTGTTTCTAGAAATTTTTTGAGCCTTTTATTTCTTCAGTATTCTGGTGGTTATTGAGAAATGTGTTATGTTTATCTCAAGTTTGTTTTTTTTGTTGTGTGCTTTGTAGTTTGTTCTTGTATTTGTGTAGCTAATCTCATAGTGTTATGGTCAGTGTATGATGCTTGATATGATTTCAATTTTCTTAAATTTACTGAGGTTTGATTTGTGACCCAAGATGTGGTCTATCCTGGAGAATGTTCCATGTGGCACTTTTGAGAGAAGGCTGTATTCTTCTGCAAGATTGGATGATTGTCCTGAGTTATATGAATTCCTATACTAATGTGATGTATCATTTAAGACTTGTGTTTTCTTATTAATTGTCTGTTTTGTGATCTATCCATTGGTATGAGTGGGTGTTTTAAGTCTCACCTACTATTTTTGTGTTTGTCAATTTCTCCTTTTATGTCTGTTAGTGTTTGTCTTATGTATTGAGGTGCTCCTATGTTGGGTGCATAGATATTTACAATTGTTATGTCTTCCTCTTGGATTGATCCCTTGATCATTATGTAGTGTCCTTCCTTATCTGTTGCTAATATTCTTTTAATTTTTAGGTTGTTCTGTTCTGATATGAGGATTGCTACTCCAGCTTTCTTTTGCTTCCCTTTTGATGGAAATATATTTTTCCATCCTCTCACTTTCAGTTGCCCCCCCTTTTTCTTTGTGTCTTTAGGTCTGAAGTGGGTTTCTTGTAGACAGCATATATATGGGTCTTGTTTTTGTATCCATTCAGCCAGTCTGTGTCTTTTGGTTGGAGCATTTAATCCATTTACATTTAAAGTAATTATTGATATATATGTTTCTATTGCCATTTTCTTATTGTTTGGGGTTGATTTTGTAGATTCTCTTTTTTCTTGTGGTATTTCTTGACTATATAAGTCCGTTTAACATTTGTTGTAAAGCTGGTTTGGTGGTACTGAATTCTCTTAACTTTTGCTTGTCTGAAAAGCTTTTTATTTCTCCATCAATTTTGAATGAGATCCTTGCCAGGTACAGTAATCTTGGTTGTAGATTTTTCCCTTTCAAGTTACTTTATATCCAGGCCATTTCTTTCTGGCTGCAGGGTTTCTGCTGAGAAAGATCAGCTGTTAGCATATGGGGTTTCCCTGCATTTATTGTTGCTTCTCCCCTTGCTGCTTCATTCTACGTTCTTTGTGTTTTAATTTTTGTTAGTTTCATTAGTATGTGTCCTGGGCATGTTTTCCTTGGGTTCATCCTATGGGATTCTTTGTGCTTCTTGGATTTGATTGTCTATTTTCCTTTACCTTGCTGGGAAGTTGCAACTATATCTCTTCAAAAATTTTCTCATTTACCCTTGTATTTTTCTCTTCTTTTTCTGGGATCCCTATATTCAAAATGTTGGTGCATTTGATATTGTCCCAGAGGTCTGTGAGTTCTATCCGAGTTACTTTTCGTTCTTTTTACTTTATTCTGCTCTTCAGAAGTTATTTCCACCATTTTATCTTCCAGCTCACTGATTTGTTCTTCTGCTTCAGATATTCTGCTATTGATTCCTTCCAGAGTATTTTTAATTTCAGTAATTGTGTTGTTTGTCTCTGTATGTTTATTCTTTAATTCTTCTAGGTCTTTGTTAATTGATTCTTGCATTTTCTCCATTTTGTTTTCAAGGTTTTTGATCATCTTTACTATCATTATTCTTGAATTATTTTCCAGGGTTAGTTTGCTTATTTCTCTTCATTTTATTTGGATTCTGTGTTTCTAGTATTTTCCTTCACTTTGTGTAGTATTTCTCTGCCTTTTCATTATTTGTTTTAATCTTATGTGCTTGAGGTCTACGTTTCCCAGGTTTAAGGTTGAATTCTTTCTTCCTTTTGGTTTCTGCCCTTCTAAGGTTGGTCCAGTGGTTTGTGTAAGCTTTTATAGGGTGAGATTTGTGCTGAGTTTTGTTTGTTTGTTTGTTTTTCCTCTGATGGGCAAGGCTGAATGAGGTGGTGAATCCTGTCTGCTGATGATTGGGTTTGTATTTTTTTTTGTTTGTTGTTTAGATGAGGCGTCCTGCACAGGGTGCTACTGGTGGTTGGGTGATGCTGGGTCTTGTATTCAAGTGGTTTCCTTTGTGTGAGTTCTCACTATTTGATACTCCCTAGGGTTAGTTCTCTGGTAGTCTAGGGTCTTGGAGTCAGTCCTCCCACTCCAAAGGCTCAGGGCTTGATCTCTGGATCTGTTCGGGAGTTCTGATCTTCTTGCCTTCAGTTGTTCCAGGTCTCTCATCCTTGGAATTTCCTCATAGTTGAAACTATCCAAATGAAAAGCCCAGAAATAATTCTGGCTTCAAGGCTCTCGCATCCAATTCTCTGCAACGGCACCATCTTCTTTTTCTACTCGGCTCCTTTAGATGCACCACTGCCTCCTCACTGACTCAAGAGGTGGAAGTTCAATGGGAGTGGAACCTACACTGACTCCTATCCCAGCTTCATTCTTACTAAAGACCAGGACTCTTGATAGGCGTGGAGGAGGAATATAGAGAATTCAAACGAGGGTGGGAAAGTTTACAACCTTTCTAAAAACAAAAACATACTACTTTTAGTAGAACAAAAATTATAAAGATGGCATGTCCTTTAGTCATAAAAATATATATTGAATAATACCACCAGTTTTGTCCACACTGTGGTTGTTTACGTATTCATACTTTCTTCCAATTTATTGTCCTGATTTTCATTTAAGTGGTCTTCCCTGGTGGTTCAGTTGGTAAAAGCGTCTGCTACAATGCAGGAGACCAAGGTTCGATCCCTGGGTTGGTAGATCCCCTGGAGATGGAATTGGCAACCCACGTCTTCAGTATTTCTTGCTCTGGAAAATCCATGGAGGAGAAGCCTGATAGGCTATAGTCCACAGGGTGGCAAGAGTCGCGACATGACCCTGGAGACGGACTTCACTTTCACTTTCACTCTCATTTAAGGTATCAGGCCTCCCGCATTCCATTCATCTCTTTGGAGATGCTTAATTTCTCTCTTGACTTGTGTTTGGGACTAATGCTGTGGCCCTCCAGTCCAACCATGTGATCTTTTCCCCCTGATCAGGTAGCTGGCTCATGGGAGGGGCAAGTGAATCCAAGTCAAGCTAAGGAGCTGTGAGTAAGTGGTTTGCTAGGGGAATGCTAATAAAAGACTCTTACTTGCTTATCTGAGGAGAGGCTTCTTGTAAACTATATCCTTTTTGTTCCAATCGTGGGATGATAAGATCATATCTCTGACAGCTTTTGGCAGCTTTGTTTTAATCCAGGTCGGAAAGCCTACTTTAGAATGAACACCGTTGCACAGCAGAGAGAAAGTTGAAACATGAGCTACATCCTTGATGGGGTCTTAGTGGAGTTACTGAGTCAAATCCCACCAGGAGGTGAGCCCCACCTGTGACAATCCACTGTAAGAAAACTTACATCCTTGTTTTATTTATCCAGTTTGCATTGTTGCTGATTTCTTTTCCTTTTACTGGTAACCAGCTCATGTTACCTTTTTCCCAGTGTATCTAATTCTGGAAAGGTTACGATGAGGGAATTCAAATTTTTATGACTAGCTTACTAAAATTTATTTGACATCATCGCATTTATTTTCCTTAATCTAGCCTAACTTTATTTTAGGCGTGCTGTTCAGTTACAGTTTCCACTAAACCTTATGAAGCTATTTAAGTTTAAATTAATTAAAGTGAATAAAATGTAAAACTGCATTTCCTCGTTTGCACTAGTAACTGATAGCCACATGTGGATAGTGGCTACATCTAGGTTGGCACAGGTACAGAACACTTCCAGTCTCAGAGAAAGTTTTACTGGATAGTGCTATGACAGTGAGAGAGAGAAAGAAGAGAAGAGGAAGAGAGCGTAGAATGAGAGGTAACTTGTATTCTAATATGACCCTCAAGTGTACTCACTGTTTTCCCTCGGAAAGCACTCTTCTCTTTCTCAGGTCTTTTTTATTTCTGTACAAATCAGAGAGGGTGATCAAGGAGGTTGGGGGGAGATTTCCTTCATGGTTCAGAGTAATGAAATTCTATAGTGCTTGTTTTGATTTTTTAACATTTGTAGTTTTTGTTATCTTCAGGGGTCAGCTTGTGAATTCTACCATCAGGATCTATTTAGATATAAGTACCAGGGCTGAAAATTCAGGACTCTGTTTCATTTTTTTCTTCTAGCAAAATAAAAAAAAAAGAAGTATCCCAAATTTGATTTAGGGCAGGTAGGTTAAGGGTTTAAACAACATATGGGCCATTTTTTTACTTAGTGTTTAAAACAATAGATCTAAACAGAATCAAGGCAGTCATCCTTAATATGAATTGCTATCTCATACAAGTGTACTACCAAAAATAAACAAATAAAGGCCTTGGAGGAGGGCACAAAATAAACTTGTTTCTGAAAAAACGTTCATCGTTTATCCATCTTGATAGTAGTCCTCATATTTTATTTTTGTATTCATTGATTATTGTATATTTACACGTTCAAAACACTTGAGTCTCTACTTTATGTTGTGTAGTATATGTTACATATATTTATATATATATATATATATATATATTATATATATATATATATACACACACACACCACACACATATTATACTTGATTCTGACAATAGGTAGCGAACAAGGTGCTAGTTCTCCTATATAGTGTTTACGGTAAAGAGATAAAGCCGATATCATAAATAATTCCTGAAGACAGTTATTTACAATTGGTAATTAATTGCTATAGAGTATGATATACTGTGAGAGCATTAATCAGGGTGGAACAATTGGGTGTGGGGCATTCCAGAAGAACAACTGAGAGAAACTCTATCCCACCAAGGACTCAAGTGTGTAGAAGGAGCTGAGTGAGAATTGTTTGTAAAAGACGAGCCTAGAGAAGTAGACTGGTGCCAATTATGCAGAGCCCTGTCAACCATGGCCATGGCATTGTGGGCTTTATTTTAAGCACAATGGGAAAAAATCACTGAAAGGTTTTCAAGGTTTACTTGAGTGTCATGATCAACATGCATCTCAAACTCATTTTCTCTGGTGGCCAGAGTGGGTATGAGATGCTTGGAAGGTTACATTTGAAGGCAAGTGGACTAGTTAAGGAAGTTTATTATAATTCAAATGAAAGATGGTGGTATTTGGGGTGTATATGTTTGAACGGACAGGGAGTACAGGGGAAGAGGTTTAAGCCACCAGAGTCTGGTGAAGAGCCATTTTCTTAGATCACAGTGGGTATGGGAGATAGCGGGATATGAATTCTGGCTATACGATTGAGCATTTTTAATCCAAAAAATAGTTATTGTTTTTATTATTATCATCAAAGCAGTCATTTTCACAACCTCTAGGTGCTTATAATAATATATTCATATTTCATAATAAAGAGGACCACTTGGCTCTTTAAAAGTTCAGTTTATTTATCACTTTCATTAGTGCAATGGTAGTGGAAGCTGTTTGTGGTTTCAACTTTCTTTCTGTTCTAAAAAGTGAATGAGGAGGATGAGATGTGGGAAGAAACAAAAGAAACGACCTTTTTTCTTTCTTTTCCTTGGCTGCCTGGATGACAGTACAAGATATGCAGTGAGGAATTATTAAAATTGATAAAGTAATTGAAGAGATTGGCTGCTGGGAGGTGAAAAATGAGTCCTCGTACATGAAAAGTTATCTTTTTCTTCTAGCCTAAGAGGAAATCTTACCTTTCCATTTACCTTTTCTTACAGTTACTGAAAATTCTGGGCTTGTGTGTCCACATCCAAATTACCAAACTGAGAGTCACCAGTTTTATAGCAAATGATTCCGCCTCAGCTCATTAAGGTTATTTATTGGAGCTGTTTTTTGGCTTTTCTTGGTGTGGGTGGTGTTTTTGCTTGGTTTTTTACCTTATGTATGCTGTTCTATTTTTATGAAATTAGTTCTTCTCATCTTCACTCTACGGCTAGGAAGCTTTGAGTCAAATTAGTTACTTCCTCTGTCCTTGTTGGTTTGGAGTTCACTTTCAAAGTTTCATTTGGCTTATCTTCCTTAGGGCTTACGTGGCTTGGATCTATATTTTGTAATTTTTTTTTCGTTTCTTGGCATTATTGCTTGCCTAGAATTTGGTTACTTAGAGCTTCAGTTTCTGAAAATCAAATAACCAGTTTGATTCAAAGTTGTTCAACTTTATGAGAGGTGTGACATTAGTTCAATCACTTAAACTTTTTGAAATTTGTGTTTTCATGATAAAATTAGAGATACTGTAATACAGACTATTAGCATATTTGTGTGTTTTATATGAGAACTGCATGTGAATGCTTAGCAGGGGCTTGGGCACATGAAAATAATCATCTTCTAGACAACAGGTATTAATACAATAGCATTCATCATCATCATATTATTTAATATCTGTTCATCAAATCATCTTAGATATTGTAGATTATATATACTCATATTCTCTTGTACTTCTTTTGCTTTTCTTCATTTTTTCCTCATCTTACCTTAATACTTTTTTAAAACAACCCAAAGGTACAGATCAAAGAAAATAAAGTCAAGTATATACATTTTATTTAGGTCCACTAAGTAAGACTTTCAAATGCTACGGATGTTGGTGTGTATCTGATATGGGGGCACATTTAGGACACCAGGGGAGCAGAAAAATTTTAAGTGGATTCCAGACAAAGTCGTGTATGTAAACAGAAATGATTTATCCCAATTGTGTTACAGGAAAAAAGATAGGGTAGCATTATTACTTAGCCAGGAATGAGGTATATTGGTTCTTCTCATAATCAGGGACTGAAAACAGACTTGTCAGCCAATTGATGTCATGAGCCAGTGGACTACAGAAAAGAGAAACTGAGTTTTCAAGTGGTATAGAAAGCATCTTAATTAGAGTTATTACAGGATCCTCTCATCCATACCTTCATTTCCATTTAGCCAATTGAAATGGAACAAGAAAAAAAAATAGTATTGTGAATTCCACAACCAAATTGTGTTATTTCGGGAAATACTTAGAACTCCTTTAAATGGCATACCATCTAAACCACTTTCATTTGCATTGGACTGAAACTTGGCTTCTTTCTCAGTCCAGATGTAATTTATTTAATTTCCTTTAGTTTTTTTTAATTTAGAAAGTATGCATAGACATAAAATCTGGCATGTCTCAATGTGTTGTTTCTGCACATTGGTGAATTCAAATTAGCCAAATTATTAGTGGATGGTTCCTATAATCTAAAGTGAAGATGGCTTTTATTTCATAATGCCAAGAAATGTTAAGTGTGGTTAATCAGGGAAACTGTGGGATTTTCTGGTGGTACTTCGGCCTGGAATCCAGGATTTTGCCCCTTCATATGCCTTTCCCTATTAACTTAATATCACCAAAGTGTTTATGAATTTTTTGTATTTTAATCTGTTTTTAATCATTTTGTAGATGACAAAGGTGAAGTCTCCACTCCATAGGATGCAGTTTCCCACCAGGAAATTCCCTTTGGACTATTTTCTGTTGCGCCCTAGATCTTCTCTGCCTGAGCCTCTATGAGAACCTCTGTACCTCTCTCTTCTCTGTTTTTCTGCCCACCCCCACCATTTGTTCCCTCTAGGATTTCGGCTTGGTTCCTCTATCCTCAATTTCCTCCATCCCCAGGCCTTTCTTTATGCAGGCAATATGCTGATACATTCTTGGTATATGAATCATTCTGAGTTTTATCTTTCATCCCCATTATTTTCATTGTGTCTTCTGAGTTAAGGTGGGTTTTCCATGGGGAGAAGTTCTAGTGAATATGATTTTCTCTCTTTTTTACATAAGGAGTTGTAAATACACTATGGATACTGTATTTTGAAATTATATCTTTAGGAGTTTGCCCCAATGCCGTGTAGGTTTCTTGTAAGTCTGTAACTGGAAGGGCTGTAACGTGGTGCGCGTAGCCCACTTTGCCTTTTTGCAATATCTTGCTTGTATAAACTGAACCAGCCTGGCCTTTGGGCCTGTGTTATGTTCAGTTTATAACTCCTGGTTATGAGAATCTGAAGGGATTACTTATGCTATAATCACAATGCTTTGGATTTACTGCTCTGATCAAAAATTTCCTATGGGTTTCTATACCATGGAGCTCTATGAAAAACATGAACTGGGCTGATGTATATACTGCTATAGCTTAGGGATGTTAATGGAAACATAATTCAAGTAATACATGATTTGCTATATGGGTTAAGTCGTCATCAGTTCAGGACAGCCTAGGTTATATTGCAGTAACAAATAAAAACCCCCCACCAAATCTTAATTGTCTTAAAGATAGAATATTTATTTACTATCATACATTGTTGTGAGTGGGTCGACAAGGTGAAGGGAGTGAGGGCCTCTGTTCTTTGCAGTCTCTCAAGGATCCAGAAAGTATAGTCCCTGTTCAGGGGCAAAGAGTGATCGAAAAAGTGTTGCTTCAACTGTCCTTCAGCCTCAAAGAGATACCAGGCAGTTTGGTTGACACCTCATTGGCCCAAAATTATTGGCCCACCCAACAAGAAAAGTGATCAGGTGATGAGTACTATGATAGCCAATGGTGGAAAGGCTCAACTTCTTTGAAAGGCGTAAGAGTCGTAACTTTGCTTTGTGTTGGGGAGGAATGGACTAAATTGTCTTAAGAGTCAATATTGGTTAATGCTTATATTATTAGGAAAAATGATCATTGGCAGCAATACAATGGACAGGGTATTTAGAAAGAATTTGGAGCTAGTTGGACATTCTTGTTCCATTCATATGTAATTATAGCAAGCCACTTAAGACTGAAAAGTAAGTCTTATTTCATTCTTTTTAAAAAAATTTAACAGCCTATATGAGTTGCCTTGGAACATAATCCATTGTATGTGTATTTCATTGTTTATTTAATTGAATCATAGATATGAAATGATGTTGAACCTTAGTTTAATCCCTAGAAATGAAAAATATATTGTACAGTTTTTAAAATGGTAGGCTTTGTTTAGCAAATGTGTAAATGTAAAAGTTGCAGCTGTCTACCTCCAACTCTTTGTGGACTCCTGAATTCTCCAGGCCTCAAAAAATACTGGAGTGGGTAGCCTTTCCCTTCTCCAGGGGATCTTCCCAACCAGGAATCAAACCAGGTCTCCCGCTGAGCAGGCAGATTCTTTACCAGCTGAGCCACAAGGGAAGCCCTTTCCTTCTTATTTTAATGCATTATCATAGCAAGGGCTTCCACAGGTGGCGCTTGTGGTAAAGATCACTCTGCCAATGCAGGAAACATAAGAGTGTGGGTTTGATCCCTGGGTTGGGAAGGTAAAAAAATGAGTCACTGGAGGAGGGCATGGGACCCATTCTAGTATTCTTGCCTAGAGAATCCCAAGAACAGAGGAGCCTGATGGGCTGCAGTCCATAAGCTCCAAAAGAGTCAGACATGCACACATTAGCATAGCAAAAAACAAAAACAAAATAAACAATGAGGTAAAGACTGCCTTTCATATTTCTATATTCAAATGCCTGGAATGATACTCAGCATGTAAGTCTTGAATGTATATACAATAATTTTAGAAGTACTATATTATATGTAAAGAAATAAGAATAATATACATGGGCTAATTGTGTAAGGTAGGTTTTTGTTTGTTTGTTTGGTTTTTACTATGTAGTTTTAATTCCTAGTGTTTAGAGATGGGCTGTTGACCCAATCACTTGGGTCCTTGCTATATCTCCTTAGCAGCTATATACCTTGAGTAAGTTTTTTAATCTCCATATTCACCCTTGTTTCCCCATTCATGAAATGAAGACAAAATAATGATAACTTTATATGGGGAATTGGTAAAATGATTAATTACACCATTATATGAAACTACTTTGGCATCAGCACATATGTAAGGGTTATAGATCACAACTTACACTACTGCTACTGTGGGCTTCCTGGTGATTCAGCAATAAAGAATGGGCCTGCCTAGGCAGGAGATGCGGGTTGATTCATGATCTGGTAGATCCTCCAGAGAATGAATATGTCAATCCTCATTCTTTATATTCATTACCTGGAAAACATCATGGACAGTGGAATTTGGTGAGCTGCCAATTCCATGGGTTCGCAAAAGATCAGACATGACTTAGCATCAAACAAACAATGTAGTTGTAGTTTTATCACTTTTGTTTGAGATTGATTGGTGTGGAGGCTTACTATATACATTCACCACTCAAAAACAATAATTGGAACCATAGAATTGAAATACACAATCACACCATAGAACTTTGGCATCTCGACTTATTTTCACTCTAAGATTTGTATTTACTGTTTACCTTGAAATTTGTTTTAATGATGAGCTTTAATTAAAACAGTTGTTTGGGTCCCAATAGTAGCTATTCGTGCAGTAGGATGATAGAGCCTGATTTGTTTGATGGGTCTATCAGTGTCTCACTTTGTGTAAATGGAGTGAGTAAGAGTATGCTTCTGAAGAGCACTGCCACATTTTCTCCTCCTAAACTTTCTTTTTATGTTGTGAAAGCCCAGGAGTACTCTGAGGCACTTGAAGAGGTTGTTGAAGCCAGAATATTATAACTACCTTATTTGTGAAATAAAAAACAATAGAAAGAAAAGACTAGGCAGTATGATGTATGACAGTGGCAATCACAATAAATGTTATTTTCCCTTTTGTCCCAGAGCTTCGAACACACATGTAGGTACTTGTATAAGTGGAATATTTGATTGACTTTTTCAACGGGAATCATTGTCAATGCAATCTGTAAGTGAAAACTAGGTCACTTTATATACATCATTTATGTGTAGGTACCTTCGTTATTTGTATTTCCAATGGAAGAAAGTGTCTAAACCCCTGGCAATGGAAAACAAAATGTTGAACTTTGAGGGTTCCTCTTCCCAACCCCAGCATATTATTTGAAGGAAAATTTTTTATAGAAATGTCTTGAGCATATTTCTTTGTCCTAAATACCCACTATTTGGTGTGTGAATGATATCTGTCTAGGTTTTAATCATGTTAAAAAAACAACTCATAAGGGTTGTTGTTTTAGGCTTATTCCTATAAACATCTATACTGTAGTCTTGCTAGGATCATGTTCCCAAAAACACATTAGCTGCTGAAATATTGACAGAACTTAAATTTGATTAAACTCAACAATATTTTGGGTTAAACTTACTGGTTAATAGAACATTATTAGTGGTATGATTTGGCTTTACATTTTTCTCTTTCCCATTTGCTGTTAGAAATCAACACCCATTACTCACTATTGTATTTTGCCTGAATGCTTTTTCTTTTGTTTCTCCTACATTCTTACTTCTTTTGGTAAAATGAAACCTAGTATCAGTTAAAATCTCTAACCAGTAAAGTAATGGGCAATACATTGTAAAGTGCTGCTTTGAGTTGTTCATAGTTAGTGTGCAGGTATTACAATTTCACTGTAGCTGTAATAGAGTGTAATGTCACTTTAAGACCTGTGATACTTTTACTGAGGAGGGATGTTATTGAAAGGAGGACTTTGCTACTTACAGCGCCGTATAGCTGCCCTGCTCCAACATTTTGCTCGCATTACTCTGCCTGTATGCTCTGGAGTGGGGGATGGTCCGTCATTAACTATAAACTGTTTCTCATCAGGATACTGCACATGATTAACCATCATTTCAAAGGTTCTAGTCTGGCAGAGGTGACGACCAGGAGATGATTTAAAGGTGAATATGACAAGGTTTCCAGTCCTCAAACCTTGGTTCCTTTTTACTGACAATACAGTCTGAATGAAACCAATGTCTTCTTTACTGGGGAAGTAGCATCGGAAGAGAAATACATTTTTTTTTTAAGCTGATAAAAGAAGGATTATTGGAAGGTCTTTTTTAAAAAAATCTCCAATTGTGGCACAGATGGATTTTAGAAAGTGTTAGAGCTTTCCAATGAACACTAATAGAGTAATCGGCTCTTGGCTGGATTTATCAGGTAAGAAGTCTCCTTTAAGGATTTAAGATTCAGCAAGCAGATTTGAAATCTATTAGTAGGTCAGAGGAACTGTGAAGGCTGAATGCATAATTTGGGGGGAAACACCTATTATAACATAGCGATCACCCTATTGCTAAGAGAGTGAGCAAAGAGAGTATTTGCAGGAGCCTGGAAGTAATGTTGAGAATTAAAGTAAAGTTAAATGAAAAAATAAATCAATAAAAAGAGAAAATTATTGCAAACATCAAACCACAGCAATCCCTTGAGTGCTAAGAAAAAAAATTTTTTTCCTATTTATGGGTGATGAAGAGAAAGCAGTCATTGAAAAATGTTAAGTTTTTTTCATTGGTAGAGTTTTTTCAAGTTTTTAGCATGAAATTCCTAGTACATTTTATATATGAATTCCAAACAGTCATTGATGCCACCTTCTGCCTTTTTTGTCTTTCTATAATTTGCAGAAACCCAGCTACATTCATTTCATGAATCCTTAGGAGGGGTGTTGCTCTTTTCCTGAAGAGAATGCATCTTTGGTAAATGATAGTTCTGAGGACAATGAGGCTAAATTGTTGTACACAAAAGTAAAACAGTGGGGCTGTGAAACTAATTATAAAGTGAATGGTCCATGTGAATCACAGACCAGGGACATGGAAAGGGCATCATGCTGTTGAACTTAAGGTTTTTCTACTTTGCACTTTATTAGGTTGTCACCATTTGTCTATATAATTTTAAAACCCTTCTTAAAGACCTTGTCTCTTCTAAAACCCACAAATTTGCATTGTATTTATGTCTGTATACATACGCGCACACACCAAGGTATAATGTATATATTTTGCTTGTGAACATCACAGCTTTTGAAAGAGTGCAATTTCCACAAAATAAAGATAGCAACACGGGGTAGGTCACTAGGAGGTTTTAAATGTTGAGTTTTAAATACTTGAAGTATATGATTTGACTGTGGGAAAGATGAAAAAAAGAAAGAAACAATCTTGGGGTCAAAAGTCTAAGAGAAAAGCATACACTTAACTGGATTATTTTGTTTTTTTTCTAATTAACAGAAAAATGCTTCCGTATTCATGGCTGGAGTAAGGACGATTGCTTCAAGTTTGAATTAATTTGGCAAATTATGAAATGCTGCATAAGGTGTTGTTTGAGAAATTGGCATATGTAGGCGCAAGTGAGCTTTTGGACCTCCTAAGATTCTAATAGGTGCTGAGAAGGACTGTCAAAGTTTCAGCGCCTAGAGAAAAGGTGGATGTTCGTCCTTAAATATATACACCACCTGTATATGACTCATTTTCATCAACACTCAACAAATGCCCTACATTATCTTAGGAGGCTCAAAGCCAATATTGTACATTATCGGTTCGCTTTAGGGAGTGGATGCATAGATCTTTGATTTTGTATCTGAAAAACTCATTTTGGTGAAGACAATTCCTTCTGATTGTTAAGTCCACCCCAAAACACCAGTTCTTTCAGGGAGATTACAAACTGCCTCTGAGAAATGATTACTTAGTATAGAAGCCAGCATGGAATTAAAAAAATTATGACTGTAGAATTAGAAAAAAAAAAAAAAAAAAGATTCCACTATTTTCCTTCCAGGCTTATGTCAGACTTGGCAATGATGTTAGAAATGTACTAGGAGCATCAGCCTTTCAATGCCTGGAATAACTATAGCTTAAAGATATTGTGTAAAACAGGTTGTTTTAGTAGGGTATAGTGTTTCAAAATGCTAACTGATAGTCAATACTTTATTTCCTGTATTTCAGTTTTCCTAAAGGTTTGGTTTTGCAGAATTTCAAAAATGTATTTATGATCTAGTGGAGAGTGATTTCTCTCATGCCCATTTCATGCCATGGCCTCTGCGAGTCTTAATTTTAGCTAGCAAAGTAGCAATGGGACATCGCGTCTGAGACCCCCTTGTTCATCAGTGGGGACTGTCAGAGCTAGAGGGCTCTCAAAGCCAGGGATAATTATTTCCTTTCTTATGTTCTCTTTTAGAGACTTTAGAAAGGTATGAATTATCCCTGGCTTTGTAGCCTCCCTAGATCTGTCCAGTCCCAACTGAGGATAAAAGGGGGGTAATCAGACGTCATGTCCCTTTGTACTTTGCTAGCTAAAATTAATTGACTCGTGCAGAGGTCATGGCTATGCTGTGAAAGGGTTGAGAGATTCCTCTCCACGAGATCATTAATTTACATTTTTGATATTCTGCAAAACCCAAACTCTGTAGGATAATGAAATACAGAAATAAAGTTTTTGACTAATCTGTTAGGCAGTTTTTTTGAAACACTTTTACCACTGACTAAACATCCTGTTTTACACAAGGATTTCTTTAAGCTATTGTTATTCCAGGCATTGAAAGCTGGATGCTCCTGTTCATTCTAATTCATTGCAAGTCTGACATAAGCCGGGAAGGGAAAATGTGGATCTTTTTTTTTTTTTGTTTTCTAATTTTACAGTCATGAATTTTATTCCCAGTGCTGTCTTCTTAACTTAAGTAATCATTTCTCTGAGGCATGTTGTAATCTCCTGAACGAATGGTGTTTTGGGGGTGGATCTTAAAATCAGAAGGAGAATTGTACTTCAGCCAAAATGAGTTTCAGATACAAAATCTAAGATCTATGCATCACTCTCCTAAAGCCAAACCATAATGTACAATATTGCTTTGCTCCTAAGTTATTGTGGCATTTGTTGTGTGTTGATGTATTTGCATATACCAGGTGGTGTATATATCTATGGACGAACATCCACCTTTCTCAGCGCTGATAACTGTGAAGTGCCTTCTCAGCAACTATGAGAATCTTTTAGGAGGTTACCAAAAGCTCCAGCTGAGCTACAGATTGGTCCATTTTCTCAAACAAAACCTTTTGCTGCATTTCATATTTGCAAATTAATTCAAATTGAAGATCGTCCTATCTCAGCAGTGTTACGGATGCATTTGCTGGATAAGAATCTGTTAAGTGTATGCTTTTCTCTTAGAGCTTTGGACCCAGGAGTGTTTCTTTCTATTTTTTTCATCTTTCCACAGTCCAAATATATACTTCAGTATTTAAATCTACATTTAAAACCTTCTAGTGATCTCTCCAGTGTGGCCTTCTGTTTATTTTGTTGGAAATTGGCACTCTTATCAAAAGCGTGTGTTCTGCACGCAAAATATATACTTATACCTGTGTGTGTGCGCGTAAGGATACAGGACATAATACAAGATTATTTGTGGGTTTTAGGTTTAGGAGGAGAGATTAGTCTTTAAGAAGGGTTGTTAAATTGATAATAGACAGAATGGTGACGAACCGTAATTAAGTTGCAAAGTAGAAAAACATTATGTTCAACAGCTGATTCCTTTCATGTCCTGGTCTGTGATTCACAGGAACATTCACTTTATAATTAGTTTCACAGCCCAATGTTT
Organism: Okapia johnstoni; assembly: GCA_024291935.2. Taxonomy (NCBI): domain Eukaryota; kingdom Metazoa; phylum Chordata; class Mammalia; order Artiodactyla; family Giraffidae; genus Okapia; species Okapia johnstoni. The sequence goes on from CM044305.1 coordinate 6,103,321, forward strand.
ACTTTTGTGTACAACGATTTTAGGCCTCATTTTCTTTCGAAAACTCTCATCAATGTACCACATAGATTGCATTCTCTCGATAAGAGCAAACACCCTCCTCTGGATTCTGAATTGAATGTATCTGGGTGTCTGCAAATTATAGAAAGGACAAAATAGAGCAGATGGTGGCATGCAAGGGATCTGTTTGTGAATTTCACAGTTAAAAATGTACTAGGAATCATTAAACTTGAAAAACTTTAACAGGAAAAAAACTTAACAGTTTTTTCAATGCTGCTTTCTCTTACTTCACCCATATAGATCTTAGCACTCAAGATTTGCTGTGGTTTTGATGTTTGCAATATTTTCCTTTCTTTTTATGATTTATTTTTTCATTTAACTTCTTTAATTCTCACATTATTCTACAAGGGCTCCTGCAAATAGCTCTCTTTGCTCATCTCTCTTAGAAGGGTGTCTCTATGTTAATAGGTGTTTCCCCCCCAAATTATGCATTCAGCCTTCACAGTTCTCTAGACCTGACTAATAGATTTCAAAATCTGCTTGCTGATTCTTAAATACTTAAGAGTCTTCTTACCTGTAAAAATCCAGCCAAGAGCCAGAGTACTCTATTAGTGTGACATTGGAATGCTCTAAACACTTTCTTAAAAATCCATTCTGTGCCACAAATTGGAGATTAGATTTTTTTAAAAAAAAAAGGAGCTTCCCAATAATCTTCTTTTATCAGGATTAAAAAAAAAATGTATTCTCTTCCGAGCTACTTCCTCAGTAAAGAAGTACATTGGGTTCATTCAGACTGTATTGTCAGAAAAAGGGATCCATGGTTTGAGGACTGGAATCTTGTCATTTTCACCTTTAAATCTACCTGGCGTCACACTCTGCCAGACGTGACCTTTTTGAAATGATGGTGAGATAATGTGCAGTTTCCTGTGGAGAATCAGTTATAGTGAATGACGGACCATCCCACTCCAGAGCATTCAGGGCAGAAGTAAGGCAGCAATGTAGGAGCAGGGCCTGCCTATCGGCGCTTGTAATAGTAGCAATAGTCTCTTTCTATACCCTCCTCTGTATAGTTTCAATGTATTAAAGTGACATTACCCTCTTATTACAGCTACAGTGAAGTGTATACCTGGGCCCACTATCTATTGACAACTCAAGCAGCCACTTTATCACTGTATTGCCCAGTTACTTTCTGTTAGAGATTTTAATGATACTGTTCATTTCCAAAAGAAGAAAGAAGGAAGTGAGAAACAAAAGAAAAATGCATTTGCAAAATACTGTTTGTGTTAATGGGTGTTAGATTTCTAACAGAAATGGGAAGTGAAAAATGTAAGCCATTTCTCACATCTTATTGTTCTTTACATGTTAGTTTAACCCAAATGATGTTGTTGAGTGTTATACCAATTAGTTGTCATTATTTCATGCACCTATTAATGTGGGGAAACATGATCTTGCTAGACTTCAGTATAGATGTTTATTGGAATAAGCCTTAAAACAAACCTTATGGTTTTTTTTTAACATGATTTAAATACTTTGACAATATTCACATTCTCAGCACCATAAGAGTGGGTTTTGACAAAGAATATGCTAAAGAACATTTTATAAATAATTTCCTTCAAAATAATATGCTGGTGTGGGGAAGAGGGAAAACCACTCAGAAGTTCAACATTTTGTTTCACCATTGCCAGGGTTTTGACACTTTCTTTCTTTGGAAGAATACAAATTACGGATCCGGTACCTTACTCATAAATGATGTATAATAAAGTGACCTAGTTTTCACTTTATACAGATTGCATTGACTATGATTCACTTGAATAAGTCAATCAATTATCCACTTATAAAGTACCTACTGTGTGTAGATGCTCTGGGACAAACGGGGAAAATAACATTGATGTGAGTGCCACTGTCATACCATCATACTGTCTAGTCTTTCTTTTCTTTTGTTTTATTTTCAAAATTAAGGTTAGTTATAATATTCTGTCTTCAACAACCTCTTCATGTGCCTCAGAGTACTCTCTGGGCTTTCATCAGTCATTATAAGAAAAGTTTTGAGGTTTGACAGTGCGTCTTCAGCAGCCATCCTCTTCTCTCTCCATTTTTTCACATGAGTGAGAGACACTGAGAGGGGACCCTTCAAAAAAACATCAGTATTATCCCTGATCTCTGCACAGAATAGCTCTTGGGACCCTATACAACTGTTTATATAAGCTCATCATTAAACAAATTTCAAGGTAAGGTATACAGTTAAATACAAATCTTAGAGTGAAAATAAGTCGAGTGCCAATGTTTCTAGGTTTGTGATTGTGGATTTTCATTTGCTATGGTTTCATTATTGTTGAGTTGGTGAATGTATATAGTAAGCTCACACCATTCAATCTCAAGACAAAAAGTGATTATAAAACTACAATAGCTGTTGTTGTTTGGTTTTGCTAAGTCATGTTCTGCTCTTTTGCGACTATGGATTGCGCTCACACCCTAATTTTCCTTCTGTCCATGATGTTTTCCAGGTATGAATATAAGAATGGATTTGACATTTTCCTTCTCTGGAGGTATCTTCCTGATGCGGGATCAAACCCGCATCTCCTGCCTTGGCAGGCAGATTCTTTATTGCTGAATCTCAGGTGGGGGATAGCCCACTAGTAGCAGTGGAAGTGGTATCTAAAACCCTACTATGTGCTGATGCCAAAGTAATGTTTCTATAAGGTGTAATTTTTATCATTTTTTCCAAATCCCTATTGATAAAGTATCTTTATTATTGTCTTCATTTCATGTAATGGGGAAACAGGGTTGAATATTGGAGATTAGAACTTACTCAAGGTATTATAGCTGCTATGTGATTATAGGCAAGACCCCTGTGATCTGGGTCAAACAGCCATCTTCTAAACACTAGGATTAAATACTTCATAGTAAAAAAACAAAAACAAACAAAAACCTACCTTTCATATTAGCAGATAGTTTCTTATTTTCTTTACAATTAATAAGTCTTCAAAAAAAATTATTGTATATTCTTTCAAGACTTAAATGCTGAGTATATTCCAGCATTTGAATTAGAAATATGAATGGCAGTCTTGACCTCTTGGTTTTTGGTTTTGTTTTTGCTATGCTAATGTGGCATTGTTGACTCTTTGGAAGCTTATGGACTGCAGCCATCAAGGCTCCTCTGTTCTTGGTGGAATTCATCTAGGCAAGAATGCTTTAGAATGGGTTGCCTTGCCCTCCTCCAGGGACTCTTCCAACCCAGGGATCAACCCACATCTCTTATGTTTCCTGCATTGGCAGGTGTGTTGTTTTCTTCCACACTAGCGCACACCTGGAATCCCTTGCTATGATAATGCATTAAACTTAGAAGGATAAGGGCTTCCCTGGTGGCTCAGCTGGTAAAGAATCTGCCTGCCATGCGGAAGACCTGGGTTTGATTCCTAGGTTGGGAAGATACCTGATGAAGGGAAAGAGATACCCACTCCAGTATTTTGGCTGGAGAAATTCCAACGGGAGTCACAAAGTGTTGGATGTGACTCTGCTACCTTTTTCTTTTCACATTTGATAACAAAGACTACCATTTTAAAAACTGTACAGTTATATTTTTATTTTAGGGTTTAAACTAAGGTTCTAATCATTTCTTATCTATGATTCAATTTAATAAACTTTGAAAGACCATTACTAATGGATGTTGTTCAATGGCAATCCAGTTTAGGCGTTGTTAAGATTTTTGTTATAATATGAATTGAAATAATGGTCTTTCCTTTTCCAGTCTTAAGGGGGCTTCGTTATTTACTTATGATGGAATCATGTTTGTCCTAGACTAGCTACCATTGGTACGTGTTTCTTATGTCCACTGTACCATGGTGGAGTGAGGCCTTGGAGCTTGTTGCCGATGAAAATTTGATAGCTTTTTAACAGATGATTGACTACGGGTTGATCACATGGAAGGCCTGTCTCACCTATCACAAAGCATTAGTTATTTTCGCCTTTCAAAGAAGTTGAGCCTTTCAACTTGGGCTATCATAGAGACTTCATCTCCTGAATCACTTTCTTGTTGGGTGGGCCATAATGTTTTGGACAATGAGCCCTTGGTTGTCAACCAAAAACTGATGGTATTCTTTGAGGCTGAAGGATGTGAAGCAACCTTTTCAGATCATCTTTGCCCCTGGAAACTGGGACTATCTTTCTGGATCCTTGAGAGACTGCTAAGATACATAGAGGCCCTCACCTTCTCCTTGCCCATCGCACAACAGATGTTGATAGTAATTAAATATTTTGTTCTTTAAGAATTAAGATTGGGGGTTATTTGTTACTTGCAATATAAAACCTAGTCTGTCCTGACTGATGAAAGACTGTAACACTATAGCAATCATGTATTACTTGAATTTTGTTTCATTTACTTCCCTATGCTATTGCAGTATTTACATTCTAGGCCCAGTTCATGTTTTCATAGAGCTCCAGGGTATAGATAAACTCCAGTGGAGATTTTTGATCATGTAAGCAGATGTAATTCCATATGCATTGATTATTGCTGACTGTATCCCTCTTCAGGTTTCTCATAAGCCAGGAGTTAGTAAACTGAACATTAACGGCCCATGGCACTGGCTGGTTCAACCCCCACCCCCAGGGGGTTTATACAAGCAAGTTATTGCACTCAAAGGCAAAGGGCGAAACGCACCACTGTTTACAGCCCTTACTGTTACTAGGGACTTCATGATACCTACTCAGTGGGGCCAAATCCTAAAGATATTTAATTTTCAAAGACAGTATCCATGTGTTGGTATAACACTCTTTATGTAATAAAAGAGAGATATCATATTCACTAGATCTTCTTCCCCATGGGAAAACCCAACATTTACTCTAGAAGACACATGAAAAGAATTGGGGATGAAAGATAAATCAGACTGTTTCATAGCAAGAATGTTCAGATATTGCCCTGCATAATGAAAAGGCCTGGGGAATGGAGGAAATGGAGGATAGAGGTATCCAGAGGGCAGAAATCTTAGAGGGGAAAAATGGTGGGGGAGTCCGGGTGGGCAGAAAATAACCAGAGAGTGAGAGAGGTACAGAGGTTTTCTAGAGGCTCAGGAGAGAAGATCTGGGCGCAACAGAGAATGTCCAAAGGGAATTTAATGGTGGGAGAAACTGCATCTATGGAGTGTGACTTCACCTTTTGTCTCTTCTAATGATTTAAAACCAGTTTTAAAAATATCAAAAAAATTCATATTCACTTTGTGTTATTAAGTTAATTGGGGAAAAGGCTTTGATAGGGGCAAAATCCTGGATCCAGGCCTGATAGTACCTCACTCGAAAATCACCTCATTTCCCTGATTTTAAACTCACTTTTGCATTTCTGGCATTAGAACATAAAAGCATCTTCACTTTAGTTTAGGAACATCCAACTTAATAATTTGGTAATTTGATTTCACAAATGTGCAGGAAAATACACATTTGAGACATGCAAGATTTTTGTTTGCATATTCTAAAATTAAAAAAAAACTTAAAGGAATTTTAAATATATTACATGGGACTAGAGAAAGATGCCAAGTTTTCTGTCCATATTGCAATATGTAAAGTGGTTGAGGGTATGCCATTTAAGGAGTTCCTAAGTATTTTACCGAAATACACAATTTTGGGTTGTGATTTCTCTATATATTTTTTCTTTTGTTCCATTTCTATTGGCTAATGGGAAATGAAGGTATTGGGATGAGAGGGAGTCATTGTTAATTATCTCTAATATAGATGCTTTCTTTACCATGAAACTCAGTTTCGTCTTTTCTGTAGACACTGGGGTATTACATCATTGGCTGACAATGTCAGTTTTCAGTCCTCTGATTATGAGAAGACATTATTCTCTCTTTCCCTTGGCTAAGTAATAATGCTACCCTATCTTTGTCCTGGCCTGTATCACCAATTGGATATTATTTCTTGTTATCATCACACTTTGTCTTGGGATACTCACTTAAAATTTTTTCTGCCTCCCCTGGTGTCTTATATGTGCCTATCAGATTACACATACAACATCCGTAGCTTTTGTTAGTCTTACTTGGGACCTAAAATAAAATGTATATACTTGTCATATTTCTGTGGTCTGGACCTTGTGTTGTTTTAAAATGTTATTTAAGCTAAGTTGAGGACCAAAAATGTAGAGAAAGCAAAAGAAGTACAAGAGAATATGAGTTATATAATATTACAATAATCTATGATGATTGATGTACATGTTTTAATAATGATGATGGGATGATGACTATTGTATTAATAAATGTTGTCTAGAGAGAGGAATATTTTCTCATGTGTCCAAGCCCCTGGTCAAGCATTCACTTTGCTGTGTCTCATTTAATACTCACAAAATTTTGCTAATAAGGTCTGTAGTACAGTCTCTCTATTTTATCCAGTGAAAAACACAAATTTTCAAAGAAGTTAAGTGATTTGAACTAATGTCACACCTCTCATAAGGGTTGAACATACTTTGATGCAAAACTGGTATTTGATTTTCAGAAACTGAAGCTCTAAGTAAACCATAATTCTAGGCATGCAAGATTGCAGAAACGATAAAAATAAATTGACAGAATAAAGATCAAGCCCACGTAAAGCTAAGTAAGATAGCCTTATGAGTACTTTGAAAGTGAACGCCAAACCATCATAGTGACAGATGGAAGTACTAATTTGATCAAAGCTTCTAGAGCTGTTAGAAGTGAAGAAAGATGAGAATATTATTTCATAAATAAAATGTTCTGCATACATAAGGTAAAAAAACAAGCAAAACACACCCACCAAAAAAGCCAAAAAAATGTCTCATAATAAGACTTAAGGTGCTTGAGGGCTGATTCATTGCTCATTACTAAAATGGTGACTCTCAGTTTGGTAATTTGGATGTGGACACACAAGCCAGAATTTTCGTAAACTTGTAAGGAAAAGGGAAAGAAATGGAAGGTAAGGATTTCTCTTAGGCTAGAAGAATAGATAACTTTCATGTACGTGTCTCATTTCTCACCTCCAGGAAGCCTTCTCTTCAATTATCTTATCAATTATAATTCCTCACTGCTTATCTTGGTCTGTCTTCCAGGCAGCCAGGAAAAAGAAAAATAAGGTCGTTTCTTTTGTTCTTCCCACATCTCATCTCTCATTCTCATTTTTTAGAACAAGAAGAAAGTTGGAATACCACAAACAGTTACTGTCATGGCACTAATGAAAGTGATAAAATATACTAATTTTAAAGAGCAAGTGGTCTCTTTATTATGAGAATATGAATATATATTATAAGCACATAGTGGTGTGAAAAATGATGCTTTGATGATAATAATAAAAACAAAATGAACATGATTTTTTTGGGTTTATAAAATGCTCAGATCTTTAGCCAGCATTTCATAGTCGCTATCTCCAATAACCACTGTGATCTAGAATATGGCATCTTCACAGGACTCTGTGTCTTAAACTTTCCCTGTTTTCCCTGTCCGTTCAAAAACTTTTAATACACCCCAAATTACCACCATTTTCATTGGTAATTATAATAATACCTTCCTTTAAATAGTCCACTTGCGCTTCAAATGTGAACCTTCTCCAAGAATCTCGTTCCCACTCTGCATCCAGAGTTAATGAGTTTGAGATGATGTTGATCATTGACACTCAAGTTAAACTTGTGAAAACCTTTCAGTGAGTTTCCCATGGGCTTAAAATATAAGCCCTTAATGCATGGCCATGGTTGACAGGGCTATGGTTAAGGTGGCACCTGTTCTACTTCTCTAGGCTCGTTCGTTTACATCACATTCTCTCTCTGCTCCTTCTACACTCTTGAGTCCTTGTTGGGATAGAGTCTCTCTGTGGTACTTCTGGATGCCCCAACCAAATTGTCACCTCTGATTTTTGCTCCTCACAGTTATTCTCTCTATAGCATTAATTACCATTGTAAATAAAAACTGTGTCTGGAATTAGTTATGAGATCTGCTTTATCTCTTTACCGTAAACACTATGAGAGGAGATACTAGCACCTTGTTTAGCTACTCTATTGTCAGAAATCAAGTATATATGTTGTGTGTGTGTCGTGTGTTGTGTTTATATATATATATATTTTAATTTTATATATATATATATTATTATGTATACACTATACTACCATCTATAGTAGAGATCAAGTGTTGGTACGTGTAAATAAAAACAAATATTCAATGGAATCAAAAATAAAATATGAGGCTACTATCAAGCTGGGATATACGATGAAGTTTTTTCTGAAACAAGTTTATTGTGTGCCCTCATTCCAAGGCCTTTATTTGTTATTTTGGTGTAGTACACATGTATGATAGATAGCAAGTTAATATTAAGGATGACTGCTTGTTCTGTTTGAGTCTATTGTTTTAATACCTAAGTAAAATGATAAGTGGGACCATATGTTGTTTTAAATCCCTTTTACCTACCTGACACATAGAATCTATTTTGGATACTTCTTTTTTTTTTTTTGCTAGCGCTAAGGAAAAAAATGAAACTGTCCTGAATTTTCAGCCCTTGGGTACTAGTATCTAATATGATTGATTGTAGAATTCAAGCTGAACCCTGAAGAATTACAAAAACTACAAATAGTTAAAAATCAAAAAAATATGCTCTTTAGAATTTCATTACTCTGAACCTAGAAGAATCTCCCCCCATAACCCTCATTGTTCACCTCTCTGTTGTACAGGAAATAAAAAGACCTGAGAAAGAGAAGGGCTTCTTTTCCTGAGGGAATACAGTGAGTTCACTGGTGTGGGTCATATTAGAAATAAAGTTTCCTCATCTTCTACGCTCTCTTCTATTCTCTTCTTTCTCTCTCTCTCTTTCATAGCACTATCCAGTTTAAACTTTCTCTGAGGACTGGAAGTGTTTCTGTACTGTGCCAATCTAGATGGTAGCCACTATCCACATGTGGCTATCTGGAAGTAATAGTGCAAACGAGGATAATGATTGTTTTTATTTTATTTCACTTTAATTAGTTAAACTTAAATAGCTTTTCATAAGGTTAGTGGAAACTGTACTGAAACAGACAGCTCTAATAGATGTAGCTAGATTAAGGAAATAAATGCGATGATGTCAAATAATTTATAGTAAGCTCTAGCAGAAAAATTTGAAATTACCTAATAGTTAAACCTTCCAGAATTAGGATAACACTGAAAAAGGTTTAAATGAGCTTGGTTACAATTAATAGGGGGGTAAAAGAAATCAGAAAACAATTGCAAAACTGGGTAAATAATACAGAGGATGTAAGTTTTCTACAGGGGATTGTTCACAGGTGGGGCTCACCTCCTGGTGGTTTGACTCAGTAACTCCACCTAAGTTTTCATCAAGGATGTAGCTCAGTTTCATACTTTCTATCTGCTGTGCAGGTTGTATTTCTAAAGTAGGCTTTCCACATGGGATGAATCATAGCTGCCAAAAGCTGTCTGAGTTATGATCTTATTCATCCACGTTATTGTTGGAAAACAAAAGGATTGTTTCAAGATGTCTCATCAGATAAGCAAGGAAGAGTCTTTTTTAGTTCACCGAGCAAACCACTTCTCACAGCTCTTAGCTTGATGGGATCTCTTGCCCCATCCCCTGAGCCAGCTACTTGATCTGGGGGAAAAAGAATCACAGGGTTGGACTGAGGGCACAGCCATTAGTCCCAAACTCAAGTCAAGGAGAGATATTGAGCTTCCTCCATAAAGTGATGAATGGATATGCGGGGGCTGATACTTAAATGAAGTTGAAAGTGATAGTGAAGTCGCTCAGTCATGTCCGACTCTTTGCGATCCCTGTGGACTGTAGCCTACCAAGGCTCCTCCTGTCTTGGGATTTTCCAGGCAAGAATACTGGAGTGGGTTGCCATTTCCTTCTCCAGGGGATCTTCCCAACCCAGGGATCGAACCTGGGTCTCCTGCATTGTCAGGCAGTCGCTTTACCATCTGAGAACCACCAGGGAAGTCACTTTATGAAAATCAGGACAATAATTTGGAAGAAAAGAAAGGATGAATACTGTAAACAACACAGTGTGGACAATAAAGGCTGGTGGTATTTTCATATTATTTTAGGGGACTAAAGGACTTGGCATCTTTATAATTTTTTCTACGTAAAAGTAGTATGGTTTTGTTTTTGAAAGGTAGTAAACTTTCCCCTCCCTCTTTGAATCTATTTTCCTCCTCCACGCCTATCAGAGAGTCCTGGTCTGTAAGTAAGAATGGTATGGGGTAGGAGTAGTGTAGGTCCTCTACCAGTGAACTTCCACCTCAGTGAGTCTGTGAGGAGGCAGTGGGGTTTGGACTTCTAAGGAGCCGAGGAGAAATAGAAGAGGTGACGTTGCAGGAGAATTGGGTGCTGAGGCCTTGAACAGATTTATTTTGGGCTTTCATTTGGTAGTTTCTCCTATGAGGATTCAAGGAATGATGTGACTGGGAAAAAACTGAAGCTAGAAGATCACAAGAAACTCCGGAATCAGATCCAGAGATCAAGTCTGAGCCTCTTGGAGTGGGAGTATGCGTCCAAGACCCTAGCTTCCAGGAACTAACCTAGGGAGTATCAATTAGTGAGAACTCACACAAAAGGAAACCACTTGAATACAAGTACCCAGCATCACCAACCATCTGTTGCACCCTGTGCAGGACCCCTAATCTAAAACAACAAACAAATAATGAAAATATTAAACCCAATCATCAGCAGATAGGATTACCCCTCATTCAGCTCCTTGCCACATCAGAGGGGAAAAAAAACAACAAACAAAAACTCAGCCACAAATTCACCCTATAAGAAGCGTTTAACTCAAACTATGGACCAATCCTTAGGAAGCAGAAACAATAGGAAGGTAAAGAATTCAACCTTAAAAGCCTGGGGAAAAGGAGACCTCAAGCACCCAGTAAGTTTTAAACAAATAATGAAAAGGCAGAGAAATACTCAACAAGTGAAGAAATAACTAGAAACACAAGAAGTCCAAAATAAATGAAGAGGAATAGGCAAACTACTGCGAAAATATTTCAGAATAATGGTAGTAAAGATGATCAAAAACCTTGACGGACCAAAATGGAGAAAATGTCCAAGAATCAAATAACAACAGACCTAGAAGAATTAAAAGAATAAACATGCGAGGAGGAGTACAAATGACCCACTTTTACTGAAATTTAATAATACTCTGGAAGGAATAAATTGGCAGAATATCCGAAGTGGGAAGAACAAATCAGTGTAGCTGGAAGATTAATATGGTGGAAGTAAATTCTTAGAAGAGCAGAATAAAGTAAAATTAAAGTAACGAAAAGAAACTGAGTGATAGTCATCACAGACCTCTGGGGACAATATCTAATGTACAACATTTGAATTATAGGATCCCAGATAAAAGAAGATAGAAATATATAGGGTATGATGAAAATTTTTGAAGTGATTATAGTTGAAAATATTCCCAAGCATGGGAAAGGAAAATAGACATCAAATCCAAGAAGCAAATGAATCCTAGGATATAATCCCAAGGAGAATACATGCAAGACACATTACTAATCGAAACTTAACAAAAATTAAACACAAAGAAAGTATATTGAAAGCAGCAAGGAGAAGCTAAAATGTAACATGCATTGGGAAACCCATATGCTTAACAGCTGATCTTTCATGCAGAAACCCTGCAGGCAGGAAAGAAAATGGCAGGTTATAAAGTTTGCAAAAGGGAAAAATTACAACCATGTATATTGTACCTCGGCAAGGAATTATTCAAAATTGTGGAGATAATAAAGTGCTCTCCAGACAAGGCAATAAGTTAAGAGAATTTCATGTACCACCAAACCAGCTTTAAAACAAATGTGAAACAGACGTATATTAGTCAAGAAATACAAAAGAAGAAAAAGAGATCTACAAAATCAACCCCAAACAATTAAGAAAATGGCAATAGAGAACTATATATCAATAATTACTTTAAATGTAAATGGATTAAATGCTCCAACCAAAAGACACAGACTGGCTGTATGGATACAAAAAGTTGGACCCATGTATATGCTGTCTACAAGAAACCCACTTCAGACCTAAAGACACATATAGACTGAAAGTGAGAGGATGGAAAAATATATTCCATGCAAATGGGAAGCAAAAGAAAGCTGGAGTAGCAATCCTCATATCAAGAAGTATCAGACCTTAAAATTAACGATATATTGCAACAGATAAAGAAGGAACCCACCCCCACTACATAATGATTCAATGGGATCAATCCAAGAGGAAGACATAACAATTGTAAATATCTATGCACCCAACATAGGAGCACCTCAATACATAAGACAAACACTAACAGACATAAAAGGAGAAATTGACAGTAACACAATAATAGTAGGAGACTTTACACCACCCACTATTTAACCCAATGGATAGATTCATAAAAACTGACTAATTAAATAAGGAAAACACAAGTCTTAAATGATACATTAGATGAGATGGATCTCATTGATATCTTCAGGACATTCCATCCAAATGCAGAAGAATACATTCTTCTCAAGTGCACATGGAACATTCTCCAGGATAGACCACATCGTGGGTCACAAATTAAACCTCAGTAAAGTAAGAAAATTCAAATCCATATCAAAGCATTTTACAATGACCATAACACTATGAGATTTAGATATCTCATTACAAGAAAAAAAACTGAAGAATCAAAATTACATGGAGATTAAATATAACACATTTCTAAATAACCACCTGATTACGAAGGAAATCAAAAGGGAAATTCAAAAAAATTTCTAGAAACAAATGACAGTGAAAACACAAATCAAATACTATGGCGATGCAGCAAAAGAGTTCTACAAAGAGGGAAGTTTATAGCAATACATCTACTCAATAAGGTAGAAAATCTAGACAACCCTTGATGAATAACACCATCTAGGGAAAAACGACTTAGACAAACCTAACATTAACCTTTAAAAACAACGGGAACAAAAACAAAACAAAACAAACAAATACCCAAAATTAGTAGCAGGAAAGCATCTTAAAGATCCGAGCAGAATAAATGAAAAGAAATGAGATAACTATTGTAAGATCTAATAAAACTAGCAAGTTGTTCTTTGAGAAGATAAACAATATACAAAAGTTAGCAAGATCATCAAATAATTAGAGAGTAGAATCTAATAACAAAATTAGAAATGAAAAAGGAGAGGTTACAAACAGACAAGGCAGAAATAAAAAGGATTGTAAGAGACTCTTATGAACCAACTATATGGCTATAAAAATGAATACCCTGGAAGAGAATATGGGCAGGATTCTTTGAAAAGTTCAACTTTCCAAGACTGACCAGGGATAAAATAGAAAAATTTTGAACACACAAATTACAAGCACTGATAAACTGAAGCTGTGATCAAAATTCTCCCACATAAACAAAAGCTCAGGACTGATGGCTTACTGGAGAGAACTCTATCAAACTTTTAGAGAATTAAGTAATGCCTCTCCTTCACTTTAAACTCTTTCAAATAAATTGCAAAGGAAGGAAACACTTCCAAAACATTCTATGATAGGGATACCATCACCCTGATACCAAACCCAGAACAAGGAGATGGTTTAAAACACAATCACCTGGAGACATGAACCATGACTTCTGAGTGGTGGCTGCAGACTTTTGTCCACCCACCACAGACCCTGATCTTGCTCCCGAGCCTGTGTGCCTTGTCTTTCCACATGGGAGAGGGGACAGAGCCCTGTTCATAGTGTTGAAGGTGATCTGAGGGTCCAGGAAACCCCTCCCTCACCCACCATGTCCTGGAAACAGTTTCTGCAAAGACCCCTCCCTATAGAGACTCAGATCCTTACTTCCCTAACCCGGCCACACAGACCACACCCTCCCTGGGATCATCAGTTGGGGCTGACCCGGTCATTCCCAGGACCAGTCAGAACATGGGCTTGTGACCCACTGGTTCCGCCTGCCCGGCCCCAAATGCAGCCACTGTCCCTGCCTGGGCAGAAGCCTCCCCTCGCAGCTCCTCCTGAGTCAGGGCCTGTGGTCCACGTGCCATCAGGACTCCTTTCATGGCAAACACATGCCTGGGCCTTTATTTTTGTGTTTACTGCTCTCCATGGACAGGGGTTGTCTCTATTCTTAAGGTCCCCTCTCTATAGTAATAGTTCCCTCCTGTTGTCATGGTCCCCCCTCTACAGTAATACTCCCCTTCTATTGTCATACTCTCCCCTCTACAGTAATAGTTCCCTTTCTATAGTAATAGCCCCCTCTAATATCATAGTTGGAGAAAGGCATGGCCACCCACTCCAGTATTCTTGCCTGGAGAATCCCATGGACAGAGGAGCTTGGCGGGCTCCATGCAGTCAGTCCATGGAGTCACAAAGAGTCAGACACGACTGAACGACCAACACTGATGTCATAGTGTTTAGAGTAATAGCCCTCTATTCTCAAAATTCCACTTCTACAGTAAGTGTGCTCCTCTACTGTCATAGCCCCCCCTCTGTAATAATAGTCCTCCTTAATTGTATTACTCCCCTTCTATTGTCATAGCCCCCCCTGCAGCAATAATTCCTCTTCTACAGTATTAGCTCCTCTCTATTGTCATAGTGACAGTTTCCCTTATAGGGTAACAGTTCTCTATTAGAGAACTAATAGAGTAATAGTTCTCCTTTATTGTCATAGTCTTCCATCCCATACACTAATAGTCCTGTCTCTATTGTCATACTTCACTTTCTATTGTAATAGTCCCCCCTCTGCAGTAAAAATCTCTCCTCTACTGAAACAACCCCCCAATGTCACAGTCCTTCTATATAGTGATAGTCCCCCCCTCTATTGTCAAAGTTCCCTTTCTACAGTAGTACTGTCATAGTCCCCTCTCTGCAATAATAGTTCTCCTTGATTGTAGTAATCCCCTTAAATTATAATAGTCTGCCTCTAATATCCCCCTTCTAGAGTAAAAGTCCTCCGTTGCTATAATCTCCCTCTACAGTAAACGTCCGCCTCTACTGTCATAGTCCACTCTCTATTGTAATAAGTCTGTCTCTGTGGTAATAGTCTCTCATCTAATAATCTCCCTCTGTTGTCAGTATTACCCTTCCACAGTCAAAGTCCCCCTTCTACTATAACAGTCCTGCCTCTATCGTCATAGTTTCCCCTCTACTCTAATAGTCCCTTCCTGTTGTCCCTACTCTAAATTAATAGTCCCTTGTCTGTCATAGTAGTCCCCCTCTATAGTAATAGTCTTCCTCAATTTCAGTAGTCCCTTTCTATTGTAATAGTCCCTGTCTGCAGTGATAGACCCTCATTCATTATAATAGCCCCCCCAAGGTAATTGTCCTCTTCTATTATAATAGTCCCTCTCTCTTTGTCGTAGTCCCCTCTGTTCAGTAATAGTCCCTCCTCTACAATGACAGACCACCCTCTACTATAATAGTCTCACATATACTATAATAGTCCTCTCTCAACAGTGAGAGTCCTCTAATGTAATAGCCCCCCTCTATGGTAAGAGTCCTCCCTCTATAAATAGTTCTGCCTCTTCTGTAATAGTACTCCTCTATAGAATGGTCCCCCTCTATCGTAATAGTTCCCTTTATTATAATAGTTCTCTGTATTGGCATAGTCTCTCTCCTACTGTAACAGCCCCCATGGTATCAGAGTCCCCCTATTATAAATTTTCCCCCTCCACAGTAATAGTCCCCCACTACAGTGAGGGTCATCCTTTATTATGAGTCCCCTGTCCACAGTAGGGCTTCCCTTGTGGCTCAGCTGGTAAAGAAGCCACCTGCACTGCGGGAGACCTGGGTTCAATCCCTGGGTTGGGAAGATCCCCTGGAGAAGGGAAAGGCCACCCAATCCAGTATTCTGGTCTGGAGGATTCCTTGGCCTGTATAGAGTCAGACAAGACTGAGTGACTTTCACTTTCTCCACAGTAACATCCCCCCCTACATGGTCATAGCCCCATTTATTGTTGTATCTCCCCTCTATATTAGCCACCTCTCTACAGTAATATTGCCCCTTGTTCAATTAAAGTCCTACCTCTATGTAATCATCCCCTCTCTAGAGTAATAGTCCTTCTCCCTGAAGGACTCTTATCCTCCTGTAATAGTCCCCTTTCCTCTTCACAATAACCCTTCAGAATAAAAGTCACTTTTCTAATCCACATATTCAAGGAGATGCAAGTAGAACACACAGCAAAACAGTATGTCAGAACCCCAAGCACGGCACTGTGGGGAGCACCTGTGGATGTGTGTGCTCCGTCACATAGGGCTCCTTTGGTGCGTCTGTGTCACCATCCTGGGGACACCTGTGGGTGTGTGTCTGTCTTCCCCTCACAGAGGAGACAGGTCCCCATAATACAGGTCACCTGCCCACTGGGTGTCCTGTCCACATCTCTCCCCACAACACAGGTCAGCTGCCCACACATGAGCCCTCCTGTCTCCACATCCCTGGACCTCTGATCCATCAGAATCCGGGTCAGTGTTTCACAAGCACTTCATCCTCCCATTTGCGCTGGCCTGAATGGCGGTGGGTTGACTGTGATGGGAAGAATAATGTCTCATCGCCTGTGAACACCAATCCTGTACTTGCAAGACACTCTCCCGTCTCCCAGGTACATAGCTGTGGGTCACCTACCCTCTGTTTCTTGTCTGTGAACCCCAGCTGTCTGGTTTCTTAAGTGCAGATTTCGGAGTGCTCAGCAGTAGTGCCACCCAGCCTCGAGGCCTCGGACAGCACCCCAGGGAGCAAGCCGGGTGCCCCTGCACACCCCGATGGCTTCTGCTCCGTGGGGCGCTTCCTCCTATGGGTCTGTTGCGCCCTCTGCATTCTCAGTCCACTCAGGTGAGCAGGTGGGGTGCGTGCAGGTGAGGTCAGGTTCTGCCCCCGCGGGTCCACAGTGAGACACAGGAAGAGGCCCTGTGTGACCTCACGCATGTCTCTGGGTGGTGGCGGGCACAGAGGCGATCAGGAAATAGTTCTCAGGTTAAGAATGGATGGAGCAATGCGGGGCCAGCAAACCCAGCACATAGCTGGTCCTGTCATCCTGCTCACCTGGTCCCCTGCGTGGTCAGCAGGCTTCAGGAACAATAGGCTCTTAGACCTTTGCCGAGGATCCCAAACTCACCAGCTCCCTGAAATGCTCACTGGGTCCCTCAGATAATCGCCAGCCCCCTGAAACGCTCACTGGGTCCCTCAAACGCGCCAGCCCCCTGAAACGCTCACTGGGTCCCCCTGATACTCACCAGCCCCCTGAAATGCTCACTGGGTCCCCCAGATACTCGCCAGCCCCCTGAAACGCTCACTGGGTCCCCCAAACTCGCCAGCCCCCTGAAAAGCTCACTGGGTCCCCCAAACTCGCCAGCCCCTTGGAACGCTCACTGGGTCCCCCAAACTCGCCAGCCCCCTGAAACGCTCACTGGGTCCCCCAAACTCGCCAGCCCCTTGAAACGCTCACTAGGTCCCCCAGATACTCACCAGACCCCTGAAACGCTCACTGGGTCCCCCAAACTCGCCAGCCCCCTGAAAGGCTCACTGGGTTCCCCTAACTCAACACCTGTGTGAACTCCTGCTGTCTGAACTCTGGTCTCTGTCCGACATCTGAAGCTCTGACCCCTGCGGAGGCCAGAGTCTGGGTGGGTGATGGCACAGCTTGGTGACTGCATGGGCAAGTGACCCCATGGGTTAGTGGTCTCATGGGCGGTGACTGCGTGGGTGGGTGACCCCATGGGTTACTGGTCACATGGGCGGGAGACCATGTGGGTTGGTGACCGCATGGGTGGGTGACCGTGTGGGTGGGTGACTGGTTTGAGTTGCTGACTGCAGGGTGGGTTACCATGTGAGTTGCTGACCTGGTGAATGGGTGACTGCGTGGGCGGGTGACAGGTGACCACATGACCTCGCAGATTAGTGACCCCATGGGTGGATGACCACGTGGGTTGGTGGCCACGTGAAGGGATCACCACATGGGGTAGTGACCACGTGGGCAGGTGACCATGTGAGCTGGTGACCACATGGGTTGGTTGGCCACATGACTCCGTGGGTTAGTGACCGCACACGTGGGCGGCTGACCCTACAGCTGGCACCACTAACAGCAGCCCGTCTCTTGTCCCAGGCAGGCTGTTCTTGGCCGGCATCAACCTCACGGAGAACCTGGAGTTTGTCCTCGTCCACCCGGCCTGGTCCCTGGAGAATCTGACCCTGCGGGGGCTCCCCTATCTGGCCACGTAGGTTCGGGGCCAGTGCTCGGGGTTGGCCGCCGGCTGCACCAACATCATCGCGGGCGACTTCATCTGGGCTGACGGGTTTGTTGGCGACATCATTGGGTTGAACCGGAAGCTGCTTCGGGGCTGACGGACGGCGTGTGTGTGGAGCTGGGCATCGCGGGAGGCTGCTTCTCAGTCGCGTCCTGTGACGTCACCAGCCTGAACGGGAAGCCGCCTCGGGGCGAGCGGAGGAGCTGGGCGTTGCGGAGGCTATTCTCGGCCCTGTCCTGCGGGGCTGGTCATCCGTCCGCCCATCCACGGAATGTGGATGACTGCAGAGGTGGGGCCAGGTGGCAGGGTCCATGGTCTCCTCGGTCTTCTGTGTGTCTCTTGGCGAATGCAGGGTGTGAGGTGATGATTAAAGGTGAGTGCATGATTTGTACAATCACATCCTCAGGGAGACGCACCTGGTTCTCGGGTCTGTGGCTTCCCCATGGGAGAGGCTGGGGTGCCCCCTCCCCCTGGGCGCTGAGGGCAGCAGACGGTGACCCCCCCAGCTGGGGCGGGGGGGAGGCACTATGACATACTGTCCATAGGAGGGGACTGAGCGCATTGCGATCCCACTGAGAACTCCCTTTTATTAGATAAGGGGCTTCCCTTGTGGCTCACCTAAGAAGGCCTTCTTATTTCTCCTTGCTATTCCTTGGAACTCTGCATTCAGGTGGCTATATCTTTCCGTGTCTGCTTGGTCTTTCTCTTCTCTTCTCATCTATTTGTAAGGCCTCCTCAGACAACCACTTTGCCTTTTTGCAATTCTTTTTCTTGTGGATGGTTTTGATCACCACCTCTTGTACAATGTTAGGAACCTCCGTCCATAGGTCTTCTGGTACTCTGTGTGCCAGATCTAACCCTTGAATCTATTTGTCACTTCCAGTGTATAATCACAAGGGATTTGAATAAAGCAAAGACACAGAGGAAAACAATAGAATGGGAAAGACTAGAGATCTCTTCAAGAAAACTAGAGATGCCAAGGGAACATCTCATGCAAAGACAGGCACGATAAAGGACAGAAACGTTATGGGCCTAACTAAAGCAGAAGAGATTAAGAAGAGGTAGCAAGAATACACAGAAGAACTGTAAAAAAAAAGATCTTAACCACCTGGATAGCCATGGTGGTGTGATCGCTCACCTAGAGCCAGACATCCTGGAGTGCAAAGTCAAGTGGGTGTTAGGAAGCAGCAGTAGGAACAAAGCTAGTGGAGGTGATTGAATTCCAGCTGAGCTATTTCAAATCCTAAAAGATGGTGCTGTTAAAGTGCTGCACTCAATACGCCAGCCAGTTTGGATAACTTGGCAGTGGCCACAGGACTGGAAAAGGTCAGTTTTCATTTCAATCCCAAAGAAGGGCAATGCCAAACAATGTTCAAACGACCGCACAACTGCATTCATTTCACGTGCCAGCAAAGTAATGCTCAAAATCCTTCAAGCTAGGCTTCAACAGTATGTGACCCGAGAACTTCACACACCCCACACTCAAACAGTTGGTTCCAAATGCACAGTGATACCACAAAGATGGTCAAAGTAAAGACACACAATGTGATTTTATTTATGTCTGAAGCAGTGAAACGAAATATTCACTGCAAGGTACAAACTTTTTTAGCTTGAAAAATCTTATATTTGAATATCCTGCTGAAATTGAAAAATATGTTTTAAAGTGAAACTCATTCTTAATTGTCAGTTATTTTGAGACTATGGAAAAAAGAAAATAAAATTACCTTCACTGGGGCTGCTTCAGTTCAGTTCAGTTCAGTCGCTCAGTCGTGTCCAACTCTTGTCATTGGGGGCTGCTTAAACTTGCACGGATGTTTTTTCTTAAAAATTCCCTTACAGTTTTACAGTCTTAACTAGATATAAAATGATCAATAGATTTTGTACTATGTTCATTTTCTTGACATTTTTATTTCCTTTAATTTATGAATGTTAACTAGAATGTTGTTCTATTGAGTGAGTATTAAAAATTACTCCTCTCTCTTGTGTGGAACACACTGTTGACACTACTGTTTGGAGACAATTTTATCGCCTAAAAGCTTTTATAATTCAGCTCTATTATCTGGGGTTTTTTTTGTTTGTTTTGCTTTGTTTAGGCTGAGAATTTTCTCATCTATTTCTAGTATCTTCAGAGTTTCTGTTAGGAATATGTGTCTGCTGTTGTTTACTTGCACAGTCGTGTCCAACTCTTTGCCACCCCGAGCCCACCAGTCTCCTCTGTTCACGGGGATTCTCCAGGCAAGAATACTGGAGTGGGTTGCCATGCTTTCCTGCAGGGGATCTTCCTGACCCAGAGGTGGAATTCGTGTCTGCTATGGCTCCTGCGTTGCAGGCGGATTCTTTACCGCTGAGTGAAAATAGATCTTGTATACATGAAACCCACTTTAATTATGAAGATTCATAATCAGTGAAAAGCAAAGATGGAGAAGCCCAAACAAGCATTTATCTTTTACCAATTAATAATAAGAAAAAAACCTTCATTTCAATTTGCCTTCATTTATTTTTTCAATTAATTTTTCATTGAAGGACAATTGCTTTCCAGAATTTTGTTGTTTTCTGTCAAACTTCAACATAACACTCTTTGTTAACTCACAGTTTATCTTCGATATCATCTTATCCTGTGTAAATAACTTGTTTTAACATTTCTTACAGACAAGATATCTGCTGAGAATGAATTCCCCAATTTTTTGTTCATATGAGAATATCTCCTTCTCCTTTGTTTTTGAAGGATAATATTCCTGGACGTAGAAGTTAATTTCAGTATTTTAAAAAAAAACATTTCATTTATTGACACGTTGTCCCTGTACCATGAATTTACCAGTTAAGCTGCATAATTCACTGATTTGTAACTTATTCATAGGTTGAATAACCATAACCACTGCCTCATTCTAGAATATTTTCATCACTCCAATGGGAAACGCTCTCCAGTTGGCAGACATTTTCCATTTTCCTCTTCATCTGGGCCCTGGCATTAACTCCTCTATTTTCTGTCTTTAGAGAATTACCTAATCTGGCACATGTGCATTCACATGAACGGAATAATACAATACGCAGCCTTTTGCTCCTGGCTTCTTTTAATTAACATAATCATTTCAGAGCTCTAGTATGTTATAGCTTGTATAAGAACTCCATTCATTTGATGGCCAAATAATTTTGCATTGCATGTTTTATTTATTTGATCACCAGTTGATGGACATATGAGTCATTTCAACTTCTTTTCCTTTTTTTAGTTTATTTCTTTTTAAACTTTATTTATTTTTAATTCAATAATTTAAAAATTTTAAATTTAATGGCTTTTTCCGCATCTATTTGGGTTATCATATGATTTTTAGCTTTCCTTTGGTTAATATGTTCTGTCACATCGATTGATTTGCAAATATTAAAGAATCCCTGGAATTTTGATCATGGTTTTTTGATGGCTTTTTTGCAAATATTTGAATATTGGCATCCTGTTCTTGATGGGAGTCTAAATTGAGGTTGTCTATTCGATGCTTTATTATTTTTGTTGATTTTTTATTTTTTTAACTTTACAATATTGTATTTGCTTTTTTGCCATACACTGACATGAATCCACCATGGGTGTACATGTTTTCCCCTTCCAGAACTCCCCTCCCACCTCCCTCCCCCTTTTCTTGTTTCTTGAGTTAGGATTGTATTGCTATAAACTTCCCTCTTAGAACTGCTTTTCCTACATCACATAGGTTTGGAGTTGCCGTGTTTTCATTGTCATTTTTTTCTAGAAAATTTTTGATTTCCTCAGTAACCTGTTGGTTATTTAGAAACCTGTTGTTTAATCTCCATGTGTTTGTGTTTCTTACAGTGTTTTTCTTCTAATTGATATCTAGTCTCATAATGTTGTGGTCAGAGAAGATGCTTGATACAATTTCAATTTTGTTAATTTTACTGACGTTTGATTTGGGACCCAAGATGTGGTCTATCCTGGAGAAGGTTCCATGTGCACTTGAGAAGAAGGTGTATTCTTCTCCATTTGGATGGCATGTCCTGCAGATATCAGGGAGATTCATCTCATCTCATGTATCATTTAAGACATGTGTTTGTGTATGAATTTTCTGTTTTGATGGTCTGTCCATTGGTGTCAGTGGGGTGTTAAAGTCGACTGTGATTGTTTTCCTGTCAATTTCTCTTTTAATGTCTGTTAGTGTTTGTCGTATGTATTGAGGTGCTCCTATGTTGGGGGCATAGATAGCTACAATTGCCATGTCTTCGTCTTGTATTGATCCCTTCATCATCATGTAGTGCCCTTCCTTATCTCTTGTAATCTTCTTTAGTTCAAGGTCTGATATGAGGATTGCTATTCCATCTTTCTTTTGATTCCCATTTGCATGGTGTATATTTTCCATCCTCTCACTTTCAGTCTATATGTGTCTTTAGGTCTGAAGTGGGTTTCTTGTAGACAGCATGTACATGGGTCTTTTTCTCTTAAATTAATGTACTTATTTTAATTGGAGGCTACTTACTTTGCAGTACTGTGGTGGTTTTTGCCATACACTGAGTTGAATCAGCCATGGGTGTACATGTCTTCCCCATCCTGAAACCCCTCCCACCTCCCTCCCCATCCCATCCCTCAGGGTTTTCCCAGTGCACCGGCTTTGAGTGCCCTGTGTCATGCATCAAAGTTGGACGGGTGATCTGTTTCACATATGGTGATGTGCATGTTTCAGAGCTAGTCTCTCAAATCATCTCACCCTGGCCTTCTCCCACAGAGTCCAAAAGTCTCTTCTTTATATCTCTGTCTCTTTTGCTGCCTCGTATATGTGGTCATCATTACCATCTTTCTAATTTCCATATATATGCATTAATATGTTCTATTGGTGTTTTTCCTTCTGGCATACTTCACTCTGTATAATAGGCTCCAATTTCATCCACCTCATTAGAACTGATTCAAATACATTCCTTTTTAATAGCTGAGTAATATTCCATTGTGTATATGTACCACAGCTTTCTTTTCCATTTGTATGCTGAAGGACAGCTAGGTTGCTTCCATATCCTAACTATTGTAAACAGTGCTGCGATGAGCATTGGAGCACACGTGTCTTTTTCAGTTCTGGTTTCCTCAGTGTGTAGGCCCAGCAGTGGGATTTCTGGATTGTATGGCAATTCTATTTCCAGGTTTTTTAAGGAATCTCCACACTGTTCTCCATAGTGGCCGTTCTAGTTTGCATTCCCACCAGCAGTGTAAGAGGGCTCCAATACTCTGCAGCCCCTCCAGCATTTATTATTGGTAGACTTTTTGATAGCAGCCATTCTGACCAGCGGGAGATGATCCCTCATTGTGGTTATGATTTGCATTTCTCTGATAGTGAGCGATTTGGGGCATCTTCTCATGTGTTTGTTAGCCATCTGTATGTCTTCTTTGGAGAAACGTCTCTTCAGTTCTTTGTCCCATTTTTTGATTGGGCCATTTATTTTTCTGTTGTGAAGCTGCTTGTATATATTTGAGATTAATTCTTTGTCAGTTGCTTCATTTGCTATTATTTTCTCCCATTCTGAAGGCTGTCTTTTCACTTTGTTCACAGTTTCCTTCATTGTGCAAAAGCTTTTAAGTTTAATTACATCCTGTTTGTTTGACTTTGCTTGTATTTCCATTACTCTGGGAGGTGTGTCATAGAGGATCCTACCGTGATTTAGGTAAGGGAGTGTTTTGGATATGTTTTCCTCTAGAAATTTTATAGTTTTCTAGTCCTGCATTTGGATCTTTAATCCATTTTGAGTTTATTTTTGTGTACAGTGTTAGAAAGTGTTCTAGTTTCCTTCTCTAACATTTGGTAGACCGGTTTTCCCAGCACCACTTGTTAAAGAGACTGTCTTTTCTCCATTGTACGGTTTTGCATCCTTTGTCAAAGATAAGGTGTCCATAGGTGCGTGGATTTATCTCTGGGCTTTCTATTTTTTTTTCCATTGATCTATTTCTGTCTTTGTGCCAGTACCATACTGTCTTGATGACTGTAGCTTTGTAGTATAGTCTGAAGTCAGGCAGATTGATTCCTCCTCTTCCATTCTTCTTTCTCGGGATTGCTTTGGCTAATCGAGATTTTTCTATTTCCATACACATTGTGAAATTATTTGTTCTCGTTCTGTGAAAAATACCGTTGGTAGCTGGATAGGGATTGCATGGAATCTATAGATTGCTTTGGGTAGTATGCTCATTTTCACTATGTTTATTCTTCAGATCCATGAACATGGTATGTTTCTCCATCTATTTGTGTCATCTTTGGTTTCTTTCATCAGTGTTTTAACGTTTTCTATATATAGGTCTTTTGTTTCTTTAGGTAGTTTTATTCCTAATTATTTCATTCTTTTCGTTGCAATGCTGAAAGGGATTGATTCCTTGATTTTGCTTTCTGTTTTCTCATTGTTAGTGTATAGAAATGTAAGGGATTTCTGTGCATTAATTTTATATCCTCCAACTTTTCTATATTCATTGATTAGCTCTAGTAATTTTCTGGTGGTGTCTTTGGGGCTTTCTGTGTAGAGGATCATGTCATCTGCAAACAGTGAGAGTTTCACTTCTTCTTTTCCAATTTGGATTCCCTTTAATTTTTTTTCTTCTCTGATTGCTATGGCTAAACCTTCCAGAATATGTTGAACAGTAGTGGTGAGAGTGGGCACCCTTGTCTTGTTCCTGACTTTAGGGGAAATGCTTTAAATTTTTCACCTTTGAGGATAATGTTTGCTGTGGTTTTATCATATATGACTTTTATTATGTTGAGTTGTGTTCCTTCTATGCCTGCTTTCGGGAGCGTTTTTATCATAAATGCATGTTGAATTTTGTCAAAGGCTTTCTCTGCATCTATGGAAATAATCATATAGTTTTTATCTTTCAGTTTGTTAGTGCGATTTATCACATTGATTGATTTGCTGCTGCTGCTGCTAAGTCGCTTCAGTCGTGTCCGACTCTGTGCGACCCCATAGACGGCAGCCCACCAGGCTCCGCCATCCCTGGGATTCTCCAGGCAAGAATACTGGAGTGGGTTGCCATTTCGTTCTCCAGTGCATGAAAGGGAAAAAATGCTGTTGGATTCTGTTTGCTAGAATTGTGTTGAGGATTTTTCATCTATGTTCGTCAGTGATATTGGCCTGTAGTTTTCTTTTTTCATGGCATCTTTGTCTGGTTTTGCGATTAGGGTGATGGGGGTCTCATAAAACGAGTTTGGGAGTTTACCTGCTGCAATTTTCTGGAAAAGTTTGAGTAGGGTAGGTGTTAGCTCTTTAAATGGTTGGTAGAATTCACCTGTGAAGCCATCTGGTCCTGGGCTTTTTTTTGTTCTAAGATTTTTTATTACAGTTTCAATTTCTGTGCTTTTGATGGGTCTGGTAAGATTTTCTATTTTTTCTTGGTTCAGTTTTGGAAGGTTATACTTTTCTAAGAATTTGTCCATCTCTTCCAAGTTGTCCATTTTATTTTCCTATAGCTGCTGATAGTAGTCTCTTCTGATCCTTTGTATTTCTGTGTTGTCTGTTGTGAATTCTCCATTTGCATTTCTAATTTTCTTGATTTGATTCTTCCCCTTTTTTTTCCTGATGAGTCTGGCTAATGATTTTTCCATTTTATTTATCTTCTCAAAGAACCAGCTTTTAGTTTTGTTTATTTTTGCTATAGTCTCCTTTGTTTCTTTTTCACTTCTTTCTGCCCTAATTTGTATGATTTCTTTCCTTCTACTAACCCCGGGGTTCTTCATTTCTTCTTTTTCTAGTTGCTTTAGGTATAAAGTTAAGTCATTTATTTGATGTTTCTCTCGTTTCTTGAGGTAAGCTCTTACTGCTATGAACCTTCCCCTTAGCACTGCTTTACTGAATGGCATAGGATTTGGGTTGTTGTGTTTTCATTTTCATTTGTTCCTATGCATATTTTGACTTCTTTTTGAATTTCTTCTCTTATTTGTTGGTTATTCAGAAGCATGTTGTTTAGCCTCCATATGTTTTTATTTTTAATAGTTTTTTTTTTTCCCTGAAGTAGACATCTAATCTTAATGCCTTGTGACCAGAAAAGATGCGTGGAATGATTTCAGTTTTTTTTTTTTTTTAATTTACCAAGGCTAGGTTTATGGCCCAGGATGTGATCTATCCTGGAGAAGGTTCCGTGTGCACTTGAGAAAGAGGTGAATTTCATTGTTGTGGGGTGAAATGTCCTATAGATACCAATTAGGTCTAACTGATCCATTGTATCATTTAAGGTTTGTGTTTCCTTGCTAATTTTCTGTTTGGTTGATCTCTCCACAGGTGTGAGTGGCGTATTAAAGTCTTCTCCTCTTATTGTGTTACTGTTAACTTCCCCTTTCCTACTTGTTAGCATTTGCCTTACGTACTGAGGTTCTCCTATGTTGGGTGCATATATATTTATAATTGTTTTATCTTCTTGGTTTGATCCTCTGATCATTATTTTTTTTTTTAATTTATTTATTTTAGTTGGAGACTAATTACTTTACAATATTGTAGTGGTTTTTGCCATACATTCGTATGAACCAGCCATGGGTTTACATGTGTTCCCCATCCTGAACCCCCCTCCCACCTCCCTCCCCATCCCATCCCTCTGGGTCATCCCAGTACACCAGCCCTGAGCATTTGTCTCATGCATTGAACCTGGAATGGTGTTCTGTTTCACATATGATAATATACATGTTTCAATGCTATTCTCTCAGAACGTCCCACCCTCACCTTCTCCCTCAGAGTCCGTAAGACTGTTCTATGCATCTGTGTCTCTTATTCTGTCTCGCATATAGGGTTATCGTTACCATCTTTCTAAATTCCATATATATGTGTTAGTATACTGTATTGGTGTTTTACTTTCTGGCTTACTTCACTCTGTATAATAGGCTCCAGTTTCATCCACCTCATTAGAACTGTTTCAAATGTATTCTTTTTAATGGCTGAGTAATATTCCATTGTGTATATGTACCACAGCTGTCTTATCCATCCGTCTGCTGATGGACATCTAGGTTGCTTCCATGTCCTGGATCATTGATCCATGTCCTTTGATCATTTTGTAGTGTCCTTCTTGGTCTCTTTTCACAGCTTTTCTTTTCAAAGTCTATTTTATCTGATATGAGTATTGCTACTCCGGCTTTCTTTTGGTTTCCACTTGCATGACATGCCTTTTTCGATCCCTTAATGTTCACTCTGTATGTGTCCCTTGGTTTGAGGTGGGTCACTTGTAGACAGCATGTGTAGGGGTCAGGTTTTGTAACCATTTTACAATACTTCCTTTGTCACGTATCTATATCCATTTGTCCATCCCTCTATCCAATCATCAATCGACCTTTTCCCTTGGTGCATTTCCTGGTAAATTGCAGTTATCAGTATGTCTCTGCATAAGTATTTCAGCAACCCTGCCACTAAGAAGCGAGCCATGTTTGTTTACAGCAGTTTTCTTTGGATATAAACTTTACATATAATGAAATATACCAATCTTTTTTTCCCAGTCATGTTAGCTTTGCTTTAGGTTAGGTATGGAGGCTTTTGTATGAGTTCTCGTTGATTAATGTTTCCTGGAGTCAGGAGTTCTCTGGTTTTCTCAAGTTTGGGATTTAAGCCTCCTGGCCCTGGTTTTTAGTCTTAGTCTTACAGTAGCCTCAAGACTTCTCCATCCATACAGCACCGATGATAAAACATCTAGGTTAACGGTGAAAAGATTCTCCACAGTGAGGGACACCCAGAGAGGTTCACAGAGGTATATGGAGAAGAGAAGAGAGAGGAGGGAG
The DNA here is from genome assembly GCA_024291935.2 of Okapia johnstoni. Lineage (NCBI taxonomy): Eukaryota > Metazoa > Chordata > Mammalia > Artiodactyla > Giraffidae > Okapia > Okapia johnstoni. The sequence goes on from CM044305.1 coordinate 6,131,178, forward strand.
ACAGAGGTGACCAGGAGAGGAGGGTCAGTCAAAAGGGGAGAGAGCAATCTAGCCAGTAATCAGCTCCCTAAGTGTTCTCCACAGCCCAGAACACCCAGAGAGATTCACAGAGTTAAGTAGAGAAGAGAAGGGGGAGGGAGGAGATAGAGGTGACTTGGGGGAGAAAAGGGAGAGTCAAAGGGGAGAGAGCAATCAAGCCAGTAATCACAACCCTAAGTAAGAATGGGTACTGAAGATTAGATTCTTAAAGGTACAAAATTGGTAACAAATACCATAAAAGCAAAGATTAAAAATCTAGAGTAGAGGTTAGATTCTCAAAAATACAGTATTAAAAATACAAAACAAAATCAGTAACAAAAACTTATTTAAAAAAATATGTGAAATTTGCTTTAAAAATAGGGTCTATTTTGCGAGGTAATAGTAGGTTTTAAAACTGAAAATTAAAGGAGTAATAAAGAACTTAAAATAATCAAAAAATGATAGTTGTAAAAATATATCTAGGAATTTCTCTGGAGCTGCTGCCGGCAGTGTGGGTCAGTTCAGTTTCAGATAGTTCCTTGCTCCAGCTTATACTTCTTCTCAAGGTCTAAAGGGCCCTTCCAATGCTTAGTCAATGCCAACTACAGGGTTTTAATCTGCTGCACCTGTCACTTCCAGAGCGGCTCCCTCTTCTTTGTTTATTTCACCTTCCTCTGTTTGGAAGTCTCTTCAGTGTCTAATTTAACACCCTGACACAAGGGAGTGAAGGTGGTCACTTATTTCGGCTCACTTGTTCAGTTGTGTTGTGGAGAGGGAGGAACACTGCAAACAAGTATCACAGGCATGTGTGGGGAGTGCTCATGATGTATGGACCACATGGCATTTGCCCCAGCTCACAAAGGCGTGTACTTTCCCAGTCTACACTGCTCAGGCTCCAGGTTGCTCTACAGGCTAACTGTCCAAATCCGGCCCTGCGTTTCGTCCACTTCCCAGGTCTGAGCTGCTCAGGTTCAGGTTCTTGGGTACTCCACAAAGGCACAGACTCTGTTGGACCTGCGTTTTGTGCCCTTCCCAGGTCCGAGCAGCTCAGGCAACCAGGTGCTTGGCAAGCGCACTGTCCCAGGTGGGCCATGTGTCTTAATCACCTCCCTGGTCCTGGCCGCTCGGTGTCCCATGTGCGCTGCAAGAGCGCTCTCTCGGGTGTGCCGTATGTCTCCTCTGGGGGGCTGATCTCAGGCTGTGACCCTCCTGGCAGATGTCAACCGTCCAGGATCGCAGGAAGATGTGGTTAGCAACTGGGAGCCTGCTCACAGTTTGGTGGAGGATGCCGTCTCTGGGTCCGAGATTGCCATTCGCCTTCCAGCTCTGGTTGTCGCCCGCCTGCCTCTCTGCCTCCAGCGGGGTGAGGGGCCAGTCCACAGCTAGCTAGCTCTCCTTTGGTGTTCGCTTAGTCCTTTGTTCTGTGAGCTGGCCAGACTGTGCCTTAGGTTAGAGCTTTCACAGGCAAGTTCTCTCTCTCTCTGGCTATCCCACAGTTTGGGTTGCTGTCTCACCTTAGCTCCCTCAGATGGTCCTCAGGGCATTCAGGCCCGGTCCTTACCCTAAGCATGCAACCCGCACCTTTCCTGCTTGCTGTGGCAGATGCGAGTGAGTGTCTGGGCTATTTCTCCGCTGGGAGTTGTGGTTAAGGCACATAGTCTGTGGAAGTTTTTTTTTCCCTCCCAGTTATGTTGCCCTCTGCGATTCCAAAACTCCCCACAGACCTGCTGGCGAGAGGGTTTCCTGGTGATTCGAAACTTCTCCTCCTTCACGACTCCCTCCCCAGGACGGGTCTCCTTCCCTAACTCTTCTGTCTCTCTTTTTGTCTGTTATATTTTGTCCTACCTCCTTTCAAAGAGAATGGGCTGCCTTTCTGGGTGCCTGGTGTCCTCCGCCAGTGTTCAGAAGTTGATTTGTGGAAGTTGCTCAGCATTCAGATCTTTTGATGAATTTGTGGGGAAGAAAGTGGTCTCCCCTTCCTATTCCTCCACTATCTTAGGACCACACCACCTCCTACTTTTAAATATTAACTTAATTGGCTGTGCTGGGTCTTAGTTGTGGCACTCAGAGTCTTCAGTTGCGGCATGTGGGATCTAGTGCCCTGACCAGGGATTGAACCCGGCCCCCCTGTGTTGGGAGCTCAGAGTCTTAGCCTCTGGACCAGCAGGGAATGCTGCAGCATCCTATTTAAAAATAAAAAAGTTATTTATTTTTGGCTGTGCTGGGTCTTTGTGGCTATGCGGGCTTTTCTCTGGCTGTAGGGAGTGGGGGCTACTCTCTACTTTCTGTGCTTGAACTTCTCACTGTGGTGGCTTCTCTTGTTGGGAAGCATGGGCTCTAGGCACTTGGGCTGCAGTAGTTGTGCACAGGCTTAGTTGTTCCACAGCATGTGGGATCTTCCCAGATCAGGGATTGAACCCATGTCTCCTGCATTGGCAGGCAGATTTTTAACCACTGCACCACCAAGGAAGTCATTCCCCCACCCCCCCTTCCTGCCAACCTCCTACTTTAAAAAACAAGACTAAAAACAACTTGTTTAGTAGATTTTCAGGAGTCTGAGCTCCGAGGTCAGGGTCTGTGGTGTCATTCTCCCAAAGGCATCTCGGCTTCAGATACTGGTTGGGCTCTTGGCTCTGGCGACCAGGGCGGGTCTCACGGCTGAAAACAGGCTTGGCCTCTGGTGCTCTGCCCTCACCTACTCACCCAGGGTCCCCGAGCCCTGACAGCCAAGCAGAGCAGTGCCCAGGTCGGGCAGGTACAGCTGTGGGGCCTCTGTGGTCAGAGTGGAGCGTGTAGTGGAGGCAGCTGGTTGTCCTGTCACCGTGACTGCTGTTGTCTTGTGTGCCCGTGCAGGGCAGTCATGGTATCAGGTGAGGCCTGGCCACTGTCGTGGGGACAGGATGGGACCTCAGACAGCTCACATCAACACCCCCTCTTCAACTCTGCTTCAGATCGTGGCTTGTGGCTGCTGGCATCTCCCCTGGGCTGGGAGGGTGTGTAAAGCACCAGCCCCCTTGCTCAAGGTCAGCTGAGACCCCAAGCTCTGGGGTCACACACCATCCCTGCCACTGTGCAGGTCGTCCCACTTCTGTGAGGGAGGCCCTGTGCAGAGCTGTGGGTGATGGGGGATTTGGGGGTGTTGTGGGCTGCCCCAGGAGCCAGCTTTTTGAGTGGAGGGGAGGGGATGGAGAAGCTTTGACCTGCCCAGGCCTCCAGGCGATTCCAGGCACAGCTATGGTGGGGGGTGAAGGTGAGAAGCCCCTGAAAGTTTCTGGGTCCCCACCGTATTTTAGTTGAAGCCCCGATGCCTACATCACCCCTAACTCTCTCTCACTCCTGTGGCCCCGGCCACAAGCCACGGAAGATGGGGAGTTTACGTGCCTTCCCTTCCTGTAGGGAAACCAAGCCACAGACAAACGTGTTCCTTTAAGAAAGCATGAAAGAAATGAGAAAATAATAGTGGGTGGTTATTACTGACACGGTTCATGTAGAGACACTCACAAGCCTGGCACAGGGAGGGAACTGAGGGCCGTTGCCCCCAGTCCTGGAGTTACTACACACATACCCCCGCCCCGCCCCATGGCCCACTCACCCCTTGGTGTCTTCTGGTGACCGGGTGGACTTCAGCCTCCTGAACCCATTCTGGAAGGATCAGGACAGAGCAGAGGTCATTCACACAGGGGAGGGTGTGGTCAACTCTTAAGCACGCCATTGCCTCCACTCTGTGTTGGAACTCAGTTCTGGGTCTAAGCAAGCGTGGCTTCCTGGTGCAGTCACCACCTTCACTCACCGGTGGGAGGGAGAGGGCTTTGTGTCCACCTTGTCCCCACGTGCACCCTGGTCACCCCTGGGGCCTGTGCTGTGTGCATCTGCTCTGCTCACAGCACACCCCATGGTCCATCAGACTTCACTCATAAAAGGGAAGTGTAAGGATGAACTATTCCATAGTTAAGAATTTCAAGGTTGCGACAGCATTGACCAAAGCACGTGGGCACAGGTACAAGACCCGTGCATTAGAGAAGCCACTGTGCAGGCTTCGAGGAAGCCCCGTGTGCGGGTGGGATGGGGTCCGGACAGGAGTTTCCTGCACACGCGGCTCCAGGCTCTCTTGTTGGCAGGGTGGACGACTGTCAGCACTGCCTGTCTGCCACACAACTGCCTGTCTGTGTGGAGGGGCTCTGGGGCTGCCCGTCTCTGTAGAAACAGCAGTGGTGGGAAGGGAGGTCTCACTCCCTTAGCATCCCTGACCTCATGTGTCCTCATCAGGGCAGGCAAGTGCCTAAACGGCCCCTTCCTCGTCTAGCTCTGAAGACCTGGAAGATGTCGGGGCTGAAGGACATGCAGAAAACACAATTCTGTAAAGCAATTATCCTCCAATTAAAAAATTAAAAAAAGGTTTAAAAACCCCACAAATAGCAGCAATGGCGGGTCTTGCATTCTCAGTCAGCCTTTGCCAGATTCTGCCTGTGCTTATGCAACAGACCAAAACGCTGGTGCCCCCACCCTGTATCACAGATGAGAGTAGAGACACAGGAGAGGTTGAGCATCTTGCTCCATGTCACACAGCTGCTGAGGGCAGGGCTGAGAACGGGACCCCTGTGGTCGAATCTGGAGCCCAGATGCTGTGATGACCCTGATGGAGTGGCAAAGACAGAGTGAGGAAGACCAGATGACCCAGGCTGAGCGAGGCACACGCACTTGCACACATGCACATGCATGTGGCCTTCACTTTTGAGGCTACAGAAGTCAGAGGAAGACAGCAGGCAACCAGGAGGGGCCAAAGGAGAGTCTAGGTCTAGAAGGAGGAGAGGCCACACTTCCCAGAAAGCCAGAATTTCCTCTTCCCTGATGAGTGTGTCTCAAACCCTAGATTCCTCTCCCTGAGCCCTGGAAGTGACTGTCCAGTGAGCTAACTGAGTTGGCTCCAGAATAATGCCGTCCCAGGGATTCAGCTACCACTGGACCCCACTGCTGTCAGTAAGAATGGGGGAATGGTATGTAGTCTGGGCTTCAGATTTGCTTGGAGACAAAATTTATTAGAAGAGGAGTACAAAAAACCATGAAGGCGATTGGCATGAATATCTCCAGAACACTTAAGAAACCGTCTGCTGTTTATCTGCCTCCTCTCCTGTCATGGAAGTGGAAGGTCTATTTAATCAATTATTTCTGTGCTCATCACATTGTTTCTTAAAAATATTTGTTTATGTATTTATTTACGTGACTGCACTGTGTCTTAGTTGCTGCATGTGGGAGGTAGTTCCCCAATCAGGTATTGAACATGGGTCTATGCATTGGAGTCATAGCCACTGGACCACCTGGGAAGTCTCTCCTCATACTCTTGGAGACAGTAACGGGTCATAAACCTGCTCTGAGGCCCCCTTAGAGCTGAGGCATGGGGTGGCTGCAGTAATCCTCCTGTGGCTAGGATGTGATTTATTGGTCAAGACTCACTCACACTCCTTGCAAACGTAGGGCTTCTCCCCTGTGTGTGTGCTTTGGTGTCTAATAAGATTGGACTGCAGAATGAACCTTTGCCCACACTCCACGCAAACATAGGGCTTCTCCCCTATGTGTGTCCTCTGGTGTATTATGAGACTTGACTTCATGATGAAGCTTTGTCCACACTCCCCGCAAACATAGGGCTTCTCCCCTGTATGTGTACTTTGGTGTCTGCTGAGATTGTACTTCTGACTGAAGCTTTTCCCACACTCCCTGCAAACATAGGGCTTCTCCCCTGTGTGTGTCCTTTGGTGTTTGATGAGATAGGTCTTCTGACTGAAGCTTTGCCCACAGTCCCCACATACATAGGGCTTCTCTCCACCGTGTGTTCTCTCGTGTCTTCTGAGACTGTACTTTTGACTGAAGCTTTTCCCACACTCCCTGCAAACATAGGGCTTCTCCCCTGTGTGTGTACTTTGGTGTTTGATGAAATAGGTCTTCTGAATGAAGCTTTGCCCACACTCCCCGCAAACAAAGGGCTTCTCCCCTGTGTGTGCCCTCTGGTGTCTCGTGAGACTGGACTTCACACCGAAGATCTGCCCACACTCCCCACAAACATAGGGCTTCTCCCCTGTGTGTGTCCTCTCATGTGTGATGAGACTTGACCTATCCTTGGAGCCTTGCCCACACTCTCCATACCTGACTTTTACAATCCCTGAGACCCCTGCCCCCATGAATAATTTGCCTGTGTCCTCCAGATTCAGTTTCTGGCTTGTGCTGGGCTCTTCTGTCATTCTCTCATGCACCTCAGAACGCCCCATTTGTCCTTTGGGTGAGTAGGAAGAGGCCATTGAAATCCTCTTCAGCTTTATGCAAAGTTTGGGGCCTTTCAGCAAAGGATGGGGCCTTTCATTGGCCTCTCGACCCTCCGGTTTTTCACTCGGGCTGTGTGGATCGGAATATCGCTGCTGCTGATTTTGATTGCCTGAGCAGGGATCCTCTGGTTGGGGGTGGTCTCTTGCAGATGGTCTCTGGAAAATCTGAGAGGGGTGATTGCATTGGACATGTTGGCTGAGGAATTTCTGACTGGAGAAGGTCAGAGAGCAGGATGCACATGGGTGGATCTTGGGCTTTGGTCCTGCTGAAAGAGGAAGCTTTTAGTCAAGTAGTTGGTTTGCCATGGTAAAGCCTGCCCCCGTAATCGCCTCAGTGTTGACGGTGCACGATTTGTCTCCCATCAGGTGTGTCTTTACAGTCCACTTTTCCATTCCATTCTTATTCTCTACATCTACAGAAATCCAGGAAGCTTGCGTCAAGGGCCTATTCTACGTATCACCCAGACTAGGGACCTTTCAGTAGCATCAGAGGCAGCGTCTCTGCTGATAGAGGTGGATCTGCAGGGACCTTTCCCTGCGTGTAAGTATCTGAAAAATCATGTCACAGTGGTCACAGGTATTTTACCCTACTGAGAGATAAGACTCTTGATGACTTAGGTGGAATCTTCCTGAATGGCTCCCTATGAGGGGAAAGGGTCTATTAAGTTAGGGGCGCCTGGCCTGGAGCTCTCTGCATATGGGAGGCAGCACAGGGGGTGGTTAGAGCAGGTGTGAGTAAAGCTGAATTGGAGGCTCCTTGTTCAAAGAGCAGCCTTTCAAAGAAACCACTCTGCAGGAAGTGGGTTTGAGACTGAACGAGACCAAGAGGCCCAGGTCCCACTGACTACAGGTCTCTGGCTCCTACTGCCCCAATTGGTTCACAGATTGCTCTTCTCTCCGTTTTCTGTAGATCATAAAATAAAGGCATGTCCTTTCTCAAGCCTCACCAGTATTCATACCTCTTTTATTTCACTCAGTCTTAGTCCATTTAACATGCACGAGGAAGTCCTGCTTAAAAATACATCTCCAGCCAGACTCTTCAACCCTCACTCGCATGCATCTTCACCCAGCCCTCTCTCCCCTCATGTCTGGCAATGAACTGACCTATGAGGGGACTCCCTGCTGCTGTCTCTTCCCAAAAATGAACCGAAGCATCATCTTAGCACAGAGAACATGCCGCTTGCAGCTGATAGCCGCACGGTTGTTCTGTGTCACCCAGGAAGACCCCTGGGGCCTGCACATGGACACGGGCGCTGAGGATTGGGTGTTCCATCCGGCCTCCTTCCTCTCCCTCTGTGCTTCCTCCTGCGACCACTGGCATGGCCTCTCTTCGCGGCCCTGAGGCTGCAGCACTGGCTGCTCCCCTGCCTGGAATCCTTTCCCACAGGTGTTATCTCTGCAGCGACCCTGCCCCAGCACCCTCTGCCACACCCCACTCTCTGCTCATGCTGATCCAACGCACTTTTCCTGCACTGGTTTTCCTCAGAGCCCCAGGCCCTGTCTGGTATGAAGCCCATGCTGCCCCCAGGTAGTGGTACTGTCTGTTTCAGTGCGTGGAGCCCTGTATGGCACAGAGTATGAACTCGCATGACAACAAACTGAAACAGTGACTGAATGCAAATCACTGTACTCACGTCACTTAGAAATGCGGAGGAAATGAGGAAGAGACTGGTAATGGTGAGAGAGCTGGTAGTTGCTAGAAAACTTGCTTTTTGCTTCTAAGCCTTTCAGCAGAAGGTGATGTTGCATATTTTTTGCAGGAGACATTGAAAATTAGAACTAATATTTTTAATATGTTTTTCCTAACAGTCTTATGAAATGAATCAAATTCTGAGGCATTTTAATTGACTGACTTTAGACTGGATTGGTCTCCGCTTCAGAATCAGACTAGGGAAGCTCCCCGGGATGGGGTGGGGTGCTGGAAGAGGGGTGGTGCTCACCTCTTCCGGCCGCGAGCTTGCTCTTCCTCCTGCTGTACCGCTTGATGCCGAGTTCCTTGCCATACTCGTCCCCGTACCAGACCAGGAGTTCACAGCCCGGCCTGACCACCTGGCAGGTTCGGTAGAAGATCTGCCCGTGATACTGCAAGGCCACCAGGTTCTGCTCCTCATCATTCCGGGCACAGTTCACATACCTGGGGTCAAGGCCGGGAAAGGGAAAGAAACCACAGGTGACGAGACCCCTCCACTGTTGGACCACACCCAGCTCCTTGCCTTCAGGCTCTGAGGCCGCCATGGTTCCCACCGCCCCTCATGGGTACCTTCTGTTCACACCTTCGACCTGACTGTGTGAATTCCTATTTCCAGATCCTGTTTCCTGTTCTCTTCCTGGCTGGAATGCTTTTCTCTCCTTACCTAATTAGCCATTGTCCAGAGCCCAGTTCCAGACTTGTCTCCACCTGGACTGTCCGTAAGACTGGTGACCTCCAGCTCCTCTAAACTCTAAATTAAGTTCTCTTTCATTCCACAGGACTTGGTGCTCCTAGGCTAGCACACACCCCTCAGCACTCACCCCAGCCTGCCTTCTCTCCAGAGGCTTTTCTCCAATGTCACCACGTGTATCCAGGGTCCTATTCACTTGCCCACCCCCTCCCATGGAAACATGGAGAATGCTCTGACATAGCTTGAGACCCAGAACAGTAATAGTTGATTCACTTTCTGCCTGCCCTGATGAAAGGAGAGGCCCTCAGAGAACGGCCATGCTCACGGCCATCCTGCCCCCCATTCCTTCTCAGGCCTCAGGGCCCACTTCTCACTGGAACCGAGACTGGGGAGGCTGTTGGCCACATGGACTCAAGGTCTCCCATGTTAGGTTATCCTGGTGCTGTGCCATTATTCAAAAATAGAAAAATTAAGGTTACTATTCCTAACATCAATTGGTTAATGTCTGTCTTCAGTATGTTCTCCAAAAGGACATGGGTTGTGTGATCTGCTTCAGTAACGAAGTTCCCTGTCTAAACTGGGACATAGAGTGCTTGGTATCAATTAAGTGAGTTGAAGTGTCCCCGGTGAATCTAGACTCCTCAAGTTGTTTTCAAGTACCTCAGTTTTGTTGAACATATAGACCTATATTTTGAGGGCACATGGTATATTTTTCTTTCTTTCTTTCTAATGTCTTTTGAAATGAAAGAGCATGATATGGAGGGAAAAGAGGAAAGATGTGAAAGCTTTTGAGGGAGATGGGCTGAGAAGGAAAGGGGTGTGGACTTGAGGGAGGGGCGACATCTACAAACTACAGACTCCCTGCACTCACCTCATCCAGTTGCTCAAAGATGTGTCCTTTCCATCCACATACTCGTAGCTATTTTTCCCTTTGGTGACCTGAGTGTCATAAAAGAGATTGAAGCTTTCTTCTCTATTTTGTTTTATTTTTTGGTAGGAAGTAATAGAAGAACTTTCCCTCTGCTGTCATTGGTGCTCTTCAGCCTGCATGGATTCAACCGCCAGTCGGACCACACAGTAAGCTCCTTAATCATCATTTCAAGTCTGAGTCTATTGGTACATTGAAGGCAAGGGCTCCACAAGTGAAGAGTCACTTCTATATGCCTGTACCACTGTCTCCCACCTCTCCTCTGATCTTTAGATAGAAGTCTTGTGTCCCTGCACCACTGTCTCCCACCTTCCTCTGACCTTTAGATAGAAGTCCTGTGTCCACACCCAGTGCACACAGTACACAGGGCTGACTGTGTCATTGCCGACCATGTCATCACCATCCGCGTCCTTGCATGTAGACATGAAGTACCCCCCACTATCACACACAAGCGATTAGAGGCCAGAGGACAGGGAAAGAGGGTTATTTCTCACCACCCAGACGTATCCGCTGCTGGCGGCGTCTTCATCGTCTGTGACCTGGCCCTCGTAGGGGCCAAAGTGCAGGCCCGGCAGAAGATAGGACGCCTCATTCCACACTCCAAGCCCAGCCTCGGGGATGCCCGACACTCTAATACTTAACCCAGGGGGCAGAGTGAGGGCTGAGCGGTTGACATGCCCCTTTTCCACTGCAGAGTCCTTTACAAAGACTGGGGGCCCGTGGGCAGCACAGCTGTCAATGAAGAACTTCTGACACTCCTCACAATCTGGAGGTGAGAGCAACAGGGATGAGGGGAGGTATAGTCATGTTGCTGGTCGTAAAGACCTTCAGAAAGAACTGGGGCACTCACGGCCTTTGGCCTCGATCTCATACCCCAAGTCATAGAGGAAGGGGATGATTTGGGGACCAAATGGTGAGGTGAGGTTATTGTACCAAGGTCTCATAACCCATTCTCCATGAATGGGCCAGTGGGGTCACTCACAGAGGTAGTCATCATCCTGGGGCTCGCTGATCTCTTTGTGCACATGGCCCTTTCTTTTTTGTAGACTGTACCTCTTCACTTCAGTCTCCTTTCTTCCGAGTTCTAAGATGGAGAACAGAAGCTAAGCAAGGTGGATGGGAACTGGGGACTTAGTCCCTGTTTTATCAGAAACTGTGAGATCTCCTACATGTCCATCTATACAGTTTGTTAAAACTTTTTCACATATATTTTTCAAACTTTTACTTTTGTATTTTTATGTTTTAATGGTACATTATTTATTGATTGGCCATGCTGCATGGCTTGCGGGATCTTAGTTCCCTGACCAGGAATGGAACCCACACCTCCTGCAGTTGAAGTGTAGAGTCGTAAGTACTTAACCACCAGGAAGTCCCTTCTCTAGCCTTTGTTTCTTCTCCCTTTAACTTCTGGTTCAGGAGACTGAGGCTCCACACTGACCACAGATGCCCAGTTCAGTGTTAGCTTCCTGCACTTCCCGACAGTAGGTTTAACTTCCCAATCTTCTTACTTAGGAAATAGTTCACTGACACATCTACTCAGAAAATATATGTTAAGGGCATGGCACATAAGGCATTGAGTAGAGGTCTGTGTATAAATATTAACAAAGCGTGGTCCCTATCATCACAGCTGGATTTATTCAACTACTTGTAGGTGTCAGCACTTTTGCATTTAATGCAATGCTTCCAAACACTGTATGAGTTATGTATCCATATCTTCACTTTACAGATGAGCAATCAGGACCTCAGAAAATGTATAAGATTTTCTCAAGGCCCCAGTGCTAACTTCGTGTCTCAGATCAGTCCAGCTTAAACCCACACCTACCCAACGTCCACACCACACACCTAGGCCATACTTATTAGCTTTTGCATAGAGATTGGAGGAACTAATTAGAGGAACTCCCCAAATTTTCTCTTACCGACTTGGTGTCTGGGGTGCTCTCCAGGGGTCCCTGCTTCTCTGGGAGGGGCTGCTGGTTTCTGAGCCTGCTTGGAGCCACTTTTCTTCAGCAATTTTGCTGCTCCCGACAATTTCTTCAAACTATTTACCTTATTTAATGGTCCCCTGGACATTCTCTTCCATGTGAGTAAAAGACAACATGCATTTCTTTAGTTCTTTAGGGCTGTATGAAGTGTTTTCACATGCATGACTTTAGTTAATACTTTGACAATTCTTGGAAATACCTGGTGGAGGCGGGGTCTGCACACTGCAGTGTGAAAAAAGGACCTAAGTGGGTAGTGAATCAGAACTAGAATTCACATCTTAAGGTTCTTTCCCTTCAACTTTCTGCATAAAAGTGAGAGCAAGGCAGGAAGAACAGCTGGAGGTCAGGGAAAGAAGAGGGTAAGGGCTCATAGAGAAATACGTGAGGTTTCCTATTAATTAGTGGACCTCTGATGGACGAGGAAGTAGGGAAAATTACAGAGGGGACAAAACACATCTGGAAAATAAGGTGACAAAGCAGTGAGATTGAGAAGAGAAAAGATGATCCACAGAAACACATTCAGACAATAAAGAAAATGAGCAGAATGTTGCAGGTTGCCACGTCCTAGAGACAATGTTTGGAATTAAAGTAGCTGGCCTCATCAATTCTCCTTGAAGAAGGCTGTATGACTAGCTGGTTCTCCTCAGTTTCCTGATCCATAAATTGGTATACATGCTAATTCTTAATGTTATAGTTGACATGAAATGTAATAACATTCAACAAATCGTTGTGTGAGCTATTTAATACAGTATGAATGTCAGCGTACATCCCTACCATCAATATATGCCCTCAACTGCCTCTATATTTGAAGTCTAGCTCACAAATACTATCTTCAGTATTCCTTGACCTTCTTATTCTTAGATGAATGTTTAAATGTGGAGTCACTCGTTGACAAAACATTCAGAGGGCCCTCGGGTGCTCTGAGCTGGGCCTGGACTTCTGAGAATTAACGGGTATGGGCTAGGCTCTCAAAGCTCACAAAACAGGGGCAGGCTAAAGAAATGATTGCAAACAGGAGAGTTGTCTAATCAGAGCTCAGAGGAAGGACTTGTTACTTCCTCCTACAAGAATGAGCATTTGAAATCATGTCCAGATGATGAGTTTCTACTCAAAAGCAGGTAACATATGTGACGACCTTCAGTTATTCTCTTATTTGTTGTTTTTGAGTCATAAACCTGAGGCTTGTCAGGGCTGCGAGTTACTTCCTCTCATTGGAGTAGGAGTCTCTGAGGTAGGGCTCATGCCACCTTCTTCATCTTGGACCGTCCACTCTAGAAACTGCCCAACATGTCCTTAAGCTTCCCTTAGTCAGAGATCCCTCACTAGCACAACACGAAAGAACTGAGGTTGAAAACATCTCTCAGATGAATGATATAAAGATGTATGAAGAAACTTTATAGAACTATGGAAGTTCGAACCAGTTTGTAAGGGGTTTAGAGAAGGTGCTTTGGATTAGATTGTACCACCAGTGATACTGTGTTCTCATGCATGTAATCAAACATTTTTGTACCTCAGTTTCTTGATCTATAATGGTGATAGCTATATACCTACTTATAGGTACTGTAGGATTGTTTTAAGGTTTCAGTAAATTTATTCACATAAAATGCTCTAAGTCTGAAATACTGTGAAAACAGTGTAACAATAGAACAGCCTACTTTTGTTGCTGTTCCTACTAACTATAAAGATGGTGATGGTATCAGACATTGTGCTAAAGATTCAGGACAGGAAGGCAGCAGTCTCCAGGATCTCTGTGTTTTCTCCTATTCTCACCTGTGACTGGATCCATGAGGAGGATCTTTTTGTCAACAGGATTTGGGAAATACTCACCTTCTGGTGTTTACTGTGCTGCCCTCTGAAGGCCATCCCAGAAGGTTTACCTAAAAAATGATGAGAATCAGTGTTTTGGTTGGTAAATGTTTCCAAACTCTGGGCATTCTAATTAGGGACACAGAATTCTGAGCCAGAGAGTGACAAGGACAAAGATTACCAAAGGAGGAATGGAAAGTGATTTCTGTATCATCAACTCCTATGCTTCCACTGGGAGCATTACATAACTTTATTACAATTATAAAAAATGTGAAACTTCATCTGTGCTTCATCTGATGTCCATAAAGTATCTAATAAATGTACTAGACTTTCATGACAAAGATATTCAACAAAGTAAAAATAGAAGGAAGTGACTGCAATATAATAAAGGTCATATATGAAAAGTCTATCTCTAACATCATAGTCATCAGTGAAAAGCTGAAAACTTCTACGATCAAGAAGAAAAGACAAGGATGCCCATTCTCAGCACTTCTATTCAACATAATATTAGAAGTCCTAGCCAGGGCATTAGATTAGACAAGGAAACCAAAGGCTTCCATCTGAAAAGAAAGAAGTAAAATTATGTCTGTTCACAGAGGACATGATTTTATGTGCAGAAAAATTTTTATTTTTATTTTTATTTTTTTTATTTTAAATTGGTTTACTTATCTATTTTTTAACTTTACAATATTGTATTTGTTTTTAAAATTACACACACACACACAAAACCTGCACAGAAAGTTTCACGGTTCAAAATCAACATTCAAGTATCTTTCCATGCATGAACAACGACCATTCCAAAAAGGAAAATAAGAAAACAATCCTATTTATGTCTTACTTTTTAAAGCTATACTCAAGAGATAAGTTTAATTTTTTTGATTATATTTATTTATTGATTTGTGCCAGGTCTTTGTTGTGGCATGTGGGATCTAGTTCCCTGACCAGGGATTGAACGCAAGTTCTCCACACTGAGAGTGTGGAGTCTACGACACTGGGCCACCAGAGAAGTCCCGATAATCTTATTTATAATAGTATCAGAAAGAATGAAATAGTTGGGAGTAAACATAAGGAGATGAAAGACTTATACATTGAAAACTACAAAGTATTGCTGAAAGGAATCTGACATATGTAAATAGAAATGTGTCTCATGTTTATGGATTTGGAGACTTAATATTATTAAGCTGTTCATACTCCCTAAAGCAATTTAAAGATTCAATGCAATTTCTATTAAAATCCCAATGGATTTTTTTTCAGATATAGAAAATCCATCTTACAGTTAATACCGAATCTCAGAGGACCCTAAATAGGCAAAACAATCTTAGAAAGAACAGCAAAGCTGGAGGCCTCTGATTTCAGAACATATCACAAAGGTATAGTATCCAAAAAGTGTAGTTTCGGCATAAAGCATATGCTTAGTTGCTCAGTCATGTTGACTCTTTGCGACCTTTTAGACTGTAGCCCACCAGGCTCCTCTGTCCAGGGGATTTCTCAGGCAAGAATACTGGAGGGGGTTGCCATTTCCTTCTCCAGGGGATCTTCTTAACTCATGGATTGAACCCACATCTCCTGTGTCTCCTGCATTGAAGGCAGACTCTTCACCTGCTGAGCCACTGAGGGAGCCCACTGGCATAAAGACAGACATACCAATAAATGGAACAGAATAGACAGCTAGAAATAAACTCCTGTATACATGGTCTAATGATCTTCATCAAGGGTGCCAAGACAACATGGACAGTTTAATCCCTGTAACGAGTGGCGCTGGGGAAACAAAATATATCCATATGCAAAATAATGAAGATCTCACATCATGAAGAAAAGTCAACTCAGAATGGATTAAAGACCTAAATGTCAGACTTGATAAGACTCTTGGGAAAAAAACAAGGGTGAAGCTTCACAACATTGAATCAGCAATGATTTTTAGATATGATATCAAGTGCACAAGTATTAGTAACGAAGTAAAAAGAGACAAATGAGACTACATTAACCTTAAAACATCTGTACAGCAAAGGACACAAAGTGAAACAGAGGAACAGTGAAAGAAAGGAACAAAGTGAAAAGACTTCATACAGGATGGTAGAAAATATTTGTAAAATATGTATCTGATAAGGGGTTAATAAGCATACACCAGTATGAAGGCTACCTATAAGCCAGGAAGAGAACCTGATTGACCACGATGGCACCCTGATATCAAACTTCCATGCTCCAGCATTGCAAGAAAACAAATTTCTGTGGTTTGAGCCATGCAGTCTGTTTTGTTACTGCAGCCTGAGCTGACGAACACAGTGGGAGAAGGAATTGAATAGACATTTCTCCAAAGAAGATACACAAATGGCCAACAAACATTTGAAAAGATGTTCAAGCTTACCAATCAATAGGGAAATACAAATTAAAACCACAATGGAAATTATCTCATACCTTCTGTGATGGCCAATATGAATAAAAAGACAATAGCAAGTTTGGTAAGGATATGGAGACATTGGAATCCTTATACACTGTTGTTGGAAATGTAGAATCTTGCAAACTTTATAGAAAACAGTATGGCGTTTCCTCAGAAAATTAGGACTGCCCTATGATCTAGCAATCCAACTCCAGAGTATATTTCCATAAAAATGGAAAGCGAGATCTTGAGTAAATCATGTGCACATCTATGGTCACTGCCACATTATTCCCAGTTGGTAAGATGTGGAAGCAATCTAAATGCTCATTGGTGGATAAACAGGTAAAAGTTATGTATATCTTATATATATTATATACACATGCACACAATGGAATGTTTTGAAGCCTTAAAATAGAGTTTTGTCATATGCTACATCAAAGATGGGCCTTGGTGATATTATGCTAAGTGAAGTGAACCAATCGGAGAAAGACAGATATTGCAAGATTCCACTGCTGTGAAGTATCTAAATTAATCAAATCCATGGAAACATACAGTATAATCGTGGTTGGGAAGGTCTGTGAAGAGGAAGAATTGGAGAATTGTTCCTCAGTGGGTGTAGGGCTTCAGGCATGCAAGATGAAAAAGTTCTACAGATTTGCTGTAGAACAATGTGTACATAGTTAGCAATAGTGTACCATACACTCATAATTTAAGAAGGTAAAGATGTGTAGAGGCACGGTGAACCATGGGGTATTATTCCCTATGAAAAATCTCTCTTCATGTTAAAACCTTTGGTTCTCATGTTTCTTACACTAGTTTTAATAACCTAAAGGAACAGATGGACTTCCCTGGTGGCACAGTGAATGAGAATCTGCCTGCCGATGCAGAGTACATAGGTTTGATCGCTGGTCCAGGAAGATTCCACTTTCTGCGGGGCAACTAAGCCTGTGTGTCACAAACTACTGAGCCTGCATGTGCTCTGCAACAAGAAGCCAGTCACCGCAACCCGAGAAAGCCCGTGCACAAAAACGAAGACCCAGTGCAGCCAAAACTAAATAAATCATTTTTAGAAATCTGGGAGAACAGAAATCCACAGATGGAGAGCCCTAGAACTATCTAAATTGTTTGCTCTAGGCAGATTAACTCTTCTAAACTCTGAGCAGTGGAAGAAGTGAGCTGCTCACTTCTATTTTATAATGATTGTGCTTCAATTTTTATTTACATGATGCTGTCTCTGATCAGTGAAATGTGGGAAAGATCAGGGAGAATAAATAGTTCTCTCAAACCCTTTCCAAGAATCAAAACAAAGAATTAGTTTCACCTTAGGGTAAGAAGATCATGTGGTGGTAGTTTTTTATACACACATAAATAATGTATCTTGACATAACATGCTGATCATTTCCTCTTCTAAGAGATTTAATCCAATAACTGAGTTATTCTGAGATTAGTATTAGAAATCTCTTTGGTGAATTTATAGTCTAAGGTATGTTTAATTGCCTTTCATTAAGGATGTTTAGCAAAAATAATTCTTTTTACAAAGAATGATAAATTTTAAACATAAAACTTCTGGGAGTTACACTGGAAAACCTATACCTTCACCTTCATTCTGGCTTATGTTAATATTCATCCACAACCACTTCAAAATGCTGAAAATTATGTTTTGTTTGCTAATGGCTGAGATGCAGTTGAGACCTAAGCCCAGGCTGGTTTCTTGACACCTCTAAATCCTCCTGGCCCCTCACCTTGCTTCCTTGGTGTCCATTCTTCATCAGAATCCTCAGTGTCATCTGCCTGGGGTTTGATGACCTGCCTGCGGTGATGCATGAAAGCTGGTCGAGTGGCTCTGAAACCTGGAAAGCAGCAAAATATATGTTCTAGGAAAGAGGCACAGAGAACAGAAGCAATGGAAAGTGTCACAAAGTCAGGGAAATCGGTAGGATGGGCTGGGAGAAGGTAGAACAAGGCAAGAGGTGAGCTCTGCACTGCCAGGGTCAACCCCACTTTGGTACAAAACAATAAAAATTTCCTCCAGGTTAGTCTCCACACAAAAGGGAACTGTGAGCAGATGAAGCCACCTAAGAGAGGGCCAAGTAAACACTGAGGCTGAAGACCTATTTCATGTTTCCCAGGCTCACAGGCACCCAGCACGTCCTGTTACCTATAGCAATCAGTGTTTCGTAGTTCCTTTTCACATTCCTGTATCGGATTTTCTCCCATTCTGCCATCTCTGCCCATTCTTCCTTGGAGAAGTATATGGAAATGTCTTTGAAAGCATCTTTGGCCTAAGGAAAATAGTAGATTCCATCAGTGACTTACTAATATATGTCAGACCTTAGAGCTGACTTCTCCTCCACCTTTTGTGCAGGGAGTAGCCTGAAGCTACTGGATGGTCTCTGTGAGACAGTTCTTGCCGCCTGTGTCCTGCTTAACTGAACAAACACTGAGCATTTTCCTAACTCTCCCTGGACACAGAGCAGTTGATGATGCTAGTGTCCTGTTTTGTCCCGCTCCACTCCATCGTCTCAGAAAGGACCAGGCATTCTTATCCTGTGTACGTTCACAGAGAAGTTCACTCAGCTGCCCAGGCAAGCAGTCTGTGGTCCTTCAGGGACTGGTGCCATGTCCTTCCTATAGAGCTGGCTTAGAGCCCAGCTTTGCCACCTCACCATGGGCTTCCACTCTGTTCTCCCAGCATCTCCCTCAGTGCTATCCTCTGGCGACCTGCTCGGGCTCGTGGCCATGGGACTGCCTCAATGCCAAGGTGCCTGTGGAAGAAGATGCTGAGATAGCCCAGACCACTGTCCAGAGCCTGGTCTGTCTTCCTTGGGTGGAGTGTCCAGGGCAGGAAGGTGTGGGAAAAGTCAGAGTGAGGGTGTTGGTGGGATGCACGAATCCTGACCGGCTATGACAGGCCAGCCTAATGTGAACTAGATTTGGTGTCTATGGTTCCCCTACAATTCAGCCCTTCTGAGGAAAGGCACTGGAAGGGACGTGTCTGTGGGTGACAGAGGGAGTCCTGAGGAGACCTGGAAGCCCCTAACTGCTGGACCGGGGTCATGCTGAAATCAGGGCTCTGTTCCTGTGCAGGAGAGGGAGTATTTCTCCAAGAAGGGTTTTGAGGCTCTCCGCCTGGGGACTCGGGAAAATCTGGGCATAACATGGGTTCTACGTTTAAGGGACAAGTCGCTCTGCTTGAGATCTGGGACACAGGGGCTGAAGGAACTGGGATCCTCAGACAGAGGGGACTGGGGACATTTCGGCTGATGTAGAATGTGCAGGGTGAGAGAACTTGGGATGTTTGAGGCTGAGGAAATCGGAGGTTTCTTATTAAGGGGGTTTAGGTCTCTGACAGGCGGGACAGTGGGAGTTTTGAGGACGAAGAGTTTTAAGAGCTCCCAGACTGAGGTATTCAGGGTCTCCGAGGTTAAGGAAATTGGGTCTCTCTGCGGGTGCTATTTTGAGCGTGCCTCAGGCTGAGGGAAACTGGGGTTACTCTAGGTATTTGAGGGTCACAACACTAGGGGATTCGGTGTTTCTGTGGGTGAAGGGACGTGTAGTCCCTTAAGCTGACGAGACGCAAGCTCCCTTCAGGTTAGGACCCAGGTTCTTCAAAGGGGATGGGATTTGGGGCCTCTCACCCTGGAATTTGAAGCCGTCAGGGTAAGGGCTTATGAGGGTTTTGCAGGGGGTGCGTTCCGATCAGTCTCCCAGCTGTCCTGCAGCACTGCGAACCCCAGCCCGAGGTTCGTTCAGAGTGGCATGGCGTCGAGTCCTCCCGCGCTGAGGCGAAGTGAAGGGTGGGCAGCCAGCCTGTACCCTGTCAGGCACACGCGACCAATCAGATTTGTGACGGAGGCAGTCCAGCCAATAGGCGTCGAGAGGGTGTGGCGAGAGGAGGCCCCACCCAACCGCTCGGGGAATGGCTGCTCAGGGGGCGTGTCTGTCGAGAAGTCTCCAGTGCGCATGTGCATCCTGGCCATTTTCTTTGCTTGTTTTCAGGCATTGCCTCTTAGGCCTGTATCCTCAAGCTGGGCGGGTTGTCCTCAGGCTGGATGTTTCCTTCCAGTGCCCTCAACTAGAATCTCGGCTCCACCAGATGGTAGTCGTGCTCCCGGACTTTCTCCTAGGCCCACCTGTGCCCTACCTTGTCAAATCCAGTTTTGGCAAAACCTCCTATGGGGTGAGTACTGCATTCTTCAGGGGAAAACGGTGTAATTAACTAAATTCTAATGAGACACAAGATAAACAACATATGGTCAAAGACTTAAACGCAACGCCTGGAATAGGTATGTTAGAAAAAACTTGGAGGATTTTTACCCTCAAAGTAGAAGTGGCACTGATGAGTAATCTGTGTATTTAATGTAGGTATCAAAAGCCCTCAGAAATGAGGTATAAATGAAACCTCAAAGTCTTGCAAGTGTTTTCTGTAAAATGACGCATCGAACTGGAGGACAGTGTATCCACAGAGCTGAGTTTGCTTGACACCTGCTGGCTTCACAAGATAACACAGGGACACTGTTTCTGGCCGTTAGGCAGATTTGCTCACAGAAGAATAAGGTGATTTCCATGTATTGGAGGCAAAATGACTGACTGTAGAATTAGTATCTAGTGGTGGTTGGGACTCTGGATGGAGAAATGTTACCAGAGAAGTGAGTTTACCTCTTGGTGGGTGTTGAGCCAGAAGATACAACCCAGCCAAAGCTCATGGGAAGGAAAAGTGTATTACTTGCAGAGCTATGGAGAATACGATGCGGCTTTCCAGAGCAGTGTCCATCTAAATCACAAAGTTGGGGAAGCTTTAACCTATGGGAACAGCATGTTCAGCCTTTCATGGTAGCTCGGACGTAAGCAGTCTGCCCACAGCAGAAGATCTGGGTTCAATCCCTAGGTGGGGAAGATCCCCAGAGGAGGGCGTGGCAATGCACTCCAGTATTGTTGCCTGGAGAATCCCATGGACAGAGGAGCCTGGTGGTCCGTGAGGTTGCAAAAAGTCAGACATGAGTGAGTGACTAACACTTTAAATTTACAGACATGTTCATTAAGGGTCCTGGGCTGTGACAGACTCCAAGCTTCAGTTGATTGAAGTCTTGAGAGTCAAGAACCAGTCACCATCAGCGTCCTTTACATTCCAGCTGGTCTGGTGTAGATATAGGTATCTATTCTTCTTCATATTCTTTCCCCTTATCAGTTCAGTTCAGTCGCTCAGTTGCGTGCAACTCTTTGTGATGCCATGGACTGCAGTACGGCAGGCTTCCCTGTCCATTAATAACTGCTACGGATTGCTCAACTCATGTCCATCGAGTCGGTGATGCCATCCAACCATCTCATCCTCTGTCATCCCCTTCTCCTCCCACCTTCATTCTTTTGCAGCATCAGGGTCTTTTCCAATGAGTCAGTTCTTCGCATCAGGTGGCCAAAGTATTGGAGCTTCAGCTTCAGCATCAGTCCTTCCAGTGAATCTTCAGGACTGATTTCCTTTAGAATGAGCTGGTTGGATCTCCTTGCTGTCCAAGGGACTCTCAAGAGTCTTCTCCAAGACCACAGTTCAAAGGTATCAATTCTTTGGCACTCAGCTTTCTTTATAGTCCAACTCTCACATCCATACACGACTACTGAAAAAACCATAGCTTTGACTAGACGGACCTTTGTCGGCAAAGTAATGATTCTCCTTTTTAATATGCTGTCTAGGTTGGTCAGAGCTTTCCTTCGAAGGAGCAAGCATCTTTGAATTTCATGGCTGCAGTCACCATCTGCAGTGATTTTGGAGCCCAAGCAAAGAAAGTCTGGTACTGTTTCCATTGTTTCCCCATCTATTTGTCATGAAGTGATGGGACCAGTTGACATGATCTTTGTTTTCTGAATGCTGAGTTTTAAGCCAGCTTTTTAACTTTCCTCTTTCACTTTAATCAAGAGGCTGTTTAGTTCTGCTTCACTTTCTGCCATAAGTATGGTATCATCTGCATATCTGAGGTTACTGATAGTTCTCCCGGCAATCTTGATTCCAGCTTGTGCTTCATCCAGCCCGACATTCTGCATGATTTACTCTGCACACAAGTAAACACGGTGACAACATACAGCCTTGGTATACACCTTTCCCAATTTAGAACAAGTCTGTTGTTCCATGGCTGCTCCTAACTGTTGCTTCTTGACCTTCATACAGATTTCTCAGGAGGCAGGTAAGGTGGTCTGGTATTCCCATGTTTTGGGAATTTTCCAACAGTTTGTTGTGATCCACACAGTCAAAGGCTTTGGCATGGTCAATAAATAAGAAGTAGATATTTTTCTGGACTCTCTTGCTTTTTCTATGATCCAGTGGATGTTGGCAATTTGATCTCTGGTTCCTCTCCCTTTTCGAAATCCAGGTTGAACATCTGGAAGGTCTTGGTTCACGCATGTTGAAACCTCAATTGGAGAATTTTGAGCATTACTTTGCTAGCATGTGAGATTAGTGCAATTGTGCAATAGTTTGAACATGCTTTGGCAGTGCCTTTCTTTGGGATTGGAATGAAAACTGACCTTTTGCGCTCCTGTGACCACTGCCGAGTTTTCCAAATTTGCTGGCATATTGAGTGTGGCACTTTAACAGCATTATCTTTTAGGCCTTGAAATAGCTTAGTTGGAATTCCATCACCTCCACTAGCTTTGTTCATATTGATGCTTCCTAAGGCACATTTGACATCACATCCCAGGATGTCTGCCTCTAGGTGAGTGATAACACCATCGTGGTTATCTGGGTCATTAAGATCTCTTTTGCATAGTTCTTTTGTGTATTCTTGCCACTTTTTCTCAATATCTACTGCTTCAGAAATGGTCCATACCATTTCTATCCTTTACTGTGCCCATCTTTGTCTGAAATGTTCCCCTGGTGTCTCTAATTTCCTTAAAGAGATCTCTAGTCTTTCCCATTCTATTGTTTCCCACTGTTTTTTGCATTGTTCACTTAAGAGGTTTTTCTTTTATCTCCTTGCTGTTCTTTGGAACTCTGTATTCAGATGGGTATATCTTTTTCCGTTTTCTCCTTTGCCTTTAGCTTCTTTTCTTTTCTCAGCTATTTGTAAGGCCTCCTCAGACAAGCCTTTTGCCTTTCTGCATTTCACTTTGGTGGATGGTTTTGATCATGGCCTCCTGTACAATGTTAGGAACCTCCGTCCTTAGTTCTTCAGGCACTCTGTTTATCAGATCTAATTCTTTGAATCTATTTGTCACTTCTACTGTATAATCATAAGGGATTTGATTTAGGTCATACCTGAGTGGCCTAGTGGTTTTCCCTATTTTGATCAATTGAAGTCTGAATTTTGCAATAAGGAGTTCATGATATGAACCACAGTCAGCTCCTGGTCTTGTTTCAGCTGATTGTATAGAGCTTCTCCATCTTTGGCTCCAAAGAACATAATGAATCAGATTTCAGAATTGACCATCTTGTGATGTCCGAGTGTAGAGTCTTCTTTTGGGTTGTTGGAAGATGGTGTTTCCTATGACCGGTGCGTTTCCTTTGCACAACTCTGTTAACCTTGGCCCTGTTTCATTTTGTACTCCAAGGCCAAACTTACATGTTACTCCAGGAATCTCGACTTCCTACTTAAAAATATATATATATTTATTTTAATTGGAGGTTGATTACGTTACAGTATTGTTACAATATTTGCCATATGTTGACATGAGTCAGCCACGGTTGTACATGTGTCCCCCTGTCCCGAACCCCCCTCCCACTTCCCTCCCGATCCCATCCCTCTGGGTTGTCCTAGTACACCAGCCTTGAGTTCCCTGTTTCATGAATCAAACTTGGACTGGTCCTCTATTTCACGTATGATAATATACATGTTTCAGTGCTATTCTGTCATATCATCCCACCCTCGCCTTCTCCCACAGAGTCCAAAAGTCTGTTCTTTACATCTGTGTCTCTTTTGCTCTTGTGTATAGGGTGATTGTTACCATCTTTCTAAATTCCATATATATGCGTTAACATAACGTTTTGGTGTTTTTATTTCTGACTTACTTCACTCTGAATAACAAGCTCCAGTTTTATCCACCTCATTAGAACTGACTCAGATGTGTTCTTTTTAATAGCTGAGTAATATTCCATTGTGTATATGTACTACAACTTTCTCATCCATTCCTCTGCCAATGGACATCTAGGTTGCTTCCATATCCTAGCTATTGTAAACAGTGCTGCAATGCATATTGGGGTACGGGTGTCTCTTTCAATTCTGGTTTCCTTGGTGTGTTTGCCCAGCAGTGGGATTGCTGGGTCGTATGATAGTTCTATTTCCAGTTTTTTTTAAGGAATCTTCACACTGATCTCCATAGTGGCTGTACTAGTTTGCATTCCCACCAACAGTGTAAGAGGGTTCCCTTTTCTCCACACCCTCTCCAGCATTTATTGTTTGTAGACTTTTAGATGGCCGCCATTCTGACTGGCGTGAGATGGGACTTCATTGTGGTTTTCATTTGCATTTCTCTCATAGTGAGTGATGTTGAGCATCTTTTCATGTATTTGTTAGCCATCTGTATGTCTTCTTTGGAGAAATGTCTGTTTAGTTCTTTGGCCCACTTTATGATTGGGTCGTTTATTTTTCTGTTATTGAGCTGCATGAGCTGCTTGTATATTTTGGAGATGCTTGGTTGGTCTATCCATACGTGTGAGTGGGATATTAATGTCTCCCACTATGATTGCGTTAATGTTAATTTCCCCTTTCAAATTTGTTAGCATTTCCCTTACATATTGATGCGGTCCTATGTTGGGTGCATATATATTTATAATTGTTATACCTTCTTCTTGGATTGACCCTTTGATCATTATGTAGTGGCCTGGCCTTCATTTTCTCATTTCACAGCTTTGCTTCTGTCTATTTTATCTGATATGAGTATTGCTACTCCTGCTTTCTTTTTGTCTCCATTTGCATGAAATACCTTTTTTCAGCCCTTCACTTTGACTCTGTATGTCCCTTGGTTTGAGGTGGGTCTCTTGTAGACAGCTTGTTTTGTAACCATTTTACAATACTTCCTTTGCCACCTATCTATCCATTTGTCCATCCCTCTTTCCAATCAGCAGTCCATCTTTTTCCTGGTCGCCTTTTGTGGTAATTTGCAGACATCAATATGTGTCTCCATAAGTATTTCAGCAAGCCTGCCATTAAGTAGTGAGCTGTGTTTGTTTATAGCAATTTTCTTTGGATTTTAACTTTAGATTCAGTGAAATAAAGCAGTCTTTTCTTTTCCCAGTCATGTTTCTTTTTAACTTAAGTATATTTGATTTACACCATTGTGTGAATGTCTACTTAACAGAAAAGTGATTCAGTGATGCACATATATGTGTGTATATATATACACACACACACACACATTCTTTTATTTAATCTTTTTTTTTTTTTTTCGGCTGCACTGTACAACCTATGGGATTAGTTCTGTGACCAGGATTTTAACCTGTATCCACTTCAGGGGAAGTGTGGATTCTTAACCGCTGGACTGCCAGGGAATTCCCTTATATATTATTTTCCACTATGATTTATCATAGGACACTGAATATATTTCTCTGTGCTCTACAGTAGGAACTTGTCAATCCATTCCATATACTCTAGTTTATATCTCTTGACACCAATATCTTACTCTATTGCGCCCCCAATTCTCTCTGCCTTGGAAGCCTCAAGTCTGTCCTCTATGTCCATGAGTGTGCTTCTGTTTCAAACATATATTCATTTGTGTCATATCTTAGATTCCACATTTAAATGATATCATTTGGTATTTGTCTTTCTCTGTGAGACACACTGTATGATCACCTCTTGGTCCATGCATGTTGACGCAAATGGCCTTATTTTAGTAGCTGTACATATTCTTGTATCCTTTTAACCATACATAGAGGTATTCATCTGTGGTTATTTTCATGTATATATTATTAAAACGTGTGTTGAACACCGCTCTTGGGATAGTACGTCCATTTTGAGTCTGTATTAGGATTTTATATGTATATGTCAGTCACTTCAATTCAATTGCTCAGCCGTGTCCGATACTTTGGGACCCCATGAACTGTGGCATGCCCCACTTCCCTGTCAATTACTATCTCCTGGAGTTTGTGTCTCCTTCCTTCTCAGTTTTATTGTAGTTTGTATGTCTTGTTTGACGAAGGTGATCCTTTGATGAATCTGTACCGACTGTTGCTCCCATACACCGATACACAGAGGCATTCAGCAGTGGTTATTTACTCCAACCTGCTCTCAGAAAGTGTGTAGAACATCACTCTTGCTAAGTCAGCCCCTGTGGATTATGTATTTGACAGGCATTTGTGGGAATCCGTGGATTTCAGCCTTCCTCTCACCCAACCCCTTTGCTAAGCATCAGGGAATCCCCAGCACTGGGTGGGTGTCCATTTTACCTCGCTTGGGGCACTCACTGCTGGCAATATTGTCAGTTCCATTTGAAAGGCAAATCGTATGACCTGTCTGTAATCTGCCCTTCTTCACTGACTCTGATTATCACCACACTTACCTGTGCCTCTGACAATGACAGTATTTCCTTGTTTCAATGCTGAAGTCATATTCCATCATGAACCCGTATCACATTCTTTGACCCATTCATTGCTCCATCCCTGTGTACTTTCTTTACTTTCATCTCTGGGGATTGAGAATGCTGCTGCAGTGCATGCCCTCTTGCATGTGGTTTTCAAAATCTGAGTATTTCTGAAGCGTCCTGGGAGTGGAGAGACCATGTTATACTTTCTGTCTCTTTTTTTCCTATAAAGGCACATGGACAGTGATTCTTATACTGGCTCCTTTTACTGATATGCCCCCACTACTATAAAAGGACCCTCCCGACTAATGTCAACCTACCCTTTCTGGTCTAGACCGTTTTCCATGGCGGCCTTTTCCACTGCTCAGAGTTGATGCCTCTTGGCAGTTTAGATTTGGTATCTCTGATAAGAAGCCCTGTTGGGAACTATTCATGGGCTTTTCGGTTTTGAAAGCACTTTGAGTTGTATTGACCTGTTGATGGTTTCATCCTGAGAGTGTCCCAGTCTTGTTTTGTGTGTTTATTTAATTTTGGGTGTGTGACCCCTGACTCGTTCAAGGGTAGGCGTCATGTTGAATCCATTGGCCTTGTGAATATCAGATGTCCATCAGCGATAGTTTCAAGGCTGCAGTTACAGAGAAAAGCCTTCACGCTGCAAGGATTCTTTATTTCCTCCTATTTTAGGATGGCCTACGCTGCCTGAGAGTTTTTGTCAGGCCTGGTTGTACAGTAGAGTAGAACGAGCCAGAGGATGCCACCAAACCTGGTGTCTCCTCGCTCTTGGATTATTTTAAGTAAAAGTTCCTATTCTATTTAAGTCGATTGACAAGGATGCATTTGCTTTACGTGTACAGATTCCTGTTCCGTGGCACTGAGAGTACTTGATGTCTTCAGCTGTGGTTGTTTTCACCTACATGTTATTAGAACATATTTGGTCTACTACTCTTTGCAGTAGGTTTTCATGGATTCTGTATTTTATATGTATCTGTGGGAAGAACCAAAAGTCAAGCTCCAGATATATCCCTTCCAACCACCAGGGTCCTCTGCTACCCATAAGTTTCTTGCCAGGTTGAATGTCCATGTCACCTCTGTGTGGGTGCTCACTGCTCTGGATTTTTGTATCCCACCTGTCTGTTGCATCCAATAATGTTTCTTGAATCGACCCTCCTTCACTCACTGTGATGATCTCTGGATTCACCTCTATCTGTGAAGACGGCCTACTTTCAGATTTCAATCCTTGATTCAAAATTCATTCTAGACCTATATCACATTTCGTTATCCATTCCTCTGTCCAGGTATGCTATCTTTATTTTCATCTCTTCAATATTGTGAATGGTGCCACGGGGCCTGGTTTGGGGTGCGTGGTGTTTGAAGTCTGTTCATTTCTGAAATATTCCAGGAGAGGACCTGATTTATCATACTGTCTCTACCTTTTGTTTATTTGTTTTTCTCTCATGGGATTGCACTTTTCTAGTCATGCTCATAGTGGCTCTTACCAGGTCCATCCCACCAGTACCCTAAAGCGTGCACCGGACCAATGTTACTGTACCATTGACGCCATGTCCAGCTTTTGACAGTGGCCTTTTTAAATGCTCAGGCAGAGGTGATAATGTCCTCGCAGCTTAGATGTTTGTATCTCTTAGAATTCATCCTATGTGCAAATTGTCATGTGCTTTTCTAAAGAAACACGGAATTGTGTTTACCTGTTCGTATCCTCTTCCTGTTAGCTTCCCCTGTGTTTACTTTAGTTTTTTTCCCCCTCTGTGAGCCCTGGCTATTTGTTAAGGGTTGGTATCGGTTAGAGCTCAGCACCCTTGTGAATTGTGTGGCCATCAGCAAGCATTTTAAGGTTGCTGTTAGAGAAAGTGTCCACAGGGCGGCAGCATTTCTTCACTCCCTCCCGTTGTTGCTATGGTAACAGCAGCCTCTGAGGTTATCCCAGGCCTGGTTGTAAATGAGAGTAAAATGAGAAACTGGAAGCCACCAAAGCTTGTCTCTCTTTAGCCTTTGAGGTTTTTTCTTTAGGTGAAACTTTTATTTCTTAAGACGATTTACACCGTTGTAGTTATTGCAGGTAAACAGACTCTCCTACCCTTCCACAGATACCTGGAGTTATTCAGCTGCAGTTATCGTCCCAGCTGTTTTTAGAATCTGTTGCGGACATGTCTCTTGATACAGAGGACCGTGTGGGTTATGAATAGGTATTTGCGGGAATAAGTTTACTCCAGCCTTCACCTTTTGGCCTCTAACCATCGACACCATTTGCTAACCGTAATTTTCTTACCAGGAGTGTAATCCACTTCACTTTTGTTTGGGTACTAATATTAAGCTACCGTTCCTGATCTGGACCGTTTTCAACGGTGGCCTTTTCCAGTGCTCAGGGTAGATGTCTCGTGGCAGTTTAGATTTCATATCTCTGATAAGAAACCCTGTTGAACATTATTCATGGGGTTTGTGGTTTTTGAAAGCACCTTGAGTTGTATTTATCTGGTGATGTTTACTTCCTGAGTGTGTCCCGTTTATGTTCGGTTTTTTGTTTGCTTGCTTGTTTTTATTATTATTGGTTTTTTTTAATGTGTTTCCCCTGACATGTTGAAAGGTAGTGGTATGTCGAGTCCAGCGGCCTTGTGAACATCAGGTGTCCATCAGCGATAGTTTGAAGGCTGAGGTTACAGAGAAAAGCCTCCATGCTGCAAGGTCTTTTTATTCCCTCTCTTTTAGGATGGCTACTGTTGTCTTAGAGTTTTTGTCATGCTTGGTTGTACATTAGAGTAGAATGAGCCAGAGAAGCCACCGAACCTGGTGTCCCCTTACTCTCCTTAGCTCTCCTTAGTGTGGCTGTCCTAGCGCAACTCTCCTTACCTTCACTCTCCTTAGCTTAGCTCTCCTAGCTCAGCTGTCCGTAGCTCTCCTCAAGCTCTTGTCTCAGCTCCCCTAAGCTCAGACCTCTTAGCTCTCCTTAGTGTAGTCCTCCTTAGGATAGCTATCATTAGCTCGGCTCGCCATAGCTTTCCTTCACTCAGCTCTCCTTAGCTTAGCTCAGCTCTCCTTCAGTCAGTCAGTTCAGTTGCTCAGTCTTGTCCGACTCTTTGTGACCCCATGGACTGCAGTGTGCTGGGCCTCCCTGTCCATCAGCAACGCCCAGAGTTTACGCAAACTCATGTCCTTGAGTCAGTGATGCCATCCAACCATCTCATCCTCTGGCGTCCCCTTCTCCTCCCTCCTTCAATCTTTCCCAGCATCAGCGTCTTTTGAAATGAGTCAGTTCTTCTCATCAGGTGACTAAACTATTGGAGTTCCAGCTTCAGCATCAGTCATTCCAATGAACATTCACAACTGATGTCCTTTAGGAGGGACTGGTTGAATCTCCCTGCAGTCCAAGGGACTCTGAAGAGTCTTCTCCAACACCACAGTTCAAAAGCATCAGTTCTTTGGCACTCAGCTTTCTTTGTGGTCCAACTCTCACATCCATACATGACCACTGGAAAAACCATAGCCTTGACTAGACAGACTTTTGTTGGCCAAGTAGCACCTCTGCTTTTTAATATGCTGTCTAGGTTGGTCATAACATTTCTCCCAAGGAGTAAGCATCTTTCAGTTTCATGGCTGCAGTCACCATCTGCAGTGATTTTGGGGCCCAAAATAACAAAGTACGTAACTGTTTCCACTGTTTCCCCATCTATTTGCCATGAAGTGATGGGACCATGTGCCGTGATCTTAGTTTTCTGAATGTTGAGGTTTAAGCCAACATTTTCACTCTCCTCTTTCCCTTTCATCAAGAGGTTCTTTAGTTCTTCTTCGCTTTCTGACAGAAGGGTGGTGTCATCTGCATATCTGAAATTATTGATGTTTCTCCCAGCAATCTTGATTCCAGCTTGTTGTTCATCCAGGCCAGCGTTTATCATGACGTACTCTGCACATAAGTTAAATTAACTGGGTGACGATATACAACCTTATTTGGAACCAGTCTGCTGTTCTACATGCAGTTCTAACTGTTGCTTCCTGACCTCCATACAGATTTCTCAAGAGGCAGGTCAGGTGGTCTGGGATTCCCATCTCTTTCAGAATTTTCCACAGTTTATTGTGATCCACACAGTCAAAGGCTTTGGCATAGTCAATAAAGCAGAAGTAT
The DNA here is from genome assembly GCA_024291935.2 of Okapia johnstoni. Classification (NCBI taxonomy): domain Eukaryota; kingdom Metazoa; phylum Chordata; class Mammalia; order Artiodactyla; family Giraffidae; genus Okapia; species Okapia johnstoni. Next base: position 6,161,619 of record CM044305.1, read on the forward strand.
ATATTTTTCTGGAACTCGCTTGCTTTATTGTTGATCCAACGGATGTTTGCAATTTGATCTCTGGTTCCTCTGCCTTTTCTGAATGCAGCTTAAACATCTGGAAGTTCATGGTTCATGTACTATTGAAGCGTGGCTTGCAGAATTTTGAGCATTACTTTACCAGCGTGTGAGATGAGTGCAATTGTGCGGTAGTTGGAGCATTCTTTGGCATTGCCTTTCTTTGGGACTGGAATGAAAACTGGCCTTTTCCAGTCCTATGGCCACTGCTGAGTTTTCCAAATTTGCTGGCATATTGAGTGCAACACTTTCACAGCATCAGATTTTAGGATTTGAAATAGCTCAACTGGAATTGCATCACCTCCACTAGCTTCTTGCATAGTGATGCTTCTTAAAGCCCACTTGACTTCACATTCCAGGATGTCTGGCTCTAGGTGAGTGATCACACCATCATGATTATCTGGATCGTGAAGATCTGTTTTGTATAGTTCTTCTGGGTATTCTCGCCACCTCTCCGTAATATCTTCTGCTTCTGTTAGATCCATCCCATTTCTGTCCTTTCTTGTGCTCATCTTTGCATGAAATGTTCCCTTGGTATCTCTAATTTTATTGTAGAGATCTCCAGTCTTTGCCTTTCTATTGTTTTCCTCTATTTCTTTGAGAGCTCTCCTCAATTATTTCTCCTTAGCTGTGCTCTCCCTAGCATAGCTCTCCCTAGCATAGCTCTGCTTAGCCCAGCCCTCCTTAGGATAGCTCTCCTGAATTACTTCTCCTTAGCTTAGCTCTCTGTAGCTCTCCATAGCTTAGCCCTACCCAGCTCGCTCTCCACAGCTTTCCTTAGCTCAGCCTGCTTAGCTCAGTTCTCCTTAGCTTAGCTATCATTAGCTTGGCTCTCCTTAGCTCAGCCCTCCTTAGGGTAGCTCTCCTTAATTACTTCTCCTTACCTTAGCTCTCTGTAGCTCTCTATAGCTCAGTTCTCCTTAGCTTAGCTCACCTTAGCTCAGCTCCCCTAAGCTCAGCCCTCCTAGCTCTCCTGAGCGTGGCTCTGCTCCTGAGCGTGGCTCTCCTTAACTCAGCTCTCTTTCCGTTAGCTTAGCTTTCCTTAGCTAAGCTGTCCATAGCTCTCCTTAGTTCAGCCCTCCTTAGCTCTCTTTAATTACTTCTCCTTAAGTAAGTAATTACTTACTTAATTACTCCGCAAGTAATTACTTACTTAATTACTCCTCCTTAAGTAATTACTTACTTAATTACTCCTCCATAAGGAAGCCACTTCTCCTTAAGTGGCTCACCTTAGCTCTGCTCCCCTAAGCTCAGCCCTCGAAGCCCTCCTTAACTCATCTCTCCTTAGCTTAGCCCTCCTCAGTTCAGCTCTCCTTAGCTCTCCATAGCCCTCTAGGAGAGCTAATAAGAGCTAAGATAAAGAGAGCTAAGCTAAGAAGAGATAAGCTAAGGAGAGCTAAGGAATGCTGAGCTTCGCTAAGGAGAGCTAGAAAAAGGGGGCTGAGCTAAGGAGAGCTGAGCTACCCTAAGGAGAGCTAAGCTAAGGAGGGCTGAGCTATGGCGAGCTGAGCTAAGGAGAGCTACGCAGAGGAGAGCTATGAAGAACTGAGCTGAGGAGCGCTGAGCTGAGGAGTGCTGAGCTAAGGAGAGTTATGGAGAGCTAAGGAGGGCTGAGTTAAGGAGAGCTAAGGAGAGCTAAGGAGAGGTGAACTATGGAGAGGTGAGCTAAGGAGAGCTTTGGAGAGGTGAGATAAGGAGAGCTATGGAGAGCTACAGAGAGCTGAGCTGACGAGAGCTGTGAAAGGAGAGCTAAGGAGGACTGAAGTAAGGAGAGTTGAGCTAAGGAAAGCTTAGATAAGGAGAGCTATGGAGAGCTGAGTTGAGGAGAGCTGAGCTAAGGAGAGTTTCGCTAAGGAGGGCTAAGGTGAGCTAAGCCAAGGAGAGCTGAGCTAAGATAAGGAGTGCTAATTAAGGATAGATAAGCTAAGAGTCTAAGACAATGATGTTCACAGCATCTGGTCCCATTACTTCATGGCAAATAGATGGGGAAACAGTGACACCCTTTGTCTTTTGGGGCTCCAAAGTCACTGCAGATGGTGACCGCAGCCATGAAATGAAAATACGCTTACTCCTTGGGAGAAATGTTATGACCAACCTAGACAGCATATTAAAAAGCAGAGACATCACTTGGCCAACAAAGGTCTGTCTAGTCAAAGCTATGGTTTTTCCAGTAGACATGTACGGATGTGAGAGTTGGACTATAAAGAAAGCTGAGCACCAAAGAATTGATGCTTTGGAACTGTGGAGTTGGAGAAGACTCTTGAGAGTCCCTTGGACTGCGAGGAGATCCAACCAGTCCCTCCTAAAGGAGATCAGTCCTGAATGTTCATTGGAAGGACTGATGCTGAAGCTGAAACTCCAATACTTTGGCCACCTGATGTGAAGAAATGATGCATTTGAAAAGACCCTGATGCTGGGAAAGGTTGAAGGAGGGAGGAGAAGGGGACGGCAGAGGATGAGATGGTTGGAGGGCATCACCGCCTCCGTGGACATGAGTTTGAGTAAACTCCGGGAGTTGGTGATGGACAGGGAGGCCCAGCACGCTGCAGTCCATGGGGTCGCAAAGAGTCAGACACGACTGAGTGACTGAAGTGAACTGAATTGAACTATTTGATTGTAGCACTTAATGTCTGTGTTTCCTTTTAAACTTTCTGTTTGGTTGATCTATCCATAGGCGTGAGTGGGCTGTTAAAGTCTCCGAGTATGATTGTGTTACTGTTAATTTCCCCTTTCCTACTTGTTAGCATTTGCCTTACGTATTGAGGCACTCCTATGTTGGGTGCATATGTATTTACAACTGCTATATCTTCTTGGACTGATCCTTTGATCATTATGTAGTGTCCTTGTCTCTTTTCACAGCCTTTATTTCAAAGTCTATTTAATCTGATATGAGAATTGCTACTCTTGCTTTCTTTTGGTGTCCATTTGCGCGGAACATCCTTTTCCAGCCCTTCACTTTGACTCTGTATGTGTCCCTTGGTTAGAGGTGGGTCTCTTGTAGACAGCATATATAGGGGTCTGGTTTTGTAACCATCTTACAATACTTCCTTTGTCACCTATCTATCCATTTGTCCATCCCTCTTTCCAACCAGCAGTCCATCTTTTTCCTTGGAGCATTTTGTGGTGAATTGCAGACATGAGTATGTGTCTCCTTAAGTATTTCAGCAAGCCTGCCATTAAGTAGTGAGCCGTGGTTGTTTAGAGCAATTTTCTTTGGATATAAACTTTGCATACAGTGGGATATTCCAATCTTTTTTTTTCCCCGTCGTGTAACTTTTTAATTGAAGTATACCTGATTTGCAATGTTGTGTTAATTTCTGCTTTACAGAAGTGATTCGGTTGTGCACATACATGTCTATATATACACTGTGTATGTGTGTACATCCTTCTATTTAGTATTTTTTCTTTTGTCTACACTGTGCAGCATGTGGGGTTAGTGCCCTGACTGGGGATTGAACGTGCATCCCCTCAAGTGCAAGTGTGGGGTCCTAACCATTGGGCTGCCAGGGAAGCCCCGTATGTATTCTTTTCCATTATGGTTTATCATAGGGTCTGAATATAGTTCTCTGTGCTGTACAGCAGGAACTTGTCTATGCATTCCATCTACTCTAGTTTATATCTCTTAACCCCAATCTCTTCCTCCATCCACCCCCCCCCCCCAATGCTCTCTGCCTTGGAAGCCACAAGTCTGTTCTCTATGTCCATCAGTGTGTTTCTGTTTCATACATATGTTCCTTTGTGTCATATCTTCGATTTCACGCTTAAGTGATATTTGGGGTTTATCTTTCTCTGTGTGACGCACTTCACGTAGAATGATCATCTCTCAGTCCATGCATGGTGCCTCAAATGGCCTTTTTGTTGTGGCTGTACAGATTCTTGGATCCTTTTAACCATACATAGAGGTATTCATCTGTGGTTATTTTTACGAATATATTATTAAAGTGTATTTAGTAGACCACTCTTGGTATCGTATGTCCATTTTGAGGCTGTGTTAGGATTTTATATGTATATATCAGTCAGTTCAGTTCAGTCGCTCAGTCGTCTCTGACTCTGTTCAACCCCATGAACTGCCGCACGCCAGACTTCCGTGTCCGTCACCAACTCCCGGAGCTTGCTCAAACTCAGGTCCATCAAGTGGGTGATGCCATCCAACCACCTCATCCTCTATTGTCCCTTTCTCCTCCTGCCTTCAGTATTTCCCAGCATCAGAGTCTTTTCCAGTGAGTGAGTCCTTCGTATCAGGTGGCCAAAGTATTGGAGTTTCAGCTTCAGCATCACTCCTTCCAATGAATATTCAGGACTGATTTCCTTTAGGATTGACCGTTTTCATCTCTTTGCAGTCCAAGGGACTCTCCAGAGTATATGTGGGTTAGAATAAATATTTATTGTGCTTATGCTCCCCTCTGGTGGAGAACTAGAAGAATGCTTATGAATGCAGTTTATAAAATGCAGATGTATTCTCTCATATGTATGTGAGTATGAATAAATATTTACTGTGCTTTTGCTGCCCTCTCGTGGAGAAATAGAAGAATACGTATGAATGTAATTGATAAAATCCAGATGCATTCTACACGTGTTGGAAAATATACTGTACAGCTTTATTAAAAATTGATACATGCTCCTAACAGAAAAGGTAAAGTTGCCAGAAAATTACAACGTAAGAAAAAAACCACCCATGATGTCACTTTACCATTGGCTCAGAATTCTGAGTTACTAGGATGGGGAGATGAGGGTGTGCTTCTTTCTTTAGCATAAAATCATTTCTGCTATCTGAATGCTAACATGCTGCTCCTTTGCTTATATTTAAGCATTATTTTTACAAATACCTAGTAATTTGATCCCGTTTAGAGCCTGTTTGCTTCAACATTTTGTTTTTCTGTTTTTCCTCTTCTGCTATGATTAAAAAAAATGTTGACTATCTTGGCTACGGTAAAGAGTGCTACAATGAAGATTGGAGTGCATGCATCTTTTGGAATGAAGGTTTTCTCCAGGAATATGCTCACCCGTGAGGTCCTGGGTCATATGGTAATTCGTTTCTTAGTTTTTTAAGTACCTTCCCTACTGTTCACCATAGTGGCTCTACCAGTCTACATGCCCACCGACAGAGCGGGAGGCTTCCCTTTTCTCCACACACTCTCCAGAAATTATTGTTTGTAGAATTTTTGATGCTGGCTCTTCTGACTGGTGTGAAGTAATACCTCATTGTAGTTTTGATGTGCATTTCTCTAATAATTAGTGATGTTGAGCATCTTTTCATGGTTTTTTTGCCCATCTGCATGTCTTCTTTGGAACAATGTCTATTTAGATCTGCCCCGATTTTTGATTGAGTTTTGTTTTGTTTTGTTTTCTACGGGCCTACATGAGCTGTTTGTATATTTTGGGGAATAATGCCTTGATTACTGATGAGGTTCGTGAGATTGTACAGGAGGCAGTGATCAAGATCATCTCCAAGTAAAAGAAATGCAAAAGGCCAAATGGTTCTCTGAGGAGTCCTTACAAACAGCTGAGAAAAGAAGAGAAGCAAAAGGCAAAGGAGAAAAGGAAAGATATACCCATCTGAATGCAGAGTTCCAAAGAATAGCAGGGAGAGATAAGCAACCCATCCCCAGCGATCAATGCAAAGAAGTAGAGGAAAACAATAGAATGGGAAAGACAAGAGATCTCTTCAAGAAAATTACAGACACCAAGGGAACATTTCATGCAAAGATGAGCACAATAAAGGACAGAAAATGTATGGACCTAACAGAAGCAGAAGATAATAAGAAGTTGAGTTCAGTTCAGTCGCTCAGTCGTGTCCGACTCTTTGCGACCCCATGAATTGGAGCACGCCAGGCCTCCCTGTCCATCACCAACTCCCAGAGTCTACCCAAAGCCATGTCCATCGAGTCAGCGATGCCATCGAACCATCTCATCCTCCGTCGTCCCCTTCTCCTCTTGCCCCCAATCCTACCCAGTATTAGGGTCTTTTCCAATGAGTCAGCTCTTCTCATGAGGTGGCCAAAGTACTGGAGTTTCAGCTTCAACATCAGTCCTTCCAATGAACACCCAGGATTGATCTCCTTTAGGATGGCTTGATTGGATCAACTTGCTGTCCAAGGGACTCTCAAGAGTCTTCTCCAACACCACAGTTCAAAAGCATCAATTCTGCAGCGCTCAGCTTTCTTCACCATCCAACTCTCACATCCATACATGACCACTGGAAAAACCATAGCCTTAACTAGACGGACTTTCGTTGGCAAAGTAATGTCTCTGCTTTTAAATATGCTATCTAGGTTGGCCATAACCCTCCTTCCAAGGAATAAGCGTCTTTTAATTTCATGGCTGCAATCACCATCAGCAGTGATTTTGGAGCCCCCCAAAATAAAGTCTGACACTGTTTACACTGTTTCCCCATCTATTTCCCATGAAGTGATGGGACCAGATGCCATGATCTTAGTTTTCTGAATGTTGAGCTTCAAGCCAACTTTTTCACTCTCCTCTTTCACTTTCATCAAGAGGCTCTTTAGTTCTTCTTCACTTTCTACCGTAAGGGTGGTGTCATCTGCATATCTGAGGTTATTGATATTTCTCCCAGCAATCTTGATTTCAGCTGTGTTTCTTCCAGCCCAGCGTTTCTCATGATGTACTCTGCATATAAGTTAAATAAGCAGGGTGACAACAATATACAGCCTTGATGGACTCCTTTTCCTCTTTGGAACCAGTCTGTTCTTCCATGTCCAGTTCTAACTGTTGCTTCCTGATCTGCATACAGGTTTCTCAAGAGACAGGTCAGATGGTCTGGTATGCCCATCTCTTTCAGAATTTTCCACAGTTTATTGTGATCCACACAGTCAAAGGCTTTGGCATAGACAATAAAGCAGAAATAGATGTTTTTCTGGAACTCTCTTGCTTTTCCGATGATCCAGCGGATATTGGCAATTTGATTTCTGGTTCCTCTGCCTTTTCTGGATCCAGCTTAAACATCTGGAAGTTCATGGTTCACATACTATTGAAGTATGGCTTGGAGAATTTTGAACATTACTTTACTACCGTGTGAGATGAGTGCAATTGTGCAGTAGTTTGAGCATTCTTTGGCATTGCTTTTCTTTGGGATTGGAACGAAAACTGACCATTTCCAGTCCTGTGGCCACTGCTGAGTTTTCCAAATTCACTGGCATATTGAGTGCAGCACTTTCACAGCATCATCTTTTAGGATTTGAAATAGCTCAACTGGAATTCCATCACCTCCACTAGCTTTGTTTGTAGTGATGCTGTCTAAGGCCCACTTGACTTCACATTCCAGGATGTCTGGCTCTAGGTGAGTGATCACACCATCGTGATTATCTGGGTCGTGAAGATCTTTTTTGTACAATTCTTCTGTGTATTCTTGCCACCTCTTCTTAATATCTTCTGCTTCTGTTAGGTCCATACCGTTTCTGTCCTTTATCGAGCCTATCTTTGCATGAAATGTTCCTTTGGTATCTCTAATTTTCTTGAAGAGATCTCCAGTCTTTCCCAATCTGTTGTTCTTCTCTATTTCTTAGCATTGATAACTGAGGAAGGCTTTTTATCTCTCCTTGCTGTTCTTTGGAACTCTGCATTCAGATGGGAATATCTTTCCTTTTCTCCTTAGCTTTTCGCTTCTCTTCTCTTCCCAGCTATCTGTAAGGCCTCCTCAGACAGCCATTTTGCTTTTTTGCATTTCTTTTCCGTGGGGATTGTCTTGATCCCTGTCTCCTGTACAATGTCACGAACCTCTGTCCATAGTTCATCAGGCACTCTGTCTATCAGATCAAGTCCCTTAAATCTATTTGTCACTTCTACTGTATACTCATAAGGGATTTGATCTAGGTCATATCTGAATGGACTAGTGGTTTTCCCTACTTTCTTTAATTTAAATCTGAATTTGTGAATAAGCAGTTCATGATCTGAGCCACAGTCTGCTCCCGGTCTTGTTTTTGCTGACTGGATAGAGCTTCTCCATCTTTGGCTGCAAAGAATATAATCAGTCTGATTTCAGTGTTGACCGTCTGGTGATGTCCACGTGTAGAGTCTTCTCTTGTGTTGTTGGACGAGGGTGTTTGCTATGACCAGTGTGTTCTCTTGGCAAAACTCTTATTAGCCTTTGCCCTGCTTCATTCTGTACTCCAAGGCCAAATTTGCCCGTTACGCCAGGTGTTTCTTGACTTCCTACTTTTGCATTCCAGTCCTCTATAATGAAAAGGACATCTTTTTTGGGTGTTAGTTCTAGAAGGTCTTGTAGGTCTTCATAGAACCGTTCAACTTCAGCTTCTTCGGCGTTACTGGTCGGGGCATAGACTTGGATTACTGTGATATTGAATGGTTTGCTTTGGAAACGAACAGAGATCATTCTATCGTTTTTTAGACTACATCCGAGTACTGCCTTTCGGATTCTTTTGTTGACCATGATGGCTACTCCATTTCTTCTAAGGGATTCTTGCCCACAGTAGTAGATATAATGGTCATCTGAGTTAAATTCACCCATTCCAGTCCACCTTAGTTCGCTGATTCCTAGAATGTCGATGTTCACTCTTGCCATCTCCTGTTTGACCACTTCCAATTTGCCTTCATTCATGGACCTAACATTCCAGATTCGTATGCAATATTGCTCTTTACAGCATCAGACTTTGCTTCTATCACCAGTCACATCCACAGCTGGGTATCGTTTTTGCTTTGGCCCCATCCCATCATTCTTTCTCGAGTTATTTCTCCACTGATCTCCAGGAGCGTATTGGGCACTTACTGACCTGGGGAGTTCATCTTTCAGTGTCATATCATTTTGCCTTTTCATACTGTTCATGGGGTTTTCAAGGCAAGAATACTGAAGTGTTTTGCCATCCCCTTCTCCAGTGGCCCATTCTGTCAGATCTCTCCACCATGACCCATCCGTTCTGGGTGGCCCCACATGGCATGGCTTAGTTTCATTGAGATAGACAAGGCTGTGGTCCATGTGATCAGATTAGCTAGATTTCTGTAATTTTAGTTTCAGTGCGTTTGCCCTCTGATGCCCTCTCGCAACACCTACCGTCTTACTTGGGTTTCTCTTACCTTGGACGTGGGGTATTTCTTCACGGCTGCTCCAGCAAAGTGCAGCCGTTGCTCCTTACCTTGGACAAGGGGTATCTACTGACGATGGCCCCTTCTAACCTTGAATGTGGAGTAACTCCTCTTGGCTCTCCTGTACCCACACAGCCGTCGCTCCTTGGGCCTGGGGTAACTCCTCTCGCCGCTGCCTCCGGCCCCCAGTCCGGTCTAGCTCCTCTCGCCGCCGCCCCCAGCCCCAAGTCCGGTCTAGCTCCTCTCGCCGCCGCCCCAGGCCCCTGGCGTGGACTAGCCCCTGTCGGCTGCCGCCCCCGGCCCCCAGCCCGGCCTAGCCCCTATCGGCTGCCCCCCTGGTCCCCGGCCCCCCGGCCCGGCCTAGCTCCTGTCGGCTGCCACCCTCCGCCCCCGGCCCCCGGCCCCCAGCCCCCGGCCCGGCCTAGATCCTCTTGGCCACCGCCCCCGGTCCCCGGCCCTGGCCCGTCTTAGCTCCTGTCGGCCGCTGCCCCTGGCCCTCGGCCCCCGGCCCCTGGCCTGGCCTAGCTCATCTCAGCCACGCTTCTGCGTGGAGCCATCGCAGCCGCCTTGCTTCTGTGCGGAGCCGTCGCAGCCGCCTCGATATTAAGAAGAGGCGGCAAGAATTCACAGAAGTATACAAGAAAGATCTACATGACCCAGATAACCAAGAGGGTGTGATCACTCACCTAGAGCCAGACATCCTGGAATGTGAAGTCAAGTGGGCCTTCGGAAGCATCACAACGAACAAAGCTAGTGGTGGTGATGGAATTCCAGTTGAGTTATTTCAAATCCTAAAAGATGGTACTGTGATAGTGCTGCACTCAATATGCCACCAAATCTAGAAATCTCAGCAGGGGCCACAGGACTGGAAAAGGTCAGTTTTCGTTCCAATCCCAAAGAAAGGCAATGCCAAAGAATGCTCAAACTACTACACAACTGCACTCATCTCAAACGATGGTAAACGAATGCTCAAAATTCTCCAAGCCGTGCTTCAATAGTACATGAACTGTGAACCTACAGATGTTCAAGCTGCATTTAGAAAAGGCATAGGAACCACAGATCAAATTGCCAACATCCCCTGGATCATCGAAGAAGCAAGAGAGTTCCAGGAAAACATCTACTTTTGCTTTATTGACTATGCCAAAGCCTTTGACTGTGTGGATCACAATAAACTGTGGAAAATTCTTCAAATTCTTCAAACAGCTGTTCGCTGTTTCCATGAGTCTGTCTCTGTTTCATAGATATGTTCATTTGTGTCATACTTAGATTCCACATATAAGTGGTATCATTTGCTGTTTGTGTTTCTCTGTCTGACTCATTTCACTTTGTTTGACATTCTCTCAGTCCATCCATGGTGCTGCACGTGGCATCATTTCAGTGTCTGTGGCTGAGTACTATTCTGCTTTATCTATGTACCACTTCTTCTTTATCCATTCATCCGTCAGTGGACATTTAGGATGCGTTTCTGTTTTGGCTCCTGTGAATAGTGCTGCTCTGAATATCGGAGTGCATGGATCTTTGGAGGTTACAGTTTTGTCTGGGTTTATGCCCAGGAATGGAATTCCTGGATCATATGATGATTCTAGTTTTACTTTTCTGAGGAACCTCCGTACTGTTTTCCATAGTGGCTGCACCAACTTACATTCCCACCAACAGTGGAGGAGTTAACCACTGGACCACCAGGAAGTCCCATATATATTCTTTTCCATTATGATTGATCATAGGATACTGAATATAGTTCTGTGTGCTCTACAGTAGGAACTTGCCTGTCAATTTCATATACTGAAGTTTATATCTCTTAACCCCAATCTCTTACTCCATCGCTCCTCCAACTGGTCTCTGCCTCTGAAGCCACAAGTCTGTCTCTACGTCTGTGAGTGTGCTTCTGTTTCATACAGATGTTCATTTGTGTCGTATCTTAGATTCCACTATTAGGTGATATCATTTCGTGTTTGTCTTTCTCTGTCTGACTCACTTAGCTTAGTATGATCATCTCTCAGTCCATGCACGTTGACTCAAATGGCTGCATTGTTGTAGTTGTACAGATTCTTGTATCCTTTTAACGATACAGAGAGGTATTCATCTGTGGTTATTTTCTGGATATATTATGAAAACGTGTAGTACACCTCTGTTGGCATAGTGTGTCCCTTTTGACACTGTATTAGAATCTTCTGTGTATATGTCAGTTCAGTTCAGTTCCTCAGTCGAGTCTTACTCTTCGCGAGCTTGTCCATCACCAACTCCTGGAGCCTGCTCAAACTCATATCCATACAGTGAGTAATGCCATCCAACCATCTCATCCTCTGTCGTCCCCTTCTCTTCCTGCCTTCAATCTTTCCCAGCACCAGAGTCTCTTCTAAAGAGTCAATTCTCCGCACTCGGGTGGCCAAAGGATTGGAGTTTCAGCTTCAGCATCAGTGTTTCCAATGAATATTCAGGACCAGTTTCCTTTAGGATTGACTGGTTTGAGCACCTTGCAGTCCAGGGAACTCTCCAGAGTGTATGTGGGCATGAATAAATATTTACTGTGCTTCTGCTGCCCTCTCGTGGAGAAATAGAAGAATGACTATGAATGTAACGTAAACTCGAGATGCCTTCTCTCATAAGTATATGTGTGTATGAATAAATATATACTGTGCTTCTGCTGCCCTCTCGTGGTGAAATAGAAGAATGCTTATGAATGTAATTTATAAAATGCAGAGGTATTCTTTACATGTTGAAAAAATACTGCATAAGTTGATTAAAAATTAATACATGCTCATAACAGAAAACATAAAGCTGTTGGAAAAATACAAAGAAAGAAAAAAAATCATCCATGATCTCAGCTGACCATTGCCTCAGAGTTCTGAGTTCCTGGGATGGGGAGATAAAAAAAGAAAAGATGACAGTGTGCTAGTTCTTTTATTATAAATCATTTTTTCTGCTATTCGAATGCTATCATAGGACTTGGTCCTGATACGTGATTCTTGCTTTGTTCACTTATCTTGAAGCCTCTACTTTTACAAATACCTAGTAATTTGAACCCCTGTGTAGACTGCTTGCTTTAAGTTTTTGTTTTGTTGTTTTTGCTTTGTTTTTCCCATTTCTGCTATGATTAAAAAATGTTGCATGTCTTGGCTATGGCAAATAGTGCTGCAGTGAACTTTAGGGTGGATGTATCTTTTGGAATTAAGGTTTTCTCCAGGGATACGCACAGGAGTGGGATTTCTGGGTCACATGGTAATTCTATTTTTACTTCTTAAAGGAGCTGCCATGCTGTTCACCAGTATTGTAAAATGGTTACAAAGTGAGACCCCTATATATGCTGTCTACAAGGGAGCCACCTCAAAACAAGGGACACATACAGACTGAAAGTGAAGGGCTGTAAAAAGGTATTTCATGCAAATGAAGACCAAAAGAAAGCAGGAGTGGCAATATTCATATCAGATAAAATAGACTTTAAAATAAAGGCCGTGAAATGAGACAAAGAAGGACACTTCATAAGGATCAAAGGATCAATCCAAGAAGATATAACAGTTGTAAATATATATGCACCCAACATAGGAGCACCGGAATACATAAGTCAAATGCTAACAAGTATGAAAGGGGAAATTAACAATAACACAATAATAGTGGGAGACTTTAATACCCCACTCACAACCTATGGACAGATCAACTAAACAGAAAGTTATCAAGGAAACACAAACTTTAAATGATACAATGGACCAGTTAGACCTAATTGATATCTATAGGAAACCTCACCCCAAAACAATGACATTCACCTTTTTCTCAAGGGCACACGGAATATTCTCCAGGATAGATCACATCCTGGGCCATAAATCTAGCCTTGGTAAATTCAAAAACATCGAAATCACTTCAAGCATCTTTTCTGATCACAATGCAGTAAGATTAGATGTCAACTACCAGAGGGGGAAAAAAAAAAAAACTATTAAAAACACAAACATATGGAGGCTAAGCAACACGCTTCTGAATAATCAACAGATAACAGAATAAATCAAAAAAGCAATGAAACTACGCATAGAAACATGAAAATGAAGACACGATAACCCAAAACCTGTGGGACTCAGTAAAAGCTGTGCTAAGGGGAGGGTTCATAGCAATACGAGCTCACCTCGAGAAACAAGAGGAACATCAAATAAACGACCTAACTCTGCAGCTAAAGCAACTGGAAAAAGAAGAAATGAAGAACCCCGGGGTTAGTAGAAGGAAAGAAATCATACAAATTAGGGCAGAAAGAAGAGAAAAAGAAACAAAGGAGACCATAGCCAAAATCAGCAAAACTAAAAGCTGGTTCTTTGAGAAGATAAATAAAATAGACAAATCATTAGCCAGACTCATCAAGAAAAAAAGGGAGAAGAATCAAATGAACTAAATTAGAAATTGACATGGAGAAATCACAGCAGACAACACAGAAATACAAAGGATCATAAGAGACTATGAGAGAAGAGCTAACACCTATCCTAGTCAAACTCTTCCAGAAAATTGCAGAGGAAGGTAAATTGCCAAACTCATTCTATGAGGCCACCGTCACCCTGATACCAATACCAGACAAAGATGCCACAAGAAAGGAAAACTACAGGCCGATATCACTGATGAAAATAGATGAAACATCCTCGACAAGATTCTAGCATCCCAGCTAATAAATACAGTAAAAATGCTCATGCCTGAAACTCACCTCTTGTAATCCTTACTGCAATAATTGATTGAAACACAGACCATCAGGAGATGAAACGGTTAGATGGAAACGAGATGAAACAGAAAAAGGAGCATACTTTGCCCTAGTGATCCACCCGTGAATCTTCGCATCCATACAAGCAGCAGTTGCTGTCATCCACCACTTTTGAAATATTCTCCCTCAAAAATCTGACCCCACATCTCAGCCGTGGCAGGTCGCATATTTCAGAGAAGATAATTGACCTATTTCAAGTCAAAATCATTTTCTTAAAGGGCAGAGGGCGTACAGTGAGGGAGGGCTTTAGATTAAGACCTAAGAGGCAGTGTGAGTGCCTTGGGGGGGGCGGGGAGTATAGAATTATTTTCGAGGCATTTAAAATTTCTAATATTTGATACTATCAAATAATTCTTAAATGTTTTTTACAAACATGGTTATGTGAGGAAACATCCGTCTGTTAGTAATACTGGAGTAATATTGATGAGTATCAAATATTGGGAAGGGATGAAGGGACTTGATGTCTGGGATTTGCTTTAAAATCTTTTGGAAAAAGAAAAAGAGATTGAAAGAGAGGAAGAAAGAGAGAAAGCTAGTAGGGCAGAATCTTGGTAAGTGTTGAGTCTGGAAGTGGGTGTTGGGGGATTCCTTATACGTTTCTACTTGGAAACATCTTGGGGAATTTTACATGCTAAAGAGATGTAATTATGATGTCACAGGACATAACGTTGGTTGTTTTTAGCAGAAGTTTAGGAGGGAGGTTTGATGATCTCAGAAGCTTCTTTCCACACGGGACGTTTCGAGTATTATTTATTTCACAATACTTAAAATGCAGATCCAATAAGACCATCTGGCAGGTGGGTAAGATTTTTCATGCAATTTATTCAACCAAGTAGTCAATGAGTCAAATTCAGGCAGAAGGTAACAGCCATTTTCTGCCCCAAACTACTTTCGTCCTGGTCTTGAGAGTCCTTGCACCTATTTGACAAAGCATCCTGGCCATATTCCCACGTAAACTCCTGGGGATGTGAGGTTTGGAAAGTCATTGCAGTGAGGAATTATAGATTTCTGCACGCGCAGGATGGATTCGGGTCTCGAAGGGGAAATTGTAAGAAAAGGAAACCAAACCAGCTAAAAACATCATGCAAGCAGCGACGGATGCTACAAGGATGGCACTACCAAGCTGCTGCGTATCTGGCTTGGTGGAGATGTTGAAAGATGGTGGGAAGGGAATTCCCTCTCCGTGTATGACCGCGTAGTAATTCCAGACGATGGCAATCGTGACACAAGCACTGGCCGCTGTGTTGAGAAGTCCTGCAACAACAAATGGATTGAGGGTGTTGTCCTTCCATGGACGTCTCAGGTACACTCGCCGAAGTGCAAAGATTAGGGAGACTTTGCCCCCAAACCCTAGAAAGCTGGCGAGCAGGAGGAGGTTTTGCGCAAAGCAGATATCGCGAGGCAGGTAAGAATCAAGGTAGCGGTAATGGTGACACGCAGTGGCTCTGTTGACGGTGTTGGTGTGTTGGAATACACAGACTCTCCACATCCCCACGGAGGCCAGGTCCCAGGGGAAGGGCGACGTGTCGTTGGTGTGCCACACTCGCCACTCCACCAGGCCCATGGCCATGGTGCAGAGGATCCAGCCGATGGTGGCTACATAGAGCCCTACCAGTTGGCGCTTGGTGTTACTGGGGATCAACGGCAGGGCAACCTCATTCTCACGGGAACTGCAAACGAATACAGGGCATCGTGAGAGTGGGACCCTTGTACCTGGAATAGCCCCCCATGGTTATAGTCGAAGGGAAGACGCTATGTTTAAGAGGGAAGTGCTGTGTTTGAAACAAGTGCTGTCTTTGAGAATGGAGACACTGGAGGCTCCACTGGTGGGAGTGCTGACCCAGCACACTTTGCCAAGGGCCATCGGGTAGTGTTTACTGAAAGCCTTCAAATGCACAAACCTTCAAATACGCAGTCCCACTGCCAGGCATTTGTTCAAGGACATAACGAAGACTGGCTGAAAAGCTTTCACCACCAAGATGGTCGACACAGCCACGTTTGTAATATTGACAAATGGGAAATGAGTTCAAGTCCAACAAGAGAGCTTGGTTAAATAATGGATGCTAGCTCCATACAAGGGAGCTGTGTGCCAGCATTCAGAATAGAACTGGACTGGTATGAGGTGTGATATCCCGTGTGTCTGCCTCTGTTCGAGGCTCACCCATGTTGTGGCTTGTGTGAGTAATGGGCAGCTTTGACCCCCCAGAGTGGTATTCACGTGTAGGGATGCGCCACAGTTTGTTGATTTACTCCTCAGTGTTTGGACATCAGGATTGGCCCCGGGTTTAGACTATTACGAATAAAGCTGCTATAAACCCTTCTATCCAAAACCTGGGGTGAGGGCATGTTCTCGGTTTCCTCATGTAGATACCCAGGGCTGGGATTTCCTTTCCTGGTGGCTTAGATGGTAAAGCGTCTTGCTTACAATGCGGAAGACCTGGGTTCGATCCCTGGGTCGGGAAGATCCTCTGGAGAAGGAAATGGCAACCCACTCCAGTACTCTTGCCTGGAAAATCCCATGGACGGAGGAGACTGGTAGGCTACAGTCCGTGGGGTCGCAAAGAGTCAGACACGACTGAGCGACTTCACTTTCACTTTTCACTCTCATGCGTTGGAGAAGGAAATGGCAACCCACTCCAGTACTCTTGCCTGGAAAATCCCTTGGACGGAGGAGACTGGTAGGCTACGGTCCATGGGGTCGCAGAGAGTCGGACACGACTGAGCGACTTCACTTTCCCTTCACTTCACTTCACAGCAAATGTATGTTTCACTTTTTAAAAAGTTCTAACTTGTTTTCCCAAAGGGCTGTACCCTTTTATATCCGCACCAGACATGTATGAAGTCTGCACTTTCTATCTTCTCCAACACGTTGGTACATTTAGTCATTTTGATTATGGCCATTCTAGTTGCCATTAAAACAAAATGTGACCAACCAGAGGAGGAAGATACTCACAATATATCAGACACTAAGAGCATATTACAAAACAGAATGTGTAACGTAATCAGGGATGCTCAGTGAGGAAGAGACATTTTGAACTGGGTTAGAGGGGCTAAGGAGTTTTGAAAGCTACCTGTATTGTGAAGAATCAGATAGACATTAATAGGAAAGAGCACGTAATAATCCAAGTGGAGAGCTCAATGAATTATCAAGAGGCCCATACCCACACTCAGTGAAGAAAGACATACATTATCACCACTTCCTTATCTGTCTTTATATTTGCTCATCTCAGAATACATCTCCCCAAACATTCTGCCTGATTTTCAACAGGGAAATCATGCAGTAAGCATTCTTGTGTGATAGGCTTCTTTCCCTCACTGTGTTTATGACCTCAGATTGCTGCTTTTAATGATGTCTGGCTGTTCAACAGAGATGAGCCTGATTTGTTGAAAGAAAAAAATACTTCATTAACGTGAAGCAATGGAGGATTAATTCTGGCAGAAAAATACACTCATACCCAGTGTAAGGTGATTCATTCACATAAGGCCTCTCAGCTAGTGAAGGTGTAAGACTATTTTTTGTAACATGGGAAAAACATGGCCACCCTAAGAAAAATGTTCAGAGCAGTGGTACCCTACCTTTGTGGGCACCAGACGTGTTTCTTGGTGGGGGGGGGAATCATTCAAATGCATTGATTTACTGTGAAGTATTATTTCTATTTATTTGATATCAGCTCTACCTCTGATCATCAGGCAATTAGATCTAGAGGCTGAGGACCCCCGCTTAGAGGTCCTTTCTTCTTTTAGACAAAATGCACAAAGGATGCAGGAGGAAATGCTGAATGAAAGCCCAAGCCTGGGCCTAGGAAGTGCTCTAATCAGTGTTTGTTTAAAATGGGGAAAGTTAAATAGGTGGCAAACAAAGGGATCTGTGTTTTTACAAGATTTACTTCTAGTTACGTTTGTTACATACAGCAGATTCTTTCTATCTTCAGTATCTGTGTTAGAATCGGCTGTTTTCTTTTCACTTGACCTGGCTAAAGACATCTCACAGTTGGATGAAATGCTAATCACACTCAATAGGATGGTTCCTAACAAAAATACACAAAGAGTAGCAAGTATTGGCCAGGATGTGGGAGAAACCAGAAAACTTTGTGTTTTGCTGGTTGGGACTATGAATGGTTGGCCTGCTGTGAAAACAGTACCGGGGATTCCTCAAAAACAAAACAAGGATTCTACCGTGTGTGATACAGGAATTTCTCTTTGGTAGATGCACCCTGCAGAAAAAGCAGGACTTAAACAGACACTGGGTACGCCCATGTTTGTAACAGATTATCACAATAGCTAAGCTCGGGGGGGGGGCGATTCTCCATCCATGGAGGAACAAACATGGAGATCAACTTGTTGGTCGATCCATATAAACAGGGCATTTTTTTTTTCCTCAGTCATTCGGATGGAAGGAAATTTGGACTCACGTTACTTTAAAGGATGAAACCTTGGAGACTAATTATGCTGGAGAACGAAATAAGCCACAGTAGGGAGAGATCAGAAGACTGATGATTTCACTTTTTTCGTCGAGGACCCAGAAATGTCCATTCACAGACACAGAAAATAAAAGGAAAATAAAGATCGGCTATCAGGGGCTGGGTGAGGCAGGAAGGTGTAGGTAGTGCTCGATGGTGACAAAAGCTGTAGCCTGGGGAGAGGGTGGTGGTAATAGTTGCTCAACATGTGAATTCCTTTAATGCCGCTGAGCTGTGCGCTTAAACTCAGTGACGCTATAACCCGTGTCTGATAAACCACAAGACAAACACAGCAAGAAAAACCAGAGCATCTACTAACCGGATCGTCCTGATGTGTCTGGGATCGAGGACAGTGAGCTTGAGGCACAGAATGCCACGGAAAAACCAGTCCACTCCACCATCTTCTGACTCAGCGTTGGCAGGCTCCTTTCTCTCCAGGGAGAGAGGGGCTATCGCCGCCGTAGTTCAGTGGGCTGGCCTGGGAGGCCATAGGCCGCTCCTGGGACTGCAGTCACCTGCATTCCACACCAATTGTACGCATACCTCCCAGCATTCTCAGTTGCTAGGTCACGGACGCCATGGCGGCCTCTCTGTTGCTGTTGGTGGCATGCACTTCTTCCACCTGCTATTCTCTGTCTCCCGGCCTATGCCAGAGGGCAGTTATGTTCACTTCAAGGACCTAAGAGTCCACTTTTAAGATCTGTGTGACTTGCTTCAGGCACACCCCCTCATCCCTTTTCTCTTGTCCCCAGGTCATTGGTTACCGAACCTTCTCACCTGGAGTTAATCACATTTTTTCATAAGGCGATGGGCCAACGTTATAAACACAGGTGTTCGCAGCAGTGGTGCCCACAATGGGAGACGGAGTCGGACAGGAACAACGAAGAAACACATTAGGAAACATACCCTTATGTTCATGGGAAAAACACCCTTCCTGTTGAGTCTTGGATCACAGATGGTTCCACGGGAGTATGGCGTGGTACGGACTAGATAAGGTAGCCTGCAAGATAGGGGAGGGAGAGCTTCAGATGGGGACTTCTGTAAGAAATGAGACATCTGTGTCCATGAGCGAGCGTGAAGGACTAAATTTCAATAGAGCCAAAACTACTCTGGAATCTCTGTGTACAACGTTTCTGTAACAAATTCATCCCAAGGGATAAATGAGCAGAGAAATTATACAAAATGTCAGTGAACAACATACCCAACGAGCTTTTATAACTTGAATCACAATGGGGACAAATAGGGAGAATAAAACCCAGGCAGAGAATATGATACAAGCAAGCATTTTTATATTCCTCACAATGAGACATAGCACAACAATTCCACCTAATAAAGAATAAAGGAAGGAAAAACTTCCTTGTACTGCTAAATAAAAAGTGATTTCAAAAATACATAGTTAAAAATGCTGGAAAGGATGTGGGAGAAAAAGGGTATTCCTCCAACCCGTGTTGGAGGAAGTGTAATTTGTGCAGCCCCCACTATGTGAGAAACAGTAAAGAGGTTCTCAAAACGAAATACAGAATTACTATTCGATCTGAGCAGCACACTCCTGGGAAAAATATACCCAGACAAAACTGAAATTCAAAAAGATGCATGCACCCTATGTTCACAAGCAGTGCTAACACAATAGCCAGAACAGGAAACAACTAAGTCCAGAGGGGAGGAGGAATGGACAAAGAGACGTGGTGCCTATTTAATGGAATACTATCGAGCCATAAAAAAAAAAGAATGAAAACGTTGCAGCAATGTGGATGGGACCTAGAGGTCATCATGGCTTCCCAGTGCTGGACTCTTTGGTAAAGAATCCCACCGCAATGCAGGAGAGCCAGCTGTGATCCCTGGATGGAAGATCCCCTGGAGAAAGGGACGGCTACCTACTAAGGATTATCTTGCCTGGGGAAAGCCCTGGACTGAGAGCCCTGAGGGGCTACAGGGCAGTGGGCTGCAAAAGAGTCGGGAGATGACTCAGTGACTACGCAACAACAAAGAGACTATCATACTAAGTGAAATGAGTCAGACGGAAAAAAACAAATACCATACGCTATCGCTTCTACGTGGAAGCCAGTTCAGTTCAGTCACTAGTTGTGTCCGACTTTTTGTGACCCCATGGACTGCAGCGTGCCAGGCTTCCCTTTCCATCACCAACTCCTGGAGCTTGCTCAAACGCATGTTCATTGAGTCAGTGATGCCGTCCAACCATCTCATCCTCTGTCATTCCCTTCTCCTCCTGCCTTGCTCTCCTGATTTGATCTCCTTGCAATCCAAGGGACTCTCAAGAGTCTTCTCCAACACCATAGTTTAAAAAAAGCATCAATTCTTTGGCACTCAGATTTCTTTATAGTCCAACTCTCACCTCCAAACATGACTACTGGAAGAACCATAGCTTTGACTAGACCTTTGTTGGCAGAGTAACTTCTCTTTGATCTTTTTAATTTGCTGTCTAGGTTGGTCCATAGTTTTTCTTTCAAAGGAGCAAGTGTCTTTTGATTTCATGGCAGCAGTCACCATCTGCAGTGATTTTGGAGCCCAAGGAAATAAAGTCTCCCACTGTTTCCATTGTTTACCCAACTATTTGCCATGAAGCGATGGGACCAGATGCCATGATCTTAGGTTTTTGAATGTTTTTTTCACTCTCCTCTTTCACTTTCACCAAGAGGCTCCCTAGTTCCTCTTCGCTTTTGCCATAAGAGTGGTATCATCTGCATATCTGGGGTAGGAGCCAGGATATGGCACAAATGAAGCTATCTGTAAAACATACAAGACTCATAGAGAACAGACTTGCGGTTGCCAAGGTGGAGGGAGGATGGATTGACTGGCAGTGGGGGGTTGGTAGATACAAACTCCTGCATTTAGAATAGATGAAAAACAAGGTACTACTGCAGAATGCAGGGAGCTATATTCAGTATCCTTTAGAACAGCAGCCTCTGCAGTTATCCCCAGGCCTGCTTGTCAATGAGAGCAAAATGAGGCCCAGGGAGTCACCGAAAGCTTTTGTCTCTTTAGGCTTTGAGGTTTTTTCTTTAAGTGAAACTTGATTTTTAATTTAAGACTATTGACACCACTTTAGTTGTTGCAGGGGAACAGTTTCTCGTTCCCTTACACAGATACCTGGAGGTGTTCAGCTGTGGTTATTGTCACAGCTATGTTTTTTAGAATCTGTTGAGCACACATGTCTCTTGATACAGGAGGTCCATGTGGATTACGAATTGCATAGGTATTTGTGGGTGTAAGTTTTATTCCAGCTTTCACCTTTCAGCCACTGACCCAACAATACCCTTTGCTAACCGTAACTTCCTTACCAGGAGTGTCAGTCAATTTCACTTTTGTTTGGGTACTCATCACCATCAATATTTTTTTTAGTCCCCTCTGGAAGGTATATGATGTGATATCTCTTTAATCTGCCCTTCTTTACTTACTGTGATTTGCTCTAGATTTCTGCGTATCCCTGAAAATGACATTTTTTTTGCATTTTCCTAATGTCAGAGTACCCATCCCCTTTGCTGAGCATCATGGAGTTCCCATCCCTGGGTGCCCACTTTACCTCGGTCGGGGTGCTCACTGCCAGCAATATTGTCTGTCCCAATTGAAAGCTAAATATTATGGCACAGCTCTCATCTGCCCTTCTTCACTGACTCTGATTATCACCACACTTATCTGTACCTCTGACAGTGGTGTTATTTCCTTGTTTCAATGCCTGAGTCCTATTCCATCGTGACCCTGTATCACATTGCTTGATCCATTCATCTCTCCATGCCTGGGTGTTTTCTTTACTTTCATCTCTTCGATGTTCTGAATGGTGCGGCAGGACCCGGTTTGGGGTCTGTGGTGTTCGAAATCTGTTCGTTTCTGAAGTATTCCAGGAGAGGATCTGATTTATCATACTGTCTCCACTTCTTTATTTATTGATTTAATTTTGTCTCATGGGAGTGCACTTTTCCAGTCATGCTCATAGTGGCTCTAACCAAGTCCATCCCACCAGTACCCTAAAGCGTCCACTGTACTAACCATACTCTGCCATTGATGCCATGTCCAGCTTTTGACAGTGGCCTTTTTCCATGCTCAGGCATAGGTGATAATGTCCTTGCAGCTTAGACGTTTGTATCTGTTAGAATTCACCCTAGGTACAAATTGTCATGCGCTTTTCCTCCTCTTGTTACTATGGTAACAGCAGCCTGGGTGGTTATTCCAGGCCTGCTTATAAATGAGAGTAAAATGAGACACAGGAAGTCACCAAAAGCTTTTGTCTCTTGAGGCTTTGAGGTTTTTCTTTAAGTGAAACTTTGTATCTTATTTAAGACTTTTGACACCTTTGTAGTTGTTGCAGGGGAATAGTTTCTCCTTCCCTTCCACAGATACCTGGAGGTAATTAGCTGTGGTTACTGTCACAGCTATGTTTTTAGAACCTGTTGAGCACATGACTCTTGATATAGGAGATCTATGTGGATTATGAATTGCACAAGTATTTGTTGGTATGTTTATTCCAGCCTTCACCTTTCGGCCTCTCACTGACACCCTTTGCTAACCGTGATTTTCTTCCCAGGAGTGTAAGTCCAGTTCACTTTTTTTGGGTACTCATTGCCATCAATATGTTTTTTAATCCCGTCTGGAAGGTATATGATGTGACACCTGTTTAATCAGCCCTTCTTTAAGTATTCTGATTCCCTCTAGATTTCTGCGTATCCCTGAAAATGGCAATTTTTGCATTTCCGTAATGTTGGAGTCATATTTTTTTGTGTATCTCTGTCACATTTCTGTCTCTTTTCATCTGCACCCAGCGATTCTCTTTCCTTTCATCTCTTAGGCCTTGTGAATGCTGCTGCAGTGCATGTCTGTGGGGGTGGGGGTGCTGGCATGTGTTTTCCACAATCTGTTTGTTTCGCAGATACTCAGAGTGGAACCGCCACATGACATCATCTGTCTCATTTTGTGATTCCAAGGCCCTTTGACAGTCATGCTCATAAAGGCTCCGATGGCTTACCTCCCACCAGTGGCATCCAGGGGTCCCCTTTACTAATTTTGCTCTACTCTTTCTTATCTGTAGAGTTTTGGATAGTGACCTTTTTGGTTTCTCAGTAGTGATATCGCATTGCAGTTTAATGTTTCGTATCACTGATAATAGAGCAATTGAGGCACAATTCCAGAGGCTTCTTTCAAAGCATTGACTCAGTATTTACCTGTTGATGTTTCCTTCCTGATCGTGTGGTTTGTTCTTGTTTTTATTCCGGTGTGCCATCCCTGGCCATTTTGTAGGTGCAGGTGTCCTTTAGAGCCTGGCCGCCTTGTGAGTAGTCTGCTCATCAGCCCAAGGTTTAAGGTTGCTGTTCCGGAACGTGGCCACAAGGCGGCAGCATTTCTTCGGGTTCTCCTCTTACGGTAACTGCACTTCTCCGTTGCATCCCAGGATGTTTCTTGATTCGACCCTCCTTCACTCAGTGTGATGATCTCTGGATTTATCTCCATCCAAGTGAAATTGACACCGAGGGCTGGGGACACACCGATGCTTAGCAAATGGGATGGGTGAGAGGAGGGCTTTCATTGGAAGGCTGAAATTCACAGATTCCCACAAATGCCTGTCGAGTACATAATCCATAGGGACTGACACAGCAAGCGTGATGTACTACACATTTTCTGAGAGCAGGTCGGAGGAAATAACCACTGCTGAATGCCTCTGTGTTTCGGTGTAAGGGAGCAAGAATCGGTACAGCTAAAACAAAGGCAAGTCTGTACATCAGCTTCATCAAACATGAAACATGAACTATAATAAAACAGAGAATGAAGGAGACACAAGCTTTTCGTGGGCTTCCCCTAGCTCATTCTACTCTCATCTGCAAGCAGAAGTGGCTTATACCTCTAAACATGCAGTTATCATAGTAAGAGCAGGAGACCCCAAAGAAATGCTGCCACCTTGTAGCCGCTTTTGGGAACAGGAACATTAAACCTTGGGCTGATGGACACTGACTATTCACAAGGCTGCAGGGCTCTAAATGACAGCTACCCTTACAAAATGGCCAGGGATAGCACACCGGAATAAAAACAAGAACAAACCACACAATCAGGAAGGAAACATCGACAGGTAAATGGAATTCAATGAAGAAAAAAAACGCCTCTGGAAATGTGCCTCATTTCCTTTATTATCAGTGATACGAAAAGTTAAACTGCATCACGATATCACTACTGAGAAATCAAAAAGGCCACGATTAATATCTTCTGCTTTTGTTAGGTCCATACCATTTCTGTTCTTTATTGTGCCCATCTTTGCATGAAATGGTCCCTTGGTATCTCTACTTTTTTTCTTGAAGCGATCTCTAGTCTTTCCCATTCCAGTGTTTTCCTCTATTTCTTTGCATTGATCACTGAGGAAGGCTTTCTTTTCTCCCCTTGCTATTCTTTGGAATTCTGCGTTCAAATGTGTGTATCTTTCCTTTTCTCCTTCGCCTTTCACTTCTCGTCTTTTCACAGCTATTTATAAGGCCTCCTCAGACAACCATTTTGCCTTTTTGCAATTCTCTTTCTTGGGGAAGGTCTTGATCCCTGTCTCCTATACAATGTCACAAACCTTCATCCATAGTTCTTCAGGCACTACGTCTATCAGATCTAATCCCTTGAATCTATTTCTCACTTCCACTGTATAATCGTAAGGGATTTGATTTAGGTCACATCTGAATGGTCTAGTGGTTTTCCCCACTTTCTTCCATTTCAGTCTGAATTTGGCAATAAGGAGTTCATGATCTGAGCCACGGTCCGCTTCCGGTCTTGTTTCTGCTTACTGTATAGAGCTTCTCCATCTTTGGCTGCAAAGAATAGAATCAATCTGATTTTGGTGTTGACCATCTGGTGATGTCCACGTGTAGAGTCTTCTCTTGTGTTGTTGCAAAAGGGTGTTTGCTATGACGAGTGTGTTCTCTTGGCAAAACTGTATTAATCTTTGCTCTGCTTCATTCTGTACTCCAAGGCCAAATTTGCCTGTTACTCCAGGTATTTCTTGACTTCCTACTTTTGCATTCCAGTCCCCTATAATGAAAAGGACATCTTTTTTGGGTGTTAGTTCTAGAAGGTCTTCTAGGGCTTCATAGAACCATTCAGCTTCAGCTTCTTCAGTGTTACTGGTCAGGGCATAGACTTGGATTACCGTGATACTGAATGGTTTGCCTTGGAAACGAACAGAGATCATTCTGTCAGTTTTGAGACTTCATCCAAGTACTGCATGTCAGACTCTTTTGATGACTATGATCCCTCCCTGTTATTTGACCTGAGGCCAAACTATGGTGGAGGTAATGAGATAATGGCAACCTACTTCAAAAGGTCACATGCACTCACTGCTAACCTCAGTGCCCCCAACCCTGCACCAGGCAACCGCTGACCCACGCCTCCACCAGAGACTCCTGAACACGCACGGGCAAGTCAGGTCAGTCTCGTGTGGGGTCACTGCTCCTTTCTCCTGGGTCCTGGTGCCCACAGGTTCTGTTTGTGCCCTCCAAGAGTCTGTTTCCCAATCTTATGTAAGTTCTGGCAGCTCTATGGTGAGGTTAATGGTGACCTCCTCCAAGAGGGCTTATGCCATACTCAAGTCTGCTGCAGCCAGAGTCCCTTTCCCACAGCAGTCCACTGCTGACCCTTACCTCAGCAGTAGACACTCAAACACAGTTGTGTCTCAGCCTCTGTGGGGTCTCTGGGTCATGATGCGCACAAGGTTTGTTTGATCCCTCTGAGAGTCTCTGGCGGGTATGGAGTTTGATTCTAAATGTGCTTTCGCCCCTCCTACACAGAAGAACTGTACAAAAAAGATCTTCACGACCCAGATAACCATGATGGCGGAATCACTCACCTAGAGCCAGACATCCTGGAATGTGAAATCAAGTGGGCCTTAGGAAACATCACTACGAACAAAGATAGTGGAGGTGATGGAATTCCAGTTGAGCTATTTCAAATCCTAAAAGATGAAGCTGTGAAAGTGCTGCACTCAATATGCCAGCAAATCTGGAAAACTCAGCAGTGGCCACAGGACTGGAAAAGGTCAGTTTTCATTCCAATCCTAAAGAAAGACAATGCCAAAGAATGCTCAAACTACCACACAATTGCACTCATCTCATAAGCTAGTAAAGTAATGCTCAAAATTCTCCAAGCCAGGCTTCAGCAGTACGTGAACCGTGAACTTCCAGATGTTCAAACTGGTTTTAGAAAAGGCAGAGGAACCAGAGATCAAATTACCAACATTCCCTGGATCATCGAAACAGCAAGAGAGTTCCAGAAAAACATCTATTTCTGCTTTATTGACTATTCCAAAGCCTTTGACTGTGTGGATCACAATGAACTGTGGAAAATTCTTCAAGAGATGGGAATACCAGACTACCTGACCTGCCTCTTGAGAAACCTGTATGCAGGTCAGGAAGCAACAGTTAGAACTGGACATGGAGCAACAGACTGGTTCCAAATAGGAAAAGGAGTATGTCAAGGCTGTATATTGTCACCCTGCTTATTTAACTTATATGCAGAGTACATCACGCAAAATGCCAGGCTGAATAAAGCACAAGCTGGAATCAAGATTGCTGGCAGAAATATCAATAACCTCAGATATGCAGGTGACACCACCCTTATGGCAGAAATTGAAGAAGAACTAAAGAGCCCCTTGATGAAAGTGAAAGAGGAGAGTGAAAAAGTTGGCTTAAAGCTCAGCATTCAGAAGACTAAGATCATGGCATCTGGTCCCATCACTTCATGGCAAATGGATGGGGAAACAGTGGCTGACTTTATTTTTTAGGGCTTCAGAATCACTGCAGATGGTGATTGCAGCTATGAAATTAAAATACACTTACTCCTTGGAAGGAAAGTTATGACCAACCTAGATGGCATATTAAAAAGCAGAGACATTACTTTGTCAACAAAGGTCCATCTAGTCAAGGCTATGGTTTTTCCAGTGGTCATGTATGGATATAAGAGTTAGACTATAAAGAAAGCTGAGCACCGAAGAATGGATGCTTTTGAACTGTGGTGTTGGAGAAGACTCTTGAGAGTCCCTTGGACTGTAAGAAGATCCAACCAGTCCATCCTAAATGAGATTAGTCCTGAGTGTTCACTGGAAGGACTGATGTTGAAGCTGAAACTCCAATCCTTTGGCCACGTGATGCGAAGAGCTGACTCATTTGAAAAGACCCTGATTCTGGGAAAGATTGAGGGAAGGAGGAGAAGGGGACGACTGAGGACAAGATGGTTGGATGGCATCACCGACTCAATGGACATGAATTTGGGTAAACTCCAG
Source organism: Okapia johnstoni (assembly GCA_024291935.2). Taxonomy (NCBI): domain Eukaryota; kingdom Metazoa; phylum Chordata; class Mammalia; order Artiodactyla; family Giraffidae; genus Okapia; species Okapia johnstoni. The sequence goes on from CM044305.1 coordinate 6,189,178, forward strand.
GAGTTGGTGATGGACAGGGAGGCCTGGCGTGCTGCAGTTCATGGGGTTGCAAAGAGTCAGACACGAGTGAGCGACTGAACTCGACTGTACAGTCTTGCTGGGGCTTCTCTGCCCTTGGAAGTGGGGTATTCAGGAATATTCAGGACGGATTTCCTTTAGGGTTGACTGGTTGCATCTCCTTGCAGTCCAAGGGAATCTCTAGAGTATATGTTGGCATGAATAAATATTTATTGTGCTTATGCTGCCGTCTTGTGGAAGAATAGAAGAATGCTTATGAAAGTAATTTATAAAATCCAGATGTATTCTCTCATATGTACATGCGTGTATGAATATTTACTGTGCTTTTGCTGCCCTCTCGTGGAGAAAGAAAAGAATGCTTATGAAGGTAATTGATAATACGCAGATGTATTCTTTACATGTTGAAAAAGATACTGTATAACTCAATTAAAAATTAATACATGCTCATAACAGAAAAAGTAAATTTGCCTGAAAAACAGAAAGAAAAAAATCACCCATGATCTCACTGTACCTTTGGCTCAGAATTCTTACTTCCTGGGACTGGGAGATAAAACGATAAGGCTGTGCTAGTACTTTTAGTGTGAAATCACCTTTTCTGTTGTTAGAATGCTAGCATAGAACTTGATTTTGATATTTGATTCTTGCTTTGTTTACTTACCTTTAAGCCTCTACTTTTACACAAAGCAAGTAATTTGACCCCCCTGTTTAGAGACTGTTTGCTTCAAGGATTGTTTTCTTTTGTTTCGTTTTTGTTTTTTCCGTTTTTGGTGTGATTAAAAACTGTTGCATGTCTTGGCTGTGGAAAAGAGTGCTGCAATGAACACTGGGGCGCGTGTATCTTTTAGAAATAAGGTTTTCTCCAGGAATATGCCCAGGAGTGAGATTGCTGGGTCATATGGCAATTCTGTTTTTAGTTTTCAAAGGAGCTGCCTACTGTTCACCATAGTGGCTGTGCCAATGTACATGTCCCCCGACAGTGCAAGAGGGTTCCCGTTTCTCCACACCTTCTCCAGGAATTGCTGTTTATAGAATTTTTGGTCATGGCTATTCGGACTGGTGTGAAGTGATACCTCATTGTGGTTTTGATTTGCATTTCTCTAATAATTAGTGTTGTTGAGCTTCTTTTCATGTGCTTGTTGCTCATCTGTATGTCTTCTTTAGAGAAATGTCTATTTAGATCTGCCCGTTTTTTTTTAATTGATTTTTCTTTTGACACTGTGATACATGAGCTGTTTATATATTTTGGAGAATAGTGCCTTGATAACTAATGAGAACCATCTGTGTAGCACAGGGAACTCTCCTCAATGCTCTGTGGTGACCTAAATGGGAAGGAAATTCAAAAAAGTGGGTGTATGTATATATGTACATATACATATATACACACACACAGCCGATTTACTTTGCTGTACAGCAGAAAGTAACACAACATTGTAAAGCCACTGTACACGTACATGCTGTAGGCTCCATTTATAGGAAGTCCTAGATGAGGCAGAACTAATCTATTCCGATAGAACTGAGAACAGGGGTTGCTGGGGGAAGGGCAGTGTGGGGAAACGGCCCAAAGATATTTTCTAGGATGATGGGAAAAAAACACACTGCACTGAGTATCATATATATAATCTTGGTGAAATTGCGTAAATATTTCTGCAATATAAATTCCAAACAGTGTCTTGCTAAATGGCTCCATACATTTATAAGTTTACTGCTGCTGCTGCTGCTAAGTCGCTTCAGTCGTGTCTGACTCTGTGCGACCCCATAGACGGCAGCCCACCAGGCTCCCCTGTCCCTGGGATTCTCCAGGGAGGAACACGGGAGTGGGTTGCCATTTCCTTCTCCAACGCATGAAAGGAAAAGTGAAAGTGAAGTCGCTCAGTCGTGTCCGACTCTTAGCGACCCCACGGACTGCAGCCCACCAGGCTCCTCCGTCCACGGGATTTTCCAGGCAAGGGTACTGGAGTGGGTCGCCGTAAGTTTACTAGATATTGTCAAATTGTTCTTCAGAAAGTTGCATGATTTATGCTTTCACAGCAGTCCATGAGCACTCATTTTCCAATCCCTCATCCTCAATTTGGAGGAAAAATTCGGTATATTTCAACTTTCTCTTTGCAGTTTTGGCAATTTGCATGGTAAAAAATCATTTTCCATGATTGTTTTGGTTTGCATTTCTTTCATTACAAGTTAGGTTCAACATTTTCCCTCTGTTTTTTGAAATTTGTGTCTCTTTTCCCTTTTGATGGGTAATTTGTGCTTCTTTGTTCCCTATACATACTACATCTTTGTCTTCTACTGGGCTTTTCATCTTTTCTTTAAGTTTTGAATTTGAACTATGAATAAATTAGGTAAATGAACCCTTTGTCAGGTGTCTCCAAATATTTCTTAATTATCATTTTGTCAATTTTGACCTGTGTGTTTTTGCCATGTAGGAATTTTGCATTACTGCATAGAAAATTTTATAAATTTCCCGTTTTTGACTTCTGAACAAAGATCACTTAAAATAAGAAATTTAAATATGGAGAAAAACTCCAGGAAGCTAGAAGGTGTGGTTGAAAGAAGTGGGGGCAGTTCTCTCTGTGTTGACCTTTGTGCCTTTCCACATGTACGTTTCAATAAGCTTTTTACTTTCCCTCAAATATGTATACATATAAAGAGGAAAAAAAAAAAGAAGTGGGGAGGGGTTGCACAATGATGTGCAAAGATGAAGCCAGGATGGATGGGGCTGCATCTGGGACTCCAAACAGATGAGTCAGCCATAGGCTTGGTCAGCTCTGTGAAGCCAATGGGGACACGTCTCTAGAGCTGTGATTGCAGGAATCTGGGAGCCCCAGCAGGTGCTCAAAGCCAAGATCACAGGGTGGGGAACAAGATCACAAGCAGGGTGATGATGCTGCTTGGCAGGCCTGTCTCCCTTGGGTCAGAGGGAAGGTGATGCTACTTTTATTATGGAAAATGTGGTCTGTGGATATTGGGAAAAGAACTTGGTCAGTGCATGGAGTATGAGAAAGTAAATAAAAACCATGTTTTATTTCACTACAGTTCATATGCTGGAGCTTCCTTGGTGGCTCAGTGGTAAAGAACCTGTCTGCCAATGCAGGAGACAGGAGTTAGATCCCTGGGTCGGGAAGATCCCTGGGTCGGGAAGATCCCCTGGAGAAGGAAATGGTAACCCAGTCCAATGTTCTAGCCTGGAGTATCCCATGGACAGAGGAGCCTGGTGGGCTACAGTCTGTGTGGTTGCAAAGGAAACAGACATGACTGAGGGACTGAGCACACAATATTTTAGCCTCTCTCCTCCGCATCTTTTTACAGCTCATATTTGTAAAGTTGAAAGTATACTTCATGTGCTTGTGGTTTTCATTGCTCTTTGCTCTGTACTTTCCCCAACACTTTATTATAAAAATTTCCAAACATTCAACGAGGTTGAACATGTTTTCTAGCTAATACACAAAGACTTCCCACCTAGCTTCTACTGTAACTATTTTACAATACTTACTTTCTCATGTGTCTACCCATTTGTCCATCACACTATCCATCCATCAACCCATCTTATTCCTTGGTGTATTTGGTGATAAGTTGCAGACATCAGTATGCACCTCCATAAGTATTTCAGCAAGCCTGCCATGAAGTAGTCAGCTGTATTTGTTTACAGCAGTTTTCTTTGGATATAAAATTTACAAACAATGAAATATACTAATCTTTTTTTCCCAGTCATGTTAATTTTTTTACTGACATATACAATATTGTAATTCCAAATAGGAAAAGGAGTACGTCAAGGCTGTATATTGTCACCCTGCTTATTTAACTTATATGCAGAGTACATCATGAGAAACGCTGGGCTGGAAGAAACACAAGCTGGAATCAAGATTGCCGGGAGAAATATCAATAACCTCAGATATGCGGATGACACCACCCTTATGGCAGAAAGTGAAGAAGAACTAAAGAGCCTCTTGATGAAAGTGAAAGAGGAGAGTGAAAAAGTTGGCTTAAAGCTCAACATTCAGAAAACTAAGATCATGGCATCTGGTCCCATCACTTTATGGGAAATAGATGGGGAAACAGTGGAAACAGTGTCAGACTTTATATTTTTGGGCTCCAAAATCACTGCATATGGTGACTGCAGCCATGAAATTAAAAGACACTTACTCCTTGGAAGGAAGGTTATGACCAACCTAGACAGCATATTTAAAAGTGGAGACATTACTTTGCCAACAAAGGTCCGTCTAGTCAAGGCTGTGGTTTTTCCAGTAGTCATGTATGGATGTGAGAGTTGGACGGTGAAGAAAGCTGAGCGCCGAAGAATTGATGCTTTTGAACTGTGGTGTTGGAGAAGACTCTTGAGAGTCCCTTGGACTGCAAGGAGATCCAACCAGTCCATCCTAAAGGATATCAGTCCTGGGTGTTCATTGGAAGGACTGATGCTGAAGCTGAAACTCCAATACTTTGGCCACCTCATGCGAAGAGTTGACATTGGAATGGACCCTAATGCTGGGAAGGATTGGGGGCAGGAGGAGAAGGGGACGACAGAGGATGAGATGGCTGGATGGCATCACCGACTCGATGGTCATGGGTTTGGGTAGACTCTGGGAGTTGGTGATGGACAGGGAGGGCTGGCGTGCTGCGATTCGTGGGGTCGCAAAGAGTAGGACACGACTGAGCGACTGAACTGAATTGAATAAAGTGAATGGCCAATGCTACATCTGTCTTATATACTGTTGCCTGAGATTTAAAAAGACAGATTTCACACAAAATATCTTTTCTGACCACAATGAGATGAAGTCAGAAATCAATATGAGAAGAAAAACTGGAAAATTTACAAAATTGTGAAAATCAAACAACACACTTTCAAACAAGCAATGGATCAAAGAAGAAATCACTAGGAAAATTAATAAATAATTGGAGACAAATGAAAATACACATATCAAAACTTAGGGGACACAGCAAAAGGGAGAAATTTATAGCTATAAATGCTTTCTTATAAAAACAAGAAAAAGTTCAAATCAACAGCCTAACTTTACAATTTAAGGAACTAGCAAGAGAAGAAAAAACTAAATCCAAAGATAGCAGAAGATAGGAAATAAAGATTAGAGCAGAGATAAAGTAGAGAATAGAAAAATAACAGAGAAAATCAATAAAACTAACCATTGGTTCTTTAGAAAGATCAATAAAATTGACAAATCTTGGGTAGATGAACTAAGAAGAAAAAGAAGATTCAAATTATGAAAATCAGAAATGAAATTAAAGTGAGGACATCAGTACTGATTCTACAAGAATAAAAAGAGTTATAAGAGAGTAATACGAACAATTGTTCACCAAAAAATGGGTAACCTAGATGAAATGGACATATTCTTAGGAAACACAAAACTTACCTAGAATCAATCATGAAGAAACAGAAAATATGAATAGCGATATAACTTTTAAGGATATTGGATCAATAATCAAAAATCCCCCAGTTCAGTTCAGTCGCTCAGTCATGTCCGACTCTTTGTGACCCCATGGACTGCAGCACACCAGGCTTCCCTGTCCATCACCAACTCCTGGAGCCTACAAAAACTCATGTCCATCGCACTGGTGATCCCATCGAACCATCTCATCCTCTGTCGTCCCCTTCACCTCCTCCTTTCAATCTTTCCCAGAATCAGGGCCTTTTCCAATGAGTCGGTTCTTCGCATCAGGTGGCCAGAGTATTCGAGTTTAAGTTTCAACATCAGTCCTTCCAATGAATATTCACTGATTTTCTTTATTGACTGGTTGGATCTCCTTGTAGTCCAAGGGACTCTCAAGAGTCTTCTCCAACACCACAGTTCAAAAGCATCAATCCTTCAGTGCTCAGCTTTCTTTATAGTCCAACTCTCACATCCATACATGACTACTGGAAAAACCGTAGCTTTGACTAGACAGACCTTTGTTGGCAAAGTAATGTCTCTGCTTTTTAATATGCTATCTAGGTTGGTCATAACTTTTCTTCCAAGTAGTAAGTGTCTTTTAATTTCACGGCTGCAGTCACCATCTGCAGTGATTTTGGAGCCCCCCAAAATAAAGTCTGACACTGTTTCCACTGTTTCTCCATCTATTTGCCATGAAGTGATGGGACCAGATGCCATGATCTTAGTTTTCTGAACGTTGAGCTTTAAGCCAACTTTCTCACTCTCCTCTTTCACTTTCATCAAGAAGCTCTTTAGTTCCTCTTCGCTTTCTGCCATAAGGGTGGTGTCATCTGCATATCTGAGGTTATTGATATTTCTGCCAGCAATCTTGATTCCAGCTTGTGCTTCATCCAGCCTGACATTTCTCATGATGTACTCTGCATATAAGTTAAATAAGCAGGGTGACAATATACAGCCTTGATGTACTCCTTTCCCAATTTGGAACCAGTCTGTTCCATGTCCAGTTCTAACTGTTGCTTCTTAACCTGCATACAGATTTCTCAGGGGGCAGGTCAGATGGTCTGGTATTCCCATCTCTTGAAGAATTTTCCACAGTTTTTTGTGATCCACACAGTCAAAGGCTTTGGCGTAGTCACTAAAGCAGAATTAGATGTTTTTTCTGGAGCTCTTGCTTTTTCGATGATCCAGCAGATGTTGGCAATTTGATCTCTGGTTCCTCTGTCTTTTCTAAATCCAGCTTGAACATCTGGAAGTTCAAGGTTCACATACTGTTGAAGCCTGGCTTGGAGAATTTTGAGCTTTACTTTACTAGCGTGTGAGATGAGTGCAATTGCGCGGTAGTTTGAGCATTCTTGGGCATTGCCTTTCTTTGGGATTGGAGTGAAAACTGACCTTTTCCAGTCCTGTGGCTACTGCTGAGTTTTCCAAATTTTCTGGCATATAGAGTGCAGCACTTTCACAGCATCATCTTTTAGGATTTGAAATAGCTCAACTGGAATTCCATCACCTCCACTAGCTTTGTTCATAGTGATGCTTCCTAAGTCCCACTTGACTTCGCATTCTGGGATGTCTGGAATGTCTAGGTGAGTGATCAGCAACAACAAAAAAGGCCCTGAACCTGAGTGCTTCACAAGTGAATTCTACCAAACATATACAGAACTGATACTGTCCTTCTTAACCTTTTCCAAAAAATCTGAGGAAGAGAAATACTTCCTACTTATTCTATGAGGCCACCATTATCCTAATAGCAAAGCCAGAAAAAAAGACACAAGAACTACAGGCCAAAATCCCTTATGAACACAGATGTAAGAATATCCTCAGAATACTAGCAAATTGAATTCAGCAGCATATGAAAAGGATTACACACCACGACCATGTGGGATTTATAACTGGGATGCAAAAATCACTCAATATACAAATATCGATTGATGTTGTAAACCACAGAGAGGAAATACAGAGAGAAAACATATAATGATCCCAGTTGATCCAGGAAAGGTATTGGCCAAATTCAGTAACCTTTAATGATAAAAAACAAACTGGGAAGAGGAAAAAAACACTGTCTCAATATAATAAATGTCATATACGGAAATAAAACCAAGACCTTTTTCCTTAGATCAGGGACAAGTCTACTTGCCTACTTTCACTACTTCTAGTCAGCAAAGTACTGGAAGTCCTAGCCAGAGAAATTTGGTAATAAAACCTTCTTCCAAATTTGGGATGATATGACCTTATACAGGCGTACCTTGGAGCTAGTGTGGGTTTGATTCAAGCCCACCACAAAAAAAGCAAATATTGCAATAAAGCCAGTCACATGAATTTTTTGGTTTCCCAGTGCATGTAAAAGTTATGCTTGCACTATTAAGTGTGAAATAGCATTATGTCTGAAAAAGGGTTACATAGTTTAAGTAAAAAATTTTGCTGTTCAGTTACTCAGTCATGTCTGACTCTGCAACCCCAAGGACTGCAGCACACCAGGAGTTTGCTCAAATACATGTCCATTGAGTCAGTGATACTATCCAATGTTAACTCTCATCTGAGCCTTTAGAAAGCCATAGTAGTAACACTAAAGATCACTGAGCACCATAAGAATATGATAATCATGGAAAAGTTTGAAATATTATAAGAATTACCAAAATATGATACAGAGACATGAAGTGAACAAATGCTGTTGGAAAAAATGGCACCAATAGACTTCGGTCAGGGTTTCCACAAACCTTCAATTACCACTTTATTGTAAAAAACAAAATAGGGCAAAGTGCAATAAAATGAAGTATGTGTGTATGTAGAAAGCCCTAAAGATTCTACCCCAAATGTTAGAACAAATAAATGAATTTAGCAAAGTAGCAGGATACATAGCCAAGATACAAAAATCAGTAGTATTTTTCTATACTAGTAATTAATGATCTGAAAGAAAAATTTAGGAAAGCAATTCCATTTACAGTAGTGTCAAAAAGAATCAAATACTTAGGAATTGATTAAAGAAGTGAGAAACTTGTGCAATAAAAACTATAAGACAGAGGACTTCCCTGGTTGTCCAGTGGCTAAGACTCCATGCTCTGAAAGCAGGGGGCCCGGATTCAATCCCTGGTCAGGGAAGAAGACCCCCATATTGCTGCAACTGAGAGTTTGCATGCCACAACTAAATATCCCACGTGCCACAACGAAGATCAAAGATACCGAGTGCTACAACTAAGACCTAGTACAGCCAAATAAATAAAGATTAAAAAAAAATACAAGACACCACTGAGAGAAATTAAAGAAGTCATAGATAAATGAGGGCTTCCCAGGTGGCGCACTGGTGAAGAATCCATCCATCCATCTCCACCTGCCACTGCAGGAGATGCGGGAGATGAGAGTTCAAGCCCAGGATCAGGAAGATCCCCTGGAGAAGGGAATGGCAACTCACTCCAGTATTCTTGCCTGGAGAATCCCATGGACAGAGAAGGCTGATGGGCTACAGTCCATGGGATCGCAAAGAGTCGGACACGACTGAGTATACGTAGATAAATGAAAACACACCCCACGTTCATGGATTGGAAGGCTTAATATTGTTAAAATATCCCACACTCTCCCTTGGACTGCCTGCAAGAAAAAACTTCCTCACTATTTCCTTGGGAGAATGAGAGATTTCCCTAGTCATCGCTTTCATGAAGGAGGTAGGAAGCTCTTGTTCCAGCTATATGCAGGGGTCTCAATTCCAGCTTCTTGTCTTGGAGTGTCAACGTCATAGCTTTTACTTCTATGCTGGTATTGTTAATAAAATCCCAGCTCCTAACTGTGATACTCTATATTGGGATATAATTCCCTTCTGACCCAAGAAAGTGATGCTTCTCTCTAGATAGTCAGTATATTTAATATCTGTGTTGTATTTTATACTGCATGTCTATGTGTTTGTAGAAATGTGAGGAGCATGGGACGTGGTACGTCAATCTGCCCAATTGCCAGAACTCAAAGTTGGAGTCTGTTTCCAATTTTTCAATATTATAAATAATGCTATGAGGAATATCTTTGCCCATTAATCTTCATGCACATCTCTGGCTATTTTCTTTGGACAAATGCCTAGAAATGGTCAAAGAGTAGGAGTGTTTTTAAAGTATTTGATATATAATGCTCCGTTGGCAACCCCCAAGAATGCACCACTTTACATTCCCTGAGAATTCCTGTTTTTCTGCACCCTCATCAACATCTGGAAACTTAAAAATATATACATATATCTTTTACTTAGACTAAACATACAGTATGAAAACAGTACCTGTTACATTTTTAACTGGTTAGAAAAAAATCTAAAGAAGAATAAAAGCGTGGTGACATATGAAAATTCTATGAGATTCAAATTTCAGTATTAGTAAAGACAGTGTTTTATTGGTACCCAACTGGATCCATTCTTTAAGTGTTATCTATGGCTGCTTTCAAAATGCAATAGCAGAGACAGAGACAAAATGCAATGGTAGCTGTGACAGAGACCCTTGGTCTGCCGTGCCTAAAATATGTACTGTCTGACCACACACAGAAAAGGTTGCAACCCATGTTTTAGAGAAAATCAGCCTGTATACAAAGACACCTGGGTGCAGTTGTACAATAATACTAACCATCACAGACCGAGTGAACTACAACTACACTTAGCAACATGAATGAATCTCCCAAACATAAAGCTGAGAGAAAGAAGTCAGAAACAGAAGAATAAATATGGCCTGCATCTTCCTGGAGCCCAGTAGAGCGTTGTAAAACAAGTCTATTTGACCCATACTGACAGAAGTCAGGAGAACGGCAACCTGTGAGGGTCAGTGTAGTAACTGGAAGAGGCCGGAAGGGGGCATCTCAAGTGCTGATCTGATGCATGAGTTTGCTCTATAAAAATTCATGGAGGTTTACACTAATGATCTGTGCACTTACCTGTAGGTTAAGTTATGCTTCAGGCTTCCCTGGTAGCTCAGCTGGTTAAGAATCTGCCTGCAATGCAGGAGACCCTGGTTCGATTCCTGAGTCGGAAAGATCCCCTGGAGAAGGGATAGGCTACCCACTCCAGTATTCTTGGGCTTCCCTAGTGGCTCATATGGTAAAGAATCTGCCTGCAATGTGGGAGACCTGGGATCTGTCCCTGGGTCGGGAAGATCCCCTGGAGGAGGGCATGGCAACCCACTCCAGTATTCTTGCCTGAAGAATTCCGTGGAGAGAGGCGCCTGGCGGGCTACAGTCCACGGGGTCGCAAAGAGTTGGAGACAACTAAGCGACCAAGTGCAGCACAAGTTATGCTTCAACAAAAGTTTACAAAGAGAAAAGAGAGATGGAGATGGGCACAGCTTGGCCCACATCTGGGAACACAGAGTTACATCAAAGTGGGCCAACATATCTTCTGTATTGTCTCATCTTCTGTTTCTTAGCTGTTCCTCAGTAGTTCAGTTTTCATTTCTCTCCTCTTTACCTTTCTCCCCTGGCTTTCAGAGGAGGAACTTCTAGCTTGGCAGACCATTTCTGTGATAAATAGGAAATAGACGGCTGTTAAACAGGTTTGTCACAAATATTTATTACTATGTGACAAATCACCTCCAAGATTAATGGCTCAGACAACAATATTTTATCGTTTGCTCGTGATTCTGTGGGTCAGGCAAGACTCAGCAAGGGGTTTCTTTGGCTGCATGTGGCATGGGCCTCAAGTCTTGTATGGGGCTGAGCGGCAGTCCCAGGTGGACTACGCCAGAAGCCTTAACTCAGAGTCTGATTCTTTGGTGCTCCTTTCCACACGGTTCTCATGGGCTTCCTGATAACATGGCAGGCTCAGAGTTATCAGACTTCTCACGTGACCAAGAGCAAGAACGTGGAAGTGCCTATTCTCTTAAGCCTGGAAGTTGGGGAACTTCAATTCCATCATATTATATTCGTCAAAGGAAACCATGGGTGCTGTCATTCAAGAAGAGGGGAAATGTTGAGTGTGTATGATGATGTCGTAGTATAAAGCAAGATAAATAATCTAATTTTTTTTTTTAAATTTTGGGGAGATGGGGACTTCCCTGGTGGTCCAGTGGTTAAGACTCTGTGCTCCCAATGCAGGGGGCTGGGGTTTGATCCCAGGTCAGGGAACTAGAGCCCACATTCTTCAACCAAAATTCTCACATGCTGCAATGAAGATTGAAGATCCCATGTGCTGCAACCGAGACCTAGCCTCACAAAATAAATAATTTTTTTTAATTGCGGGAAATTGACTTCCTTCGTGGTGTGAGGGACAGAAATGCATTTGTGACCTTTTTTAATCCACCCAGAACTTTATCTCACCCAAGCGCCATTTCTGAGAACTCAATAACAAATAAACACATAATTTAATTATTTGTAGTGATGGTTAGATAGACTCAATGGACATGAATTTGAGCAAACTCCAGGAGATAGTGGAAGACAGAGGAGCCTGGTGTGCTGCAGTCCATGGGGTCCCAAAGAGTCGAGCACAGCTTAGTGACTGAACAACATCAACAAGAGACAATGGACAGAATTACCTGAACTGGAACTTGTCAACTTTTCATTTAAAACAAATAAATGCTGCTATGTACTCTGTTGAGTATGCAACTCACAAAGCACAACATCACTGCAATAGCGATTACTGTTCCCTACACTCTGGTCTAGATCAATGCTTCCCAAATGATAGCGTGCAGAGGTCAGAGTGAGGACTGATGGTGTTGCTCTGTGAATCACAGAGTGTGACTCCCACGGTGGTGGGACATGACTGGACCACAGTGAAATCCAACCAATCAGAGATCAGTAACTTCCAAAGCACAGACAGGCTGCAAACAGGGTTATTCACACCCAGCTTAATATTAAGCTGGAACAGAAATTATAAAGAACATGAATTAGTTGGTTAGGAGTGAAATGATTTATTCAGATGACAACTAATCACACACATTCATGCAAATCCATAAATGGTTGAAAACATGAGAAAGGCAGAAAATTAGATTGAGAATATATATAAAAATGGAAACAAGCACCCTAGGATGAATGTGTTTTGAATCATATCAGACCTTATCAGCTCTGTGCAGGTTCTGGAGGGATGAGCAGTGTTTCTGAGTTTGAAGAGACTATATCTGGTAAACAGTATTGGTATTTGATCATGTTATTGACACAGGGATGCAAAGATGACTTGCGATTTTTTTTTAATGTGCACACAGTAGTCTGGACATTAAAGTGATTATACCCTCAAAAGTGGGGTATGTGTGTGTGTACGCACAAAAAGATCTATTTGGTTTACAAATCTGATGAAAGTGAAGTCCCTCAGTCGTGTCCGACTCTTTGCAACCCCATGGATTGTAGCCTACCAGATTCCTCCGTCCATGGGATTTTCCAGGCAAGAATACTGGAGTGGGTTGCCATTTCCTTCTCCAGGAGATCTTCCCGACCCAGGGACTGAACCCAGGTCTCGCACATTGTAGGTAGACGCTTTACCATCTGAGCCACCAGAGAAGTCCTGATAGTCAATTTATTTAAGTTACAAGTTCAAATGCGAACTTTTCCTTTAACCATTGTTTAACATTTTTTATTGAAGTATAATTGCTGTACAACATTATATGCTACACATGTACAGTACGGTGATCCACAATTTTTAAAGGTTATGTTCCACTTTTAATTATTATAAAATATTGGTTATATTCTGCGTGTTGTGGAATATATCTTTGTAGCTAATTTTACACATAGTAAGTTTGTACTTCTTAATGCCATACCCCTATATTGCTCCTTTCCCCTTCCCTCTCCACACTGGCAATCACTAGTTTGTTCTTTATATCTGTTGAGTTTGCTTCTTTTTTCTTTTCTTAGCTTTTTGAGAACCCTCCATACTGGTTTCCACAGTGACTGCACGAATTTACATTTGCACCAACAGTGTGAGAAGGTTCCCTTTTCTCTCCATTCTCCCCAGTGTGTGTTATTTGTGGCGTTTTTTCGGACGATAGCCATTTTGACAGGCATGACATTATGTCTCATTGTACCTTTTCCTTAACCTTTTTAAGTTCAACCTAGGAAATTTATTACTCTATTTTTAAAATTCCTTTTAAGTCTAGCAAATAATATCAACCAATTTTAAGAGGTCTTTGGAAAATACTGGATCCCAGTTGTGAACTTAGTTAATTAAACACCTTCATGAATTTTAAAGTACACTTAGAACTGTTAATATATTACATTCAGTTCCCTTTTTAGTCACTTCACTTGTCTCAATTAACAAATATATTTCCAGGCATGCAAATAACTTTAAAATCTAATAAATTAAACTAATAATTATAGTGAAACCTCAGTTCTCTTAAAATATTCCAATACTATATAAGATTAGTTTTCAATTAAAATCACGTTTAGATGAATTACCCAATTACATATTTTACAGTGGTTTCCAAAACTCAGAACTTCTTTGTAACTTTAAAAAATGTATAAAATACCAAATATACATAGATTCTTTCTTTAACCCAAATATGAATTCCATAGCTTTGATTCTCTTAAAAGTTTCTGTACTTTTCCCAAGTCCTCCTGGAGCTGAGAAATTCATTCCAACCACAGATGGTAATTACCATCCCATGACTGAGCCTGCATACATTCCCATAATCTGGGCTGGCCGCTGGCTAGATTCTTGTCAACAACCCTAATGGGACACTTGAAGTCTATAAATGATTACTATGTCCAGGATGCTACACTTCACAGGAGGTGCTCTCACGACCCTCACCCTTAATTTTAAGCTGTACACATGATTAAGTTTCTTCCATGTACCTACCCCGTGGACATCTCTACAGGCTGGTAGCTTGATTTGTGGTTGAATTTTGCACGTTTGTAGTTCTCAAACTATGTACTTTTCTCTCTAGCTCTAAAGACCTTTGCACTAGAGGAATCCTAAGATGTGTAAATATCCTTTTATCTGCAAATAAGATCTTTGGAATCCATGGAATCTTTCCAGAGACTTTGATCAGATCAGATTTGGATTTTAGGGCAAAATTGCCTCATAGGCTTGCTGTGTTTTCCTCCCCAGAGGAACGTCAGGTCTTTGGTGGCTGTTGTCTGGTGATTTCAGCATACTTTTTGGATTTCCAAATTATATTCAATTTTGGATGTCTCACATGGCTTTGTCTCAACTGTGGTCACCGAATTTGAGACTGTCTTATTGACAAGAAAGTATAATATTTCTGACTGGCAAGCTAATTGTTGATTCACTTAGCAAATACCTCTTGATTTCTTTCTGTTTGCAGATATATGGTGGAGAACACAAGCTCTTTTCCTTCTGTTGCTTCTTGCCCAGACTCCTCTGTCCCTAGAATTTTCCAGTCAAGAATACTGGGGATTTCCTACTCAAGGGGATCTTCCTGACCCAGGGATCAAATCTGCATCTCTTATGTCTCCTGCATTGGCTTCCCTTGTGACTCAGACAGTAAAGAATCTGCCTGAAATGCAGGAGACCTGAGTTTTTGATCAGTCCCTTCAAATGTTAGTTGATGATATTAGGGAATTATTTTTTTTTTAATTTAGATCGGATAGGGACTTCTCTGGTAGTGCAGGGGCTAAGACTGTGCTCCCAATTCAAGGGGCCCGGGGTTCAATCCCTTTTGTCTCCTACAGGTGTGTTTTTCTGAGTCTGGTCATCTGTCTTTTTATGATCTTAGCAACAATGGGAACTCAGTGCCAGGATCTAGTCAATTCATGGGGGAGGGGTCTTCACTCTAATTCTGATTCCATCACTCCTTCTTCAGGCTTAGCTGAAATGTTTCCGTAAAGAGACACTTCTTGAATTGCAAGAACAGCATGGAAACACATCCATTATCATATGTAAAATAGATAGCCAGTGCGAACTTGCTGTGTGTCACAGGGAGTTCAACCCAGTGCTCTGTGACAACCTAGAGGGGTGGAATAGGATGCAAGATGGGAGGGGTTTAAGGAGGGAGGGGACATGTGTGAACCTATGGCTGAGTCATGCTGATGTTAGCAAAACCGTATCTGTAGAGCAATTGTCCCCCAATAATTGTATTTTGTTCTATACTTCTCAGTATTGTACAATTATAATCTTTGATAATTATTAGTGACTCGAAATAGATAAATAGCAGAAAAAAAAAGAGACTCTTCACACATCTTCAGGTTGGACACCTAGTGGTCCGAGGTAATCTGAACTTTGCACAGCACATGGCAAAATCAGACACTTCTGGTCTGCACCGGATGTCGATGGAGTCAAGCAGGTCATACCTGGGGCTCCTGGGTTTGGTTGGATTTCTGGGGGCTGTCATGGCAGACTTCTGTTTTCTGAGATTTCCTGGCACTGATCAGGACACTTCTATACATTCCAATCCAGACTTGAGCAACAGCAGGAGCCTAGGGACAATTTTCCAGGAGTATTAGTCTTCTGGGGCCACAGTAGACAAAGTGCCACAGACTGGGTGGATTAAAGCAAGAGAAATTTATTCTCTCACAGTTCTGGAGGCTCAAAGTCTGAAATCAAGGTGTCAGCAGGGCCACGCTTCCTTTGAAGGCTCTAGGAAAGGGCCTGTTCCAGGCCTTTCTCCTAGTTCCTGGTGTTGCTTCAGCGTTCGTTGACTTGTAGACACATCACTCCAATCTCTGCCTCCTTCATCACAGGGCCTTCTTCCCATGGGTCTGTCTTTTCTTTTCTTCTAAGGACACCAGTCATGCTGGGTGAAGGGTCCATCCTACATCATTATGACCTCATCATAATTTAACTAATTACATCTGCAATGACCCTATTTCCAAATACGGTAATGCTCACAGGTCCTAGGGACAGGACTTGAACGTATTTTTCGGGGCGCATAATTCAACCCGCAACACCAGGGAACCCAGGGTGTAGAGGCAGTGGACATTCCTCCTGCCAGCAGCATCCTGCTGACCTTGGGGAAGTAGGTGGGCTGGCAGAGAAGTCCTGGGGAACAAGGGGTTGGATTTGCTGGGACAGCGCTTCTTTCCCTAAAACGCTCTTCTGTACTGTAGCTGAAAATTGCTGTCCCTTTGGAATGTTCAAAGGACACAGTGACTAGATGTCAAAGGTATAGACAGGACCCTACGTTCCGCACGGCTTTTGCTTATTTTAATGCTGTGTGACACACAGAGCTCAACCCAGTGTTGACAACATCACCAGGTTGACATTATTATTAACATTTTTTTTATACAGGGGGTCTGCTGTGGTCTATTATGTTGGTGTGCCCCCACGTTCATATATTGAAGTGCATGTGTGTGTGCTCAACTGCTAAGTCATGTTCAGCTCTTTGCAACTCCATGGACTGTAGCCCGCCAGGTTTCTCTGTCCATGGGATCCTCCAGGCAAGAATACTGGAGTGGGTTGCCATTTCCTCCTCCAGGGGATTTTCCAGACCCAGGGATTGAACCCGCATCTCTTGTGTCTCCTGCATTGCGGGTGGATTCTTTACCACTGAGCCATCTGGGAAGCCCATATGTCAAAGTCCTAACCCGCGATGTGATGGTGTCAGGAGATGGAGCCTTCGAGAGCTGTTTAGGTCATGATGATGAGCTACAAGAATTCAATCAACGTTCTTTTAAAAAAAAGACCTCACAAGGCATGGGAAGAATTCTCCCTGAGAGCCTCCACAAGGAACCCAACCTGGCCACACCTGGATTTTAGTTTTCTGGCTTCCAGAATGGTGAGAATAAATTGTTGTTGTTTTACACCTCAATAAAATAAAATAAAGGCAACCTCACAGCGCTCCCTAAAACCTTTCCGCTTTGTGAAGACACACCCGATCATGCTGGCACCCTGACCAAGGGCTTCCCAGCCTCCGCAACTGCAAGAAATGAATGTCTCTTGTTTATAAGGCACTCTGTTGGTGGTGTTTTGTGGAAGCAGTCTGAAAAGGGTCCCGCCTTTTCATCTGGCACTGCAAAATGTACACAGCAAACTGTGTAGTCAGTCCTGGGAAGGGACATGAGGCAGAAGAGAGGCAGAGGAAACAGGCAAAAATCAAACACTGCTCACGGCGTGGTTGGCTCAGGGCTGGCTTCTTGCCCACTTCTACTTCTGTGCCAGGTAAGCCAGGCTGGACTTCACAGAGACATGGCCTCAAGTTAAATGACAAACAAATCCAGACTGTTAAATAAGCTCTCTTATCACGCACAGCTGAGTAGCCCTTGGCACCTCTTAAATGCTAAACAAAGCCCTATTGACTATGAAGTTGAGTAAGGAAAACACTAAGCAGATGGCTCTCTGAATCAGTATTGTAAAGTGTGTGTGTGTGTGTGTGTTAGTTGTTCAGTCGTGTCCGACTCTTTCGTGACCCCATGGGCTGTAGCCCTCAAGGCTCCTCTGTCCATGGGATTGTATCCATTTTTTCTTGTCTTTGGACCCATGATACATCAGCTCTTCTGGGGTCTTTAGCCTGCTGGCCTTGGATTGAACTCATACCACTGGCTCTCCTGGGTTTCCAGATTGCTAACTCAACTTTTCCTTACTCAGCCTCCATAATCACTTGAGCAAATTCCTTATAATGAATCTCTTGATATATGTATCCCGTTGGTTCTGTTTCTCTGGAGAACTCTGACTAATACAGAGGTCAGATAAGATAGTTGATGCTTTTTAGCAATAGCCAGATCACACTGCCCTAGTTACTTATATTCTCTGGGCCTTGATTTCCCCACTATGAAGCCTAGGTGCAACAAATGTTACCATCAATTATATGTATATTACAGGGCTTCTCTACCTCAGCACTAGAAATATTTGGGTCTTAAGAGTTTCTGTTGTGGGGCTGTTCCGGGCCCTGTAGGATGTTGAGCAGTATCCCTGGCTTCTTTCTACTCACTGGATGCCTGGAGCATCCTTCCATCCAGTTATGACAACCAAAAATGTCTCCAGATGTTGCTAAATGTCGCCTGGGGGCCACAGTCGCCCGGTCGAGAAGCACTGGTATGTAACAAATATCTCGGGCTTGTTGTTCCAGGATCTAATGACGTTGCCTGTGTTCCAAAAGTGTTCCATTCACGCTACAAAAGAGACTGATTTATAATGCTGGTGTCATCAAATGAAAAAAAAATTGTTAATAACCCAGAAAGTGCTCATTTCTGTGTCGGATAAATCTGCCCTCTTGTTTCTGTAAGCCTGAGACTTCCAAGCTGGTCTGCTTGGCTCATAGAGCAGAAGTCTGCAGTTGAAGAATCTGTTTTTCCAAACCCACAGGGGACCAGAGTCATAATCCTAAACAGGAGAGAACCCAGCCAGGAGGAAGCATGTGTAGTATGCCGGCTCATGGCAGCTGTGTCTTCTGAAAATTATGGTTCGCCTGGAATACATTTCCATTTGGCTCGCTAGCATTCTGTCGAACATTACCCGAGGGTTGGGAAGGAGAAGAAGTAAAAATATAGCTTTGGGAGGGGAGACTTGGAGAGGAAGGAAGTGGGTGACAGCAAACATTCTAAGTTTGGATGAGAAATTGGTCTTCTTTTTTTTTTCCTTTAAACCTGAAGTTTAATAACCCAGGTACAAATGGGGAGTCCGCCTACAACATGACAGCCGTGAACTGACGCCAAGGACACTGCTATGCACGAGGAAGCCAACACATGGCAGCAGAAAGCACTACAGTGACCAAACAGACTGCCTGCTTCATCCACACAGCGAACCCTTTTGGAATACTCTGCACCTCTCTGGAGCGGAAGATCAGGCCATGAGAAAACTTCATCTCAAAACTGCACAGATCTTCCCCAATCAAGGAAGTCCCATTTGAGGAAAGCACTCCCAGGGTCCCCGTCCACACTCAAAAGTGAAACAAGGGTTTTTCCTATCACAAGTCACTTAAGTGTTTGAAGTTAAGCGACTGAAATCCATGAAAGAAAACCTCAGGGAATAACCCCACACACCCCCTTTTCTCCTGGAAATAGTGAAGGACAGGGAAGCCTGGCCAGTCCATGGGGTCTCAGAGTCGGACATGACTGAGCGACTGAACAACAACCCCTTTTAGTTCCCAAGCCTGGGGAGAGGTCTCGGATTAGAGATGTCTGCGTTGCTCTCTGCCTTTGCAGTCTTGAAACTGGCAAGACAGGAATAAGCCAGAACTCCATCTAATCTTCCCCACAGCTTGGGGATTTGCATTATTTAAATATATGGGAAGCGCCCATCATTGAGTAACTATTCCAGCATTTAAAGAATGCCAAACAATGAGCCATTTCTTCTTCAGACCCACTCCTGCCCATTTCCTGAGAAAGACCAGCCTTATTCTCCCTAACACATAACACACGCACTCAGTTCTTCCCGATTTAATGGCAAAGCCGGAAGGTGACAGTCCCTTCAAGACATCTCCATCAATTTCTCTTGCATCCCAAAGCCCCACACAGGTCTTTCGGGACCATCAGCTTCTGCCTGGGACAAACATTACAAGTCCAAAGGGAAGATGGGGCAAACACACAGGCCCTCGGTCACCCCATGTTCTCCTTTCTTCCTTTAGTTGCCTCATTTGAGGAAGACAAATGCGGCGGGCCTGCTTGGCTTCTCTGAGTCAGAGAGGTCCAGGGAGGCTGTGTGGGCCTGTGGATGAAGCTTTTTCAGGTAGGGGCTTCAATGTGTCTCCACTTGCATGCATGACATTTCTTCCGAATTCTCCTCGGTTGATGTGCAAACGAAATTAGGAATACCTGTAGATGTTGTCATGATGATCAAATGGTGTATATTTGCTAAGTATTTCAAAGAATAAGCACAGCCGACTGTCTCTCGGCAGCTACATGTGCCAAGGGGCAAGGGCTCAGGACTTGGGAATTGAAAGACCTGAACCTCAGTTTCCTCATCCACACCATCTTCCTTTTGGTCTCCCAAGGCCTCCCCTGAGTTCTGAATCTGAAGCTGGCACCCTGGCTTGGTTTGTAGAGAAGTCACAGTCCCAGGTGCCTATTTCTGGGTTTAGTCCTTGACTTGAGGGGGTAGGGGCACACAGACTCTTTCCTGTTCTCTGCAGCATCGCAGCACCTTGTGGGTCCACCACCAGTCCAAAGGAGTCCAGGAGATCTTATCGTCAGTGAAAGGCCCGTCAACACTTGCCTCTTAGCTCCTCATGGGCTGTAGCTTCCCCCACCCCTGACTCTTTATCTGATACTTTTTCATCTTGCCTTTCCTTCTATGAGTTCTTTGATGTGTGTGGGTGTTCTCTCTCTGCAGAGGTTGGCATCACTCCAATGCACTCCAGCCCCATTCAGGATAATTTCGAGTGATAGCACCCAGATTTGTGAAATTCTGAGATGACACGATGCCTGGGAGGGCGGGGCGGGAATGCGGCTTCAGCTTGGCCATGGTGGGTGGTGGGGTGACTGTAGCGTGGGCAGGGGGAGGGGCACAAGGCGGTGGCAGCCCCCTTGGTAATAAACCACGGCAATCAGAAGGGAAGATGTCACCGCGGGGATCCTCAGCACTGGGCCATTCTCTGGAACATGCAAGATCACAATGTATTTGTTCTTTTGATACTCTGTGCCCCTTTCCCTTGGACATTTAATGGCTGTGCATGTTTCACTAAAAGGACTCCAGCGGTGGAATTTCCGGCATATGACATTCGGGTGGGGGTAGACTCTCGGAGAGCAAGGAAGCTTCTGTGCTCTGGTGGGAGAAGAGGCGGAAAGGCCTCCTTCGGACGTGTCCCAATTACAGTCTCCATGCCTGCACATTCCTTTTTAAAACAATTTTCCCCTTATAAAAGGAATAGAACCCTTTTACAAACCATTTCGAAGGCAAATAACTAAAAAAGCAACCATCCCACTGAAGGAATGTAAACTGCTGTGAGCATTTGGGGAGATTTTCCTCCTGTTGCTTCCCCTATGTAGCTAGATTTGGACCGCTTTTAGGGTTTTTATTAGAACTTTTTGTATGACTGTAACAGTGTTTTAAAACCTCTCTGATACTTTCCTGCGTTTCCTGGCATTGTCTTGTGGCCAGAGAACTGGGGCACTAAATAACTGGGGGAATTTGGAGCAAGAGAGAGCCAGCCCTGTCTTTGGACTTCAGTTTCCCCAGCTACGAGTTGTGCATGTAACATAAAATACCAATAGCCATAGAAGTTTCATGTTTTAGGAGCTGACCTGGCTTCCTCTCAAGCAGAGGCCTACTTGGGTCTCCACTCAAACCATCGGATCTCTCAAAACTGGAAGGCGGAAGAGCTCAGGGCAGGGCAGGGGGACCTCGCATCAACCCTGCTGGGGCTCTTCGCTCTGGGGAGGAGAGAAGAGGGAGGAGCGCGGGCAGCAGGAGGGGAAGACCGAGGAGCAGCAGGGGCGAGCGTTGGGAGGGTGACTCCACGCGGGCGGCGGCAACTCGAGTTGATCCAAGGGAGATCACTGCAGGCGGCGGCACACAGGGCGGGGCCGGGTGGGCGGTGCAGGCGGCAGGAGGCAGGCGGGCACCGGTGCGCGCGGGCGCCGGGCGGAGGATGCACCGGGCGCGGCGGGCGGGTCCCGCGGCCGCCCCCGCGCCCCCGAGCGCCGGGCCTTAGTGCTGGCGGACGAGGCGGCGCGCGTGGGGCGGCCGGGGCGGCGGCGGGGCCCGCGCCCGTCATGCCGTGGTTGAGCGGCGGCCGGCGGCGGCGGCGGGGACAGCCCCGCGAGGCCCCGCGGGGAGCCACCGCAACCGGCGCAGCCCCCGCGGGAGCCGCCGCCGGCCGCGCCCCCCCCGCCGCGGCCCCCGTGCCCCCGGCTCCCTCGGCGCCCTCCGTGCCGCCACCGCCTCGGGCCCGGGAGAGCGCCGAGCTGCCGCTGCCTGCCGGCTGGGAGGAGGCGCGCGACTACGATGGCCGAGTCTTTCTACATCGACCACAAACACGCGCCAGACGTCGTGGATCGACCCCCGCGACCGGTAAGGCAGTGGGGGCGCGGGCCAGGGTTAGGGCACCCCATACCTTGGGCCCAGGGAGAGGATCGAGGACCCGGGGGGCCTCCGGGGTCTGGGCGAAGATCGTGCGTCCTCCGGGCCCGGAGAGGACCCCGGACGCCCCCACCCCCGGGACCCTGCCCAAAGATCGAGGCTCCCCCTCTCCCGGCTTCGAGCCCCTGGTGTGCGGAACCCCGGCTTCCACCGCGGGACGGACACTCTTACTTGGTTCCCTCACGTCACCCGCTGACCGATGCCTGGGAGCTGGGCGCCTGGAATTTCCTCTCCAGGGGCTGACGGATGGCCATCTTCCTTTTTCCGCCACAGTCTCGCCCATCCCTGCCGGGCCTCTGCGGCCCACCGCCCCCGACTGTGGGCCCACAGGCGCCCCTCAGCCCCGCGGTGGCCAGATGAGCTGTCATCTTGTAGCACAACCGTGCGTCCCAGCCTCGTGGTGTGGGTTCCTTGTCTGGCGGCTTCAGCCTAGTTTCCAGCGAACACTGTGCCAGATGGGACACTTCAGAGTCTTTGGAGTAACCATCAGACTGGGGTGGTTACTCTTCAGCGCCTTAGAAAGTGACTTCAAATTCTGGTTGAAAAAGCCTTGTGTACTGTGGCCAGAATGGATTATGATTAGACCCATATGCTTCTGGGATAAAGGGAAAACAAGAGTTGAATTTTAGTTTTCCTTTCTGTGCAAGATGAGAGGAGAGCCTTCAGTTGTCTT
Source organism: Okapia johnstoni (assembly GCA_024291935.2). Classification (NCBI taxonomy): domain Eukaryota; kingdom Metazoa; phylum Chordata; class Mammalia; order Artiodactyla; family Giraffidae; genus Okapia; species Okapia johnstoni. The sequence goes on from CM044305.1 coordinate 6,212,102, forward strand.
AATATTCATGTGAAGGAATCCCCCGAGTGAAAAACGGATGCTTCTGAAAGCAGTGCTAGATTGCCATTAAGTTTCACGTAATGACTTTTTCGGTAACTTTTTGTTCCATTGCCTGTTGGTTTCAGTGGTTCAGCTGCTTTTGGGGAGAGGCATTTTGGGATTCTGTTGAAACCCAGGGATTCCAGTGATTATCTGATATCTTGTCCTCTCTGGAGCAACTTCTCTCCAGGTTGGGCCTGAGTACCAGAAAGGAAATACTGCAAGCTTCCCAAATGATTTTAAAACTTGAAAAGGCCCAGCGTGGTGACAGGCTCTTACATCCTCCTACCTGCACAGGAAAGGCAGTGCTACATGGCACTGGCCTTTGAAAATAAACTTTTCAGGAGGGAAGCTGCTGAATTATTGTTTGAAGATTTCTCTAGGTTCAAATAGGGAAAGACAAAGAAAGGCAAAAGGCTCGTGGTTCCCTAACATTCTCTTTGAACCTGGCCAACTTCTGGACTCAGAAGCTCAGAGAAATTATAGCACAGTTTATTGGCTTAAAAAGGTGCTTCGTTATTTTGAAAACCAGGTGAGATCATATTATAATTTTAAACTAAAGCCTAGAGCCACAGCTGTCTGATCAAGCCTTGGAAGGTTCTGGAGTTGGTAGAACTGCTATGAATGTGGTGCCCTTCTATGTTGCATGTCTGTTAAAAATCCAAACAACTGGAAAATGAACCAATTGAAAGTACTGTTTTGCTTACAAAAGGTGAAGACCCATTTTATAAAGATAATAGAAAACAGTTGTGGTCACATTGGAGTGTAGATTCATGAGGAAAAATATAAATGCAAGAATTTCAATTTTATCGGCACAATTCAAGACATAGGTGAGCTGACCCCACAGAAGACAGCTGGTAGAATCTTCCTTTCTGTGTATTTCATACACATCGTCTGCGTTCCTCCTTCCAGAAAGCTGTGTTACCGAATGACATTTTCACCCTTTTCGGACATCACTCATGCTACAGATTTTTAAAAAGTCCAGTTTCTAATGCTCAGAGTGTCGATGGAGTGAACAAAAGTGGATGTTTTGCATTTTTTTTGTAAAGTAAAAACATGTGTACAGTTTTATGAGACATTGTTTTTATAGTGAGTGAAAATTCAGTAAGGGACAGCTTGCACTTCAGCTCCCATAATACCTTGCCCGAAATATGTATGGAATGTTCAGCAAGCCACAAACATTTAAGTGGAGTCTACGGAAGGGTGTAAATGCTGTAATAGTCATTCTCCTTCTTCTTTCAAAACAGAGCCCTGCCGATTTTTATTAGTGACTGGTTATCCTTTAAGGTTGTGATTGATTTTTATGATATGGAAAAAATTGTGTGTTGGAGCACAGCATTTTCTCCTTGTGCATCTGACACTTAAAACCCTTTTTGAGTCGAGTTTGATTCACATGACCAGAAAACGGTATTCAAGAAATGAAGACTTTCCCCAAACAGCTTCCAAATGGAGAACTGTCAGAAGAGGCAAAGAAATAGGTTCTTAAAGACAATGAAATTACGGAGAAATAGATGAATGTAGTCGGTTAGGTGAAGATTGTTGCTGACTGAAAGCATTTCATATATAATTTATGAAAGCTGTAATAGCATAAAATATGCTGCTGTAAGCAAGGTAACGGAGGGCCAAGGGTTGTGAACAAACTCTTCTAGAGTTGTACAGTAATTCCATTCAGTGTTGTGTCTAACAGCATTTGTATTGCCAGCTCAGGGCATGTTGGTGAATTATTGTAGCTGTACTTTCTTTTTCATGTTACAACAAAGAGGTTGCAAACCTAGGGAAATATCTTTACAGATGTGGCTACAGATGTGTAAAAAACTCAGTATTTTCAAAATAGAATTTTTTAATTTTTTAAAAATTAATTTATTTATTTTAATTGGAGACTAATTACTTTACAATATTGTAGTGGTTTTTGCCATACATCACATAAATCAGCCATGGGTGTACATGTGTCCCCCATCCTGAACCCCTCTCCCACCTCCCTCCCCATCCCATCCCTCAGGGTCATCCCAGTGCACCAGCCCTGAGCACCCTGTCTCATGTATCCAGCCTGGACTAGCAATCTATTTCACATAGGGTAATATACATCAAAACAGAATTTTTTTAGTTGGATTATGAACTCACTGTAGGTTTAAATTCACTATTTCTGCAGATCAGTACTGTGCATATAATTTTCATAGTTTTCTGGGAGTCATACCCCAAAACTTTGTTTAAAAATAAACAGTTGGAACTTCCCTGGCAGTCCAGTGATTAAGACTCCTTGTTTCCAATGCAGGGGCACGGGTTCGATTCCTAGTCAGGGAACTAAAATTCCACATGCTACACGGTGAAGCCAAAAAAATCAAATCAGCCAGTCAATAAAGCTAATTCACCATTTCTGTGACTGGTATTTTCTGTGGGTGAATTGCTTGTGGTTTACATTAGTGGCACATATGTATTCCACATATATTAACTTGGAGGTCAATGGCCACTTTATAAAAAGGTATTTACCATTTAGATGGAAAATACGGGAAGAACTTTTTTGCCTCTCTTGGAAAAATTTGGTGCCTTTGATACTTGTATATATGTCTGCTTCTTTTGAAGTTGTATTGTTATTAACCTTTAGATGGACTGAGTGGTTGAAACTTACTGTTCTGTTTTCCATGGCTCAGTTGGGACTGTACATTACTGGAAATGCCAACCTCAGGCACTTTAAGAGTGGTGGACATAGCGCATTTGAGATCAAAGCAGAGTATAAACGATCAGGATGATGGTGGCAGGCCCAGATTATATCAAGACAAAAGCTTTTAGGGGTCCATTTGTTCACTAGCTGGGGTTTGACCTGCGCGACATGGAGAAATCCTGTGATATCTCAAAAGTCCTTGGAACAGGCTATTGCTTTAAAGAGGAAACAATCCATGGTTCTCGAATTTTGCCAGGTCAGAGCCCCACATAACAGAGCCAGATGACACCATTGCTGTCTTCTTAGAACCTGTATTCAGTGTTAATTAATAGGAGGTTTACTGTATTTTGGGCTTTCTTGATGGCTCAGCAGTAAAGAATTCGCCTGCAATCCAGGAGACACAAGGACATGGGTTCGATCCCTGTGTTGGGAAGATCCCTTGGAGAAGGAAATGACAACCACTCCAGTATTCTTGTCTGGGAAATCCCATGGACAGGAGCCTCGAAGGCTACAGTCTATGGGGTTGCAAAGAGTTGGACACGACTGAGCATACACTCAACTCAACTTAGTATATTTATTCCACAGGGTCTATTTTGGGATTATTATCAACTTTGTGATAAATAATGATTTTTCCATTTTTCATTCTTTTAAGATTATAGGGGTGTGTGTGTGTGTGTGTGTGTGTGTGTGTATACATAGAGGAGTGTTTTGCTTTTAAAGCCATAAGGAGTGGACTTCTGTAAGAATCTTCTTCCATTTAGATTATCAACAACCATTTCTTGATTTGTTCTTGGTTTAATATCTTTCTTTTTTTTTGTTTAAGAAAAGTGAGTGGAAAAGTCATTCATTTCTAAAAATAGCTCCCGGATGTTTGGAAATCTCTAAGTTTCCTTTTCTTCCCTTTCGCTCTGATTTTGGAAGTGGAAATTGTGTTTCCCCTTCTCCTGTAGGTTCTACTGCAGAAACCCGTGGGTCAAGTAACGTGTTAAAGGTCACTTTAACACTTGAGCCCAGTGAGCTCTTCTCGCCCAGGTCTGTTTGCTATTTGGCTGCCTTTTCGGTAAATTCAGTAAAATTAATCTGATGGAATAAAAGCAGAGCTAAAATTTCCTGACTTCAGTTATTCTCATTTAAATCCAGTCAAATGAAGTAATATTTATAGGTTCTTGGCCTCCTGTGTGCTAGGATAGTGGATGGAGACCAGGTTTGTCTGGGAGATGGGAAACCCAGAAAATGTAGATAGTGATGGTTGCCAGACACCATCAGCAGAAGGTGATGGCTTCTGAGAAAAGGAGGTGGCTCACTAGAGCCTGGGGGTTCTTTATCCTTGTCCATTGTCTCCTAGGTTGAGTGTATCTCATGCTTCCTTAGCATTGGGGATGAGAAGAATGCTGCGGACAAGGAACTGCTAGGTGTTTGAAATAAGGATGGGAACCAGTTAGCTTGACTGACCCAGAGTCTTTGTGTTAGGCAGGTCAGGCTCAGGCAAGACCACATGGAGCTTGAATCCTCCAGCTTTGGGCTTAAAAGAGCCAGGATGACCTCTTTCCTCTCCTCATGTTGCATGTGAGGGCCACAGCCAAGGGGTATGTCCCACCCACTGTGGGAGGAACCGGGACTTGAGCTGAATCTTCTGACCATGATCCAAGGCTCTGTCACAGACGCCACCCCACTGCCCTGTCCCTATTCAGTTTGAGGCATCCTGCCTCTCTTCATTTGTTTGTTGGCTCATCCATCCATTCATTCAGTAACTGTTGCACAGCCTCCCCATCTCAGGCACCTTTCTGGGTCCAGGAAGCACCGGTGGCGAGCACCAGCAGACAGGTGCCTGCCTCCATGGGGCTCACACGTGCTCGTGTTCTATTTACCCTGAGGCCTCACTCTGTTCTTCCTGCCTCTTGCTTTCTCCCCGCTGGGGTCCCTTGGATCTTAGGACATATGAGGGGTGCTGCTTGTGGACCACACTCCAAGGCACTGTCACTGAAAGCCGACAAAGGCTGCATGAGTCGTCAGTGGGACAACAATGGAACTGAAGCCCGGGGGCTTGCTTAGTAACCTTGCTTCCCAGAGCCAACGAAGAGTGGCGTCTGTCTGACTCCAGACTTGAACCGAAATCTACTGTCTATACCTTCCCCTCCCTTGGCTCGGTAACCGTGTGCCCCCTGTGCTATGTTCGATTTCCCGGTTACTTTCTTTGTTGTTTGATATTTAACAGACCTCCTCCCTGCCCCTCCCACCCAGATAGAAGAATGTCCATGGCCAAGTCTCCTAAATCGATTGATAAGTTACGTTCCCACAGAAATGGCCTTGGGAGGTGGGATTAAGTTAAGAATCCTGAAATGAGGTGATCATCCTGGATTATCTGGCTGGGCTTAGGGTGAGCAGAAGAGTCCTGACCAGAGGGAAGCAGAAGGCTCAGAGTCAGAGAAGGAGATGCGACAGCAGAAGCAGATGTTGCAGTTGTGTGGCCATGAGCCAAGGAATGTAGGCGGCCTCTCGAATCCGGAAGAGCCAGGAGGTGTATTTTTCCTTAGCACCTTCCAGATGGAACGCGGCCCTGCTAACACCTTGCTATTGGCCGAATGAAACTGATTTTTGACTTCTGACCTCCAGAACTGTGAGACAGTAAACGTGTTTTGTGTTCAACCTCCTGATTTGTGGCAGTTCCTTACAGCAGCAGTAGGAAACTACCACACCCTGTGTGTTGTTTTCCCAGAGAGAATGAAAGGGTCTGGTCAGCCTGGTGTCGTTTGATAGGAGCCGCACGGGCTGAGGTGTCCTGGGTGCTCAGGGGCTGCTGGGCCAGGCATTTTACATCCGTTTTTCTCCCAGGCTCCTCACAACACCCCTAGGAGTCCTGTTCATCGTGAGTGGGGCCTGGAGTTTCAGTCACGTGAGGCACCAAGTCCTGCTTGATGAGCTAGCCACTTACGAGCGATGGACAGAGTGCGCTTCTGACAGAAGAAGTCAGTCGGAAATTGTTGGAGATTTTCACAGATGCTGATGGACCTGAGCTAGAGATATTCAGGGCTCTTGGACTAGAAAAATTGAGGATTATGTCAGAGAAATTGTGAAGGAGACAAGCAGTGCACAGGACTTAGCCAATCCTTGAATTAAGGCAGGGGAAACCAGGAGGTGGGGGGTGTCAAAGGAACCTTTTTTGCTGACACCTTAGGAGTAGTTGGGACTCAGCAGGGGCTGAGGTGGAGGCCTCCTGTTAACCCCACTATCAACCATCACTATTTTTGCCACCATTGTTGATGATAGTGTTATGTTCAGTGATTTGGTTATGTAGAAAAACAAGTGGGGTCATTCAGCGTGCTGTACTGCTGATAGACAGGGGCCTAAAAGGTGTCCAAACTGAGCAGGTGTTACTTTAGACTGGGGTTTCGAAGCCCTGGCGCTGTAAATGTTTCAGTTCAGTTCTAGTTATCCAGTTGTGTCCGATTCTTTGTGACCCCGTGGACTGTAGCACGCCAGGCTTCCCTGTCCATCACCAACTCCCAGAGCTTGCTCAAACTCATGTCCATCGAGTCGGTGATGCCATCCAACCATCTCATCCTCTGTCACCCCCTTCTCCTCCCTCCTTCAGTCTTTCCCAGCCTCAGGGTCTTTTCCAATGAGTCAGTTCTTCGCATCAAGTGGCCAAAGTATTGGAGCTTCAGCTTCAGTATCAGTCCTTCCAAATAGTTGGGACTGATTTCCTTTAAGATTGACTGGTTTGATCTTGCTGTCCAAGGGACTCTCAAGAGTCTCCTCCAACCTGTGTCTGTGAGTGTTCAGGGGTGGGTAATTCTTTATTGTTGGACTGTCCTGCGTAGTGGAGGATAGTTAGCAGGACACCTGGACAGGCTGCAGCATCTCTGGTCTCTCTGCTGAGTGCCTGCCAGTAGTGCACCCCTCCAAGTCATGGCAAAACCAAGAGTGACTTCAGACATGACCAAGTGTCTGCCAGGGAGCCAGGTGGCCTGATGAAGATGCTCAGTCATGTCCAACTCTTTGTGACCCCATGGACTGTAACCTGTCAGGCTCCTCTGTCCGTGGGATTCTCCAGGCCAGAATACTGGAGTGGGTTGCCATGCCCTTCTCCAGGGGATCTTCCCGACCATGGGATCGAACCCATGTCTCCTGCATTGCAGGTGGATTCTTTACCATTTGAGGCACCAGGGAAGCCCTCATCTACCATAGAACGTACCATTTTAAAGTGCATCATATAGTGGTTGTTCATACATTTACAAGGTTATGTGACCACCACTGCTGTGTGATTCCAGAATAGTTTCATTGCCTCAGAGAGAAAGCCTATACCCATTAATAGTCACTCCCTATCTCCCCATCTCTTGGCAACACGAGTCTGTTCTCTGTTTCTCCAGATTTTTCTGTTCTAGACATTTCGTGTACGTGGAGTCATGCAGTCTGCGGACTCCTGCGTCTGGCTTATCTCACTCGGCATCATGTTTCAAGATCTGTCCACATCGCAGCCTGGATCAGTGCTGCATTCCCTTTCCTTGCCAAATACTGTTCCCTGGTGGGGCTGCTGCCTTGGAGCGACCTACCTGTCCAGGTGTCCTTGCAAGATCTAGGAAGTAACTGTGTCTTTAATTCCACGAATGTCAGCTCCTAGCTGTTTTACTCACAGAAAAATGACCATTCTTCTGTTTACAGTGTCAAAATATAAACATGATCTTGTGTACTCGGTGGAAAAAAGAGCTCGCAGACTGGCTGTGATCAGCTGTTGTCTGTTCTCATTGGTCTTCTGCTTGTTTTGGCTCCTTGAGAATGGGGAGCGGGCTTCGCCACTGGAGACGTGCACAGTCTCGAGCTGGCTGGGAGCTTCAGGAATGCTGGCGCCTCTGCACCAGGGCCAGGTAGCCCCGAGTTTTAAGCTCTCCTGGAGATTACAATGTACAGCCAGGAGTCACGGTGTGGCCCCAGGGCTAGTGGAGAAGTGAGGCATGCAGTTAACCATGCAGTGCTGATGGTTAACAGAATTGGGGGACTGGGTGCATTTATGAATTTTTCTCTGCCAATTGGTCGAAGATGGTCATCTGTCTCATTCTGAAGGAGGAGAAGGTGCCCTCATCCTGTGCCTCATTGCTCGCGCAACTGCAGGACCTTGCTTGTCATGTCAGGGACCAGGCTGTGTCACTTCCAGCCAGTTCGCCAGGGCTCCAGTCTCCAAGGGGTGGGGGGAGCCTGGCATTCAGAGAGCAGCCCAGAGATGGTCTGGCTTCAGCCACCCATCCTCGCCCCCTCCCCTCCATTCCCCTGTCCAGAAATGCCCCTCGCACCCACAGGCCTTCTTTGAAGAGAAAAGGAAAGATTGTAAAGGGTGGTGGTGGGAGGGGCTGGTGCTGGCCTGACGTCATGGGATGGATCAACTTCGATGCCAAAGGAGCGAAAAACTTGGTAAAAATTAATTGCTTGACATCCTAGTGACCAAAGAGCTGCCTGATGGAGTTTTTCTTTACAAGCAGCTGTGAGCGCTTCTCTCCTGCAGACCAGCCCCCCCCCCCCCAGCACCCCAAGGCTCTGCGGGCTCTGTGCTCTGATACACAGGTGTGCATGCCTGCCCTTTAATAAAATGTGCAGGCCCGCAGGGACCTTGGGGTGTTTTTCTATGACATGGGGGACCCACTGAAGCATTCCTTCCTGCCTTGTTGGAATGACACAATGTGGAAATATGCAGAACATGAGAAAGTCCCCAGCTGCCCCCTTCCCTGGTAAAGCAGCATGATAAGAGCTTGCTGTGTGGCCTTTTCTCCACCTGTGCCTAAGTGTATGTGCAGAAGCCCAGATCTTTGTTTCAGAAGTTTACATAAATGCAATCTTGCTGTCAAAAAAAAATTTTTTTTTTCTGTGACTTGCCGTTTTCATTTAACACTATGTCTATGTGCTCTTTCCACCGTCAGATTGTACAGGTCTACAACCATTCTCTAAAAAAACTTGTTTTTATTGATGTAGAGTTCACAAAACAAAATAACTCATTTTAAAATAAACTACTCAGTGGCACTTGGTACATCACCAGTGTTGTATAGCCACCCCCTCTATGCAGTTGCAGAACATTTCCATCACCCCAGAAGGAAACCTTGTGGCCATGAAGCAATGGCTCCCCATCCCTCCTCCCCCAGCCCTGGCAACCACCAAGCCACCAGTCTACTTCCTGACTCCGGATTTACCTGTTCTGGGCTTTTCATGCAGGTGAAATCGTCTCTATTTAATTCTGTACACATGGCCTGTTACGTCAGGCTTTTCTCACCTCGCCTAATATTAGTGAGGTTCCTCCACATTGTAGGGACCTGGTTTTGTGCTTTTGCTCTTGGCTTAATGCAGAGGACACACCATCCTGTGATCCTGAGGGCTGCCAGGTGAACTTTGCCCACAGGAGCTGCTGTCATCCTTTAAGAAAAATCAGTTGAGACTCAAAGAAAAGAGCATCTTAATTTAGGTTTTAGTTTGTTACTTTGAGAAAGAGAGAGTCTAAAATATTTCAAATTTCTTTTTAAAATTAGGAACAAGTAGCCAGAAATGAGCATGTGGTAGGATTTTTAATAATCTAGATGTGCCCTGTGAGATGGAGAATGAAAAGTGTTAGTCACTCAGTCGTGTTCAACTCTTTGCGACTCCATGGACGGTATCCCACCCAGGCTCCTCTGTCCATGGAATTCTCCAGGCAAGAATACTGGAGTGGGTTGCCATTCCCTTATCAAGGGGATCTTCCCTACCTAGGCATTGACCTGGGGTCTCTTGCATTGCAGGCAGATTCTTTACTGTCTGAGCCACCAGGGAAGCCCCTGGTGATGGAAGATAACGCATAATTAATATATCCTAGCCCTTTTCCTCAAGGTGATGCAAATGCAGCTGGGGAAACAAGAAGGACCTATATAAAAGAATAGGCCAGCAACGCAGCGGTTACCAGCCTGCTGCCAGGGTCGGTGGCGGGGGGCAGTGAATAGGGGGAAGACGGTCAGCCTTGAAGTCAGAGAATCTCAAGGGTCCAAGTACACTCCTGTGCCTTCACCATGCCCCCACACAATCCCTGAAGTTCCTTGTGGGTGGATTCTCTTACATGTACGAGAACAACAAGGCTTGTTGTCAGTCGCTGAACTGATGCTGCCCCTGGGAGATCTTAGGACAGGGGTTGGCAAACAGCAGCCTACAAGCTGAATCCGGCCGGCCACCTGTTTTTTATACCGCCTGCCCGATAAGAATGGGATTTCCACTTTTAATTGGTCGAGAAAGAATCAAAAGAAGAGTCGTATTTCATGGAAGTGATGTGGATTTAAGTCTGTGTCTATAGATAAAGTTTTATGGGAGCACAGCCACACTCACGTGATTAGTTATTGTCTGTGGCGGCTTTTGTCCTTTAAGGACAAAGTTGAGTCTCTGGACAGAGACCATGTGGCCTGCAGAACTGGAAATATTTACTGTCTGGCCCTTGATAGAAAACCATTTGTTGACCTCTCATCTTAGGAGAATACTGGGTCTAATCAAGGTAACTATTACTTACTGGGGGTTGGGTGGACAGGGGTGGGGCAGGAGACACACGATAGGAAGACCCCAGCAGGAAGTCTAACCAACCAGAGAAAAGGTGCTCAGAATCATAAAACCCAGTGAGGGACCCTTTTGTCACAGGAACCCTCTCAGTAGAGACTTCTTTCCTCCCCCACCTGCCCCAAGGATGCTGCATGTAACTGTCATAAGACAACCAAGGCAAGTTAGATTAGATTATTTAAACAACATGACTATTAAGACTACAGTTGACCATTAAACAACTTGGGTGTGGATTGTATCAGTCCATCAGATTTTTCTTTCAGTAGTGAACACTACAGCACAAAACTGTGGATACACAGGGCTGACTATAAGTTATACGCAGATATTCAACTTTGTAGTGGCTGAAGAAAGTGAGTGAAAGTGCTAGTCATTCAGTCGTGTCTGACTCTTTGTGACCCTATATGGATTGTAGCCTGTCCATGGAATTCTGCAGGCAAGAATACTGGAGTGAGTAGCCATTGCCTTTTCCAGGAGATCTTCCTGACCCAGGGATTAAACCCTGGTTGCCTGTCATATACCCCAATACAAAATACAAAGTTCAAAATCGTGGGGAAAAAAAAAGAAACTAAGGTTTCAAGGTACAAAAAGTTTTAGTTCCTGGGAGAATTCACATATGGGACTGTCATTCTTTTGTGTTCCTAGGTAAGCAAGGGCCCCGTTCCCCCATCTGTGCTCTATGAACTTGCATGGCCAGTTACAGGAATTGTTAATTGTGTGTGTGCATATCTGTGCTTGCTCACAGCTGCTTTCCACCTTCCCTTACCCCTTTCACAGACCTGGAGTCACAGAAAGACCCACTGGGACCCCACAGCTACTGATCCATGATGTCTAGAAAGGCAAATCCATCCAAGTGGATTAGTGGTTGCCTGGAGGTGGAGTTAGGAAAGAGGATTGGGAACCAAGCGTATGATTGGAGTGATGGAAATGTTCTAAAATGTCCTAAATGTTGCACATTTAAGTAAATTTACTAAAAATCATTGGAATTACACATAACATGGGATGATTTTAGGGTTCGTAGATGATACCACAATCAAATTGTTTGTAAAATTCTTTTAAAGTGGTCTTCTTTTTAAATTCAGGTGGTTGCCTTGTCTTAGCAGTTGAACAGACCAGGCTACGTAAATTAGGCTGGCAGCCTCTAACCATGCAGAAGGCTTCTGGTTTTCTCAAAATGTTCATACAATGACTCCAGACACTTACCAAGAAGCCACATGTTAACATTGCCCATGAGTCTGACTGACTGTAAGGATAGAGTACCACCAGCAACAGCCTGATTTTACTAGGTTAAAAATATAGTTGATTTCACAAAGGCAACTGACTCTTTCATTCAGTGGAATTTATCTTACAGAAAGACTTACTAGCACTGCTGTCTGTTTTAGAAAAGTTGATGTGGTATGTGATTATGTGGCAGTGTTTGGGGTGAAATGAAATTTGTAGATAAAGGACCAATTGATACTTGGCTCTTTAGAGATCAGCATTTTTATCTTTCACATGTTTTTGAAAGAACATCTTAAAACTGTATTGTATGCTTCCTATTTCTTCTTGGATTTACTACAGTGTAACATTTTCTTGATAGTTAAGGTTTGTATGCATGAACATGGATAATCGTATGTTCTTGGAATGTACCAGTAACCACAGAGACCACTCAGACGTGGTTAGCCTTGATTTTAGGCACGGATGGTCTTGAGTTTGACTCAAGGCTCTATTGTTTCATGTGTGCCCTAAGGAAGTATTTGGAGGCTCTGAACCTTGTGGTTTCTTCTTTCAGAAATGGGGACACTAAGGCCAATGTCTAGTGTGTAGTAGACACTCACATTTTAATTGTTCTTGTGGTCATACTGAATAAATAGTCATTCAGCTTAGTGATTCTTCGACTTTTCTTTCCTGCCCATCAAAATTTCGTCCCTCCATTATGTCACTTCTGCTTCTGAGTTGCTTGCTTCATTTTCTTCTCCTTGTGTACCCCTGCTGACCCACCAGAGTAAGAAAAAGTGCTCAGAGTGCATGATAGCTTTTTTCTCTCTGCTTGGAGTTGTTCTTTGCATTCCCTTGGTTTTGTGGCTTGGAACGTGAAGTTGCTAGAAATGAAATGTTATGAAGAGGTTAGTACAGAGCCATCAGGCTTTGTGGGTACAGGGCTAGGTAGTATCGGGGGAGAATGGATACATGTATATGTATGGCCAAGTTCCTTCACTGTCCACCTGAAACTATCACAGCATTGTTAATCGGCTATACCCCAATACAAAATAAAAAGGAAGAAAAGGGGCTAGGTAGTAAATATTTTAGGCTTGGCCGGTCTTAGAGTCACTGTTGCAACTGCTCAGCTCTGCTTTTGTAGCTAAAAAGGAGTCATGTGTGCATGCTAGGTGGCTTCAGTTGTGTCTGACTCTTTGTGACCCCATGGACTGTAGCCCACCAGGTTCCTCTGTCCATGGGATTCTCCAGGCTACAATACTGGAGTGGGTTGCGATTTCCTCCTCCTGTGGATCTTCCCCACCCAGAGATCGAAGCTGTGTCTCTTATATCTCATGCATTGGCAGGCAGGTTCTTTACTGTTTGAGCCACCTGGGGAGCCCAAAAACAGTCATAGGCAATCCCTAAATGTGGACATGCCTGACTGTATTCAGTAAAAACTTATTTACAGAGAAAGGAGGCAGGCTGGGTTTGGCCCTGGAACCTAGTTTGCTGTCTGGTGATCGATGTCATGCTTGTTTGTATATTGTGTTAGCACCACCAAAGCTGTTACATCTTCAGCTTTCATTGTAGTTGTGTTAGCTTGGATACAGATCTGAAAACACCCCAAATATGTACAGAAATATTGATTTCCAGGTAGAAATGTCATGTTGCAGAATTTGGTCTTTGTAATATTCAGTGATGTTACAGGTTTTACAGATTCACATCACATGGTGAGATCTTGTTCCATAATTAATAGACACTTAACATTGGACAGGTATTAAGAATAGGCGAAGTTGGGCTTCCCTGGTGGTCCAGTGGTTAAGAATCCGCCTGCCAATGCAGGGGACATGGGTTCGATTCCTGCTCCGGGAAGGTCCCACATGCAGTGGAGCAACTAAGCTCACGCGCCACAACTACTGAGCCTGTGCTCTAGAGCTCATGAGCTGCAATCACTGAGTTCACACACTTAGAGCCTGTGCTCCACAACAAGAGAAGCCACTGCAACGAGAAGCCCACGGACCGCAGTAAAGAGTAGCCCCCATCGGCGACGAGTAGCTGCCAGCATCAGCACAGGGGAGCCGGGCCTTTTGCCTGGCTTGTACCAGTTTTGCTGACAGGGCTGTGAGAAATGCCATGGACCAGGAACCGCTGGCAGCAGATGTGTTTCGTTCCTATTATTTTAGCAATCAAGTGGTGCATTTTTAAAGAGTATGTCTTTAAAGAAGATTTACATATACTTTTGGAATGCCCATGTAATATTGTCAATTCTTGGGTTTAGAAATGAATTATTGTTACTTTAAAAAAAAAAGAGGTGGATAGTTACTTTCTAATGGCTGGGTGGTTTGAGATCTAAAATGATGATGCTGAAGCCCCCGCGGCCAGCTCTGTGGAATTCTTTCACTTTGTGACTTTCCCTCAGGAAAGGCACGTAGTCGACCTGGTGGCGCCAGGTCATGGGTGGACTGACTGCTTTGGAAGGCATCTCACATAGATCATTCTGATTGATCCGACCCAGGTCAACCACGATTGCCATCTCAGTACAAAGAGCCAAGATGCCAGAGAGCAAGCCTCCCCCCGCCTCCAATATCACAAACCTCCAAAATGTCACCATGCAGATGGCATATTGACAGAAATGTTAAGGATTACCAAGAATAGCTCCTTGCATTCACATGTACTGAAGGGAAGAAAGACAGAGTACCATTTGCATTTTAAGTGCCACTGTGGTGGCCAGAACCAGTACTTCCCCCAACTCTGTCTTGGGGCTTTAGATGTACTTTCCATTTTGAAATAAGACCTCATGTACTTATTTTACCTTGAAAATGATTAATAGAAGTCTTTTTCTTATCCTGTGTTTTATCACCTGGCTCCTTTAAAAATACAGATCACTAATAAAGTTCTATATAAACGTGTAACTGATCAAATCCTTGTTTTTCCTGAGTCATTGTCAGCATCTCAGTTCTATTCTAAATCTAGTGCCAGGGCAGTAAATATTTGGAATCCAAAGTCTGCATTTCCTTCAGATGGGCTAACTTTTATCTAGTTATATAAAGTGGAGAAACACAGACTTTCTTTCTGTCTGTTTCGAGGTGCTTAGTAGCCACTCTGTCATTGGCTGGTGTGGGCGTCATCCCTTTTTTGCACCAGTGAAAATGACACCCTCGCATGTCCCTTCAGGGACGAGTGCTACTTTTGTCATTTTCAGGAAAATCCTGTGGATTAACCCCAACCAGGTTGTGGAGTAGGAGGAAGAGCTAAGGTTTTTCAGGGACTTCCACCACCTTGAGCTGTGAGATGAATTGGGGACGTACTCTCCAGACTTGTGGATAGTCCAGTTGGATTCCACAGGAGCCCCTCATGGATTGCAAACCAGAAAACACTCCTGTGCGTCTTTCCTCTTTTCCCTGGCCTTTTTTATGTTTCACTGGTGTTAGATTTCTTTACCTCTCCACCTGGAGTTAAAGAAGGTGCCTTGACCCATTCCAAACTACTGAAATAGACAAAAGGTGGGAAATTTTCTGAGAAGCAAACCAGTGACATAATGGTACCGCAGGCATACAGGTTACTGGAATTGGTTTTGTGAAGCAATTGGCTGATACTGTTTGCAAAGCTGGGTTTTTTCCTCACCAAAAAGGTAGCCCTAGATTAAAGTTGATTGCTCCCGTATTAAGTTATTTTTTCCTCCCTTGAAAGTAAACATAAAACAGAAGTATAACCTTGAGACTGTTGTTCTTTTGATCATCAAGTCTTACTATACTTCCTGGAAAGATGGATCAAAGGCAGAACTTGCCAGAAATAGGGATAGGAAGGTACTGGAGAAAAAAGTGTTAATTGTAGTGCAGTTTGTTTATAAAGGAGCTAGTGAATACTATGTACAATGGTCCGTCATGGAAACTACTTCCACTCTGGTGGAATTGTGCAATGAAACAAAACCTCACATCTCCAGTCAGGATTTCTCAAGCCAGATTTCTGAAACACCTCCAGGAATTGTCACAAGGAACACTGTTGGAACACCAGACGCTTGAAGCCACAGGCATCATACCTGTTTCTAGAGAGGTCTTGAGCCTCAGGCTCCCGTAGCCATCACAGCCTGTATGCGGGGCCATCGGCAGTCAGGTGGCCTAATGACGTCTCTGACCATGAGTATCAGCCATCTCAAGAGTTAGATCATTCTTTCTTTTGTTGAGCTGGCCTGGGTGGCAGCTTCTGTTTAACCTTTCCCTCTGGTCCTTGTCGGCTCTCACTAGGGTCCATTAACATTTGCCCTTATTTGGGTGTCCATAAGGAGCTAAAGCCTCTGACTATGTGAATCAAACTGTGGAAAATTCTGAAAGATATGGGAATACCAGACAACCTGACCTGCCTACTGAGAAACCTGTATGCAGGTCAAGAAGCAACAGTTAGAACCAGACATGGAACAATGGACTGGTTCCAAATTGGGAAAAGAGTACGTCAAGGCTGTATATTGTCACCCTGCTTATTTAACTTACGTGCAGAGTATACTACACGAAATGTCCTCCTCCAGGGGATCTATTCGACTCAGAGATCGAATCTGCATCTCCTGCATTAGGAGGCAGATTCTTTACCACTGAGCCACCAGGGAAGCCCACAGACCTATCAAACCTTCATTCCTTTTCAAGGCTGAATCCCGTTTCATTGTCTGGATAGAGGACATTGTGTTTACCCCTTCCTTTGTTGATGGGCATTTGGGTTGTTTCCACCTTTTGGCTGTTGTGAGTGGTGCTGCTGTGACACGCATGTACAAGTGTCTGAGTATCTGCTTTCAGTATTCTTGGGTATATACCTAAGAGTGGAATTGTTGGGTCATGTGGTCATTTGATTTTGAACTTTATGAAGAACCATAGAACTGTTTTCCACAGTGGCTGTACCATGTTACATTACAGAAGCAGTGCATGAGGGTTAGATTCTGCACATCCTTACCAACACTTACTGTTTTCTGTTGTTATTTTTTGTTTGCTTTTTGAAAAAGTGACCATCCTATTGGGTGTAAAGTGGTATCTCGTTGTGGTTTTAGTGTGCGTTTCCCTAATGACTCAGGATGATAAGGCTCTTTCCATGTGCTTGTTGACATCTGTGTATCTTGGAGAGATACCTGTTCAATTCCTTCATCCATTTTTTGCCCATTGGGTTGTTTGCCTTTTTGTTGTTGAACTTTAGGAGTTATTTATATATTGTGAATGGGCTTCCCCAGTGGCTCAGTGGTAGAGAATCTGCCTGCAATGCAGGAGACACAGGAGATGCAGGTTCAATCCTTGGGTCAGGAAGATCCCCTGGAGGAGGGTGTTGCAAATCCATTCCATTACTCTTGCCTGGAAAATCTCATGGACAGAGAATCCTGGCAGGCTACAGTCTGTGGGGTCACAAAGAGTCGGACGCGACTGAAGCAACTTAGCACACAGCACATATATTATGAATACTGAACCCTTGTCAGGTATATGATTTGCAACTGGTATCTGTTTTTGAAAAGTTCTCCTGTGGAGTTCAGTTAGCAACCAGGCTCAGGAACCACTGATCTGGACCGGTGATTCTTGGTGCTGCCTCCAAACACCTGGGAAACTTTCTGAAAAAAAAAAAAAGTGCCCCCTACCCATGGGGTTCTGATAACCCTTCTTTCCCCCTCAAACAGACAGCTACCTGGTGAAATAGTAGTTTAACTAAGGTTACTGACAACCTGGCTGCATGGACGGTGCGTGCATGCATGCTCAGTTGTGTCCAACTCTTTTTCGACCCCATGGATTGTAGCCCGCCAGACTCTTCTGTCCATGATTGGACTGGTGTCATCAAAGCAGAGAATCCAGCAGGTCTGTAGAAGGTCAGCTGGCATCAGCTACCTACTCCCCATTCTCCAGAATATTCTGTGCAGATAGTTTATATTCTGTGGGAAGTTGAATAGAATTTTTGTATCGTACTGTTGTGTGAAAATTGTATAAAATCTCAATTACATCAAACTGGTTCATAGTGCTTTTCAGGTCCACTATATCCTTCTACTTCTTTGTATGTTCATTTTATTAATTTCTGAGAGTTTGATATTGAAACTCCACCTAAAAATCTCAACTTATCTACTTAAAAAATAATTGTAATATTTGAGGAACTGTATATGACTTTGTTCTGTATTTTCCAAGTCTCTTGTTCCTGCAAATGTGTTATCACAGTTTCACAATTTAAGAAATAAGAAAGAGAAAAAAATTCAGTAAAAAAGAATATTCTGTGCAGAGCCACATGCTCGCTCACATTACAGGATGGCATGGCATCCCTGAACACCAAGACTTGTCATGTTGTCAGGCCTCTCGGGAGGTGACATTTCATCTGCCTGTTTCCTCTCTGCCCATGGGAAGGGCAGCTCAGCTCGCGTGTGAGATGCTGAGTTGCACACTTATTATTTCTTTCCAGTTTCTTCTCATGCAGAGCGCACTGTTGGTGCTTGCTCGCAGCATTTCTGCTTTAATCAGGGTAATGTGGAACACTGTGGTTTTCCGCTCTGAAGAAAGATATTATTGTCAGTCTGTTTTCCCTTCTCCCTCATGACCCATGCATTTTCATTGGAAGTACTGATAATGAAGCTGAAGCTCCAATATGTTGGCCACCTGATGCAAAGAGCTGAGTCACTGGAAAAGATCCTGAACTGGGAAAGATTGAGGGCAGGAGGAGAAGGGGGCATCAGAGGATGAGATGGTTGGATGGCATCACCTGCTCAATGGACATGAGTTTGAGCAAACTTGGGAGATGGTGAAGGACAGGGAAGCCTGGCGAGCTACAGTCCATGGGGTTGCAAAGAGTCAGACACAACTGAGGGACTGAACAACATGACCCTTAATTCTGATGGAGGGAGAGAGCTTGGCTCAAAACTGAGAAGATAGGATGATTGTATGGTGGTTGGTGGAGCTTTTTTTTTTTAATTTTTGACTTATTTTTATATATTTTTGGCTGCCCTGGGTCTTTGTTGCTGCTGGGGCTCCTCTCTAGTTGCAGTGCACGAGCTTCTCGTTGCACTGGCTTCTTCTGTTGCAGAGTGCAGGCTCTAGAGTGTGCAGGCTTAGTTGATCTGTGGCATGTGTAATCTTCACATGCTAGGGATCAAACCCATGTCCCCTGCATTTGATAAGAATTAAACCACAGATTTTTAACCACTGGACCACCATGGAAGTCCAGCTGGTGAAGCTTTCTAGTGGAAGTTCTCATCTGATAGGAGGCTGGGTGTGGGGGCAAGAGAGGGCACACTCCCTGGGGTTCTCTGTGTCACAGAATCTCTTCTTCCGCTCACATGGAAGTGTTTCCCACAGCATCCTTTATCACCCTGGTGGGTCCCATCTTGCCCCTGGGTCCCTAGGGGCTGAGGCTCTGCCATGTTCTTCCTTCCTGTACCTTCTGCTCCAGTCCATCCCCTGCTGGTCGAAAGTGACTTATTTCCATACACACTTTGGGAACAGCATAGGGATTTGTAAGAACAGATTTGGATGGGCAGAAAAGAAAGGTCATCTTGAAAGGATTCAATTCCATAGAAGCACACATGTTTTATTAAATTCCAAGTTACGATACAAAGTATATTTAGCTGGGCAGTTTTTATAGGATCGTTCCGCTCAAGTGCTTCATCATGTTCACGCTTAGAAAGAAGGCAAAGGAAAGCATTTGGAATAAACTCCTGGCCATCCTTCCATCTCATGCTTATCACTTACTCTGTGTACCAATTTTAAAGCAACCTAGACGTCCATCAGCAGATGAATTGATAAAGGAGTTGTGGTACATATAGACAGTTATTACTGAGCCATAAAAAGGAACACGTTTGAGTCAGTTCTTATGAGGTACATGAACATAGACACTATTCTACAGAGTGAAGTCCGTCAGAAAGAGGAAAACAAATAAAAGTGAATGCATATACATGGAATCTAGAAAGATGGTCCCGATGGACCTATCTACACAGCAGCAGTGGAGATGCAGATGTAGAGAACAGATTTGTGGACACAGTGGGAAAAGGAAAGGCTGGCACCAATTGAGACAGTAGCATAGAAACATATAAATTACCATATGTAAGATAGATAGCCAGTGGGAGTTTGCTGTTATGAAGCAGGAAACCCAAAGCTGATGCTCTATGACAACCTGGAGGGATAGGATGGGGTGGGAGGTGGGAGGGAGGTTCAGAGGGAGGGGACATATGTAAACCCGTGGCTGATTCATGTTGATATATGGCAGGAACCAACACAATATTGGAAAGCAAGAATCATCCAATGAAAAATAAATAAAGTAAAACAACTGATGCCTGTTTTGAAATCATTGTCTCCTTCTGAAAAAGGAGAAACTGACCCTGGGGTGAGCATGGCATTTTACTGGTTACTACGTGCAATATTGTCGTGAAATGTTTTTAGTCCATGTATTTGGCTGGCGCTTTCCCTTTCTCTTGTCTTTGCCAGCCTGCCCTCATCCCTCTTGTTTCCCACGCCTGGGCAGAATAAATAACTATTAGAATGATAAAGATAGTTTAAATGTTCTAAGTGTAGGACTCTCAGTTTGAAAAGCAGATGCTGTTAAAGTAGCTGATCATGTTCCTTATTCTGCTCACCTCCCGACTTCTTTCTTCATGGAGACGCCTGCTACCTCTCCCCCCATACCAGATGGATGACTGTTTACCTTTGAGAGCCACACTTATACGAGATGGCTCAAGCTGGACTTCAAGTGGTAATTATCTAAAGAGTATTGCAAAGTACTACTGCTCATGCTCCCTGAAAAATCAGTGAGGTATAACTTCTGGGGTGAATCTGGAAGTCCCCAGTGATCTCGTTGCAGATGCTATTGTATAGTTGTTTGGGAGCAGTGACTGGTGGTTAGGGTTTGCTGTTCTGCTGAACGTGAAAACCACTTATGTTTTTGTTGCATTGATTTCTTCCCTGAGCATCCATCGCCCTCTTTGTGCCGCTACCATTGAGGGAGTTTGTCAGGTAGTGACGATTTGTTATTTATTTGCTCCCTGACTGAGCTGAATTCCTGGTGGAGAACTCCTGGCGCCTAGCATCTTAGATAGCTTTCCTGTAGTGAGTATTGAAACAGATGAATAGCACTGTATAGTTTTCATAGAGCTTCTCCTAGGGTGGGGTCCCCATGCCCACTCATCCTTAGCCATGATTGCATGCCTGAGACCACGAGCATCATTTATCCAAGCCTTGTGCCTGGCTCTGCATGGCAGGAGCTCCCTGTGCAGCTGGGACCATGCTCCGCCAAGGGTCTTCCCACCCCTGCATCTCACCTTGGCAGGGTGACTACAGCCTCAAATACCCACCAGTTGCTGGGTCCCCCACCAAACCGCCAGATGTCAGAGACAACAGGGAGTTGTGGGCACTGTGGCATGCTAGTGGGTGGCCCCTCCTCAGGGGATGGCCCTCATTAGCTTTAGCCATTTTTGTCTTTGGGGATTATAATCCGCATGTGCCAGCTCTTCCGATTTTCAGGAAACTGAGAAATTCAGGTGTTTGGAACCAAATCTCCTGAGGTTAAATGCTGGAAATCCATTGGAGTTTCGGTAGATGACCCGAGGACTGTCACTGCGCACCAGACAGAACATCACCTGCAGGCTGAGTTGGCCCCGGGGCAGCCTTGGAGTCATGTCCTTCCAGCTCTTGCTGCCTGGTTACCCTTCTCCTAGACAGAGAGAAGAGGAACCTGGGAAGAATTCATAAAAGAATGGAATACAATATTATAAAGCATCTATACCCCTATACTGCGCCCCCTGGTATGGGACGCTGGGGCACAGATTTATACTGAAAAAAGAGGCTTATTTTATTTAATTTACTTTTTATTGTTTTAATTACGAAAGTATGATAATACATCTACAGGAGACTTGAAAAATACAAAGTTACGTATACTTCCACTATGTATTACAATTATTTTTTAAGCAGGTAAGTTAAGATGTTTAGTTGGAGTTGCAGTATCAAACTCTTGAAAAATAGTAGAATGAATAGACAGAAAGGGCTTATTTTATTGGTATGGACATACCACAGTCCCATCCAGCCCTCTACCTACAGTTGCTGCTGTGTTTGGGTGTCTTTTCTAGCTCGTCTTTTTTCTTTTTGTAAATAAAGAAACTAAAATGTGGTCATATATCAAGTAATTTTATAGCCACCCTTTCTCCCTGACCAGTAGGCAAAAAGCACTTTCAAGTTATTACAGTGTCTTATTAAACACACTTGATTTTTTTTTAAATTTATTTATCTATTTTTTACTTTACAATATTAGTTTTGCCATACATTATCCCAGGTAGGTCTCACAAGGAGGGAAATTCTGTTTTGTTGTTTGCTCCGTTGGGCTTCCCTGGTTGTCTCAGGAGTAAAGAATCCATTTTCGATGCAGGAGACGTGGGTTCAATCCCTGGGTCGGGAAGATGCCCTGTAGAAGGAAATGGTAATCCACTCCCGTATTCTTGCCTAGAGAATTCCATGGACAGAGGAGCTTGGCAGGCTGTAGTCCATAGAGTCGCACAGAGTCAGACATGACTGAAGCGACTAAACCACCACCACCACCATTATCTGCATTGCCTGAGCAGAGCCTGGCATGTGGCAGGTCCCCAGTGACTTACTGTTGCATGATTGTTGCTGGGCAGTAGTTTATTGGATCCCATCCTATTGTTGGCCATTTGGCTTGTTTCCTTTTTCCTGTTATTGTACATAGTACTGTGATGCCCCTCTGTATACATTAAGCTCTTCACCTATTTTAGATCTTGGCCTGGGTGACTCTTTGTGGGGGAGGTGCTCTGTGCATTGTAGAGGGTGTAGCAACATTCCTGGCCTCAGCTCACCAGACTCAGTAGCACGACCCCTCCACCCCTGTAACAACCAAAAGTATCTTCAGACACTACCAAGTGTCCACAGGAGGCACCGTGGCCCCTAGTTGAGAATCACTGTACTGGTAGGATTAGTGAACCAAAGAGTGTCAATGTATTTTAAGATTTTGAACCTTAAAATATATGCTGCTTGGGGAAAATACTTCTGTGAGCTGTTGTCTGCTGCCTCTCTCTATTCCTTTTCACCCAGTCTCCTTCCATGAGACAGCAGTGTCCTCCCACTCCCCTGTGAGGGTGTGGAGCAGTACTGTCCAATACAACATTCTGTAATGATGGGATGGGAATAGTCCATGTCTGCCCTGTCTAGTATAGCAGCCACTAGCCGCAGATATTTCTTGAATGCTTAAAACGCGACCAGTGCAACCAAAGAATGAACTTTTCATTTTAACTAATTTCAGTAGCTAGCCACTTGTGGCTAGTGGCTCCCTCCATGGATGGTGCAGGAAAGTCCCTCTCTAGGGCACCCTCAAATCACCCACCCTTTCTCAGAGTGGCCTCGCTGAGAATCAAATCAATAGCAAATTTTGAGGTGACTTCTCCTTGATTGGGGTGTGGTTTGAGTTCAGCTCCTTCTTTTGTTACCTTCCAGCATCCCAGTTAGGAAAGCAGTCTAAAGAAATAAAGCCTAATTGAGATGTGAAGGAACTGGGCTGCCCTCTGGCCCCTTAAGCCTGCCTGGAATGTGTTTGCCTATAAGTCCTAGGGGGCCTGATTTGGGAATTCTAACTTGTAGGAGAGACCCGATAGGAAGATGGACTTTTCCCCTAACTCATTCCATTCTTTTCTTCCTTTTCTAGAAGTTTCTTCCCCACTAATCTGTATAGATGAATTCATCTCTTCATCCCTCCCTTTCTCCCTCCATCCTTCTGTTCATCATCCATCCATCCCTCTGTATATCTTTCTTTCCTTCCTTCCGTTGACCCATGTACTGATCCAACTGTTTATCCATCTATCCATCCCTTCATCAGTCCCTTTGTCCATCCTTCATTCCATCCATCCTTTCCTCCGTCCATCCTTCTCTCTGTCCATCCTTTCCTCCATCCTTCCATCTCTCCCTATCACTTCATTTCTCCCTCCATCCCTCTAAGCATAGTGCACTTCTGCTATAGGGTCAGTGTCTGTGCCAGGTACTGAAGAGGCAGGACTTCTAGGATCCTTGACTTTGTGATGTGCACATTTCTGGTGGGGGCGTCTGAAGACACTTACCCTTTGATGAAGATTCAGAACCGAGTCTCGAGAGCAGGATTGCCCCTACTTGCAGTCAGATAGCCTCTGCAGGGAAAGGGGGCTGGGGACCCTTGGAGTCAGAAGATGGGTTAAGGTCATCTCAGGGTCGAGAGCATTGGGCTGGTTTTGGGGAGGATAAGGCCTGCTTTTTGTGATTTCATTCTCTGCATCTGGATTGCTGGGCCTTGATGTCCCAGGTGACTCAGCTGGTAAAGAATCTGCCTACAGTGCAGGAGGCTGGGGTTCAATTCCTGGGTCAGGGAGATCCCCTGGAGAAGGAAATGGCAACCCAGTCCAGAATCCTTGCCTGGAGAATCCCATGGACAGAGGAGCCTGGCAGGCTACAGTCAGACACAACTGAGCGACTAAGACTTGGGATGTCCCAGAGCCAGGCAGGCGGAGCCCATTGCTCTTCCTTGGTTTCTGGTCCTGGGAAAAACTCCTTCCTTCACTTGTGTCCCCTCTGCCATCATGAAGCAGACCCCAGGCACATGATGAGAAGCAGCGATCCAGGGGCCAGCCCCATTGACCTTCAGGGTGGTTTGGGGTGACATTTCCGAGCTCTGACCAGGTGGGTTCAGGTGCCGAGTGCTGGTGGCTTTAGGTCTAGGAGATGTGCACCAACAAGTAGTTAAAAAAAAAAACACAAAACTTGTATTTCAAAAAAAAGCATGAATTACTTGTCCTAGATGTTGCTTTCCGTTTTGGATGCAGGTGGGCCTTGTGTTTTTGCTCTCAGCAGCCAGCGGTCCTGCCCAGCCTGACCCCAGCTCCCTAGCCAGTGTCCAGCAGAGCATTCGCAGAGCCTCTGCACTGGTGCCTGCAGTCTGGCGGGTATTTCTTCCCTAGTTCCTGGACGCCCTCCTCCAGCCCCGTGGTCCCGGCCTGCCTTGCTCATGCCTGTGCTCCCCACAGGTGTCTGCCCGCCAGTGAGGCTGCCGTAGAGGCAGTGATGCCTCATCCTGCCTCCTTGGGGAGTCTCAAGCCCCTTCGAGGTAGAACCTTTACAGGGAGAATGAGTTTCCCACGGGGCAGGCCCACATTAGTGCAGAGGCGCACCTACCTCTCCACCCCGCCACCGCCCCCGAGACCTTCAGCTCCATGTTTCCTGATGTCCCTGTGGGGGGAACCCAACAGGAACCCGGAAACAGTTGCAGTGCTGACTCCTGTTAGCCTTCCCACCTCTTCTCCCTCTTCCTGCTGTCCACTTTCCCTGTAGCCAGAGGGACTTTCCTCCCAAGAAGCAGATCGGATGTGCATGCCCCGCCTCCATTCCTCAAGCCTCCCTGAGGCTTGTGAACTGCAGCCTTGCACGCAGGCCGGGCTGTGCCTTCCAGCAGAAGCTTCCTTGTGACTCACCTGTTCTCATCCCACCTGCACGAGGCCTGAGCAGGTCCCCTGTCTTCCTTGGCAGGTCAGAAGTGGCCTGGATGCTCCTCTCTCTAGAGCTGAAACTGGTCTTTACCCCAGGAGCTGGTACGAGGAGCTCTCTCACCTCTTGCCCCTGGGCGGGGTGCTTTGGGTACAGTGTTCCCAAAACTGGACTTCCCAGACAGGCAACATTTTGTGTATATATAGGGCAGCTTTTTGGGTATATGTGTAAACACATTTTTCTAGGGAGGAGAGTGACGGCTTGTCTCAGGTTCCCAAAAAGATCGAAGACCTGAAAGAACCGAGAACTTGCCAGTCCCCGCATCCTTAGCTGCCACGTGTTCCTTCATCTGAGCTTGATGGGCGACTGAACGCTTTAGATGTTCAGGCATTTTCCCTTTTGCTTTTATTGATAGATTCAGATGCTGATATATGCGAAGGGGCATCTGTAAACAATGGAATTCTCATTCCCAAAAGAAAACACGTTAAGTTACTGCTGAAGAATCCACCTGCCAGTGCAGGAGACACGAGTTTGATCCCTGGGTTGGAAAGATCCCCTGGAGGAGGAAATGGCAACCCACTCCAGTATTCTGGCCTGGAGAATCCCATGGACAGAGGAGCCTGGCAGGCTACAGTCCATGGGGTTGCAAAAGAGTCAGACAGACACAACTTAGTGACTGAGCACACATGCAAAAAGTTGTGTGTGAGTCTATTTTTCATTTATTTTTTTTTTGGTGGTAATTAATGCAAAAAAGGGCGAGTGATAAAATCCTTGAGCTGTTACTCTTAGAAGCCTGGTGCAGGACTTCTGCAACTGGGGACAATGCTCAGGGGAGAGCTTGATGCCTACAGTATTTGCAAAGCTGACACAGAGATCACAGAGTCCAGAGTCGTGTGCCTTCTCTGCCGCTGTGTGCCTGGGCCGAAAGGATGGCCAGACCTTCCCGAGTCGCCTCCCTATGTGATGCCATTTCTAAAGAATGTTATTGTTGGGCCTCTTTGCTCTCCTTGGCTAGTGGGGTTTTCCTCTCCTATTTCAGTTGAATTTTCTCCTTCCGTCAATTGTTGCTATTTTTTTTCCCAAATCCTTCCTTAAAACCTCCCCTTTTAATTTTTAAATATCCCTTCCTGTCTGTTGTACTCAGTAGTAAGCACCAAAATTTTATAATACTATATTTTGTTTTTTCAAGGAGTATTTTAAATTCCTCTTCTATCATTTTGGTCATATTAAAAATAAGAAGATGGTCATTAACTTCCCAAACTGTAGTCTCTTTGGAGCAATCATCATTAGCAATTTGTCAGGAGAGTAATAAGGATAAAGATTACTGAAAATCTGCATATGGTGTGTATATCCTTATCCTTGGGCTTCCCAGGTGGTACTAGTGGTAAAGAACCCACCTGCTCATGCAGGAGAGAAGAGACTTGGGTTCAATCCCTGGGTTGGGAAGACCTATTTTAGAAGGGCACGGCAATCCACTCCAATATTATTGCCTGGAGATTCCCACGGACAGAGGAGCCTGGCAGGCTGCAGTCTATAAGGTCGCACAGAGTTGGACATGAATGAAGTGACTTAAGTACATATGCACGCATGCTTATTCTTATAGCAGTAATTCAGCATCTTAATTTCTAGTATTTTCCTCAGAGATGGTGGTTCCTGGCTGACAGGAACCCTTTATTCTTGCCTGGAATCCCTTCTTTGCACTTGATGGACATGCAGAGAGCCCCCGGTGACCCGTGCAGGCATCTCCCCCTGGTCTCGCCATTTCTTAGGTGCACATCCCTGAGCTCAGTTTCCTCCTAGATAAAGTGGAGGTGGTGATAATGGGCCCACCTTCTTAAAAATCACTGTGCTGATTGAGGAAGGTTTCTCCCATCCCCCTGAGCACAATGTGGACTCATAGCTGTGGCTGTACACTTTCAGTGGTGTCTGCAAAACCTGCAGGCTGGTGGGCGGCAGCCCCACGCATTGAGCATGGTGGTCCTTGTGTGACTGGATACACTCACCTGTAGGTATATTGTGGAGCATTGCCTTTCAAAGTACTGCTGACTGCTCCAGAAAGTAGGAGAGCATTTGTGTTACATGTGCAACGGAAAGAAAAGTTTCATGACATAGTATGTACTGTCCTGCCCTTGTGTGGTGTGATATGCTCCAGTATTTTCTTTTTAAACCGAAACACTGATTGGGACTTACTCTGTCAATTTCAGAGCTCACTAATGGGCTGTGGCTATAGCACGAGCATGATGTTGAGTAATGTGACTCAAATACAGAGGATTGGGAATGATGGGTTTAGAGAATGTTTCAATATGTGTTCAACTATTGGGAGGATGTCTGGGACATTGATCAATCACGACTTAGAATGTATGAATCAAAATCACCAGATAACAGCTTAACATGAGTGAGATGACAGTCACCTATGTCCTTGGATTTTTTTTTTCCTTCTCTCTAGAGTTTCATATGACTTGGAATCCTGAAATTGTTTCTTCACACTGTATATGAAGTACTTGTTAGGAATCTCAGTGCATGTGTGTATTTTTTTTTTAACATACCTTTTAGTAAGGTGTAATTTATACACTAGGGCTTCTCGGGTGGCTCAGTGGTAAAGAATCCGCCTGCAACACAGGAGATGTGGATTTGATCCCTTATCCCAGAACACCCCCTGGAGAAGGGAATGGTAACCCACTCCAGTATTCTCTTTTTTAAAGATTTATATTTATTTTATTTATTTATTTAGCCATGCCAGGTCTTAGTTGCGGCATACAAACTTTTAATTGCAGCATGTAGATCTAGTTCCCTGACCAGGAATAGAACCTCAGCCCCCTGCATTGGGAGATTGGAGTCTCAACCACTGGACCACCAGGGAAGTCCCCCACTCCAGTGTTCTTGACTGGAGAATCCCATGGACAGAGAAGCCTGGCAGGCTACAATCCATGGGGTCGCAAAGAGTGCAACACGGCACAGCGACAAAACAACAACAGCAATTTACATACCACAAAAGTCACCATTTTAGTGTAGTTCAATGAGTTGTAGTAACTGAATGCAGCTGGATGACCATCACCTCAATTTGGTGTTAGAACATTTCCATCTCCCACCCCCCACTTTCCCGCTCTAGTCCCTGACAACCACGGATCTGCTTTCTGCCTGTTTATTTTGGAATGCCTGCTCTCCTGGTTCCTCTTTGTAAAAGGTGGGTTCCAGAAATCAGACTCGTGGAAGTCATCATTTCTCCACGCCCCTGGCTTAGAACCCCAGGAGCTGGGCTTTTCCCCAGTGGCCAGCTGGCCTGGTTGGGAGCCCAGGGAGGAGGAGCCATTGGGGTCCATCAGGAGTGGGCTAGGTTCTGAGGGCTGGTTCGGGTGGGCACCGGGAGCTTGGAAGGCAGCAGCTGTGGCATATTGGAAGGCCCTGAGCTGACTCTGGGTCTCCCAGTGAGGGCCCTCCAGCCCACACTGGCTCTCTGTTGTTAGCGCTGTGCATCCAGGATGCGGTTGCCTGCCTTTCCTGGCGCTCTGGTAAACAGACCCCAAGCACCTGTCCCTCCCAACCCGGAAGAGGAAGCTGTGCATCCACCGTGCAGCAGCCCTCTCCCTTGCATCCAGTCTCTCTAATCTCAGATCTGCACACCTGCTCATGAGCATATTCTGTGGACACAAAGATGTGGGAGAACAGCTCTTGAGCAGTGTGGATGTATACTGGGCAGCAGGCTGCCTTTGCCATCGATTGGGTTTGTCATCGATTGGGTTGTGTCTGACTCACCCTGTGTGTGCAGCCGAGCACCTAGTGGGTGCACTCTGGAACTCTCTGGGGGCAGATCAGAGCCAGAGGAGGTGCCATTCTTGCCCAGAAGAAACAAATGCTCTGGGAGATGCCATGTGAGCAGATAACCACGTTCTACTTAGAGTTTTAGGAAATGTCCCAGGAGGAGAGAGGAAGTGCTGAGGCTGGTGCGAGAAAGGACGGCTTACTTCCTGCTGCGGTGGGCTGGGGCTGGACAGGAGGAAAGTGAAAGTGAAAGTCACTCAGTCATGTCTGACTCTTTCACACCAGGCTCCTCTGTCCATTGGATTCTCCAGGCAAGAATACTGGAGTGGGTTGCCATGCCCTCCTCCAGGGGATCTTCCCCACCCCAGAATCAAACCTGCGTCTCCTGCATTGCAGGCAGATTCTTTTTTTGTTTTTTTTAATAAATTTATTTATTTTAGTTGGGGGCTAATTACTTTACAATATTGTAGTGGTTTTTGCCATACATTGACATGAATCAGCCATGGGTTTACATGTGTTCCCCATCCTGAACCCTCCTCCCACCTCCCTCCCCATCCCATCCCTCTGGGTCATCCCAATACCCCAGCCCTAAGCATTTGTCTCATGCATAGAACATGGAATGGTGTTCCTCTTCACATATGATAATATACATGTTTCAATGCTATTGTCCCAGAACGTCCCACCCTCACCTTCTTCCTCAGAGTCCGCAAGACTGTTCTGTGCATCTGTGTCTCTTATTCTGTCTCGCATATAGGGTTACCGTTACCATCTTTCAAATTCCATATATATGCATTAGTATACTGTATTGGTGTTTTTCTTTCTGGCTTACTTCACTCTGTATAATGGGCTCCAGTTTCATCCATCTCAATAGAACCGATTCAAATGTATTTTTTTTAATGGCTGAGTAATATTCCATTGTGTATATGTACCACAGCTTCCTTATCCATTAGGGAACCCTCTTACACTGTTGGTGGGAATGCAGGCAGATTCTTTACGGTCTGATCCACCAGGGAAGACCCTGGACAGGTGGGATCTGCACCAAATCTTGGAAGACGCAACAGGATTGAGCAGCAAGAGGGCAGAAGGGACGCATGGGAAAGAGAGAGAGTGCTCCAAGTTTGAGAATAGCTGTTCGAGCAGAGCTTGCTGGGCAGGCGGATGGACAGACCGGGCTGGGGGCATGGGTGCAGTGGGTGTTGAGGGAAGGGAAGCAATTCCCTGCCAGAGGTTTTATGCTCTTAGGAACCTGGCTCTTTCCAGATCCCCACCAGAGGCTTGTGGAAGACAGTCTCTTGCTCACCCCTCCATTCTAGCACCTCAGTCCCACGATTTTAAACTATATTGTTCCACTCGTACAGTATTATACTGTCACATGAGAATAATGATTACATTCCCCCAGTTTTTAGAGGAAAAAAGAGCATGGAAGGAAAGTGTACGTTTATGCAGTATGTAATAAGTGCCCCAAATCTTGGTATTGGTTACAGGCTTTCAGCTCCACCACCCCATAGTAAAGATGAGAAAACTGAGGCACAGCCAAACAGTCATTTGTCCAGGCTCGTCCTCACTAGTAAGTGCTTAAAAATATAGTTGCCTCAGTTGGACTTTTTTCTCCCATGACATCTTTACAAGTTGTGGCCGAGTCCATCCATTGTCAGTATGATTTAACAGAACATACACTGTGAAGGACCTTACACTTACTTAGTCACCAGTTTGTGGTCTTTTTCAGGTGTTGTGACTTCTGTTCACCAGTGTGTGAACCTGTGTGATTACAAAGTGGTAAGTGCTATCAATAACAGAAATATGGACAGTGGTCCTGCTTACCCCTTCCCTCTCCAGGCTCCATGGTGGGAGGAGGATAAGGCATCCAACCCTCTCCCAATAATGTCGATACTTGGCTAACATGCTCTAAATCACTAAGGATGCTCATATAACCAAATAAGGTTAAATGTTCAGACTTCTTGCAGGTTCTGAGTATTTCTCTCCTTTTTCCAGATCTCCACATGTATTATTAGTTAGCTGACTGTTCTAACAAACAACTCAAAGTCTCAGTTGCTTATCAGAATAGAAGTTTGTTGCTCATGTCAATTTAATGTGGCCTATCGGGGTGGATAAGGGGCTCTCCAGACTCTTTGATCCACCCAGACTTCTTCCATGGCTTGGTTCTCTCAACTTCTCAGGTTTTGCTGTTGTCTTACTCTACCCATGCTGCTATTACAGAATATCACAGTCTGGTTTGCTTGTAACCAACAGATATGTTTTTCTCACAGTTTGAGAGGCTGGAGATCAAAGATCAAGGCTCTAACATGGTCAGGTTCTGGTAAGAGCCCTCTCCATAGTTCAGAGCCAGCAACTCCTCACTGTATCCTCACAAGGTAGGAGTGTTATGGAGCTCTCTAGGGTTTTCTATAAGGGTACTAATCCTATTCCCAAGGACTGCACCCTCATGACCCAGAGACTTCGCTCAGGTCCCACCTCCTAATGCCATCATGTTGGGTATTTCAACATATGAATTTGGGGGGACACATATTCAGACTGTAGCAGTCATTCTCTGCTGGGTTGTTTGTTTCTGGCTGATAGGCAAAAGATGTGAGAGGGCATGGAGGGTCCTGCCAGGAGCTTATGGGGCAAGCCTGGAAGGGGTGTACATTTCCTTTGCCTGCAACTCATTGGCTAGAGCCTGGTCACGGGGCTCCACTCAGCTACACGGAGGCTGGAGAATGTGATCTTTCTGTGAGCCCAAGAGGAAGATGAAGCGGAGGTTTGGTGGAAATGTTTGTCTTGCTCCTGCTCAATTGCTTTGGGTAACAAAAGTGGACTTATAGGAGGGTAGCCTTTAAATATTGGCTCACCTGACCAAGCAGAACTGTTTTATTGTGACTAATGAAATTTGCATTTGCCATGATTCTCAGTTGGGTTTTATGACCCAATTGATACCCCCACTGGGATTTCAGTAACAGTGACTTTTGAACTTGAGTAAGTTGACTGTGGTCAGGTTCCACCTCCTTTCAGGCTAGCCAGCCCATTTCTCCACTGCAAAAAGCTGTTCCCTTCCATTCACGATGCCACTTGGCTTTGCATGCAGAAGTTCAGGAAGACAAATGCATCCCTAAATGATGTTTGGTCCCTCAGAATGACACTTAGACAAATAGTGAGATGTACCTGGTTGAGGCATCAAAGGTAGTGGGAACACTTGTTGCCACTGAAGCAGTGAGTCTGCTGGTAGGCTTTTGTTTTTAAATCAAAGATGGTGGAGACTGGAGGTCTCCTGCAGTTGCAGTCTTGCGCTACTGGGGGAAAAGGTTTTACCTGTATGTGATTCTCTGTGATCATTTGTCTTGCGGATTCACTGCTATTCATGAAACCTGTGTCTGCTCTTCCCCTAAGATTTGTTTGAGGAGCTGTTTGCTCTTTAGATTAGCCTGGGAATCTGTCTGTGAACTGTAAGTGTTATTTTTTTTTGTTTGAGTCAATGAAAAGACAGATAATATGTAATTAAAAAAATTTTTAAGCAGACAATCATTTAACAAGGAAATCACAGATGTAATTCAAGAACAATTCTAAGATTCATCACTAAAATTGGGTCACTCACTGAAATGTCAATTGTAGTGTTTAGTCTGAGTTCCAAGTATGATTACTCTTTACCCTAAATTCTAGAATTAAAACTAGATACAGTTGCCAAATCAAGTATATGTGTATTCTAAATAACTAATAAATATGATTTTTTGAGTGGCTTCTTAGGACTGGTGTGGCGGGCTTGTGGTACATTCATTGCTATTCTAGACTTGACAAGGAAATGAGCTTCTCAACTTTTTGGGGGGTGACCACCATCTCAGGGAATCAGCCGACAGCTCTGAACTGTGCTCATCAACGTTGCGCTACCACAACAAAAAGGTAAATACCTGTAAAATCCAAGTAAAAAAATGCAAGTAAATCCAATTACTACCAAGTAAATAATCACAAACAGCCTGGGTCCGTGGTCTGGGTGAGCTCTGAAACTTGTGAGCCAGGTATATCAGAAAAAGTAAATTTCTTGAGGATTGGTTTGGAATGAAATGGAGATAAATAGTATCCTCTCTGAATCACATATTTTAAAAAAAACAAGCCTGAATAGAAACTATACAGATTATCTTGGACTTCCCTGGTTGTACAATGGATGAGAGTCTGCTTGCCAATGCAGGGGACACAGGTTCAATCCCTGGTTCAGGAAGATCCCGTGCACCACAACTACTCAGCCTGTGCTCTAGAGCCCAGGAGGCGCAGTAAGAGGAGCTGCTACAATGGGAAGCTCGTGCACTGCTACTAGACAATAGCCCGTGCTCACCACAACTAGAGAGAGACCTAGCGCAGCAACAACAACAACAAAACATTATTTTGTTCCAGGTCCTGTAGGATTACCCTGGCCTCCTTTTGATAAAGAAAATGTGTTCAGAATCGGTGTTTACACATAGACACAGAGAACAGAGTACTGGTTACCAGAAGGGGAGGGAGTGGGAGAAGGACTAAATTCAAAGATGTCAACTGGATGGTGACCAATGGAAACTAAATTTTTGGTGGTGCTAAATTTTGGTGCTGGAGTGTATACAGAAGTCGCAATATAATGTACATAGGAAAGGTATTTAACGTCTTAAGCCAGTGTTGTTGTTTAGTTGTTTAGTTATGTCCGACTCTTTTGTGAACCTGTAGCCTGCCAGGTTCCTCTGTCCATAGAATTCTCAAGGCAAAAATACTGGAGTGGGTTGCCATTTCCTCCTCCAGGGGATCTTCTTTACCCAGGAATCTAACCTGGGTCTGCTGCATTGGTACGCAGATTCTTTGCTGCTGAGCCACCTGGTTACCTCAATTTTTTTTTAAAAAGTCACCATTAGGAAGGTTGTATATCATCCAAATGAATTCATTTGCCTTCATGGACTGAAAAAGAATCAATGATTATACTTTGCTCGCTTCTCCCTGCTCTCACCTTCTGCTGCTCACCTTTATTTTCCTGCAATTTGAGATAGTTGATGTCAGATATTCCAGCCCCCTGAGCCCCACTGGGAGGGAGGAATGCATGGTTTTTGAGCCACTGGGCCACGGGCTCCGGCTCTGCTCACTGTCACGCTGCAGTCTCATGGTGGCTATCTGCTTGGCAGAATAATGACCTCTTCAGGTGTCCACATCCTATTCCCAGGGACCTATGAATATGTTGCCTTCCACGGCAAGACGGACTTTGCATATGTGACTAAATAAAGGATGTTGGAATTGGGGGGGTTGATCCTTGATGATCTGGCTGGGCCCATGTAGTCTCGAGAGGCTTTATGAGTGGAATAGGGAGAAGCAGAGGGAAGGCATCCTACTGGCCGTAGCTGGCTTTCAAGATGCTGGAAGCCACCACAGATGCCAGCAGTCTCAAAGCTGGAAAACAAGAGAGAACAGCTTCTCCCCAGGGCCTCCAGAGAATGCAGTCTATGGATGCCTTGGTTTTAGTTCAGTAAAATCAATCTGGGTTTCCAGTCTCCGGAGCTGAAAGATGACACGTGTTGTTTAACATCGCCTACTTTGTGACAGTTGGTCACAACAATATAAGGAGACTAGTACGGTCTGAAGCAAGTCTATTGGAGGGGGAGGGGGAGGCAGGAGGTGGAGTGGATGGAGCTGATCTCCGTGCTGTAACTCAGGAGGCCACACACAGCCAGCAGGACCCCATGAGATTCATCAGATCACCTCCATTTTAAAGATTAGGAAACTGAGGCAGGCCCAGGGAGAGAAGGAATGACTTATCCAAGGTTTCTCGGCAGTCTCTCTGGGAATTGGTAGTGACTGAGATGGCCCAGTGCCACTTCTCTTTTGTTGTTATTTTATTTTTGGCTACGTTGGGTCTTTGTTGCTCCACGGGCTTTTTCTCTAGTTGTGGTGCACAGGCTTCTCACTGTGGTGGATTCTCTTTTTGCAGTGCACAGGCTCAGTAGTTGTGGCGCAGGGGCTTAGTTGTTCTGTGGTGTGTGGGATCTTCCCAGACCAGGGATCGAACCCATGTCTCCTGCACTGGCAGGCAGATTCTTTACCACTAAGCCACCAGGGAAACCCCCCAGTGACACTTCTTAAAGAGCCCTACAGGATGCAGCAGGCAAAAGGGAACAAAAAGAAGCCCATGTCTGCGTCCTCCAGATTCTCCCCCTTCTTGTGGACCAACTCTGGTAAGAACGACCAACAAAACGTATTCATTTCCTCTGCCGAGGCCAACAAGAGCTGTTTCAGAAGTGAGGAATCTACTGTGGGAAGATCTATGCAGGGAAGTCAGCGACTCCAGGTCAGTGTTGCTCAGATAGGAGGAGACTGGGGACAAATGACCACATGGGGGCTTCGCCTTGGGGAACGCTGAGTGCCCAGCCCTTCAGTTCATCACCCAGCTCCTCCACATTCTGAAAATGCTGGGGCACTTATGCTCTGCGCCATACCTGCTTGTTCCTTGATAGTGAAGCATGCTCGTGCCGTCCAGGTTTGTCCTGAGCCCTTGAACAAATGTATTCAAGAGATCCCTGCAGGGTGATGAGAAAGGCCATTTCTTATTCCACTGCTAGAAGCATGTGCTGACGCTAAAGCATTTTGGCAGTGTGCATCGAGGGTTTGCTATAAACTCACATCCATTATTTACAAGAAAGAACAGAATATTGGAACATGCCTAAATTGATGACTTGAGGTTCCTGGTAAAACAGTTACGGTTCACTGCATGTGGCAGAAGAGTCTCACATGATAGAAAGCGATGGTGACAGGGACTTAAAGGACGTGAGGAAATACACAAATGATAAACAATGAGCGTGTGAAATTGTATCTAGTGTGATGTCAGCTGTGGAGAAATGTAGGAAAATAAGCTAAACCAGCAATCCGGGACTTCTGGATGATAGGTGCTTTTATTTCCTATGCTTTATATTTTGCTATCTGAATATTTTCCATTGGATTTACGATAAAGAGAAAAGAGCTTCATATCCTTTAACCTGTAAGTTTATTTCTGGAATCTTTCAAAGAAAATAATTGTAAATACAGTTTACAAGCTGTATGCACAGAGATGTTCCCTTCGTCATAGTTTTTTAAATGGAGATATAATTCAAGTATACCATAGAAGTCTCCCTTTAAAGCGTGCCATTCACTAGTTCTTAGTGTAATTACCCCCTAAAGGAAGCCTAACCTCTGAGTAATCATTCCCCATTCCCACTTTATCTCCATCCCCTGAAATCACTGATCTGCCCTCTGTCTCTGTGAATTTGCACGTTCTGGACATTTCTTGTAGATGAATGCATACAGCATGTAGCCTCTGTGTCTGGCTTCTGTCACCCAGAACAGTAACTTCAGAGTTCATCCATATTGTAGTGTTTGCCAGTACTTCATTCTTTTTTCATGACTGAATCACATTCCATCCATAGACCACGTTTTATTTGTCCATTCATCAGTTGATGGCCCTTGGTTGTTTTCACCTTTTGGCTATGGTGAATAATGCTGCTGTGGACATTCTTTGGGGTGGATATATATTTTTGTTTCTCTTAGGTGTACACATAGGTGTAGGATTTCTGGCTTACGTGGAAACTGTTTGACTATTTGAGAAATTGTTGAAATGTTGAACTTATGAATATTTACACTAGTGGAAATTAGGAAATAACATATCTATTAGGAAATAATGTATCTATTGATTGTAGGAAAGTGCTTGTGTTATGTGCTTAGTCGCTCAGTCATGTCCGACTCTTTGCAACCCCATGGACTGTAGCCCGCCAGGCTCCTCTGTCCATGGGGTTTTCCAGGCAAGAGTACTGGAGTGAGTTGCCATGCCCTCCTCCAGGAGATCTTCCCAACCCAGGGGTCTAACCCATGTCCCTTGTGTCTCCTGCATTGACAGGCGGATTCTTTACTGTAAAATATATTAATCCTCCTTCCCTTAATGAACAAAATGTTTGTAAAAATGCAACATACTTATTCTTAGGCCAGGTGCTGGGGGTCAAAGGCAGTTGAGACAGGGTCATTGTTCTCTGAATCTGCTGTTCGGACTTATCCATCTATTTACCAGGATGACACATCCTCCAGGGGCTTCCCTAATGGCTCAGCAGGCAAAGAATCCGCCTGCAATGCTGGAGACACAGGAGACATGGATTCGTTTCTGGGGTCAGGAAGATTCCCTGGAGGAGGAAATGGCAACCCACTTCAGTATTCTGGCCTGGAGAATTCCATGGACAGAGGAGCCTAGTGGGCTACAGTCCATGGGGTCACAAAGAGTCAGATACAACTTAGCGACTCAACAACAACAACGGCACAAAATAAGTGAGCTGGGTTCAGCAGGGCTGGAAGAGCAGGCTTCCCACCTACGTTTGTTGACTAAATGAGGTCATATATATAAAAGATGCTTGAATGCTCCTGTGCTTGGCCATTTTCTCTAGGTTTATGCATGAATCTAGAGTAGCAGAGATGTGCTCAGAACTGTTTTTATCTTCAGGTGGCACTGTGTTTGTTGTGGTTTGGTCCCATTCAGGACTTGAGTCATGCACAACACCCTGCCGTTACTTGTTTGACTTGGAACCATGCCAGCACTATCCCATTCCCTACCTGTAAAAGAACTGTGCTGTGGATGTTGGTATTTGGGGCCAGGCCAGAGGGTATGCAGTAGGCTCATCTTGTGATGTTGTGGGGTTTTGAGCGCATCGTATTTAAGAGGATTTCCAAGGGTGTATTTTACTTTCTATATGTATATTTCTGTTTTGATATTGACTCCTAACTTCTTAAAACCGTATGTTTAAAATGAAGATGAGACCAATCAGTGTTGTTCTGATGGTGTTGATCAGTTTGTAAAAGTTGCTGAGAGAGACAGAACTTTGTTGTCAAACCAGTTTGGGGAAATAACATGTTCAAAATTCATACTGGTCTTGTGGGGTTTGGCAGTGGTTGTGGTGTCTCACTTTTCTAGGGCGAGAGACTGAAACAGAGATGTGGGAAGATTGAGTTTAGTGATATTTAGGTTATCAGATTCTCAATGCTACCAGTCACTGTGCATTTTTAGAGACAAACTGATAGATAGCTGCCCTGACTCAGGACAATTTTAGGGGTGGCTGTATTATACCACAGATGTCATGTCAATCCTCTGTGATCATTGGGTGTGTAGGGGAGGGGGAGGTTCTACTTATCTGGAAAACCTTTTCCTTTATCTCTCTTGTGTCAACGCCAGCTTTTCCTGGTCTGATTGAGTCATGGAGAAAACGTCTGTAGGAAATTTGCTTTTGTTGGTTTTTCTCCAGAAAACAAGAGGTATCCTTTTGCAGTTTCTGATCCTACTGAGTAAAGAATCCAGCAGTATTAGTAGGCAATATCATTGTATCCTTACCGTGCCTTGTTTGGTGTTTGCCTTTGGTCAGTGGTAAACATTTAATCCTTCGCTTATGCTGGTGAGGGTGGGGGGTTGTGTAGATGAAACTTACAAATACCTTTTAAATACATTAACACTGTAATGTACAGAAACCAAAAAGTTTGAGACCAGGGAACATTTGTCAGAGAATGAGAACAAAAATAGGTGCTCTCGCGTTGTGCAGAGCCACATTCCATGTCATCAACTCATTAAGCATACTGCTTTCGAAGATGCTAGTTTTACTGTTTTGTAATGTCAATATCTTGTTTTACTGGTCTTTAAAGTTGCATGTGTGGGATAGTCATGCTTTTAACTTCTGAGTATACTGATACTGTTACTGATTGATTATTTAGGCAAAGTCCGTGAGTTTACTTTTCCAACAATGCTTTCATAATTTTATTTTGCAGGATAACAAAGCATTGACTTTGCCGACGATTGTGGGGATGAACTTCCTTTAGGATGGGACAAAACTGTATTTGATAAAAACAGATTGGAATTTTATTACATGGACCCACATAAATAGTAAGTAGAGTGCCACGCTTGAGTTGTTATATATGATTGAGTTTTCATGTTGATCTCACAGATGCTAGGAACTCTTTCTATAGAGTGAAACAATTGTTACACTCTACAACACAGCATTAAACTGCATTTTATAAATGTCATCTGAAGTCTTCGTTAGCTGAGTTGTTCAAAAATTGAAGCGATTGTATGTTGCCCAAGACTGCATGAAGTATGTTGAATGCAGAGTTTGAATACCTAATAGAAGGAATAAATTTTATAAATTTCCCAGGCAGTCTGGTAGTAGAAATCTCTAACCAGATGAGGAGAATATTTCTTGCAGAGTGGAATTTACAAGTTCTTGGAACAATAAATGCCAAATGGATTATCTGAACTTCAATTTTTGTGTAATCCCTTTGTGATTTTTTTTAGCTGTAATGTGCCAAACCTTTTGGAAGCTTTGTGAAAGGAGAAAATGACGAGTACAGGACAACAGCTAAAATCACAGGTCCTGGACCATGCCAGCCTTCTCTGTAGAATTGTTGGGAGCAGTGGTTCTCATCCGGGGCTGGTGTTACCTCCCAGGGACATTTGGTGGTGTCTGGCGGCACTTTCAGGCACTCAGCCTGCAGTGATTTGGCTCTTACCCAATGCATGAGCAGAGGGATGAGTG
The DNA here is from genome assembly GCA_024291935.2 of Okapia johnstoni. Lineage (NCBI taxonomy): Eukaryota > Metazoa > Chordata > Mammalia > Artiodactyla > Giraffidae > Okapia > Okapia johnstoni. The sequence goes on from CM044305.1 coordinate 6,251,257, forward strand.
TGGCCCCAGCCTTGCCGCCCTCCACGGTGGTTACCCACGGGCAGGAGGGCTTCTTAGGTGGATCCACTGCTGACAGGATGGACGTGGTGCTTAGCAAGGCTGCACGCAGGGGCCACCCTCCCCTGGCCTGGCTGCTGAGCACCTCAGGGCTGCATGCGGCTGGAATTTCTGGCCATCTGGGCCACTTTCCCCTCAGGTCAGGGCTCTGCTCTCTCCGGGCCCACGTGGCGTTACTGAACGGCACAGGCATCGGCCTTACACGACTTTTCTGAAAGCCTGCTGAGGCCCAGGACCACCTTGTGCTGGCTCGTCTCTTGTAAACCCTGCTTTCTCCTCCTGCTGTGTCCTCTTCTTTGCTGTGGGTGTGCCTTGCTTGCCTGCTCACTGAGTCACAGCAAGTTTTACAAAACACCCCTCTGTGCTGGCCACTCAGGAAAGTGAGACCCAGGATCCACCCTCAAGGATTCGATATGACACACTAGGACTTGTCCCAGGAAACATGGAACCCAAGTAATCACCAAGGATTGTAGTTCCAACTACCCCCCCTTGAGTGTAATTGGGGTGACCCAGCACCATGGAGGATGTGGCTGAAGACGTCAGCTCCAGGATCATGCCACCTCCTCTCTCTGACACCTTCAGTGAACCCAACTTTTTTTTCTTCCCTGGAGACAAGAAAGATTTTTATTGTGATAATGGGCCAAAGACCCCATTCCAGAAAACTTGCTCCTGAGAATCAAGCTCTCTTTTTTTCTTTAGATTTATTAATTAGATAATTAATTTATTTTTTACTGTGATGGGTCTTCATTGCAGACGTGGGCTTTCTCGAGTTGCAGTGAGCAGGGGCTACTCTCTAGTCATAGTGCTCGGGCTTCTCATTGCAGTGGCTTCTCTTGTGAAACACAGGCTCTAGGCACACGGGCTTCAGTAGTTGTAGTGCGTGGGCTCAGTAGCTGTGACGCACAGGCTTAATTACTGTGCAGCATGTGGAATCTGCCCAGACCAGGGATTGAACCTGTGTCCATTGCATTGCAGGGAAAATTCTTAGCCACTGGACCACCAAGGAAGCTCCCCTGGAATCTTAACTCTTGCTAGCACAGATGTAAGGGGAAAGCTCTTTAAAGACAGAGAACCTGAGGAGTCACATGTTAAGTTGCAACTGTGCAGATTGACAGTGCAGTGAGGGACCAGAGGGGCCCTGGGCTGGTCACCTTCGGGGTTCCTAAGACCCTCGGGGGCCCTGGACAGAGTGCGAATGATGCCTGTCGACCTTGGTGAGTCTGATGCCTAAATCATCGTCAGAGACATCTGGGCACTTAAAACAGCTGTGACCTCCCCCTGGCCCCCACCCAGGTCCACTGAATCTGAACTCCAGGGCTAGGTCAGGACCCTGATTTTTGTTATTTTTTTCTTATTTCTCCATGGGAGCTTTTAAGACACAGAGAGGCTTTCTAGGAGGGGCCCTGGGATAGCAGTGTGAAAGAGGATAGGGGATGTTGCTCGAAGGAGATGTCAAAAGAAACTTATTTTAAACATCCTAGTGAGTGCTCCTGTGTATGTGTGTGTATGTGTGTGTGTTTTGGGAGGTAGAGATGACATACAATTTACATTTGCAACCATTTTGAGGTGAGATGCACAGAAAGTAAGGTTCACCATTGAAAAGTTTACAGTTCAGTGGCATTGGGTGCATGGAGTGTTGTCCAGCTATCACCTCTGTCTAATTCCAGAACATTCATCATGCCCTGGTAAGACCTTGTGCTTTAAAAGAGGCTCACGTGGTATAGAACTGGAAGCAGAGTTGGGAAGGTGACTGTGGCGAGCACTCAGAGGATGGCTTTTGGTGGGATGAGGCAGGCAGGTGTTTTGGGAGAGAAGGTGTGAGAGTCTGATTGAACTAAGGGGAGAAGGAAGGACGTCTTGGCATCAGTCACTATTATATGCAGGGGCAGGAGTAGCCAGTTCTGGAGGGCCCATGAAATAGTCTGCGTGAGGGATGAGGGGCAGGCGTACTCTGAGGGTAAGTTCCTGGTTGCCTCAGTGGGTCGATGAAGATGAAGCCACTCATTCCAAGGGGGCAGGCGGAGAAGCAGGCACTCATCAGTGTGGCCTCCTTTGGGTTGCTGTGGTTTGGATAGCGAAAGGGCACTGTGTGAGACTGAGTTGTTTTGGACGAGCGACTCAGAAGTACTTTGCGTCCGTCCACGTGGTGATGCCTCTTGAAGGCAGGAGGAAAGAAAAGACGGGCACTCAGGAGAGAGGTTGAAACCAGAGGTGGGCGTGAGCCCTTTGAGGAGCTGGTTGAATGCCAGAGCTGGAGCAGCAAGTGGGGGATTTATAGGAAATCCACGAAGGATGCAGAAAGTTCTGGTCTGGCATGGGAGGTAGGAGAATGGGAGCAAGCCAGTCCCAGGGACAGCAGAGGCAACAGCAGCCCAGGTTGAAAAAGGCAGGGAGAGAAAGGTTGTATGTGTCTCTTAGTTTGAGAGTGATGGGCTCCTTTGGGTTCCTGTCCACCAACATTTACTCATAGATAGCTAGTGGGAAGCTTCTGTACGATGCAGGGAGCTCAAACCAGGGCTCTGTGACAACCTAGAGAGGTGGGATTGGGTGGGAGGTGGGAGGGAGGCTCAAGAGGGAGGAGACATATGTGCACTAATGACTGGTTTATGTTGTATGGCAGAAACCAACACAGCATTGTAAAGCAATTATCCTCCAATTAAAAATAAATTAAAGGGGCACTCTTTCCGTTCCCTTCTGATATCTATGTGAGAAGCTTTCTCTATGTCTTTTATACTTTAATAAAACTTTAAAAGAATTAATTTAAAAAGTTGTCTGGTATCGTCTTCCCTACGCACTACAGAGCTTTCTTCTCGACCCAGGCATGGCTGTGTTGATAGGAGGTGACCCACACTCTAGGAGGGTTCATCATACAGATGCTTCCATGATGTACATCATGGTCAGTCATTAACTTTTGTATTGATTAGTCACATAACTGCTCGATTATTCAGCCTAAAGATTGGACTCGGAAGACCCTCATGTTCTTCCCTTTCCATTTCAGAGCTGACCCAGATTGAGGATCCCAGAGAGCAGTGGAGGCGGGAGCAGGAACGGATGCTAAAGGAGTATTTAATTGTAGCCCAGGAGGCTCTCAATGCCAAGAAAGAAATCTACCAGATTAAGCAGCAGCGCTTCGAGCTAGCCCAGGAGGAGTACCAGCAGCTGCACAAGATGTGTGAGGACGACAGCCGCTCGTACACCAGCTGTGAGTTGAGCATCCCCCTCCAGGAGCACGTGGGGCTTCCAGAGCCGGGTCTCTGCAGACCCCTGTCTCTGCAGACCCCGGGCGCAAATCGAGCAAGACAGCTGCATAAAGTGTCTGATCGCCTACTGTTAGGTAGTCAGCCTCCCATGCCTGCATCCGATGGTCACTCCCTACCACTCCATCAGCAGGTGTTTGTCAGGTGCCCACTCAACACAGTGGAGCTGAGATAGGAGAGGCCTCTGCCCTCCTGGAGTTTCCATGTAGGGAGGGAGGGCAGGGAGAAAGCCAGCAAGCACAGTTTTGGGTAGTGACAGGAAACCACCTCCTGACTCACATTTGTCAGCGTGGAAAAGGGCTTCCCCGGAGACCCCTGCTCTTCTGGGGTGATCCTGGGGAATTCCTTACAATGGTTTTATTGCTCAGGAGCCTCCACACATGTCAGGCCCCCGTCTCTTTATAGCATCCTTTCTTGCGCAAGACACTGAAGGTGGAGAAACTCAGTACTAATGCAGGGAAAGCAGGGAACTCTGCCCAAGTAAGATGGATGCACACTGATGTTCTCCAAAGGGAACCCCTCTGAGTTTCGGAGTCTGCTGAGCGTGGGCTCCTGTTATTAGGACTCAGGAAATGCTCAGGAACAGGAGGAATCACTCAGAAGCCAAAGCCTCTGGTTCCTGACCCATTCAGTCACTGCCTGAGCCAGTCCATTCTCGACAGAGTTGTCACACTTAACCGCCCACTGAAGGTGTGCATGGGTGTGACTCGCCTGGTGGCAGTGAGCTTGGGGAGAGTGTATGAAGTTGATACCGCTAGATTTTACCTTATAAAAACGTAAATCTGATTGAGACTTGGAGGGACTTAGCTGTGACGTGAGTGCCATGTTGCCAGGTGTGTAGCTTTGGTGACACAGCTTTGAACATTAAAGACATGCTCAAAGCTTTATTTATCCTGTGTTGCAGGTCAGAATGGAGTTGAGGCGAGGGGGCCAGACATCTTTTTTACTGCAACTGCCACTGTCGAAGGTGAATAAGCCACACGAGCTGTGGAGAAGAGAGCGGTGAGGGTGGAGTTTGCCCCTGTAGCAGGAATTTAGGTAGCTGTGTTTCTATGTACCACGAGCGATTGCAGGCTCAGGTATGATGGTTGCATAATCCCCCGACTGCTCCATTCTCTTGCCCTTTCAGCTCTTGGTGTGCACTAGGTTTTTTCTTGTTTCTTTTACTGTCCATCAGAATGCGATGGGTCAGCTCCGCGCTGCTGCTGCTGCTAAGTCGCTTCCGTCGTGTCCAACTCTTTTAGGAAAAGCTGATTTCTTCGTAGTTTTTCTTTATTTGTCATGTCTTTCTCTGATTTTGGTATCAGGATAATATTGACCTCCCGGAATGAAGAGGGATATGTTTCCTCCTCCCCAGTTTTTGGAAAGTTTGTGTGGGATTGGTATTGATATTTAATTCATTGGCAGGCAAACTCTTTACCACTGAGCCACCTGGGAAGCCCAGTGTGGATACTTTCTTAACCGTTTGATAGAATTCACCCGAAAAGCCATCTGGTTCTTTGTAGGAATGTGTGTAACTATAAATTCAGTACCTTTAATAGACATGGGTCTGTTCAGGTTTTCCTGTTTCTTCTTGAGTCAGTTTTGATGTTTTTGTGCTTCAAGGAATTTGTCTCTTTCATCTAATCCAAAAATCAGTCAGCTTCTCTGTAAAGGATCAGATAGTAAGTATTTTAGGCGCCATAGGTCATATGGTCTCAGGTGCAACTACTGAACCCTGTTGTTACAGTGCAAAAGCAGCCAGACATGACACGTAAAATGACGTGTGTGGTTTGTTTCTGATAAAAAGTATAACAATAAAGAAACGAGCTGAATTTGGCTCACAGGGAATCTGCTGACCGCTTATCAAGCTGTCAAGTTTTTGAAGTTTTCATAGAATTCCCATGTGATTCTTTCAATGTCTAGACTCTGAGTTAGTGTCCTCTCTCTTATTTGTGATAATAATAATTTGCGCTTTATTCTCAATCAGTGTAGCTCAACCTTTATCGATGGGTTTTGGTTTTCTGTTTTCTTCCCCTATTTTTATCGTTTAAAATTTTTTTTCATTGATTTGTTCTCTTTAGTTTTTCCTTCATTCTACTTAGTTTGGCTTTAATTTCTTTTTCTGCCTTCCTAAAGTGGGAGCTTAGAGCATCGATTTCAAACCTCTCGTTTTCTCACATAGCCTCTAAAGATATAAATTCTCCTCTAAGTACTACTTTAACTGCATCCTACAAATTTTGGTTCATGTTTTATGAACCAAACAGTCATAATGTTTTCTCATTTTCTTTGTGATTTCTCTTTTGACCCATGGATTGTTTTAAAAGTAAGCTATTGGAACATTTTAAAGGTGTGATGTTGTTGGTTTCTAATTTGATTGTGGTCAGAAACTAGACTATGTAAGATTTCAGTTTTTTGACATCTATTGAGATGACTTTATGGCTCAGCATATGGTCCCTTTTAAGTGATCTCATGGACTTGTTGTCCTCTGGAGTTGGGACATCCTTCAGCATCAGTTTTTGTATTTCCACAGGCTTTTCCCTCCCCAGACATTTGGGTAAATAGGGAGTTGCAGGTAATTTCATTCTTCCTGTGCCCTGTAAAATTTTATCAATGCCCAATAAAAAAGTAACAGTCAAGATGCTGTCTTTAAAGTTGTGTATGAAGAAACATTGAGTCAAGGAAGGTGATGACTCTGGTGTTGATTTGAAATCCTGAGACTCCACCTCCCAACCTGCAAGAGGTGCCTCCATAGACTCCATCTCTGCCTCTACTCATGCAGTAGAGGAGGCCAGGTGGGGCCTCCCTATTTTCATGAAGGGCTGGAAATGCCAGTGGCTCTTCCTAGAGCCTGTCTCCTCAGGGAGAAAAACTGTGAATGGAATCTAGGAATTAATCCAAGCATTTTATCAAGTAGCTGCTGTTCCTTGGTTTTCACCAAGCTCCTTCAATTTGTCATTTAACCTGAACTCCATTGAGGATGCTTCTGTTACATATGACTCAGACAAACTATTTCTGGCCACAGGCTAAAGTTCAAGACAGTCATTCTGGTGGCTTGTGCTATAACAGCCCAGACCTCTGTAAGGTCTGGGCCCATGTCAGGAACTGCTGGTGGCAGGATCCGTGGCACACCTGGGCCCCTGTTGGCCACCCAACAGGTCTCACACAGCCCAGATCACTCACACTGTTAATCATCCAAAGCAGGGAGGTGTCTCTTTGCTTAGGTACTGGCAGCAGAAGGACCTTGGGACTTAGCCCCCGTAACTTCCTTCGTTGGAAGTGACTCAAACTAAAGGAACCATCATTGAATGGCCTAGCGTTTTCCTGAATTGTTGTGACTGCAACATCGTGAAGCATTGTAACACGGTGATGTTACTTTCCTTGTACACACAAGAAACAATATTCGGTAGATTGATACTTCTCGAAGGTTACACCTCTGATGAATGGTAGACCTTGGATTTGAGCCCAGATCTTTTTGGTGCAGCTAGTTATCAGTGCTGTGTATACTATTTCGGAGACATGGAAGAGTCCAGCTTGGAAGAATGGATCACGTGATTTTGAAACAGCCTGCTTCCCATTGTTCAAGGTGACCCGGAATAAGGTCCGACTGTAAAACTGACAAGTAGTCATCTGGCAATTTCACAGCACCTGAAGAGGACACGTGATAGGCAGTGCGCTTTTTTACTTCTCGATTTCCTCATGGCCCACAGTGGATTGCAGACTAGGATGTTTTGTTTGTCAAAGAGAGTTCTTAGCACCTGGTGTTGGGGGACACAATTTATCTTGTCTCAAGGCTTGATTATAGCGGGGGAAATGAGGCAATTAAAGGTAAACAGCCATTTCTATATTGGACGGCAGAGGGCATGGGGGAGGGGCCAAACACTCTCTCCACAGCCTTCACAGATTTCCCCGATGAGTTATGAAGGTCACCAATAAAACTCTTGTTTGTTGGAGAGTGAAAAAATTTTCACATCACATTGGGCCATCTGGTGTTGGAGATTTTATCCAAGCCTTAACCTTTGTTGTCTTGACCAAAGAGAGTCTGCTTTGCTGGTTGAGCAGGACAGGTTCCCCATGAGTCTAGGGAGCCCAACTCGGTGTGTTCTTTTTGCTCAGGAACTAGATGACAGGGGCCCTTGGTCCTGTGTGATGATCTGTAGAGCCTGCCATGGAAACTTCTCTTACCATAGGACTCAGTTTCTGAGGGGACACACCGAGTATTTCTCTTGCAGCTCCATCTTGTAGAGTTTTCTCCGACTTCGTTCATAACAGTATGTTTTTTGGTTACCTTAACCACTATATACATTCGTTATTTCAGTAAAACTTTTTTTTTTTTTCATTCTTCCCATAAAACTGGCTTCCAGGCTGCATTTCCTGATGAAGGATATGGACCATTGCAGGGACCTTTGGAAGGAAAATTTCTTGCTTGGGGTAACATTATATTGTCTGAAAACAGGGTTCAGCAGAAGTTTGGCCACAGGTGAATCCTAGGCAGCAGGGGTGTTGGGTAAATAGCTTTTATTGGTGGTGATAGCCAGGTCCATTCACTTAACCATTGTCTGTAGCAGGTACAGGGGCAGAGTTGAGGGACTGAGGACAGGGAGTATGGGCCCACAAAGCCAGAAATATTTACTTATCTGGTCCTTTGCAGAAGAATCTATTCACACAGTCGGTTTCTCAACCGTGCTGCACTGGAGGAAAATCTATGAAAGTGCTGTTTGAATAACGTCTTACAGCCTGGTCCCTACTCCCAACACCCTTGACTAATTTGGATTTTTTTTGCCTTGACTGGGGCAGACACTTAAAAAAAAAAAAAAAATGCTTCCCAGGGGTATTCCCAGAGTTGAGGATCCAACTCGATCATGACCCCTTTCTTCCGCGGCAGGAGTATGACTTGTTTGTTCCCCAGGCTCCTGGGATTCCTGACTCCTCCATGCACAAGTATTTTCTCAGTGCCTGGGAAAAAGTTTCAGCCTTATCTCTCAGTGAGAAAGCGCTGACCCGCCTTGAATTCCTGGCTCAAGCCTGGAAGGAGGCTTGGGTACGTATCAGTCCTCAGTCTGGGCTGCATTCTTTCTGAGGCGTCACCGGCCTATCCCACAAAAAAGGGACTATGTGGCCTTCTTTCCCCGAAGAGGATTTCTCATCTAACTGCCTAGGCCTGGGATAGGGCCCGTTCAACCCATTCAGCCATCATCTTACTGCTCACGGGCATGTTGGAGCAGGCAGGGGAAAACGGGCCGGAACGCAGCATCTTTCCCAGGGTATTAGTTGGCAGGACTCAACCTCAAGGCTGTTCACTGAGCTACATGTGCATCAGATTCCCCAGTCTTCGCCAAGAGAGGGAATTCTTGGTTTGGATTCGGTGGCCTCTTGTGTTACTTGTATAAGTTGCCTGAGTGGGCTCATTTGATTTTTTTTTTTCATCCCTTTGCTTATGGTGCCTTTAAGAAAGGGGTGTCCCCTCTTTCTTTTGGCTCCCCTGTTTATGATGTTTGGTCTGGTAATTACTGCCTGTCAGCACGGCAGTTGTCCAGGCTTGCTGTCCTTTGTGCCCGAGTACTCCTGGGCTCCCTCGAGCAGGTGCCTGTAGTGCTGACTCCTGGAGGTGCACAGCTGGTCCGAAGGCGTAGTCTGCTCACAGGATGTCTTTGGACAAGGACTACCCTCTTTGAAAAGCGTGGCCTCCACCTGGGGCGATCTTGGGTTCTCATGGTCCAGAGATGTAAGAGGAGATGGAGACAGACACAGATGGACGCATGGACGGACACATTTCCCCCTTTTAATAGCCCATGAAATTGAAATCTGAAGTAATGACTGGGGTCTGCAGCATTCAGAGTGCTAAACACACAGACTGAGTTCACCTTTTGGGCACCGGGGAGCTGGAGGCCCATTTCTTCTTCTGCTGGAAAAGCTAATCTGACCCACAGGAGCCCACGCTCTCGACAGAAGTCCCTCTTTGACTGATGGCATAATGTAGATCAAATCATTGCCCACTCAGCCTTCATCTATAAAAGCAGGGAAACATATTCGTCATCTCTCACAAGAGGCAGTGCTCTGTGACAACCTGGACTGATGGGGTGGGGAGGAGGTTCAGAAGGGAGGGGACATATGTATGCCTGTGGCCAGTTCATGCTGATGTATGGTAAAAACCATCACAATGTTGTAAATATTTTTCAATTTAAAAATACATATGTATTTAAAGAAAAGGAAGGCGCAATAGGAAAATAAAAAGAATAAAATTCTCATTCCAAAGGGGAAAAAAAAAGAATTTCTGAGAATAGATGAAATTAATATGAAAGTTACATTGTAGTAGCCAGGTATAGTAATTTACACTGCTGAGGTCCAGCTAAGCGTTAACCTTCTTATATCATCCAAAGCAGTGCTTTACGCCTTCGCAGCCTCCTGAAACTGTTTAATAGCTCTGCCCACTCAGACTCTTCAAATGAGAAGGGAGCTTCAGAGGTGAAAGTCTGGTATTTATCCTAAATCTTGAAATTGGAGACGTGTCTCAGCAGAGAGACATTTCTTTTTCTCAGTGTTGTGATATACATGCCATTAAAGGGCTTCTCGGGTGATTCAGGAGTAAAGAACTCACCTGCCAATGCAGGAGACACAGGTTCTGTCCCTGGGTCGGAAGGATCCTCTGGAGAAGGAAATGGCAACCCATTCCAGTATTCTTGCCGAGAAATCCCATGGGCAGAGGATCCTGGCAGGCTACAGTCCATGGAGTCACAAAGAGTTAGACATGACTTAGTGACTAAACAACACACCATTAAAAATGGGGTCCAAAGTTTAGAACTTTCCCCTGGATTCTGCAAATGGCTTCCATTAGACTTACTGGCAGACTTCAGGAACTGAGAATTTGTCTTTAGAATTTTGAGTTATATTATTAAAAGTTACACCAGTGTTTGTCACTCTCCTTAGCACATTAAGATACAGTGTATTCACTGTCTTAGGTATTTGAGTTGCCTTTTCCCTCATTCCAGTCCTGGATTTGTATAGTTAGTTATGGAGAAGCTGAAACTCCAATACTTCGGCCACCTGATGCGAAGAGTTGACTCATTGGAAAAGACCCTGATGCTGGGAAGGATTGGGGGCAGGAGGAGAAGGGGACGACTGAGGATGAGATGGTTGGATGGCATCACTGACTCGATGGACATGGGTTTGTGTAAACTCCGGGAGTTGGTGATGGACAGGGAAGCCTGGTGTGCTGCAATTCATGGAGTCGCAAAGAGTCAGACACGACTGAGTGACTGAACTGAACTGAACTGAGAGACCATAGCAAAAGTAACATGAATGGTATCCATAAGTAAAACCTTTCATCATTTAGGATGGTTTCATCTATAAGTAACAGAAAAGACTAACACCCCTGGGCCTGAACAGTAAGGCTGTCCATTGTGACCTAGCAGTGTCCAAGGAGGGGGTGGCCTCCCCATTGGTGGACTTGGCAGCTCAGTGATGTCATAGTACATCAGGATCCCCTGTAGGACTGGCCCAGGCTGAGTGTCCTGGGGGAGAGACAGATGCCCAAGAGCCTCAGGACTCTTAGCTACGTGGGAGAACTGGACGGTAGCTAGCCATGTGTCTATCCATCCGTACCCGTCACTCCTACAGTGTGTATGTACTTCAAGTCTCTTCACTAATTTACGGTATGAAATTGCAGACAGAGTTTTGGCAGTGATTTCAGATCATTGTTACCGGTGTTTAACATTGCAGTTAACTTCCCTGGACTTTGGTGGTGGGGTTACTTTCAGTTTGGAATGGAAAAGATCCCAGGCAGTAACTGTTGGCATTGTCTTCCTCGCCTACAAGGTGACAAGTGGACACACATGGAAGGAGTCAGCAAGCCCTTGGCTCATTTGCTTGTTACCTGGGCCCCAGTGGAAGTCCTTTCCACTCGGGCCTGGGAAACTTAACGTCCCAGGAGTTAAATGTGGAGATTTTGTAGAAATAATTTGTGTCTCTTTAAGACCATTGTTTGAGGTGTTGCTTTCCTTACTGGTATTAAATGAGACCAAAGAGTCAGGCAAAATAGAGGTTCTCGAATTTGGAAATAGACGTTCTTCATCTAAGAAATAATCCTGTTTTAAAAACATTTTACTCTGTGTTTTGAGGAGATTAGAATTCTAAATATAAGAACATTTGAGGTAAAGTTGACAGATACTTAGCTCCTCCGGGTATTTATTTCCAGTAGATTCTAGTAATTTGAAATTCTGACTGATGGGGGCTTCAATAGTAGACATTCCGTAGAACTGTTTTTTTGTTTTTGTTTTTTTTTTAAAGAGACATTTGGAGAGCTCAGATTAACTTGGGATGTGGTTCTATTTGAGGGTATTAAATAATCTTGCCATTTAAATCACTTGATGGCCTTGAGCCATCTTCTCCAGTATTAAATCAGGACATGATTATAAACTAGTTTCTAGACGTTGGCATCTAAGTTACCTGAATGGCAGTCTTTTGCACCCAGATCAGAGGAGTTAAAGAATGGATGCTGACATGGAACTGTACTCACTGTCCTGTGGCAGCCTGGATGGGAGGGGGATTTAGGGGAGAATGGATACATGCATATGTGTGGCTGAGTCGCTCTGCTATGCCCCAGAAACTATCACAACACTGTTAGTCAGCTATATCCCAATACAAAATAAAAAGTTTAAAGTTAAAAAAAAAAAAAGAATGGATGGTGGCCTTGCAGATGGCTCTTGTGAGCAGGCGAGACTAATGAAAATGACCCAGAGGCAGACTCCGTCAGTGTGGGGTGACTCTCAGATGAAGAAAGAGGAGCCTACACAGCTCAGGGAGGGACAGGAAGCGAACCACTGCAACTGCAAGGCCTAAGAGAAGGGAGACAGCGCATGAAGAGAAAAGGATGCAGAGAAGTGGACGGGGTCATAAAAGTTAGAAGTGGCTGCGTGCTGCTGCAGTTGCTGAGACAGCAGAGAAGGCTTGACCGACTGACCATGCTCAGCATGCAACTGGGTGGTCGAGCATGTCTCAGTCACCCCCAGGTATTGGCCACCTGTAACCATGATGCTGTGTCTGTTACGAGACTTTAAATCATACGTGCTGCACTGCTGAAGAAAGCATTTAGCTATGCAACCTAATTTAGCAGAACATCCATCAAAAACAAACTGCTAGAATAAAAGTGTGGGTACTTCACTTCGGCTCTTGGGGCACCAACACCATGAACACTCAAGCCTGCCACATACTGGCATGTGACTAAGAAGTAGTCTCTTTTTCATTTTACAAATCTTTAGATTTTTTTCCTTTTCTATGTCAAAAATCATTCATGTGGAAGCTATAGATATGAAGAGAGTAAATATAAAATCTTTTGCAATGAGACCATTGAGAAAAACAGTCAGCTTTTGAGTTCTGTCCTTCCAGTGACTTCCATGGTGTGTACACTTTAAAAGGAAGTAAAAGTGATTTCATACCATATGTACTGTTTTCATCATAAAGAATAGCTTTCTATACCATAACCATACCTCCCTCACCCCCACCTCCTGTGCATATGTAGTTTTTTAATCTGATAGTTTTTCAGTTGAAGTAAACAGAGTTTTGATTTACCTATAGCTATATGTTTTATTATGTAGAATCAAGTGAAAAATCAAACATCAAGATTCAAGGTGGTGGTGAGATGTACGTTTTTAGGAGCAAGGACAAACTTGGAAATCTGAGCTGGGAATATAGTGATTATATATAGTGATTTAGAAGTTCCTGTTTATGTGTATTTACTTTAAAGGATTCATTATAAAATAAAATGTTTTCCTTCTGTTTAGCCTTCTCTGGATATTCAACAAATACAAAGTATGACCCATACCAAATTAAGGCAGAGATAGCAAGTCGTCGGGATAGGGTGAGTAAAATGAATATTTTCATAACTAGAAACCCTGTGTATATTTGTATGTAACATCACTTATTATGGTTCATTATATGATGGTCAGTGTGTCTCACACTCATATTTTAGTAAGATTTTCAGTTTCATGAATTATTATTACATTTGGTTATACTTTCTACTATTTTTTTCCAATAGGAGGAGAAAAGCTTCATTTTAAAGCCTCAGCCCATCTAACAAAAAAATTGCCTGTACCCCTCCGTGTTTCATGGGGCTAGTTTCACCCCCCATTTGGAAAGATTTGGCAATGTCAGGGCCCAACCTCAGAGGACTGGATGCCTCTCAGCAGGTTTAGCATCTGTCTGCTGTTGTTTCCTGGTGGCTGTATTCCCAGGGAAATTGTGCCTGCCATAGCATTTGACCAGAAGGTTCCAAGGCGCCTTCCCAGCGGTGCCCAGTTCTTTGGCTGCCACAATGTCCCATCCCTCCAGTCTTTGTCATGCGTGTCTGGAAGGAGGGACGGGAGACATCTTGGAGCCCAAGCCTCCGGTCCTGGTGTCTCAGTCCCTAACCCAGAGCATCTCTTTGAGTGCCATGGCTCTCATATTCTAGCACACCCTCGAAGACACTGGGGGCATCAGTTCAAAATGAAAACTCCAGGCCACCCCCCAGTTTTAGCACAGGCCTGGAGTGAGTCCTAGCACCTGCTTTAAATAAGTGCTCTCCGCGACTGAGTTCCAGGTACCCAAAGCCATGCTTTGAGCAGCAGCGTCTCCTAGGTGGGACTTTAAACAGAAGGGAGGATGAAAAAAAAAAAGCATGACAGAGTTTGCTCATTGCATTATGTCAATTAATACCTTGAAAAGAAAATCATTGACAATTCCAGGGTTCCCTGTGGGTAGAAAGCTGTCGGGGATCCGGGCCTTGTGTGTCTCAGCCAGCTGGCTCCTCTGCCAGGGCTGTGTGTTAGGCCTGTCGATGGAAGGTCCTGGCAAGAGGGTGACCCAGGGAATTGCAAGCTAATCAGAAACTGAGAGGACAGTGCTAACAACTGTAGAAAAACCATTTTTCACAGCATGCTTTTGGAAAACAAATATGTCATTTGTCTTTAGCTTTCCAGATTAAAACGAGAGCTGACCCAGATGAAGCAAGAACTGCAGTACAAAGAGAAGGGAGTGGAGACCCTGCAAGAGTGAGTGGCCTGTGGTGACGGGGGGAGCGTTTCCCTGTGGTTTCCTGTTGTGCTGACCTCTTCCATGCCAGGACTTGTGTCTTAAAGCTTCACGGGTGTTTGCTTTTCTGCTTCGATTTATGCTCGTTCTGTACCAGTCGTAAGCATCAGATCTCTTTTCCTTGAAGATACCTTGTTCTTGTTTCCTTGGGAAGCAAGATCTTTATTGTACTATTTGTGCACACTCTTGATAGCTAGCTGTCTAAAACACACAAGGCTATTTCCATTTGAATTCCTCTTTTGCTAGTTTTAGTCTCTTCAGTGTTTTCGTTTTAAAATTTAAATTAATTAAAACTAAATAAGGTTAAACTATTAGTCCCCAGTCTCAGTAGCCACATTTGAAATGCTCAGTAGTCATGTGTGTCTAGTGCAAATCTTCTCCACCTTAGTGCTCATGACTTTTTGGGCCAGATAGCTGTTTGTGGTGGGAGTTGTCCTGTGCACTGTAGGATGTTTACCAGCATCCCTGGCCTTGACCTCCTGTGTGCCAGTATCACCCTCTCACCCAGTTGTGACAGCCAAAAATGTCTCCAGATATTGCCAAGTATTTCCTGGAGGGCACGTGTGTCCCACATGGAGGACCACTAAGCTAGTGGCCCCTGCATTGGGCAGCACAGATAATAGGCTATTTACATTCTCACAGATGGGTGATCCCCTGGAGAAGGAAATGGCAACCCACTCCAGTATTCTTGCCTGGAGAATGCCATGGATAGCGAGCCTGGTGGGCTACAGTCCATGGGGTCACAAAGAATCAGACACGACGGAGCAACTTATCATATATCTACACGAGAACGTTCTGTCAGGAAGCCTGATCTATAGGTCATCCTCCTGTTGACATCTTTGCAATTAGAACTCTATCCCCACTGAGAGTTCGGAGATGAAGTTCTTATTATTTGTGAATTCTATTAAGTGAGCAAATTCAGTGAAAAACTACTTACTAGAAAGGGTTTTGCGTGCCTGCCTGTTGGTCCTAAATCTATTTCCTCCTTTTGATTCTGATCCTGGTTTCACTTGCTGGACTTGAGCATGTGCTTCACACCTTCCACGCTGACTCTTCTCAAGTGGTTGTCTGAGTTCGACTGCTCTGACAAAATACTTTAGACTGAGTGACTTAAAGAGCAGACATTGACTTCTCATGGTTCCACAGGCCAGAAGTCCAAGGTCAAGGCACTGGCAAATCCATTATGAGCCTTTTGACTGTGTCTTGACATGGTGCTGTTGTGTGGTGGGGGGCTCTGGTCTCTGGTGTCTCTTCTCTTTCTTTAAGGACAGTGGTCCCTTCATGGGGCCCCACCCTCATGACTTCATCTAAATCTAAAAACCCCCTAAAGGACCCATTTCCAATCAGCATTCCATTGGAGATTAGGATTCACCCTAAGAATTTAGGGGGACGTGAACATTCAGTCCATAGCAGTGACCATTGGGCTAAATTGTCCGAGGACAGCAACAATGCCTGCTGCACAGTCAGCTTTCAGCAAATGACGGGAATGCATGTGGCTCCGATTCTTGGTAAACAAGGGCAGTGTGCCACTCTCTTGGCATCCTGTGTGTAGACACAGTGACTGCGTGTCAGATGTAGCATTCTTTTATAAGGATTGAGAGAAACATGGAATGTGTTTGCCAAAGGTAATGACTGCAGCCTCACATAAAGGGTAATGACTGGGCACATCAAACCCTGTTGTTTAGCATGAGGTAGAGATTCACTTTCTCATCTCACCCAGGATGGCTTTGGCTGATGACTTGTTTGTCCACTTCTTTATTGAGGATGTATTATAGACACCAGGGGAGACACCATACAAAGGTGAGCTGCGTCCCTGCTTGGACGGCTTGGCTTGGCCCTGAGACACTGCCTTCTGGTTCCCCCTGAAGACACTGCCTTACATCATCAGAGCCCCTGCCAGGTCCCCATGGGGTGGGTGTGTTTGCGTTGGCACACGTGCACAGCTGCATGTGTGTGATGAGCTGCCAGGGCATTTTTAACTTCACCTTACAGTCAGCTTTTTGCTTTCTCTGCCACTACCTGCAGCCTGTGTGTGTGTGTGTGTGTGTGTGTGTGCGTGTGCGCACACACGTGCACGCACGTGTGCCGGTGAAAAGTGGCCTCATACCTTGCTCTGAGTTACACAGGCCAGGTATAAGATGAAAACAGCTTCTTTCTTTTTCTGGTATTGAAGACTGGCTCTTGTGTTTGGATCACATCATGCAGATTGGTATGCTTTATTGAGAAATTGGGAAAACCTCGAGAATGTGATTACCCCACCCCTACTGCAAAATCCTGACTCTGATCACAGATAATACGTGCACTGTTGTATGTCAATGGGCTTCTCAGATATTACTACCAACCTTGACTTAAGGCAGAAACCCTAGATTTCCCTCCAGAAAAGTTTCTGCTGTTCTTGCTTCCCAGAATATCCCGTGTATTTTTTTCCAAGGCACCTCACTGAGAGTTTGGCGACTCACAACATTTTAAACTCAACTTGTTTATCTTGGTGAACTTTCCTGGCTAGCAAGGAAATCCATCATTACGCTTGGGTCCAAGTGAGGAAAAAAGAGCCTTTTGTATTTTTTTTTTAAGTCTATGTGTGTTGTTAATTTTTGTAGATGGGAACTGGCCGTGAACACAATCTCTGGGTTAATGATAGAATGTGTGTTTGTGTGTGTGTGTGTACTATATATAAACTTTTAATGATGGAAAATGTCAAACGTACACAAAAGTCAAGAGAATAGTACGGGAACCTTCCCGTACCTGTCTCCCCACTTCTACAGCTAACTACACAATGGCCAGTCTTGTTTTGTCACACAGCTACACAGCCTCATTGCCTAAGCTTTTACCACGTTATTGAAGCAAATCCCAGAATCGTATTTAGTCCATAAATGTCTCCTAAAGTTACGGACTCCTTTTGAAAACGTAACTAATACTTGTGCCACTTAGTAGTAATCTCTTCATGTTGTCCATTCTCCAGCGAGTTTTTCCCCACCTCCCTGGTTCAGACTAGGTCCACACGGCACGTGTGGTTAACGTGTCTCTTCACCTCTACCCCCCTCTCCCTTTTTATATTTTCCTTCATTTCTTCCTTTTGACAACTTAACTTGTTGAAGAAGCTACTCTCTTTGTCCCAAAGAATCGCCCCGATCCTGGATTTTCCTACAGGAATGTGCATGGCATCATTTCACACGCTCCTCTGTCCCCTGCTCTTTATTTATATAAACTGGTGTCATTAATCCCACGGGCTTGATCTGACTCAAGTTCCATTGCATTTTCTCTTCTTTTGGGGGTTAAGTATGGTTTGTAGCTGGTGGTGTTACTTTGATCAGGAGGTACACACTCTCTGGTTGCCTTGTGTGTGTCTGTGTGTGTGGTGTAAAGATTATAAGTGGGATCTGACATTGGCAGCTTGATACATCCATTTGTGTGTGTGTGTGTGTGTGTGTGTGTGTGTGTGTGTGTGTGTGTACTCAGTCGCTCTGTCATGTCCAACTCGTTTGTGACCCCATGAACTGAGCCCTAATTCTAGGGTACAGGCTCAGTAGTTGTGACATGTGGGATCTTCCCAGACCAAGAATCGAACCTGTGTCCCTTGCATTAGCAGGTAGATTCTTTACCACTGAGCCACCAGAGAAGCCCCCATAGCCTTTTTATTAACTGCTCTCCAGCATTTCTTCTCTGCTCCTTACTGTACTATATTGTGTTTGAATAAGTCTTATTTCTACCACTTCTGTTCAAATCATGGAAGTGGGTGCTTGCTAAACGTGCCAGTAACCCTTTCCTGGAGGTGTGTGCTTATCAGCCCCTGGGTCTGTGCTTCGAGCCTTTTAATTGCTTGATGACTGTCTTCCATCTTGGGATGCCATGATGGAGTTAAGCCCGTGTGTCTCCTTCAGTGACTCAGAGCAACTGCCCTCTGAGGAACATTCAGTATCACGGTGAGGCAGTGTTAGATCTTGGAATTAGCATTTTCTCTCTGAGGGGATTTACAGGTTTCAGGAGAGCATGGGCTTGTCCACAGTCCACACAGGCTTAGAGCAGGATATCCTGTTACCATAGCTCAGAGGCTCCTCAGATAACAGTAAAACCTACAGAAGTGGGGGCGGAAACAAAAAGAGTGTTGTTCCCAGTCATGGGACAGATCTGGTGTTCCACATGGGACCAACGGCTGATAGAAGCTGCCAGAAGCTCTTCGGGATTCTGGTTCGTTCAAGGCCACCTGCCAGCACCAGTGATGTGAAAGGTAGAGTCATAACAAGACTTCTCCTTCTTGGGGTTTGTAACGTGCTATTAACGTGGACAACCTTTCGAGACCTGGCGGCCCTTTCCTCCAAGATGTGGGTCGAAGAATTCGTTCAGTTTGATTTTTGCCAATGCAGTTCTCTTGACATCTTAAGTTGAACAAGAAAATACGGACGCTTGAGGGCAGGGGGAGGTTGATGAGAAACGCCTCAAAAATGCCTTCTCGGCTGTGTGCCATCAACATTTGATGCCGCACCTTCTTTTCTCTGGCTTCCCTGGTGGCTCAGACAGTAAAGAATCTGCCTGCAAAGTGGGAGACCTGGGTTCGATCCCTGGGTCGGGAAAATCCCCTGGAGGAGGGCATGGCAATCCACTCCAGTATTCTTACCTGGAGAATCCCCATGGACAGAGGAGTCTGGCGGGCTACAGTCCATGGTGTCGCAAAGAGTTAGATGTGACCGAGTGACTAACACTTTTAATGTGCTGCTTTTCTAACAGTTTCTTTCAAAGGCAGGCTGTAAAGAGTGCCAGTCAGTGTATGGCAAAACAAATAAAATATTGTAAAGTTAAAACAAAAAAAGAATTGCAAACTATTCAAATAAAGATTAAGTGCACATTAAAAAAAAAAAAAAAAGAGTGCCAGTCTGCTTTGGTCTGCCATCTGACTGTGTGGGCAGTCCTCAGATATGACATGGTGTCACTTTGGAGGCCTTGAGTGTATTGCTAGCCTGGTGACAGAAGAGGCTGAGTGTGGTGTGAAGGGCCTCAGCGTGGACCTCGCTATGTGACCTTGAGCAGGTCATTCAACCTTCCTTGTTGAATATTGAGTGAAAAAGTAAAGGCTATGTTTTAGAGGTAATTTGAAAACTCCAAATAAACGAATTTTGCAGATGTGATATAAAAGAGAGTTCCTATCCTTTGAGGTTTTTGTTAGATGAAAATTGATCACAGTTGACAGATATGGAAGAGGTTAGAGTTCTGTGGAGCCTGCTTCTTCCCCTTACCAAAGCATACGGACCCTACTGTGGCCACCCTGAGCAGGAGTGCACCAGCGGGTAGCAACGGCCATTAGCTGCACCAAGTTTTTACACAGAACAGCTAAAATGGAAAAACTCCAGTTTGGACTTGAGAGCTGGGAGATGTAGGTTTGAGTTGTGGGTCTGCCAGATCTTAGCTTGTCTTCTTGGGCCACTTAGTCTCTCTGAGCCTCAATTTTTGCATCACAAAGTCTGGGAAGATTATGCTTATCTCATAAACCTGTTCAGGGGATTAAATGAGGTGAGACATAAAGCATGCAGCAAGACGGTCACCTAGTAGGTGTTTGATACTTGCAGTATTGTAATGTGCTATTTATATACTTATCTAATTTAATCAAACACATACTTATATAATTCAATCAAATAGGTACTTGTATAATTTAATCAGGGAATTCCCAGGTAGTAAAGAAGTGGTAAAGAATTCTCCTGCCAGTGAAGGAGACATAAGAGACATGGGTTCGATCCCTGGGTGGGGAAGATCACCTAGAGGAGGACATGGCAACCCACTTCAGTATTCTGGCCTGGAGAGTTCCATGGACTGCAATCCATGGGGTTGCAGAGTTGGACATGACTGAGCGACTTTCACTGGTGGTTCAGATGGAAAAGAATCTGCCTGAAATGTGGGAGACCTGGGTTTGATCCCTGGGTCAGGAAGATCCCCTGGAGAAGGGAATGGCAACCCACTCCAGTATTCTTGCCTGGAGAATGCCTTGGACAGGGGAGCCTGGCAGGTGACAGTCCATAGAGTCGCACAGAGTCAGAGACAGCTGAAGCGACTCAGCATGCATGCATGCATAATTTAATCACATGCATATAATTTAATCAGATAAAATATAAAATGTCTCAGTAAGGTTATACTTACATAATAGTACCATTTCACGTAATTGCATGTTCTATAATAATTCATAACTTTTTAAACAGTTATATTTCAGAGATTCCTAGAACTTTGAGATCATCTTTTCTAAGAGCTTTCACACTTTTTTGTTAAAACGTGTGTAATCTTTTCCCCCATCCTTCCCCTCCAATGACGTCGTCTATGGAAGCAGACTGTCTGAGATGGAACGAAGGGAAAGGCTTGCCGAAGCAGTGGTGAGGGGCCCCAACTCGTGGGTGGGCTCTCCCTTCAGCGACCCCAGCTCACCAGGCTGGGACAGCCTTGGGACAGAGTGAAAACAGCTGCTCTTGGTCAGTCTTCATTCCTTTTTGAGGTCTCAAAGCTCCTTGGGTGGAGCTAAGGTCAGGGCTGAGGCCTGCCGCCTTGAAGTTGAACTTTTGTTCTTGGAGGAGGGGGGGCGGGGGGACTCTGTGGCATCTGCTGGTGAGATGTATTACAGAGTTTGCTGTTCTCTCTCCCTGGTGGGAACTGGGGCCTGTTTTCCTCCAAGCCACCAGCTGATGGTGCCTTGACAGGCGGCTGGCTCTGTCCCTGGCTTTACTGATGGCTCCACTTAGGCTCTGTTGCTGCTGAAAGCCGTAAAGAAATCACAACACCCAAGTGTGAAGCCAGAGCTGACGAGGTTAGCGTCTCACATTGTGGCCTTAACAGCGGCTGTGTGTCTGTACCCTGTGACCATTCAATGAACATTGACTTCTAAGCAGTTGAGAACATTTTGTGTGTTGCAGTCGAGTTTCATCTCTCTATAGGGGTGTTGGTGTCAGGTAACGATCCCTTTGCTGTATGTAGTTTTCTTTCTAGAGGAGTCAGTAGACCTGTATTAGCAAAGGCATTGGGCATTAACTGTTAAGGAGAAATCGCACTTTTCTGGCCTTGGGTTTTCTGTGTTGAAATGATGTCACCCTTTTCTACAGAATTCATCAGCCTATGTCTGTTGTGATTTGTGACAATAAATGAGATATATTGGAGAGCCTTTTATCAGAAGATGGATATCTGGAGACATTATTACATACATGAGTCTAACTTCTGTCTGCAAGAAAAGTTGAGCCAGTTCCTTGGCAGATGTAGTGATGGGAGATGGATGGCCTTTGTGTCTGCCTTGCATCAGAGACTCTTGATTCTCCATAGAACAGCTAAGATGGAAAAACATGTGGCCAGGCCACATTGGGATGCAGGGATAGAATGAAGGAAGGATGAATGGATGTTTGGATGGAACAGGAGTACTAGAGAGGGAGTGATAAATTAGAACCAGGATAAAGGAACGAAAGACAGAGGAGCCATAAGACTTTCCAAGTTTTGTGCAGGGCATCACTATTGAAACTTCACTACTCTTTGTGGTTTCCCATATATTCTTGTACACAGATTTCATTGGTATGTTTACTTAATAGACATTTTGGACTACTAACTGAGATGCTGGGGATAAACGAATATGACATGATCCTGCTCTCAGAGAGGGAAGTGTAACATCTCTGGAAATGATTAGGAATCTTGCCTGGCACGTCCCTGCCTACAGAAGACGCTCTTGGAGCGGAGGGAGACATCCACCACCAGTCTTATCTCCTTGTATTCACCATGAACAAGGAAGGGCTTATGGGATCTTTTTTTTTCCTTTGCCAAAACATTGCTTTTTAGCTGTTCACCACCCTTCTATGAAACTTTTAAGTTCTGGATTATTACTGTTTAATGGGATGTTACACTCTTGCATAGAATGACTCTTATTTCTTTTTGAACCAGGATTGATCGCAAGATGTCTAGTGCTCACACCAACTACAAACTGGATGAGGCACAGGCTATAATGAGCGAGCTCAGGACCATCAAGAAAGCCATTTATACAGGCGAGAAGGAAAGGCGGGACCTGATGCAAGTAAGAGGCCGGGGAGCTCGTCAGAGCCCGCATCTGTCTCTCTGCCCTCCTGCGTGTCGTTCCTTTATTTATTTATTTCCTTTTTTTAAACATGTTCATAGTGCCAGGGTTATCTAACTTTCCTTTATTTAAACATTTAAAAAAATATATATGTATTTGTATTTTATCATTACTGTATAATCATGCAAATTTTAAACACATACATGTTTGTACAATATATATGTATATTTTATATTTTCTATATATATGTGTGTACATATATATATATATATATATATATAAATATTTTAAAATGTGCATGTTAGTTTCCTAGGGTTGCCATGACAAAGAACCACACACCAGGTGGCTTAGAACAACAGGAGTTTATTCTCTCCGAGTCTGGAGGACGAGAGTCTGATGTCAAGGTGCGGCAGGGCCACGGTCTGTCTGAAGGCTCTGGGGGAGGTCCTTCCTTGCCTCTTCCAGCCTCTGGGGGCTGCTGGCAGTCCTTGGTGCTCCTCAGCTTATAGATGCGTCACTCTAGTCTCTGCCTTTGTGATCACATCTCTGTGTATAAATTTTTTCTTCTTATAAGGACACCAATCATTGGATCAGAACCTGTTCTCATCTTAATTCGATTTAATCTGCAGACTTTTCCTTCCAAATAAGCACGTATTCCCAGGTTCTGGGGGTTAAGACTGAAGCATCTTTTTGGAGGACACAATTCAGGCTACAGTAAGGGGTGACACATTTCTATTGTTTAATAACCAAAGTAATTTTAAAAGTGTATCATAAGAGTCTTGCTGTCACCCCATTTGTTCACCTCCTATAGCTACTGTTATGACCTTCTTTTGTGTCCTGCTAGTGTTTATACAGACATGTGATGGTGTGGACATGTGATCAGTTGCCCTCGCAGAAAGCTGGGCCTGTAGCTCTGTACGACTGCATAGTATTTCACCATGAGGATAGACTTTATACTGGTTTATTTTTTTGCCACTTGAACTCCTGTAGCTTCTGTTATTTTTAGAAAAAACTGAGTTTTTGCCAAGGGACGCATGCCGGGCTCTTGCTCCATGCCGGTATGCATTTGATGCTCTCCATCGTGGCTTTTCTTTCCAGCTCAGTTCACTGAGTTGGCACCTGGCACTGGTAGGCATTTGTCTCAATTCTGCAGCATGTAAAACACACAAGGACATGGGAGCAAAGCTCACCTTCTTAGGCCAAGTGCAACAGGTGTGCACATGACCACCTTGCATGGCGGTGATTCCTAATGTCAAGGAGGTGAGGCTGGAGTGTCCCCAGGGTGCTTGTTCAATTGCAAATTACCAGGCCACACCCCAGATCTCCTAGATTAGACTCTCTGGGGGTGGGATACAGAAATCTGTATTTTCAGATGTCCTGTATTTCCAGGTCATGAGAGGTAAATGACACCCAGTTGCCTCGAGTGGGTTCCCCACCATGGAGGCTGGAGTAGAATTTCTAGAAGAAGTCTCAGACCCCAGCATCTTCTCTGAGACACTCCAGGGAGACACACAAGCAGTGTCTTCATCTAGTAAAATCAAATAAGTTGTTTCGTCTTTCTTATACAAAGAGAACAGTCTTGGCCCATCCCAAGACACCTTTGTCTAGATACAGAGGCACCTGCCTGGGGTGTACTGCACCTGGGCGTCTTGTGTCTGCAGTCGGAGCAACTTTCAGACCTTCACTCCAGTATTGCTAGCTATACTCACTGTGCTGTGGACCTAAGATCCGGGACTTATTGCTCCCTGGGTCGGGTAAAGAATACACCTGCCAGTGCAGGAGATGCAAGTTCGATCCCTGGGTCGGGAAGATTCTCTAGAGGAGGGCATGGCAACCCACTCCAGTGTTCTCGCCTGGGAAATCCATGAACAGAGGAGCCTGGATCACAGAGGAGTCCATGGGATCCCAAACAGATGCAACTGAGCACACACGCACGCACATTCCTCTTAATGTATGGGACTTTGGACCCTTTGACCAGCATCTCTTCATTGCCCCGAGCCCTCCAGCCCCTGTCAGCTGCCTTTCTACTATCTATGTTTTTGGCTTTTTTGGAGGGAAGGCTTATTTTTTCTTTAGGAAACATAAAGGTTTCAAAAAAAACCCAGTAAAAATGGTCCCTCAGTTGTTCTCTGTATTATTCCCATGCTGCCAGGAGGACTCAGTTGCCATCTGACTTAAATCACTACGAGATTCATGAAAGGTGCATGTGCTGATCAACATTTCTTTGGAATCTCATGAGAATGGGTTGGGGTGGGCCTGCTCTCCAGCAATGAGGCTGCCGACCTGGAACGGGAAGGAAATGACTGCTTGGAAAAGGAAGAGATGCATCGCCATGGCTGTTCAAGTCGCTTGTTCCCTTCTGTTTTAGAGCCTGGCCAAGCTGACTGATGGCTTCAGGAATAGCTGTTCTCTTACCGACCCTCTGCAGGAGTTCCCTCCCGGTGCAGGCGCACTGGGCGAGTCTTTATCTCACCAGTTTTGCGACGCTGGCTCTCAGACTGACATCATAGGCGAGGTATGCTCACCAGGCAGTGGGGGGCGGGGGGGAGGGCAGAGAACCGAGTGTGCCCAGAGAGACAACAAAACGGCTGCTTTCATATGGCCATCGCCCATTTGTTTAAATTTTCCACTTTCCCTTCAAAAGGGTTTTGGATTTTGTGCCATTAAGTTTGAAGAAAGAATATGATTTTTTTACATCCAGGCATCTTGACGGTTCAAAGGGGCCTGGGAGGCAATTGAATGGCTTATTACCTCTCTCTTCATAAATTAGATTTTTTTAAAAGGCAGAATCCTTTTGAGAGTTGAGTTCAGCTGTTTTTTGACCAATGTAGGACTCTTTAGAGCATTGATCAGCAAACTTTTTCTGCCAAGGTCCAGATAGTAAGTGTTTTACGCTTTGCCAGCTGTGCAGTCTCTGCCGTAGTCATCTGTGAATGGGTGGGTGGGGCTTGTTCCAGTAAAACTCTATTTACATAAAGAGGTGGTGGGCCACATTCATCCTTTGGGCCGTAGTTCTCTGAGCTCTGGCTTAGACCAGTGATTTCAGCAGCTTTGTGGCTATGTCACCCTTGGGTTATACTTTGATGCTATTTCTTATTCTTCTAAGAGAATGTCAGGAAATTGAATTGAAATTAATTTTCTTTGGGACTTGGAAGAATTTCATAATGCCCCTTTTGATAATTAGTGAAGACTTGAGTTAGCAACCAAAGCCGAATTGGCAGCCATCATGTGAAGCAGGACAGTGAATATTTAAAGACACTACTATTGTACTGTCATTGAGTGAAGTTTTTCATTCATTTGTTACAAATGGAAAACCAATTTGTATGGCTTCTTTTTCTTAGGGCTCACTAAGCAAAGTTGAAATATCAGTGAAATGCAGAATGCCCTCCTAAAAGTAAATAAATAGAAACAAAAAGAAGGGAAAACCATTGACTAATAAAAAACTGTGGGTTTTAAATAATTAAGTGATATTTTAAAATGTCAACAAATAGTGCCTCTTTGAGGGGATTATCATATAGGAAATAATGCCTCTGTATCCTGGATGTCCTGAACTGCCTATTTGCAGTGTTCCCCTCATTGTTCTCAAAAGTACACTTGGACATTTTTTGACCAGGTTTAAGACAGAGAAGAATCTGTCTTAAAACTGTCTGGCATTT
The DNA here is from genome assembly GCA_024291935.2 of Okapia johnstoni. NCBI lineage: Eukaryota > Metazoa > Chordata > Mammalia > Artiodactyla > Giraffidae > Okapia > Okapia johnstoni. The sequence continues at coordinate 6,277,296 of CM044305.1, forward strand.
TTGCCTAAAGATTTTGGCATGAGAAAAGGAAAGAAGTACGATATGTATTAAATTCCATGAATAACTCATTGCTGCTTAAGATAAGGTTAGAATTAGAAGTTTTAGAGGCTCTTACCTTGTTTGACAGAAACGGGTAAGATGGAAGGTTCTGTAATGATTTAGGTAAGACTTTCTAAAAAACGTTGGATGGGGAGTGGCTGGTTATACTACTATAATAACTTTAGCAGTAAATTGTCATTATTTATGAGTTTACTGGGGCTGGCCCTGAGTTGGCAGCTTCATGACTGTTACTTCGATTTAAGTAGTCGTTTCCATCCTCTTTTGTCAGCTGAGGGGGTCCAGGTGCCAGGTTACCTAAGGTTATGTAGCCAGGGAGAGGCAGATCTGGGTTTGAATCAGCAACTCTGATCCCTAAACCCCTGTGCTTCCTACTACATCTTGTTATTGAAAAATATATCAAAAGACTTTAACTGTATTAGTTAGCTGTTGCTGCATAACAAAACAGCCCTGAAACCCAGCATTTGAAAACAGCACACATTTATTATCTCACACTTGTACTGTGGATCAGGAAACTGTGCTGCATCTTCTGCTTCAGGGGCTCTCAGGAAACTGTAATCAAGGTATTAGCTAGGGTTGCATTCTCATCAGAAAGCTTGATTGGGAAGGGTTCACTTCCAGGCTTACATGGTTGTTGGCAGGATTCAGTTCCTTGCAGATTGTTGGACTGAGAGCTTCTATTGCTTACTATATGAACCTCTCCAGAACGGCAGCTTGCTTCGTCACAGCGTGCATGTACTACACATGTTGGGGTGAATTTTTTTGCTTTTGTATCAACTTTGAGGAATTCTCTATTTCTTTTCAAACTTAATTTGCTGTTGGGAATTACAAAATAGACAAGTGTACTTACACTATTTAAAAAAAAAATCCGCCAGTGTTGGAACAACCAAAGTGTTACCAGTCCCATTCCCAACCCCCCATGACCGGAGGTGGCAGCTGTTATTGGTGTGTTTCCTTCCAGACCTTTGAAAAATGGAAATTGGAAGGTGAATTAAAATATTCTTCATTGCTGCTGGAAGTTTAAGTGAATTTTCTCTTTTGAAAATTTGTTTTTAACATGTCTCCCCCCCTTGTTTATGTTCCTTTTGTTCCAAAAAGTTCGTCTTTGATGATAAAACAAGGCTTGTGGATCGAGTCAGGCTTAACTGGCAGTATGAGGAAGCCAGAAAGAGGTAAGAAGCTCCTTTTCTAAACCTTGCCTTCTTATTTCCTTTCTCCTGTGAGAAGAGGTTTTATGGAGTTTCAATGTGTGATTTATCCACATCTTACCAGAAAGCAATGTCTGATAGAGTATAGAATTAAGACTCTTCGGTTTATGTGTAGCTTCTGAACACATGTGACCAAATTTCACATGCATTTAAAATGGGAACTTCTCAATATTGCAAACAGTTATAAAGATGGGATTTAATAAAAGTAGAGACTTTTCGGGCTCTCTTTATCCTCTCAGGGAATTCAGAACTCCCTCCTTCCCTGCCTTCTAGCTGAGCATCAAGACCAGCTTAAGCATAACTGTTTTTTTTTTTAATATATATGTGGCATCCCATTCCATAGATTAACAGTAAAAGCCATGTATCTTGGTTTTAAAGATAGTTTAATAAGGATTAGGTCAATGAGTGACAGCAGTACCTAATCTATGTCATTCTGACGGAGAGAACTGAAACACAATCGTGTCTGTTAACCTGTGTTGTAGGTTACCTGCCTTCTGAAAATTGAGACTTGACCTTGTTTGTGTGTTTCAAAATGTATCTCTCCCTCCTTCTTCCCTCTGTCCCTCTCTCCCTCCTGGACTCAGCCAGGGTTCACGGGCAGCACCGCCAGGTGGGCTGTTATCCTCGAAGGCAGTGTTTTGTTTAAATTTCTTTTATTGGGCTGTGTCGGGTCTTAGTGGCGGTGCGCAGGCTTCTCTCTAGTTGTGCCACTACTGTGCCTCAGTAGTTACGGTGCATGGGCTTAGTGACTCTCTCTCGTGCTTTCTGAAAACAGTCTTAAATTCAAGCTATTCCAAAATCTGGGCTTCGGAAAGCTGTGGTGCTTATCTTTTTCAGGAAGTTTCTTTAGTCACATATGAATTGCTTTCCGGGGGGTGGAGGAAGAGGAGCAAATGCCAAGCAGGTCGAGGGCGTCCGTTCTAGAAGCTAAATAGTTGGGTTTTCTCAGTATACTGTATCATTCAGGGATGTCTGGAAATCTGCTTCATGGCCTTTTTAGCAAATGTAAAAATAGCATCCAAAACAGATCACCTGACTCCCCGCTGGAGGGCCAGCTGGAGATGACCCAGCTTCTGCTCAGAGCCCCTCTGCCTGATCCTCCTGGCTCTTGCTCTGCAGGATGCAGTGATATGCTCGAAGGGGGCACTGCACTTCCCCGGCCTCAGGCATCTGCTTTCTGGAGCTCGCTGGTGGCGTTTGTCAGACGCTGTTGTCTCAATATTGAGAATATTGTCTCAATAGTCCTCTGCTCCTTGCATGTTTCTGCTGCACCATGTGGGTGTTGGAATTCACTGAATTGTACTAAACCGCAGAAACTTGATGGGTGCTGCACTTAACGTAATTGTTACTGTTCGGCTGTGACATTTACCAGCCATAGCAAGGGATATTTTGGTTTTCTAGAGATGATGTTGGTACAGAGTGAGTAATCTTTTAAATATCGAGATAATAACATTTGGGCGGAAAGTCCAGGATTTAAGAGCATTCTTCAGGGGAGGACACTGTACTTCATCAGTATCTTTTAAAGGGGAGGAGTATCTCAGGGTCACCAGAACCTTGTTAGGCAAGGCACTGCAGTTGCAGAGGAGGGTCCTGTCCCTAGCACCTTGACCTTTGTGGGAAAGTAAGGGCTTCTCCAAAATGCCTTTCTGAGCTGCCTTGGCCACATTTAGAAATCTGAGATCCGTTGTAAGGACATGCCAGGTTGGCTCACAGTTGTTCTTTCCCTACTAGGACAAGTGGTTCCCACTGGGGCAGGGAGTGAGGGAGGGGCACAATGGTGGGACCTCACCACCCCCTACCCCCGGTGGGCTTCTAGCCACGTTTACTGATGTCAGTAGTTGTCATAGCTCTAGGGGAGGCACCAATGGCATCAAGTGGGGAGAGACCAGAGAATCCTCCGGCCCCCATGTCACTAGTGCTGGAGGATTGTGCTGTCTCAGCAGGTCCACATCTGCCTCATTTCCATATGGGCGACCCCAGCAGCTTCCTCCGCACCCGGCAGCCATGGGCAGAGAAGCTGCCAGGGGCTGGGGGGCTAGGAGACTGTACTTCTGAGCAGCATCCGCCCTGTTCACAGACGTGGCATGGTTTATGTGAGGCCATAAGGACATATAAACTCCCCCACAGCTAGCAGACATTGTGAGGACCTCAGTGAGTCTGCCTGGGAGGTAGAGATAACCCCAGATAGTACCTGTGGGGTGTGTGCCTGCATGCACGCACACTGCATATATGTATAGACACACAGGGTTCGGAAGCATGTACAAATCTGCTTGTATGTCTATGTACACATGTAACACATGTATGCTTGCATTTATTTGTGCATATATATAGGGCTTCCTTGGTGACTCAGACAGTAAAGAACCCGCCTGCAATGCAGGAGACCTGGGTTTGATCCCTGGGTCAGGAAGATCCCCTGTAGGAGAGCATGGCAACCCACTCCAGTATTCTTGCCTGTAAAATCTCATGAACAGAGGAGCCTGGCGGGCTACAGTCCATGGGGTCACAGAGTCAGACACGATTTAGCATATACATACCTGTGTGTTTTCCTGCTTGTTTTTATTACATAAATAATACATGAATACATTGTTTTTGTCAAAGATGCAAGCAATAGAGACATCCCATCTTAACCTCCTCTCTAACCCTACCTCCCACCATTAATGATTTGGTGTGAAACCTTCCAGGTTTTATGTAAACATTTAAGTAAATGAAGCTCAATGTAGTTAAATCTAATATATGATGCATAGCTTTTCTAATGATTATAACCATCCTCTCTGGATGGACATCTTGATGATTCCAGTTTTTTTCTTTTCACAAATAGTGCACATCTATGTATAGGCCCCAGGAATGCCTGTTTCCTTGGATAGATACTTAGCAAGGAAACATATGGGTCTAAAGACCTTTATGTTGGAAGTTCTGATCAGTCCCACCGAATTGTCTTCCGAAATGACCTATACGCTTTACACTGCCACCAGTAGCAATGGAGAGCCCTGATTTCTGTGTCTCCTCATCTTGGTTAAATACCAGCATTCTTTGTACATTTTTTTTTGGAGTCATGGACAAAGACATTCTGTGAGTTGTCACGTCCTTCCCTGGTGAATGATGCAGGGAATGGTGTACTGATGGTGCAGATCAGCATACTTTCAGTTATTTAAATTGCCAGGTCTGAATTGTTTTTGCAGACAAGCACTCCTTTCAAAACATGTTAGATTCCATCAGCCCCTAAGGGATGGGGGTGGCCCCCCAGGGGATGTTTTTGGTTCTCGTGACTGGAGAGAGGGCACTGCTGGCATCCCGTGTGGGGAGTCCAAGGATATTGCTCAACAACGCACAATACCCAGCACATTCCCCCCCAGCAAAGACTCAGATGGCCCAGAGTTTCTTGCCTTCAAGAAATCTGACTCTTGGGCTTCTTATCTTGCTCCGAAATCCCTACTGTGTGTGGCAAGACCCAAGGGCAAGTCTTTCACTGACTCAAGGGATTAGCCTGTTCCAGCCATGCTGGCCCCTTCAGTGCTCCTCACACATATTGGGCCTAACACCTGTCAGGCACACTCCTGATTTAGTGATGGAGGTTGGCACAGTAATGGCCCCCTGAGAAGTCCACATCCTAATCCTCAGAACCCGTGACTCTGTTCCCTTCCTTGGCAGAAGGAGCTTTGCAGGTGGCCTCAAGTTAGAGACCTGGGGGTGGGGAGATGACACTGGATCACCTCCATTATGGCCATTTAGTCGCCCAGTCGTGTCCGACTCTTTGTGACCCCATGGACTGTAGCTCACCAGGCTTCTCTGTTCATGGGATTCTCCAGGCAAGAATACTGGAGTGGGTTGCCATGCCCTTCTTCAGGGGATCTTCCCGACCCAGGGTTCGAACCCGGGTCTCCTACATTGCAGGCAGACTCTTTACCATCTGAGCTACCAGGGATTACCTCGATAGGCTCAGTGTAATCCCAAGGGTCCTTAGAAGAGGGAGAAGCAGAGAAGGAGATGTGAGGATGGATGCAGAGATCAGAGTGATGCAGGCCCGTGAGCCAAGGAAAGTGAGCAGCCCCTAGAAACCGCTGCAAAATAGTTTCTTCCCTTGAGCCCCCAGAAGAATCACAACCCTGTCACTCATTGTTGACTTCTGTCATCTGGAACTGTAAGGTCTATGGCCATACTGCCCTGAATGTGCCCGATCACATCTGATCTCGGAAGCTAAGCAGAGTCGGGCCTGGTTAGTACTTGGATGGGACTGTAAGGTAATGATGTGTGTTGCTGTAAGCCTCCCAAGCTTGTGGTCATTTGTTGCAGAAATGAAAGGCAACTAACAGAGTACCCTTGTCCCTCACTGTTTCCTCTGCCTGCAGTGGGATGCTTGGCCTCAAAGGGTCACATGGCCTCTGCTCTCTTTCCGCTCACTGTCAGAGACACTTTTCTCACCATTCTGAATAAAGGATCACTCCATCCACCACCCCATCACCCTGATTCTCCCAGCAAATGTAACCAGCTAACCTAACCTGCTCTATATTTTATGCATGTGCATGTTAAGTCTCTTCAGTCATGTCCAACTCTTTGGGATCCCATGGGCTGCAGCCCGCCAGGCTCCTCTGTCCATGGGATTTTCCAGGCAAGAATACTGGAGTGGGTTGCCATGCCTTCCTCCCCAGGATCTTCCCAACCCAGGGGTCGAACCTGCATCTCTTGTGTCTCCTGCATTATTGGCAGGCGGGTTCTTTACCACTAGCACCACCTGGGGAGCCCATACTTTATGTCTTTGCTTTTTTTATTGTTTGTTTTTCCCTGCAAGAATGGAAACCTCATGAGGGCAGAAATTTTTGTCCAGTTAGCTCATGACTATAATTCCAGCAACTGGGTGTCTGGTGAATATTTACTGAAAGAGTAAACAGGGGTCCCCTTAGATCACGCGTGTTCTTTGACTTTTTCACCCCTATGAACAGGCGGGTGGAAGGAATTCTTGGACCCAGGTCACCACCAGGTCAGCTGCTCTGCTCCTGGCTCCTGTCCCCAAAACCCTCATCCTGGTATGAGCCTTGGGCTAATTCCTCTGGATTTACAAGAAGAAAGGGCCTTTAGACATGCCTGCCCTCCAGGATCTCATGGAGGCGGGTCATGGTCTCTTCATTTCAGAAACTGTGTTCACATGACATGTCATCACTCCCAGCTCAGCTTGTGGTTCCTGGGCTTTCGTGGTCATTCACAAGGGCTTGTGGTCATGGACCACCCCGTCATGAATCCTCCGCTTGGGTGTTGGAAAAAACAGCTTTGGAGCTGGGCCCTGAGGAAAGTTGGAATTCCAGCTGCCCATGTGATGAGAAAGAGCTTTCTCAATCAAGGGGGCGCAGGGATCAGGGTGGAGAGTTGCATAATTTCAAGTTTCTTGGAGGGCAGGGGAGAATGACCCCAGAGAGAGTTCTCTGAGGCTCACTTTGTGGTCAAGGATCACTTAGACTGTGGATCTTGAGATTTGATAGTTAGTTTGGTGCTTTCATTGGAGCTTCACCTGCTTAAAAACATCGTTGAGGCATTCTTCTTGTTGCCAGGCTGCACCTCACAAAGATTAGCTTCCTTCCCCTCTGTAAAACCTCCTGGGCTTTGCCACTTCTAAATTGGGAAAAGCTGATGCCTTGATGTATTTCCTTGTATATCTAGATTTGAGATTCTTTCTCAGAGCTGGGAAATCATCAAAAGACAATAAATGTTCTGGACAATGAGGGGTTTCATGTCTCTTCAGATTTTAAAGTAATTTTATTAGAAGCAGAACTCATAATTCCAAACGATGGTATGATTTCTAGAGAATTCTCTAGACCAGACCACCACTGTCATGGTGACTAGTTTTGTTTTCAACCCTGGGTCCTGTGTGCTCAGTCACTCAGGTGTGTCTGACTCTTTGCGACCCCATGGACTGTAGCCTACCAGGCTCCTCTGTCCATGGGATTCTCTAGGCAAGGATACTGGAGTGGGGTGCCATTTCCTCCTTCAAGGGAATCTTCCCGGCCCAGGGATCGATTCTGTGTCTCTTGCGTCTCCTGCATTGGCAGGTGGATTCTTTACCACTTGGGAAGCCCTCTAGGTCATGTGAAATATATCCCAGCAACCGTTTCTTCCTTTTCCTTCAGGAACATCACTTTGGTTCCCAAGGCGGACATTATGATAGGGATTTTTTCACACTATTGGTTAAAAACTTGAGAGAATTTTTCAAAGCCAGTTTGGAGGAACAAGTCTTCTTGAAGCAATCCTGATGACGCAGATGGCTCCTTATTTTTAACCTAAGAGTGCTTGTTCCAGAACTGTGCACAAACTGTAGCTGTTTCCATAGAAACACTTGCCGTCCTGATAGGAACAAAACATTCGGCCCGGCCTGTGTCTCCGTGTCTCAGTGTTTGTTGCCAGGACGGGTCCTGTGCCGTCGTTGATGGAGCATTAGGATTCCAGCTGAATTCGATCAGTCCCTTGGATTTTCCCTTCAGTTCTCCAGTGGCTGTGTATCTGGGTTTGGGAGTGGGGCACGGCCATGAGAGACAAAGGAAACAGGCCAAGAGAAAGAAACCTGGAGACCATCTGCTTTCCATTTAAAGAAGTCATTCTTGAAGCTCTGTTTGTTCAGAGGGGACAAGATGTGAGGGCAGGGAGGGGTGTTGGGGTATTTGTAGGACCGTCTTTTTTTTTTTTTTTCCGATAAATTTTTAAAAGATTATTTATTTTTGGCTGAGCTGGGTCTTCATTGCTGCATGGACTTTTTCTCTTTCTCTCTTTGTTGTGGTGCATGGGCTTCTCATGGTGGCTTCTCCTGTTGTAGAGGATGGGCTCTAGGTACACAGGCTCAGTAGCTGTAGCACACAGCCTCAGTTGCTCCGCAGCATGTGGGATCTTCCTGGACCAGGGATGAAACTCATGACCCCTGGCTTGGCAGGCAGATTCCCAACCACGAGCCCACCAGGGAACGTAGGCCCTTCTTATGCCACACGATCTAGATTGAGACTCCATGAGTTTCCAGTATAAAGAGTCGAGCTGAATGGACAGTAGTTGGCCAATATTTAACTCATTGAGGTAAAGTGATTTCAGTGTCCGTATGACTCAGATCTCAGATGAGACTGTGGTGGACTTTTGCTTTCCATTTAAATAGATATTTGCAGAAAGAAAACTAAAGAGAGAAAACATAAGAAGAATCAAGTCTATAGCTATAATTGACATCTGAAGGCGCGAGACTCTAACCGGGCACCATGTCCTAGAACGTGGCATTTAGGTCCATCATGTCCCCTCACCCTGAGTCAGGGCTGTGGCTGGCCTGGAGTTCCATTTCTGTTCCAGAAAGTAGCAGTATTTTAGGAACATGCAAAATTATATCGTAGATCCCAGAACTGAGCTATAAATTCAAAGAACTGGGGATTACTCTGAATATGTAAAATATGCCTCAAGACTGTACAATATTAAAAGCGCATTTTCTTCTTTGAAAAATGCAAGTCATATTTAAGATTTCCACATGAATCGTAAGGGTCCAAGCAGTTTCTGCCACATAAATGCAGGTTTCCATTCATGGTTTAATGGTGCCTGGGTTGTAACAGAAAATGTGTTTGGGCAAAAATAGTAAGGGAAAAATGATTCATATTTGACTTCTGTCTACATTAGGCCTGTTCAGGGGGTGAAATTTAGAAATCACACAATAAACATGAGACCGGAATGCTTGACTGAGGACTTGCTTTCATTTCTTGATTATTCTGTGCACAGGGACGTGTGTCTTAAAGCCTTTAAAAGGCATTTGTGAGAGGATATATATAGGCTATAGAAGGGATTACCTATCAAAAATAAAAATCAGTAAACTCAGCTGACTCTCAAGGAAAAAACAGACCCTTGCCAGTTTTAAGTTGATCTTGATTCTCTTTGAAAATGAACTTGGGCAGTGAGAGCACATAATGCTGTGGTCCCATGTTCAATCCCTGGTTGGGGAATTAAGATCCCACAAGCCACACGGTGGCAGCCAAAGAAAATAAAAAGGGACTTGGAAAAGTTTCTTTTTTTGCTAATTTTAATTGTGACCTCGCTTTGTTTCCTTATATTTCATTTCACTGAGAAAATATGGTAGAAAACATCCTTTCTGGAAATGGTTTTACCTTTATTTTCTGGAATTGGAATGATGGTGCTGGCAAGAGTGGGGTTCCAGTTCTGCACTGCATATCAGCTACTGGGTGTGGATATAGAAGGGACATCAGAACTGTACATTTGTTATTTAGCCTGAGGTAGAAGGTCTCTTGGATCCATTAACCCTAATACAGGAAGGGTCCTCCTTGCAGATGCTCCTTTCTGGGCTAGCAGCACGGTAGACAAGGCTTATCGTTTTAAAGGTAAAGCCATCCTGCCTCTTCCATGGCAAATATTCAAGACACCACTTGTACAAGAAATGTACAAGGAGGAATTCTTCTAGCATTCTTGGTTCCCGGTACAGACAGACACATGCTTCTCTCAGCCTGGCTAAGAGCAGACCCTAAATATCTAACTCCAGATTATGGATCTAGAGAAATAAATTACACTTTCTAGTGTATTCCAGTAAGCTTCCCTTGTGGCTCAGACAGTAAAGAATCTGCCTGCAATGCAGGAAACCTGGGTTTGATCCCTGGTTCGGGAATATCCCCTGGAGAAGGGAATGGCAACCCACTCCAGTGTTCTTGCCTGGAGAATTCCATGGACAGAGGAGCCTGGTGGGCTACAGTCCATGGGGTCGCAAAGAGTCAAACACGACTGAGTGACTAACACACACAATATATGCCAGTATTCCTCTAGATTCATAGGGAGCTCTACAGTGATTTGCAGTGCTATGAAATTTCATTATTTTTTTAAAAAAGCAATAAACATCTGTTCTTAAGCACAGTGTGCTCATCTAGTGCTCAGTACAGCCCAAACAACCTTTCCAGGTGAGTTACATTAAGTCAGCTTCACCCAAATTGTTTCTGCTACAGGAGTCACCCCTCACCATATGTCCATACACCTTTTTCTTGCGAGCTCTGGAAGGTTACAGTACACTGTTTAATCCTGGCCACTGTACTATTTCTTTTATGCTCACAGTGGGCAGACCTTTTGAAATCTGCCCTTTTCCTCTCATAATTCAGTTTTTTCCTTATCTTTGTTCTGATAGTGGATATTACTTGGGGGCTTCCCTGGTGGCTCAGATGGTAAAGAATCTGCCTGCAATGCAGGAGACATGGATTCTATCCCTGTGTTGGGAAGATCCCCTGGAGAAGGAAGTGGCAACTCATTCCAGTATTCTTGCCTGGAGAATCCCATGGACAGAGGAGTCTGGCGGGCTACAGTCCATGGGGCCACAAAGAGTCGGACACGACTGAGTCACTTGAGATTTTCCTGGAAAAAGCAGATTATCTAGGATTGGATCTCCACCCACCCTCAGCAACTTGAATCCCAGTGCAGTGGTGGCTAACCTGGAGCTGGCCAGTGCAAATGGAACCTTGATCTCCTCACATGTTAACTTCAGAAAACTCAAAAGGAGTGCTTTTAAAAAAATGTGTGCTTGTAGTATGAGAATTATTAGTATATATGACCAGGTAATACTGCTAACTTTACTTGGGCTCAAATAGGCTTTCCTGTGTACATTGAAATGAAAAATTATGAGGACCCAATGGATTTGCTCTTTGTACATCTCTTTTATATTTATTCCTTACCTTTGACTTGGCTTGATCTACAGTAGAATGTTCCAAAAATTTCGCTGGGTCTGATGTCTGATTTGGTGCTAATTTATGGGTCTGCTTGGAGTGCTTCCTTGGGCTTCAGTTATATGACTGCCATAAATTTTAATTACACTAATTAGAGAGAGGTAGATGCTTAAGCCCAGTTGGATTCCTAACCCTGTTGAGCTGTATCTGTCATTAGTTTTTTCAGTGACATGGTTTGGCACCATTTTCCAACACATTTGCAGGAAATTGGTCTTAGAAAAGAATTTGCCTAATAAAGCTACTGACATTCAGCTATTTTCTTTACCTTCTTGGGGAACTGGGCTTGAGTAAAATGTGCGCATTTAAACTATAACTTGTATACTCTTTTCTTTTCATGACTGTGGATTTTCTAATTGGTTTGGTGCTTGAAGAAGGTTGTTGTTGTTGTTGTTCAGTTTGCAGCCATGTCTGACTCTTTGTGACCCCATGGACTGTAGCACACAAGGCTTCCCTTCACCATCTCCCGGAGCTTGCTCAAACTCACATCCATTGAATCAATGACCCCATCCAACCATCTCACCCTCTGTCTGTCGTCCCCTTCTCCTCCTGCCCTCAATCTTTCCCAGCATCAGGGTCTTTTCCAATGAGTTGGCTTTTCTCATCAGGTGGCCAAAGTGTTGGAGCTTCAGCTTCTTCACTTGAAGAAGGCGCCTTGGCCAATCCTTTTGTCAGATTGACTAGTCCCATGCTCATGTCTAGTTCAGGAGCAGCTCAGACTGGTACAGGGATATCCCACAGACCTTAACACATGGGCCAATGCCAGTTGACTGTCAGTATCTGCAAGGAAGCACAGTGTTGAGATGGATTCTAAAGTCTGGACCCAGCGAGGACACCAGCTTTGATTCATGACGTGTGTCCTAAGCACCAAACAGGACAGTCTCAGAAGCACTCTTGCCTTTCTCATTTTAGTGAGGATCATCCTACTCCTGCCTGATGGAAGCCCTAAGAGCTCCAAGGACAGTTTGCATTCGCCAGACCAGGCTGGGGTGCCTTAAAAGCAGCGGGTGTCACACTTTGGCAAGAAGCACCTAGGAGGGCTTGTCAAAACCTGGGTTGCCCCACTCCATCTGCAGAGCATGGTGTTCAGCAGATCTGGGGTGGGACCTGAAGTTTGCATTTGTAACGAGCTCCCAGGTGATGCTGAGGCTGACTCAGGGACCCCACTTTGAGAACCACTGTCTTAAGGCTAGAAGACTGAGTGCACCTGCCATTTAGCTGCCCTCACAGCTCTCTGTGACCTCAGAGAAGTCATTGGATTTAGTTTTGGGCCCGTGTGCCAACCTCTGTCCGGCACAGGGCTGGCTTCTGGTCAGGTCTGCAAATCCTTCTTTCTGCCCAGAAGCCACCCTCATCTTGAGCCACATATAAACGTAAAGGGCATAAAACATCGTGCTCCTGCTTTTAGGGATGCTCTAAAAACACGAGCCACATCTCTTTCACTTCCTCTGCCTTCAGCACAACCTCAGGACACTAGTTTGTCTGCCCAGTGGGCCTGCGGGCCATTTGGGTGCACGGGGTGGGGGTGATGAGAGCTGTATTTCTGCAACTTGAGGGTTACCCTGTGCCACATCCAGGCTCACCACGACTTGACTCCCATTCTTTCATATACTTGCTGGCGTGTTCATTCTCCGTTTCACGTGTTTAGCTTTGGTTGAGTACCTGCTCTCTGCCAGGCATTTTGAACATCCTGCATGGCTGAGGCCTCCGGCACTCTTGAGGATCCCATGAGGGGTGTGATTCTCTCCTGGGTTTTCTCAAGGCGGGCTCCGCAGCTAGGCGTACAGAGAAGGCAGGTGGCCGGAAGTGTCTCTCGTGCATCTAGCACAGTGTTCAGCTACTGATGAGGGAGTGGGCACGGAGAGAAATGAGCCAGCTCTGTCTTGTTCCAAAACAGCACACAACGCCAGGCATGTGGGTGAATCAGGGTCTTCTTTGAAACAAACATGCGTGCGTGCTCAGTCGCTTCAGTCGTGTCCAACTCTGCGACCCCATGGACTGTAGCCCGCCAGGCTCCTCTGTCCATGAAACTCTCCAGGCAAAAATACTGGAGTGGGTTGCCACGCACTCCTCCAGAGAATCTTCCCAACCCAGGGATCAAACCCAGGTCTCCTGCAATGGCAGGTGATTCTTGACCACTGAGCCACCTGGGAAGCCCTGCAACAAACATCCTTACTGCCATCCCGAATCTCGTAGGCCAGGGCAGATGATGCAAAGGGCTTCCACATCGTGTTCATTCCACCTCACTTCCAGATCCCTTATTTGTGCCGTGTGAGGTTGACTGAGTGCAGTCATTCCGCTGTTGGTCAGAGTGAGTTTCTAGAATCTGCTTGACGGTGCTGAGACTGTGTGAAGATGCATGTGTTTCATCAAGTTCATGGATCTTCCCGTGTCCCTCTCCTGCAGAGTCTCGAACATCCAGCAGCAGCTGGCCCAGCTGGAGAGTGAGTCGTGGCCGGGCCTGGCTGAGGCCGACAGGGACCGGCTGCAGCTCGTCAAGGAGAAGGAGGCCCTGCTTCAGGAGCTACAGCTCATCATCCAGCAGAGGCGGCCGGCAGAGGACGTGGTGAGATTGGAGGAGGAGCGGCGGCGCCTGGAGGAGGAGATCCAGCGTGCCCGGGCCACGTCCATGCAGGGCGCCACCGAAAGGTGGGCAGGTAGCGCCGGAGGAGCGGCTGGCAAAGCCAGATTGCACAGCTGCACGTGTTCACTGATTCCTCCGGCAGCTACTGCCTGGTGGAAGATGGATAGAGCATGCACCTGCCTGTCCTCCAGGGGTGCCAGCTCTGCTCAGGGCTCCAAGACTCCTGGTCCCTGTTCACAAGTGGGAGACGGTCGAGAAGGGGATGGAGGAGGGAAGAAGACCGGGGAACCCATGACTTAGACCCTGCCTGCTCCCGCTGCAGGTGCCGGGTGCTCCGTCCCTGTATTCTCAGGACGTTGTCCTGACCCTCCCCATAGGAAAAAGTAGAGAGAAAACTGTCTCCCACTCTCGGGCAGTGGCTTTTTTATTTTGTGCTTGATCTTTGAATTCTGTAGATGTTAGAATTTCATGTGGTTTTGCCTGGAAGAGGGCTTAAAAATGAGGGACTCTGATTTGTTCCAGGGAATTCCAGTAGATTACAGTGTGCTGGGAATTTGTATCCATCTTCTAGTCTAGTCTCCATCTATCTGTTCATCCACCCACACCCATCCTCCCATCTTTATGCCCATCTTCTTGTCTACTGTTGTCCATCCAAACTGCCTGTTCACTCATCCATCTATCAACCTATCCATCCTCCCACCCCCGTATCCATCAGTCCATGCAGCTACCCACCCATTGATTTATCCATCCTTCTATCCACCCATCCATCCATCCATCCATCCTTCCATCCATCCACCCACCCATCTATCCATCCACCTACCCACCCAGGTGCTGCACTTCCCCAGTGTATCAGGCGCTGTTCAGGGGGCTGGTGGTCCATTTTCAAGCAAAACAACACACATCTCTGTTATCTTGGTGTTTATGACCTGGATATGCTTTTTAGAATTTAGTCATTCAAACCTCAGTCAGTTCGGGGGAATTAATAGTTGCATTTCTTGTTAGGAAAATATACTTGCTATCTTTGAAATCCACCAGTGGACTGTTTTCGTACCTACAGGATTCTGCTTCAGGAAAAAAGAAACTGTCTCCTGATGCAGCTAGAAGAAGCCACCCGCCTCACGTCCTATCTCCAGTCCCAGTTACAAAGGTGAGTAACTTGATTATCATCTTGTAATGATGTGAGCTTCATTATGAGCTTCACAATGCCCTTTACCTTGGTTTTCTCTCCCAGAACTAAGAACCTGAAGTGGTTGTAAACACAGGACAGAAAAGTGGATATGTGATATTTTTAAGAGGAGCTTCTCATATCATATATGATCCAAGGACTCTGAGGAGAACCAAGTGGGACATCAGAATAACGAATCTGAACTCAGATTTGCCCAAGGATTTTGTAGCTCACAGCATCAGAGAGTGTATATATTCATGTACACATATGCACACATACATTTTTATTTCTTTAAGGCACAAATATCTTTATGATGTGGATGCTCAGTAATAGGTCTGGTTTTCAAGTACTTAACTGTATTGGAAAGCATAGTGTCAAGGGCTTTCTGTGTATTATTTTCTCAGTTCCCCTCCTAAGAGTGCCTTGAGGCAGGAACTATTCTCATCACAGCACCCCCCACCCAAGAAAGTGGGTGGCTCAGAAAGGGCAAAAAGCTCTTGACCAAAAAAGACCTTCAGCTAGCCTGAATTTGAGCTGGAACTTAAACTCGGGCAAGAATCCTGGATGTTAACCTGTGTTCTCTACTGACACACACAGAAACAAAGGAAATAGTCACAAACTCAAGGGTGGAGAGTGGGTGTCTTAAACAGCTCACAGGTGGGGTTGATGAGCAGGAGGCAGGGTTTTGCTCCTGGAGCATCCCGGAGGCGGGCCTTGGGTGGGGTCGAGTGGGCTCCAGCCATGGGCTCCAGGCTGCTCTTCTCTTTTCAGCCTGTCTGCCAGCACCCTGACCATGTCCTCGGGGAGCAGCCGTGGCTCCCTGGCCTCCAGCCGGGGCTCCTTGGCTTCCAGCCGGGGCTCTCTGAGCTCCGTCAGTTTCACCGACATCTACGGGCTCCCACAGTACGACAAGCCTGACGCCGAGAGCGGCCCGCTCCTGCGCTTTGACCTCGTGCCCTTTGACTCCCTGGGCCGGGATGTGGGCCTAGTGGACAACGCGGGGCCTCCGGGCCTGCACAAGCCGAGGCGCTCCCTGGACACGCCTCAGTCGCTGGCCTCCCTGTCCTCGCGTTCCTCCCTATCCTCGCTGTCCCCTCCCAGCTCGCCCCTGGACACACCCTTCCTCCCAGCCTCGCGAGACTCACCACTGGCCCAGCTCGGCGATGGCTTCGAGGTGGCAGGCCTGGGCGCCCTGGACAGGCTGCGGGCTCAGGCCGCCGTCCTGGGGGACGAAGATCTGCCAGGTGCTGTGGCCCTGCCGCCGCATGGGTGCCCCGGGGACGGGGAAGGATCTCATGAGCGAGGACCCCAAGTGGCCACTACTCCCACAGCTGCAGGTACCTACCGATGAGTCCCATGGGTGCCCCGGGCTGGGAGGCAAGGGTCCAAGTTCATTGAGGAAGACATATGCAGGGAGGCCAGCTGCTCTGCTGTGGCCTCAGGGGCGCTCATCTTAGTAGGATCCTCAATGGATGGTCCTCGATGACAGATGAGGAAGCCTGCACACCCACTCTGCCTGCGTGCTTTTGCTTTTGTCTTGTCCCTGGTCCTTGAAATGTCATGGAAACTGATAAAGTAGTCTTTCCCGGTATTTCGCTAGTTTTCAGAATGTTAGTTGTTATAAATAAAGATAAGAACCACATGTTACTCCACATTGGGAGCCTGATAAAGAAGTACTTGTGCCATATTGAAGTTCCCAGGGAGTGTGCCCAGATGGAGCATTTCTGTGCGTGCCCTCCTCAGACCAGCACGGGGGCGGCTGTCGGGCTATGGCCCCCGCGGAAATCTCTCCTTCTTTTGGCCCTGTGACTTCACTCTTTATCCTTTGTTCTTGTACTTGTCTGTCATGGGGGAAGTGAAAAGGCATACCTGTGAGCATCAGTCCTTGCTACCAAATTGATTTCTCTGATGCTGTTCAGATCAAGAAACATAGCCATGAGAATTTCATCTGTCTCAGTTCAGGTCAGTTCAGTCGCTCAGTCCTGTCGAACTCTTTGTTACCCCATGAATCGCAGCATGCCAGGCCTCCCTGTCCATCACCAACTCCTGGAGTTTACCCAAACCCATGTCCATCGAGTCAGTGATGCCATCCAACCATCTCATCCTCTGTCGTCCCCTTCTCCTCCTGCCCCCAATCCTTCCCAGCATTACGGTCTTTTCCAATGAGTCAACTCTTTGCATGAGGTGGCCAAAGTATTGGAGTTTCAGCTTCAACATCAGTCCTTCCAATGAACACCCAGGACTGATCTCATTTAGGATGGACTGGTTGGATCTCCTTGAAGTCCAAGGGACTCTCAAGAGTCTTCTCCAACACCACAGTTCAAAAGCACCAATTCTTTGGTGCTCAGCTTTCTTCACCATCCAACTCTCACATCCATACATGACCACTGGAAAAACCATAGCCTTGACTAGACGGACCTTTGTTGCAAAGTAATGTCTCCTCTTTTAAATATGCTATCTAGGTTGATCATAACCTTCCTTCCAAGGAGTAAGCGTCTTTTAATTTCATGCAGTCACCATCAGCAGTGATTCTGGAGCCCAAAAAAATAAAAGTCTGACACTGTTTCCACTGTTCCCCCTTCTATTTCCCATGAAGTGATGGGACCAGATGCCATGATCTTAGTTTTCTGAACGTTGAGCTTTAAGCCAACTTTTTCACTCTCCTCTTTCACCTTCATCAAGAGGCTCTTTAGTTCTTCTTCACTTTCTGCCATAAGGGTGGTGTCATCTGCATATCTGAGGTTATTGATATTTCTCCCGGCAATCTTGATTCCAGCTTGTGTTTCTTCCAGCCCAGTGTTTCTCATGATGTACTCTGCATATAAGTTAAATAAGCAGGGTGACAATATACAGCCTTGACGTACTCCTTTTCCTATTTGGAACCAGTCTGTTGTTCCATGTCCAGTTCTAACTGTTGCTTCCTGACCTGCATACAGGTTTCTCAAGAGACAGGTCAGGTGGTCTGGTATTCCCATCTCTTTCAGAATTTTCCACAGTTTATTGTGATCCACACATTCAAAGGCTTTGGCATAGTCAACAGAGCAGAAATAGATGTTTTTCTGGAACTCTCTTGCTTTTTCGATGATCCAGCGGATATTGGCAATTTGATCTCTGGTTCCTCTGCCTTTTCTAAAACCAGCTTGGACATCTGGAAGTTCACGGTTCATGTATTGCTGAAGCCTGGCTTGGAGAATTTTGAGCATTACTTTACTAGCATGTGAGATGAGTACAATTGTGCGGTAGTTTGAGCATTCTTTGGCATTGCCTTTCTTTGGGATTGGAATGAAAACTGACCTTTTCCAGTCCTGTGGCCACTGCTGAGTTTTCCACATTTGCTGGCATATCGACTGCAGCACTTTCACAGCATCATCTTTCAGGATCTGAAATAGCTCAACTGGAATTCCATCACCTCCACTAGCTTTGTTCATAGTGATGCTTTCTAAGGCCCACTTGACTTCACATTCCAGGATGTCTGGCTCTAGGTGAGTGATCACACCATCGTGATTATCTGGGTCGTGAAGATCTTTTTTCTACAGCTCTTCTGTGTATTCTTGCCACCTCGTCTTAGTATCTTCTGCTTCTGTTAGGTCCATACCATTTCTGTCCTTTATCGAGCCTATCTTTGCATGAAATGTTCCCTTGGTGTCTCTAATTTTCTTGAAGAGATCTCTAGTCTTTCCCAATCTGTTGTTTTCCTCTATTTCTTTGCACTGATCGCTGAGAAAGGCTTTCTTATCTCTCCTTGCTGTTCTTTGGAACTCTGCATTCAGATGGGAATATCTTTCCTTTTTTCCTTTGCTTTTCGCTTCTCTTCTCTTCCCAGCTATCTGTAAGGCCTCCTCAGACAGCCATTTTGCTTTTTTGCATTTCTTTTCCATGTCATCTGTCTAGTTGCTGTCAATTCAGCTTGTCAACATGTAGCCCATGTGGAAAACCAGTCTGCTGTTTCAGAGGGTATTCTGGTTGATGGATGGTGCACAAAGCCGAGCTTGGGCTTCAACTCGCCCTCTCTTGACCCCATGTGCTTTTTGAGCCAACCTCCAGTGATTTGAACCCACTTCATTTTTGGAGAAGATCAAAAACCACTGCCCATTTAATTAACTTCCATTTGCATGGCCAAACTGTTTTCAGACATTCCATTCAGGCAAACAGTAGATAATTTGTGGCGCACAGTGGATCTCAACCAGGGGTGTTTTTGCCCCCTAGAGGTACTTGGCTATGTCTCGACATTTTCAGTTGTCATAGCCGAGGGCCTGGTGGCGGGGGGTGGTGGTGGTGGTACTACTGGCATCTGGTGGGTGGAGACCGGCGGCACTGCTGAACATCCTTCAGCCCACAGCACGGTCCCCACTACAAAGAATGATCCAACCAAGGTGTCTGTAGTTCCAAGACTGAGAAACCCTGGTCCCGTACTGTTAAGTGTTTTAGTAGCAAAGGAGAGAGAGAAAACGTGAATACAAACCCAAGGTAGTGGAAATGGCTTCGAACTAGCAGCTTAGACCGAGACCCTGTTCCTTGTCCTGTTGACTCATTAGCTGTGTAACCTCGAGCGCATCTTTGAATGGGGCTAAGTCTCACCTTCCTTTCCCTTAAATGAGGTGATCTTTGTGGACTCTTCCACTCACCACCATTCTGTTACCCATCAGTTCTTCTTTATGTATAACCATGTTGGTTATTGGGCTTCCCTGTAGCTCAGCAGTAAACAGTCTGCCTTCCAAGCAGGAGGCATGGATTCTATGTCTCCTCCCTGGAGGAGGAAATAGCAACCCATTCCAGTGTTCTTGCCTGGGAAATCCCATGGACAGAAGAGCCTGATGGACTGGAGTCTATGGGGTCACAGAAGAGTTGGACACAACTTAGCGACTAAACAACAGCAGTGCTGGTTATGCAGTTCAGTTCAGTTCAGCCGCTCAGTCATGTCCGACTCTTTGCAACCCTGTAGACTGCAGCACAACAGGCTTCCCTGTCCCTGTCCATCACCATCTCCCGGAGCCTGCTCAAACTCATGTCCATCGAGTCGGTGATGCCATCCAACCATCTCATCCTCTGTCGTCCCCTTCTCCTCCCGCCCTCAATCTTTCCCAGCATCAGGGTCTTTTCAAATGAGTCAGTTCTTTGCATCAGGTGGCCAAAGTATTGGAGCTTCAGCTTCAGCATCAGTCCTTCCAATGACTATTCAGGACTAATCTCCTTTAGGATGGACTGGTTGGATCTCCTTGCAGTCCAAGGGACTCTCAAGGGTCTTCTCCAACACCACAGTTCTTCGAATCAGGTAGCCAAAGTACTGGAGCTTCAGCTTCAGCTTCAGCATCAGTCCTTCCAATGAATATTCAGGACTTATATATATATATATATATATATATATATATAATAGTTTCTGGTAACATTATGTGTTTATTAACCAGAGATCCAGTATATTCTTAGGCAGTCCTGGAGCTTTTTGGCACCTCTTATTTCAGTATCTTCCCCTCTGTCTTTGCAAACACACCTTGCATATCCCCATATATGTTGTTTCTGTAATTCACATGTCCAGAGGAACTTTATTCACTTTGTTCTTCATTATAATCACAGGTTCAGTGTTCCATGTTTATTCCTGTGATTCAAAAAAGAAAATACAAAATAAGGACTGAATTGTGCATCTGATGTTGCTTGAGCTTACTTTTCTCAGTGTTCCCTGCCCACTTCTGGTGGCACAGTGATCCCTGGTTTGGGAAGATCTGCTGGAATAGGAATGGCAACCCCCTCTAGTATTCTTGCCTGGATAATTCTATGGACAGAGGAGCCTGACAGAATGCAATCCATGGGGTTTGCATGTGTCCAAAGAGTTGGACATGAGTGAGTACCACATACCTATACCAACTTGTCTTTAAAGGTTGAGATACAAGAGTGTCAGTCTGTGTATGCAGAAAGTCCACATAAGGCCAAACACCCCTTTTGGTCCAGGATAAAGATAGGGTGGGAAAGAGAAGAGCTAACTTAATTTCTGATCCTGACTTCCTTTTCTTTTCCGCTTTGTGATGGATGTTATGATGCTTCAGAATTCTTAGACCAAGGGCTTTGCTTCTGGCATGGTCAGATACTGCCATCTGGTGGTGTATTTGTATATGACACTCTGAGTAAAATTATTCAGATTACAAATTAATTACTTAAATTATAAGCACTTCACAGGTGGCGCTAGTGGTAAAGACCCTGCCTGCCAATGCAGGAGATTAGAGACACGGGTTCGATCCCTGGGTTGGGAAGATCCCCTGGAGGAGGGCATGGCAACCCACTCCAGTATTCTTGCGTGGAGAATCCCATGGACAGAGGAACCTGGCGGGCTACAGTCCATGGGGTCACACAGAGCCAGACACGACTGAAGCAATTTAGCACACACTCAAATTAAAAATACCCCTTACAAACTAGAAGTATTAGACTCCGTGAATGGGTCCTGATGGGTGCTCCATGAGGGCTGGGTTGGGTAAGCAGCTTGAGGCATGGACAATGGATGACTCCTAGCCTCCCTTGATCTTTGGGAATGCCCAAGCCTAGAGTCATCGCAGCTTCATAAAGTTGCAGAGGATCTCAATACTCATTATATTAACCCCCCCCATTTATGATACCCAAGGTCACATAGTTCCCTGCAGTCTCCCGTCTAATAACAGTACCTGTTTAAGTTTGACTCAAGCAACCTTTAACAAGATAAAGTTTTAGTAACACAAAATTCACAATCACCCATTGTGTTTTAAATCAGTGTGAGAAGACTGAAGGTGGGGCAGGGGAGGGGAAAAATAAATGGTTATCTTCAACAGTTTTTACATGTTTACTACAGTTTTATCTTCTGCAGATTTTAAAAGTCAGATGTGTCATGATTTTGAAATCCATTCCTATTTTCATTCCCACTGGTATTTGCTAATATAAATCCATAAATATTTTGACTTTATTCATCTGTTTATTGATGTTTTTATTACATTCTTTATCCTGTTTAAAATTGTTGGCTTAACTTCTACAGTGCTTTCACTTTCTGCTTTTTTATCTCTTTTTCCATGCGGCTCGAAAGAAACATTCACTGTAAGTGACCTTGGACTTGCCTTTGCCTTGCTGGTGAGGCTGTGTCACATCCTTGTTCAGTGAATCAGTGTATTTAGGATGGTCAAGGCGTGGTCAGGAAGGGCATAGCTCAAAGCTGTCCTTTAAAGTAGCTCACTGTTACTCTTGCTATTGTCATTTCAGTGGTATTCATCTAGGTATGAAAGTGGTGTAAGAACTTTCTTAAAAGCTTGAAGTATTTTTTCCTCCTTTCATTTCCCCCTAGACTTTAATGCTTCCATTATTTTAGTATGTCAACTGGCAGCTTTGCCCACAATGTGATTTTCCTTATACTTTCTTATTTTTTGTCAAACGGTGTTGTTGTCCTTAGGTCTCAGTGTCTGTCAGTCTGTATTTCATGATGAAAAGTTCAGGGGCTTTGAAAAAAATAATGTGAAGAAGATGGTTCATTCCTTACTTCATTGGCTGCTCCCCACTGTCCCACCATTGCCTTGAAGCCCGAGAGCAGACGGTTCGGGTGTGTAGTGGGGGGTCTGCCATGTGCGTTTTTCTCACTCAGGGCTACAGATGACCATGCTTCCTTCTGTCAACTCCTGTATCCGGTTGCTCCATGAATGCACTAGACTTGTGATCACTGAGGATTAAGCCTTTCATTTCCTTTCTCTGTTCGTCCATCTTCATCTCAATGAGAGAGAAATTTTGTCAGAGTCACGTTACCGTGTTGCCTGCAGTTTGACTGGATTGTTGCATGGTGTTACTTCCTTAAAGATGTGTAAGGCCAAGTGGCAGAACTGGGAATGGAAGTAGTGAGCAGTTGTGTTTTCTGGGGTTCCACGCAGCAACCTGAGGGCTTCCATCTGCAGTTCAGACCTGGAGACTTTGGTTTCTTCCGTGGGGCAGGGATGATGAGCAGAGCTGGACTTGGGATTGGTGATCAATGATGTGTGAGTCGGTACCTCCAGCCACCCTGGGACCGAGTCAGTTTCTGCCTCTGACTGAGGTGGAGCTGGCGGCCCCTAAGATGGGTGCTGCACACCTTTGGAAGGTCAGCTTTTGTCTGCAGTTAACATCGTGAGACCAAAGCCACAGACACCCCCATCTGTTTTGTACCCCACTGAATGTGTTTGGGTTTAATTGTTCTGTGAATTAATAATTTGGTTGAAAAGAGAGTTGGTCATTGGTGGACTGAGGGAATGCACTAAGCTTGCGATCACTGAGGATTAAGCCTTTCATTTCCTTTCTCTCTTCGTCCATCTTCATTGCAGTGAGAGAGAAATTTTGTAGAGAGACCAGAGGGCCCTGCGTGATTAACAGGAGGCACTGTGATGCCAGAGTGAGGCTCAGTCGGGGCTTCACGGTTTAAGCCTGTATTCTAACCGGGTGTGCCTCTCCTGAAAGTGTGGAGGCTCCTGTGTCCATTGTCACGTTCAGCAGAGGGCACTTGGTGCTGTGAGGGAAGGAGTAGAAGGGCTTAATGAAATGGTAAAGTGGAGAATGTCAGTGGCTCTTGGTTAAAGTAGGTCTGAGACAAAAGTAAAGCTGCTCAGTAACGAGACTGTCTAATCCCAGGAGAACCTTCTGGAAGCCAGTCTGTCCCCAGGACTGCTGAGGAGGATGCTGTAGTCAGAAAAAAGGGCCACAGAGACGTTGACAAAGGCCGAGTCTGGGTTGCATCTGTATATCCTCTGACTTGAAAGTCACTACTTTTTGTTACGGGTGATTTTGATTATTTATTTTTTAATTCTGTTTTCCGATTGTGAAGCAGTATAGTCCACATTTCTTGTATGAAGCGTGGAGAATACCAGGCAGCATCAAAGAGGAAACACTGACCCTCCCAGCTCTCAGAGAACTCGCTGTCCATGCCTGAGTGATCTCTTTCTCCCTGACACTCTCTCAGAGTGCCACCATGCCCAGGGCCTTCCCACCACCTTCTGTCCTGTGTGCTCATTAAGGAGGTGAAAGGAGATTTATGGTCATTTAAAGAGCTTTTAAAGAAGTAGCCGGAAGCCCATATCTTCCAGTTTTCATTATCAGAAGGTTCTCGAGCAGAGTGTGGTTAAGCACACATCTGTGCGCATGCTGGCCTGTCTCGGCCGCTTTGTGCCTTTGTCTGTGCCGTGACCTGGCCTCCTGCACTATCACCTCCTGAGGCCTACCATGTCTCTTGCTTACAGCAGTGACCCTTCGAGAAGACAGCGCCCAGAGGCTGGAGCAGAGACCATGCCACATGTCCACCTGCCTGTCTGATTACTCCCTGGCTAGCGACAGCGGCGTGTTTGAACCTCCCAACAAAAGGTTAGAAGCTGACCTTCTCCCCTCCCTGGGCTGACTTCCCAAAAGACAGCCCTGCCCATACCTGTCTGGCTTGACACTGTGTGTGTCTGTGGGGTGCAGCTCTTCGACTTTCTCTCCACCCAGGAGGGGGCTCTTAGCATTCCCAGGGAACCCTTCTGCTTCCGGGTGGTGTCTGGGGACTGGCCTGGCTCCCTGTTTCTAGGACGACTGCTCTCTCTCCAGCCCGGGGCGGGGGGCAGTGAAAGGCACAAGCCCAGTAGAGCTGGAAAAGGAGAATCAGTGTGCAAGAGACACCTGCTTTTTTTCTAGAAAGGATGTTTACTTGAAATGGATGTCCATGCCTCTCCATCCCTCCCACTTTCCTCAGCTCAAGGAATCACTTTGCAAGGGCAGAACGATTCTGGGCTTTATTTTGTTTGAGACCTTTGATGTCATTTATTTCGCCTCGGGCATCTGTACATATCTCATTTATTGTGTAGGGTTTTAAAGGACATGTTTTTGAACTTTGTCCTAAACATCACATATGGTCTTCAGAGGTATGCAGTTATTTTCTCAGAAATACCACTTGGTCGGCAGGCACCCTGGGTGATGGCGTCATGGATCCTGGGGATCCGCCGTGCCCTTCATTTACTTTAGAGCATTTATTTCGGTCCCCACTTAATAAAGCCCTTCTCACTAAGAAGCACTCCTAGCGGGAGTTTCTGCTGAGCCCGCAGTAACCACGTCCCCTGCAGTAATGGGTCCTTTTCTGATTGTGTTCAGGAGTGAGGATACTGACGAGCCTGTTCGTGGAGATGCTTGCAATAACGAGGGGCCCCAGATCCATGTCGGATTTCTGTGAGTACAGAAGACTCTTTCCTTGTGGATCATGAAGATGATGGGTAGATTGGGGCCCGCCCACCAACTCAGAGCTCCACCCACAGGCCGGGAGGGATGAAGGGACCTGTGTAAGCAGCTCCATCGCTGTCCCGACACCAAGTCACAGCTGGGGACTGTCACCCTGTGGAGTCCAGGAGCTGGGTGCTTTGCAACACAAAGCATTTGAGATTCTAGTTACAGTTTCTATCGAGGCCATAACCAGCAGTGCTCAGAGGAGCAAGGCAAATTTCTTTTGCGCACTCTTGTCATCCTAGCAAGGTGTTTCTCAGTGTTGGCGCTCATGACCTTGGGGCTGGGTCATTCTTGGTTGGGGGCCATCCTATGTACTCTGGAGTGTTCAGCGGCAGCAAGATCCAGTAGCCACCCCCGCACTTGGTGTGACAATAAGAAATGTTCCCAGACTTCACACCGGTCTCCTGGGAGTGGGGTGAGGGCCACTGCGGTAGTTGCACCACAAGGATTTGTCCACCTCAGGGAGTTTGCAGTCTGTGAACTCGTGTTTTATTTTCCAGGCTTGACAGGGCCAATGAATGTCTCCTTGTGAACGTGCTCCAACTGAAGAACTTTGCTGGGCTGATGGTAAAGGAAGACTGCAGAATGTAAGCTCCCCCAGGCCCTCCTCCACACTGCACCGCTGGCTGACCTGTGCTGCTTGGCCATTTGGGCAGGGGAAAAGGCTGTTTTAGAACCTGAATTCAGAATAAAACACCAGGGCATGTCTGTCTGAAATATAAAAGATTGTAAGTTTTAAGAAGAGGCTGGTTTATTATTGGAAGCAGGTGGCATTCATGAAGCCAGTCTGGTTATGTGTGTGGCCATGATGAGGAAGGGCTGTGTGCCCTTCGTCGGCAGCCTTTGAGCTTAAGATGTCCCTCCTGGTCACAAGGCTTGGTGGTGACACGGCCGCACTCGTCTCTTGAGACCGGATGAGGTGCCTGAACTGGGAGAAGGAAATTCAAGTTGTCCCCAGCAGGAAGATGGGTGCCCGATGGGTGAGAGGGGGAGTCCCACTTACCCAGGTGGGTGAGCCCCCCCTGTGATGGGCATTCACGCAAGATGGTGCCCTCCCCTTCTGTGAGTCATCTTTGCAGACTGGCCTAGCAAAGCCCTTGGAAGCAGCCTAGTTTTTGGTGGCTGAGGGTTTGCTGCATCCACTGATGCTTGAGCGTCTCCTCGGTGCTGGCTTCCATGCTGGGGGTGAACAGGGCCGGGAGCACAGCCTGGTGCGGCAGGCAGAGCTTGGGGAGGGAGCCAAGGGGCCGTGGAGAGATCGTCCAGATTTTTTCCCACAAAGATGGTGAAAGCAGAATGTCCACTTGAGTCCCTCTCAAGTCCTAACCACTGACCCGGAAGTCTCCCCTTTGTGAGTGGGTTTTCTCCCCCTGATCTCCAGGGGCATGTAAGTTCTTTGGCCTTACTCTTAGTTGACAAAAAGAATCTTCTCCAAAAGACAGTAAAATTCTGTATATGGGCAATGAAACAAAGTGGTGTATCTGCCCGCTTCTGTGGTCCACACGTGTCCCATGCAGCTGTGTCAGTAAATGCTGCCTCCATCTGCTTTTTTCCTCCCTCTCTTGGTTGCAGACACATCCGTGTCTATCTGCCCCCGCTTGACTCCAGCACGCCAAACACTTACTGCTCGAAGGCTCTGGAATTGCAAGCCCCCCTGGTATTTAATGAAGTGTTCAGAATCCCTGTGCATTCAAGCATGGTGATGTTGAAGTCTCTTCAGTTATACGTGTGCTCCGTGAACCCGCAACTGCAGGAGGAACTGCTGGTATGGCCCCTCCCTGCCTCGTCCTCCTCCCTCCCCGCCTGCCTGAGTCCCGTGGTGGGGCGCTGATAAATTGTGCCGCTGTCAAAGGATCTCTGTCGCAGGGAGGAGAAAAAGGGGTGATAAAACCCCTTATCTTGTCAAGTGTTTTGTACTTGTATATTATCTCAACGAATACTTGTAAAACGTCTGCATAACCACTTCTGCAGTATCCCCATCTTCAGTCACAGGAACTAATAAATAGGTCTGATAAACTTGGCAGATAGAACTATAGGATGGTCAGTTACATTTGAATTTCAAGTAAACTATGGATCCCTTTTAGTATAAGTATGTCCCGTGTAATATTTGGGACAGAATTGATATTTTTTAAAAAATCTGTTTATTTGAAATGACAGTTTCACCCAGATGCACACTATTTTATCTGGCAACCTTGGAGCCAGGTGGCTCAGCTATCCATCTTTACCTAGGCAGCCAGGGCGGGGCTTGGAAACCAGGCTGCTTTCTTCCCAAGGTTGGAATTTTCCCCTTTAGTCCCACTCCCTCAGTGTCAGAATTAGAGAAGAGTTCCACCAACCTTTTTTCAAAAATTCCTGTGAGAATCACCGGCTCTTCTAAGTGGCATACCCTGAGCCTGACCCACCACTTCACGTTGTCCGTTCTCTGCCCTACTTCCCCTTCTAGCACTTTCTGATTGAGCTGAACCTGCAAGCAAGGAGCTGCTCCCATTAGATCCTTTGTGATGACTTTCATTTCACTGCAGCCTTTTTAGGCTTCCCTGGTGGCGCCAGTGGTAAAGAATCTGCCTGCTAAATCAGGAGACTTAAAGAAACATGGGTTCGATGCCTGGGTCAGAAAGATCCCCTGGAGAAGGAAATGACAACCTACTCCAGTATTGTTGCCTGAAAACTCTCATGGACAGAGGAGCCTGGAGGGCTACAGTCCATAGGGTCACAAAGGGTCGGACACAACTGAAGTGACGTAGCATGCATGCATGCAGCCTTTGAAGAGCAGTGAAATATTGTGTGGCCTTTGTGGTTAACATTAAAGGGTGACTTTATTTGATGCTCATCGGTTGTTAAGATGCAGTCATTCAGGACCTGTTGTGCTTTTTTTTTTTCTTAAACACCTTGCAGGGCATTGCTCAGATTAACCTGACCGATTACGATTCGAGCGAGATGCAGCTGCGATGGTACTCAGTCCAGGTGTTCACTGGCCCCGAGCCACCCCGGCGGGCGGAGGAGCGGCCAGGAGACTGTGCCGCCCGGGACCTGACACTGGCTGCTTGTGGGAAGACAGTAGGTGGCCTGGCTTTGAGACAGGTTCTTCCTGGGGACATTGTTTCTAAGAAACAGCTATGTAAACATGGACTTCCCTGGTGGCTCAGACAGTCAAGAATCTGCCAGCAATGGAGAACTGAGTTCAATCCCTGGGTCAGGAAGCTCCCCTAGAGGAGAGCATGCCGACCCACTCCAGTATTCTTGCCTGGAGAATCCCACAGACAGAGGAGCCTGGGGGGCTCCCCAGTCTATGAAGTCACAAACAGTCGTACATGACTGAGGGACTGGCACTTTAATAACAGAGTTTGGGGCGATAGGAATAGAAGTAGTTTTAGAACACAGTGGCTATGAAGAAGCAGGGTTTCAAGAGAAGTAATAAAAATGGACTATAGTGATGCTTGGGCTTCCCCGATGGCTTGGTGGTAAAGAATTTGTCTGCAATCCAAGAGACATGGATTCAATCTCTGGGTTGGGAAGATCCCCTGGAGAAGGAAATGGCAACCCATTCCAGTACTCTTGCCTGGAGAATCCCATGGACAGGGGAGCCTGGTGGGCTACAGTCCATGGGGTCGCAAAGAGTTGGACATGACTGAAGTGACTTAGCACACACACGTTTGTTTCAGAGAAGACCCTGCTGACTCACCCACTGAGCAACTGAGCACATAGTGATGCATGTGGCCATTCAGGATAATGTTTTTTAATGCATCGTGTTCTTGATCATAAGGGATGCATTGGTTGTTTTAAAATTTGAATCATCAGAGCTCCCTAAAAAGGCCAAATTACTGACTTGCTGTCAACCAGAGCTAAGCTGCTTCCCACTGGAGGGCAGCCGGGGATGGCCACTGGACGGCTGCCAGCCGGCCAGGGCAGGAGGGTGCTCCCGCGGGCTTTCCGTTTCGCCACCACACACCGCTGGCCTCAGCTGCTTCTCAGCGTCATCCCTTTCGTCCTGCAGGACGCAGTGACGGTGCTGTTGGCTAGAACCACAGCGCAGCTGCAGGCAGTAGAGAGAGAGCTTGCCGAGGAGCGCGTGAAGCTGGAGTACACAGAGGAGGAGATCCTGGAGATGGAGAGCAAGGAGGAGCAGGCCGAGGCCGTGTCTGAGAGGTGAGTGCAGCTGGCAGCCCCTAAGAAAGATGCAGCTCATCTTCCTGGAGTGAAGCAGCTACAGTGTTAATTTCTGTAGAATGTGCTGGGCGATTGTTGGATACTTTTGTGCAGAAGTCAGGGTTCTCATGAGGGGGTCATATGGTTGTCTTCATGAAGGCCATAATTTGACTCCAGCTATAGGCACAGGCTTTTCACCTTTCCTCCTGTTCCTGAACTTTCTTAAAGTGGGGGGACTGTTGAGGGCTCCCTCTGCCCAGATTGGATATAATAGGCCTTTAAAATTCTGTTTTTTTTTTTTTTTAACTGCTTTATTGGGATACAATCTCCCTACCAGGGCTTCCCTGGTGGCTCAGACGGTAAAGAATCTGCCAGCAATGCAAGGGGCCCAGGTTCATTCCCTAGTCAGGAATATTCCCTGGAGAAAAGAATGGCTACCCACTCCAGTATTCTTGCTTGGAGAATCCCCATGGACAGAGGAGCCTGGCATGCTACAGTCCATAGGGTCAAACATGACTAAGAAACTTTGAGTTTCACATTTCAATCTCCCTACCATACAGTTCACCCCTTTAAGTGCACGGTTCAGTGGATCTTAATACAGGCACACAGTTATGCCCCCAAAGCCACAGGCAAGTTTAGAGCATTTTCATCCGGCCAAAAGGAAACCCCATCCCCATTAGCAGTCCACGCAGTCCTCTCAGCCCCTGGCCACTGCCCATCTCCATGCTATCTCCAAGGATTTGCTTGTTCTGAGCATTTTGTGTAAATAGAATCATGCGTTGCCCCTTTATGTCTTACCCAGAGCTGCCTGTGGGCGAATGCTTGACTAGGGCAGATGTGTTTGCAGTAGAGGAATCGCTCAGAGGAGTGGCACCACGAATGCATCGCTTTCTGGCAGATCCTTTCCAGAGGCACTTTCATGTTGCTTTACTTCCACGTTTTTCCATAAAGAGCATCATGTTTCCAAAGCTTGCTACTTCTTCCTAATAGCTTTCTCAGGGTTTCTTTTCAAAAGGAGTTTATTTTCGGAAGGGAAAGTGCACGGCAGAGGGGTGGGTTCAGGGATGGGGAGGAAGCTGAGAGAACTCAGAGAGGTGGTCTCAGGGTCCTGGCATCTTCAGCGACTGCAATTGGGTGAGACAGACAGACAGACCCTCTGATGAAAGGCCTCATAGCACTCATTCTCTTCCATAGAAAACCTAAATGCCTTTCACTTGATGAGAAAAGTGCCCATCTTCAGTCATCAGAAGCAAATATTGAGCATCTCTGCTACAGTGCTCTAAGTGCGGCAGTGAACTCAGTCCTTGATGAACATTTTGGGGGCTTTTGCCATGTCCATCTGCAGGAGTTGGCAGGCAGACTCGGTGGACAGTGGCTGTAGCAGCTGCGCCCAGACCAGCCCCCCGCACCCAGAGCCCTGCTGCGTTGGTGTTGACTCTATCCATGGACACACGTTTGCTGGCCAGGCAGATCCTTACAGCCCCGAGAAAGTTCAGCCCCCAGCTCTTAAGGTAAGTAGAAAAGGTCAAGGGGTATGATGGATCACCTAATGTTTTGCCTGACAGTACCAGGCACTGCCCTGGAAGGGGGAGTGTGTACCCTGCATGAAGGAAGCCAAGCGAATGCCCTTGCATCTGTAAACAGCAAGTACCATGGAAACATTTGTCTCCTTTAAACTAAAAAGGCTGGATTTTTACTCATTCATGAGCCATCTGATGATGACCCATTCTCATCTTCAGGGTCACGTGTGGCTTGGGATATTTCGTGGGTCCCTAAGGTTTTGGACACTTGTAGTTATTTTCCATTTGTGACATTAAGACCAGCGCGTCAGGAGGAGATGCTTTGGGCATGGCTACCAGTCATTGCCAGTATCCAGCTTTTCTCAGACCTTTACAAGCACTGGTCCAAGTCGGGGGAGTGGCTTGCTTAGTGTGTCTTCCTCCCACAACTTTTTATTTTGAAGCACTTTGAATCTATAGAGAAGTTGCTAGAATAGTACAATAGATACTTGTAACCCCTTCACCTGGATTCCTCAGTCGCTAGTTCTTCACCACATTTGCATTGGCTCTCAGCCTGTGCTCGTGGTAGCTGCTAGGCATTGCAGATGCAGCAGCAAAGAAACAAATGGCAAGTACTGCCCTGTGGGCAACAGACAGGGTAAATCAGTACAACTCAGCAGCACTGGAGGTAGTCAAAGGGGCTACTGAAGGATGAAACGATTGGGAAGCAGGGCTTGTATTTTTAGAAAGATTTCTCATTTTAGAAAGGGGTACATTTAGAAATTTAAATTGGTATCTACAAAGATCAGGACTGTAAAATAGTGCAGCCACTATAGAAAACAGTGTAGAGGTTCCTCAGAAAATTAAAGATAGAATTATCATCTGATCCAGCAATTCCACTTCTGGATGTACATCCTAAAGAATTGAAAGAAAGTCTCCAAGAGATACATGTACATCCATGTTCATAGCAGTATTATTCACAGTAGCCAGGAGGTAGAAGCAACCTACATGTCCATCCACAGATGAATGGATAAGGAAAATGTGACATATATGTACGATGGAATATCACCTTTAAACAGGAAGGTAGTCATGTCACATGCTACCACATGAATGAAACTCGAAGACATTGTGCTGAGTGAAATGAGCCAGTCACAAAAGAATGAGTACTGTATGGTTACACTTATATGAGATTCCTAAATTTAGTAATTAAATTCATAGAGACAGAAAGTAGAATGGTGGTTACCATGGGCTAGAGATGGGGAAATAGTTGTTTAATGGTGGCAGAGTTCAGTTTGGGAAGATGAAAAAGTTCTGGAGGTCTCTTTCACAACAGTATAAATACATTCAATACTACTGAGCCAGAGGTCCCATGTTCTCTGATTTCAAACTATACTACAAAGCTATAGAAAGCAAAACAGTATCCATCGAGTCAGTGACGCCATCCAGCCATCTCATCCTCTGTCGTCCCCTTCTCCTGCCCTCAATCTTTCCCAGCATCAGGGTCTTTCCCAGTGAGTTGGCTCTTCTCATCAGGTGGCCAAAGTGTTTGAGTTTCAGCTTTAGCGTCAGTCCTTCCAGTGAATAT
Organism: Okapia johnstoni; assembly: GCA_024291935.2. Lineage (NCBI taxonomy): Eukaryota > Metazoa > Chordata > Mammalia > Artiodactyla > Giraffidae > Okapia > Okapia johnstoni. The sequence continues at coordinate 6,309,471 of CM044305.1, forward strand.
TCAGCTTTGATTTCCTTTAGGATGGACTGGTTTGATCTCCTTTCAGTCCAAGGGACTCCAAGAGTCTTCTCCAGGATCACAGTTTGAAAGCTTCAGTTCTTCATCACTCAGCCTTCTTTATGGTCCAGCTCTCACATCCATACATGACTACTGGAAAAACCATAGCTTTGACTATATGGACCTTTGTCAGCAAAGTGATGTCTCTGCTTTTCAATACATTGTCTAGGTTTGTCATAGCTTTTCTTCCAAGGAGCAAGCGTCTTTTAATTTCATGTCTGCAGTCACCATCCACAGTGATTTTGGAGCCCAAGAATATGAAATCTGTTACTGCTTCCACTTTTTCCCCTTCTATGGGCCACTTATATGTGGCATCTAAAAAAACCGAACAAATGAACAACCATAACAAAACAGCAACAGATTCATAGATTCAGAGAATAAACTGGTGGTTGCCAGGGTGGAGAATGGGGGGAGGTGCAGAGATGAAGGAAATAAGGGAGATTATAAAATAAGGAAATCATATGGTCAGTAATATTGTACCAGCTGTAACATGGCAGATGGTAACTAGACTTATCATGGTGATCATTTTGTAATGTATAAAAATATGGAATCACTATCTTGAACACCTGAAGCTAATATAACAATGTAAGCCAGTTATACTTCAGCAAAAATGAATGAATGAATGAATGGCATCGTACAGTACATGGCATCTTGTGACTGGCTTCTTTCACTCAGCCTGATGTTTTCAAGGCCGAGCACACTGTCTTTGTCAGCACTTCCCTCCTTCTCATCCCTGTGTGAGTACAGGGCATTTTGTTTATCTACTCATCCGTCCATGGGGGTTTGGACTCCTTCCACCTTTCAGCTGTTTGACTAAGGCTGCTGTGAACCCGTTTGTGCGCAAGTATTTGAACACCTGTTTTCAGGTCTTTAGGGTATACACCTAGGAGTGGAATCACAGGGTCCTACTTCAATTTTATCAGGATGTCTCTGGCACTGTGTTGAGAAGCATTTGAAGGGAGGAGGGAGGTGTAGAATCAGGGAGCCAGGTGAGAAGCCTCCTGCACTGAGCAGGCAGAACGTGATGGTGACCCAGATGGAGAGTCAATGACAAGAGGTCACAACATGCTTAATCTTGAACACAGAGCCAACAGGACTTGATCTTGGACCAGATACAGGGTGTATGAAAGAGAGCTGAGTCCAGAATGACATGAAAACTTGTTTTGCTTGAACAAACTAGTTAAGTTGAGATGCTTGGCAGAGGGAATATCAGAAATTCTGGACGTGTTAAGTGTGAAATGCCACCTAGAGTCCATGTGGAGAACGGAAGAGTGGGTCACATGGAGTTGATTGCTTATTTCCTAGCAAAAGTCATGGTAATAAATTGTATCTAGGTTGATAAGGAGACCAACACAGAAGATCTCTTCCCCGAAGAGGTAGCAAGTCTTCGGAAGGAGAGGCCCAGCCGCAGGGCCCGCGGCTCGCCCTTCGTTCGGAGCAGCACCATCGTCCGTTCTCAGACTTTCTCTCCTGGAGCACGAAGCCAGTACGTTTGCAGAGTAAGTTGGGATTCCTTGCCATCTGTCTATAAGTTTTCTTTATGTCCCCTTTATTATTCTTTTTTTACTTATTTATGCTAAAAGACATATATGTTCTCACAAATGATACCACTAAAGGAACACCATGCATGGGTGGGTAGGAAATCAATGTTGGTCTCATCTCCCCACCTTGCTCCAAGCAAATCTAGCTCTGTGTGGAAAATAAGGCCATGAAGGCAAGGACTTTGCTTTCACGCAGATATACATTGATCCCAAAACAAGAACTCGCAGCCAAATGAAATACAGGCTGTCTCGGCTCCCATGAAGTCGGCATTATTTATTTTTCTTTTTAAAAGCGGGCCTTTTCCGTTGGTGAGCAGAGTGGGCGTTAGTGGTGTTCACTTGTTCTCCTGCCAGGAACGGGGCTCTTTCCTGGAACACTGTTCTTTCCAGCTCTTGCCAAAGCTAGAAACACAGCAGACAAGAACGATTGATAAAAAAGTGAGAAACGCTGAGGACAGCACAGGCTTTCATGAGCGTCCCACCGTATGAAGTGGCAGTTGGCACTGATAAGATGGAAATTGTGTTGCTCAATCAGCCTGGAAACCTCAGCTGGTTTGGCTGATGGACACAAGGGAGGAATAGGGATGGGGGTTGGTCTGCTTATTCGCTCTGCCTTTGTTTTGCTTGAAACTCTTGCGTAGGTTTTCTTTTAAGTGATACCTAGAGTCCTGGTAAAAACTCTAAAAGCCTTAAGGGTGTGTGAGTACCTGCAGAAGAAACAGAGTAATCCAATTCAGAGTACACAGAGGATGCATGTGAATTCTTAAGGAAGTGTTTCTAAACCTTAGTCTTTTTCATGTAGCTTTATCGTAGTGACAGTGACAGTTCCACACTGCCTCGGAAGTCCCCCTTTGTGCGAAACACTCTGGAAAGACGAACCCTTCGCTATAAACAGGTATGTGCCCACGTAGACTAATGTGTAGTCTATATGTACCCTGGGAGCTATTTCTACAAGCCTGACAAGGTAATATTTTAGCTATATTATTTAAAAGGTAATATATTTATTTCCTTCTTTACTTAGATGTAATTTCTTAAAACTGTATATAAAGTCAACATGTTACCAATATTTATGTTTCCCAAGATAATGTCATAATCAAAGATAATACATGATCCTTACATTTTAAAATATAGTAAATTAATAAACAATCAGCCATCCTATATCAGATTTTTTTCTTTTTTGACAAGCAAGTATATACAGTTTAGAAAATTTGAGGCTTTCAACGTGGAGCATTCTTCTACATAGGACTGTTTCTTTCATGTCCTTTATATAACCAAGATTTCTTCCCTACATCACACAGTGTACAAAGTTTTGGTACTTTTAGTTTGTAAGTTAGTGGTTCCCTTACTTTCCTGTGGAAGGACTCTTTTAAAGAAAAATAAAGTCCCAGATCTCCTTGTGGTGGTTTTGTTTAGAGTAGCCGCTGGCTGAGAATGATAAGAAAATACATAATTCAGCTACAAACATTTGTCAACAGCAATGGTGTTAAACATAAACAGCAGACTTGCTTATTACTTCAGGCTTATACAGGGAAGAACGATTTTTGTTGTTTGGCCACACCACGTGGCTTGCAGTCGTAGGTTCTCCAGCAGGAATTGAACCCGAGGGAGGGGGGGTGCCCTAACCACTGGACCATCTGGGAATTCCCTGGGAAGGAACTTTTTTTGACATTGTGTGTGTGTTTAAACAGAAAGCCCTCACATGGTTTATATCATGCTTTTTTTCCTCCCTTACACAGTAGATCATTAAGATTTTGCCATGTTGGTATGGGTTTCATCTTTTTCAATGGCTGTGTTCTCTGCTGGCCTCATAATGTATTTGATCACTTTTCTCTTGTTAAGTGAAAGTGTTAGTCGCTTAGTGGTCGTCACCTCTTTGCAACCTCATGGACTATAGCCCGCCAGGCTCCTCTCCATGGAATTTCCCAGGCAAGAATACTGGAGTGGGTAGCCATTCCCTTCTCCAGGGGATATTCCCGACCCAGGGATCAAACCAGAGTCTTCCCCTCTTGCAGGCAGATTCTTTACCGTCTGAGCCACCAGGAAAGCCCTTTCTCTTGTTAGCTATTTAGAATTTTTTCTCTCATAAACCATTTTGCACAACATCACCTGTGCCTTTCAAATGCAAGTCAAAATCAAATGTCAGAACCAAAGAAAGCTCACGTCAAGTTAACTTTCGCTTATATTGTCAAATAGCACTTGAGAAAGATGACTCCCGCCTGCCCCCAGTGAGAGGGTATATTTCTGTGCACCTGGGCCAAAACCTAAGGTGGTCCTTCCAGCGGACAGTTGGCTGTCACTGGCTTGTTCTTGGACATGGGTTTGAACTCCGGTCGCTCACCTGGATGTTGTGCTGAGAAATCCCCCTCCAGCGGCCCCTTCCCTGGAGTAGGGGACGGGAGATGGCGATCGGCCAGGGGAAGAAGCTGCTGGCAGGGCGCGGGGGGGGGGGGGGGGGGGGGGTGCTCACCGCCCTGGACTGCAGCCCTGCAGGTCCTCCCTGGCGGCACTGGCAGCGCGCACATCCCTAGACCTGGAGCTGGACCTCCAGGCGTCGCGGACGCGGCAGCGGCAGCTGAACGAGGAGCTGTGCACCCTGCGCGAGCTGCGCCAGCGCCTGGAAGACGCCCAGCTCCGCGGCCACACCGACCCGCCGGCCTGGCTGCTGCGCGACGAGCGCTTCCGGAGCCTGCTGCGGGAGGCCGAGCGGCAGGTGAACGGACGCCCGGGGCGGGCCGGCGGGCGGGCCTTTCTCCCCCTCCCGGTGCCCCTCCCTCGCCGGAGCTGGTGGGGGCTTCCGGCGTTCTTCCTTAAAATGAGAAGCGAAACCTTCTCGTTGACCTCGCGTTGCTGGTTGTTGTTCCAGACGAGACAGACCAAACTTGACTTCCATCAAGAACAGGCAGCCGAGAAGATGCTGAAGAAGGCCTCTAAGGGGGTGTGCCAGCTGCGTGGGCAGAACCTCAAAGAGCCCATCCAAGTGCAGACGTTCAGGTGAGGAAAAGCCCGGGCCTCACTTTCCCGCAAGGCTTTTTACTGTCAGCCCTTTGTTGTCATAAAAAGTCAAGTCAAGTACTGAAAAAGACCCGCAGGAAGTCGAGAACAAAGCAGGAATCTTCACTGCTGTTAGCATCGTGCAGTTCTCTTCTGATCTTCTTTCCCCCCCCCAAGCACTGCTTTTTTCAGCTACTTGTAATCATACTGTGCATTGGAGTTTGCATTTAGCTCTTTTTTAAAGTCAAGTATCCCCTATTGCTACATCATCTGTTACCTTTTTTGGTAGTAATCTCTCATCTAATAGGTAAAATTTACTTCTAACCAATTTATCCCCTGCTTCTTTCCAGATGTTTGCTTTTGTAAACAACACAATGATTCACATATAGATACATACACATATCACCTTTGCCTTTTTAGTTTTTGATTGAATCTTAATACACATACAAGGAAGCCTGCATATCCTACATATGAAATGTATCAGTGAATTGTCATAAACACTACCACAGCAACAATCAAATGTCATCAGCATTTCCAGATTTCCTACACCAGAATAACCACTATCTTGAATTTGAATAGCATAGACTAGCTTTCCCTGTTTTTATTTTTTTATGTGAGGAAAATTACCCGGTTATATCCATTTTCTTTTGTGTTTGGCTTTTTACAAAACCGAGGTGAAATTCACATAACATAAAATTAACTGCTTTAAAGTGCACAGTTCCATGGTATTTACTACAGTCACAATCTGTCCAGTTTGAAAGCACTTCCATCATCCTAGAAGGAAACTCCTGACCCATTAAGCAGCCATTCCCCATCCCAGCCTCCCATCAGCTCCTGACCACCACCATTCTCCTTTCTACCTCTGTGGGTTTGCCTGTTACAGACCTTTCATGTGAGAGTAGTCAATTATGATTTAGAACTTGTATAGTTTTTCATTTATTCATAAAGAAAAAATTTACTGAGCATCTCCATATACCAGGCACCATTCTAGGCACTGAAGAAAAACCCTTGCCCTCATGGGGCTTTGTAACCTCTATTAAAATTGGGACGGGGGAGGGGGGGTGCAAAAAGATTTAGAGAATCTATATACAAACAGATGTGCTTCTGGGAATTGAAATTCAATGTATTCTCTCAGTAAGAAAAGCTCTCGTTGATAGCAGATGCTCTTGCCAGATTTTATTGGATTTCCGTCAACCTCTAACCTGTTATTCTTTCCAATCCCAGGGAGAAGATAGCATTTTTCACAAGACCAAGGATTAACGTACCTCCTCTGCCTGCCGATGATGTTTGATGTAGTGCTTTGTACACATGAAGTATTTATCTGCCTGTTTTATTTTAATGAAGTTCTTAGGCTAGCTAAATTTGTCTTTAAAATATTTGTGCAAAGCTATTAATATACACATTTTGTAAAAAAATACAAAACACATATATCTATACATATATATTTTATAATAGTGACGGCAACAGGGCTTGGTTTTTCCTTGTTGTGAAACCGACATCTCTGAAGACAGGTTTATTTTATAAGAGATCAATTATCATGTTAAGAGTGTACAGTTTTTAACGCTGTTTTATTTGACTTAAAGGCTGGAAGACAGAAACGAAGTGAGTTCAGGCAAATTCACTGTATTGTAATTTATTTATAGTACTTTTTTTTTTCCTTGAAGGAAAATACTGACTTTAAGATGTATTTTAAGACTGAAATTTTGTTCTTCAGTATTTGTCATGCGGTAGAATGGAACTTTGGGGCCGGTTTTGTGTCTGACACCCGAAATGCAAACACTATGTGCTGAATTCTCCTCCTCCATGCATTTATCATGTATATCATACACTTTGGCACCCTTTCTGTTCCCTTAAGATGCCACCGCAGGGGTTCAGTCAGGTGCCACCGCAGGGGCTCAATCGTAAGTCAGTGCCTGGTGCCCTGCGGGCACCTAGTGTCCCTGTGGCTCCAGGTCTGAAGGCGGTCCTAGAGCCCCTGGCGGCAGCCACACAGCCCGCCCTCCCCCGGCCTCTGCCTTTCTAGTCCGCCCTATCCAGTCGAGACCGAGACCCAACAAAGAGGGCAGTGGTGGAGCTTCTGCTCTGCTTGCAGGAAAGTGAAAAGCGAAGGAAGGTGCATTTTCAGTGAGTCAGTGGATCCGCTGATGGATGGAGCCGTCACAGCACGGACACGAGAACCTTCCAAGGCGCTTTTTTGAGGAAGCAGGCTTCTGTGGGAGCCATATCTAGCCAGCAAGTGGCTCACAGGAGAGCATTTGCTTTCAATCAGATGGCCCCCGCCCCATACTGGAGTCGTCCCAATATTTCTTAAGAAATCTTAGAACTAGCTCACGAGGAAAAAAATTCTTTACGTAATACAACTATACCATCCTCATAAAATGCCAAATGGTATAGTTTGTCTACTACGTATTTATTATCTATGGAATGCACTCTCCTTCATGAGGCCTCGGAGAAGTAAACGAGGTGAATCACACAAAATGTAAGAGAAAACGCCCCGTCCCCACACCCCCGTCTTTCTGCCCTTCCCTTGGAAGTGTCCCCCTTCCCCCTAATCAGCAGCATCTCTCTTCTCATTAGTCTGTAACCACTCCCTTGTATAATCTGCCTTCATTTTCACATTTATTAAAAATGAATTTTGTAAAAGCATTTCATTGACCTATCACAGACAGTGAAGTTGTCAGTGGTGGTAAAGCTGAAAACTTTGTGCTTTTTCACACTTGCCACTTATTGCTATGAATCTCTGCCTCTAGTCTCGATTTTTTTTCCTTTTTTTCCTTTGCTCATTTCCTTGTATACATACCCACAACAGAGGTAGAGACACATAAAACATCAGTGCCTGCCAAAAATGCCAGGAGACAGCGTTAGTGAATGGGTCAGGATGGTGGCAGGCCCTCTCTGTCCCCAGCTGTTGAGACTGATGAATTGGCTGGTGCTGGGCTCTGGGGTGTGTGGAAAGCAAATCATGCACATTTCAGGTGCATGGCTGCCTGGAAGTGAGGCAGTCCCAGCCGCCTTGCCTAGCCGCTCTGTAGCCACGTTGCCATGTGAAGTGCTAAGTGGGGTTGAAGGGTTGAAGCAGCTTTTTACTTTCAAGCCCTGCAACGTAGGGAAACCCACTGTGCCTGTACAGAAAGCCTGCAAGAATTTGCAGATAAATGTCACTGCCCAGTCGAGACTGATGATTTTTGTTTGGAGTGCTTCCCCACCCCAGAGTTTAATGAAAAGATAAAGAAATCCCTGCTTTGCCTCACTAGAAACATACAACCTGTGCATTGACATCAGTTCCAGGAGGGCTGCTTATACCTTTCTGTGTGCTCCTCCCTCCTCCCTCCTGAGTCTGTCTGCTTTTGCACCTGAATGGGACCATAGTAAGAAAGCAAAGAAAAGCCAGGCAGATGAAGGAGGGGAGGTGATGGGTTTCCCGCTGCTCGGCAGTCTGTGGCCAGAAGGGGCAGGTGGACAGCGATAGAGGCCAGCTGAGGAGGCAGGAGGATGCAATGTCCCCTAATGGGCTTCTCTTTCCTGACTTGATTTTGCAGCTTCTGACTAGTTAAAACTGCAACCCCCTGGAAAATATCCCACATGTCTAAAAAGTGAAGTCCTATCGTCTTAAGGGGCATTTTCTTATGTTTAAGCTTGTCCATAACTGTGCCTTGTGGTAAGAAACCTCTGACTTGTTTTATCAACAGTTTAGTCCAGAAACAATCCAAAGTCTGCTACCAGGGTCCTTTAGGAACAGTACAGCAAATAAAAGGGAATTTGGTCTTCCATTCATCTGGTAACTTAACTGTCACCACCGAAATATGTAACCTTCTGTTGTGGGAATAAGTTATAATCAGTATTCATCTCTATTTTTGTCTCTGTTCTAATTGTGTCATTTGTATCTTTTGAAAGTATTTCTTCTATAAAATTAAACTAACCTGCCTTAAAAACAGAATGGAAATTGTGTGATTTTTTAAAAAATGTAATTATAGACTTAAATATATAAAAATGTATATAAGAGATGACATGGTTGGATGGCATCACTGATTAAATGAACATGAACTTAGGTGAACTCCAGAAGATGGTGAGGGACAGGGAGGCCTGGTGTGCTGCAGTCCATGGGGTCGCAAAGAGTCAGACGTCACTTTGTCACTGAAAACAACAGCTTTTTCGACATAAAAAATAGAGGTGTGAAAATAGAATAGTACAATGAACACACATAAAGCCCTCTCCCCCACCCCTTCAACATAAATCATTCTTGGCCCATCTTGTTTGGTCTACACTGAACTTTCCTCTGTCCTCGGTTCCATCTTCTGAAGCAAATCCCATCCACCTTCTTGGTTCAGCTGGAAACATTTCAGTATGTATGGCTAAGAGAGAAAGACATGCACAGTAGCCTTATCACGTCATAACGTTTAATAATTCCTCAATGGCATTCATCATCTATGGTTCACCTGTTCACTTGTCTCAAGGTCATTCATTTTTTAATTGAGCAGAATCCAAATATCTGTTTGGGGGATTTTTTTAAAAGCCCATGTGCTTTTTTTGGTGTGTGTGGTTGGGTGGACTTTATTTTGATAGAATTCACATACCGTATAATTCACCTGTTTAAAGCATGTAATACGTAATTCATCAGTTTTTAGTATATTAAGAGTTAAGTTTATTCATAGCACGAATGCTACAATCAATTGTAGAACTTTTTCCTCACCCTAGAAAGAAACCTTGTGCCCATTAACTGTCACCCCCATTTCTCCTCCCCCACCCCCTGGCAACCACTGATCTTTGTGGATTTGCCTATTTTGGATGTTTCCTAGTAATGGAATCACTTGGTATGTGGCCTTTGTGTTGGCTTTGTTCTCTCAGCATCATGTTTTCCAGACTCATCTACGTTGTAGCCTGTGTCAGGACTTCACTCCTTTTTATTGCTGAGTAATATTCCTTTGTGGAGATAGACCACATTGTGTTTATCTGTTGAGCAGTGGATGGAGATTTGGGTTTCCACTTTTTGCCTAACAGGGATAATGCTGCTATGAACGTTTGTGTACAAGTGGTTTTTTTTTTAATTTATTTTTAATTGGAGGATAATTGCTTTACAATATTGTATTAGTTTCTACCATACATCAACATGAATCAGCCATAGGCATAGTGTTTGTCCCATCCCTCCTGAACCTCCTTCCCACCTCCCACCCCATGTTATAATTATTTGTGTCGACATAGGCCTTTATTTCTCTTGGGTCTATACCTATAAGTGGAATAGCTAGATCATATGATAACTCTTTGTTTAATCATTTGAAGAACTGCCAAACTTTTCCAAAGCAGCTGCCCATTTTATATTCCTACCAGGGATACGAATATACAAGAGCTTCAATTTCTCCACTTTCTGGCCAACACTTGTCATTTTGATCCTAGCCATCTTAATAGGTGTACAGTGATATCTCACTGGAGCTGTGTCTGTTTTTAATTCACAGAACCTATCCCCTGCACACACATACACACACATTTGTAATTTGTTGAAGAAACAAAGTTTTGCATTCTCTAATCTCCCACAGTCTGGACTTGGATCATTGAATCTCATTGTAGGTATAGTTTTAACATGTTTTTCTGAATTTTATTTCCTAAAATTAAATGCAGAGAAGAGCTGTTGTTGAATCTAAAAGCTTGATCAGAGTCCGGTTTCTTTTTTTCCCTTTCTTTTGGGGGGCTAGGATGGGGGGCAAGACATACCTTCATCTATCAGGTGAATTATAATTTTTCTTTTTATAGGGTTTGCAACTATTGATAATCAATACTTCAGTTCAGTCGCTCAGTCATGTCCGACTCTTTGCAACCCCATGGACTGCAGCATGCCAGGCCTCCCTATTCATCACCAACTCCCGGAGTTTATTCAAACTCATGTCCATTGAGTCGGTGATGCCATCCAACCATCTCAACCTCTGTCGTCCCCTTCTCCTCCCGCCTTCAATCTTTCCCAGCATCAGGGTCTTTTCAAATGAGTCAGCTCTTTGCATCAGGTGGCCAAAGTATTGGAGTTTCAGCTTTAGCATCAATCCTTCCAATGAATATTCAGGACTGATTTCCTTTAGGATAGATTGGTTGGATCTCCTTGCAGTCCAAGGCAGTCAATAGCTAGATCCATTAATTGACTAAAGGTTGCAAAATGATGATATTCTCTCGAATATTAAGATATTATTATTTACCTCGAAATACTTAGGCTACAGTCCATGGTGTCACAAGAGTTAGACACGACTTAGCGACTAAACCACCACCACAACTTTTTATAAAGAGAAATTTACCTATTTGGTTATTCTGTGGTACAGTTTGTCTGGAAAAAGCAAGGTAAATGCTTGATGTTTTTCTTTATTGACCAGTTTTGAAAATGATTCCCAGCACTGTTACAGTGGTGACCAATTTTTTTTTTTTGGTTTTTGGAATTTTTTTAGTATGATTTTTGTGGTTCAGTTGCTCAGTCGTGTCTGACTTTGTGACCCCATGGACTGCAGCACACCAGGCTTCCCTGTCCTTCACTATCTCCTGGATATTATTAATAATAATTATTACTAACACATAAATTTAAACATGTTTGATGTGCTTTAATCCATTGGAGTTGTTATCCTTACTGATGCTCAAATTCTCCCCTCTGTGGCTGGGGCAGCCTCTACTGGTTGACTCCTGAGTCCTTTTTATATGTCCCCAGGAGTCTGAGATGGCTTCATTGTTACTGAAATGGAACAGGACCCTGCAAAGCCTTCTCGGGGACAGACACTGCCCAGGCCCCATGTCTTCTACCCACCTCGTTTGTAGAAAAGCGTTAGCATCCTAGACCTTCCCTGAGTTCCAAAAAGAAAACTTTAATAAGAAAAAAGCTACAGGAACAAAAGAAAATATTCAAGCAACACTAGTAATAGTTTAGCCATAAAACAAAGCCAAGAGTCTTCGGTTCCTCCTCAAGGACTATACATAATACCCTGGGCCATATCCTTCAGTTGTTGGGCAGACACGAGGTGGACGGAGTTAACTGCATGCTGACCACCAGCATGTATGTAGACCCCAGACGGGTTGGAACCAGAAGGTTGATAATTGAGATTCCTGAAACATCACCCTGTTAGCTCACCATCAGCCAATCAGAGAATTGTGCATGAGCTGATTACACACCCTGCCACCCTATCCCTCACACCGTCTTTAAAAATCCTTTCCTGAAAGCTATTGGGGAGTTCGGGTCTTTTGAGCTGAGCCGCCCATTCTTATTTGGCCTTACAGTAAATGCTGTGCTTTACTTCACTGCAACCCGGTAGCAGTAGATTTGTTTTGCTTTGCAATGGGCAAGCAGACCATTTGGTTTTGGTAACACCACCCTGTGTGACTAGATGTTTCTGACCTGGACACGGTCATTTCTCCAAGGAGACTTGCTTTCTTGGTGCCGGGATGTTACAGGAATGGGGACCCCTTTCAGGGCCTGCGAATGGGCTGTTGTCTAACACTCAGAAATAAATTGTCCGAGGAAACACAGCTGCTGACAGAGCAGGAGACTTTATTGGGAAGGAGCGCCCGGGCAGAGAGCAACAGGGTAAGGGAACCCAGGAGAACTGCTTCTGACACGTGACTCAAAGTCTCAGGTTTTATGGTAAAGGGATTAGCTTCCGGGTTGTCTCTGGCCAATCAGTCTGATGCAGGGTCCTTCCTGATGCGCACGCGTGCATTGTTCAGCCAAGATGGACGCCAGCAAGGAGGATTCTGGGAGGTGGTAGGACTTATGGGCTGGCGTCTCCTCTCTCCTTTGGAGTTTTCCTCAAATTCTTCTGGCTGGTGGTAGGTTGTTAGTTCCTTGTTCCTTATCAGGACCCTCTGTTGTTAAGATAACTCGCGCAAGTGCTTACTATCCTGCCTGACCAGGGTGGGTGGTGTCAGTCAGTGTTTCCTGAACAGGGTTACTCATTGCTTCGGCCATTGTTTTTATGGTTTTAAGTAGATAGACAATATTGTCTTGTCATGCATCTCATTTTTTTTTTTTGCTTTGACAAAAGTAATCACACATGCCCTCTCGTTTTTAAAAAAACATTTAATTAATTAGTTTGGCCGCATCAGGTCTTAGTTGTGTCATAAGGGATTTTTGTTACAGAGTGCCAGCTCTCTAGTTGTGAAGAGAGGGCTTAGCTGTCCTGAGGCACAGGGGATATTAGTTACCGACTAGGGATTGAACCCACATCCCCTGCTTTGCAAGGCGGATTCTTAACCACTGGACCACCAGGGAAGTCCCTCACTCCTCTTATTTGGGATCAAGATTTGCAGGCCCCTGGTTAGATCCAAAGGCGGAGGCTACACATTTTGTGGTGTTAGGAAACATCTTGCCTGGGACCTGCGGCCAGAGGCATGCAGCCTTCTGGAATCTGTGCTTTTCTGTCTTTCCCACCAACAGACACTCACCAGATTGCTTTCCCTGCTCTGTAATTACAGGCAGAATTCCCTGAACAATAATCACAAATTGTTTTATTGCAGTGAAATTAGTTTAAAAGAAATGCTTCACAGCACTGTCCAACAGAACGATCTATAATAATGGAGTTATTTTATATCTGCACTAAAATATGGTTGCCACCAGCCGTGTGTGGCTATCAGGCACCTGACATGTAGCTAGTGTGACTGAGGAACTGAATTTTAAATTTTATTAATTTAAATTAACTTAAATGTAAGTAGCAGCTTGTGGTGGTGGTTGTTCAGTCGCTCAGTTGTGTCCAACTCTTTGCAACCCCATAGACTGCATCAAGCCAGGCTCCTTGGTCCTCCACTATTCCTGGAAATAAACTCTTTTCTCACACCTAGACAAGGAGCAGCTTTTCTTACTCAAGACCTGGCTTTTTGAGAAAAGCCATTCCTTGTCCAGGTGCTTCAGATTGGAAATAGGATTTTTGTAAAATTGCACTGCTTCAATATAGTAGCCACTAACCACATGCTGAGAAGACTCTTGAGAGTCCCTTGGACTACCAGGAGATTCCAACCAGTCAAATTCATGTTGACTGAGTCAGTGATGCCATCCAACCATCTTATCTTCTGCCACCCTCTTCTGCTTTTGCCTTCAATCTTTCTCAGCATCAGGGTCTTTTCCAATCAGTCAGTTCTTCACATCAGGTGGCCACAGTACTGGAGCTTCAGCTTCAGCATCAGTCCTTCTAATGAATATTCAGCATTGATTTCCTTTAGGATTGACTGATTGGATCTCCTTGTAGTCCAAGGGACTCTCAAGAGTCTTCTCTAGCATGTGGTTAGTGGCTACTATATTGAAGCAGTGCAGTTTTACAAAAATCATATTTTCAATCCAAAGCACCTGGACAAGGAACGGCTTTTCTCAAAAGCCAGTTCTTGGGTAAGAAAAGTTGCCCCTTGTCTAGGTATGAGAAAAGAGTTTACTTTTGGAACTTCCCTGTTGGTCCAGTGGTTAAGACTCTGCATTTCCAATGCAGGGGACACTATTTCGATCCCTGGTCAGGGAACTAAGATCCACATAAAAGAAATGTACTTCAATTGCCTGCATACTCTGGAGATATATAATGCCACTGTCCAACTACAGGCTCAGTAGTTTGAAGCTGGCTGTGGTGGAAGAATTTACACCCTTGCCATCTGCAACTGCTACAAATCAAGCCTTCCAACCCCTCTCATCCCCTCCCTTGGAGAGCTGGGTTATTGAACTTTGACCAGCATACCACTGTGTTTATTCTAATTTGAGGAGCCAAGCCTACTGAATTGCCTTGGAACAATCTGAGTCTGTTGGCACCCAAAGAGAAAAAGGAAAGGCTATCAACTAACAGTTCTTTTCAGAGAGGGCAAGGATTTGCTTAGCCCTCAGGGGTGGCTCAGATGGTAAAGAATCCGCCTGCCAGCGCAGGAGACATAGATTCAATCCCTGTGTCGAGAAGATCCCCTGGAGGACAACATGTCAACACACTCCACTATTCTTGCCTGGGAAATCCCATGGACAGAGGAGCCCGGCGGGCTTCAGTCCATGGAGTTGCAAAGAGTCAGACACGAATGAGCAACCAACACTTTCTTTCAGTGCTACCCAGGATCTTCTCTCAGGCTTCCTGGAATGACAACATCTTTGACAACGATGCTGCTGTAGAAGTCCAGAGGGCTTTCAAGGCTGATGTTTGTCACCACAAACAGGGTAATGTGGTCCACATTTGTAGCTTTCAGGTGTACATCACAATCTGTGACCACAGCTCAGAGTGTCTGGGGAAGGTTGGATGGCATCTTCTTATCATCTACCTCTTTCACTTATTTCCCAAATCTTTTGTGAGTTGGCCATGTGCACAGCACCCAACTAGCTAAGGGGGATCGCATGCACTTGCTTACTTGGATAGTGTGACTAGAGGCACATGAGCTCAGGACAAAGAGATAGAACAGGTCTTCACCTCCAGGTTTTATCAGACACCCCGCTTACAGTACAATGTACCAGCTACACAGGGCTAGAATTTGCAGGAGGTGAGAAAGGCACTAGCCTTGGAGACAAAATTTAAGTGGGCATCAAAAGATTTTGTCATCAAGATAATGGATTATTCATGAAAATCAAAATTAATGCCCACATTCACCATGAGTAAAATGTCACCTTTTACAATAAAAACAAGTTGTGTGTTTGATGACCCTGTATTACTCTGCCAGGGGCACAGTCATTTCCAACTGGCTGGGAGTTCTAAATGTTCTCTTGCACATGCCCTGCTTGCACCTGTGGGTGTGTTTATGTGAGTTGAGAATGGTGTGCAAATGAATTGGGCCATGTGGGGCTTTATATATAGGTGTGTGTGTGTGTGTGTGTGTGTGTCTTTTTAAAATTTATTTATGTATTTATGTTTTTGGCTGTGCAGGCTTTTCTCTCTAGTTGTGGCCAGCAGGGGCTACTCCCCAGTTGCGGTGTGAAGACTTCTCATTGCGGTGGCTTCTCATGCTGTGGAGCACGGGCTCTAGGGCACACGGGCTCAGTCGCTGCAGCTCATGGGCTCTAAAGTGCAGGCTCAATAGTTGTGGTGCATGGGCTTAGTTGCTCTGCGGTGGCAAGTGGCATCTTCCCGGGCCAGGGATCAAACCTGAGTCTTTTGTGTCTCCTGCATTGGCAGGTGGATTCTTAACCACCAAACCACGAGGGAAGCCCTGGTTGTGAGTCGGTATACCTTTTTCTACTCATATGCAAGGATATTTTGATAAGCATATATAGGGGTACACATTTTTCCTTGTGTCTCAGACTTTAGTAAAGCTCTACCAACACTGCTTACTCTTGCCAGATCTCTCACGTAAGCCTCGAAACTGCGGCAGGTGGTGGCTACTGTTACTACCCCTACTGCTCCCCACTTTCCAGAAGGAAAAATCCAGGCTTGCAGAAGCTTGGTAAACAGCGCAGACAGTAACATGTAACACAGTCATGTATTACTTTAAGGTAGTGTCTGAGAACATTTAGAGACCGTGTTGGTTCTGGTTGTAACACGGTATCTCAGAGACAGTTTTTTAAAATTTTAAACCATGTTATGTGTTCCCATGTCTACGAAAACATCCCTCTCCTCTCAGTGCCCCAGCCACTAAGCTCTGCTCTCCAGAGATGACCACCGTTCACAGCTTCCTGTGCACTGATTCTGAAATAGTTTATGAATATACAGGCAATTAGGGCTTCCCAGGTGGCACAGTGGTAAAGAATCTGCCTGCCAATAGAGGAGACACAAGAGATCAAGGGTATGATCCCTGGGTTGGGAAGATCCCCTGGAGTAGGAATTGGCAAACTCCTCTAGTATTTTCTTGCCTGGAAAATTCCATGGACAGAGGAGCCTGGATGGTTACAGCCCAGGGGAGTGTCACAAGGAGTTGGACAGAACTGAGTGACTGAGCACAGACACACACATACAGGCAATTAGCCTTACCCTGTGCCAGAAGTACCACATTTAAGGGATTATCATGAAACAGAGCTTCCAACATGTTATATGATGGTGAACAGGAAGGGGTACTTCCCTAGTGGTTCAATGGTGAAGGATCTACCTGCCAATACAGGAGACATGGGTTCGATCCCTGGTTGGGGAAGATCCCACATGCCACAGAGCAATTAAGCCAGTGTGTCACAACTACTGAGCCTGTGTGCCTAGAGCCTGTGCTCCATAACAAGAGAAGCCACCACTCTCCACAACTAGAGAAAAGCCTGCACAGAAAGAAGACCCAGCATAGTCACAAGTGAATAAAGAAATAAAATTGTTTGTTTTTAAAAAGAAAATGGAGATAACAACATTGTAAAAAAATGAACTTCCAATGCAGGAGGCCTGGGTTTGATTCCTGGTAAGGGAACCAAGATCCCACAAGCCTTGTGGCCATAAATAAATAAGCTGGGAAATGGAAGATTCGGGGCATCAAATTGTACTTTATAGCAGGGTTTCTTGGCACCCCCAACCCCCCCCAGTTGTGACAACCCCAAATATCCCCAGGCATTACCAAATGTCCCAGCAGCAGATAAGAGGGGGGAAATGTAAAAGATTCAAAGGGATTAACAAGTAGAAATGTGTGAAGAAAATAGAAGGCACCGATATGGAGAAATTAACACTCAAAGGTTATTACATAAGTGTTTGAAGAATCTTTTCAGGAAGTATGGTAACAGCTAACTTTGAATCTTCACACAGCAGAATAAGGAGTGACTTTAAATGGATGAGAAATTAAGGCTGGACCTACAGAGGATGAAAAGGTAATTCCAGTGCTGAGTTGCCACCTTCTTTCCTAAACATTTTTATGGGCTGAATAAACTCAGATGACCAGGAATTGTTCTCTCCTGAGGTTAAAATCGATAATCTTCAAGTAATGAAATCTGCATCAAAAAGTAGCAAAATACACATATTCCATGATCATGTCTCCTATGGTGCTTTAAAAAAAACAAGCAATAGCAATTTCTTGTTACAAACGCATTGCAGGTTAATCTTAGGAAAATTAGAAAACCAGATAAGCTGAAAAGAGGAAAAGGAGAAATACCCTTGATGTCACTGAGTGAAATACTAAGGGTGATACTTTAATGAATGTGCTTCCCAGTTGTTTTCTATGTTCATATAGAAAACATATGTAAAACTTTTCCCTTCTTCGCAGTTTTTTGACTGGTCTAATAATTGATACAAAATGGATTAACAGGAGAAAAGTAAATTTAATTTCCTATTGTAGGGGACTCCAATAAGTCATTAAAGCAGGCAGCTTTTATACTTTCTAGACAGGGAAACAATGTGGCAAAATGGAGAAACAAGAGGTTCCCAGTAGGCTAGCAAATTAGTGAAGTTAACAAGGCTTGTTTATACAGCCTTCCAGGAGGTGAACTCCTTTTATCCACTGGTACAGGGAGGGCAATTTCACATGCTTTTAGGGGGACCAAGGAAGGTCAGTGTCTATTTTGCACAGACTGTTTAAAAATCGAAATGCCAAGTGACATATTTGAGGTGGCATATTTTGCTTCCCTTCAACACGTACAGACATACATTCGTTTCATAATTCAGCACATAACACGTTGGAAGTTGCTTTTTTTCATTTAATAAACCGTGGATGTCTTTCCAGGCCAAAAAATATGTACTACCGGATATTTTAGTTATTCCATTGTACCTATGTCTTGCAACTGAACCCACCCTCTGGTTTTGGCCACTTAACTTGCTTCTGGTGCTTTGAGGTCATAAATAATATTACAGCAGTTTTTCCTTTCACAATTCTTTCCATTCCTTCCCCTTTTTTCCCCTGGAGCAAGTTCCTGGCCCATCGTATGGGCCTACACTTATTTGCAAGTCTTTTGGTAGGAAATGCTAAACAGCCCACCAGGAAGATCGATCAATTTACATTTTTATAGGTGGTATCTGTTCTTTTGTTTCATAGGTGGGGGTGGAGGATGTCGGAAGTGACCTCATTCTGTTGAAAATTACTGCGCCCTGAATCGCCTGTTTGCTGTAATGTTTTTTATACTTGAGCAATCACCTGGAGAAGAGAAGGTGAAATGTACTGGCAAAAAAAAAAAAAAAAATCGTCCCACGCCGAGGAAGGTGCTTCTACTTTTAGTCATTTCCGTTGAGCCAGAGCACAGAGCAAGTCATTTCAGACCTCGGAGGGCATAATATAGATCATCCCCGGCCCCACCTCCATTGATTCTTGGAACGCCCATCACTGTCGTCCACGGAGCCCAGTCCCAGCGGGTAGCGCGTCCCGTGTCGGGGACGCGGAGTTCTCTCCGGACCCGAAGGCACCGGCCGTACGAGGCGAACGAGATGGGCAGGGCCAGCCTCCGAGGTGACCGAGCCGGCTGGGTAGGGTTGAGTGGCTGGGTGGAGCACGTGATACTCCCAGCCTGGCTCTCGGCTGGGGGTAGTTGGGGAGGTTGGGGGTGGGGCCAGCCCGGGGCGCCTGAGGCTGAAATCGACATTTGCCTCTGGCAGGAAAATGAATTTGTCAGACCCTCAACCCACTGGAGCAGGGGATTACGGTAGCTTTTATATCCCACGAAGCTGAAAGCAGAAGGTAAGTTACTTATCCCTCAGAAAAACAGAGGAGTGGAGGGTTCGAGAATACCTTGCGGCCACTTGGTTGATTTTTAAAAATAGAGCTTTTGATTCACTTCTGCAGAATGTGATAAAAATTGCACTAACAAATAATGCTTTTTATTACTCCATAACAAATAATGCATGCCAATATTAATGTGGTTTTGAAAAAGAAACTGTGCCGTCGCATATTTATACTTCTTACTTGAACATTTGATGATTTAAAATAGCACAGTTTCTTTTTCAAAACCACATTAATATTGGCATGCATTATTTGTTATGGAGTAATAAAAAGCATTATTTGTTAGTGCAATTAGTATTATATGCCACAACGAATATACTTCAGATTAATGCTTTTGATATACGATTTGAAACATGGACCTTCTGTGCAAAGTATGTATATGTACTCCATATTTTAACTGTCATTTTGATTTGCACAAAATAGATTTGTTGAGTTCTCCATTGCATTTGACGAAGACTGGAAAATAAAAGACTAATCATTTCCTTGCATTACTAATCCCCTTATTGCTAGCTCTTTTGAAATCCTATCACCTGCTTGGAGCCTGGAATCATTTGGGTCTTCCCTTCTGTGTGCTGTTTGTTTCCCACAGTTCGTGCAAGTCTAGGCCAGCTGCCCACATCAAACAAACCGCCCAGAACCGAGGCCGGAGCGGGGCTTCCTGGGCACTCCCTCCTCACTTCCAGGGTCTTCCCACCCTCCCCTCTTTGCCCCTAGGGCGTCACGTGGCGGTGTGGGCACCGCCTCCCGGTGACGTCAGCGCGCTCGCAGCCGTCGCGCTGAAGAAAGGATGCTCTAGGATGCGGTGCAGGTGGGCGACGGGCCTGCGCCATGCGGCACTGCAGGTAAGAGACTGCAGGCGGATCCCCTGCAGCCTGTTGGCGCCCCAGAAAACGAAAGTGGGGTCTCTGGCAGTTGGGGCTGCTGCAGGCATCAGGCGTCAGGGCGGCGCAGGGGCGGGAGTGGGGGGCGACTGTTGTAGGCTCACGGGTGACTTGGGTCTTGTCATGCCCATCCATCTCGGGAAAGTGGCCTGAGGCCAGACAGAAAGACCCTGGCCTCCTGCACAGGAGGGGGAAAAAAAATCAGGAATGATCACAATACCTGCATTGTAAGAGAGAGGGGCTTGCCCGAGAGAACTGTCAACTGTTTACCGACTGTAAGAGTGATTCTTAAATAATCACACATTTACTAATTCTTACAGGGGTTTGTTTTGTTCTCAGTGTTTAGCCTGATTTCTTTCAAAGCCAAAGCTGCTTTGCTTGAAATGGAACGGAAACTTACTGGTTAGCAATTGACCAGCTAGATGTGCGGTGTAAATTGTTTTGCATTATTTTGCAAGGTTGTAGCACTTAAAGGGGATATGTCAGAAATGTTTGTTTCGTCCTGGTGTTTTAAATAGATTAAAAAAATTAACAGTATCCAATAAAATAAAGCTTCCAATAGGGGTGTAACAGAACGCAAATCAGTTACATCTCTTAAGAACAAAATGGTCTTTAGAAGGGGGTGGAGCTGAACACCAAACCCTATGATTTTTCAGTGTTCTTTTTAATTCCCTTGCTAAATAATTTGCTTGCTGGAAGAAGGGGCTTGATGATGCAGCAACAGATCAAGGGGGAAGGAATCAGGTGACTTCAATTTTAACAGGACAGGGCATGGGATTTTAATGAACGCTTGAGATTTCCCACCTGTGTTTGCATTCGTCTCTCTCCTTCACATATGAGGCCAGGATATATGTAGTACCCTTAGGAAGAGAATGTGGTTGATCTTACCTGTAAAACGTGACCCCCTGGGAAGCCGTGGGGGTCATTGTACTGGAACTCACACTATGTATCCTTTGACCCATCCAGCAGTTGTTGGAGGACCATTAAAGCGATGCTGTTTCAGTTGATAATTGAAGAAGGCATTTCTTTCAGCGATCGGACACCCTGATGTTTTGCTACAGTAATTTAGTAATTAATTTACTGCAGTTTTCTTCATTTGCCTCAGGTTGACTACAAGACTTTTACGATCCTCTTGTTTCCATGCTCCTTTCTCCCCCAGCCCAACCCTAGACAGAGCAGAGCAGATGATAGATAGCAGAGACCTAGCTCCACCTCTGCCTTTGGGACTGTGCAACTTGGGACAAGTCACTTTGTGCCTTTGGGCCTCAATTTTCTTGTCCTCAAAGTAACCAAGGAGTATTATATCAGGGTTTCTCAGTCGTGACACTATTGACATTTTGTCATTGTTTAGTTGCTCAGTCATGTCCGACTCTTTGTGACTCCATGGACTGTTGTAGCCCTCCAGGCTCCTCTGTCCATGGGATTCTCCAGGCAAGAATACTGGAGTGGGTTGCCATTTCCTTCTCCAGGGGATCTTCCGACCCAGAGATCGAACCCCTGTCTCCTGCCTTGGCAGGCGGATTCTTTACTGCTGAGCCACCAGGGAAGCCCCCTGTTGACATTTGGGGCTGGAGAAATCTGTTGTGGGGGTGTTCAGCTGTACCTCTGGCCTCTACCTACTAGATTCCCCTAGTTGTGACAACCAAAAATGTCCTCAGACCCTGCCATTGTCCTATCGAGGGGCTCCATTGCTCCTGCTTGAGAATCGTTGATTCAGATGACATCTCAATGTTCTTCGGGCCCCAGTATTCTAGAATTCATTTTCCTGTGAGTTGTTTCATGCTGAACCCTCGGTTGGAGATCTGATTCCCTTTCATGATGTTGTATATATTGGGAAACACAGTGTGAAGGCTTTTTTTCTGCTGTGGGGTTCCAGAAATAGCTTCTGTCAAAAAGGGGAGGCCTGTGTGTGTGCCAGTTGTAGCCGGGAAGCTGGCTTGGCAGAAGGGAGAGTGTCAGGGAGAGGAAAAAAACACAAGCACTAGATCATCATGTCTGGAACTGGAGTCACCATCCTTATCTGCAGAAGTGGGACTAGCAGGACCGGGTGGAGGTGTCACAAACAGAGAGGGAGGTTACGGGGGTGCTGGTGCCCGTTGTGGTGGGGAGATGCTGGCAGCATGTGTGGCTGGAGGAGGGCAGCGCCAGCTGCCCCCAGAGCCCCCATCTGGACCCCAGAAGTGGTGGTGGTCACGGTCTTGCCCTTTAAGCTTCAGTGCAGGACTGACCACTAAAGCTCTGGCTCTGACACTTTGGAGAGGCAGCTTTGCCACCTCACTTCCACTCCCAGAGCTGTTGCTGAATCCATAAAATAGGGCTACTGTTAGTGCTGGTCCTGCTGCTTTGAGTTTTTGGGGGGTCAGATTGATGGTAAAGGGTCAGCACACTGGGAACTCCTGGGAGACGGGAAGCGAGGGTGGCAGTGGCATTGCAGGATGAGGGCCATGTGCAGTGGGTTTGGGGGAGGAGGCTTGGAACGACTAGAAAAATCATCCTTGTCCCTCCGAGGGCCTGGCACTGCAGTGTGTCCCTCCTCCAATTCCCTTGCTCTCAGCTTGCTCTCTCTGCCTCTTTGTGGCCCCATAAAAATGGCTCTCCTGGGAAGAGGGTTGGTCTTCAGTGAGAAAGACCCAGTGTGCAGAGGCCAGGGCCCAGACAGCCTCCTTTGTCCGCTTCCAGCCATTTTCTTTGCAGCTGGCACCGACAGCTGGCCAGGAACATCATCTCCAGAATGGCTTGGCACCCTGGGTGGGCTATTGGGTGCTGTCTTTTCACTCAGGCAATACTGAGAAAGAAAATGAAAAAGGAGGAGGATTCTCCATCAAATGAGACGTAAGACATAGAATCACCATGCTTGGCAGCTCTGATATGCTGTGACAGAGTACCACACGCTAGGTGGCTTATCAACAGCAGGCATTTATTTCTCATAGTTCCAGAGGCTGAAAGTCTGAGATCACAGTGCTGGCATGGTTGGGTTCTGGTGAGGGCTCTCTTCTGGACACAGAGGGCCATCTTCTCCCTGTGTCCTTGTATGGTGGGAAGAGAGCATGCTAGCTTTCTGGTCTTGTCTTGTTGTCGTTGTTCAGTCACTAAGTCATGTCCGACTCATTGCAACCCCATGGATTGCAGCACACCAGGCTTCCTTGTCCTTTACCATGTCCTGAGGTTTGCTTAAAGTCATGTCCATTGAGTTGGTGATGCCATCCAACCATCTCATCCTCTGTCACCCCCTTCTCCTCCTGCCCTCAATCTTTCCCAGCATCAGAGTCTTTTCCAGTGAGTTGGCTCTTTGCCTCAGGTGGCCAAATATTGGAGCTTCAACTTTAGCATCATTCCTTCCCATGAATATTCAGGGTTGATCTCCTTTAGGATTGACTGGTTTGACCTCCTTGCAGTCCAAGGGACTCTCAAGAGTCTTCTCCAACACCACAGTTCGAAAGCATCAATTCTTCAGCACTCAGCTTTCTGTATGGTTTGACTCTCAGATCCGCACATGAGGTCTCTTCTTATAAAGGCACTAGTCCCATCATGAGGGCTCCACCTTCATGACCTCGTCACCTCCCAAAGGCCTCACCCCTAATATCATCACATTGGGGTTTAGGATTTCAGTATATGAATTCTGGAAAGATACTTTCAGTCTATGACAATAACCAAATGTAACTTGTGCCCTTGACTAGATCCTGGCCTGAACAAGCATCTATAATAGGTGTTGGGGATACCTGGGTTATTTTTATGTGACTGCCTAGTAGATGATATGAGGAAACTACTGTAAATTTGATTAGATGTGATAATCTTACGGTGCAGTTAGGCACCCAGCTCAGTCACTCCTGATTTCCTGATACAGAAACAGTGAGATGAGACATAGTTGTTTCCTGCTGTCCTGTGTTGGGGTAATTAGTTACACAGCAGAAAATAACTGACGTGTGTATGTAGAAGAGTCTTATTTTTCAGTGGTGGGTAAAGTGTCATGAGAGCTCTAAGGTACTATTAAAGTTTTTTTTTTTTTTTTTTTAACACCTTGGAGCTCTCTTTTATGTAATTCTGAATAGAAGACAGGTGAATTCTCAAACCTTGCTTTTTCATTCAGTGCTGCAATATCACATGTCACGTTGCCTCTGGAAAATTCCACTGTATACTCCTGAGAGAATGAGACTGGAAAAAGGCAAATAATGTAAGGTTATTATAAAAATATTTTTGACAACACAGACCCCTTTAAAGGTCTTGGAAATCTCAGTGTATCCTTAGACACACTTTGAGAACCACAGTAATTTATTTTTTCTTTTGAAGTTTTCATTTTGTATTGAAGTATAGTTGATTACTTTGGCCAATCCTTTGGCCACCTGATGTGAAGAACTGACTCATTGGAAAAGACTCTGATGCTGGGAAAGATTGAAGGCAAAAGGAGAAGGGAATGACAGAGGATAAGATGGTTGGGACGGCATCACTGACTCGATGGACATGACTTTGAGCAAGCTCCAGGAGCTGGTGATGGACAGGGAAGCCTGATGTGCTGCAATCCATGGGGTCGCAAAGAGTCAGACACGACGCTGAGTGACTGAACTGACTGACTGAACTGACTGACTGATAGCTGATTACCGATGTTGTGATAGTTTCAGGTGGCAGCAGTGTGGTTGTCCATCCATGACTGTGCGTCTGACTGTCCCTTCCCCCTGGCAAGTAGAAGTTCATTTTATAAGTCTGTGAGTCTCTGCTTTGTAAGTTCATATGTATCATTTCTTTTTAGATTCCACATATAATGCACCTATGGTAACAGTAGTTTACTTTTAAATGGTTCGGTTGAATGGAGAGGCAGTGCGAAGAGGCCAATATGGTCAAATAGGAACACCGATTGAGTCTGATTGGTGTTTTTCATTGGACTTTTCTCCATAATGTGCTGTGTATTTGAAAATGTGCCCAATAAAAAGTTAAAAAGAAGCTAAAAAAGAAACACTGCTCTTGGGCTTGTGGGGGATTCTGATTGAGGAGATCTGGGAGTGAAGCCCAGAGGGAACATTTTTAACCTGAGCTCTAGATGCCCTTGACTGCAGGGACCTGAGGCCCCAGCTGAGACCTGCTGGCTTGGAAGTTCCCAGCTCACCCAGAAGCCCTCCTGAACCAGACCTAGGAGGGCGAGTTAGCGGCGAGGAGGGGATGTGTGTGAGCACTCTGCAAACTCTGGCAAGTGGGCAGTGGGAAAGGCCTTATTATCAAACCCTTGCTTGACTGTATTTGCAAGGGGTGACCAGAAATGAGTTTTCCTTTCTAAGAACAGGGGGGAGATTTTATTTCCAGAATGTGGTGGTTTTTGAATGACTTGTTTTCTATTGAAATAGTAATACATGCTGGTTGTACGAACTTCAGGATCAAGGTTATGAAAACAAAACGAAGTTTCTTTCTCATTCCCAGTCCCTCATCCCCCTTCCAAAGGCAACCACTAATAACTGTCTTATATATTGTTTCTGAAAATGTCTGTGCAAAGACACCCATGTGTAGAATGTGTATAGCACTTTCCTTTCTCTTTTTATTCCATTGGGATGTAATTTGCATGGAGGGAAATGCATGGATCTTAATTCAGCTGATTTTGACAAATCAGGATTCTTGGTACTCCCAGAGGGCTCCATCTTGTCCTCTTTTAGCCAAATCCTCCAGCAACAACCATACTGATTTCTGTCAGCACAGTTTACTTTTGCCTGTTCTGGAACTTCATATACTTCAAGTCCTGTGATCTTTATACTTTTATATCTGGCTTCTGTCACCGGGCATGATTGTGAGATTCATCCATGTTGTTTCATGTAGCAGTGATTCATTCATTCCATCTTATTGTGAAAGTACTTTTAGAGAGAGAATGGAGGCAGTTGGTATACGTTGCTTCTCTTCATTGTTTGGACGCTGTTTTACATCATCTCGCTTCCAGTTGAGTTCCAGAGTGTGGACAGTATGGAAGTTTACTTAACCAGTGTCATTTTGATGGGCATGTGGATTCTTCAAGCTTTTGTAATCTGTGCTTCAAGCTTTTGTAATCTGTGCTCATGGTATGGAGAAGGAACTGGCACCCCACTCCAATATTCTTGCCTGGAGAATCCCAGGGACGCTGGAGCCTGGTGGGCTGCCGTCTATGGGGTCGCACAGAGTCAGACACGACTGAAACAACTTAGCAGCAGCAGCAGCTCATGGTATTATGCTCATGTACAAATACCAAAGAGGGAAAGACCTCTCTAGGAGTAATTAAACGCACAGAGCATAGATGTTGGAACTTAGCTTCAAGATCAAAGCAATGCTTATATTTTACATGTGACCAAGAGATGTCCAGAAAAGTCAGGTGACTTGCCCAAGGTCACATGACCGATAGTAACTCAGTTGGGGAACCCTCTAGGTCCCCAGATGCCTCTAATAGAGTGTTTTCTTTGGCCATGTCATGTAGCATGTGGGATTTTAGTTTCCCTTACCAGGGACTGAACCTGAGCCCCTTGCAGTGGGAGCACAGAATCTTAACCACTGGACATCTGGGGAAGTCCCCAGAATGTTCTTTCCTGTACTCTGAGCTCTGTGAGCACAGGAACTGTGTGTGTTGTGCTCACCAATGTAAACCTAGCACATAACTCATGGCAGAGTAAGTATTCATTAAATATAAATTAGATGTGAAAAATTAAGGGAACTATTTAGTCCCCTGAGAAAAGACCACTGATATCCCTGAGAACTGCAGGGACATTCGCATGAGACTTGAGCCTCCAAGTTCTTTTTGTTCATTCACTCCCTCATTTACTTCTTTGTTCTGCCAGTGTTTGTTTGGGTCCCTGCTGTGTGTCCAGGACAGGGCTCCTCACCCTGGACTCTATGGGCTTTGGGGCTGGAGGACTCTCTGCGGGGGGGTGCTGTCCTGTGCCCTGGAGGATGTTGAGCAGCATCTTCTGGCCTCCACCCACTTGATGGGGGTTGCAGCCACGGCCCCAACCCCCACTTGTGACAGCTGAATTCGAGACATTGCCAAATGTTCCGGGGTGGGTGACATTGCCCCTAGACTGGTTGAGACCAACGAGTCTAGACACTGGGGTTTACTGTGGAACCAAATGGACAAGGTTCGTGCCTGGGTGGGAGTGACCTTCAAGCGGAGGAAAGAGAAGATAACTGGATTTGATAGGTTGTGCGGTCGTGTGAAATACAGTGAGAGGCAGAGGGTGGGCAGCAGTGGATTCAGAATCCTGGTTAGACGGGACGGTTACCCAGGCCCCTCTGAGGGCTCACATGTGACCAGGGACTGAGGGGGAGCCACGTGAACACTGAGAAGATGGAGAGCTCAGGGCTGAGGGAACAGCTGTGAGGTGGGCATATCCAGAGAAGAGCCACCCAGAGAAGCGTGCTGGGGCAAGTGCTCGGAGGGATAGCCAGGACGGACCATGCAGGGACTTAGCGGGAGTGGAACCAACCCTGGGTGACTAAGTGTGGTGACAAGCCACGGAGTGCTTTTGGGTGGGGAGAGGAACACATCAGGACTTGTGTTCGAAGGCCTGGCTCTGGCTGCTGTAAGAACAGTCAGAGGTGGGCGAAAGAGGAAGCCGAGTGGCTGGCGAGGAGGCTGGGTGGCCACGTGAGCTGTAGCTTAGAGGACTCTCTGCACGCGCATGTTCAGTCATGCCTGACTCTTTGTGACCCCCATGGACCGGAAGCCCTCAAGCTCCTCCATCCATGGGATTCTCTAGGCAAGCATACTGGAGTGGGTTGCCGTTTCCTTCTCCAGGGGATCTTCCCTGATCAGGGATTGACCCCGGGTCTCTTGCATTGCAGGCAGGTTCTTTACTGCTGCGCCACCTGGGAAGCCCTTGGAGGGCCGTGCCCCTGACTAATTGAGCAGCCGAGTCGTGCTTGGCAGCAGGCAGGCCTTGGCTATCGCAGGAGCGCGTGGGTCGGGTCACACTGTAACCCCGTAACTATGGTGCCTCGAAGTGGAGGCCACTGCACAGCCTCTCAGGATAGTGTCACCAGGGCTGGGCGGCGATGCACAGGGACAGCAGAGGCAGCAGCTCTTGCATTCCACATGTGACACCTGCAAGGCTCACCTTTAGGCCTCCTGTTGTGGATGAAGTTGCCCAAGCTTCCTCGAGGCCCCTTGAGCCCACCACCTGCCCTGTGCCTGATGAGGTGACTATTCTCTGCCTGGAGTGCTGTCCCCCACCCCCCATTCTGGCCAGCCCAGGTCACCCATGGTCCCCTCTCAGCAAGGGCTCTTGTGTGGGTCCTTGTGTGGCCCTGAGAGCTGGGAGGTGGCCATCAGTTGAACTGATGGAAGTTGGAGACCAGAGCCTTCCCCGTTGGTGGTGACTGTTCCTGCTCCTGGGGTCCTTCGGCGCCCCCCCCCCCACCCCGAGGATGCTGTCAGGCTGCTCCCACCAGCAGCAGCGCCGATGCTGGGATGGCTGTGGGGTTTGGCTAGAGGAAGCCTCACCGAGATGCCATGTTCCGTTTGTCCCCTCGGGAAGTCTGCTCCTCGCCCTGGTGGCCGGGGACCTGCCGACTCATTTCTTGTGGCAGCCGTTGCTTCCCTTGTGCTTGCCCAGCACTTTTTAACCACATCCCAGTGGATGAATGGAGGTTACCTCCTTCTGGGATCTTAGCCTCCCTTCTGGGTTGTGATATAGCTCAGGGTGAAATTTTCTTTTGCTGTCTACCGGAACCCTTGGAGGCACTGATTGGGTTAGGAGGAGAGGGGCCACCCCAATGATTACAGACATGTTCTTTTTCCTCTTAACTCAGTCCTGCTTCCCACCAGCACCCCCTGTGCCCAAAACATAGGAATCGACTGATGTTTTAGTCGTCCCTGGGGTCAACCCCCCTGGGAT
This sequence comes from Okapia johnstoni, assembly GCA_024291935.2. Taxonomy (NCBI): domain Eukaryota; kingdom Metazoa; phylum Chordata; class Mammalia; order Artiodactyla; family Giraffidae; genus Okapia; species Okapia johnstoni. The sequence goes on from CM044305.1 coordinate 6,338,289, forward strand.
ACGCTTAAGTCACCCTGTGGCTGTGATCCTGCTGTGGCCTTGCTCTGAGGACACCGGGGAGGACAACTCGAGACTGTGCTGGAGGACTCCCTGCATTTAACCTTCACGGAGGTGCTGGTTGTGAGTGTCTATTTCACTGTTTTCATCCACGAGGGGGTGTAGCCCACATAAGCAGAAAGTTAGATTGTTGTAGTAGAAGATGGTTTTCAGAGCTCTTGGGAGAGGGAACCGTGCTGCGCGAGATTTCTCACCAGCATTGTCTTCAGCTGCTGTTATGGGCTGAAACCGTGTGTCTTAAAGTGCATCTGAATTCCTAACATCTATTACCTAAGAATCCGACCTTATTTGGAGATTTTGTTCTTGTTGTTCAGTTGCTAAGTCATGTCTGATTCTTGGAGACCCCATGGACTGCAGCATGCCGGGCTTCCCTGTCCTTCACTATCTCCCGGAGTTTACTCAAACTCATGTCCATTGAGTTGGTGATGCTATCTATCCATCTTATTGTCTGTCGCCCCCTTCTCCTCCTGCCCATAATCTTTCCCAAGATCTGGGTCTCTTGCAATGAGTTGGTTTTTTGCATCAGGCAGCCAAAATATTGATAGAGTCTTTAAAATTTCTAAAAAATAATTTTTATTGATTAATTTTTGGCTGTGCTGGCTCTTCATTGCTACTTGGGCTTTTCTCTAGTTGTGGAGAATGGGGGCTGCTCTCTAGCTGTGCCTTCTCTTGAGGTGGAACAGAGGCTCTAGTCTGTGCAGGCTTCAGTAGTTGCAGCTCCTGGGCTCTAGAGCACAGACTCAGTAGTTGTAGCACGTGAGCTTAGTTGCTCCGCGGCATGTGGGATCTTCCTGGACCAGGGATCGAACCTGTATCTCCTGCATTGGCAGGTGCACTCTTTACCACTGAGTCACCAGAGAAAGCCGAGATAGGGTCTTTATGGAGGTAATCAAGTTAGAATGTGGCCATGAGGGCGGCCTCAGTCCAGCCTGACTGGGGTCTTTATAAGAGGAACTTTCTGCACAGACAGGCGAGGATGAGAGGTGTACCGGGAGAAGATGGCCATCAACACTCTAAGCAGAGAGGCTGGGGCTGGATGCAGCCCCCAGGAAACCAATCCTACTGTCACCTTGATCTCAAGTTTCTGGCCTCTGGAACTGGGAGACAAGTTTCAACCAGTCTGTGGGGCTCGTCAGGGTAGCCCTGATGAACCAGTCCAGCAGTGTTTCCCAGGGCATGCATGCCTTTGTCCACCCGGGAGAATGGAGGAGAGCCCGGCAGGCCTTTGGTTTGGTGCTTTCTGCACAGTTTAGGAGAAGCTTGATGAACAGGACCTTCTCTTTGGGAACAGGTAGCTCTTGCTTCCTGAGAGGAACGAGACTTCTTCGGTCCTCCCACGACCCAAGAGGAAGGGCCCTTGGGGCCCTGGTGGAAATCTGGCTCCCCACTCACTGTCTGGGAAACTTGGGCCAGGGACCTCACCCCCTCCTCTGCCTCAGTTTGCTAATCTGTCATATGGGCCTGAGGCCGATGACGGTATTTAATTCAGAGACTGATATGTGTGAAGTGCTTAGGCCGGGAGCTCTACTGGATTGTTGTTAATTATCATGAGGATGATAAATTAATTGAGGACTTTGCAGGTGGCGCTAGAGGTAAAGAATCTGCATATCAGTGCAGGAGATGAAAGAGACATGGGTTTGATCCCGGGGTCTGGAAGATCTCTGGGGGAGGAAATGGCACATTACTCGAGTATTCTTGCCTGGGGAATTCTATGGATAGAAGATCCTGGTGGACTACAGTCCATGGGGTCGCAGAGAGCTGGACACGACTGAGTGACTGAGCACATGAGGATGAGGCCCTGGGGATGTTCTCCATCCTTGATCCTGGGCACCGGAAACGCCAAGACCTCAGGGCCCTCTCCCTGCCCTCTGGAGTGGGGGTGTGAGAACACTGAGTTCATTGTGTCACCCGGAGGAGGCCGTTTGCAGTTGGCCTCATCCCCTTCCCACACGCAGGCTGTGTTCTGAAAGGGGACAAAGAGCCCTGGGGCCACAGGAACAGTGCCATGGCAGAGGGGGCTGCTGGGCCCCTGGGCGGGGGCCAAGGGGGGGGGAAGCAGGAGCTGGAGACGGAAGTCACCCTGCTTGACTCTGCCAGTTCCAGGCAACAGTTTGAAATTGACAAAGGTTAATACTTGTGTCTCTGGGTGTCCTGTGGCTTTGAGCTTTTTTTCTCCTGAGCCACCAGGGGGCTCCTGTCACTGTTGGTGCCTCTGTGTAATCCCCCCTCCCTGCTCCCTGCCCAGCAGGGGCTGGAGGATTGGATAGAAGGGTGGACAAAGCATGGCCCCTCACTGTCCTAAAGGTGTCTACATTTTAGAAGGGAGACTCTGTCGTCTCAAATGGATTTGAAGTTGGTGGGGTTTCAGGTCAGATGGAGAGGGGAGGGAAAACGCTTTGACTGGTTGGGGAAGTGACCAAGACATTGCTTTACAAAAAAGGCTGAGGACTCTGCCTCCTGCGTTCATACCCGAGTGCAGTCTTAATCCACACTGAATCCATCAGGAGTGACTCTGCCACCAGTGGGGCATGCTGGAAGGGAGAGCATGTCTTGAAGCATGAAGAGCAGTCTGGCTTATTGGGCGGCTACAGGAACTGGCAGCTTGCAGTCCATCCCCCCCCCACCGTGATAGGTCCAAAGTCCGCTGCTTTGGGCCCCTGCGATTCTGGCTCACAAGCCTGTGGTCGGGTGTCGGCCAGAATGCTGGCCGGCTGCTCAGAGGTGGAGATGTGTCTTTATATTTGTCAACCCAGTTTTTTTCCAGGGTTTAAAGCAATAAAGGAAAAATCGAGATGAATTGAGCAGTTAAGGAAACCCCCAGACCCTAGTAGGGGAAAGCAAGCCATGCCTTCCAAACTCACATTGCACCAAAGGATAGAACTGGCGTGGGAAAGGCATGCAGTCAAAGAAGCGTGTCCCAACCTCTCTCGTTTTCATCTAGTGACTTGAGTACGGTTTACATATTCATTTTATCGTGTGTATATGTACAGATAAGCTATTTTTCTTGTATTTTTGAGTTTGCCTCTGCAGTGATGTCCAAAGCCTTGAGCTCACTGCTTGATAGAGTTTTCTGTCTTTTGATGGATGTAAATTTTTTGTTTTTTTGAAAAAGTGTTTATTGAAATGTAGTTGATTTACAGTGTTGTGTTAGTTTCAGGTATATAGCAAAGTGATTGTTTTATATATATATATATATATATACTTTTTTCTGCATTCTTTTCCATTATAGGTTATTGCAAGATATTGCATACAGTTCCTTGTGGTGTAGAGTAGATCCCTGTTATTGATCTATTTTGTATATAGTAGTGTGTGTATTTTAATCCCAAACTCCCTCCCTAGCCTTTTCCTCTTTTGTAACCATAAGTTTGTGTTCTGTGTCTGTGGGTCTATTTCTTTTTTTATAATTAAATTTATTTATTTTTAAATTGAAGGATAATTGCTTTACAATATTGGGTTGTTTTCTGCCAGACATCAACATGAATCAGCCATATGTCCCCTCCCTCTTGAACCTCTCTCCCACCCCATCCCATCCTTCTCGGTTATTACAGAGCCCTGGTTTGAGTTCCCTGAGTCATACAGCAAATCTGTGGGTATATTTCTGTTTTATAAATAAGTTCAAGTGGATCATTTTTTAATATTACACATATAAGTCATATCACATGATATTTGTCCTTCTCTAACTTTCTTCACTTAGTGTGATCATCTCTAGGTCTAGATGGATATAGTTTTTTTTTTATTTACTTTTAATAGGAGGATAATTGCCTTGCAATGTTGTGTAGGTTTCTGCCATACATCAGCATGAATCAGACACAAGTATACATATGTCTTCTCCCTCTTAAACCTCCTTCTCACCTCCCACCCCCATCCCACCCCTCTAGGTTGTTACTGAGCCCCAGTTTCAGCTCGCTGGGTCTTACAGCAAATTCCCCCTGGCTATATATTTTACATATGGTACTGTATATGTTTCCATGCTACTCTGTCAGTTGGTCCCACCCTCTCCTTCCCTCACTGTGTCCACAAGTCTGTTCTCTATGTCTGCGTCTCCACTGCTGCCCTGCAAATAGGTTCATCAGTACCATTTTTCTATATTCCATATATATACATTAATATATGATCTTTGTTTCTCTCTTTCTGACTTACTTCACTCTGTATAACAGGCTCTCAGTTTATCCAACTCATTAGAACTGACTCAAATTCGTTCCTTTCTGTGGCTGATTCACGCTCCGTTGCTCATTCATGTCCGACTCTTTGCAACCCCATGGACTGTAGCCCACCAGGCCCCTTCGTCCATGGAATTTTCCAGGCAAGAATACCAGAGTGGGTTGCCATTTCCTTCTCCAGGGGATCTTCCCAACCCAGGGATCAAACCTGGGTCTCCTGCATTGTAGGCAGATTCTTTACCCCCACAGGGAAGTGTCTAAAAGGCTCCTTTGATCCACTTTTGGATTAAGGCAAAGAATGTCTCCACTTCAGTGCTGTTGGCATTTGGGGCTGTCCTATGCATTGTAGGATATTGAGCAGCATCTTACACTAGATGCCAGCAGCATACCTCGTCAGATGTGACAAAATGTGCCCAGTGTCCCCTGGGGACAGGAGCCACTGGTCTGTCCATCTTTGGTGTCTGCTGCCCGGCCTCATTCCTTCCCACAACCCTAAACCTGCCCTAAGGGTGGTGGCTCCCAGGTTAGCCACTCCCTTCGAAGGAGGGACCTGATTTTCCCCATCATCTGCACGTAGCTTTGTGTGGGTCCCTTGCTCACCCCCAGTCAGTGGCTATGCGTGGTGGTTGGAGACTGTTGTTGGCCAGCCTGGGTCATGTGCCCACATAGCAGGGAGTGGGGGAAACTTTGGTACCAAATGGGCGGAGGGACAATTTTAGAGGGTGAGAATGGCCCACTCTTGCACCCCTGTGTGGAGCTAAATGCTCGGCTGGGCTGTCATCCACTCAGTAACAAGCTCATCTGGCAAACGCCAGGTGCCATGCTTTCCTGACCCATCCCCAGGCCACCCTCGGAGGGTGCTCAGCCCTTTTTCAAGTGAGCAACCTGGACTCTGCCAGGCTGAAGATGTGCCCGCGTTGGCCTGCAGGGCCCCAGGGTCCTAACTCCCTAATCCCCCTTCAGTTTCTTCCCCCCTGGGTCACCTTCCACAGGGCTGTCACAGAGCTGTCTCGGAGCGTCCTGTTCTTCTCCAGACACTTCTGTGCTTCGAAAGAAAGTGAGCAGGACCTCCCTGGCGGGGTCCAGTGGTTAAGACTTCACCTTCCAGTGCAGGAAGTATGGGTTCCATCCCTGGTGGGGAGCTAAGATCCCAGATGCCTCGAAGCTAAAAAAAAAAAACCTGAACATAACGTGGAAACAATATTGTAACAAACTCAGTAAAGACTTTAAAAATGATCCACATGAAAAAATATCTTAATAAATAAACCCCAGAACATTATACAGAAACAACACTAACAAATTCAATACAGACTAAAAGATGGTCTGCACTGAAAAAAAAAAATTTTTTTAAAGGCGAGCATTTTTTAGACAGCCCCAGAGTACCTGCCCATCAAACGGTAGCTTCCCTTCCTACCATAGTCCCTTTTGACCCAAACCTCCATGACAATGAAGAGTGGGGAAGGGCTTGTGCTCCAAGGAAAAATGACACTACCATTGCCGAAAGAAGGAATAGATGCCCTGGGCAAAAGCCACAGATGAGAATCTGCACTTACTGATGGGCAGGTCACACTTTCAGACACTTCAAATTGCAAAGTATAGCAAACACTCCCCAAAGTGTGTAATACCTAAGTATATGTCTTAATGGATTGTACAAGAAGCATCCATGCCTCCACCCCACTTATAATGTATATGATTCCTTGTAGATGGAATCACTGGAGGAGGAAATGGCAACTCACTCGAGCATTCTTGCCAGGAAAATCCCATGGACAGGGAAATCTGGCGGGCTACAGTTCGTGGGGTCTCAAAGAATTGTACCCGACTGACGACTGAGTACTCACAAATGAGATCACAGTGCAGATTCTAATGGGTCCCAACTCTGATCAGCAGGGGCTTGTGAGAGCTGCCCATTGCAAGTATATTTAAGGAAGCGCTGGAGTCAGAGGGGTGATTATTGAGTCAATGGACATGAGTTTGAGCCAACTCTGGGAATTGGTGAAGGACAGGAAATCCTGGCATACTGCAGTCCATTGGGGTTGCAGAGAGTCGGACACAACTGAGTGACTGAACAACAGCAACAACAGAAGCTGAGAAGCCACTGAAGGTGACACAGGAGTGACCACAGGTCGCAGTGGAAATTGCTCTTGATTTGGCTCAGGGCACAGAGCCCAAGCCATGGGCTGCAGAGACAGGAGTTCCCGTGACCTCAGGCAGGAATTAGGGCTAAAGGAAGCTGAGGGAAGGATGGCAGGGGAGGCAGGGAAGGGTACTGGTTGCAGCAGATGGAGAAAGGAGGAGGCAGGCCCCGCCCAGCAGACTCATCTGCCTGTGGCAGCAGGGCTGCTCGCAGAGCACGCTCTGGTGGCTCAGTGTTGCAATGACACTCTCTCTGAGCCCGGGGGCGCTCAGGCTGGTGGCCTTCAGAGGAGTGGCTGGCAGGCATCGGCCCCGCCCCGAGGTTAGTGCCTGGTGTAATCCACGCAGGTTGCAAGAAAAGCGACTTTGTAAAGGCTGCTTGTGTTTGGTTGGTGGAGCCTCTGGAAAATCTGTAAGACTTGCAGTGTTTTTGCAATTTTTGTTTTTTTTAGTTGCCATCCAAGGTCTGGCTCTGAACTCAGTGTTCTTCCCTTTCCACCGTGTCCTGTGAATAGGGGTGACCTCTAGCCCTGATGACCTTGACCGCTTTGTCAGAGAGATGTTATGACCTTATTTTTATTGACATGCCAGGCGCACCTGCAGTCTTGAAGCATTAGGGTAGCTAATTAGTTGGAGAAACTTTTCTGATTGTAGGATGTCATAAAAAACGTGTGTGTGTGTGAAGAACTACCTTTTGTTTCCCTGAAGCTTTCAGGTTGAAATGTTGCTAGTGAGGACCTGTGGTTGCATTTGCGGGGTCTCATCCTTCCCTTCCAGAATCCTGTGTGAGACGGCTGCGCCTCTTTATCTTTGTGCATTCCCTGTGGATTTGGATGCTTCTTTGGCTGCTTCTGTTGGTAGGTGAGGCTTTCAGGCCTGCCAGTGACTCTGACAGCTTGGATAGGGGTCAGACCGGTAGCAGATGCCCATGAGTGCTTGTGTGAAGCAGGGCTGGAAGCCCCCAGCCACCAGCTTGCTGCTTGTTTCACATGTCAGGGCACCCAGGCACACTCCTTCTTTCCACTCTGTCTGGGCTGCTTTGAGCTTCAGTGACCAAAGGGCCTACTGGAGCTATTGTGACCGAGATTGTATGGCCCCTTGAGCTGGAAAGAGTCCCCATCTGGCCCTTTGTAGGAAACATTAGCCAACCCTAGAAGGGCAGTTACATTACTGTGAGGGGACAGGAAGGAGAAAGGTGGCGAAGCTGGACTGCTAGAAGGGCTTATGAGGCTGGGAGGAGAATTTGGTAGCAGTTTCTATCATGCCCACACTGCCAAAGGACCTGCTGGAACTCCCCCTCAAGTGACCAGCCTTCCTTGTTGATTGGAGACTTTTAATCTGAGTTATGACTTTGCATTCCACCTGCTCAAGTCATCTGGGGATTAACTAGTAGAGCCAGTAGCAGATAAGTTGTCACAGTCTGACTCTGGAGAGGAACTGGCATGAACGTTGTCAGGGTCTCATGGTACCCAGCCCTGCTGGGCAGAGAGAGGAGGGGATGAGTGGAAGGGCTTTATGCAACTTCTTGGAGGGGGTGTGCATGGAAAATGATGGTGGCACCATGTGTAATTGATGGAGGCACCACGTGTAATGGTTCCAAGTGGAAAATCAGCCCAATGTCCATCCACAGGAGAGTGGATAAACTCATTGGGGTTTGTTTCCAGCATCAAATACCATAGAACAGAAAGAGGCAAAGTACGTCATCCCGTGGACCAAATCCAGCTCATCCCCTGAGCCAAGAATGAGCTCAGAATGGTTTTTACATTTTTAATGATCAAAAGAAACTGAAAGAAGAATAATTTTTTTGTGACAGGTGAAGATTATATGAAATTCAAACTTCAGTGTCCGTGAATCAAGGTTTATTGACACACAGTCCCAGTCATTCATTTGTATATTGTCTCTGGCTGCTTCTACGTGACAGAGGCAGAGTTGAGTAGTCCTTGTCAGAAGCCACGTGGCCCACAAACCTCCAAACCTTTGCTATCTGGGCCTTAATGGAGAAAATTTGCTGTTGAAGAGCACAGAGAATGAACAAATGATACTTAGATAAACTCAACAACATGGATAGATCTTATAGAACAAAAGAAACTGGAAACAAAAGAATCCATTTGTATAAAGTTCAAAAACAGGCCAAATTCATCTGTGGTATGAGGATAGTGAATACCTTTAGGGGTGGAGGAGGACCTGGAAGGGGCCATGAGGGAGCTTCTGGAGGCTGGTCATGTTCTGTTCTTGATCTGGATGCCAGTTATGTGGGGAATTTCAGTTTGTGAAGATTTGTGGAGGTGTATACTTAGGATTTTTGCCTTTTTATAAGTAGATGTTTATTTCAATAAAAAAAATTTCACTAAGAAAAGTGGTTTCAGTCTGGCAGCTCCTCAAAGAGTTAAGCATAGAGTTTCCATATCACCCAGTAATTCTACTCCTGGGTGTCTACCCAAGAGAACTGAAAATACATGTCTGCATGAACACTTGAATGATTATAGCAGCATAAGTCACAATAGCCCCCAAGTGCAAACAGCCCAGATGTCCATCAGCTGATGAATGGATAAACACAATGTGGTCTGGCCACATAATGGAATATTACTCAGCCATAAAAAGGAGTGAAGCCTTGATGGTCCAACATGGATGAACCTTGAAAATATTATGATAAGAGAAAGAAGCCCAGCACAAAAGACACATATGACGTGATTCTGTTTCTATGAAGTGTCCAGATGAGTGCTTACCAGGGGCTGGGCCAAGAGAGTGACTACTCTGGGCATGAGCTTACTTTTAGAGAATAAAAGTTCTGGAGTTAGATAGTAATGATGGTTGTATGACCTGGTGAATGTGTTACATCCTACTGTAAAAGGTGACGCAAAGGTTGACCAGGGGAAGGTCTGACTTTTCCACAGGGTAATCCAGACCTGCCCCTAGGCCAGCCGAGTAGCGCAGAGCAGTTTCCAGAATGTAGCTAAAAATGAAGACATTAGATTTGCTGCTTCTCTTTACTAAAACTGCAGTTCTATGAAAACCAGGGCATATCAGAAGATTGTAAATAACTTGTTTCCTGGACTTCCTCAGGGATTGTGCCCAGCCCCACACCCCACCTTCCTGATCGCTCTTTCTGTCTGGTCTGATTAGAGAGAAATTAGATTGCGGCAGCTACTGGTGTGCATGCATTTCCATTGAAGAGGGGAACACGGACTCTCAACTTCTTGCAGGTTACAAGATCCCCCTACTTACCTGGGGCTCACTTTTTCTGTGTGTTTAGTAATCTCTTATGCGTTACACTTCTGGATTCCCATTTGTAAGTGTGAAGGGCAATAATGCTCACATATATCACTATAATTTTTGAGGATGTGAGATTATCACTCAGATGATCTCATTTTAACTTTGCCAACAGGGAAGAGTATGTTTTTTAAAAGATGCTTTTCTGCTCTGTAATAACTGATATAAATAGTTGGCAGTGAAGATAGCTCTGAAATTTCTGGAAACTCCCCTAGGCTTAACCAATATCTGTACAGAGACAAAAAGTTTTGAGAAATTAAAAAAAAGTTTGCTTGTCCCCACGCAATGTGAAAGGAGCTAGTAGTAAGTTTCAGGCCCTGTGTCATGTGCATGCACTCTGGAGTGGAAAGCACCTGAGAAACGGTCCAGCCCAGAACTCTGGTTTTTGAGAGGAGGGCAGTGAGGGTCAGTGGAGATCAGTGGAGGTCACACAGCCAGATGGGATTAATGCAGTTTTCTCGGTTAGCAAAAATAGATGTCTTTCATTTGAAAGAAAATAGTCTCTGATAAATGTAAAGACTTTGAAGAGTTTTCAGGAAAAGATATTTAAAATGCCAGGCATGGGTTCATGTTTTAATGGCCTTATGGTTTCTTGGTAAACAGAAATCACCAAGAGTCCCCCAGAAGTTCAGTTTGACTTTGCTTAATCTCCTTGAGCAGAAATGGGATCCATCAGGTTGCTTCTGTCAGCTGCAGACATCAAAGGACGGATTAGATAAACTGTGGGAACAAAGAAATGTGCCGGGTGGTAAGGAAATATGTTTTCATGAAACACTTCAGGTTTTTCATTTGACAAACAGTTGTGAAGCCCCAGCAATCCTGTATCAGGAGTAAAGTGCTTCACAAATGTCTGCTATTTAAGTGTGCTAATAAAATTCAGAGGTAGATGCTGTTAGACCACTCCTACCCCTGCCCCCCAAGTTCAGAGATGGGTAGACTGAGGCACAGGTTAAGCAACTAGCCTAAGGTCACAGAGCTACTCAATGGCAGAGCTGAGATTTGAACCAAGGCAGTGCTGTTTCAAAGCCTGTGTTTTTAACCACTATGCCATGGTGCCTTTCCAGTGGTAATTATTCAAAATGTAGAGGGGAAAAGCATGAAATAGCCAGATATGTGATAATTTGAATTCTTTTAAAATATATCTGTGAAGGAAATATACCAGCATGTTACAGCAATTCTCTCTCTAAAGTATTGAAAGGTTGCTGCTAGGAGCCGTGAACAACGCTGGGAATCTTGGCCTCCGGAGGAGAGGCATTCGATCCAGGGCCAGTGATGAGGCTTGATTGCTCAGAGCTTTTTGTGTAATTAAGTTTTATTTAAGTATAAAAAAACACAGATTTTGAGCTGTGGTGCTGGAGAAGACTCTTGGGAGTCCCTTGGACAGCAAGGAGATCAATCCAGTCAATCCTAGAGGAAATCAGTTCTGAATATTCATTGGAAGGACTGATGCTGAAGCTCCAATACTTTGGCCACCTGATGTGAAGAGATGACTCACTGGAAAAGACCCTGATGCTGGGAAAGATTGAAGGCAGGGGGAGAAGGGGACTACAGAGGATGAGATGGTTGGATGGCATCACCGACTCGATGGACATGAGTTTGAGCGAGCTCTGGGAGTTGGTGATGGACAGGGAAGCCTGGCATGCTGCAGTCCATGGGGTCGCAAAGAGTTGGACATGACTGAGCGACTGAACTGAAAGTGTAAAAGAGACAGAGAAAGCTTCTGACAGACATTAGGAGGGGACAGAAAGAGTGCCCCCTTGCTAGTTTTAGCAAGAAGTTAGATACCTATTAGTCAGTCAGTTCAGTCGCTCAGTCATGTCCGACCGTTTTCGACCCCATGAACTGCAGCATGCCAGGCCTCCATGTCCATCACCAACTCCTGGAGTTTACCCAAACCCATGTCCGTCGAGTAGGTGATGCCATCCAGCCATCTCATCCTCTGTCATCCCCTTCTCCTCCTGCCCTCAATCTTTCCCAGCATCAGGGTCTTTTCCAATGAGTTAGCTCTTCGCATCAGGTGGCCAAAGTATTGGAGTTTCAGCTTCAACATCAGTCCTTCCAGTGAACACCCAGAACTGACCTCATTTAGGATGTACTGGTTGGATCTCCTTGCAGTCCAAGGGACTCTCAAGAGTCTTCTCTGACACCACAGTTCAAAAGCATCAATTCTTTGGTGCTCAGCCTTCTTTATAGTCCAACTCTCACATCCATATATGACTACTGGAAGAACCATAGCCTTGACTAGATGGACCTTTGTTGACAAAGGAATGTCTCTGCTTTTTAATATGCTGTCTAGGTTGGTCATAACTTTTCTTCCAAGGAGTAAGTGTCTTTTAATTTCATAGCTGCAATCACCATCTGCAGTGATTTTGGAGCCCCCCAAAATAAAGTCAGCCACTATTTCCACTGTTTCCCCATCTATTTACCATGAAGTGATGGGACTGGATGCCATAATCTTCTTTTTCTCAATGTTGAGCTTTAAGCCATTTTTTTCACTCTCCTCTTTCACGTTCATCAAGAGGCTCTTTAGTTCTTCTTCGCTTTCTGCCATAAGGGTGGTGTCACCTGCGTATCTGAGGTTATTGATATTTCTCCCGGCAATCTTGATTCCAGCTTGTGTTTCTTCCAGCCCAGCATTTCTCATGATGTACTCTGCATATAAGTTAAATAAGCAGGGTGACAATATAAAGCCTTGACGTACTCCTTTTCCTATTTGGAACCAGTCTGTTGTTCCATGTCTAGTTCTAACTGTTGCTTCCTGACCTGCATACAGGTTTCTCAAGAGACAGGTCAGGTAGCCTGATATTTCCATCTCTTTCAGAATTTTCCACAGTTTATTGTGATCCACACAGTCCAAGGCTTTGGCATAGTCAATAAAGCAGAAATAGATGTTTTTCTGGAACTCTCTTGCTTTTTGGATGATCCAGCGGATGTTAGCAATTTGATCTCTGGTTCCTCTGTCTTTTCTAAAACCAGCTTGAACATCTGGAAGTTCACGGTTCATGTATTGCTGAAGCTTGGCTTGGAGAATTTTGAGCATTACTTGACTAGCATGTGAGATGAGTGCAATTGTGCAGTAGTTTGAGCTTTCTTTGGCATTGCCTTTCTTTGGGAAAGAAATATACCTATAATCAAGCTGCTAATTAGAGAAAGGAAACGCCTCAAAACAGAGAGCTGCACCAGACCCCTTACCCACAACATGCATTTTGGCATCAGCACAAGGTGAGTCATCCCAGGCCATAAAACAATTGACATGAATCTTGAAGAAAGGCAGATTTCCAAGCAAATGCATAGTTCATTAACGTAGCTTAAGAAAACATTTCCATAAGAAAAAGTGCTGCACTCAATATGCCAGCTAATTTGGAAAACTCAGCAGTAGCCATAGGACTGGAAAAGGTCCGTTTTCATTCCAGTCCCAAAGAAAAGCAGTGCCAAAGATTATTCAAACTACCGCACAATTGCACTCATCTCACACACTAGCAAAGTGATGCTTGAAATTCTCCAAGCCAGGCTTCAACAGTACATGAACTGTAAACTCCCAGATGCTCAAGCTGGATTTAGAAAAGGCAGAGGAACCAAAGATCAAATTGCCAACAGCCGTTGGATCATTGAAAAAGCAAGAGAATTCCAGAAAGACATCTATTTCTGCTTTATTGATTACACCAAAGCTTTTGACTGTGTAGATCACAACAAACTGTGGAAAATAAAGAGATTGGAATACCAGACCACTGTACCTGCCTCGTGAGAAATCTATATGCAGGTCAAGAAGCAACAGTTAGAACTGGACATGGAACAACAGACTGGTCCCAAATTGGGAAAGGAGTTCGTCAAGGCTGTATATTATCACCCTGCTTATTTAACTTATATGCAGAGTACATCATGAGAAATGCCGGGCTGGATGAAACATAAGCTGGAATCAAGATTGCCGGGAGAAATATCAACAACCTCAGATATGCAGATGACACCACCCTTATGGCAGAAGATGAAAAAGAACTAAAGAGCCTCTTGATGAAAGTGAAAGAGGAGAGTGAAAAAGCTGGCCTAAAACTCAACATTCCAAAAATGAAGATCATGGCATATGGTCCTATCACTTCTTGGGGAAACAATGGAAACAGAGACTTTATTTTCTTGGGCTCCAAAATCACTACAGATGGTGACTGCAGCCATGAAATGAAAAGATGCTTGCTCCTTGTAAGAAAAGCTATAACCAACCTAGGCAGAATATTAAAAAGCAGAGACATTACTTTGCTGACAAAGGTCCGTCTAGTCAAAGCTCTGGTTTTTCCAGTAGTTGTGTATAGATGTGAGAGCTGGACTGTAAAGACAGCTGAGTGTTGAAGAATTGATGCTTTTGAACTGTGGTGTTGGAGAAGACTCTTGAGAGTCCCTTGGACTGCAAGGAGATCCAACAAGTCCATCCTAAAGGAAATCAGTCCTGAATATTCATTGGAAGGAGTGAGGCTGAAGCTGAAATTCCAGTACTTTGGCCACCTGATGGGAAGAACTGACTCATTGGAAAAGACCCTGATGCTGGGAAAGAGGGAAGGCAGGAGGAGAAGGGGACGACAGAGGATGAGATGGTTGGATGGCATCACCGACTCGATGGACATGAGTTTGAGCAAGCTCCGGGAGTTGGTGATGGACAGGGAGGCCTGGTGTGCTGCAGTCCATGGGGTCGCAAAGAGTCAGACATGACTGAGTGACTGAACTGAAGTGAGCTCAAGGTTTGAGATGTTAAGTTTGGGTGGAACCAGGTGTTGCCATGACAACACGTAATTGGAAGAGAAAAGAAAAAAAAAAAGTCTGCCACTTGCAGTTTTAGTTCCTCCTCCTCTTGCCCCCCACCAAGGCTATTAACAGTCTCAGTATGATGACAGATAATTGCTATTTTCTTTTTGCTACTTTTCCGAATTTTCCAAGATTTTTTTTGTAAGTTGGGTGGTAAGTTGTATTTTTGAAAAATGGTACAATATTTCTGATTTTGAGTGCTCTTCTAGAGCCTTGCCATTCCCTTAAAAAGTAATGGAATTTCCTTCCCTCCCCTTGAACTTGAGTGGTGTTGTTGTGACTTCCTCAGTGAAAGGAATGTGGCCAGGGGAATTCCCTGAAGGTCCAGTGGTTAGGGGGGCTTTGCAGGTGGCTCAGTGGTAAAGAATCCGCCTCCCAATGCAGGAGACGTGGGTTCGATCTCTAGATCGTGAAGATCCCCTGGAGAAGGAAATGGCAATCCACTCCAGTATTCTTGCCTGGAGAATCCCACGGACAGAGGAGCCTGGCGGGCTACAGTCCATGGGGTCGCAAAAGAATCGGATATAACTTAGTGACTGAACAACAACAACAACCAGTGGTTAGGACTTGGTGCTTTCACTGCTGGGGCCTGGGTTCAGTTTCTGGCCAGGGAACTACGCAAAGTCACCACCTCCTTCTGAGTCCCCTAAAAGGCCCCCAGTTAGATCTACAGATTAGATCATATTTATTTTCCTTTACCAATTATGTCTGATTGTCATGACCATGTCATGCTCTATCACAAAGTTTAAAGTTGCACTTGTTCTCCAGAGTGACTTTTTGTTTCAACCGTTATTGCCTGGAGTTGTTGCTTGTTTAGAGATTTGGTTAAGGTAACATGAACTTCTTTATAATAGAACATCCAAGTGTCTGCAGCTCTTTGCTCTGCTGCTGGTTAGGTTTTTCTTACAGGGGTTCCCTGTGGTGAGTTAACAGCCTGCCACCTTCTTTTTCCCGTTAGAGATTTTCTTTATTGCATATAATACAAGGCTATTACCATCTTATTTTTGTAAAAGTGAGAATGAAATCTTTGTAACTTTGTGCCTTCCCTTTTCTTATTGGTTGCTACTGACTTCTGCAATATACTTCTTCCCTGGGCACTCATCGGTGGGTATAGTTTTCAGCTTGGCATGGCTCAAACCTCAAACTTTTAAAGTTTTAAAAGCAGCTAAGTTGCACAGTCAATAAATCTGTTACTGTAGCCCCTTTACTGTGTGTAGGGTGATTACTCCACTTTGCCCATAGCGACTTCTCAATTTGATCAAAATGAAGTTTTGTCAGGTCATGGGTGAGTCCTCCAGATGTAAAAATACATAAAGCAGTGAGAGAAGCCTGTGCGCAAATATTTTAATAACCACCCTTCCCTTCTTTAACCATCTTTATTCTGGCACTTTTGTGGTCTCCGCCTTATAATTCACATTGCCATGCTCTTTGCCAAAGTAATTTTAATTTAGTGCTTACTCCAACCTCTTGTCTTTGTAAGAGTATATGGTTTTTCTCACTAACTGGGGGTGAGCGTTGGTCCTGCTGCAGAGCATTTTCTCTGGGTCAGATGAGTTCCTACGTGATCTGTAAATCAGGTTCTAATGGCAGTGTAACTGCGAGAGATGTCTTGGTTTATTTGCGATTGTTTTCCAGATGAGGGGAGCCAGGGTAATGGGAGTGGAATTGTTATCTTAGGCAGGAAAAGAAGAAACACGCAGCTTTGCTACTGCCCTGGCAGCAGGCGCCCTTTTGACTGGATTTTAAGGAAAATTAGAAGTGAGTGCCTGCACTCAGGGCAGCTTGCCCAGGGCAGCGTGCCCCAAGCCTGGCATGGCTCTTGGCTTGTCTTAGTCTGTTCGGGCAGCTATAACAAAATACCACAGGCTGGGTGGCTTATAAACAACAGATATTTATTCCTCACAGTGCTGGAGGCTGGAAGTCTGAGATCAGGCTGCCCGCATGGTTGACTGAGGGCTCTTCTCCCAGTCACAGATTTCTTGTGTCCTTATGCAGTGGAAGGGGCCAGCGTGCTCCCTGGGGCCTCTTTTATATCAGCACTAATCCCACTCATGGGAACTCTGCCCTTAGCATCCAGTCGCTTCCCAAAGATCCCACCTTCTAATACCATCCATTGGGGATTAGGGTTTCAACGTATGAATTTGGGACGGGGGCACAAACATTAAGACCGTAGAATGACTCTCCCACCAGTTAAGTCTTGCCAGCATATTCACTCTCCCATTGCTGCTACTGGTGGTGGTGTTCAGTCACTCAGTCGTGTTGCATTCTTCGTGGCCCCATGGACTCCAGCACGCCAGACTTCCCTGTCCTTTACCTCCTGAAGTTTGCTCAAACTCATGTCCATCGAGTCGGTGATGCCATCCAACCATCTCATCCTCTGTCGTCCCCTTCTCCTGCCCTCAGTCTGTCCCAGCATCACGATCTTTTTCCAGTGAGTCAGTTCTTTGCATCAGGTGGCCAAAGGATTGGAGATTCAGCTTCAGCATCAGTCCTTGCACAGAATACTCAGGGTTGATTTGTTTTAGGACTGACTGGTTGGATCTCCTTGCAGTCCAAGGGACTCTCAAGAGTCTTCTCCAACACCACAGTTCAGAAGCATCAGTTCTTCGGCATTCAGCCTTCTTTATGTTGCAACTCACATCCATACATGACTATTGGGAAAACCATAGCTTTGACTCAACAGACCTTTGTAAGTCTTGGCTATCCACACTACAGCCCCAGAGGCTGCCTGCCTGATTGGTCCACTTTATCTCCTAGGCGAGCTGGTTACTGGTTTGATTACAGTGATTTGGTTTTGAGTGGTAGGCCTCAACCCTATTCTCCTCCCCTCCACCAGCTCTCTCATTTTGATGTCCTGCTTTTGCAGAACGTGAGGTTTTCCAGAAATGTGTGTAGTCGACCTTCAGTATGACTGGCTCCGTATTTGTGGATTTGCCTTCTCAATGAAATGTATTTGTAAGCCACAGAGCAATCAGTGCTTGTGGTGCTTGCAGAGTGCACGTGGTGAGCTGCCAGAAATGCATGACCCTTGCTGAGGTTGCAGAAGGTGCTGCTCCGCCATCTTGTTTTAGTTCCCAGACCAGAAACAAGTGTCCTTTTCACAATTTCTTTAGTGCCATATTTTTCACATTTTTGTTCCTTTTTTTTTTTTTTAACTGGTAATTTCATTGTTTCCAATGGCCCTAAGATACAGGGTGGGAGGGCCTGTAGTGTTTCTGAGCCTGAGAAGGCTGTGCTATACCTTATGGAGAAAATATGTGTGTTAGACAAGCTTCCTGCAGCTTGAGTGACAGTGCTGTTGGTTGTGAGTTCAGTGTGAATGAGTCAACAATATATATTTGATATTTTTGCTGTTGTTGTTTACTTGCTATGTTGTGTGTGACTTTTTTGCAACCCCATGGACTGTAGCCCACCAGGCTCCTCTGTCCATGGGATTTCCCAGGCAAGAAGACTGCAGTGGTTTGCCATTTCCTTCTTTAGGGTATCTTCTCAACTTAGAGATTGAACCTGCATCTCCTGTATTGGTGGGTGGATTCTTTACTGCTGAGCCATCTGGGAAGTCCGTATGTATCTGATAAGGTGTCTTTAAATGGTAACACAAAATAAAGTTATATATTGATGTTGTGACTAATTCTCTTACGGACAGTGCTTCAGTACTCACTAATTCAGTGGCCACGGTGACTTTATAGCACATAACTGCCTCAAATAACAAGTAATTAATGTTTGGGTTTCCCCAAAATTCATATGTTGAAACCTAATCCCCAGTACAATAATATTAGGAGGAGGGACCTTTGGAAGGTGTTAAGGTCATGAAGGTGGGCCCCTCCTGGATGGGATTAGTGCCCTTGTGAAAGAGACCCAGAGACCTCCATCACATGAAGACACAGTGAGTAGATGGCCACATGAACTAGGAAGTGGACTCTCAGCAGGCACCAAATCTGTTAGTGCCTTGATCTTGGACTTGCCATCCTCTGAAACTGGGAGAAATAAATGTATTTTGTTCATAAGCCAACCAGTCTGCGGTATTTTTGTTATAGCAGTTGATGCTAACTAAGACAGACTGTTTTCATCACAGCAGAACCACTTATGCTGAAATCAGTCTTTCTGGTACCAGAAAATAGAGCACATAGATTGTCCTTCCAGGACTCTGCAGATGCCCTGCTTTCATTTCTAATCACAGATTTTCTCTTCCAGATGTAAATAGCATGGTCAATACAGGAGTGATCAGTGGTTCTGGAAACCTGATGGATTTCCTCGACGAGCCATTCCCTGATGTGGGGACATATGAGGACTTCCACACCATTGACTGGCTGAGGGAAAAATCACGGGACACCGACAGACACAGGAAGGTCTGTGCTATTCATAAAGCTACACTGAGGGGAATCCCTTCAGAGGGCTTAGTCATGCTTTCACCAGTTACCAAGCTAGTACTTGGATTCATGCATCATGTTCTAAGGCAGGTTCTAGAGAAGAGAAGGAAGTGATGTGAACAGATAATTATAGTACCAGGTGCTTTGGGTAGGAGGCTGTGTCATACCAAGGTGTGGTGTGGAGGGCAAGAAGGGAGCTCTGGAACCAGATAGATCGGGTACATCCTGATCAGGCCACCTTCAGGCTGGGTCACTTTGGGGGTGCTATTTCTGTACCTTGTCTTCTCATTTGCAAGGATGAAGTTAATTAAACCTATAGATAAATGAGGCTGTGTGTGTATGAAAGCACATATTACAGCACCTGACATCTCGCTGGCATCAAGATGCGTTTTAATGGACTCCAATAAAGTTGTGTATCAAGTGCTGTGGGATCATTTAGGAGGGGCCGTGAAGGAGGGACTTTTTAGTGAGGGTGGCATTTTGGTGGGGTGTTGATGGATGAGTAAGAGTGTGATAGGCAGAGGAAGGGGAGAGGGTCCTAAGCAGGAGCTGCCCTTTTTTAGGTCACAGGAACATGAAAGATGGCACATTTATGCAGTTGAAGGAGCTCTGAGGTCTGGTGGCAGATTCAAGGAAGGGGAGAGGACCAGAGATGAGTTTGGGTGCATGGGCAATGGGGCCACATTGGGAATGACTGAGTAGAAGAGTTGACATTTCCTTTTGATGGCCACAAGAGAGATGCTCCACCAGGGGGTAAACAGGAAGCTTGGAAATGAGTTCAGGAGAAAGAGGAAGAAGATCTGACAAGAGTGCCAACGAACAGAGGCTTGGGGTCACGATCCTTCACAGGAGCCATTGGCAGGATGGGGGGCAGTACTGGGGTCAGAATGATGGCCTGGCTGTGGTCAGAAGGGGGTGAGGCCTTGGATGATGAGGTGGGAGAAAAGCAGAGCAGCAGATTTTAGGGGGAAGCCCCTGAGTCGTGTTTCAGCCGCTGTGAGTTTGAGCTGTTTGTCCAGCCTGCAGCCCTGTGCCGTTCGAGGGCATAGTCAGGATTGTGGTGGAGAATGAGGGGTCCTTGGCGTGTGAGTGGGTGCTGAAGCTTTAAAAGTGGTCCAGGTGGCCTGGGTCTAGAGAAGGAGAGATCAGGAGTGTTGCCAGGATTTCGTGGGTTCCGTGGGAGGGACTGGGGACCAGGGATGTATGCTTATAAGATTCAGAGGTGAAGGAAGGCAACCAGCAGAGTGTCCGCAAGTGAAAGGGGGAGAGAGTGGCAAGGATGGCGTGCCCTCCACCGAGAGGTCAGGTCAGAGATGCAGCAGCCACAAGGGCGAGAACAGCTTCAGAGAGTCTGAATGAGCTGTCACATCCAGAGTGAGACTCAGTCACATCACGTTACACAATGGCAGGGAAGGGAGGCTGAGAGATGTGTAGGCAGTGAGGTCCCGCGGACCCTGATGCAGGCGATTGGGAGGCGAGGGGGCAGCCTTCCGTCTGGAACAGGGGTCGTGGACTGTAGCCCTTGGGCAAATCCAGTGCATCGCCTGTTCCTAGAAGTCCCACTGCTTTGGCATACAGCCCCGCCTGCGCATGCATGCACTCTTTATGGCTTTTTTTGTGCGACAACCACGGACTCCAGTAGTTGCCACGGAGACTATCTGATCTTCCAAGCTGAAAATATTGACTTTCTGTCTCTTTATAGGAAATGTTTGCCAGCCCTTGCTCTTAAGGGTGTAGGGGAATGATGATCTCAGGGATGTAGGATTCTGTTAACACAGGGAGGGAAAAGAGGGCTCCTACAGTGTGTGTAGAGATAGCTATCTGCCTGGGAAACGTGGTCCATGCTGCCTCATTCAGTGTTCTTGCTGTTGGTCAAAACCACAATAAGTTGTCACCTCATACAGGTCAGAATGGCCATCATCGAGAAGTCCACAAGTAATAAATGCTGGAGAGAGAGAGTCTACAAATAATAAATGCAGAGAAAAAGGAACCTTCCTAGACCATTGGTGGGAAGGTCAGTTGGTACAGCACTATGGAGAACAGTATGGAGGTTCCTTCAAAACTAAAAATAGAGTTATCATGTGATCCAACAATACCACTCCTGGGCATATTAGTGAAAACTCTTTACGTGTAAGACATGGAAGCAACCTAAGTGTCCATCAGCAGAGGAATGGATAAAGAAGATGTGGTATATACATACAGTGCAGTACTATCCAGCCATAAAAAATGATACTGCTTATATGTGGAGTCTAAAGTATACAAATGAACTTATTTAATACAAATGAGCTTATTTACAAAACAAAAACATTCCCAGACATAGAAAACAAACTTATGGTTATCATAGGGGAAAGTAGGGAGGAGATAAATTAGAAGTTTGGGATTGACAGACACACTACTACATATAAAATAGATAACAACAAGGTCGTACTGTATAGCGCAGGGAACTATATTTAATATCTTGTAATAACCTATAATGGAAAAGAATCTGAAAAAGAAGATATATATTAAACTGACTCACTTTGCTGTACACCTGAAATTAACACACCATTGTAAATCAGCTATACTCCAATAAAAAAGACGTTAAACACTTCAGAAAAAAGATGTCCAAAAGTCCATAGCTGTAAACACACACATACACACACATGTTCTTATGCTTGGAATGTACCAGTTAAATAAAATGGATTTGACCGAGATGTTCTTGCTGTTAACGTGTAGCCTGGAAAACCAAAGAATGAAATGAAATCTTTGTTGAAGAGGGTCTTTTGTGAACAGGCATTACGATATAAGCTAAAATAGTGATTCGTATTGAAAATGCTGACACCGAAGTGATGTCTCCCTTCAGAATGACTTTAGAATAATCAGGGATCCAGTCATGCTTAGTAAGGTTTTTTTACTTAAGTGATATTTTGGGGATTCTGATTCTTTGGAGATTGTCATCCTCATAGCTCTGTGAACGAGAAAGCCCATTTGACCATCACACTCGGTAACTGAAAGAATCAGCTAAGTGGCCATCTAGCTGCATAATAATTACATTTGTTTTCTCAGTCACCCTGTTTCCTGAGGAAACACTTGCAGAAAACGAAGTTTGAATTGGAATGTGTATCCACATCAGCTCTGATGTCTTTTTATTTCTAGATAACCAGCAAAAGCAAGGAGTCCATATGGGAGTTCATCAAGAGCTTGCTGGATGCCTGGTCGGGATGGGCAGTCATGCTGCTCATCGGCCTGCTGGCAGGTACGTGCTGTTTCTCTTGTACTTCATGCCAGGAGTTTGTGGCTTGAAATTTCTAAGGGCAAAATACATGACTTGCCAATCTATCATCAGTGAAGCAAGGAGACCCCAAGGCATGGGTGGACCAGATACAGTCATTGGAAAAGCAGTACCAAGAGAGCTGTGCTTCCCTGGTAGCTCAGCGGTAAAGAATCCACTGGCCAGTGCAAGACACACGGGTTTGATCCCTGGATCGGGAAGATCCCCTGGAGAAGGGTATGGCAACCCACTCCAGTATTCTTGCCTGGAGAATCCCATGGACAGAGGAGCCTGGCGGGCTACAGTCCATGGGGTTGCAAAGAGTAAGACATGACTGAGCAACCAAAATCACACACTTCACGTTCTGTAGGACTTGGCTATGGAGCAGGCTACAAAGGATGGGAACGTTTTGCTCTCTAAAACATCCTGTGAAAATGAACTTGACTAACACTGGCAGGCCCTGGGATGAACATCAAGAGATGCTCCCAGTAGCACGAGACGCTGCAGGGTCTGAGAGAGGCCTGGGAGAGGTACCTCCAGAGCTTGGGTTGTTCTGACCCTCGGGGACTCCTTCATTTTTATAATCCCAACACCATGTTTGTGACCCATAGGTGTTTTCAGAGCAAATGAACGTGTATCTGGAGGGGACGACTCCCCTTTTAATAGCAAACACTCCAGCCCTCCATGGAAATCGTTTCCTGAAATTTCCTTCCTCTTAGGAGGCTGTGAAGGTTAATGTCAAAGAGGAAAAAACTGATCAAGTTAAAGAGATTTCCTTAAGAAAACCTCCTGCCTATAGTAACATCATAGTTACGGTTATAGGGCTGATCATAGAATGACTGTGATATAGGTCCAGTGTAGTAAGTGCTGTCTGACAGCACTCCCATGGGGCACAGAGTGAAATTTTGTGATTGGAGGACTCTGATTTCAGGCCGCCTGTCATTTGTTACATCTACAATGGTGGGAGGGGCTCGGTTGCCAGGGAAAGGCTCTGTGTGCCTGGCAGGTAATAAAGGTCCCAGAAAAGTGCTGAAGTGGCAGTCCTCTCTCTCCAGTCACAGCAGCTGCCCATCTGCCCCATCCTGCCCTTCCACTCCCCATGGTGCTCCCTGTGGATACTGGTAGCAGTTCATAGATACACAACATTTTGCCACCCCTTTGTTTGACTGCTAATGTGAAGACCTTTAAAGGAAGGTGGAGAAGTAGTTTGCTGTGAATTTTGATGTCTTTGTTTAGAATAGATTTATAAAACTCTACCCAGTGTTATTTTTGGCTCCTGGAAAGGAGAGATGGATGTGGGAAATGAAGGAATCTGAGTAGATGTTCTGGCCTAGATTTATCAACTGATCCAAGAGCCCAGTTGGGCTGTCTTTAACACATCAGATACCAACAACCTGGCTTCTCTGGTCATCCAATTTCCCTCACTTCTTATAGGTGGGATCACCTGGGGATTTTAAAAATACTGCAGCCCAAATTTCAATTAAATAGTACTCCAGAAATGATGCCCTAGCATTGTGAGTAAAGCCCCTTCCACCTGTGATGCTGATGTGCAGCCGGGGGTGAGGACCGCTGGCGAAGGCCATCCCATCGTCACATCAGGAGATAAAATAGAGGAGGGAGGCAAGAAATGGATGATCTTGAGGATGGAGGTGGCAAAAGTGTTCCTTTGATCTGGATGTACTGGGAAGGGAAATCCAGGAAACAATGCCCCATTCACCTTCCCATTCCCCAGCTGTCTAATGGTGGTGAGACCCAGGAGTCCCACTGCCTGGCCTGTCACCTCCTTAGTGGCAGCCTGGGTATTGTATTCTGACTCCTAAGATGGAGAGGCCCAACCTGCAGCTCCTATGAGGGGCCTTAACCTAGAGCCACCGCTGGGGGTCGCTGTTGTTCCACACAACATTTTTGTTCGATGGTCATCTTTCTTGCTACCTTTTCTAAAAGTACCGTTCTCTCTCTTGGAGCTTCATCTCCCTCACCCACCATTATGTATGTATTGTGTATGTATATAACAGCTTTATTGAGCTATAACTCACATACCATACAATTCACCTTGTTAAAGTGGTTTTTAGTGTATTCACAGAGTTTTGCAGCCAACACTAAGATCGAGTTTAGAACATTTTCACCAGCTCCCAAAGAACCTCCCTACCCTTTAGCTATCAGCCGCAGTGCCCCCAGCCTCTTTTTAGTCTTAGACAACCACTGATCTACTTTCTATCTCTGTAGATTTGCCTATTCTGGACATATCATAAAATGGAATCATATAATATTTGATCCTTTCTGACTTGCTTGCTTCATTTAAGCATAATGTTGCCAAGGCTCATCCACACTGCTGCGTGTGTCCGTGCTACATTCCTTTTTATTGCCATCCTAGGTGGACCGCATTTGGTTCTTCCATTCAGCAGTTGACGGGCATACGGGTTGTTTCCACTTTTTGGCTTTTGTGAATATGCTTCTGTGATCATATATGTCCACATCTTTGTGAGGATATATGTTCTCATTTCTCGTGGGCAGACACCGAGGGGAGAATTCCTTGCTCAGATGGTGACTCTCGGTTTACCTTTTTGAGGATCTGCCCACCTGTTCTCTGGCACCATTGTGGGAGATGGCCGCCCCTGGAGCACACTATTCTTCTCTCCATCACTTACACCTTTTGTCAGAGCCCCTCACTTGGGGGTGGTTTAGTCGCTAAGTCATGTCTGACTCTTGTGACCCCATGGACTCTAGCCCTCCAGGCTTCTCTATCCATGGGATTTTCCAGGCAAGAATACTGGAGTAGGTTGCCATTTCCTTCTCCAGGGAATCTTCCCAACCCAGGAATCGAACCTGGGTCTCCTGCATTGCAGGCAGATTCTTTACCATCTAAGCTACAAGGGAAGCCCCCTTACTTACTTACTTATCTAGTCTAGTGTCTCTCCCTGCATGAGGTGGGATTCCATGAAGGCAGGGACCCGAGTTTGCTTTGTTCAGTGCTGTACCCCAGGGTTTAGAGCTTACTTCTATAGTAAGTAGGTGCTCAGTAAGTAGCCCTTGAGTGAATGGACGGACCTGAGTTTTCTGATTTTCATTCATTTGTTGCTCTCATTCATTCAACCTGATATATAGCTCCAGCTGTACACCTGACATGCATACAACAGTGGACAAGGCAGGGGGCCCTTGCCCACTTAAAGGGGACACAGGGTCTGGACGCCTGGCCTGATCCCTATGGTGGCACACGAACCAGACTCTCTCCCTGCCCCACTTATAGACTAGTTGGAGTGTGTGTGTGTGTGTATGTATACACACACATATATAAATATAATCATATCAGGATGTGATAAGTATGGGGATGGAGGAATGCCTGGGAAATATACTTAGCCCAGACACAGGAAATCAGGGAGGGCTTCCTGAAGGAGGTGATGGAAATGCCAGCATCTGGAAGATAAATAGGAGCTTGCCCAGTTGGGGGAGGACAGCACTGTCTGAGGCGGTGCAGAGAGGAAGGCCTGGTGTGCTCAGGAACATGGCATGGGCAGCGTGTGGGGTTAGTGGTGGAGAGAGAGGAGCCTGGAGAGAAACTCAGAGACTGAGGAAAGAGCCTGTGTGCTGCTGAGGATTTGGGCAGTTCTGGAAAGAACAATGGGTGACCACTGATGAAACAGGAGACTGGCAGGGCCAGGTGACCTTTTGTTGGTGTATGGCTGCCTTTGGTGTTGATGCTGGCAGGGAAATAATATTGTAGTAAAGACTAGTAAAAGTTTGAAAACTTTGGAGCTTGAGAGTATTCTCTGCCTTCGCAAACGACTAGAATGGATTACTCTAGTAAGGTGGCCTTCTGTGACCACACTGCACACTCTATTTTATCCCACTTCTATTGGCCTTTAGAGTAGTTATTTACTTAAATCACTCCTCAGTCCTTCAACCAAAATGTAAAAATTCAGAAGATTCTAATAAGTGACATTTTTCAACTTGGGTTCCATTTGGATATAAAACTTGATTGAAATGATAAGGCTGTCATAGTTGATTTCTCTCCATTTTGTTTGAATTGTCTTTTCTGGAGAGAGAAGTTTGTGATTCCAGCATTCTTCCCCGGAAGTCGCTGAGGGGGTTCCGTATTTTACTGGGTGTTGGTACCCTAGTTCTAAAACTTAGCAGGGCTGGGTTCTGAAAGCCCCAGGGGGTTGCAGTGAACTCTGCCCTGCAGGTCTCTCCCTCCTGTGTGATCGAAGCCCCCCAAGGACTGTATATCGTTGGCCTTTGTGTCTCAGTGGGCTGGGTGCCACCTTTGCCACACCATGAGCCCTGCCACATGCTCAGGTGACCTCAAGACTGATGAAAGAAGCTTCTGGGGCATGCGGCAGCCCGAGGCACGGGCATCTCTGCCTGCCCTCCATGCTGCCCCAGCCCAGCCGGCTTCCATCTCAGTGGCTCTTGCTGCTTCTTCCAGGCACTCTGGCCGGCGTCATCGATCTTGCCGTCGACTGGATGACTGACCTGAAAGAGGGCATCTGCCTGTCCGCCTTCTGGTATAGCCATGAGCAGTGCTGCTGGACTTCCAATGAGACCACGTTTGAGGACAGGGACAAGTGTCCCCTGTGGCAGAAGTGGTCGGAGCTGCTCGTGAATCAGTCGGAGGTGAGTGCGTGGGTGTGTCCCGTCTGGGAGCCCCCTGGCTGGTGTTGGGGAATGTCCATGCACTCACCTTCTGCTCTGACCTTCATCTGTGGCTAATATGAGTGCCACTTCCCTCTTGGCTTTTTTTCTAGCTCTAGGGCTCAAACTTCAATTGGCAAGTCCTTCCCCACTATTTCATGTGTACAACGTAGGTAGTTTTTAAAACCTGGTATTTGGTTTTATTTTTCTTACCGAGAGTGGTCTTTTGATCATGCTAAAGAAATAGGGTTGATTTTTATTACTTCTAACTGAGGAGAAAAGATATTGTTTTAGAAAAATGGCTTTAGTGAATGTAATTCATATTCCAGAGGATATTCTATGTGTATACATTAGTCTGTGTAATTAATATTAATTAATGAATGAATATTCATTAAGGTGAATATTCTGATTTTTAGAATATTCACACATTTGTGCCACCATCACCCTGATCTAATTTTAGAACATTTTTATCACCCCCAAAGAAACCTTGTGCCTGTCAGCAGTCAACACCCATTTCCCCCCAAATCGGCCAGCCCTGGGCAACCACTAATCTGCTTTCTATATCTGCAGATTTGCCTATTCTGGACATTTCTTATCAATGGAATATACAATCCATGGACATTTGTGTCTGGCTTTATTCACTTAGCATAATGTTTTCCAAGTTCATTTGTGTCATACCATAAACTGGGACTTCATTCCTTTTCATGGCCAAATAGCATGCCATTGTCTGCATACAGCATGTGTCATTTCTCCACTCAATAGCTAAGGAACATGTGTTGCTTCCACTTTTGTGCTTTTATGAATGACTTTGCTTTAAAAGCTTATCTCCAGGTTTTTGTGTGGACATAGGTTTTCATTGCTTTGGGGTCCGTACCTAGAGGGGAATTCCTGGGTCACATGGCAACCCTATATTTAACCTTTTGAGGAGCTGCCAGTCTTCCAAAGTGGCTGCACCTTTTTACATTCCAGCAGCAGTGTATGTGGGTTCCAGCTTTCCCGCATCCTCACCGACCCCAATTGTTACCTGGTTTGGATCATAGCCCTCCTAGCAGATGAGAAGTGCTGTCTCCCTGTGGAGACAGTTATCATCTTCCAGTGCATCTTAGGAACACATCAGAGAGGATGTTTGTGGGCCTTCTGCAACAGGAATATCCCAGCACAGGGGCTGTAGCGGTGAAGCACAGACCAGGTGCTTGCCTTCATGGCACTCTGACTTTCAGATCAGCACAAATCTTTGTCCAGGAAAAGGGTTAATTTCTAACTGAGTTCAGTGGTTACCGCAATGACGAAGGGTCATCAACAGATCAGAAACCCAGGTGATAGGGAGCTAGGTTGCCAGGATTCACGTTAGGGTACTGTTCTTGGAAGATACATATTCTCCTCCTCGCTCCCCCATTCTCCTCTGTCCAATTGATTTACCTCTGCTGAAGACTTCTGGAATGTACTTTGCCATTTTGCTCAACCTTTCTCAGTGGAGTTGAAAATGAATTCTGTCAAATCTCAGAAGATGACGGGCTCTTGAAATCTCACACATCCTCAGTGCTCTCCATCACTTCCAAAAACAGATTCTCGCTTGGATGGATGGAGGTGGGCAGGCTGAATTGGCTGGCTGCCACGTTTGGTTTCTTCTCTCCCACTTTGGGGGGAGTTATGGCCGTCCAGCTTCTCAACCATCTCCAAGATTTATACTTGGATTCAAAGAATTACTGTTAGCCAGGGTGAGATGTTATTTTTAGTCTCAGAAAAGTCCATTTTTCTCCAGGTGAAATGTATTCCTGATTTCTCACCACATCAGGTGATTGTTAAGGCTAGAGCTATCTCCTGGAGCATGTTTTTGTGTTTTATAGGTACAGGTGTGGCCGTGTCAGTGGCCTGGCTTATAAGCACCCTGGCTTTTCCTGTTCATCATGTGAGAGATCCAGATGGTGGCAAGAAGCTGAGGCCTAGAGAATTGTAGTCTCTGCCCAGCACACCAGGTCCTCAGCCTCAAAGACCCCAGACTGTGTTGTTAGTTCAGAAGGTGTTCCCCACACATCAGATTATTTGGAATATTGGAGCAGGGCCTGAGACTGCATTTCCAGTCCACGCCAGGTAATGCTGCCAGTCCAGGGGCCACATCTGAGTAGCAGTATTCTAAAATGCAGTTCCCCCTGGATGGGACAGGAGTTTAGGGGAGAATGGATACATGTATATGTATGGCTGAGTCCCTTCTCTGCCCACCCGAAACTGTCACAACGTTGTTAATAGACTTTACCCCAGTACAAAATAAAAAGTTTAAAAAATGCAGTTCACACACTTCCTCTTTGGTTTTAATCGCAGCATGGGTTTGGCCTTCACCAAAGCAAAGAGGCTGATCCACTGCAGATGAGACCAAACAAACCTTCCGGGGGCTCGAAGGCAGAATTTTCTGTTACATGCCTTTTATTAACTCAAGCGCACAGAGTGAGTCAAACCAAGCCTCATTCACAGTTTCCAGGACTGCTGAGGTGTCACCTGGTGGAAGATGTGTGTACACAGCTCCCGGAAAAGCAGCTGGTGCTGTGTCTGTGTGAACTGCTGTAGCAATAGCAACAGCTGATAAAACTAACCTGCCTCTTTGTTGACACAGGACCAGACGAGAAACTGCCCAGTTGGTTCAGAGAGTCCTCTCTTGTTCTAGAGGGGTATGTGTGTTGCTTGGGTCTGCAATGGCTCACGTGTCTTTTCTTGTTCTGTGTCTTGTCTAGGGTGCCAGTGCTTACATTCTGAATTACCTAATGTACATCCTGTGGGCATTGCTGTTTGCATTTCTGGCCGTCTCCCTGGTACGAGTATTTGCACCATATGCCTGTGGCTCTGGTATACCCGAGGTGAGTGTGGGCTGGCTTTTTGTGCCAACTATTAGAAGAGCAAGCACTTATGTGGCACTTAGGTGCTAAGCATGGTTCCTGGCATTGGACATCTGTTCACTCATTCATTCTCACAGAGAGCCTGTGAGGTCGGTACTGTTATTCTTCATTTGATGGTTGGGGAAAATGAAGTACAGAGAGGTTAAGTAACTTGCCCAAGGTCAGTAAGCTGGTCAGCTGGGAGTCGAATCCAGCTGTCTGGCTTCAGGATTTGTGTTCTGTTTATTCTCAGATGCTTCAATTCTTGTCTTTGCAGACCAGGCAGAAGTCTTAAAGCCTGTGGAATCGGAGTTCATTAACCACACACGCAGACATGGTCTTATAGTAACCCTTAAGTGCATTTAGGGCTTCCTAGGTGGTGCAGTGGTGAAGGATCTGCCTACCAATGCAGGAGACTCAGGTCCGATCCCTGGGTCTGGAAGATCCCCTTGAGGAGGGCATGGCAACCCACTCCAGTATTCTTGCCTGGAGAATCCCAAGGGCAGAGTCCGTGGGGTCACAAAGAGTCAGACACAACTGAGCAACTGAGCATGCACGTATGCAAGTACATCAATGATAAGATGTGAAAAAGGACAACAGTGGAAGTTTGATGTTCAGAAAGTTTATTGATTAAACTCCCTTGCCACATTTTTGCTCTGCTTGTGAGAGGATAATAGCAGTCTTTTAAAAAGTAAATTCCATGTGCACTACATGCGCTGTGAATGTACCCGTGTGAGTTTAGAGTTCTTATAAATATTTTTCAACTCTTTCTGGTAACCAGAGCATGAGGAAAGTGACCTCATCGATCAGGAAGAATGCCCGGGACCAAACTTCAAACCACAGAGGATCTGCTCGGTTCGAAAAACCATAATTGAGCCAATTCCCGAAAAGCCCAGACAGTGCAGCTTTGAGCCAGAAATCATTTTAAAAGTTCTTAGATGATCACTCTGATCACTGCTGTTGCATTCTCCTTCAAGGCAGTGCTTCAGCAGCTCGCATAGACAGTGGAGATGCTGAGTTTATAAAGATGTGAGCAGTCATGGCAGCGGACCCACACTCTTTGACAGTGCCGCCAACAGCACCGCTGGTCCGGGCTGTTCACGGGAAGGGTTGGGGTAATTAAAGGATTGTTGAAAGCTCAGCATTGTCTTGTTCCAGGAAAAGATGTTTTAAGAAGGTGATTTCATGCTGAATTTTGGATAGTTTATATTAACACGTTGCTGGAGGAACCTAAAAAATAAGCTGCAGTACCATCATATTTCCTCCGTACAGCCAGTGCTGCTGTAATGCACTATGTGTGCGCGCTCAGTTGTGTCTGACTCTTTGTGACCCCATGAACTGTAGCCCGCCAGGCTTGCCTGTCCATGGAATGCTCCAGGCAAGAATACTGGAGTGGGTTTGCCTTTTCCTTCTCCAGGGGATCTTCCCCACCCAGGGATTGAACTTGTGTCTCCACTGAGCCACCTGGGAAGTTCCTAATGTACCATATGCATGCCAAGTCATAGGGCGATGCAAAACTGCATCACCAAAACCACAGAGCTTGTTGGGAAGATGGAGTTAGGGGCACAGTGCCCAGAAACCTCATTGGTGGCACATAAAAAAGATGGGAACCACATAGAACCAGTAGCACAGTTTGACACATGTTAAATAGTTAAGGAATGTATGAATACTGCCCTAGTGCACATGCAAGCTGGGAGTTGTCCGAGACGTGTGCTTGTGTGTTGGCTCAGTTTGGCAGCTGCAGTTTTCCGCCTTGTGTTTCTCTCAGAGGAAATCGTGCAGAAACAGACACGAAATCAGCATTATGCTCAAGTTCTGCCCCGACGCATGAATCACATTGGAACAAATTTGTGTTTTCCAAACAAGTGTCCGGGCAGAACTGACTGCGTTTTATTGGATATTGAGACAAAGAGAACAAATTATTGTTGGCATCTTGGTTTCTGATCCCAGTGCCCAGCAACAGGCACTTTTGGATTCAAGCTGCCTGTCAAAATAAGGAGATGGGTAGTGGGGAATTGGTGGGAAATTGAAGGCAGCAATAAAAGGTGTTGCGAGGAGGGGGATACCATCTTTCTCTTCCAAGAGCCAAAGATGCATGGCCCAGCTCATAGACAGGGAACTCTGTCTGGGAGGGGGTCTGGTGGACCTGGTGTTCATCCACAGATGGCGTCTTCATTTATGACGCCAAAATGAGTCAAATACCAAGTTCAGCATTGTTTCCTGTGTGACAAAGTGCAAGGAACACATTCATGTGAATAAAGATCAAAAAAGTGATATCAAGTGGAAAAAGTAAGTTAGAGAAAAATATGTGAAGTATGGTTCCATTTTTGTAGAGTCTCTGAAACAGCCCAAATGAAACAAGCATACTGTTTAGTCATACCCAGATGTGCTAAAGCTATCAGTAAAGGCAAGGGAATGATTGGAAGAGTCCACTGATAAAGCAAACACAGGGTGTTCACAGGTTCCTGCTCTTCTGTCCTAAACTTGGGAGTGGGTACATGATAGGTACATGAATATGCTTTCAGCTGTATATAATATGTAACAGATTCATGTCTCTATTTATAAAAGAGTTCACAATAATCTTTTCAAGTGTCAGGAACCCAATGGAGATTTTATAATTGAAGTTTAGTTATTATGACTCAGTAGTAGCAGATTTTCATTATTACAGTAGAGCTGGAAATTCCTAACACTTACCCGAGTTCTTGGAGGAAAGGAGCAGAGTAAAAACTAAATGCAAAGAAGTCATTCACGGGTACAAATAACATCCTTCCAGTCAAAACCCAACTAACCACACAAATCAGCTCCACTCAGTTTGAGATACCGGGCTGATCTTCATTTCGGCAAAGACACTAAATGAGCTTTTTAGAAAATATATTTCCCATCATAGGAGGTGATCTGGGGTGCAGTGGTCCAGTGGTTAAGAATCCACCTTGCAACGCAGCAGATGCAGATCCCGATCCCTGGGTTGGGAAGATCTCCTGGAGGAGGAAATGGCAACCCACTCCAGTATTCTTGCCTGGAGAATCCCATGGACAGAGGAGCCTGGCGGGCTACAGTCTATGGAGTCCCAGAGTCAGACACGACTGAGCGACTAAGCACAGCACACAGCACAGAGGTTTTAAAGTTACCATCATCAAATCACAAATGTGCTGCAATACATCACCTTGAAGCCCTGCTTGATTCAGTCTCTATTAATTCAAATTAAAGCCGAGTGATTAGATTTTGGCATCTGCTGGGAACGAATTTGCCTTCTTTAATCCCTAATTTGTTCATGACAATTTTATTCAGTCATTTTCGAGAATTATGAAATACCTCTCACATTGTTCGGTTCACCACATGTCATGGCTGGCAACGGCTCAGGTAATTTAGATGCTTGTAATTTTCTAAATGGTATCATGCTCTTCAAGTGTACCTTTGGGTCCAAATCCACATTAACTAACTGACAAAAAATTATAGATAATTTTATTCTAGGCAATACAAAAGGGCAGGATTGTGGCAGGCATAATAAAACATCCCTTAAATAAAGGGATCTGGGCTCCCCAGTGCACAGGTTCAAATAGGCCCACTACCACTAGTTAAAGACCAGTTTAACCACTGCTACTTTGTGTGCCTTTAGTTAAAGGCTAGTTCGTCTGATTAGAGAGCTGGAAGACCTCTCTTGTGTTTTCTAGGAAGGAGCTTGGTGAGTTCTTTCAAACAGATGCCCACATGCTTGCTCACTGTTGGTCTTTCTCTTTGAATTAAGAAAAACAGATCTCTGTCAGTAATTCCTTATATGAAATGGTCTGTTCAAACCCAAGTAAAATTTCCAGTATTAGCATTACAGGTGATGAAAAGCCAAAGAGTATTTCAGGACTGCCCTTAAATAGTGAGAAATTAGGAATACTTGTATTGCTCTTCTCAGGATGGGAACAGTGCTTCTCTACCTGGACTGCCTTTTAGAATCACCTGTGGAATCTGTAAACCCCCTGTGCCCATGATACACCTCAGATCA
This sequence comes from Okapia johnstoni, assembly GCA_024291935.2. Classification (NCBI taxonomy): domain Eukaryota; kingdom Metazoa; phylum Chordata; class Mammalia; order Artiodactyla; family Giraffidae; genus Okapia; species Okapia johnstoni. Next base: position 6,371,810 of record CM044305.1, read on the forward strand.
ATTACGTCTAGTCCTCCTTGGTTTCTAATTCCCCAGAGGATGCCGTTGAGCACCAAGCTCGAGAAGGACTGGGATAGCTATTTGAGAAACTGATTTCTTGGCAGAGCAATGCCCACTAGGAGGCACTTTGATGTTATATAAACGTCCTGATGGTGACAAGAGCTGAGATTGTCCTATTATGCGTTATACAATGGGAAAATGGATACTGACCACGAATTTCATTGGCTGGCTCACTGTGTCTAATGAATCTCTGATTACAGGCTTGTAAATTGCTAGCTAGGCAGTAAACACTCACTTCATTTTAGCCAATTGTGGGAGAGGTTGAAGATAAAATGTTATTTGTTCGTTGGTGACGCTTCTATATCCAGTGCATACGTGTATGTTCAGTCATGTCTGACTCTTTGTGACTCCATGGACTGTAGCCTGGCAGGCTCCTCTGTCCATGCGATTTTTCAGGCAAGAGTACTGGAGTGGGTTGCCATTTCCTCCTCCAGGGGATCTTCCCGACCCAGGGATTGAACGCACATCTCCTAAATTGCAGGCAGATTCTTTACCACTAGTGCCACCTGGGAAGCCCAGGCTTTGTGAGTCAAGAGGCAAAATTGAGGAACTATTCTCACTAACAGCTAAGTTGTGTTCGACTCTGCGATCTCATGGACTGCAGCACGCCAGGCTTTCCTGTCCTTCACTGTCTCCCAGAGTTTACTCAAATTCATGTCCATTGAATCAGTGATGTCATCTAACCATCGCATCCTCTGCTACCCTCTTCTTTTACCTTGTTTACATATTACTTTTAAAAAGATTAAAAGCTTAGGTTTTAAAGATCTTAGCTTGTGGGTCATACGAAAATAGGCTGTGGTCTGGATTTGGCCCACCAGCCATAGTTTGCCAACCCCTATCTAAAGTTCCATTGATATTTTGTTGTATTTGCTTTGCAACAAATCTAGCCAGATGTCTCTTTACCTTGGCCATCTTTCAGTAGTCAAAAATTAACAGTTAAAAGCAATAGATACACATATCTTTTCAATACAACAGAGGGTAACCTGCATAGGATAAAATGCCATACATAAAATTAGACTGGTAATTACTTATTCATTCCTTGAATGATCTCATTACTCTGGGAATTATTAAGATTTACTATGCAGTGAATTGTCTCGGGGGTTCCATTAATGTTTAAAAGTAGGCATTAATATAAATTCTAATATAAAATTATAGCTAAATTACCAACGAAAGCAGCCTCTGTTACATACAATTTAGTGAATCTCGGCTTGAAAGACGCTTCTCGGAGGAGGCAGGTGTTATTTTCCTGGCAGAGGCACTGAGGCGGCTCACTCCCCCACCTTCTCCGTCCTATGTTTCAGATAAAGACCATCTTGAGTGGCTTCATCATCAGGGGCTACTTGGGCAAGTGGACCCTGCTGATCAAGACTGTCACGCTGGTGCTGGTGGTGTCCTCAGGCCTGAGCCTGGGCAAGGAAGGGCCGCTGGTGCACGTGGCCTGTTGCTGCGGCAACTTCTTCAGCAGCCTTTTTCTCCAAGTACAGCAAGAATGAGGGCAAAAGACGTGAGGTGAGCATGCGCAGGGTGAAGCCCCGCCCCCTCCGGGCTTCCCTGCACCTGCTGATTTTCCCGAAAGACCTGGAACTGACGGGGAGCTCTTTGCCTCACAGGTGCTGTCAGCCGCGGCCGCTGCCGGGGTCTCCGTGGCCTTTGGTGCTCCGATTGGGGGTGTGCTTTTCAGTCTGGAAGAGGTGAGCATGGGCAGTGGAGGGGCCCCATGGTTCTGAGCACTGAGGAACACATTGCAGGGAGGAACACATTGGGGGTCAGCAAGGCAGGAGGCTTTCTTCTTCAACCCTCTTGAGGACTGGATCCAAAGGAAGACTGAGAAATTCCTGCAACTCATGAAGGAGCCACAGTGTTCTCCATGAAAATACCTTCTTTTTTTTAAAGTCTTGTTTTTAAAAATTGCCAGTGTGATTTTGAGTGGGGGGGGTGGAGATTTGCAGTCCCCTGTCTCTTCTATAAACAACGTAATGAGTAAACAATTTTTATTTTTTTGCCACCGGAATGGATCTAGTTCAGTGCTCAGCCTATGTTGTATGTCAAGAACCAGGTAGTAAATACTTGAGGCTTTGCGTGTCTCAGCGCCTGGTCCCAATCACTGAGCTTGGCCCTTGTAGCTTGGTGGATGCAGCAGACCAGATGCACGTATGCCACCTGGCTGTCTTCCAAAAAGACCTTCCTTGTGAACGCTGAAGTTTGAATCTTCTATCATTGTCACAAGATATTGTCCTCCTTTTGAATATTTCACATCTCAAAATATTCTTTTCTCCCCGAAAAGTATAGCTGATTTACAATGTTGTGTTAATGTCTGCTGTATAGCACCATGATTCAGTTACACATATATAGATTCTTTTTTTCCCTGAACCATTTAAAAGTGTAAAAACCATTCGTAACTCATGCACCCTCCGGATACATGTGCTGAGCCAGGAGTTTCAACCCAGGATCTGTTGTCTGGAGAATCAAATCAGAGGTTGATTTTCTTTTTAGGAGGCTCTCTCTGCCATAAAAAGAATTATGATACAGTGTTCTCATTTCTCTTAAAAAATAGCTCAAATGCACCTTAAATGGTATCTGTTCCAATTTTAGACAGAGTCCTTTAAAATATCTTTGTTCATGTGTTTGGGCCTATTTACACCACTGATTGAGGAAGTAAGCTCCTCCCATCTTTGGTTTGAGTGTGACTTGCATGGCAAATGCCGGTAGGGGGCTGCTGATCAGTGGGTCTGGGGCCCTGGGGCAGCTCTTTTGTCTACCGATCTCTTACTTTTCACTTGTTGGTCACAGGTCAGCTACTACTTTCCCTTAAAGACCCTGTGGCGGTCCTTTTTTGCGGCCCTGGTGGCAGCCTTCACACTGCGATCCATCAATCCATTCGGGAACAGCCGCCTCGTCCTCTTCTACGTGGAGTATCACACGCCCTGGTACATGGCTGAGCTCTTCCCCTTCATCCTGCTTGGGGTCTTCGGGGGCTTGTGGGGGACCCTCTTCATCCGCTGCAACATCGCCTGGTGCCGGAGGCGCAAGACCACCAAGCTGGGGAAGTACCCAGTGTTGGAGGTCATCGCGGTGACTGCCATCACCGCCATCGTTGCCTACCCCAACCCCTACACACGCCGCAGCACCAGTGAGCTCATTTCCGAGCTCTTCAATGATTGCGGGGCCCTTGAGTCCTCCCAGCTGTGTGACTACATCAATGACCCCAACATGACGCGGCCCGTGGATGACATCCCCGACCGCCCAGCCGGGGTTGGGGTTTACACGGCCATCTGGCAGCTGGCCCTGGCGCTGATCTTCAAGATCATCATTACCATATTCACCTTTGGCATGAAGGTCAGTGAAGGGGAGGGAAGGTGCCAGGGGTGGGGGGCAACCCTGTCCTTCTGGAGATGGGACCCCAGAATCCGATCATGCCAGGAGAAAGGGGGAGCTGAGCTTTGCTGAATGGTCTCAGGTGCCGGACACTTGACATTCTTTTAACCAACAAAAAACAATGCTTTTGATAAACAGCCTATGGAGTAGAGATTTTTAACCCCATTTTACAAGTGAAGAAGCTAAGGCTCAGAGTGTATCATTCATATGGAGATGTGTACAGCTTGGTGAATACTCACAAAATACACTTGTGTGACCAGCACATCAGACCAGGAGCAGAACACTGGGAACCTTCCAGAACCCAATTGTGTTCCACCACAGTTGTTTTTGTGGTATTTCTCTGAATTGTTTCTTTTTAAAAAAATCTTGGAAAGCTGTATACTTGGATGCAGTGGATAAACAAACCTGAATTTTTGCCTTGAGAACAAGGAAGGATGGAGGTTATTAAACAAGTGACTGTCTGTGATTCAGAGGGATTTATTTTCATTCTGGTGCCTGCTGGGAGAAGTCTGCTTTGAAGTCACAGGGGATTAGATGAAGGGAGGTGGGGATAAGAGATGTTCAAGGAATAATTTCCTCAGGAATGTCACACACTCTTGAAATTACACCAGAGGATCCAAACTTAACTTGAATTTGGTTAAAGACCCACTTCCATCCTCAGATTCATGACAGTTGGCCAGGAAGGGGTTGCGGTTCATAAATGCAGCTGCTGATCACAATTGGCAGCCACGTGCAATCTCTGTGAACATAGTCAAGTCTGTTCTTTACTATGTGTCTGATGGCTAGAGAGATGAACATGTATTCTCACACAGCAAAATACAAAAACACGCTATTACTGAGGCCTTTCGGTTTATATAGTCTCTCTGACAGGTGTTTGGCCGCTTTATATACAAGAGGGCAGTAAGACTGTGACAAGGTTTTTGGAAGATGCAAGGCAGGTCCACTGATGTTTTTAGCTTCTTTATTTGACCTGTGAACATTTGAAGGCCTTGCTTTTCCATTGTCATGCTGTGGCATGACATTTAATTTTAAAAGCTGATCTGAATGATGGGCAAGGGGGGAGAGAGTGGTGAGAATCTCAAGTGACAGATGCACACTTTGAATGTTATTTGCAGTGGGGCTTATCATCCTTTAATCCACTTGAAGGCAAGGAAATGAAGGTGTAAAATTGCATTCTCTCCAAGTCACAGTAGATCACTGGTCCACGGTTTCCCAGTTGACCCATATTTTGAAGCGTTGCCCTGCCTTTGAAGGTGGAAGGAAGATACCAGCTTGTCGAGGGAGGCTGAGTTTCCTGGGGGGTGTGGCGGCGGGAATGAGGACCCCTTCCCTCATGCATGTTTCTCCTGTGCTCCCTGCAGATCCCATCCGGCCTCTTCATCCCCAGCATGGCTGTAGGGGCCATGGCAGGCAGGATGGTGGGAATCGGTGTGGAGCAGCTGGCTTACCATCACCACGACTGGATCATCTTCAGGAACTGGTGCAGGCCCGGTGCAGACTGTGTCACCCCGGGGCTCTATGCCATGGTGGGGGCTGCAGCTTGCCTAGGTACTGTGTGTGTGTGTGTGTGTGTGTGTGTGTGTGTGTGTGTGTGAGAGAGAGAGAGAGAGAGATGTGAGTAGCCCAGGGCTTTTCTCTGCTCAGTCATCCAGGGACCCAGGCCGATGGCATCTCTGCCATCTTGCCACTGTACCATCTAAAATAGTGGGTAGGCAGCAGGGGCGCTGCTCAACATCCTAGAATCTATAGGACAGCCCCTCCCCCCACCCCCACCCCGGTGAAGGAAGAATGACCCGGCTCCAACTGTTGCTCATTGCAAGATCGGGAGTTAGTTTGGATTCTTCCTTTGACTACCAAGGGAGACAAGGGTGAGTCCATCTCCTGTCTGTTGTTTGTCATCATTTAACCACTCAGTTGTGCTTGACTCTTTGGGACCCCATGGACTGTAGCCTGCCAGGCTCCTCCATCCATGGGATTTTCCAGGCAAGAATACTGGAGTGGGTTGCCCTTTCCTCCTCCAGGCCATCTTCCTGACTGAGGGATTGAACCCACGTCCCCTGCATTGGCAGATGGTTTCTCTACCACTGAGCCACTTGGGACGTGGCTGTCTATAGCCCTTAAAAATCTCTATCATTTCCAGCTTGAGGGGTTCGGGAAAAGAGCCACACGTGCTGAGACAGAAACCTGTAGAGCCCATATAGGATCCACTCACCAAAATGCACAGGATGTGGTCCTGGGTGAATAGACAGCTCGCTGTCACTCACAGGAGAAGAGACCCAGACAGATGTGACTTATGGTGCTCATGCGAAGCTGTGTTTACTGAGGTCCAAGCATGGGCACCGTGTAGGACCATCCCTGTAGAACAAGGGCCAGGAGGACGGAGCTGACTTGTCCGTCTCCACAGTTCGTGTCCTCTTGCAGGTGTGGGGTGGAGTCCTGTGATGCCCTTCCTCTCTGGTGTTGCAGGTGGCGTTACCAGGATGACGGTGTCGTTGGTAGTCATCATGTTCGAATTGACGGGAGGCCTCGAGTACATCGTGCCCCTAATGGCAGCGGCCGTGACCAGCAAGTGGGTGGCCGATGCCTTTGGGAAGGAAGGCATCTACGAGGCCCACATCCACTTGAACGGGTACCCATTCCTCGACGTGAAGGACGAGTTCACCCACCGCACACTGGCCACTGATGTCATGCGACCACGGCGGGGGGAACCACCCCTGTCCGTGCTCACCCAGGACAGCATGACTGTCGAGGACGTGGAGACACTCATCAAGGAGACTGACTACAATGGCTTCCCCGTGGTCGTCTCCAGGGACTCAGAGCGCCTAATCGGCTTTGCCCAGAGGAGAGAGCTGATTCTTGCCATAAGTGAGTAAAGCAGGGAGTCTCCAGGGACAAATGTGCCCCCAAATTCTCCAAGAGGTTGGAGAGGGTGAGTGAGGGTCAGAGGGCTTCAGGCCAAGCTGAAGGCTTGTTCGTTTCACCTGGGGATCTGGCCAGACTGCAGGAGGTCTGGGGTGGTACCTGCCTGCTAAGTCGCTTCAGTCGTGTCCAACTCTTTGCGACCCTGTGAACTGTAGCTTTTCAGGTTCCTCTGTCCATGGGGATTCTCCAGGCCAGAATACTGGAGTGGGTAGCCTTTCCCTTCTCCAGGGGATTTTCCCGACCCAGGGATCAAACCCACGTCTCTTACATCTCCTGCATTGGCAGGTGGGTTTCTTTACCACTAGTGCCACCTGAGACCCTGCATTTCTCCCAAGCTGCCTCTTTTTTTCAATCAAACTTTTAATGAAAAGATCATAAAATAACAATATTTCGTCACTGTAAATTAAGAGTGCACGTTCTGAGTGGAGCGATCAGTGAGCAGCTTTACTGTGACACTTGGGGCTGTGCACCTGCAGCTCTGACCTGAATTTATTCAAACTCTTGAGGGAGGCCAATGGAGTAGGGTGGCTGACAGCAGCAGTGGCCAGTAAGGAGTGCGATCATGGCATCCCCCTTCCTGGGAAGGGCACCTAGGAGGACGCACTCCCTCATCTAGCTCCCATTCAATGAAGCAGCGAAACCCCATCCCCCTGCCTGGTGAGGTGTTTGTGAATGGGCCAGTGCCCATGGACTTCCGGGGGGCTCACCGACTTAGATGCTGAGTTCTTTGCCTCAGAAACCTCCCTTGGCACCGCTCAAGCCCTTCACGTCACTTCATGACTTCACGTCCGGTTCCAGCAGGTCAAATCATGTGGGTTCCACGTGGGTCAAGTCAGTTCTGTGGGTGGTTTTCCTCCTCACAGGCCAACTGGGCGAGCTGTGCCAAGGGGCAGGCTATTCGATTGGGAGAGGAGAGAGGAAATGGTGCCCAGCTGTTATGTCCCAGAGACGGGTGGCTCAAGCCTGGGGTCCCCTGTCGACCTATGGATGGGCACCTTGAAGGGGGGGCAGGAGGGAGAAGGATTACAAATACAGGCCTGGGTGTGAGTCTGTGAAGGCCCTGGCAAGGAGGAGCGCTCCCCTCATCCCGGTGGTGGTCCTGCCAGACCTCCTGATGCAGCCGGGGCAGGGAGCCACAGAACACATCCTTGGTGTGCGGTCAACACGAATGCCCTCCCGCTCAGCATGTCCCTCTGTCTCGCAGTATGCTGGGGGCCCATGGCCTAGCTCCCATGTGCCCTTGATAACTGAACTTCCAGAACATTTGTGAATTTTGCCTCAGGGACTTTTCCAGGTACGATGGCAGAGCGCCTCACCAGGAACACACCTTTGCTTATCCCCGCCCTTTGTTAACTATTTCTCAGGCTCTTCATTTGAATTTTGAGAACCTTTTCATGATGTTAAATAGCTTTTAAAATATTTTTAAAGTATCTTCATCAAAGGCTTTATAAAAATAAGTTTAAGCAGGCTATAGTGTCTAATTTTAGCATGATGCTGAAACATATTTACCTCTTTCCAAAGCAACAATTGTTTTATGTGTTAGACACAAAAGCACATTTGCTTTCTCTTTATTATAGATCCTGTCACTTAATAGGTAGGTGCCTTTAGGCATGACTATAGCCTTATAAATAATGAAATTTAAAAAAAGTTGTATAGTAGGTTGGGTTTGTTTTAAATTAATATAATCAGGAGCCTTTAAAAAAATTTATTCAATCCCTAAAATCTTTTAAGCAAAGGTTGAAATTTAAAAACTCAAATAATAAATGTCACAGAATCCATTACCTATTGTGTAGCTGCAGGCACACCTGCTAAGAGACAACTTACTAATTTTGCTGAAACTCATTACTGTAATCAAGTGGGAAGCAGTAATTGTCATCAACCAGTTTGAGAAGAAATTTCAGCTTGCCAACTGAGTGCTCTCCTAGAAGCTATGTTTGAAGTATTTGGAGAGGCAACACGCAGTATAAATAGTACCTATATGCTTTCCATCAGGCGGGAAATAGTATGAAAGCTGCTATTTACATGGTTTCTGGGAAGGTAAGGTGTCTTTGGGTGTGAGCAGTCAGAAAAGCTGTTTTCCTTCCAGAAGAGTCCAGTACCTTGGTGGAGTGTTTGTGTAATGAAATGCCCTTTTGTGGATATAGAAATAGGACCTGAGCATTGAGCTAATATGGGCTTCCCAGGTGGCTCAGTGGTAAAGAATCTTCCTGCCAATGCAGGAGATGCGGGTTCAATCCCTGGGTTGGGAAGATCCCCTGGAAGAGGATATGGCAACCCACTCCAGTATTCTTGCCTGGAGAATCCCCCTGGACTGAGGAGCCTGGTGGCCTACAGTCCACGGGGTCTCAGAGAGTCTGACTTAACTGAGCTTGAGCACAATTGAGATAGTAATGATCCCAAGCCAGTTTCCCTTCCAGGGAACTCAGGAGCAGAGATTTTAGATAGATCCAAGATAAGAAAACACTGGTGCATGTGTGCTAAGTCACATTAGTTGTGTCCGATTCTTTGTGACTCCATGGACTGTAGCCTGCCAGGCTCCTCTGTCCCTGAAGTTCTGCAGGCATGAATACTGGAGTGAGTACCATGCCCTTCTCCAGGGGATCTTTCCGTCCCAGGGATCAAACCCAAGTCTCTTATGCCTCTTCATTGACAGGTGGGTTCTTTATCACTGAGGCACCAAGGAAGCCCAGTAGATGAGGCAAAGAGCAATTTTTTTTCTTATCTGTGATGTTTAAAATAGTACATAAGTTGCTCCTGTGAAGCTGGGAATGTTGTATTTCCAGTCTGTCTCTGGTATGTCAAACCATAGCTGCTGTCTTTGTTGGAGAGCAGCTAGTACACGTGGCCCCCTTCACCATCACATATGGGGCAGTATATGGCCCTGTGCAAGGTCCTGGGACATGGGACTTTACTTCTTGGTGCTCTTTGCAATGATGAGGCTCTTGCTGCATTCAGCAGGCTCAGGCTCTTCTAGTCTTGAATTCTGCAATTAAGTGAGGACAGACCCAGAGAGGACTCCATGGGAAGCCACAGAGATGATTAAAGGGATGGAAAGTTAGAGTGGGGCCAGAGTTAAGGGAACTCTCATTTTTTTTTTTTGCCTGGTGGATGATTTGATGATGATTCTCTAGCGTATGGAAGAGGCTTGCTTACAAGGGCTCTCTGTCCAGAACCAAGCACCAAGAAAACCTGTCCGATTTGTTGGGTGAGCTCTTTGTCCCTGAAGAGATTTCTTCCTGGGAGCGCTGTTAATGATGGAAGAGGCCATGGGGAACAGTGGTGTCGTCTGCTTCTTTCTGCTGGGGATGAAAACATACGTGCAGTGGGACTTCTCCATGCCTTATGAGCTATATGCATGCTAAGTCCTTCAGTTCTGTCCAACTCTTTGTGACCCCATGGACTGTAGCCTGCCAGGCTCCTCTGTCCTTGGGATTCTCCAGGCAAGAATACTGGAGTGGGTTGTCATTTCCTTCTCCAGTGGATCTTCTGAGCCAGGGATCGAACCAGTGTCTCTTATGTCTCCTGCATTGAGGTGACAGGTTTTTTTTTTTTTTTTTTACTACTGATGCAACCTGGGGAGCCCTTATAAGCTATAACTTGTTACAAAATAATCTACTTTTTCTTCTAAATAGTTTTTACTTCTTTTTTTTAACCACAACACCTTTGTATTGACCACCACTATAGTTGCTTCTAGTTTTCCATTTTAACCTTTCTTGTTAGTTATGTGTGTTTTATGGAAGCTTTTATTTTTTTAACCTTTGATATCTGGTATCTGCCTAAGCTTTTTTTAAAATTAAGATTGTTTTAAATTTTGATTTTTTATTGAAATAGAGTTGATTTACCATCTTGTGTTACTTTCTCCTATACAGCAATGTGATTCAGTTATACATAGATATACATTCATTCTTTTTCGTGTTCTTTTCCATTGTAGTTTATCATAGGATATTGAATATAGTTCTCTGTGCTCTACAGTAGGACCTCGTTTATCTGTGGAAGCATTTTTAATGAATAGGATGATAGAGTATTACCTCCCTAAAAATATGATTAGAGTTTCTCAACCATTGACATTGGGGCTGGATAATTCTTTGTTGAGAGGTGCTTACCTTTGCGCTGTAGTATTATCCTTGCTCTGTACCCTCGAGGTACCAGTAGCAATTCCATCCCCCCAGCTTTGAGACCCTAGAATGTCTCCAGATATTGCCAGATGTCCCCTGAGGGTGGAGGCAGAATTACTCCCAGTTGAGAACCATTGCTCTGAAGCCATTGTAGTAACTTACTTGTTGAGTTGCTAAGTCATGTCCAACTCTGCAACCCCATGAACTGTAGCACACCAGGCTCCTCTGTCCTCCACTATTTCCTGGAGTTTACTCACATTCATGTCCATTGAGTCAGTGATGCTATCTAACCATCTCAGTCTTTTAAAATTTCTTGGCCTGTGACAGTTTGTGAAATTCACTTCATCAACACTTTCCTTGTTACCCTCCGTGAACCTGGCATGATGATCATACTGCTGCTAGCAAGTGCCTTTTTGTTGACCGCAGCTGATGCCTTTTTGTTCAGCAGCAGAGAGCTCAAGGCGTTCCTTCTAATGCCTCCTTTGTGAGATAGACTGTGTTGTGTATGGGAGGCAGAGCCAAGGGCACTGATTGGCCAGTAGACCTACTCACTCATTCACTCACTTTGAATGATTGACTCCTGCGTGCATTTGGCAAATATCTGTTTTGTGTCTGCTGTATTCTAGGCATTGTCCAGGCATTGGGAACACAGCGCTGAGCAAGAAATCACAGAGCTCGGTGCTGTTAGAATTAGGGCTTCTAACTCAATTAGTATATTCAGAGGCAATAGAAGCTTGTTATTTGTTTCAACAAGTGGATCCACAGTTGGCTAAGTTGTATTTGGTTTTATGAGGGGTTCAAAAAATCCATGTGATCAGTTCCTGATTGGGGTTTGTGGCTTGATCCAAACCTGATGTTCAACTGGACTGTTGAAATAGGTGAAATTCCTGTTACGTGGGACTTTGAGAAAATCAATCTGTCTGTGAAAATGAGTGGGCTTCCCCGGTGGCTCAGATGATAAAGAATCTACCTGCAATGCAGGAAATCCAGGTTTGATCCCTGGGTCAGGAAGATTCCCTGGAGAAGGAAATGACAACCCACTCCAGTATTCTGGCCTGGGAAATCCCATGGACAGAGGAGCCTAGGGGGCTGCATTCCATGGGGTCGCAAAGAGTTGGACACGACTGAGCGACTAATGCTTTCACTTTCATGAAAATGAGTAGTGTGTGTTGACTGTTGCTTCTCACCTTAGTGTTTTAGGATAGAACTGTCTTGATTTAGGAGAGAAATGTACAGTGTATATTGTGTGGCATCTACATCTGCAAACACGTTGTGCACCAGTGTCATCTGGTATTTGGGGTTGAATCCTACTCCATTTGATGTAACTCGATTGAATCTGATGCACATACTGTGCAAGCATTTGCCCAGCAGGCCCTCTGTTCCCCTTTTAAACAGAGACCCCTTTTCAAACTCAGTCTGACCCCGAATGCTGCCAGTTTTCCATTAGAGTACTCTGTGGCAATAAATGGCTTTAGAGCCAGCAGTTAGAATTTTTATTTTTCAAAGAACAATATAGGTGAATAGTCGTCTTTGAGAAGGCAAAAAAAGTGTATTATAGAAACCAGGATCCATTTTAAGGCAAGCCTTGCTGTACCTCTTCCCTAACCTTTTCCCATGAACCAAAAGAAAGATTAAAATTCCAACAGAAGGAAAATCGCCTTGGAGAAATATCTGGAGACCGATGGATTTATTTCATGTGTGACTTAAAATAGCCTGGGTTTCTAGTACCACATAAAGCTGTATTTCTAATGAGTTCCTGTTACCCTACTTTTTCTGCAGTTTTTTTTCACATGGGCCTGTCTACAGATAGAAATAGGCTAATTGTTACCATAACAGTTTTACTATCTTTCTTTGAGAAATCCACAAAATGGCCCATTTTTTTTAAGAGACAATCCAAAGGATTGGCGGTGGGGGAGGAGTGGGGAATGCAGCTTTTCTAGGGCTATTTTTTTGGTCCCAAGGCTTATATTTGGAATTAGGCTGTATTTCTGGGCTGTAAGCCTGGGATGGTCTTCTTGGTTTCTTGTTCCTTTCAGGATTTATAAATGCCATTTGGACTAATTATAAGTTAGTTTGTGAAAACACAACAAAACAATGTATTAAGATCATTGGGCAGCTCATTAGGTTTTTTTTTTTTCATGTCAGAGTTCACCCCCTGATGAGGTGTGTTAGGAAAGCAGAGGTGCCCTGGCGTCCAGGCAAAGGCAGTACATTCCCAGGAAGGAGCCATCCTGCTCAGGCCCATCATGCAAGTCTTTGTGATGGATGATCAGGTCACACACAGCAGGGGGGTCTTGCACAGCATTAGCTTAAGAAAAAGAGATGCCAGTTCCACTGCTGTTCGGCTCAAGCCCCTCATTAGGAGTGTACAGTTTGCCCTCTGCTCCTCTTCTCTGTGGGATTCGAGGTTGTTGGGATGGGGGAGTCATGTATGGCTGTGGGTGGGGTGGGTTGGGCTGGGATGGGGAGAGGGATTGCACATGGAAGTCTTGTGAAGCTGATCATCCTGCTGGCCCATTCCAGAGAATGCCAGACAGAGGCAGGAGGGCATCGTAAGCGACTCGGTAATGTACTTCACCGAGGAGCCCCCGGAGCTGCCAGCCAACAGCCCACAGCCCCTGAAGCTGCGGCGTGTCCTGAACCTCAGCCCTTTCACTGTCACTGACCACACCCCAATGGAGACAGTGGTGGACATCTTCCGGAAGCTGGGGCTCCGCCAGTGCCTGGTGACCCGGAGCGGGTGAGTGGCCGGACCCTGGGGGGAACAAGATGAAGGGCCCATGGGGGGCTGATGGGGACTGGGGACGAGTCCTCCAAAGAGATGTCAGTAGGCTGTGGCGAGTGCAGGAGGAGATGCCAGCGGGCTTGGAGGCAGGCTTCCAAGTGGTGCTGCTGTCTCTGCCCTGAAGCTGAAGTTTGAGTCTAAAGGGGAGGAACCTGTGGGGAGGGGCTGGAGCTCCCTACCCCAGCCCCCACAGTGGTCCAGGTTCCTGGAGAAGGTTCACCCTGTTCTGCTAAAACAAGCAAGGAAAATCTCAGGGCTGATGAGAAAAATAGCTTGAGGTGCACGATGCTCCAACAGTCCATCAGTGACACACTAAGAAAGAGAGATGGGAATCGCATAAAAACTGTCGCACATTTTTCACACATTCAGTGGTTGAGAAGAAGAATATCAGTCCCTTCACCTTGAGAAAGCTGTGCAGTTGGCTTGTGGAAACAGGCATGGCGAGGGCTGCAGCTGGGTTTTCCGATGCCACTGGGTGCTCCATTCTGGACTTTTCTCATAGACACATCACCATACACAAACGTGAGGTGCACATTGTGCTCAAGTTCCCTAATGCGCCAGCCTGTTGAAAATGACTTGACATTTTCAGGTGTGATCGAAGAGCCATGAGCTTTGGTAGCTTGTGGCTCAGTCTCCACCACAGCAGTATTGCTTTTGCGCCATGTTATCAGGAAGCAGAAAACCAGTGCTGTAGAGATCAAAGGTTCATGATGGTGTGACAGGTGCAGTGCCTTGTGGGCCATGCCTTGGGCTCAGGGGCTCCCTAAATGCCAGGGCCTCAGAAGCTTGGGTGGGGGAAGGGATTGGTTGGTTCACGTAGCTTGAAACCTGGGATCCTCTGCCTAGTTGATTGCTTTATGGGCTGGGGGTGGGAGGTAGGGTATGGGCTATGGAGACATTGGTACCTGAAATAATAGTTTTGGCCTTTATAGAATCCTGAGGCTTAACTGTCTGACCCAGTTTCCAGGGCTGCCTTGCTCCTGGTTAACCCAGCGGTTCTCAAGCAGGGTGATTGGCCCTGTGGAGATTTTGGGGGTGTCATAAGTGGAGGGGGCAGATGCTACTACTGGCATCCAGTGGGTAGAGGCCATGGATGCTGTTTAATACCCTCCAGTGCACAGCACAGCCATCATCAAAGCAAAGACTTGTCCGGCCCAAGTGATACTCCTGTTCCAGCTGAGCGCCCCTGGGCTGTCTGCCCGGGGTAGCCACAGAGCACACCTCACTTGGGCTTCCCAGGTGGTCATGGGTAAAGAATCTGCCTGCAACACAGGAGATGCAGGCAGATGCAGGTTCAGTCCCTGGTTTGGGAAGATCCCCTGGAGGCGGACATGGCAACGCACTCCAGTATCTTGCCTGGAGAATCCCCATGGACAGAGGAGCCTCTGTCAGTAGGCTACAGTCCATGGGGTTGCAAAGAGTCGGACACGACTGAGTGACTGAACACACAGCAGGCAGCCCTCACTTGCAGAGATTTCTTCCTGCCGCCTTGCTCATGGCGGGCAGCACGGGTCTCTGCAAGGGGCTGAATTTGCACTTGACCCAGAGAACTCCTAGCCAGCGGAATGAGTGTCCTCCTTAGCTCTGACTGCAGCTGGTGGGTGTCTTGTGCTTGAGGAGGAGCAATCAATAATGAACAGATGAATAAGCATTTGAGGCTAGAGGTCATTTTTCCTGGTGGATTTTTTTGTTTGTTTTTTGGTCCAGCTGTGAAGCTTGCAGAATCTTAGTTCCTAGATCAGGGATTGTACCTGGGCCCCCTGCAGTGGAAGTACAGAGTCTTAACCACTGGACTGCCCGGGACTTCCCCTACTGGTGGTTTTTAAAGGCACTCAGTGGTTCTCAAACTTGAGTGGGCATCAGAATCTGAGAGGAGTAAACCTTCAGGTTAAACCCCAAGTGCCAGGTCCTCCTGCAGTTACTGATCTTTCTGATCTGGGAGCGGCCCCAAGGACTGTACTTGTAACCAGCTCCCAGGGGCTACCACTGGTCAAGGTCCCCACTTTATAAACGACTGAAGCCCACTGATGTGCTTGAATTTCCAGTGCTCAACAGAAATACCACCACGATCACCCGTGTTGTCTCAAGTGTATAGCAGTTTCTCTTTCCCTTTAAAATAATAATCCCATGTCAGTTATCATTGGAATTTTCAGTTCTGGCAGGAAATTCTGCCCTTGACGCCCGCTCACACCTCACGGAGCCCCATGAGGTTTTCCTGTGAAGATCTGGGTGCCGAAATTGGCTCCGAATGTTCTGTGAGAACACAAAATCGCTCTCACTCTCTCTCGCTGTACATATTTTAAACAAACACAGATGCTGATACGTTAGTGCTGGCAGGAGATCCTTGTTTGCGGGGCCTTTCATCTCCTCGGGCTTTGAGCCAGGGCAGGCCCGGCTCAAGCCAGCTCGTGTTTTTGATCTGTTCCATCACCATGTACCGTCCCAGCTCTTGGCCAAGCCCCACAGCTCGTACCCTTGACTAGTGTAGTCTGAAGGACTTCTCAGGGCCTGGGCTCTATGGTGATCACGAAACCAGACCAGGAGCCAGAGAAGTCTGTGTCCTCATAAAGTTGAAGTCTTGGAAGCGTCCAGTGGCCAAGAGTGAATTTGGGATTTTCCCATAGAGGATCGAGAAAGAAAAAGGGAGCAGAGGAGATGCTAGGTGGGCCTTGAGGTCCTGACCAGGGTGGTCTTCTCACAAGAGCCCAGCTGCTCTAATCTGAATTATGTTCATGGCCATAGACGGACTGTTTATCATTCCACAGATTCACTTGAACTGCTCCCCAAAGAGGCTGGACGTTGAAACACTTGATTTAGATCAAGTAGGACATTTCATACCACTTACAAACCCCCTTGGATTGAACACTGCCTCCTTCTGGGAGGTTGCTCATCTTTCTTCTTTTTTGATATTTGAATGGCATCACTGACTCGATGGACGTGAGTTTTAGCAAAGTCTGGGGGTTGGTGATGGATAGGCAAGCCTGGTGTGCTGCAGTCCATGGAGTCACAAAGAGTCGGACATGACTGAGCGACTGAACTGGACTGAACTGAATTACCTTCGCAGGCCAGGGCACAATTTATGCCTGAACCCAAGGCAGCTCCTGAATCCATATTACCCTAAAACCATTACAACTAGCTTGACTTTCAGACATTATAGTTACCAAGCTTTAAGACAGGGCTGTCAGGACTGCAGATGCCTAGTGTTTTGATACTGTGTTAAGGATGGACAGAAGGAAACAAAACCCAGGCTTTATAGATATGGGAAGGGTGCCTGTGTGTGTTACAGTTAAGTTCTTGTCACTTTTCAGATGCTACCAAGTCTTTTTTTTGAAAGCAGTATTGGTTTCCTCAGCATCTTACTGAGCTTCTATGTGAAGGAGAACTGGAGGAGGCTCAAAAATTGTTACAAAAATAAAATCAAGGAGCTTGTCATCCACCAAGGAACATGGATATCATCCAGTTTGAGTTATATTCTCCAAGTGTTCTGGACAGTAGTGTCCTGAGCCAGGCTTTCAAATACAAATGTCCAAAAGGACCGAAGAGACTTTTAAGCTGAACAACTGTCTGCTGATTGGTGGCCACCAGCCTCAGAACTCCTCCTACCTCAGATGAAAAGGTTCTTCCTCCTTTCACGTGCTGCTACTTCTCTGATGGTTGCACATTTCTTAGTGGTGTATTATAGGCATAAGCTGCTTGCCTTCTAACTATTCATCTTTTATTTTAAAGGGAGTTGAAGGGCTGTTGTGGACTAAATTTTGTGCCCCCAGTGCCCAAATTCATACACTGAAGCTCCAGCCTCCAATATGGCTGTCTTTGGAGACAGTGTCTATAAGGAAGTGTGTGTATACATGCTGAGTCACTCAGTTGTGTCTGACTCTTTGTGACCTCATGGACTGTAGCCCACCAGGCTCCTCTGTCCGTGGCGTTTCCCAGGTAAGAATACAGGAGTGGGTTGCTATTTCCTCCTCCAGGGGCTCTTCCCGACACAGGGATTGAACCTGTATCTCAGGCATTGGCAGGTGGATTCTTTACCACTGAACCACCACGGAAGCCCATGTTAAGGAGGGAGTTAAGGTTAAATGAGGTCATAAAAGTCCCATCACTAGTCAGATGGGACTTACGTCCTTAGAAGGAGAGGAGACACTGGCAATGCCTGCATAGAGAAACAGGCCGTGTGAGGACACAGCAAAAAGGTGGCCGTCTACACACCCAGGAGAAACCAAACTGGCCAGCACCTTGACCTTGGCCTTCCCAGCCTCCAGAACCAGGAGAACATACATGTCTGTTGTTAAGTCACCTAGTCTGTGGTACTTTCTTATGGCAGCACAAGCTGACTCCATCAGAACTCAGACTCACCTTGGCAGATTTAGGATAATAGCATCCTGTTTTATGGGGCATCTTCGATTTTACTGTATTTCTATAAATTTTAGAAATGTGTTTTAGTCACTGATGTATAAAAATGGTTAAAGTCAAGTAGCTCCAAATAGCTGGAAGAAAGAAAGAGTTAGTCGCTTGGTTGTGTCCAACTCTTTGCAACCCCATGGACTGTAGCCCACTAGGCTCCTCTGTCCATGGGATTCTCCAGGCAAGAATACTGGAGTGGATTGCTATTTCCTTCTCCAGGGTGTCTTCCTGACCCAGGGATTGAACCTGGGTCTGTTGTGTTGTAGGCAGATTTTTTAATGTCTGAGCCGTCAGGGAAGCTCAAGAATACTGAAGTGGGTAGCCATTCCTTTATTCAGGGGATCTTCCCAACCCAGGGATAGAACCTGGGTCTCCCACATTGCAGGCAGATTCTTTACCGTCTGAGCCACTAGGGAAGCCCTACACAGCTGGAAGGAACAATGGTTCTTAGCTCTGTCCTCCTCCACCACCCCTGACCCTTCCATTGAGACAACCACTTTCTTCCCTCCTAAGAATTTTGTCTTCTTGAATTAACAGACTGTATTTTCCGAGCCATTCAGAGTTACAAAATAATTGAGCAGAAAGTACAGAGAGTTCCCTCTCTGGTCCTCTCTGATTCCCTTCCTGTTAACATCTTACATTTATGGGTTATATTTGTTGCCCTCAATGAGCCAGTATTGAGATGTTGTTACTAACTATGATCCATCTCCCTGGTGGCTCAGTGGTAAAGAATCCACCTGCAAATGTAGGAGATGCAGCTTCGGTCCCAGGGTTGTAAAGATCCCCTGGAGGAGGAAATGGCAACCTACTCCAGTATTCTTGCCTGGGAAATGCCATGAACAGAGGAGCCTGGTGGGCTACCGTTCACGGGGTCGCAAAAAGAGTCAGACATGACTGAGTAACTAAACAACAGTAGTCATTTACTTTAGGGTTCACTCTTGGTGTTGTGCATCCTGTGGGTTTGGATAAATTCATAATGACATGTATCCACCATTGTAGTGTCATCAGGAATAGTTTCACAACCCTAAACATCCTCTGTGCTCTCTCTGTCCATCCCTCCCTCCCCTCAACCTCTGGTAACCACTGATCCTTTTACTGTCTCCATCCTTTTGCCTTTTCCAGAACATCATAGAGTTGGAGTCACACAGTGTGTAGGGCAGGGAGGGGTGTGCATTTCAGGTTCCTCCCTGTCTTTTCCTGGCTTGATGGCTTGTTTTTCTTTCTAGTGCTGAGTAATATCCATTGTCTGGATGGACCAGTTTGATTCACTAACCTACTGAAGGACGTCTTTGGTGTTTCCAAATTTGGGCAGTTATATTTGAAGCATACATTTTCTAAGACTAAGGACATTCTTTTTCATAACCACGGAGCTGTATGCAAAATTAACAGTAATTAAGTATATCATTCACTATCTAGTTCATATCATTTTCAGTCCAGAATTCCTTCAGCGTTCATACATGGCATTGGTTTGTTTTGCTTCTTCAGTCTCTATCTAGAAGAGCTTCCTGTCTTGTTTCCTTGGTATTTATGACCTAGATTTGTTTTTAAGAGTTCAGACTAGTAGTCCCACATTGTGAATTTGTTTGATTGCTTCCTCATGGTTTGGTTTTATTTAAGTAGCTTAGGGTGATGTTCCAATGTCGATGATGTCATAATGTCAGCTTTTCTGACTTGACTAGTGATAAGCTCCATCACTGGGATGAAGTGGTGATGGCCAGAGCCCTCTGTTATAAGGGGACATTTTTCTCTTTGTACGTAATCTGTGGAGGGATGCTTTGAGACCATGTGAATTTTCTGTTTTCCAGCAACCATTTACCCAGCGGTTTTGGAATCCATTGATAAATGATTGACTAAACTGATTATCGCATTGGGGGCTGTAAACTGTTGATTTTCGAACTCTGTTGTGCTTGCTACATTTTTTCTCCAGTTCTTGAGACGGTTGCTTTAGCTGTGCTTTCGTTCAGTTTTGTCACCTGTGTTGCCATTATTCTTTTTGTTCAGCATGTGTTTTTAAAAAACACTTTCAGCATTTTACCTGTAATATTTCTAAAGTTTCATAGTTAATTCTTTACTTTCTCTATTGACAATGTGTAAATATTAAACATTAACTAAAATTTAATGTGGCTTGTTCTTTGAAACACTTCAAGCAATTTAACATAAATATGTTATAAATGTGATTATTATAAAACTTATTACTGTCTTGTTTAGAGGTAAACTGCTGGCTAATTTCCAGTTATCTTCATTTTTTGCAGTTAATAGAAAACTAGGAAAAGCAAATTTGACTCAGTGACACAGAAGTTACTGTCGTATCTGCTCTTTTTCTCTTTACCTTGTATTCCGTTTGGGTGTTACTGAGAAGAAGGAAGAGAGTTACTATTATTTCTTTTCACATATGAAAACTATATTAGATCCTCTGGACGTTCTATTAATAATTAGTTTAGTATGCTTTTTTAAAAAACTAATTTATTTAGTTTTTGGCTGTGCTGGGTCTTTGTTGCTACACAGGCTTTTCTCTAGTTGCGGCGAGCGGGGGCTACTCTTCCTTGCTGTCTGTGGGCTTCTCATTGCAGTGACGTCTCTCGTTGGGGAGCATGGGCTTTCGGTGTGCAGGCTTCACTGGTTGTGGCACCTGGGCTCAGCAGTTGTGATTCCTTGGCTCCAGAGCACAGGCTCAGTAGTTGTGGCACATGTGGGAACCTCCCGGACCAGGGACCGAACCCATGTCTTTTGCATTGGCAGGCAGATTCTCTACCACTGAGCCACCAGGGAAGCCTCTGTTTATCATGCTTTTAAAGGCCCTTCTTGCTCTTTCCCTCTCTCTTGAAGATGTTCCAGTAAGATGGAGGGAAAGAAGTATAGTATATGCTCTCTGCCCCAGGGTGTGATAGACGGGGAAATGAACACAAGAAATCAGTCGCTTTTTCAAGGTTAAGGTCCAGCGTGGTCATGGACAAACAAGTCAGAATTCTGACCTTACAGTTTCACTGACCACTGTCCTTCTCACCAGCTATACTGCTATGAGTACTTGCACCCCCGTCTTCATGTTCACTTCCAGTTAGTAAGAGATGAGTTTGATACTTTGGCTTTAATTAAATAAATGACAGTGTAGTACAGTTTTGTTTTCATATTTTTTGGTATATCATCATTTTACACAGACAGGAGAAACCTGCCATTTTTTTGCAATCTTTTCTTTTTTTTGGCTGCACCTTGTGTGGCTTATGGGATCTTAGTTCCTCAACCAGGGATTGAAGCTGCAGCCCCTTGCATTGGAAGCACAGAGTCTTAACCACTGGACCCCTGGGGAAGCCCCAGAAACCTTTCATTTTAATAGCCATACGATGTTCCAGGGTGAGACTGCCATCCTTCTCTGTTCTCCTCTTCTTGGGGATGATGGAGATGAGGTGAGCAGCATTTTGCAAATTAAGTTGGCAGGGGAACTTCTTTTCCCTGGAGAACTTGTGTGCGTCCCCTTCTTTCACTCCGCTCACTTTCCCCAGGGGGCGTGATTTGACCCCAGCAGATGTTCATTTAAATATTTAAGAAAATGGAGAATGAGGAAAGGGCTGCCATGAACAGTTGTGCGAGTGTGTGTTCATGATCCAGGGGCACTGTTTACATTGTGTTTGTAAAAAGTAGAAGTTGGACAGTTTGCAGTATAGGTGGCCCTGTACCAGGGGCTCTGGGAAGTGGCATTGTTTTTGTAAGGAGACAGCCATGGAATTTTGGAAGAGGAGGTAATTTATATAAATGGTCAGACATGAATGTCACACTTTACCCTTCCAGTAAGATAGATTTAAAATTGAACCAATTGTTTGATCATACTTAAAACTTCTTACACTTAAAATGCCTTACACTTGGGATTTCTGCAGTGTGATCAAGTTTTGACATTGGCTTTTGTAAGCCCTTTTTAACTGATTATATTCTTAAGAATTGGCTGAGTATATTAGTCATCATAGGCTTACCGCAGTAATAAGGAAGCCTGTAATATCAGTGTCCAAACACAGTAAAGGTTAATTTTTCTCCCATGTCACTCACATCCAGCATGAGTTGCAGCAGGTGTGAGCTCTGCACCACACAGTCATCCCAGGGCCCAGGTCTTTGAATCTAATGGCTCCTAATTCATCCTCTGTGACCTCAGAGTCCTTTCCTGGCTCCTCTGTCTGGAACCGGCAGATGAGAGAGGAAATGTGCAGGTGACTTGGGAGGGGCATTACTCACCTCCGCCCACACGCCATTGGCCAGAGCTCTCTCACTTGGCCCCACCCATCTGCAAGGATAGCTGGGAAATGTGGTCTTTCCGTGCACCCGGGTGGGAAGGGCGCTGGGGATCAGAGAGAGGCGTGAATCAATATTGCAAGGCTGACCTTTTTTCTCTATTT
Source organism: Okapia johnstoni (assembly GCA_024291935.2). Lineage (NCBI taxonomy): Eukaryota > Metazoa > Chordata > Mammalia > Artiodactyla > Giraffidae > Okapia > Okapia johnstoni. The sequence continues at coordinate 6,393,850 of CM044305.1, forward strand.
TGTCTCTTCTCCAGGAGACTTCTTGGCATCATCACGAAAAAGGATGTTCTGAGACATATGGCCCAGATGGCAAACCAGGACCCTGAATCCATCATGTTTAATTAGAAACAAGATGGTAGTTTCTTTGAGAAAAATACAACTGTATCATTGGAGAGAAATAAACAAATGCTAGTTATTATCCTAATGAATGGCCATGCACTGGGAGCAGCGGAAACAAAAGCTTTCTTTGAAAGGAAGGGGAAAAAAATGACACTTAAAAAATATACATCTATGAGTAGGCATTTTATAGCTTTAACCCCTTATGAGTTTCATGCTGTGTTGTGAGTTTAGTAACTGCTGTGGGGGCATGCGGGTGGGGGTAAACAATGTGGTTTGTACAAGGATCTGGAACACAATTGCTGAGTCAAGAAACATTTGCCCCTTCTGTTGCAGGCTGGTGTTGGTAAAGCTTTGAATCTGAAAGGCCAAGGGGTATTGGCATGTCAGTGTCCTTATTTATTGGTTCCTGAGGTTTGGCTGCTATGTTACTGAATCAGACTAAAGATATTTGCACTTACTTTGTTGGAAAAGAAACAGAAATTAAATGTGAACATAGCGAAAGCTGCAAGTATACTGGTGGGTTCACTTGTGACCAGCCATTGCTGGCTCCTGTTCTCAGCCTGTTTTGTTGCTTATCCCTCAGTTTCTGAACCAAGATTGGGTCTTCTGCCATGTTGAGTATGAAAGAAACATTTCTCTATGCAAGACCAGCATCTGGGGACTGCACGATGAACTGTTGGAGCATTTAGTGCTGCGCTGTTTCCTGCCACAGAAAGAGATTTGTCCTTATTTTGAGGGTATACATACCCATCACTGATTTGCATCTCCATTGCATCTACTTCATTTATCGCTGTTGCCTGTGCATTCTTAAATATTGATCAGTCTAGCGCTTTCCAAGGGCCATGTCCTATATTCTGCCAGCTTGCCATAGTGACTTGAATTTCCAAATAGCATATACAAGTGTCAAAACAGACTACCCGGTGTTAGTGCTTATTTTTCCTCTCAGATCTTATTAAATACGGCTGCCGAGAGGGTGAGGCAGATGAGTTCTCAGTGGGAACTCCTCCAAATGGATTGCAAGAGAAATACTAAATTGATTCTAAATCTGTTCCATTCTCCTCTCTGTAGGATGCAAAACATCCAGCTTTAATGTATAAGCATGCACTTTCATATTAGCAATCAGAGCGCAGAAGGACAGAGTTAAGTTTGAGACAGCCAATTTGAGCATTGAGCATCTTTGAATTGAACATAATGATGCATTTATTCTTTTAGTCAGGACTTCGGTCGTGTCTGTGGGAAGGAATTAAGCTGTGTTTCTTAGGTCCACTGGGTGATCTCACTAAGATTGACGCCCCGTCCTTTCCCTTTTGTCTTTGTTCTTTCCTTTTCCCTGAGTCGTCCTTATCCTTTTCAGTCTCATCATTGGCTCTTGATGTATCAGGTGTGCATTTGGCTGCAAATAATAGAAAACACACAGTGAAGCATGGACTAAGAAACCTGGAGGTGGGCTCTCAGGACTGTTGCCATGGTATCCTTGATCACTTATGGCCTTTGGTACTTTTTCTCCACCATCCTTACCTCTTACCCATTGGCTTCCTGCCTCGTAGTCACAAGATGGTCACTGACCTGCCAGGTCTGATAACTGTTCCTAAGCTGAAAGAGAAACGAAGAGGCAGGTGACAAGGTGTGGTGTGTGCGGGGGGAACACAGAGCTTTCCTAGAGATGATTGGCTTACCTCCATTGGCTGAAATTCTGGTGCCCCCCACCACACATGAGTCTGGGAAAGAGAGTATTTAGCTATGTAGGCAGGTTGCACTCAATGAGATTGAAATTCTCTGAATAAGGAAGGGGGATTGACCCTTGGGAGGGTGTCTACTCTGTTGGATGCTGTCATTGTGTGTTTGTCATTGTTCTTCCTGCCATCTTCCCCCTCTGTCTTGCTGACCCAGTCAGACACTCTCCTGTGACCTTACAGCCCCCTCCCCTCTTGGATTTGACCTGGCACTCCCAATCAGAAGCCATCCTTTCTTAGCCCTAATAAAAATGTTTATTCTGGAGAGAAGCCCATCTATAAGAGGGTTTTGGTGAAATTTCTAGTAGATACAAGAAAATATATTGGTGGGTTTAACCTGATTGAAAACTTCAAGAAGTTGAAGTCAGATCCCGCTGACAAAAGTATGGAAAATGTGTCTGTAATTAACTGGCCTCCTTCCAAATAATAGCAGATAGCCACTTCAGTGTGGAACGATCAGTCTGTGGTAGAGAATATAATCTTAGGTCCTATAAGAGAATGACATTTGCGGTCGCACTCACAGCACCTACATACTGAGTGACGGATCATAATGTTTTGTTGCTGTTGAGATTTCCATGGAACAGTGCGAGTAAAGCTGGATTCTCCTGGACTTTCAGTCCTCAAAAGTCTTAATGTAGTTCTCCTCTTACTCCCATATAGGCTCTCCAAAGAGTTTTAGTCATAGCCTGGATTTATATAATCCAGGACACCCTGTTAGCTGAAACATGGAGCTTCAGAAGGGAACACAAAACAGTGAACAGACAACCAAAGGTCAGTAAAACCACAGAATTCCTCCTCCTCCAGCTGAGGCCTGGAAAGAGGAGAGGAGTGGGGAGCTGACTCTGGGCTGAGGTCAACCATGGGGCTCATGTCCTCTCCCCCAGTGCTTAGCTTAGAGATGTCCGGGGGGCTCAGAGGGTCAGCATCGGACAGCTGGGTCGGGGCTGGGATGGGGGGCTTGTAGTGCCACTGCCAGAGCCAATTGCCTGCCTCTCCTGGAGCCCTGACTAGCCACTGACCCTGGCCTCAGACTCACAGGGAATATACCGCTGGGCCCTTTGTTGCACGTGGATGGGGATTCTGAAGGTGTGCACTGTGTATCCGCATGTAGAACTTCGTCCACTTTACCTGGTGATCTGGTGAACGAGATGAGTAAATCTGGAACTCTGACTTGAGTTGAATACTGTTTTTGTTTCTTTTTCCAGAACCAAAGTTTGTAGACATTTGTAGAACTTTCTGGGTTCTCTATGAATAGATTTTTTATGTGAATAAAAAAATATATAATGAAAAAGGAGTTCCATAATGAGGCACATTGACCTACTTCTTGCTGTCTTTTTCTATCACTGAGGGAATGTTGTAGAAGGACAGATGGCAAATAAAGAGCATCCTGAGTGTGACATGTGGATTTCTTGTGTTTTTCAGCACATCCCCTGGGAATGCCCATGTGCATGTGGCTTTTATGGAAAGGCAAGTGTGCTAGAAGCAAATCCATATTCAGTGTTTGCTGTGGCAATCTCATAGTTCTCTATTTGATATTTCTCGATGACTTGATAAAGGAGAGGACATGTCAATAGGTAATTTTTTTTTTGGCCCTAATAAGTCACAGAAACTGAAAAAATGTCCAGCAGTTTGTTTCACTTAGGTGAGAACCGGTTCCTTTAAATTATCAACACATGCGAAATCTGTTCAGCATTCATTATATTCATTATTCCGATGCTGAGCTGGAAAAGGTGAGAAACTCAAGGAGGAGAACTATTGAATTTCAAGTAATTGTAATATTATGTCTTCATTTTCATTTCACGTGGGCAGTGTTTTATCGGACTCTGCTTCTAACCTTTGAAATGGTTGACATGAGGGGGGAACTTGTCCTGTCTGCATTGGGGAACATGAACCAGACTCCATTTTCACTGACGTGGGTCTGACTATTTATTTGCTGTCCTAGTTGTGCTGGGAAAGAAATATAGTCACATTTGGTGTTGGAATGATGACATAGCAATGTGGGTTTTTTAAAAAAAATTATTGTAACACTCTGTGTAAACAGTGGCAAATTACTAAACATTGTATGTTTGAACTCTGTATTTTTAAGTGAAAGTGAAGTCACTCAGTCATGTCCAACTCTTTGCGACCCCATGGACTGTAGCCTACCAGGTTCCTCCATCCATGGGATTTTCCAGGCAAGAATACTGGAGTGGGGTGCCATTGCCTTCTCCAAAGGAACTTTTTATTTTATTTTTTAAAATTTTATTAGAGTATTATTGATTGACAGTGTTGTGTTAGTTTCAGGTATACAGCGAAGTGATTCAGTTATACATATGTTCATTCTTTTTTAGATTCTTTGCCCATGTAGATTATGACAGAGTGTTGAGTAGATGACTTCCCTGTGCTAAAAAGAAGGTCCTTGTTGGTTATCTACTTTATATATATTAGTGTGTGTGTATAGCTTAATCCCAAACTTCTAATTTATCCCTTCCCTCACCTTTCCCCTTTGGTAACTATTAATTTGTTTTCAAAATCTGACTCTGTTTTATAAGTATGTTCATTTGTATCTTGTTTTAAATTATATTCCAGATATGCGTGATACCATATATTTCTCTTCTGTCTGACTGACTTCAGTCAGTACAACAATGTTTAGGTCTATCCGTTTTGTTGCAAATGGCGTTATTCCATTCTTTTTTATAGCTGAGTAATATTCCATTGTATTATTTCTTTATCCATTCCTCTGTCAGTGGGCATTTAGGTTGCTTCCATGTCCTGGCTATTATAAATAGTGTTGCAATGAACATTGAGGTGCATTTATCTTTTCGAAGTATGTTTTTCTTTGGATATATGCCCAGGAGTGGGATTGCTAGATCCTATCAGTTCAGTTCAGTTCAGTCGCTCAGTCGTGTCCAACTCTTTGCGACCCCATGAATTGCAGCACGCCAGGCCTCCCTGTCCATCACCAACTCCCGGAGTTTACTCAAACCCATGTCCATCGAGTTGGTGATGCCATCCGACCATCTCATCCTCTGTCGTCCCCTTCTCCTCCTGCCCCCAATCCTTCCCAGCATTAGGGTCCATTCCAATGAGTCAACTCTTCGCATGAGGTGGCCAAAGTATTGGAGTTTCAGCTTCAACATCAGTCCTTCCAATGAACACCCAGGATTGATCTCCTTTAGGATGGATTGATTGGATCTCCTTGCAGTCCAAGGGACTCTCAAGAGTCTCCAACACCACAGTTCAAAAGCATCAATTCTTCGGCACTCAGCTTTCTTCACCATCCAACTCTCACATCCATACATGACCACTGGAAAAACCATAGCCTTGACTAGACGGACCTTTGTTGGCAAAGTAATATCTCTGCTTTTAAATATGCTATCTAGGTTGGTCATAACCGTCCTTCCCAGGGGTAAGCGTCTTTTAATTTCATGGCTGCAATCACCATCAGCAGTGATTTTGGAGCCCCCAAAAATAAAAGTCTGACACTGTTTCCCCATCTATTTCCCATGAAGTGATGGGACCAGATGCCATGATCTTAGTTTTCTGAATGTTGAGCTTTAAGCCAACTTTTTCACTCTCCTCTTTCACTTTCATCAAGAGGCTCTTTAATTCTTCTTCACTTTCTGCCATAAGAGTGGTGTCATCCGCGTATCTGAGGTTCTCCCGGCAATCTCGATTCCAGCTTGTGTTTCTTCCAGTCCAGCGTTTCTCATGATGTAGTCTGCATATAAGTGAAATAAGCAGGGTGACAATATACAGCCTTGACGTACTGCTTTTCCTATTTGGAACCAGTCTGTTGTTCCATGTCCAGTTCTAACGGTTGCTTCCTGACCTGCATACAGGTTTCTCAAGAGGCAGGTCAGGTGGTCTGGTGTTCCCATCTCTTTCAGAATTTTCCACAGTTTATTTTGATCCACACAGTCCAAGGCTTTGGTGTAGTCAATAAAGCAGAAATAGATGTTTTTCTGGAACTCTCTTTCTTTTTCGCCGATCCAGCGGATGTTGGCAATTTGATCTCTGGTTCCTCCGCCTTTTCTAAAACCAGCTTGAACATCTGGAAGTTCACGGTTCACGTATTGCTGAAGGCTGGCTTGGCGAATTTTGAGCATTACTTTACTGGCGTGTGAGATGAGTGCAATTGTGTGGTAGTTTAAGCATTCTTTGGCATTGCCTTTCTTTGGGATTGGAATGAAAACTGACCTTTTCCAGTCCTGTGGCCGCTGCTGAGTTTTCCAGATTTGCTGGCATATCGAGTGCAGCACTTTCACAGCATCATCTTTCAGGATTTGAAATAGCTCAACTGGAATTCCATCACCTCCGCTAGCTTTGTTCATAGTGATGCTTTCTGAGGCCCACTTGACTTCACATTCCAGGATGTCTGGCTCTAGGTGAGTGATCACACCATCGTGATTATTTGGGTCGTGAAGATCTTTTTTGTACAATTCTTCTGTGTATTCTTGCCACCTCTTCTTAATATCTTCTGCTTCTGTTAGGTCCATACCATTTCTGTCCTTTATTGAGCACATCTTTGCATGAAATATTCCCTTGGTATCTCTAATTTTCTTGAAGAGATCTCTAGTCTTGCCCATTTTGTTGTTTTCCTCTGTTTCTTTGCATTGATCGCTAAGGAAGGCTTTCTTATCTCTCTCTGCTATTCTTTGGAACTCTGCATTCAGATGGGAATATCTTTCCTTTTCTCCTTTGCTTTTCGCTTGTCTTCTTTTCCCAGCTATATCCTATGTGTTAGTTCAATTTTTAGTTTTTTAAGGTACCTCAATACTGTTCTCCATAGTGGTTGTATCAGTTTACATTACCACGAACAGTGTAGGAGGGTTTTTAGAAATGAAATGAGCATGGAGTCCTCAAGCAGCATGTTGTAAAATGGAAGAGAGACCGTGGTATCCCAGCCTGTTGCTACCCTGGGGAACCTTTGAAACCTGATTCTGGTGACTGCGGAAGTTCCTGGCAAGGTTAAAGATCCACTCTTAAGATTATCATGTGAGATTGGGACTTGAGCTTGGCTCAGCTTTTAAATCCCTTGTTCTTAGCCTGGTGGGTTTGAATTCCATCCTTTCTGACCAGTTTTGTAGTTTGAAATGGTCAACTTTACAGAAAATTTGAAAAGAAAAAAAAAGCACCAAGAATGCTCATGTATCTTTGACCTGGAAGAGGCAGTGAGGGGAGCCCCCTCCAACAGGGACAGCTTAGTAGGATCACCCTCAGCATGGTGGCCCACACGAGCAATTGTCCTTCGTTAATGCAGGCCTGGGGTGATGTCGAGGGCCACCAACGGTGAGCAGCTGCAGGGTATGCTGCCTGGGGAGGCAGTGGAGGTTTTAAAGTTGGTTTTGTTTTTCCTGTGGGGGAGGAGGAGACCAAGGAGATGCTTCTCCATCATGGAAGGCCCTGGAAGATACAGAATTCAGAGGAAGGATGTGATTGAATTTGCCTGGTACACAAACCATTCTGGCTGTTCTATAGCAAGACCAGAAGCTGTCGCAAATAGGTGAGCTGGGATGGAGGCTTGCCCCAGAGAGGTTCTTGAAATCTGGATGTATCTCCAAGGCAGAACCAACAGATTTGTGGTGGGATGGACATGAATTGGTACAGTTAAGTCGCCATCTATTGAGGTGGGCTAGTGGAGGTGAAGAGCTCCATTTTGGAAGTGCTTCACTGGAGATACCTGTTGGACATTCCAGTCCAGAGTTCAGGGGAGTCGTTAGAGTTGGAGATGAAAATCAAGCCATTGGCATATCTGTGGTGTTAAAGCCATGCCTGGAAATTTCTGTGGTATAGTGGTGTCCGAAGAGCGAAAGAACCAACATTCTAACAGAATTTCAACATTGAGTTTTTAGGGAGTCATGCTGACTTAGATGCCTGTAGAACTGCCCTTGAATTCCAGCTCTGCAGCTTCTTGGGTGTGTGACATTGTTAAAGAATCATACCTCTCTGAGCCTGGGTTTCCCCATTACTGTAAAGTGGGCCAATGCTCTTCACTAGAGATGTGGTTGTGGGAGTTAATCAGTGTAAAGCACTTGGCCTGGAATAGACCGTGCAAATAGTAGATGTTATAGCCTTTTGGTGGCTCAGACGGTAAAGCATCTGTCTGCAACTCAGGAGACCCGGGTTCGATCCCCGGGTCGGGAAGATCTGCTGGAGAAGGACATGGCAACCCCACTCCAGTATGCTTGCTTGGCAAATCCCATGGAACCTGGTGGGCTATAGTCAGTGGGGTCACAAAGAGTTGGACACGACTGAGCGACTTCACTTCACATAGCCTTTTCATGTTATGCAGTCCTCCCAGTAACTTTAACTGGAAGTTACTTTAATTTTGTGTGGTTAAAGGACATAGGACATTTTAATTGTAAGACTGCTAAAGGTAAACGAAGGTTGAACTAACCAATTGCCTTTCCCGCCAACTCTTCTTTCAGTCATTCCCCCTACCCCCAAAACAAAAATGAAACAAAGCAAACAAAAGAACCAAAATCTCAGATCTCTTAAGGGATGTTTAAAAAAAAAACACCCTCACTGACTCCAGATTAATGGGAAATTATTAGGAAAGAAACCACTTGATGGGAAATTCCTTTTCTCCATGGCTTTATATTGACTTGTTATTTGTAGTAGAGTTGGTTTACAATGTTGTGTTAGTTTCACGTGTACAGCAAAGTGATTCAGTTATTCATATGTATAGTTGATTTTATAATGACTTTTGAGCAGAAAAGCATAAATTCACATGGATGCTGAACTATTAATTAGCCCCAGATTTGGAGCAAGAGTTCTTGAGACACAAGACTGTTTAACTTACTTGTTTTCAGACAATATAAAACCCTATACACACTACACTTGCAGACAGAGAAACCTGACTGTGGCATGGTATTAATATAGAAAGAAGTCTCATTAGTAAAACTCATGAAGAGCAGCTTTTTATAGATTCTGGCTGTTTCCCTTCAACGTGCGTGCTCAGTTGCGTCCAACTCTTGGTGATCCTTGGGACTATAGCCCGCCAGGCTCCTCCGTCCATGGGATTTCCCAGGCAAGAATACTGGAGTGGGTTGCCATTTCCTCCTCCATGGCATCTTCCCGACCCAGGGATTGAACCCGCATCTCCTGCATTAGCAGGTGTGTTCTTTACCACTGAGCCACCTGGGAAGCACTTCCTTCAACATTAAGTAGTTAGAAGCCAGAGGGGGGGAGAATGAACTAACAGGAGTTGTCCAAAAGGTGGCAACCCACCAGTTTTAATTAACCAGAATGGCCTTGCAAATAAAGTGTCCGGGTCAGGCAGTCTTCTTTCTGGGCTTTCGTGAGTCAAGACGAGCAGAAAGTTTCACGTGCTCCCAGGACTCCACACTCTGGCTGAGCGCAGGGGAGCCCGGCGTGCCTGTTGTGGCAGTGCTTCCCCAGTTCATTGGTAGTTAATTGGCTAGAAAGAAGCTACCATCTGGGAAAGCAGGTAGGGAGCATCTATTTCTGGCAGTTCCTCAGCACTGCATTTCATTAGAGAAACGGCTTTTTCTTTCTGAATGAGCAATAACCAAAGAGCACCTTGTGGGGATTTCCAGACCCCTTTGGTCAGGGTTTGGCTCCCAGAACGTAGGGAGCAATTTCTATGTGATTCCAGCATTTGTGATGGAACACATATTTCAAAGATTAAACAGCCATCCTCAATCCAAACAGATTCTGTCAGAGAAATTGAAAACACACACGTAAATTTTCAGTCCGCAGGCTGCCTGACAGGTTGAGTCCCGGGGATGCTGCTGTAAGTAGAACATCTTCCCTCCCTCCCTTCCTTCCTTCTGCATGGCTCCATGTTCGTTTCATGCCTCAGGCTCGCTCCCAGGGCTCCCCCACTTGTGTCCTGCCAGAGATGCTGAACCAAGTGGAAATTGGTGCTAGCTCCCTTCTGATGATTTCTTTTTCTGACATTTCTCAAACTTCTGTCAGTCCCCAGAAAGACCTGAGCCTTTCTAGGACTGGCTGTGGGTGGTTTACATGATCACCGAGGAACTCTCTCCAGGGAGTTGCCCAGCGCCGACTTTTTGCTCCATGGAGTGCTAAGTCATTTCAGTCGTGTCCGACTCTATGACCCCGTGAACTGTAGCCCAGTGATTTGTATATATAATATTGAAAAACAAGGCATTTGAAGTTTTAAGAGGAAAAGTAAAAGTGTTAGTCACTCAGTCACGTCTGACTCATTGTGACCCCATGGACTGTAGCCCGCCAGGTTCCTCTGTCCATGGGATTCTCCAGGCAAGAATACTGGAGTGGGTTGCCATGCCTTTCTCCAGGGGATCTTCCCGACCCAGGGATCGAACCCGCACCTTTTACATATCTCTAGCATCGGCAAGCAGGTTCTTTCCCACTAGCGCCACCTGGGAATCCCTGATCCATGGAGTAGGGAGTCTCAAAGAGCAGGTCTGCATGTGGTGGGGTTGCCCTTCCCCAAGTGTTGCCAAGATTCAGCATTTCTGCTGGGTGCCCAAGGGAAAGAGTGGATTCTGTGCTTAACTAAACTGGAAAGTTCCGTCTCATGGGGTTCTAAAGACTAGTCTTGGAGAGGCGCAACTATGGCATCAAGAGTGTCTGTTTTTTAGTGTCTTCAGAATTTCTGTGTGAGTGACCTGGAAGAAGCAAGGCCCCTTTAATGAACTTTAAGCACATTTTCTGTGAGGCAGGGACATTTCCTTATGCTTCATAACCTGGAAGATATCTAGGGATTAGCTGAGTGTGGATCCCCACAGCTGGTTAGAAATGAGTTCCAAGTCCCACCCAGGTCTACTGAGTCAGATCAGCATTTGAACAAGATCCTCAGGGATTTGTGTGCAGAGTCAAGTTTGAGAAGTGCTTCCCACTCCAGTGTTCTTGCCTGGGAAATCCCATGGACAGAGGAGTCTGGTGGGCTATGTCCCTGGGGTCACAAAGAGTGGGACACAACTTAGCGACTAAACAACAACAGCCCTAGGTGACGGGTCTCCTGAGTTCACTTCCAGCTCTGAGATCCACAGTTCTCCTAGATTCTCTCACTTCCAGAGGAAGAAACGTCAGTGGCTGCGGTGACTGAGGCACTGAAAGAGCCTGTCCAGAGAAACGAGGTGGAGAGAAACTTGGCATGAGGTCCCTGAATCCCATTTCTCAGTCCCCAGACTTGCCTAGTCACCACGGCCCTGAGGGTTTCTCAGCCGCGATGCTCGTGACCTTGGGGGCGCCGTCGTTCTTGGGGCCGGCCCACGTCTGCCTGCATCCCTGGCCTCGACCCACTAGGTGTCCGTAGCAGCCGTCCCCCGGTTGTGACAACCGCAAATGTCTCTGGACACCGCCAAGGTGTATGTGTTGGGGGTGGGGGGAGCACATCCCACCCCCCGCCTCCCTGCAGAAGTGAGCATTGACATTTATGAAGCCCAGACAAAGGGACCATGTTCGGTGGTGTTTTGGTGGGTTTTTCATAAAGCTGGGATGGGGGGAGTAGGGGGAAGTGCCTCGTGTCAGGCAAGGACGGGATGGGGAGTCCAAGGTCTGGGGACAGGCGTTGCTGTGCCTGGTGGCTTGGGAAGTGTGCCTCCCCCCATTTAAGCAGAAAACACAGGTGAATGGGAGAGGGACTTTGGCTTTTTTTAAGTTGTTAAAAGTTTTTTATTGGAGTATAGTTGAATTAACAATGTTGTCTTACTTTCAGATGTACAGCAAAGTGATTCGGTTATACATATGCATATATCCATTCTTTTTCGGATTCTTTTCTCATATGGTTATCACAGAATATTGAGCTTTCTGTGCTGTACAGTAAGTCTTTGTTGCTTTCAAAGAACCTAACATGGGCCACCGGCGAAGGCTATAGTCCCCTTACCTGGACCAGGTGGTGATTTTGAAGCAAGTGACTTGACTTTCAGCCAGTTCTATCCTTTTCCCTGTCCTACTTTCCCAGATATCTCCCACTTTCTACACACACACACACACACACACACACACACACACACACACACACACACACACACACACACACACACATATGCGTGTGCATGGATAGAAAACAGCTTTTTGCTCATGACATTTTGTTACAAAGATACCGACCTGCTAACTTGAAATTTTTTGTAACTTTATTAGAAGTTTAGAGAGACGGTTGGCAAACTGCAGCCCGCAGGCCAGCTCCAGCCTGCCACCTGTCTTTGTAAATAAAGTTTTATTGGCTCACAGCCATGCCCATTCATTGTGAATTGTCTGTGGCTGCTCTCAAGCCACAAAGGCAGAGTTCAGTAGTTGTAGCAGAGATTGCATAGCCTGAAAAGCCTCAAAGATTTACTATTTGGCCCTTTACAGAAAAAGCTGGCCAACTCCTGGCTTAGAGCTAATTAGGGTCACCAAACCACTGGAGAACCACCAAGAGTAATTGAACTTTCTTCCTTGCACTGGGTGGAAAACACAAAGACATGTTTTCAAAACAGAAGCAAGGAGAGGCCTGTGTGTTGGTGGAGCAACATGAATATGTTGAAAAGCTTTTCTCTCCTCCAAGTTTCTCCAAGAGATTAACTTGTGCCAGAGATATCTGTTCTGACTTAGATATTAATATAGGTATTGGTGAGCTCGGTTAAAGTTGAAATGTTTTCTGCGAGGGAAACTTAGCAGCTAGCATTTGACTGGTGCTTTGTCACTTATGAAGGTATAATTTTTTTTTTAATTTTTAAGAGTTAATTTTATTGAAGTATAGTTGATTTGGTGGTGGTTTCGTCGCTAAGTCATGTCTGACTCCATGGACCGTAGCCTGCCAGTCTCCTCTGTCCAGGCAAGAATACTGGAGTAGGTTGCTATTTCCTTCTCCAAGGGATTTTCATGACCCAGGAATCGAACCCAGGTCTCCTGCATTGCAGGCAGATTCTTTACTGACTGAGCTACGAGGGAAGCCCAGAGTTGTTTTACAATATTGCATTAATTTCTGCTGTACAACAGTGATTCAGTTATACATATATACATTCTTTTTCAGATTCTTTTCCATTATGGTTTATCACAGGATACTGAATGTAGCTCCCCATGCTATACAGTAGGATCTTATTGTTTATCCATGGTGTACATAATAGTTTGCACCCACCAATTCCAAACTCCCAGTCCACCCCTCCTGTACCCCCCCTTATCCTTTGCAATCACAAGTCTGTTCTCTAGTTCTGTGAGTCTGTTTCTGTTTTATAGATAAGTTCATTTTTGTGTGTTTGTGTTTCTTTATTTTAGAGTGCACATACAAATGATATCGTACGATATTTGTCTTTCTCTTTCTGACTTAACTTCACTTAGTATGATCATCTCTAGGTTTATCCATGTTGCTGCAAATGGCTATATTTCATTTTTTATGACCGAATAATATTCTGTTGTGTATACATACCACATCTTCTTTATCCATTGTTCTGTTAATGGACATTTAGGTTGTTTCCATGTCTTGGCTGTTGTAAATTATGCTTCTATGAACATAGGGGTGCATGTGTCCCTTTTGGGTTACAGTTTTGTCTGGGTTGATGTTCAGGAATGGGATTGCTGGATCATATGGTAATTCTGTTTTTGGTTTTCTAAGGAACTTCCGTACTGTTCTCCATAGTGATGGCACCAACTTACATTCCCACCAACAATGCAGAAGGGTTCTCGTTTCTCCACATCCTCTCCAGCATTTATTGTTTGTAGATTTTTTGATGATGGCCATTCTGATTCATGTGAGGTGGTACCTCATGGTAGTTTTGATTTGCATTTCTCTAATAATTGGTGATGTTGAGCATCTTTTCATGTGCCTTTGGGCCATCTGTATATCTACGAAGGGGTTTTAATATTTGCATTTCCCCCCTCAGTGGTTCTATGGGGTAAAAATTACTATCCCTATTGTTTAGAAGACAGAGCTGAGGCCTGGAGAGGTTAAAGCACACCAAGGTTCTGATTCAGTCCATCTTGGGTGGGCCTGGCATTAACTTGATAAATGGCTGCCAGGTATTCTGTAGTGTGGTCAAGATTGCAAAGTCCTGCCCAAGTTGCCCGAGCTTGTTGGTGGTCTGACTAGAACTCAGACTTGGTTCTTCTTGTTGACTTTCAGCCCAGGAACTTTTCCATCAATATGACGACTCACTTTAACTCAGTCTCTGAGTTGAACTGATTGGTTTAACCCAGTGATTCTCAGAGTGTGGTCCCTGGACCAACAGCATCATGATCCTCCAGCAGTTTGTTAGAAATGCACATTTTCTGCCCACGACTGGATCTAGAGAATTGGAAAGTCTGGGGACAGAACTCTGAGTTTTAACAGCTGATTCAGATGCAGGTCAAATTTGAGATCCTCTGGTCAAAGTGATGGGCAAGTTGTGTTGGAGGTAAGATGTTAAAACCAGAACACACGCCCCCTTATCCCCCACTCCCACACACCCACTCCCCCATCCCCCAAACAGGCACTGCGTGTGTGCGTGCTAAGTTACTTCAGTTGCGTCCAACTCTTCACGACCCTATGGACTGTAGAATGCCCAGCTACTGTGTCCGTGGGATTCTCCATCCAAGAATACTGAAGTGGGTTGCCACGTCCTCCTCTAGGGGATCTTCCTAATCCAGGGATCAAACCAGTGTCTCTTTTATCTCCTGCATTGGCAGGCGGGTTCTTTACCACTAGCACCACCTGGGAACAGGCACGCCTCTGGGAAATTAGCTGAGGATGTAGCCAGGCAAAATGAGTGTGAGAAGGGATGTAAAAAGTAAGAATCTATGGGTGTTTGCGGAACTAGGAAAACACCAGGATGGTGAAAGGCAAAAAAAGGTCTCACCATTGTCCTGGGTGGAGCCTCTGCTAAGCTAATGTTACTGCAAGAAGTCCTGCATTCCTTTAACGTGCTGGCAAGTCAGAGGGTGTTTTGCTTTGTTTCCTTTTTTTTTTTTTTTAAAGTTTTGAGGTTTTTCTGAATCAAGCATTTTGTGGAGATGAGCATTCTTATGTGATTACAATGAGCCCACTTCTCCTTGGAGCCAAAGTCACATTCCTTGCTTCGATTTCAGCCCAGGTGCTCCTTTTTAATTGCATTTCGTATTCAAGTGTGCAGCTACCCCCTTCCCGGAGAGGGCTGGCCCCCTAATCACTCCAGTTCTTTGGCTCCTGCAGCTGGGACTTCAAAGGCCCCAGAAGTCATATTGTAACACGAGCTCCAAAATGGAGAGGCATCGTCAGCCAGGGCTTATCAAGGGGAAGGGACACCTTTGTGTGGCACGGGACGGGGGGTGAAGAGTCCAGCGTCACTCTGTCCCTCTCGGAGCCTCTCCCTCTCCAAAGCATCACCGTTCCCGATCTGAAGAACCTCACCAAGACGTACGGAATTCAGGGCTATGCGCTGATGCCCCAGATCAAGGAGACAGACATTCATGCCCTGGGAAAGAATGTTTGTTTCAACCAAACGTTCACAAAACCAGCTGCCAACAGGAGAAGAAAAGCAGAGAGAGGGGGACTCCCGCAGACTGACATGGGAAAGTATAAACAGTGATTACAGACTCCGAGAGAGGGCTGCTGTTGGATGAAATCACATCATCTGATTTGGGTTTTGCTTTTGCAATTACTGGACCTAGAGAATGAAACTGCAGTGCATATGCTGTTTCCAGGATGGGTGGGACCGTGTGAGCTCATGATGGTTTCAAGTCTGCGCTTTGACATTCAAGTTGGACCCTAAAAGTTAACAAGAGCAGGCCTCGCTTTACGGGGTACCTTAATTTTAAGTTCCAAAGTACAGTATCTAGAAGCAGATGCAATCTCTTGTGACTTTGTTTGATTTTTCAGCCCAGAACTAACATACATAGAGTATTGATTCTGAAAGTGGGAGTTCTGAAGGTGAAAACCTGAGATTAGCTTTCTTGGTCAAATCTGTGTTTCTCAAGGTCAAGGAGTGATGTCTCCAAGATCTTTCTTCAGTGTCACTTCTAGTATGTTGTATATTGATGATAACCATTACGTGTTTTTGAAGAACAGATAAGTGCTGAAAACCTGTTCCTTACTTGTGACCTTTTAGAATAAATCAAGAAAATAATCCTGGCAGAGTTTTCTAAAGACACAGAGCATTTCCCCAGAAGAGACCCATCTGTCATTGTGTAAAATGTCATATAAAACACTCCATGTCAAAAGAAAATGGTAATTGGCTTGGTGTTTCATGGCCTGAGAAGGGCTGCTGGGTTGAGAGATTGTGAACTTGAAAAGAATGATTCTGAAAGTGCAGTCTGAAGAATCTGTGCCCTGGTGTATCTTTGATCAAACTCAACCTACAAAGAAGCGTGGCAAGTTCTAAATTCCGCAGAGACCAACAGCTCAGGAAATCCATGCCCATGGCTTTACTGAACATGTCACATCAAAGGGAAAAATTCCCTAGTGACTGGAAAGTTCTTTTGGCGTTCAGTGTTGAGAGAGAATAAAAAAGAGATTAAATTTCAGTATTTCTGGATTTGGTTAATAGATCTCTCTTTTAAATTTAAGAACTTGAAGTAATTCTCTTTACTTAGTAGAAAAATTGGGCTTCCCTGGTAGCTCAGACAGTGAAGAATCTGCCTGCAATGCAGGGGACCTGGGTTCGATCGCTGGATTGGGAAGATCCCCTGGAGGAGGGGATGGCTACCCACTCCAGCATTCTTGCCTTGAGAATTCCATGGATAAAGGAGCCTGGCAGGCTACAGTCCATGGGGTCACAAAGAGTTGGACATGACTGAACAACTAAACAGCAGTAGAAAAATTATCCAAAAGACATGTCTCATAACTGTGTCTGAAGAGTAATAAAAATAGACCTGTAAATAGAGCATTGTCATCTTTAGATAAATGGTTCCCGAAGTGGTTTTCAGCTGTGACATTCAGCATGGCTGAAATTCACCAGCACACATGCTCCCACAGGGAGACTGTTGAGTTTGTGGGCAAATCCTGACACTGCACCCTGGCTGCTTTTTTAGGGATTCAAGGAGGCTGAGGCAAAATGTTGGGGAATGATATTGAAGGAATAAGTATACTAATTTATAGTTTTTAAAAAGAGATGCTGTGCATAGATGAATACTTCATATTATTAACAAACTGCTTGGACCCCATGTCGTAGCTGTCGACACACAGCTGTGTTGGCGGATATTTGCATGCCCCTCCTGGCATGACCACAAAGGTTGCTCATGGGGCCCCATCTTGTTCCTGGAAGAATCCATTCCAGGATTCTACTTAAGGCTTACCCATAAGACAAAAGCCAGTGTCTGAAAGTTTCAGTTCTCAACTGTAAAAGGTGTTAGTCCATTTCTATCCATATAAACTTGTTGAGCATGGTGTCTGTCTGACACATGAATGCTAAAAATATGATTGTGGCAGATACAGCTGATGCCCATCAAATCCATATTCTCTTCTGGGCACACAGCTTAGACTACATTTCCCAGCATCCTTTGCAGTTAGGTGTGACCATGTGCTAGTTTTAGCCAATGGGATGTGGGCAGAAGAGAGGTCCAGAAAAATGTCCTATGTGCGATCCTCTGCAGGTTTCTACTCTGCTGGGGTGGAATGGAGATGACCTGGGATGGCCTTGGAAGCTACTGAATGACCGTGGAAGCGAACTCCCAGCTCCCTGTTTACTGGCCCAGCACTGGCACATGACTAAGAAACAAAGCTCTGTTGTATTCAGTCATTTTCCACTTTCGGGTCACTCTGATAAGGTAAATAGCCCACCTGAACTATGCAGTTATTACAGTTATAAATTCCTAGAAGAGTGGGCAGTGATGTGATAAAGTCAGCTTGTACAGCTCACAAGGTTAAATTTGTGGGAGTTTTGCCAGCAGGTTGATGTCACATTCCTAGCTTGAAATCAGCCATGGTAGGAAAATTACACCCCAGAGATCGGTGGGTACCACAGGCTAGCCATTTTTTTTTGGGGGGGGGGCTCCTTTGGAGAACATTTACCAGAACACGACTGACTAGGGATATATCTTTTTTTCCTCTTTATCTCATTCAGAAACTCATAACATAGTGCATTATATATGTGTGTGACTTACAAAGTGTGTGTGGTTGTGAATCTAGGTCAGCTTTGAATAACTCAACAGAGGACACATCCTGAGAGGATGGAAGCTGAGCCCAGTTGTTTAGTTGCTCAGTTGTGTCCAATTCTTTGTGACCCCATGGACTGTAGCCCACCAGTCTCCTCTGTCCATGGAATTCTCCAGGCAAGAATACTGGAGTGGGTTGCCATTTCCTCCTCCAGGGGATCTTCGTGACCCAGGGATCGAAGCCAGGCCTCCTGCATTGCAGGCAGATTCTTGACCTCCTGAGCCACCAGGGAAACCTTTTGAAATAGGGATATTTGAGATAATGGCTACATTTTTATGTCTTGGGTATCTTTAGAACTTTCAGGTCTTCTTTTGTTGCACCCTCCCTCCCCACCTTACCTGGTTGTCACTGGTCCACCTGGCCTGGGGCTGTCTGCTGAAGCAGGATGAGTCTGCTGCCACTCAAACACTGGGTAATGACAGGCACCAGGGAAAGTGCCAGTTGCCTTGCGCTCCTGTGAGGGAGGCTGACACCAGGACAGGGGGCTCAGTCTGGATTCTCCTACCAGCAGATCCCAAGATTCGGATTCAAGGACAAGTCATTTATTGGAAGGTGATGCTGGGAAACAGCATAAAAGAGCAGGAAGAGGTGAGGCAGAGAGGGAGAGGTGGCCAGCTAAGGGTGTGTTATCCAGTGAGTCGCCTCTGTGGGCAGCTGGAGACGTGGGTGACAATGCAGACCACACACCCCAGAGTTCTCGCTGCAAAGGGACAAGGACTGGGGTATCTGTCAGCTCTCTCTGGTCATCGACATGTCTAGGATGCCCGTAACCTGTCCGGATAGTCAGCTTGCCTCTGTTCTTTCCCCAGCTGGCCCCTGAGAATCTCTGTACTCTTTGCTTTACCAGAGGTAAGCCAACTCACTTATTTTGACCTCTCTGTCTAGACTTCCTGTGTTTTCTCTTGGCTGCCCTTGACCATGACTTTGATCATATATGCACCCTGACCTCTGTATGCATTCAGTCCCTTCAGTGCCTTTATGTATAACAAGAATGATCAAAAGAATGATTTGAATCACTCTTAAAAATGACAGAACTGGAGAGTTCTCTTACAATCTACCATAATTATAGTCATCTTGGATTAGATGTGTATGTCATTAGAATTTCTTCACTCTGGTAGATGCAAAAATTGTCCCCCAAATATGTCCACATTGTAGTCCCTAGAACCTATGAATATTTTTTACCCTCTATGGGAAAAAGGACTTTAAAGGTGTGATTCATTTAAGGACGTGAGATGCAGAGATGATTCTGGATTTTCTGAGTGGGCTCATAAAGGCTCTTATAAGAGGGAGACAGGACTATCACAGTCAGAGAGGATGATACATGATGGAAGCAGATTAGTTATGTATGACCAGGAGCCAAGGAATGTGGGCAGCCCTTGAGTCAGTTCCGTCGCTCAGTCGTGTCCGACTCTTTGTGACCCCATGAATCGCAGCACACCAGGCCTCCCTATCCATCACCAACTCCCGGAGTTTACCCAAACTCATGTCCATCGAGTCGGTGATGCCATCCAGCCATCTCATCCTCTGTCGTCCCCTTTTCCTCCTGCCCCCAATCCTTCCCAGCATCAGAGTTTTTTCCAATGAGTCAACTCTTCGCATCAGGTGGCCAAAGTATTGGAGTTTCAGCTTCAACATCAGTCCTTCCAATGAACACCCAGGATTGATCTCCTTTAGGATGGATTGATTGGATCTCCTTGCAGTCCAAGGGACTCTCAAGAGTCTTCTCCAACACCACAGTTCAAAAGCATCAATTCTTCGACACTCAGCTTTCTTCACCATCCAACTCTCACATCCATACATGACCACTGGAAAAACCATAGCCTTGACTAGATGGACCTTTATCGACAAAGTAATGTCCCTGCTTTTTAATATGCTGTCTAGGTTGGTCATAACTTTCCTTCCAAGGAGCAAGCGTCTTTTAATTTCATGGCTGCAATCACCATCTGCAGTGATTTTGGAGCCCCCCAAAATAAAGTCTGCCACTGTTTCCACTGTTTCCCCATCTATTTCCCATGAAGTGATGGGACCGGATGCCATGATGTTAGTTTTCTGAATGTTGAGCTTTAAGCCAGCTTTTTCACTCTCCTCTTTCACTTTTATCAAGAGGCTCTTTAATTCTTCACTTTCTGCCATAAGGGTGGTGTCACCTGCATATCTGAGGTTATTGATATTTCTCCTGGCAATCTTGATTCCAGCTTGTGCTTCCAGCCCAGCATTTCTCATGATGTACTCTTCATATAAGTTAAATAAGCAGGGTGACAATATACAGCCTTGACGTACTGCTTTTCCTATTTGGAACCAGTCTGTTGTTCCATGTCTAGTTCTAATAGTTGCTTCCTGACCTGCATACAGGTTTCTCAAGAGACAGGTCAGGTGGTCTGGTATTCCCATCTCTTTCAGAATTTTCCACAGTTTATTGTGATCCACACAGTCCAAGGCTTTGGCGTAGTCGATAAAGCAGAAATAGATGTTTTTCTGGAACTCTCTTGCTTTTTCGATGATTCATTGGATGTTGGCAATTTGATCTCTGGTTCCTTTGAAGGTGGAAAATACAAGGAATACCATAAGACCCATGTGGACTTCTGCTGTATAGAACTATAGGACAATACACTTATGTTGCTCTGTTTGTGATAATTTGTTATAACACCAAGAGGAAACTAATATACCCACATGTGCTCAGTTGCTCAGTCATGTCTGACCCTTTGCGACCCCATGGACTGTAGTGCATAAGGCTCCTCTGTCCATGGGATTTCCCAGGCAAGAATACTGGAGTGGGTTGCCATTTCGTTATTCCAGGGATCTTCTTGATGCAGAGATCGAACCTGTGCCTCCTGCATTGGCAGGCAGACTCTTTACCACTGAGCCACCTGCGAAGCCAATATACCCACATAAGTCAAGTTTTAAAAATTTGTATTCTTAAATCGCTTTGGGAATCCAACATAATTGTGATGTTGGGCCATCTATCTTCAGTTATTTTTCAGAATCTGCTTTGTGGGTTAACTGATGAAATCAAGGTCAGGGTTGGCTATCACTCATCGGCTGAGGCGTCTCAGAGCAGAGCCCCTGACCTTGCACGCAGGTAAGTTAGCCATTGTCAGGAGGGAAATTGCCTGGTGATGGTGGCTGCTGATTGCCGTCCAGGTGTTTCTGGATTAACTGCTGCTTTTGATTGAAAATTCTCTGCCCAAGTGCTCTGGCTGCTTGTAATCCTGTGTTTTTGCAGCTCTGAGCCTCTTGTACGGTCTTCCAAGCAACAGTAACTTTTATGTTCTCACCAAACTGGTTGGCTAATTCAGAAATGGGCTTCATTCTAATTAATAATCGCAAGTATTTCCTTAACACTTGACCCATCAAGCTTCAGGTTGAGCACTTTTTAAGATCATTACGTTTTTGACTACTCACTCTGAGCTGAGTCCCCTATGGCCGCCCCCACTTGCACAGACTGTACAGACGAGGATGCGGGGCTCTGGGTAACTCATTAAACTAGCGTGTGGCAGAACCCACCTTCGAAAGCAGGCGGCTTGATCTCAAGCCCACACTTCTAACCAGCACTGATACTGTATGTCACCCTTTTTTTGGAAACGGCTCAAGTTTGTTCTTGGCAACAGAGAAGTCAGCATCTTGCCTCAGCTAGTGGTAGAACAGGCCATGAGTCAGTCAAGGCAGCCCTTTGGGAACTGTTTCACTGGCTCCCGGAGATGTGTTTTTGTGAAAGGAGGGGGTTCCTGGGGTTTGATGGATGCTGAATTTCACCTTCCACCTCGCCAAGAAGTGAAGGTTCCAGGTCTCTTAATGTTTTGTGGTCAAAATGGGTTACAATTGTACAGTGCATAGAATTCTACCCAATTCTCTGTAATCTATATGGGAAAAGAATCTAAAAAAGAGTGGATATATGTATAACTGATTTATTTTTCTGTATACCTGAAACTAACACAACATTGTGAAATCAACTATACTCCAATGAAAATTTAAAAAGAGAAAAAAAAAGTATTCTTGCTTGAGTCCAATGGTGATTCACAGAGAATGTCTGAGCAACAAAAGAAGCACTGTGCTGCTCCTTCTGCATCTCCAGTCCCTCCATCCAGGTATTGTCTGCATTTGCCTGGCATGTTGGTGGTCTCTACCTGGGCACTGTTTCTACGATGCCTGAGTAGCATTTATGGACTCAGGAATCCCTTGCTTTTAGATGGCACGATCCCTTCCCTTTCGGTTCTAGAATGTGTCATGCTAGCACAGTGAGTCTCAACCAGGGGCAGTTTTGTTCCTCAGGAGACACCTGACTATGTTGGGAAGTATTTTTTTTTTCCCATTTCATTTTTTTAGTCTTTACTGAATTTGTTAAAAATATTGCTTCTATTTTTTATGTTTTGTTTTCTTTTGGTCATGAGGTGTGTGGGATCTTAGCTCCCTGACCAGGGATCGAACCTGCACCCCTGGCATTGTAGGTGAAGTCTTAACTGCCGGACCACCAAGAGAAGTTCCGGGAGGTAGTTTTGATTGTCACAACTGAAGGACACTGCTACTGGCCTCTAATAAGTTATATTCATTTCCTGATGCTGCTGTATCAAACTCCCACAAACCAGGTGG
The DNA here is from genome assembly GCA_024291935.2 of Okapia johnstoni. Taxonomy (NCBI): domain Eukaryota; kingdom Metazoa; phylum Chordata; class Mammalia; order Artiodactyla; family Giraffidae; genus Okapia; species Okapia johnstoni. Next base: position 6,416,290 of record CM044305.1, read on the forward strand.
CTTAAAAGAATAGAAATGTCCTGTCTCACATTTCTGGAGGCCAGGAGTCCAAAAGATGTCTGCAGCATTGATCCCTTCTGGAGACTGAGGGAGACTTCTGTTCAGGCCTCTGTCCCAGGCTCGGGTGGCCACATCACTGCAGTCCCTGCCTCCAGCTTCCTGGGGCCTTCCCCTCTATATCTCTGTGCCTCAAATCCCCCTTTCCTTTCTCTCATAAGGACACTCGTCAGTGGATTTAAGGCCCACCCTAAATCCAGGATGATCTTATCTCGAGAGCCTTAACTTAACATCTGCGAAGACCCTATTGCCCAGCACAGTCCCAGTCACAGGTGCTGGGGCTGTGGACTTGGACATATGTTTTAAGGGGGCATGGTTCAACCCGTGACAGGAGTAGAGGCTGGGGAAGCTGAGAACCAGGCTGCGATGCACAGGACAGCCCCCACCACAGAGAGGCTGAGAAGCCTTGCTCTGTCATGTGCGAGAAGTTTGCTTGTGGCAGAGAATACCTTTCAGCATGTACCCCATCCTTTGACAGCTGTCATGTGTGGTGTGACTCAGCTGGGCTATGCGATCAGATGCCAGCTATCACCGCCCAGTTCATTTTCAATGGGTGGAGGCCACTCGTGCTCAGCAGATGGCTGTCAAATACCCACGAGAACCAAGTGTTACTTGCTCAGTCGTGTCCGACTCTTTGTGGCCCCATGGACTGTAGCCTGCCAGGCTGCTCTGTCCATGGGATTTTGCAGGCAAGAATACTGGAGTGGCTTGCCATTTTAGTATGCAAATGACAAGAAAGGTAAGAGAGTAATGCATTGCTCAGAAGTGTGTATATTCTGGTGTAGACATAATCTGGTTTGTGCCTCTCTGCTGAACACCTATGAAGAACCTCTGATTTCCCAGTGTAGGCACCCAAGGCTTCCCCCTCTCCAGCCCCCTCCTCACTGTCATGATTTATCTTTCGGAGAAGACATTTTATGGAAATTTGTGTCAGTGGTCTCAACCTTTTTCTGTAAGGGAATAATAAATCTTCCTGATTTGCAGGTCAGGGGGCAAAGCGGAGCCTCTTCTGCAAGTTTTCATAGAACAAGAGAGAGTTCTGCCATGCCCCCCTCCATCGGCCCAGGTGGCTGGTCTTGAGTGCTGGGCAAGTTCATGTCCAATTGCCATCTGCTGGAGCCCTCCAGTGGCTGAGTGGTCTGCCCTTGCTTTGGGGCCTGAGGCTGGAGGGAGCAGGAGCTCGGTGTGGGGAGAAGGGCATGCCCTCTAATCAGTTTCATTCTCTGCCTCAGGGACCCCCAGGCCCCAGCACACTCCTCTCTCCTGGACATCTGAGTCATCTTAACCCAGACTCCTGGCTGGAGGCCTGGGCTGCTCACCGCCCAGTAGTTGCCCATAGCTGTGGCCCCAGTTTGTAAGTGGTGACCAGCATGGACCCAGAGTCAGGTTCTGGGTGCAGAGGAGGGAGTAGGGGTGGAGGGTGACACCCAGGCTGGTCTCTAGGTTCTCAGCTGTCAGCCTGTTCCAGCCACATCTGCAGCCCACACAACACAGGCAGAGTAGATGAGTGTGTGTGTGTCTGGGGGCGGGGCGGGGGGTGGATTGGGTCCACGGGCCATCCTTGGCCAGTCTCTGGTTTGACCTTATGGCAGATACTTTTCTGCCAGATGGCAGGACTCTTCTTTGGCTTGACCAACTGCTTACCTCATTTGCAAGTTCATGATGTTGAGAGCAGTGAGGACCATCTGACACCCCTGCGCTAAGCCAGTCCTCAGGTTTTTAAAGATAATGTGAGGAGGCTCAGGAAGACAGGAGATGCAAAGCCTCTCTTTGCAAATGAGTGTGCGACCCAGGAGACCCCCCGTATCAGGGCGGTGAATGGAATGTTTTTGCCTTTTGACGTTTAACCTCTCTTCTCCTTCTAATCCCCCAGTTATCTCATTGGAGTAAATATTCCTGGAAAAATGCAGGCGCTAGGGGTCAGGTTCTATTTCATCTTGTGATAGGTATTGGGTTGGCCAAAAAGTTCACTAAGGTTTTTCCATAAGCTGTTACGGGAAAACCCAAATGAACTTTTGGGGAAACCCAATAGTTTAGTTTGGGCAACTAATATTTGAGGAATGGTGACTGATAAATTTATCTTGTTTTTTACTGGATAGTCCTCAAAGGCACATGTTAGAAGCAGTATGTTTGGAAAGAAAGAGCAGAAAATTCTGCCATCTGAGGTTGTAAATGTCATTATGAAGCGTGTGTTGCGTGCACTAGCCACCTGGCATTTGCAATATGGGCGCACTGGTTAAGATAAAATGCCTTCCTACTCAAGGCCCCAGAAAATTGTCTGCTATCATAGTAGCGACTACTGTCTGTCAGCAAGTATCCTTTCCTCCCTTAGAAACTTCATTAAGATGCCTTCTCAACAATCAGTTGTCACCTCCCATTTTACTCAGCTAACCTCATACTGTATTGTCATTCTGACACACACTTCCCAAGCCTCTCTAAGCCAAGTTCAGTCAGGTTTCTGGAATGTCAGCTCTCTCCCCAGCCCCTCTTCAGTTCCCCTTTGATGCAGTTTGAGCATGATTGCAAAGCCCAGGTACCTTGCTGAGTCCTCAATTGTGCACAAATTCAGAACTAAGTAAATTTCAGGCCTGCTGCTCGGCCATGGAAGTGATCAGCCACCACCAGAAATGGAGAGGTTTTTAATGGAAAAATGAGAAATCAAAGATAACAAGTGAGAGATTTATGCCTAGAAAAGAAGGCATAAATTGGTTCTCTGCCCTCCAAACTGCACCTCTGCCCCAGTCAATCATCTGTGATCTCATCTGTGCTGACAAGGGAGCTGTCTTGGAGCCTCAATACTCAGAGATGCGGTTGAAGATGGAGACTTGTTTTCATCTCCTCATCCTTGTGATGCCCCAGATGAATGGAGTCCATCTGAGAGGAAGGGGGCCCTCAGTGAGGGCTCTGCTGCCTCCTGGGTCATTCTTTATCTTCTGCAGCACCTGAAATTCTGCTGCTGAGCTTTCCTCTGGGCCTGTAACATACCTGTAATGTTGGGGAGACCAACAGTGAACACTGTCCTCCTCCAGTCTGTAAATATGGGCTTGTAGGCTCCAGCCTCGATCCTCCCCTTGGTCAAGATATTTCAGCAACCTCATCCAGGCTCTTGGTTTTGATCATCCCTCACTAGTGTCTGGCCTTGACCTTCTCAGGTACTCCAGATTGTCTTCTCTGCCTTCCCGATCGGGTGCAGCTGAGGTCTCCCAGGCACTTCAGGCTCAAGGTGCTGTCTATAAGAGAAACACTTTAGATGCAGAACACTGAAAGCTTGCAAGGTTTGACATCTGCTCTTATTTGGGAGGAGATGGATGAGAAGGAGTCAGTGATGATGCTTTGTCTTCCTGGAGCTGACTGGGAATATGGAGAGTACCGGGAAGATGGATGTGGTGGTGCTATAACGGGGGTGATAAGTGACTTAGAAGAAGAGAATAGGGTTGTGGGACTGAGTTCTTTTTTATTGCAAATCACAGACTCAACTCAAACTAGCTTAAACACACACACACAACAAAGAAAGAAAAAGAAAAAAGAAACTATAGTTTTATTGACTCAAGGAATTGAGAAGTCCAAGGAAGTGATTTCAGGAATAGCTGGATCCAGGTGCTCCCATACTGTTATCTGTCATAAGCTAGGTTCCTCCATAAAAGAACCTAAGACAAAGGCTTGTGTCCCAGTGGTCTATTTGGGAGCAGCATTGGAAAGAGAAGGCAGCAAAAGATGCCTGGCAGGATGGGAAACTGGAGCTTGAGTTGTAGGATCTTCAGGAGAGCCTTCTGGGGCATCTCAGGACTGTCCTTCCCGGAGACAGAAGAGGGAGGCATGGATTCATTGGCACTCTCCTGAATTCATCAAGCATGGCCCATGGGTGTTGACTCCTCTCACATTGATGGGTGGTGCATGGGAGTGCTGAGCAGCTCCCACAGGTGTCCCACCAGAAAGAAGCCTCAGGGGAGAAAGTGAACTCAGTGCAGCCACAGGGAAGTCTGAGCGTGGCACATATCACAGATTCTGTCTTCATATGCTGGACGAAGCCTGCACAAAACTGATCTCGTTAGCAGTGGCTGAAGTAAGGACAGAGGCCAAGAGGATCGGAAGTGGCTCAGACAGGTGTCTCCCTCACATCAGTGTGTCTCCACCTCCCTGTCTCTTGTGCCATCTCTCGATTGTGTTTGCTTCTGCGTGATCCTCTGATAGGCTTATCCGTGTGGTGACAAGATGCCCCCCAGAAGCAGTAAGCTGCCATGGTCCTTAGAGTTCATCCCTGCAGAGAAAAAGAGGGAGACCCTCGCTGCCTTCTGCCTAATGTTCAAAAACTTATTCTGATCGTCCTTCTGTGGGGCATGTGCTCATCCCCGTGATCAAGAAAGCAAAGGGTCTCAACTCGTTGCCTTGCTAGAATGACATGGAGTTGGGCGTGGGGCTGGGTCCCAGGGGAGGGGTAGCTGGCTCTGGCAGACATGGGGTTGTGCTGCCCAGATCTTTCTTCCAGCTTCAGGAAAAAGCTAGTGATGAGTTGCAGAGTCTGTTTGGCCGACTGGCTCCACTTTGGAGCCATGGTCATGCTCTTCCACGGACAGTCCCTGGCCAAGGCCTGAACAAGGCAGTGCTACAAAGACCCTAGCCATTTCTTCCCAATGCTGGCTCCTCTAAGGGTGGTTTTTGCTTTGGAGCTCGCTGTCAGATTGATGGAGACATTGTCAGGTCAGTATCATAGTCTGGCATCTTCTTCTGCCCCATCCCTCCTCCTCCCTATTTTCCTTCAGACATTCTTCTCCAATACATCTTTTGCGTTTCTAAATCCGTCTTGGTGCCTGCTTCCTGGAGAACTCAGCTGGCACATGGGCAGATGAAGAAGCAATCAATGTTCTTTAAAGGGATGGAAGACCTTGAAGGATAGGGAGGGAGGAGGGAGGTGAGAACCTTAAACTTTTGAGTGGGTACAACAAAAGACTTCTGATTACCACCTTGTTGGTGCTTCTTTTCAAAACCACTTCCAAGGACTTCCCTGGTGATCCAATGGTTAGGAGTCGACCTACCAGTGCAGGGGACATGGGTTCAATCCCTGGTCTGGAAAGATCCCGTGTACCGAGGGGCAGCTAAGCCCTTGCACCGTATCTACTGAGCCCATGCTGTGTAACAAGAGAAGCCACCACTAGAAGCATGTGCACTGCAGTTATAAAGTAGTTCCTGCTTGCTGCAACTAGAGAAAGCATGCACAAAGCAGTGAAGACTCAACACAGCCAAAAAAAAAAAAAAAAGATACCGCCCTCCACCACCAAAGCAAATAAAAATAATACTGTTAAAAAATATACAAGCAAAACCACTTCCAAGGTGACCTATGTCTCTCCCTGACACTTGCCCTGGAAATATAAGGCAGACCTGGATTTGAAAGCTATGCCTATAGCTTTGGGTGGGCCACCAACCGCAGGGTGTAGACTTTACTTCGATGAGGCCATGGCCTGCATCAAGGCGGGGTGATGAACATAGAGAGCAAAGAGATGGCCTGCCCATCCACATTCTTTGGGGCAGCCTGAATAGCCACGGCCACTTCTCTTGGAGGCACTGACCCTAGGTAGAATCTGAGGTGAGACCACACGAATTCCATAGAGAATCTTCCATGTGAGTTGCCTTCTGCCAGCAGGCACAGTATGGAAAGGGTTGGGTTCTTTTGTTTGGGGTTGACTTTAGTCTTGCTAAACTGGAAATCCAAGGTCAAAGGAAGAGTCAGGAAACAGGGTATTACCCTAGACTTGATTGTCATCAGTTCTCTAAGACCACTCTGTCTAATGTGTCTCCAGATACCTAGTTTGCACATCACTGGCCTTGGGATTAAAAAGCAGGAGTGAATGGGAAGGTGGCACATAACATTATGGGTCTATAAATGGCCATCGGAAGCCAGCCAACTAAAAGGCACGAATTCCAAGTCATGTGGTCTGAAAAAAAATGCAGCTGCAGTTGCTGCTATTTTCACTGGCAGGCAAACAAAAATGATCAAAATCCTTACTTTTCTGAGTGGCTGAGAATCATAATACATTCCCATAGTGACTTCTCGTGACCTGCGTTCGAGGGAACAGAATAGAAGCTCTGCTTCACCCATCTGACTTCTAATTACTGAGATTTGATGTGAATACAAATAATAGTGGTTTTCTGTGGAACATTCAGCATGGAAACCCAGTGCGAGTCAGTGGCGGTATCCTGAAACTTCCCATGGCCTCAAGGGGCAAATTGAAGGCAAATGCTATTACAGGCATGTCTGTAGCCGGGTAAATTTAACAAGCAAAGGGCTATATAATTGCTACTTTGTAGTTGATAATTGAGCTCTTTTTGTGTCCATTCCGTTAAATCATAAACTATAACCGAGGTGAGTGACTTCATTGTACTAAGTGTCTGTGTGTACATCCAGGAAGGGGCTGTGACTGGTGTTGCCAGAGCCAGGAGAGAGATGACATGAGCTGATGGACTGACAGCTTAGGCAATGCAGGGGCTCACCATGTTCTGGGTTTTCAAGGACAGAAAGTCTATCTTATCAATGTCGTCAACGATATTGAGCTCTTGAGAATTGAGAATCAAGCTAGCCAATCACCTGAGAGACTGAGATAACACAGAACACAAATGCCAGCTCTAATGGGTGCTGGGCTGGGGTATCGGTGCCAGCCTTCCTGATGCCTTCTGTCCTGGTATCCAGACATGTGGGGAGTTGGCTTAGAAATCGGAAGACTGGGTGGATGACAAGAAATTAGGATCAAGGCTAGTGGATTGTCAAGGTTACTCTATCCAGGTCGTGGTGATTCTGTTAAACCACTCAACTCTCTCCCTAGTATTTATCTCTAAGAATAAGAGCATTTGCACTTGTCAGATTCAGTGCCCTCTTCTCTCGTGGATAAACATTGCTGTATTTTGCTTCTGTTAGGTGGTGCTAGTGGTAAAGAATCCACCTGCCAGTGCAGGAGATGTAAGAGGCATGATTTGATCCCTGGGTTGGGAAGATCCCCTGGAGGAGGGCATAGCAACCCACTCCAGTATTCTTGCCTGAAGAATCCCATGGACAGAGGAGCCTGGCAGGCTACAGTCCATAGGGTCCCAAAGAGTTGGACACGACTGAAGCAACTTAGCACACATGTAAACATACACATTTTTCTAGTCTACAGGTAGACTAGTACCATCTAACCTTAAAAAAATAGCCTTTCTTTAAAAAGAATATCAGTACAATTCAGTTCAGTTGCTTAGTCGTGTCTGATTCTTGGCGACCCCATGGACTGCAGCACGCCAGGCTTCCCTGTCCATCACCAACTTCTGGAGCTTGCTCAAACTCATGCCTATCAAGTTGGTGATGCCATCCAACCATCTCATCCTCTGTCGTCTCCTTCTTCTCCTGCCTTCAATCTTTCCCAGCATCAGGGTCTTTTCCAATGAGTCAGCTCTTTCCATCAGATAGCCAAAGTATTGGAGTTTCAGCTTCAGCATCAGTCCTTCCAATGAATATTCAGGACTGATTTCCTTCAGGAAGGACTGGTTTGATCTCCTTGCAGTCCAAGGGAATCTCAAGAGTCTTCTCCAACACCACAGTTCAAAAGCATCAATTCTTCAGTTCTCAGCCTATTTTATGGTCCATCTTTCACATCCATACATGACTACTGGAAAAACCATAGCTTTGATTATACAGTAATGTTGGCAAAGTAATGTCTCTGCTTTTCAATATTCTGTCTAGGTTGGTCATAGCTTTTCTTCCAAGGAGCAAGTGTCTTTTAATTTCATGGCTGCAGTCACCATCTGCAGTGATTTTGGAGCCCAAGAAAATAAAGTCTGTCACTGTTTCCATTGTTTCTCCATCTATTTGCCATGAAATGATGGCATCGGATGCCATGATTTTAGCTTTTTGAATGTTGAGTTTTAAGCCAGCTTTTTCACTCTCCTCTTTCACTTTCATCAAGAGGCTCTTTAGTTCTTCTTCACTTTCTGCCATAAGGGTGGTGTCATCTGCGTGCCTGAGGTTATTGATATTTCTCCGGGCAATCTTGATTCCAGCTTGTGCTTTATCCAGCCCAGCATTTCACATGATGTACTCTGTATATAAGTTAAATAAGCTAGGCGGCAATATACAGTCTTGACGTACTCCTTTCCCAATTTGGAACCAGTCTGTTCCATGTCCAGTTCTAACTGTTGCTTCCTGACCTGCATGCAGATTTCTCAGGAGGCAGGTCAAGTGGTCTGGTATTCCCATCTCTTTCAGAATTTTCCACAGTTTGCTGTGATCTACACAGTCAAAGGCTTTGGTGTAGTCAATGAAGCAGAAGTAGATGTTTTTCTGGAATTCTCTTGCTTTTTCTGTAATCCAATTGATGTAAAAAGAATATAACACAGTGGAATAGTTTACAATTACCTTCTAGACCTGCCTCTCTAAGTTGAGGGTGGTATAATTCTGATCTTAACTGGGATCGGGGCAAACTCTTACTAGTCCTAGTCAATGGTTTTTGAAAGTGTTGGGATGGACATTTCAAAACAGAGAGAGGTAAGCAAAGAAAAAGAAGTGTTTTTCTCTCATTTCTTTTTTCCATGACAGTATCAAGTAATAATCATATATTAAACATATGTGGTGTTTTAGCCTCGTATCAGTGCGAGTTTCTTTGTCTTTCAAATTTTGGAGCTGGGTATGCTCATCCCAAGATTGTGGATGGGGAAAATGGAGCCATGCCCAGTGACTTTATTTCATCTTGGGGCAGAAATGATGAGAACTGATGTTTTCTGCTTACAATTTACTCTTCTCGTTGGAAGGTTTTCTCTCATAGGATCATTAAGTTAAGTTCCTAACTTTGGAAGAGGAAGTTCTAGCTTAGGAATTTATACTTGTATCTGCAATTCTCTTCCCTTTTTGCAGCATGTCTAAATTATATTTGGGGTTGAAACAAGAGTCTGGCAGCATCTTGCCTTATTTACAAAAGTATCAATTTTAGGTATCCCTTCTTTTCCCAGGTGAAGGAAAAATTGACATACTGCCAGTGACCAGAAGCACCCATGCCTTTTAATCTCAAGATTAGCCAGTGATTTTCCAGGGCCTCAGGGTCTTCATGGATCTCTGGATATCTCCCAGACTCTTCAGTCACCCATTTATACACATGTTGCTGATTCTTAATTGCATCCAAAATTTGTTTAACTTTTCAGAACTAATTTTATTCCTCTTATATGGCAAAGATGGTTAGTCATCAAAGTTACAATGTGCTCCCCAATATTTATCAGGCTTTTGTGAAAAGGGGGCCATCTGACAACTTCTAGTGAGTGAACTGGATGTGAAAAAGCCATGTGTCACTTATGGGCCAAGGAAATGAAGAGTTGGCCTGTACGTGCCACATCCCTATGTTTCCCAAGCATGGCAACATTGGAATTCACAGATTATGATTGGCAGCATGGAGGAAACTTGGATACCTGTGTCACCACATGGAAGTGAGCTCTGGCCAACTTTCTCTGGACTTCTCGTAAGTGAGAAGTAAACTTACATTGTGCTAAGCATGTGAAATATTTATTACCGCAGCACAACCAATCCTATACTGACTAAACTTCATCTCCACCTTCTTATAAAAATATACATGGTATTTTCTGTGAATTGATCATAAATATATTTGAAGTATGGTGATCTCAGCCTCAGATATCTGAAGAATCAAAACAGGTTAGGTGGAAAAACCTTCTAGTTAAACTCCTTTAGGACTCTAAGTAAACAAGTAAACAAAAATGAACTGGCAAATACAAACTCAAGTTTTCTACTCAAATAATGTCTTCTTTCAAACTACCCAGGAGCCCTATGTAGTTCTTCCGTGCAAAACGTTGCTTCTTCAGGGACATTAAGTTATTTTTAAGATGGATCAGAGTTGGCTTGAAAGTAGTGTTGAGGAGTATCTCTGGTGGGGCAGGGATGGAGAGGACTGAGGAAAAATCATGCTTTTGCCAGAGCTTTCTGTATTCATGTCCCTTATCATCTGTCTTTCATTCTTTAGGTACTGGGCTATAATTGACTGTCTGATAGCCAGACAGTGCGTGGGTTAGGATACTGGTAACACACACACACACACACTATCAAGAGTGGCCAGAAATTATTCTTTTGACCTTTATTTCAGTTGACATTGGGAAAGGAAATGGAGTTTCTCTCATATCTTCCAGGGCTTAGAGTGTTAAAGTTCTTTAGAAGAACACTGCTTAGGTGTTTCTTCAGAATTATATCACATATCAGTCTTCTCAAATGGCTGCTAATAGGCATTAAATGCAAATTCAGCATTTTTTTCAGTAATGGGAGTTATGTACAATTTATAAAGGTAGGGATGGGTAAGTAAGAGTTTGTGGCAGAGTTCAACTATTTAATCTCCAAACTGTCTTCCTTTCTTTCTATGGCATAAGCTTGACAGCATTTCCCAGATTTCCTTGGAGTTAGATGAAGTGTTGTAAGCCATCTCTGGGCCTGGCCCATCTAGTTTCCTTGTTATTTCCTACACTTTCTCTTTCCCTGAGGGATGATCTAACACAGAGCTTCTAATGGGGGGCTTTAAGATCCCCAGGGATGTTAGTGCCATTAGATGGAAGGAACTTGGGTCCTAGAATAACTGTGTGGAGCAGAGCCTGCCTGATGGGCTGCACTGAACTGTGATATGCCTGAGAAATAAACCTTTAAATTAATGTGAGACCACCGAGATCTGGGAGTTGCTCACTGTGGTAGTTAGCCTATCTGACTAATACAAACCTCTTGTATTGATACAATACAGACCAGTCACAGTTTATTCTTCCCTAAGAAATGTTCACTGTATGCAGCCCTTTAGGTTCCCTAAACTCCTCTGCTAAAGTGCAAGGGTTAGAGGAGTACCACGGAGGGTTTCTACCTTTGTGAAGAATTTCCAGATGCATCCTTCCAAATCACCATTGATTATTTCCTCTGTCCTGACAACATAATAAGAAAATTTACCTCTCTGATGTCACCTGTCACATAGTACTGAAATTTTCTGTCAGTGGTTTAACTTGACAGCCTTAGGCAAAGGGTGGATTTATTTCCTCCGAATAAGTGGGGAACAAACTCTCCAAAGATGGGCACCATCAATTCCCACCCTCCCTATACACACATGCTGCTCCACCCATCAAGGGTGGAGTCTATTTCCCTTCCCTGGTATCTGAACTATGGCACTGTGACTTGCTTTACCCAATGGAATGTCAAGGATATGACATTCTAGGAGTTCTGAGCCCCAGCCTTAAAAGGAATGGCAGCTTTAATGTCCACCCTTTGGGAAACCAGCTGCCATTTGAGAAATTTGACTATCCTGAGACCCCCATGCTGTGAGCAAGCCCAAGGCAACCATGTGGAGAGCCAGCTAAGGCATCAAATATGAGTAAAAGCTTTGTGACCCAGCTAACTCAGATCCTGATGAATACAGCTGAGTGAGAGACTCCAGCCAAGGCCAGAAGAACCACCAGCTGAGCCCAATCAGCTCACAGATCTTGCAAAAATTGTTAGTTTAAGCCACAAAGTTTGGAGTGGACTGTTACACAGCGGCAGATAACTGGAACAGGAGGGACTCTACATGTAAGGTTCTGACTGGTTAAGGAAAACTTGTGAAGTCTCCCATTTGATTTTCATTGTTAAGCCATGAAGGTGGAAACATGGCTTTCAAAGAGGTCTGAGAAAGACTGTCATGGTCAGAGGCATACAGTGGCCACTTTTCCATACTCATACTTGAGCCTTGGCAAATATTTCTTCAACAGAAGGTTTTTATTTTTATTTTTTTTCTTTTTTCTTTTTCTTTCTTTTTTTTTTTTTATTTATTTTAGTTGGGGGCTAATTACTTTACAATATTGTAGTAGTTTTTGCCATACACTGACATGAATCAGCCATGGGTTCACATGTGCTCCCCCTCCAGAACCCTCCTCCCACCTCCCTCCCCTTCCCATCCCTCTGTGTCATCCCAATGCTCCATCCCTGAGCATCCGTCCCATGCATAGAACATATGGAATGGTGTTCCACTTCGCATATGACAATATACATGTTTCAATGTTATTGTCCCAGAACGTCCCACCCTCACCTTCTTCCTCAGAGTCCACAGGACTGTTCTATGCATCTGTGTCTCTTATTCTGTCTCACATATAGGGTTACCATTACCATCTTTCAAATTCCATATATATGCATCGGTATACTGTATTGGTGCTTTTCTTTCTGGCTTACTTCACTCTGTATAATGGGCTCCAGTTTCATCCATCTCAATAGAACCGATTCAAATGTATTTTTTTAATGGCTGAGTAATATTCCATTGTGTATATGTACCACAGCTTCCTTATCCATTCGTCTGCCGATGGACATCTAGGTTGCTTCCATGTCCTGGCTATTGTAAACAGTGCCAACAGAAGGTTTTTAAATGAAAGTAATTCTCATGTACCTCTCTGTTCCCTATCTTAGGCCATAGCTTTTTCAGGGGTGATCATCATCTGGGCAGAGAACAGTGCTTCTTCAAGGTTGCAGGCTTCAAATGTTTATCGACTGAGTTAATTCTGGGCTTGGAGGGGGCCTCATCCTTTCAGAGGATAAGAATGTGATGAGGATGAGCACTTGCCTTACCCCTCACGTCTCACCCAAAGGTCAAAGGAAGCATCTAAGAGAAGAAAGCTTCAGTGCATCTAGATGGTTGCAGTAAATCAATAAATACTCCACTCTTTGTTGCAAAAAAGAATTCAGTTGCCACTCAATAGGAGAAGAAAGAAGTTCCTTATCATTAGGCCAAAAAAGCACTATGTGAGGATAAAGATAAATCAAGTTGCATTTGAAACACTCTTTATTGCTCTCAGGGTCCTTTTCTAGAGTCATGATTTAGCACTCACTGTAGACAGGGCAGTGACCTCTAGGGACAAATAACAGCAGAGATCGCCCTGAACTAGGAAAAGCAGATGTGAAATGGAGCACATCTGGGAAGAAATAAACCTGATGGAGATAAAATACGCAAGGGCTGTTGCTCACCTGTTTTCCCTCGTGCTTGGGTATGGTTATTTTGGCTTTAATAGCCAGGGAGAGCTTGTTCAATTTATATATGGATTTACAACAAAGCAAGAGGGATTCTTTAACCTGGACTTTATGAAGATAATAAAAGTTTTTACCTGAGATGAGATGAGCCATGCTATGGAAAGAGAGCTGTATCCATTTTAATACTGTTAAATAGATATTTTCCACAAGCTCCAAAGAATATACTATAGAGTTGTGTGATAACTTCCAGCTACTATTTTGTTTGTATGTGCTGTGTGCTCAGTTGTGTCCAACTCTTTGCGACCCCATGGACTGTAGCCCGCCAGCCTCCTCTGTCCATGGAAATTTTCAGGCAAAAATACTGGAGTGGGTTGCCCCAGGGATCGAACTCACATCGCTTATGTCTCCTGCATTGGCAGGTGAATTCTTTACCACTGTACCACCTGGGAAGCTCACTATTTTTTAGAGAGCTGATCAGAACTTCTACAAGGACCCAGGGTGCTGTACTCAGAATTTCCTTGCTTTCTTCCACCCATCCATCAATCCGTCTACCCACCCATCTATCCATCCACCTACCCACCCATGTGCTGCACTTCCCCAGTGTATCAGGCGCTGTTCAGGGGGCTGGTGGTACATTTTCAAGCAAAACAACACACATCTCTGTTATCTTGGTGTTTATGACCTGGATGTGCTTTTTAGAATTTAGTCATTCAAACCTCAATCAGTTCAGGGGAATTTATAGTAGCATTTCTTGTTAGGAAATATACTTGCCATCTTCAAAATCCACCAATGGACTGTTTTTGTACCTACAGGATTCTGCTTCAGGAAAAAAGAAACTTTCTCCTGATGCAGCTGGAAGAAGCCACCTGCCTAGCGTCCTATTTCCAGTCCCAGGTACAAAGGTGAGTAACTTGATCATCATCTTGTAATGATGTGGTCATGAGCGTCACAATGCCCTTTAGCTTGGTTTTCTCTTTCAGAACTTAGATCCTGAAGTGGTTGTAATCAGAGGACAGAAAAGTAGATACATGACATTTTTTAAGAGGAGCTGCTCATATATGATCTAAGGACCCTGAGGAGAACCAAGCGTGACTTCAGAATAACAAATCTGAACTCAGATTTGCACAAGGATTTTATAACTCACAGCATCAGAAGTGTATATATTAATCTACATATATGCATAGGTACATTTTTATCTCTTATAAGGATATGGATATTTTAAAAATAAGATTTGCATACTTAGGCCTGTGAAGCCCTCTGGGAGCCCCTATGCTTTTTTGCGCTTAATTACAGACCGTTCATCTTGCACATGCATGTCCATAGCCATGGTTATTTTGTGATATTTTTGAAATGTGCAATAGCTTCCATTTCCTTGTGGAGTCCCTGTCCTCTGGCACAATAATGAGAAGCATAATAATCATTTGCAAACAAATAACTGTATCCTGCCCTTTGTGACTTTTCCTACCTTGTGATGACTTCTTTTATTTTAATCACAATTTTATCTCCTGATCCTGACTCTTAAGCTCTGGTTTCTCTTGATCTGAGGAAGCTTTGAAGTTCATTTTAACCCAATTTTGCCTGAGGAAATATATTTCAGTACTAGAGGACTCAGTTATCTCCTGTGACTTGCCCCAGACCCCAAACCCTCTGGAGATCATCTTAGTTCTTTGCAAATACACACAGGAAATTTTAATGCCCAGTTAATTGGAAGGTTTTACCAACCTCTGGCCTTCTACATGCTCAGATAGCACAATGCTTACTATAGAAAAGTTTTAAAAATTATAGAACTAAAAAAAATGGCTGTGACTTGTCATGTTTTTGTGAAGAATCTTCATTTCTGTATGGGATCAAAAATGAATGAATGAATGCCTTTATTCAGTTTTTCATTCTGCCTTCCAAAAAGTTTGAAGCTGCCCATGAAAAATGGGAGCCATTTCTGAAACATTACTGTGAGCCGTGTGAAAGAACAAGGACTTGTCAATGAAGGAGACAATCACTCAGCACCGGTGTCATTCAAGATGTTCACTCTTGTTGAGGGTTTAATATATGCCTCCATATATCTGGAGAAAACTAATTTGAAAAGATGCATGCACCCCAGTGTTCATTGAAGCACTGTTTACAGTAGCAAAGACATGGAAGCAACCTAAATGTCCATCCACAGATGAATAGATAAAGAAGATGTATATGCACATACATACATACATATATATAGTATGTATGGTATATATATGTATGTGATATATACATATATATATATGGTAGAATATTATTCAGCTATGAAAAGAATGAAATAATGCCATTTGCAGCAACATGGATAAACCTAGAGATTATCATACTAAGTGAAGTAAGTCAGACAGAGAAAGACAAATATCTGATGATATCACTTATATGTGAAATCTAAAAAATGATGCAAATGAACTTATTTACAAAACAGAAGTAGACTCGCCAGCATAGAAAACAAACTTGTGGTTACCAAAGAGGAAAGGGAGCAGGGAGGGATACATTAGGAGTTTGGGATTAACAGAGATACACTACTATATATAAAAATAGATAACTGGGACTTCCCTGGTGGTCCAGTGGTTAAGGCTCCATGCTTCTACTGCAGGGGGCATGGGTTCAATCCCTGGTTAGGGAATTAAGATCCTGCATGCTGTGCAGCACAGCCAAAAAATAAAAAAATAGAATAGGTAACCCATAAGGACCTACTGTATAGCACAGGGAATTATACTCAATATTGTATATAATAACTTACAAGGAAAAAGACTGAAAAAAGAGTATATATATTTGCATAACTGAATCACTTTGCTGTACATCTGAAACTAACACAACATTGTAAATCAACTATACTTCAGTTAAAAGAAAACATGCCTCTATATTCAGCAATGTAAGACATCCACAGTTTTTCTGGACTCTACATGTTACATAACGTGAGACATGTCTGTAGGTGATAAAAAGGACAACAACCTCCTTGGTTGATCTCGCAATCAAAAATATGCTCAGTGGAAACCGCAAAGAAGGAAGAACTTGGTTTCTTCCTCGGTAGGAAAATAATGAGTCATCATATCCTTGTGATACACAGAATTATCATTTCATAAATTCCGTGTAATAGGTTCTCACTTGCCAGGGACTAAATGCCCCATTCTTTTACTTATGGGAAATAGTGCATTGAGTTCCTGGTATGGACAGCTGCCAAGTGATACATGTTAGCATCTGTTGGTTTCAGACCACGTCTAATGAGTGTGTTCTGCTCATCGCGATGCCGCCTCTAAAATGGAAGAAATATTAACATCTTCTACCAGCAGCTGTGGAGGCTGATGTATTCCTCAAGGCAGGCACGAGCTTGGAATACATTATCTGTTTGGCACAATTTATTCATGATAAGCTGCAGGTTGCCTGACTGAGACTGCCTGACCTTCTCAATATAGAAAAGGTCATTCCAGCCTGGCTCTCCCCGAGCTGAGCTGGGCACAGCCATTCACCACTGAAAAGGTCTTTCTCTGTCTGTAGGCTGTGTCCCAGGTCACTGTTTGGGTCTCAGTTTTGGAGACGAAAATATTTAATGATGTTGAGTCCACTGGTCCCTCATCCATGGAGTTTGTTTTGACCCTTAGAGTACGTGAAAGTCTATCCTGTAAACCAATTTCCTCTTTTTTTTCTTTCTTGGCGTATAGTTGCCATAAGAAATGAATCATCAAAAACTGACAAATGTGACATTAAAAAACTCAGACACATTTAAAAAAATGAAAGAAATCTATGTACATGATTCTTAGGTCATCCTTGTTAAAAGTGATTTTCTCTGGGCAAATGTAATCTGTAAGCTTATTGTTTCAAAACTAGTCATTGTTCTTGGGCTGATGAATCTTTTGAGCTCACAAACCGTGCACGTATCTTTTCACTTCCTGCTTCCTTTATGTTATAGCCCCGTACAGACATTGGACATGCTGGCCCCTCACTCACCTGGTGGGGGAGTTGGTTTACTAGCTGTGTCTCTCAGACAAATGGAGACGTAGCAAGTCTGTGTCTAGAAGGCTGAACAGGAGCTGAAAGGATGGGCTCTTGAGAGGAGATGGCCAGGGGGCGAACTGGCAGGAGGCCCCGGTTTTTAACACCAGTAATTGCTAACTTGGTGACTTTGGATAAGTAACTTAAAACAATTTTTCCTCCATAAAGCAAAAGGATTGGCTGTGTCTTTTGAGAACTCATCACTTCTATGGTTCTGGTTTCTAGATCTGCACCTATGTGGGGTCACCCAGACTAGACAGTCAGCTTCTCTGGAACTTTGCAGGCATAGCTCACAGTTTCTGCCCCCGGATAACACGATTCCTTCATTCAGAACACTTGACTGATGAGAATGTCTTTCCCAAACACCAGTCATTTCCTACAAGGGTCAGATTTGTGCCACATCCCTGTCTTACCTGAATTTGTATTTATTAAATACTTTTCTTTGACTCATTTTTTTTAACTTTATTTTTATTTATTTATTTTTTTAATAAATTTATTTATTTTAGTTGGGGGCTAATTACTTTACAATATTGTAGTGGTTTTTGCCATACATTGACATGAATCAGCCATGGGTTTACACGTGTTCCCCATCCTGAACCCCCCTCCCACCTCCCTCCCCATCCCATCC
Organism: Okapia johnstoni; assembly: GCA_024291935.2. NCBI lineage: Eukaryota > Metazoa > Chordata > Mammalia > Artiodactyla > Giraffidae > Okapia > Okapia johnstoni. Next base: position 6,433,953 of record CM044305.1, read on the forward strand.
CTCTGGGTCATCCCATTGCCCCAGCCCTGAGCATTTGTCTCATGCATAGAACATGGAATGGTGTTCTGTTTCACATATGATAATATACATGTTTCAATGCTATTCTCTCAGAACGTCCCACCCTCACCTTCTCCCTCAGAGTCCGTAAGACTGTTCTATGCATCTGTGTCTCTTATTCTGTCTCGCGTATAGGGTTGTCGTTACCATCTTTCAAATTCCATATATATGCATTAGTATACTGTATTGGTGTTTTTCTTTCTGGCTTACTTCACTCTGTATAATGGGCTCCAGTTTCATCCATCTCAATAGAACCGATTCAAATGTATTTTTTTTAATGGCTGAGTAATATTCCATTGTGTATATGTACCACAGCTTCCTTATCCATTCGTCTGCTGATGGGCATCTAGGTTGCTTCCATGTCCTGGCTATTGTAAACAGTGCTGTGATGAACATTGGGGTACACGCGTCTCTTTCAATTCTGGTTTCCTCGGTGTGTATGCCCAGCGGTGGGATTGCTGGGTTATATGGCAGTTCTATTCCCAGTTTTTTAAGGAATCTCCACACTGTTCTCCATAGTGGCTGTACTAGTTTGCATTCCCACCAGCAGTGTAAGAGGGTTCCCTTTTCTCCACACCCTCTCCAGCTTTTATTGCTTGTAGACTTTTGGAGAGCAGCCATTCTGACTGCTGTGAGATGGTACCTCATTGTAGTTTTGATTTGCATTTCTCTGATAATGAGTGATGTTGAGCATCTTTTCATGTGTTTGTTAGCCATCTGTATGTCTTCTTTGGAGAAATGTCTGTTTAGTTCTTTGGCCCACTTTTTGATTGGGTCGTTTATTTTTCTGGAATTGAGCTGTAGGAGTTGCTTGTATATTTTTGAGATTAATTCTTCGTCAGTTGCTTCATTTGCTATTATTTTCTCCCATTCTAAAGGCTGTCTTTTCACCTTGCTTATAGTTTCCTTTGTTGTGTAAAAGCTTTTAATTTTAATTAGGTCCCATTTGTTTATTTTTGCTTTTATTTCCAATATTCTGGGAGGTGGGTCATGGAGGATCCTGCTGTGATTTATGTGGGAGAGTGTTTTGCCTATGTTTTCCTCTAGGAGTTTTATAGTTTCTGGTCTTATATTTAGATCTTTAATCCATTTTGAGTTTATTTTTGTGTATGGTGTTAGGAAGTGTTCTAGTTTCATTCTTTTACAAGTGGTTGACCAGTTTTCCCAGCACCACTTGTTAAAGAGATTGTCTTTTCTCCATTGTATACTCTTGCCTCCTTTGTCGAAGATAAGGTGTCCATAGGTGCATGGGTTTATCTCTGGGCTTTCTATTTTGTTCCATTGATCTATATTTCTATCTTTGTGCCAGTACCATACTGTCTTGATGACTGTGTCTTTGACTCATTTTTTAAAAATTGAAGTGTTCATAGTATTAATTTCTGCTATTCAGCAAAGTGACTCAGTTATACATATCTATACATTATTTTTTAAAAAAAAAAAGATTTATTTTTATTTATTTGGGTGCACCGGGTCTTAGTTGTGGCACTTGGGATCTTTAGTTGTGACATGTGGTATCTAGTTCCCTGACCAGGAGTCGAACCCGGAGCCCCTGCATTGAGAGCACAGAGTCTTAGCCACTGGACCACCAGGGAAATCCCTATACATTCTTTTTCATATTCTTTTCCATTATGGTTTGTCACAGGATATTGAGCATAGTTCCCCATGCTATATAGTAGCACCTTGTTGTTTATCCATCCTATATATAATAGTTTGCCTCTGCTAGTCCCAAACTGTTCATGGGGTTCTCAAAGCAAGAATAATGAAGTGGTTTACCATTCCCTTCTCCAGTGGACCACATTTTGTCAGAACTCTCCACCATGACCTGTCCATCTTGAGTGGCCCTACATGGCATGGCTTAGTTTCATTGAGTTAGACAAGGCTGAGGTCCATGTGATCAGATTGGCTAGTTTTCTTTGATTGTGGTTTCAGTCTGTCTGCCCTCTGATGCCCTCTCTCAGTGCCTACCATCTTACTGGGGCTTCTCTTACCTTGGATGTGGGGTATCTCTTCACAGCTGCTCTAGCAAAGCTAGTAAAGTAATGCTCAAAATTCTCCAAGCCAGGCTTCAGCAATACGTGAACTGTGAACTTTCAGATGTTCAAGCTGGTTTTAGAAAAGGCAGAGGAACCAGAGATCAAATTTTCAACATTCGCTGGATCATCGAAAAAGCAAGAGAGTTCCAGAAAAACATCTATCTCTACTTTATTGACTATGCCAAAGCCTTTGACTGTGTGGATCACAATAAACTGTGGAAAATTCTGAAAGAGATGAGAATACCAGACTACCTGACCTGCCTCCTGAGAAATCTGTGTGCAGGTCAGAAAGCAACAGTTAGAACTGGACATGGAACAACAAACTGGTTCCAAATAGAAAAAGGAGTACATCAAGGCTGTATATTGTCACCCTGCTTATTTAACTTATATGCAGAGTACATCATGAGAAACGCTGGGCTGGAGGAAGCACAAGCTGGAATCAAGATGGCTGGGAGAAATATCAGTAACCTCAGATATGCAGATGACACCACCTTTATGGCAGAAAGTGAAGAACTAAAGAGCCTCTTGATGAAAGTGAAAGAGCAGAGTGAAAAAATTGGCTTAAAGCTCAGCATTCAGAAAACTTATCATGGCATCCGGTCCCATCACTTCATGACAAATAGATGGGGAAACAGTGGCTAACTTTATTTTTTTTGGGGGGGGAGTGGTGCTCCAAAATCACTGCTGATGGTGATTGCAGCCATGAAATTAAAAGATGCTTACTCCTTGGAAGAAAAGTTATGACCAACCTAGACAGCATATTGAAAAGCAGAGGCATTAGTTTGTCAACAAAGGTCCGTCTAGTCAAGGCTATGGTTTTTCCTGTAGTTATGTATGGATATGAGAGTTGGACTGTAAAGAAAGCTGAGCGCTGAAGAATTGATGCTTTTGAACTATGGTGTTGGAGAAGACTCTTGAGAGTCCCTTGGACTGCAAGGAGATCCAACCTGTCCATCCTAAAGGAGATCAGTCCTGAGTGTTTATTGGAAGGACTGATGTTGAAGCTGAAACGCCAATACTTTGGCCACTTGATGTGAAGAGCTGACTCATTTGAAAAGACCTTGATGCTGGGAAAGATTGAGGGCAGGAGGAGAAGGGGATGACAGAGGAGGAGATGGCTGGATGGCATCACTGACTCGATGGACATGAGTTTGAGTAAACTCCGGGAGTTGGTGATGGACAGGGAGGCCTGGCGTGCTGCAGACCATGGGGTTGCAAAGAGTCGGACACAACTGAGCAACTGAACTGAACCCCAAATTCCCAATCCATCCCTCCCCCAGCCCCTCCCCCCGGCAACCACAAGTCTGTCCTTTAAGTCTGTTTACTCACTTTTTACAACTGAAATTTATTTAAGGCAACACAAGTTGGTACTGATTGTAATGGCAATAACTACAGTGACAAAAAAAATTATTCAGGGGTCTCAGGTTCACAAATGAAGGAGAACTGGAAAGGCTTTCAGAACTGATCAAATTCATTGCTATCAGCCCTGCACTGTGAGAAATACTAACAACAGTTCTTCAGGCTGGAAGGAAATGACCCTAGATCATAACTTGGATCTTTAAGAAAAAATGAAGAGCAGTTCCTGGTGTGCTTGCTGGCATTGCAGCTGTGTCCCTTAGACAGACAACAGGCTGGAACGTGGCACAAGGAGCCATGTCTGGGGTACCCTGATGGTCTAAGAGGTAGTCAGCAGCTACATGAAGGTGCTGCTGTAGGATTTTGAGTTTTCTCAGTTAAGAGACTGCATCTAGAACAGCAGCCTCTGTTGGAGTCACCATCCAACTTGCCATGACCCATTTCTCTTTTTTCCCTTCACAGTGCAAGCGATTCGTGGAGATGAATAGAAATTGCCATCTTTCATGTCTTCATCAGTGCTTCCAATCAGATTCGCCTGGGCTCATGGTGTTGCTCATAATTGCCTTTGTTGCTCTGGAGGGAAGACTGGAGCCTTCCATGCTCCTCTTAACATGGGCTGGGAGCACAGTTGGTATTCAGCTCATGGCTGAGCGTACACTCAGGATTTGGAAGAACTAAACACAGGTGCAGCTGAGGTTCCACTGGGCTTCTCACTAGTTGAGCGTGCATGCATGCTCAGTTGCTTCTGCGTGCATGTGTGCTAAGTTGCTTTAGTCATGTCTTTGTGACACCACTGACTATAGCCTGCCAGGCTCTTCTGTCCATGGAATTCCCAGGCAAGAATACTGGAGTGGGTTGCCATTTCCTCCTACAGGAGATCTTCCCTACCCAGGGATCGAACCCCTGTCTCTTATGTCTCCTGCATTGGCAGGTGGGTTCTTTACCACTAGCGCCACATGGGAAGCCCTATCACTTGGTCGGCTCAGCTCAGATTCTGTTTAACTTCTGTTCCCCATTAAGCTCCAACTCTGACTAATGGGCAACAGAAACATTCTGGTTCTCTAGACTTTACCATTGGCTCAAGGACCCGAGCTTCCCTGATAGCTCAGATGGTAAAGCATCTGCCTACAATGTGGGAGACCCGGGTTCAATCCCTGGGTTGGGAAGATCTCCTGCAGAAGGAAATGGCAACCCGCTCCAGTATTCTTGCCTGGAAAATTCCATGGATGGAGGAGCCTGGTGGGCTACAGTCCATGGGGTCGCGAAGAGTTGGACACGACTGAGTGACTTCACTTTCACTTTCACTTTCAAGGACCTGAAGGGATTCGAACATGGGCCAACCAAAGGGAACCAGAATCTCAACATCTGCTTTCCCTGGTGGTGTGTTCTCCTTATGTCCTTGATGAGTATTTTCCTTGTTCTACCACAAAGGGTTCCACGGCCAAGTAACACTGTTTTTCTTTTTTAAAAAAATTATTTTCTTTCTTTATTTTTGGCTGTGCAGTCTTTGTTGTTGCATGGGCTTTCTCTAGTTGTGGTGTGCTGGCTTCTCATTGCAGTCGCTTCTCTTGTGGAGCACGGACTCTAGGCATACAGGCTGCATTAGTCGTGGTTCCTGGGCTTTAGAGCACAGGCTCAGTAGTTGTGGTGCACAGGCTTAGTTGCCCTGTAGCATGTGGGATCTTCCAGGATCAGGGATCAAACCTGTGTCTCCTGCATTGGCAGGCATATTCTTTACCACTGAGGCACCAGGGAAGCCCCTGTTTTTGTTAAAATATTTTAAATGTTCAGCTCGGGAAACCTGACCTCTTTTGCCAGGGGCAGTTATTAGTTACAGAAATCGGGGTAATGGTTGGGGGTGGGGTAGGGAGAAAGGGTGAGGAGGGAGGCTGTTCTCTTGGGGAGAGCCTCTCCAGGCCCCGGGGCCCTGGTCTGTGTGTCACCGGCAGCCCATCCCAACATGTGTTTTTTGTTGTTTAGTCTCTCAGTCGTGTCCAACTCTTTGTGACCCTGTGGACTGTAGCCACCAGGCTCCTCTGTCCATGGAATTCTCCAGGTAAGAAAACTGGAGTGGGTTGCCATTTCCTTCCCCAGGGGATATTCCTGACCCAGGGATTGAACCCTCATCTCCTACATTGCAGGTGGATTCTTTACTCCTGAGCCACCTGGGAAGCCCATCCCAACAAGGGACATGTTCCTAACGTGGGAGTCTGTCATCGCCGGGAACCTAGTGTCGCCTGCTGTGGGCTGGGGCATCTTGACCTCAGTAGGAAGGCTGCTCTTATTCCTGGTAAGTATTAGTTCCCTATGGCTGCTGCAACAAATCAGTACAAACTGAGCCATGTGAAGCAACCCAAATTCCTTATCTCATTGTTCTATGGGTTCAAAAGGGGCTAAAATCAAGGTGTTGGCAGGGCTGGTCCCTTCTGGAAGGTCTGAAGGAGAATCCCGTGATTGCCTTTTTGGCTGTTTTGGTTCATTGGCTCCCTTCCTGCCAGCCATGGCAGGACTCCAAGATCCACTCCTCTCAGCATGTCCCCTCCTCTGCCTCTTCTGCCTTCCTGTTGAAAGGACCCTAGTGATTCCATGGGCCCATCTGGATAATCCTGTCTAATCTCCCCATCTCAAGACCCTTAAGTATATCACATCTGCAAAATCCCCTTTGCCATTTAAGGTAACACCTTCTCAGGTTTCAGGGATTAGGGTGTGGACATCTTTGGGGGCTATGACTCTGCCTGCCACGCTGTGGTCTGCACATAACAATCCATGATGGAGTTCATTAATCCGGGACCTTGAGATTGTGAAAGAGGGATGTGGTGCTGAACCAAAAGGCACTGTAAAAACTACTTGAAGAGGTCCTGTCACCCAACTCCAGGTCCTAGTCATCAGTGATGTTCACTGGGCACCTCCAAGGATGGCCTCCATTTTCGTCTGGTTGGGACTTCTCTCCCCTCTCTGGCTCCTGCTGATCTCTTCTGAGTTCCAGAAAGGGAGTGGGTGCATAGAAATAAGCAAGAAGGTATGATCATCTCACCTCTTTGCAGTCTCTAGTGCTCTGAACCCAGAGTGCTTAATAAATAGGCATTGTTACTGGGCGTGGGGGAGGGTTTCATTCTTGGCACATTTGTGATAAATATCAGTTGGCTGCCCCTAAACCAAAACCCAGATGCCTAAAGTGAATGCCCGAACCCTAGGGCAGCTGCCATTGTCGTCTCCCTGTAGCCAGTTGTGCCAGAGAGAGCGGTCAGAACCAAAGCGATGGAGTTCTGCTGTTCCTCTCCAGGGCTGAAAAAGCAGGCACAGTAAATAACAGGAGAGAATGAGCTACAAGGGTGCCCAAGCCCAGGGGGACTATTTAGGCCCAGACTGTCAACCAGGGCTGCAGACAAGGAATCACTGGGAGAGATTTCCACAGCGCCTTTGCTTGGCCTGCACTGCCGAAGATTCGCATCTAGCTGGTTTGGGCATCAGAATTGTAAAAGGTCCCCAGATGATGCCAATGTTGAGTGAGTGCTAAGAACCAGGGCGGAGGGCCCCACGAGAAGAGGCCTTGCACCCACAGGAGCCGCCCACACCTGGGCCTCACCACCTTCTGCATGTATTCAAATCTCGCGAGTCTTGTTAAAATCTGATACTGACCCAGTGGGTCCAGGCTGAGGAGCCCGAGGTTCTGCGTGAGTTCCTAACCAGCTTCCAGGTGATGCTGATTTTGCTGGTCCAAGGACCAGGCTCAGCGTGAGCAGCTGTTTATTCATTTCACAGGAGGGACACCAGTGGCTTTGGGCGTGCTGCTGCATTTCTGCAGGTTTGTGGCCAAGTTGGAACCAGGTCAAATCACCTTCTTTCCAGTCCAGTGACTGTCCTATGTGACAGGCCTCTCTTAGGTAAGAAAAGGATTCCACTGTGTTAGTCATCTGTGAAAACAGGGCCTTGACTGATGATACCAAAATTACCAAGGTTTAGCAACATGAAAAGAGAAAACTTAAGATAGTGTGAATTGCTCATATGAATTCCTTATAAGCAAAATGGGCATATATGGTTTATTTGCTAAAGGCACCAAAGTCTACATCTATTCAGGTTTAATGTCATTTTTTTTCCTTCATGAAACATGGTTTTGAAACAAATTTATTTATTTCAATTGGAGGCTAATTACTTTACAATATTGTAGTGGTTTTTGCCATACATCAGTACGAATCAGCCATGGGTGTACAGGTGTCCCCCATCCTGAACCTCACTCCCACCTCCCTCCCTATCCCATCCCTCAGGGTCATCCCGGTGAACTGGCCCTGAGGGCCGTGTCTCATGCATCAAACTTGGACTGGTGGTCTATTTCACATATGACAATATACATGCTTCAATGCTACTCTCTCAAATCATCCCACCCTCGCCTTCTCCCACAGAGTCCAAAAGTCTGTTGTCTATATCTGTGTCTCTTTTGCTGTCTCACATATAGGGTCATCGTTACCATCTTTCTAGATTCCATATATATGTGCTAATATACTGTATTGGTGTTTTTCTTTCTGACTTACCTCACTCTGTAGAATAGGCTCCAGTTTCATCCACCTCATTAGCACTGATTCAAATGTATTCTTTTTAATGGCTGAGTAATATTCCATTGTGTATATGTACCACAGCTTTCTTATCCATTCATTTGCTGATGGGCATCTAGGTTGCCGCCATGTCCTGGCTATTGTCAACAGTGCTGTGGTGAATATTGGGGTACATGTGTCTCTTTCAATTCTGGATGAAACACGATTTTAATGAGAAGAAACCCTGATGACTATTAGCCTGTTAGTGGTGGACGCTGCACATGAGCCCCATTGAAGGAGTGGGACCGAAGTTGGAGATGGTTGTTTCAAACCGTCTGAGAGTGCTCAGATGGACATGTGGGGTGCTGTCCTACTGGGGGATATCTTTGGTTGCTCTGTTATCACCAGAAACAGGATTTTCTTTCCTTCTTTTCATTTTCCTTGTCTCCCTTTCTCTCTCTTTCCTCCCTACCTCCTTTTCTTTCATAAACATTCAGTGTGCTGTGCTGTGCTGTGCTTAGTTGCTCAGTCAAGCCCAACTCTTTTCGACCCCATGAACTGTAGCCTGCCATGAGTGCATGGGGATTCTCCAGGCAAGAATACCGGAGTGGGCTGCCATACCCTCCCCCAGGGGATCTTCCCAACCCAGGGATTGAATCCAGGTCTCCCAGGTTGCAGGTGGATTTTTTACTATCTGAGCCACCAGGGAAGCCCTTAAAATGGGTGCCCTGAAAACTCTTTGGTCTCTGAGAGTCTCGCTACCCCAATCCAGTACAAATGTTTTAGAATGTTTAGCTCTTGAAGGTGGATCAACAAAAAGGAAAGCAAAGTCAGGGTTGCCAACTTTACAGTTTTGCACCATGGCTGAATGGAAGGAGGCGGGCTAAGAGCCTTACATCTGGGCTGCCTCCTCTCCCCGCCTTCCCCCATAGATCTTTGCCCTTGGAAAAGCCACTTAGACCTTGCCTAACTCCACTGGTTAGAAGAAGCAGTGACATTATTTCTCTTGCTGGTGTGTCTGCTTGGGACAGTGTGACTTTATGAAAAGCAAAAATTAAAACTCACATGGCTTGAAGAATCATCACCTAGAGATGGCATTTATTCAGAAGGGATGGCTAGAGAAAAATTGATAATTAAAGAGAAATAATCAAACACGACTAGAACACTGAAGCCTGTGATGTCAGTGGCCACCACGCTCAATATCAATGCCTTTTGGAGAGGCTGTGCTGGTGGATTGTTTTGTTTTGTTTTTCCAGTTTACGTTGTCTTTACAATCTGCCTTACATCTCAAAATACCACTGGTAAGAGAGCATGACATTAGCCTAGGATAACATTGAAAGAAGTTGTTTACAAAAACATTGTTGAGTGCAGTTCTCATATTTTTCTTGAATTTCTTGGGTTTGGGTTATGAAAAGTTGTAGTTTGGATATTGAAGAGCTGTGAGGAGCACCCAGGGATTGTGGGTGAGGAAATGGATCTTGACATTGACCCTCAGACCTGCCATATGGGTGACAACCAAGCGAGATGTATGGATGATTCCAGGCTACTGGCCGAAGAGCTGCCTGGGGTCTTGGTTAAAATTGTAGATTCCAGGGTGCTGTCCTTGAGGCTGACAGCCCAGGTGGATCAGGGAAATTGTATTTTAAAAGCTCTCCTGTTGGTTGTATAGCTCAGCTAGATTGTATGCACTTTAGGCTGCATGGGACATGGGATCATTTGGGGCTAAGCCCGGGCTCTTCAGCCAAATAGAATTTGATAAGTAATTGAACTAGATCAAGTGTGCAGGGACTTTTTAGGGAAATGTGGTTCCAGATTGCATTGTGCAAAGTTGCTTCAGTCATGTCTGGCTCTTTACGACCCCAGGGACTATAGCCTTGCAGGCTCCTCTGTCCATGGGGATTCTCCAGGCAAGAATACTAGAGTGGGTTGCCATGCCCTCCTCTAGGGGATCTTCCTGACCCAGGGATTGAACCCATGTCTCTTGCATCTCCTGCACTGGCAGGCGGGTTCTTTACCACTAGCGCCCACCTGGGAATCCCAGAGAAGGGAAAAGAGCTAACAATTCTTGAATACTTTTTATGGATCAACCACCATGCTAAAAGCTTTATAGAGATTAATCTTTGGTATTTATATATGTATTCATTTTTAGCAAATGAGGAAACTGACACTTAAAAAGCTTAGGCAATTTAGCCCAAGACATACAAGTGCTGGGGTGGTGGTTTGAACTCAAGTCTGTATGACTCTGCAGTTCAAAGCCCAAGAAGGGGAGGAAAAGAGACAAAGTTGTATTCTCCCCCACCCCACCCCCAACAGAAAAGACAGTTTTCCTTTGGAAAGATTTGAGTGAATTTACTTACAATTACTGCAAGGAACTGACAAAAGGACATCAGATAATTTTTAGTTGCTGTTACAAGTCTCATTATGTTTGAGAGGATGAATCTTGTTAAGTGTGGTCCAAACAAAGAAACTTAGGGAAAAATTATAATATCACACAGATATTAAACATCTGTGTGATTAATTTTGTTTGGTTAACACCAGAGGCCAGTGTTTTTCCTTGGAATAACCTTAAATGTAATAAATTGATGTTTTAAATACAATATTAACTGTATAATTTTATTCTGCTTTGTTAGCTTATGTTAGCCCAATAAAATCTGACAATGGAACAAAAGACTGTCCTTGGGGTGATATTTTAATTGTCATAAAAATGTCATATAGATTAAGGGGCCAGCTGAGCCATTACAGTTTCTCAGGGACTAGAGAAATCATTAAAAAAAATAGGCATGCTATTTCAAAGATAAAATACTGACCGTGATTCCAGCCATAATGTTCTTTTTATGTGAATTTTGCCAAATACAAAGCCATGAATTATACTAATTCCCAGAAATCATCTTTCAAAACACTTACATGAAATACTAGAGATTTCTTCTTCCTCCTCCTTTTTCTCTTTGCTCCTCCCCCCCTTCACTTTTTTTAAAAACTTTATTTTGTGTTGGGGTATAGCCAGTTAGCAAACAATATTGTGATAATTTCAGGTGAACAGGGAAGGGACTCAGCCGTACATGTACATGTGTCCATTCTCCCTCGAACTGCCCTCCCATCCAGGCTTCCACATAACATTGAGCAGAGTTCCCTGTGCTATATGGTATGACCTTGTTGAGTATCCATTTTAAATACAGCCATGTGTACATGTATCCCCAAACTCCCAAACTCCCTAACTATCCCTTCCCTGCTTCACTTTTTATTATGGGGAATTTTGAATTAACACAAAAGTGTACATGATTGTGTAGCAAATTCCTTATACCCCAAGTACTTAGTTCTGTAGCAATTTCTGCCCTTCCATTTGTGCTCAGCTTTGAGTCCAGTGGATTCTCTGGTCCTTTATTTCTGGCTTTTCCTGCAGCAGTTTAAAAACATAAGATTAAATAGATTTTTCCTCTCAGTTATGATTACCTCCTTCCTTGGAGTGTCTAGCCATCCTTCCCCTATTGGGAAGAAATGCATCTAGACTCTAAGACCGAGTTACTTAGATCAGTAGGTTAGGTCTTTGGCAAAGCACTACTGCAGGTCGGATCCGGCTGCCACTTGTCTTTGTAAATAGGGTTTTATTGACCCATTCATTTATGTTTTACTGACTATGGGTACTTCCTTGCTAGGGCTTCCCTGGTGGCTCAGTGGTTAAGAATCCTGCCAATACAGGGGACTGGGGGTTTGATCCCTGAGCTGGGAAGATCTCCTGAAGGAGGAAATGGCAACCCACTCCAGTATTCTTGCCTGGAGAATCCCATGTGCAGAGGAGCCTGCTGGGCTATAGTCTGTGGGGTCAAAAGAGTTAGACACGACTGAGTGACTAAACAACAGCCATACTTCCCTGCTACAGGGTGGTAGGGTTGTAATGGGCTACAACACTGAAAATAGGTACTTTCTGTGGAAAGAAACAAAACAATGATACCTGCATATAGTTGGAACTTGGAGGAAAAATTCTAAGTGTTTTAATTTGTAGGCACAGCATGTCATAAGTATGCTGATAGGCAGAACTTGTCTCTGCCAGAAGCAAACACCTCTCAGTTCCCAGGAACGTTGACTAGAGTCTTTGATGGTTACAGGGCTGACAGAATGCACTGGAATGTTCTTGGCATCAGTCTATAGTTGCTGTGAAAAGTTGTGCTCTTCTGGCTGTGGTTTGTTCACTTCCCTCCTTTTTTGCACCTGGTTGTAAAGAGGGGGAAGGTCTGTAAAGATATTACTATGGATGAGGAGTCCTCAGGGCAGTTCTGGCCCACTGCCTGTTTTTTTAAATAAAGTTTTATTGGAGCAGAGCTGTGCTCACTCATGTTCATGTCCTTCATGGCTGTTGTCCTGTTACTGTGGCAGAGTAGTTGTGATAGACAGGCCTGTAAATCTGAATATATTTACTGTCTTGTCCGTTGGTGAAAAAATTTACTGACCTTGCTTTTAAAGTCTTTTCCATCTGCATAAAAAGGTCTTTATGTAAATTTTACACCCACCTGGAAAGTTATGTTGAACCTCTCAACCGTGTACATAGTAGGATGCTGTAACATATGAATTTTATAAGGATTTTAATGATTATTACTTTTGACAAATGGGGCATTTTTCTTCTTGATCTTCCTGTTTTTCATACGCTACCTTCAGTCCACAGAAAATTCCAGAATGTTCTGGATTAAGCATTACTCTTTTCATCTTCATTACTGGACTTTGCTTGTGGCTCAGCTGGTAAAGAATCTGCCTGCAATGTGGGAGACCTGGATTCTATCCCTTGCTTGGGATTACAAGCTATACACCTTCCTCACTGGGCTCACCCCCTTCTCCTCTAAACCTGCTCTTCATTCTGTCTTTCCTAGTCATAGAAACTCCATGACCCTAGCTAGAGATTCAGGAGTCCACACTGATTTTTTTTCCCTCTGCCAGTTGGCTGCCAAGACCCACAGATTCTATCATCTAAATCTCTCCCAAACATGTGGCCTTCTCTCTGTGTCTGCTATTTCTTCAGACTCTCATCTTGTCTTGTCTGAACTGCCTCTTATGGCTCTCCTGGTGACAGCCAATTCCACATTAATCGTTACCCTCATGGACACCAGAGTCACCAGCCTCAAATGTACATTTGATGATACTCACATATTGAAAACTTGCCTGTGGGTCCTGATCACCCACACAACATTTAAGGAAAAGTTCAAAGAATTTGGATGCCTTCATGGCATGGCTTTTAATTAGCTGTTGAGCCCCATCTCCCAGCATCCTTTTACCTCAAACTTTTTGCTGCTTGCTCAAGCCAGCGCATTCTTCAGCCCATGATACTGCCTCTGACCTGAGTGTCTTTTTCTACCTTTTTTTAAAATACGTTTTTTTATCGAATGATAATTGCTTTACGGAATTTTGTTGTTTTCTGTCAAACCTCAAAATGAATCAGCCATAGGTATACGTATATTCCCTTCCTTTTGAACCTCCCTCCCATCTTCCACCCCATCCCACCCCTCTAGGTTGATACAGAGCCCCTTTTTGAATTTCCTGAACCATACAGCAAATTCCAGTTGGCTATCTATTTTACATATGGTATTGTAAGTTTCCATGTTACTCTTTCCATACATCTCACCATCTCCTCCCTTCTCCCCATATCCATAAGTCTATTCTCTATGTCTGTTTCTCCATTGCTGCCCTGTAAATAAATTCTTCAGTACCTTTTTTCTAGATTCTGTATATGTGCATTAGAATTTGATATTTATCTCTCTTTCAGACTCACTTCACTCTGTATAATAGGTTCTAGGTTCATCCACCTCATCAGAACTGACTTAAATGCGTTCCTTTTTATGGCTGAGTAATATTCCATTGTCTATATATACCACAACTTCTTTATCCATTCATCTGTAGATGGACATCTAGGTTGCTTCCCTGTTCTAGCTATTGTAAACAGTGCTGCAATGAACAATGGGATGCATGTGTCTCTTTCAATTTTGGTTTCCTAAGGGTATATGCCTAGGAGTGGGATTGCTGGGTCATATGGTGGTTTTATTCCTAGTTTTTTAAGGAATCTCCATATCGTCTTCCATAGTGGCTGTATCAATTTACATTCCCACCAACAAGAGCAAGAGCATTCCCTTTTCTCCACACCCTCTCCAGCATTTATTGTTTGTAGACTTTTGGATGATGGCCATTCTGACTTTTGTGAGGTGATATCTCATTGTAGTTTTGATTTGCATTTCTCTAATAATGAGTGATGTTGAGCATCTTTTCATGTGTTTGTTAGCCATCTGTATGTCTTCTTTGGAGACATGTCTGTTTAAGTCTTTTTCCCACTTTTTGATTGGGTTGTTTTTCTGACATTGAGGTGTATGAGCTGCTTATATAGTTTGGAAATTAATTCTTTGTGAGTTGTTTCATTTGCTACTATTCTCCTCCATTCTGAGAGTTGTCTTTTCACCTTGCTTATATTTTCCTTTGCTGTGCAAAAGCTTTTAAGTTTAATCAGGTCCCACTTGTTTACTTTTGTTTTTATTTCCATTACTCTAGGAGGTGGGTCATAGAGGATCTTGCTTTGATTCATGTCATCAAGTGTATGCCTATGTTTTCCTCCAAGAGTTTTATAGTTTCTGGTCTTACATTTAGGTCTTTAATCCATTTTTGAGTTGATCATTGTGTGTGGTATTAGGAAGTGTTCTAATTTCATTCTTTTACATGTAGCTGTCCAGTTTTCCCAGCATCATTTATCGAATAGGCTGTCTCTGCCCCATTGTATATTCTTGCCTCTTTTTTCAAAAAGAAGTTACCCATAGGTACATGGGTTTATTTCTGGGCTTTCTATCTTGTTCCATTGGTCTGTATTTCTGCTTTTGTGCCAGTACCATACTGTCTTGATGACTGTAGCTTTGTAGTATAATCTGAAGTCAGGAAGATTGATGCCTCCAGCTCCATTCTTTCTCAGGACTGCTTTGTCTATTCAGGGTCTTCTGTGTTTCCATATGAATTGTGAATTTTTTGTTCTAGTTCTGTGAAAAATGACATTGGTAATTTGATAGGGATCACACTGAATCTGTAGATCACATTTGGTAGCATAGTTATTTTCACGATATTGATTCTTCCTACCCAGGAACATGGAATATCTCTCCATCTGTTTATGTCATCTTTTATTTCTTTCATCAGTGTTTTATAATTTTCTGTGTACAGTTCTTTTGTCTCCTTAGGTAAGTTTATTCCTGATATTTAATTCTTTTTGTTGCAGTGGTGAATGGGATTGATTCCTTAATTTCTCTTTCTGATTTTTCATTGTTAGTATATAGGAATGCAAGTGATTTCTGTGTATTGGTTTTGTATCCTGTGACTTTGCTAAATTCACTGATTAGCTCTAGTAATTCTCTGATAGTATCTTTAGGGTTTTCTATGTACAGTATCATGTCATCTGTAAAAACTCTGAGAACTTTACTTCTTCTTTTCTGATCTGGATTCCTTTTATTTCTTTTTCTTCTCTGATTGATGTAGCTAGGACTTCCAGAACTTTAACAGAACAGAAATTTAAGAATTTTTTCTTAAAAAGTCACTTACACATTTACACTCATAATTAGATATGAAATGATCAAGAGTTTTTATACTATGTTTATTTTCTGGACATTATTATTTCATTTAATTTATGAATGTAACAATAAAGTTTCTATTGAGTGGGTATTAAAAATGACTCCTCTCTGTGTGGAACACACTGTTTACACTACTGTTGGGAGACATTTTGTTGCCTAAAACTTTTTATAATTTAGCTCTAGTGTCTAGGTTTTTATAATTCAGCTCTACTGTCTAGGCTTCTTGTTTCGCTTTGTTCAGGCTGAGAATTTTCTCATCTATTTCTAGTATCTTAAGAGTTTCTGTTAGGAATGTGTGTCTGTTGTTGTTTAGTTGCTCAGTCATGTCCAACACTTTGCCACCCCAAGGACTGTAACCTGACTAGGCTCCTCTGTCCAGGGGGATTCTCCAGGCAAAAATACTGGAGTGGGTTGCTATGCTCTCCTGCAGGGGATCTTCCTGACCCAGAGATAGAACTCATGTCTGTTACAGCTCCTGCATTGCAGGCGGATTCTTTACCACCGTGCCAAAATATATGTTGCGTACAAGAAACCCACTTTAATTATGAAGATTCATAATCAGTGAAAAGTAAAGATGGAGAAGCCCACGCAAGCATTTATCTTTTCCAATTAATAATAAGCAAAAACCTTCATTTTACTTTGCCTTCATTTATTTCTTTTTAACGACACTCTTTCCTTCTTAACGCATAGCTTCTCTTTACTGTCATCTTACCCTGTGTAAATAACTACTGTTAACATTTCTTACAGTCCAGATATCTGCTGAGAATGAATTCTCTAATTTTTTGTTCATATGAGAATATCTCCTTCTCCTTTATTTGTGAAAGATAGTTTTCCTGGACATAGAAGTTAAGTTCAGTAGTTTTTTCTTTAATCTTTGTTAGTTTGATTAGTACATGTCTTCATGTGTTTCTCCTTGGTTTATCCCATATGCGGCTCTTTGCACCTCTTGGACTTGATTGACCATTTCCTTTTCCATGTTGGGGAAATTTTCAACTATAATCTCTTCAATAATTTTCTCATACCCATTCTTTTTCTCTCTTCTTCTGGGACCCCTATAATTTGAATATTGGTGCATTTAATATTGTCCCAGAGGTCTCTGAGACTATCCTCAGTTCTTTTCATTCCTTTTACTTTATTCTGCCCTTCAGCAGTTGTTTCCACCATCTTATCTTCCAACTCACTGATGCGTTCTTCTGCTTCAGATATTCTGCTGTTGATTCCTTCCAGAGTATTTTTAATTTCAGTAATTGTGTTGTTTGTCCCTGTATGTTTATTCTTTAATTCTTCTAGGTCTTTGTTAATTGAGTCTTGCATTTTCTCCATTCTGTTTTCAAAGTTTTTATCATCTTTACTATCATTATTCTGAATTGTTTTTCATGCAGTCTACCTATTTCCTCTTCATTTATTTGGACTTCTGTGTTTCTAGCTTGTTCCTTCATTTGTGCAGCATTTCTTTGCCTTTTCACTGTTTTTCTAAAAACTTATTCTGTTTGAGGTCTCCTTTTCCCAGGCTTCAAAGTTCAGTTCTTTCTTCCATTTGGTTTCTGCTCTCCTAAGGTTGGTCCAGTGGTTTGTGTAAGCTTTGCATTGGGTGAGATTTGTGCTGAGTTTTTTTTTCTTCTGATGTGCAGGGCTGAGTGTGGTGGTAATCCTGTCTGCTGATGATTGAGTTTGTACTTTTGTCTTTTTGTTGTTTGGATGAGGTGTCCTGCAGTGGGTGCTACTGGTGGTTGGGTGATGCCGAGTCTTGTATTCAAGTGGTTTCCTTTGTGTGAGTTCTCACTGTTTGATACTCCCTAGGGTTAGGAGTTCTCTGGTTATCTAGGGTCTTGGAGTCAGTGTTCCCACTCCAAAGGCTCAGGGCTGGATCTCTGGCCAGGAACAGAGCTTCCACAGGCGGTTTGTTATGGCAGTAAGTTAGATTAAAACAAATATCCAAAAGCAACCAAAGATGAACCCTAGACAAATGCCAGTTATAATGTCAGGCAAATAATAATTAAAATAATAGAATATACACATATATACCCATAAGCAAAACCAAAACAGTCCAGCAAAAATAAAGTACAATAGATTGACCTGGCGAACAAAGGAAACCAAAATGGTATCTACTAGTTAAGAACAAAACTAACTAAAGCACAAACTGGAAAAGAAAACTAAAGGAAGGTGCCAAGTGGGAATAAAGCAATGGAAACTAACAAATACGGTGAGAGGAAAGGAAAGAAAGAAAAGGAAAAAAGAATAGATATGCAAAGTTAAAAAGAGGTAGATAAAGAAGATTTATATACATTAAAGATTAACTGCAAGTGGGAAAGCACAGTAGCAAAAGCAAACGAAGGAATAATGTAGAAAAATAATAAGTTTGAAAAATTTAAATTAAAAAAAAGAGAAAAAAAAACCTCCACAGAACTGCAAAAGTCCAACATAGAGGCAGAGGTTTATAAAAACAATTAGAGGTATGGTTAAAAAAAAAAACCTCAAAAGCTTAAGTAGATTTCATAAAAGTGAAGTGAAATTCGGTCAGCCATGTCCGACTTTTTGTGTCCCCATGGACTATACATTCCATGGTATTCTCCCGGCCTGA
Organism: Okapia johnstoni; assembly: GCA_024291935.2. NCBI lineage: Eukaryota > Metazoa > Chordata > Mammalia > Artiodactyla > Giraffidae > Okapia > Okapia johnstoni. The sequence goes on from CM044305.1 coordinate 6,452,089, forward strand.
ATACTGGTGTGGGGAGCCTTTCACTTCCCCAGGGGATCTTCCCAACCCAGGGGTTGAACCCAGGTCTCCTGCATTGAAGACGGATAAGTTACCAGCTGAGTCACCAGGGAAGCCCAAGAATATTGGGAAGCAAGACTTGCATGGTCCTGACTGCTCTTTTTTGATGCCCAAGTTTAGGAGAAAGACGAGTTGTTTTTCTCATTTCGTGGGTGAAATTAGATTTCATAGTGCTAATAAAATCGACAACTACAACAGAGGGAGGAAAAAAGAAAAGAAGAGAGAAAAAATCCAAAAGAAACTGCAGAACAAGCCAAAATATAAGAATAGTATATATTTTTCTTGAGTCACTGCTGTCAGCATCCTTTCTGTTGCTAGGAGTCATAGTCTACCTCGAGTCCCTAGGATGCCCTCCAACACTGTGTTGGTCTCTGGACCTGCTGTGGGGGCAGCTCAGACTCTAATCTGGTCCTACACCTGTGTGTTCCTGTCTCCAATGTCCATAGCTATCAGAACTAGTGTGTTTTCTTTTGTGGGAGCTCTCAGTGACCTTTCATATATTCCATAGACACAGAGTCTGCCTAGTTGATCGTGTGGATTTAATCTCCAGCTTGTACAGCTGGTAGGGAAATTTTAGGTCTTCTCCCTTAGCCACACTGCCCCTGGGTTTCAATTGTGGTTTTATTTCCATCTCTGCATGTGGGTCATCCACTGGGGTTTGCTCCTGAGGCTGCCCTGGAGGACATGGGTTTGTCCCTGTGAGGGCCAGGTGTGGAGGTGGTGCAGCTGCTTGGGTCACAGGGGTTCTGGCAGCACCAGGTACTCAGGGGAGTTGGCGGCTAGGGCAGCAGGAAATATAATGCTCTAGAAGGGCATGGCAACCAGTATTGACCAATATGCTCCAGTATTCTTGCCTGGAGAACCCCGTTCCCTGACAGAGAAGCCTGGCAGGCCACAGTCTAGAGGGTCACAAAGAGTCAGACACTACCAAGGTGACCCTGTGCGCATAGAGGCAAGACTCTTTTTGCCTGTGGCAGCTCTGCCCCAGTGAGAGTTGAGCATGAAGGTGGCAAAGTTGCTTGGCTTGTGGGGACCCTGGTGGCACCAAGTGTGCAGGGCCACGGACTGCCTCTGCTGCAGGAGTCATGGCCCTATCAGAGTCTTTTTTCCCGCCTCTTGTAGCTGGTGGTCAGGAGGCCTCTTTCGCTAGTCTTTATCTGTAGCTCCGCCCATTCAGGCACTTAGAGGGCTTCCTTACCTGGGGTCCTTCTCTGTTGTTTGGCACGTCAGGCACACAGAGGGGCCCCCCTGGCTGGGCTCTTACTCTGTAGATTGGCTCATCAGTCACTTAAAGGAGCACACTGGGTGGGGCCCTGCCCTGTAGTTCAGTGGGTCAGGCACTTTCTGGGCCAGCCTCTCTGTTGTTCAGCTGCTGATGCTGGCGTGTGGGGTGAGAGAGGCTTTGGTGGTGGCTCCACCCCTTTCCATGGCCGCCCGGCTTTCCTCCACAGGCATATCTCACGACAATCTCTTCCCTCATGTCCCCTCAGTCCGTCTCTCTGCAGTCAACAGCAGCCCTCGACCTGCATCCTGTCTGGGGGATTGCTCTACAATAGGCTGACACAGCTGCTGTTTCACTCTCACCTCACAGTTCTGCTGATCCAGACAGTTGGCCCCACGTGGGGATTGGACACCTGCTTCAGTTTTCCCACCAACCGAGGGCAGGGCTAGTCCTACTAACACTCCTGTTTTTCCCCCTAGTTCCTTCATCCTACCGAGTTTTGAGTGGTTCCATATATTCTTTTCCTCTGGTCATGTACTCCTGGCTGCTCTCAGCTGGTATTCTGCAAGCACTTCTGTGTCTGAATTGTGTATTCCTCATGTATCCGTGGAGAGAGATGTCCTCCATGTCCACCTACTCCTCCGCCATGTTGTTGATCTCAACTTTTTGACTATTAGAAATAAGACTGCTATGAACATTCATGTGCACGTCTTTGGGTAAACAATATTTATTTTGTTCATTCTTGTAGGTATAAACATAGAAGTGGGATCGCTGGGTCACATGGTAACCCAATATTTAATTTTTTAAACAACTTCCAAAGTGTTTTCTACCAAGGTGTACCATTTAGTATTCCCATAAGTAGTGCATGAGAGTTCAAATTTTTTCACATCCTCATCACACATGTTTATCTCTGTTCTCTCATTACAGCCATCATTTTCTTGTGCTGTGGGTGCTTAGTTGCCATCTGTATATCCTTATTTAGTGAATTTCCTGTTCAAATATTTTGTCCAATTGTTTTTGCATTGTAGCCTTTCATATATTTTGTCAGATTCTTAAGTTTTTCAAACTTCAATGTCATTGTTATTAGTTTTTATTTTGATTTTCAATTGTCTATGTTACCATATAGACAAGCATTTAATTGAATTTTATGTATCAATTATCTTGCATCATTGCTTAAATCACTTCTTAGTTTTAGTTATTTTGTTTTTGATGTAGATTTTATTAGCTATTCTACATAGATATCACCTACAAATAGAAACAATTTAACTCTTCTTTTGCAAAATGGATAACTTCTCAATCATTTTCTAGTATGACTTCATGAAGAGAAATTCAATATAATAAAAGTGGACATCTTTTTGTAGATTCTAATCTTAGAAGTGAAGCACTCAGTCTTCTACCATAAAGTGTAATGTTAATTATACAGTTTATTACCTTCATCAGGTTGAGGAATTTTCCTATTTCTAGTTTGCTAATAAGAGTTTTTTATACAGAATGTTCTCAGTTGTTCAGTTGTCCAGCTCTTTGCGACCCCCATGGACTGTAGCCCGCCAGGCTCCTCTGTCCACCGGGACTCTCCAGGCAAGAATACTGGAGTGGGTTGCCATGCCCCCCTGCAGGGGATCTTCCCAACCCAGAGATGGAACCCAGGTCTCCCAAATGCAGGCAGATTTTTTACCAGCTGAGCCACCAGGGAAGCCCCAAAATACTGCAGTGGGTAGCCTATCCTTTCTAGAGGGGATCTTTCCAACCCAGGAACAGATGCTAGATTTTTTTCAAATTATTTTTCAGCATTTACCGAGATGACCCTAATGTGTTTCATCCTTAGTTCTTTAGTAAATTGAATTACACCGAGTGGTTTTCAGATGTTTAACCAGTCCTGATTCTTAGGTGGGCAAAACTCAATGCATTATGCTGTGTCATACTTTGTATATATTGGTGTAGTCTGTTCTTCATTCTGGACACTTTCTATTGCTACCTCCTCAAGTGCACAATTTTCTTCTGCTGCCCTGGCTAATCTGTCATTTCTGCTATCCACTGAGTTTGTCATCTGATACTATAGTTTTATATCTGTAAGATCAAATTGGGTCTATTTTAGTATTTCCATGTCTCTACTTAATTTTAGAACACACAAAACACAGTTATTCCAAGTATTTTAATGTCTCTGTCTGCAATTTCTAAAATCTATGCCACTTCTGCCTCAGTTTCAGTTCTCAAGGGAATTTTAGTATGATTTTTCTTACCTTAGTGAGATTAAATATCTTTCTAATGTGGTTAGGGGCTAGTTCCATACTTTTCTTGTGAATTGGCTGCTCATGTCTTTTAAACATGTCTTAATCAAGTTAAAGGCCAGTGATCCATCTTTCTTATAAACTGTTGGCTCGTGTCTTTTTCACATTTTTCTATCAGGTTTTAAGATCTTTCTTCTAAAAATTGTAAGAGTCATCTTTTGGGTTTGTTTATGGTGTGCTTTGTTCTACCTCTTAAAATTTTAAGCAGTGTGATGGACCCTGGGTGAATAAGCAACAAGTGGGACACCAGGATGTGAACACTTCACAGGAAACCCAGGAAGACCCACTAAGCCAACAAACTGTGTCCCCAGGGGTGCACCTCAGGCTGGATGACCCTACTAGTCAATTAGAAAAACAAGGACTGAGGTGGAACACACAATTCATTTCCCTTTCCTCCAGAGCCAACCACCTCAATGAGAGACCTTGGGGACTAGATGCGCAGGACATGATTACTCAGTGTTTCATCCAAGAAGCTGGAAGCTTGTGGCAGCTATTCATGAGAATGAATTCCACCATGGTTTTGACTGTGAGGTAAGATCCACGGGAGGTGCCAGCAAGAAAACAAGATGAGAAAAGAGATTTGTGAAGGCACGTGTTGAGAAGACCTTTGCCCACGAGGCTCACACACCTCTGGGCAAGCTCCACCCCTTCCTGGGAATACTAATCAGTCACAGGTGGTCATTTGCTGCGTGCGATCACCCCGCACAACCTGAAACATGCATTTCTCTGCCTGATCCCCATCAGCCTGTTAAACCCAAGCCTGGGTAGTACACCTAGTGAGGTGACCCTGAGTCCTAGACTTGAAACAAGACAGCTCCAAGTGGAGCAAGGGCAAGTGTATTCAGTGCATTCTCACAGCCTGAAGAGAGGGGTTTCAGACTGGAAACTAGAAAACTGAGGAGAGCTACGTGAACACTGAGAAAAGGAGGTGGGATGGAAAAGGTTTCTGGTAGCTGGTCCAGAATTAAATGGTCTTCAAGGTGCATTAAGACCACATTGTAGGAGAAAAGTGGAATGATTTTCATTTCCACAGACACTTAAATTCAGCCTAATTGTCATGGAGGGATTTTAGGCAAGATATTAAAAACTAGATAATGGTGAAAGGTGAGAGAGAACAGAATTAAACCCTAAATAGTGTGGCTGTGAGGCAAGGTTTGGAGGAGACGCATTCTCCCTGCCACGTGACACATTGGAGTTGACTTAGAGAGATGAGGATGTCAGGTGAATTTAGAGGCCTCTTTAGGGGCATTAAAAATACCTCATTTCTCACACCAAAATATCTGAATTGCTCCCCATCTTCCGCTAGATATGTCAGGATGGGGCTTTGTGATGTCAAGGCTCACCCAGGGCCACCATTTGCTGGGGAAGAGACTTGCTGACCTCATAAAGCATGAGGGTGTGGCCCCCTGGGGAGGGGTATATATAGTGTTGCTCAGGGGCTCTGGAACAAACCACTGGGAGTCCTCAAAATGACTAAGGTGACTGGGAAGCCGCAAGCCTCCAGAGTAGTTATGGAACACCTGCCTCCTGTTACCCAGGAGGAAAAGATGAAGACCTCCTCTCAATTGAGGTCCAAAAAAAATCTCAAGGTGAGCTGAACCCACCGAAGCTCCTCTTTCCCATTGACCCCACCCCATAGGACCCCCTCCCCTGTCCCTGCCTGGCACATAACCCTTCTCTACCCACACCCCTTCTCCTGAAGCCATCGTTCCCATCCATCTTCACGCTCTTCCCCAAACCAATGCCATTCTTTGCTCCCTCTCTTGCTTTCTCCAGGTGGTCAGGGTAACTGTGAGGGTGAATAATCACATTCAGGCAAAGCTGACTAAGAAAAATTCTCAGAAAACTCCCACCACAAAGAAACTTAAGAAAATCAGAGGCTCAAAGCTCTGTAGCCAGCGTTCCAAGGTGAATGAAGAGCTGAATCAGAACGAACCAGAGGAGGTCCCAGAGATCCTGGAGACCCCTGCCATTCCAGCTGGAACAGTAGGCAGCCACTGACTTCAGAGCACGGATAGAGATCTCAGAAATCTTCGGGGGTCTTGCCGCTGAGTACTGGCCAACAGTTCAGTTCAGTCATTCAATCGTGTCCGACTCTTTGCGACCCCATTTACCACAGCATGCCAGGCCCCCCTGTCCATCATCAACTCCCTGAGTCCACCCAAACCCATGTCCATCGAGTCAGTGATGCCATCCAGCCATCTCATCCTCTGTCATCCTCTTCTCCTCCGGCCCTCAATCTTTCCCAGCATCAGGGTCTTTTCCAATGACTCAGCACTTCGCATCAGGTGGCCAAAGTATTGGAGTTTCAGCTTCAACATCAGTCCTTCCAATGAACACCCAGGACTGCTCTCCTTTAGGATGGACTGGTTGGATCTCCTTGCAGTCCAAGGGACTCTCAAAAGTCTTCTCCAACACCACAGTTCAAAAGCATCAATTCTTCGGCGCTCAGCTTTCTTTATAGTACAACTCTCACATCCATACATGACTACTGGAAAAACCATAGCCTTGACTAGATGGACCTTTGTTGGCAAAGTAACGTCTCTGCTTTTAATATGCTGTCTAGGTTGGTCATAATTTTCCTTCCAAGGAGTAAGCGTCTTTTAATTTCATGGCTGCAGTCACCACCTGCAGTGATTTTGGAGCCCAGAAAAATAAGTCAGCCACTGTTTCCACTGTTTCCCCATCTATCTGCCATGAGGTGATGGGACGGGATGCCATGATCTTAGTTTTCTGAACGTTGAGCTTTAAGCCAACTTTTTCACTCTGCTCTTTCACTTTCATCAAAAGGCTGTTTAGTTCTTCTTCACTTTCTGCCATAAGGGTGGTGTCATCTGCATATCTGAGGTTATTGATATTTCTCCCGGCAATCTTGATTCCAGCTTGTGCTTCCTCCAGCCCAGTGTTTCTCATGATGTACTCTGCATATAAGTTAAATAAGCAGGGTGACAATATACAGCCTTGACGTACTCCTTTTCCTATTTGGAACCAGTCTGTTGTTCCATGTCCAGTTCTAACTGTTGCTTCCTGACCTGCATACAGGTTTCTCAAAAGGCAGGTCAGATGGTCTGGTATTCCCCTCTCTTTCAGAATTTTCCACAGTTTATTGTAATCCACACAGTCCAAGGCTTTGGCATAGTCAACAGAGCAGAAATAGATGTTTTTCTGGAACTCTCTTGCTTTTTTGCCGATCCAGCGGATGTTGGCAATTTGATCTCTGGTTCCTCTGCCTTTTCTAAAACCAGCTTGAACATTTGGAATTTCACAGTTCACATATTGCTGAAGCCTGGCTTGAAGAATTTTGAGCATTACTTTACTAGCGTGTGAGACGAGTGTAACTGTGCGGTAGTTTGAGCATTCTTTGGCATTGCCTTTCTTTGGGATTGGAATGAAAACTGACCTTTTCCAGTCCTGTGGCCACTGCTGAGTTTTCCACATTTGCTGGCATATTGAGTGCAGCACTTTCATAGCATCATCTTTCAGGATTTGAAATAGCTCAACTGGAATTCCATCACCCCCACTAGCTTTGTTCGTAGTGATGCTTCCTAAGGCCCATTTGACTTCACATTCCAGGATGTCTGGCTCTATGTGAGTGATCACACCATCGTGATAATCTAGGTCATGAAGATCTTTTTTGTATAGTTCTTCTGTGTATTCTTGCCACCTGTTCTTAATATCTTCTGCTTCTGTTAGGTCCCTACCATTTCTGTCCTTTATTGAGCCCATCTCTGCATGAACTGTTCCCTTGGTATCTCTAATTTTCTTGAGGAGATCTCGTCATTCCCATTCTATTGTTTTCCTCTATTTCTTTGCATTGATCACTGAGGAAGGCTTTCTTATCTCTCCTTGTTATTCTTTGGAACTCTGCATTCAAATTGGTATATCTTTCCTTTTCTCCTTTGCTTTTTGCTTCCCTTCTTTTCACAGCTATTTGTAAGGCCTCCTCAGACAGCCATTTTGCTTTTTTGCATTTCTTTTTCTTGGGGATGGTCTTGATTCCTGTCTCCTGCACAATGTCACGAACCTCCATCCATAGTTCATCAGGCATTCTGTCTATGAGATCTAGTCCTGTACAATGTCACGAATCTCCATCCATAGTTCATCAGACATTCTGTCTATCAGATCTAGTCCTTTAAATAAGGGATTTGATTTAGGTCATACCTGAATGGTCTAGTGGTTTTCTCCACTTTCTTCAATTTCAGTCTGAATTTGGCAATAAGGAGTTCATGATCTGAGCCACAGTCAGCTCCCGGTCTTGTTTTTGCTGACTGTATAGAGCTTCTCCATCTTTGGCTGCAAAGAATATAATCAATCTGATTTCAGTGTTGACCGTCTGGTGATGTCCATGTGTAGAGTGTTGTCTTGTGTTGTTGGAAGAGGGTGTTTGCTATGACCAGTGTGTTCTCTTGGCAGAACTCTATTAGCTTTTGCCCTGCTTCATTCTGTACTCCAGGGCCAAATTTGCCTGTTACTCCAGGTGTTTCTTGACTTCCTACTTTTTCATTCCAGTCCCCTATAATGAAAAGGACCTTTTTGGGGTGTTAGTTCTAGAAGGTCTTGTATGTCTCCATAGAACTGTTCAACTTCAGCTTCTTCAGCATTACTCGTCAGGGCATAGACTTGAATTACCGTGATATTGAATGGTTTGCCTTGGAAACGAACAGAGATCATTCTGTTGTTTTTGAGATTGCATCCAAGTACCGCATTTCGGACTCTTTTGTTGACTATGATGGCTACTCCATTTGTTCTAAGGGATTCCTGCGCACAGTAGTAGATATAATGGTCATCTGAGTTAAATTCACCCATTCCAGTCCATCTTAGTTCACTGATTCCGAGAATGTCGACGTTCACTCTTGCCATCTCGTGTTTGACCACTTCCAATTTGCCTTGATTCATGGACCTAACATTCCAGGTTCCTATGCAATATTGCTCTTTACAGCATCAAATCTTGCTTCTATCACCAGTCCCATTCACAACTGGGTGTTGTTTTTGCTTTGGCTCCAACAGTACAGACTTTGAATATTATACCAACTGCATACATTAATAATGAAAATAAAATAAAATCAACTTGATGTGAAATTATGTTTGTCTCTGAGTTCTCTGATAGTGGCGGACAGAGAGGGCAGAGAAGGGATAAGTGTGTGAAGAGGGAGGGGGATGGGTCCTGTGGAGTTGGAGATGGGACCAAAAGGTCCAGTTTGCCAGAAAGTAGAGGGAAGAACTGGTTCCAGACTGAGCTTCAAAGATATACTTCCCATGGGAGAAGAGGAAGAGGGCTTGGTGTTTGTCTGTGTGAGTGCAGAGATGGAAACTTAGCTGGGGAGCTGTGTCATGTGTGGGGTGGCAGTGCCATTTGCTAAAAAGGCATACAAAGTAGTTGCCCCATAAAAAGAAAGGAATATTGACATTTGCAGCAACATGGAAGGTATAATATTAAGTAAGATCACTCAGAGATAGACAAATACTGTATGATATCACTTATAGAATCTAAAAATACCATACCACATAGTAGAGAATATAACAAAAATGGAGGCTCATAGATATAGAGAACAATCTACTGGTTACCAGCGGGGAGGGGGAGGGGCAATACAGAGGTGGGGGAGCTGGAGGCACACAGTGTTAGGTGTAAGATGAGCTCAAGGATGTATTGTACAACACGGGGAATAGAGCCAGTATTTTGTAGTAACTATAAATGGAAAGCAAACTTTAACAATTGTATAATAAGAAAGAAAAGGAAAGAAAGAGGGGGGAGGAAGGAGGGAAGAAAGGAAGGAAAAGATAGTCATTTTTGGAGGTCACAAAGCCAACATTGCTTAGGCCCTTTTTAGCAAAGGAATTTATTTTGTTTTTTAACTTATTTATTTTAATCGGAGGCTAATTACTTTACAATATTGTAGTGGTTTTTGCCATACTTGACATGAATCAGCCATGGGTGTACATGTGTTCCCCATCTTGAACCCCCCTCCCACCTCTCTCCCCATCCCATCCCTCTGGGTCATCCCGGTGCACCAGCCCTGAGCACCCTGCCTCATGCATCGAACCTGGACTGGCGATCTGTTTCACATGTGATAATATACATGTTTCAATGCTATTCTCTCAGATCATCCCACCCTCGCCTTCTCCCACCCAGTCCAAAAGACTGTTCTATACATCTGTGTCTCTTTTGCTGTCTTGCATATAGGGTCATCATTACCATCTTTCAAATTCCATATACATGCATTAGTATACTGTACTGGTGTTTTTCTTTCTGACTTACTTCACTCTGTATAATAGGCTCCAGTTTCATCCACCTCATTAGAACTGATTCAAATGCATTCTTTTTAATGGCTGAGTAATATTCCATTGTGTAAATGTACCACAGCTTTCTTATCCATTCGTCTGCTGATAGACATCTAGGTTGCTTCCATGTCCTGGCTATTATAAACAGTGCTGCAATGAACATTGGGGTACATGTGTCTCTTTCAATTCTGGTTTCCTTGGTGTGTATGCCCAGCAGTGGTATTGCTGGGTCATGTGGCAGTTCTATTTCCAGTTTTTTAAGGAATCTCCACACTGTTCTCCATAGTGGTTATACTAGTTTGCATTCCCACCAACAGTGTAAGAGGGTTCCCTTTTCTCCACACCATCTCCAGCATTTATTGTTTGTAGATTTTTGGCTAACATCCATTCTGACTGGTGTGAGATGGTACCTCATTGTGGTTTTGATTTGCATTTCTCTGATAATGAGTGATGTTGAGCATCTTTTCATGTGTTTGTTAGCCATCTGTATGTCTTCTTTGGAGCAAAGGAATTTAGAATGGAGCAGTGGGCTCCCACAGGTGGGGCAGGGGGAGTAGCCCACATCCAGTGCAGGTAGTATTGGGGGGCATTGCCCACGAAGAGCTTTATTACAAGAATAAAACCAAGTAAAAGCTGGTTCTGTTTTTATTACCATCTCCATACTCCAGTATTCTACAATAATGTCAGTAATTAAATACTTTTCCTCTGCAAAACCAAATTTTGTTGGTTTAAGTTTTAAAAGTTTGTTGTCACTTATGTCAGGTTTTAATATTTTAATATTTTATATATTATTCACGAGGTACAAAGTTTTAGTGTGTATATACACACAAACGCACATACATATGTGTGTATATGTGTATATTTGTATATACGGCCACAGTTTTAGTACTTATCTTTAAAAATTCATTGTCTTCTCTGAGGGAGTTCATTAAGAGGAGACCCTGTTAAACAGTTGTCGCCAACACAGGCTGCCATGGTTACCACTGCTCCATTAAACAGAGCATCCTTAATGGTTTGGAAGGCCTTGAGACCACTTCCTGCACAGCCTGCAGTCCCTGAGGGAATGTACTAATACACAGCTCACGTTCAAACAGTTCATCATAAATACACGGTGATACCACAAAGATTCTCAAAGAAAGCACATACAATGTGCTTTTATTTGTGTCTAAAATCAGTGAAACAAAGTATTCACTGCAAGGTACAAACTTTTTTAGCTTGAAAAGGACAAAATTGTCTTATATTTGAACATAAAATATCTTGCTGAATTTGAAAAATATGTTTTAAATGAAATCCATTCTTAATTGTCAGTTATTTTGAGACTATGGAACAAAGAAAATAAACTTACGTTAACTGGGGCTGCTTAAGCTGTATCTTTTGCAGATGTTTTTTTCTTAAAAGTTCCCTTACACTTTTACAGTCATAACTAGATATAAAATGATCAATAGATTTTATACTATGTTTATTTTCTGGACATTACTGTTTCCTTTAATTTATGAACGTAACTAGAAAGTTGTTCTATTGAGTGGGTATTAAAAATTACTCTTCTTTCTTGTGTGGAACACACTGTTTACTCCAGGCAACCTACTCCTCTGCCATCTTGTTCTCTCTTTTTCTACCATGATGCTGCTTCCTGCTCTTTTTCATCTTTTAATTTTGAGCTCAAGAATCACCTCCTCCTGGAAGCCTCCCCTGATTTCTCTAGGCTAGTGTAGGCACCTTACTTGTGATCTCCACATCACCTTAGGACTGTCACTTCTCTGGCACTCCCCATCCTGGGCTGCAACCAGGGAATTGTGTGTTTTTTCCCTTTAGACAGTGGTGTACATGTTGACTCTTCTCTGACAATTAGTGTTCAGATGATGCCTGATGCCCAAGAGACGCCTAAAAATGTTAAATGGATGAAGAATGAATGAGTCATATTATTTCCCATATGTTGGGTTTTCTGGCCAACTCATTGCTGCATTTTACAATTATCAGTACTCTCTCTTCTGGGTACTGGCAAGAGTGGAATATTTGGCCATCCTAGGTAACAGCACCTGGCCTTTCCTTTGGGGGCATGTCCCTCTAACTCACTTCATGTGGGTGGGCTGTCCATCCTGCCTCTCTGTCCAGAAGTATAAGCAATGCAAGTCAGGCGGGTCAGTTCGAGTCCCCTAATCATCTGGTCACACTGGTTGCTCTGAGTAGAGGGCAAATCAGCAAATGTGGAGTCTTCTCCCCCCGCCCTTTTTTTTGTCTTTGCAGTTTTGGCTGCACTGGGTCTTCATTGCAGTGCATGGATTTCACATTGTGGTGACTTCTCTTGTTGTGGAGCCAGGGCTCTAGAGTGTGGGTTCAGCATGGGCTGAGCTGCACCACAGCATGTTAGATCTTCCTGGATCAGGGATCAAACCTGTGTCTCCTGCATTGGCATGTGAATTCTTCACCATTGAGCCAGCAGAGAAGCCCTGGCAGGTGGATTCTTAACCACTGGACCACCAGGGAAGTCCTGAGCCTTTCCCTTAATGGATACATGGGCAACCGGACAGGGAATCTGTGTCCTTTCCTTTGGGTCACTGGCAATGATGTTGGAATCCAGCAATAGCTTGGAGGAGCCCACCAACCCCCGTGGGAGAGAGTAGGATACCACAAACAGGCAGACACAGACCTGGAGGTGGAGGAAAAGTCGAGTGAGGTGGCAATGGTATTTGAATTCCGGATCAGCGTGCCTTAAGTTAGATTATGTGAATCAATAAACCTCACATTTCTTTTCTGTACACAAGTTTCAATTGAGTTTGTGTCATGTAAGATCCAGCGATTCTAAGCTTGACAAATGTCTGTTTTTATTTTTTCTCGACACTGGAACTGAAATTAAATTTATGTAAGCTGCATCAACTCTGTTACAGGGATGAATGCATTGATTAACTTTTATTAAAATCCCTTGGACTGTCTTATGACAAATAAAGAGAACTTATAAAGGGTGAAAAGATGGCCAATAACAACTTGGAAAGGAATTCTAAGATTTGTGTGCCTGGGCCAAAGACTAGGATTTGTGGATCCTGGAGAAGAGAAAACATACTTGCGATCTTGATTTATATGAATGGTTGGTGAAGGAGGATGGTGAAGATGAGTTTTCCTCTCCAGGAAATTTGCTGGTGGTTCAGAAATGGTGGAGAGAAGTCTTAACAGTGATCACATACTGAAAGCACTTGTGGAATCCTATTTGGAGGCTGAAATGACAGTTTTATTATTTGGAAAATGACTTCTGTGGGCTTGGCCCTAAAGCCGGGTTAGGTAACATGTTGGAATCTGTGTCTCTGTATCCTCTAAGGCAGAATGGCTCCAAATTCGTAAGTTGCTTAAACTTTTAGCATTATTAACCAGCAATAAGGCTCAAGTGTTGAACGTGGCTCAGGAATGACCATTGAAGAAGACAGTTTGATGGTAGGAGACTTGGAGCTCCATTGTGAGAACATGGGCTTCCTTGCCCTTTCTCGTGTATTTCTGGAAGAAATGATTTCACTTTTCTTATTCTAATAAAACAAAAATATTTTCTGTTAAAAAAAAAAAACCAAGGAGTATCTCTCCTGTCATTGCTAGTACTATCAGAGTTAGAAGTAGTGTTCCTACCCTTCATACCTGTGCTCTTCCATCCATCCATCCATCTTTTCTAGAAATATTCATTGACTGCCCATGATGAGTCAAAAGTTGGACTTGTCCTCTCTTAGGTCCTTCTACTTGTAACATGATTCTCAGCCCTCTTGCAGCCCGAGCTCTGAAAATGGAATCCCCTTCTCACATCTCTTCACAAGTCACTATTTATCCTCACAATTAGCTTGTTCTAACCCCTGGCTCCTGGACCAGCTAGGCACTTCTTTTTTTTTTTTTTTTTTGCCACTTCATACCTACCCATTTTCTCTTCTTTATCTTTTCTGTAGCAATTGTGAGGGACTCAGCATAGAGAGTTGAAAGTACCAAGGCAGATTTAGAACTTTATTGGGGTTGGGAAAACACTGTTCTCAGTTCTGTTTTTTTTTTGGGGGGGGGTGTGTGTGGCTAGACATCTCTTGGCATGGCCTTGATTTTGTGTTTCTCCAGGCTCTCTGTTTGCTTTCAGTGAATTGCTCTTTCACTTGGGTTCAAGGTTTCCATTTTGAAGCTGGGTAAAACACTGTCTACCCTCTGTTGATGTTTCCACTGTGGATTCTCTCTCTGCCCCATTCTCATGACTTCCGCTGAAATTCCAGGCCTTAATCTATTGAAAGAGAAATGGCCCGAGTCGGGGTGGTGCATGGAATGTAGATATTAAATTTAAATCCTTAAAGCTTTTATGTTTCTTTAACATTTAGGACACGAAAATAATTTGTAAAATACTGCTGAACATTTGCCATTGATGATCTGCTTAATTGCTTGTGTGAAAAAATTTAAGCTCTGAAGGCTCTCTGCCAGTTCTGCCTTCCTTCCGATAACCTGCTTTTGGTTTCTAACATCTGCTCTCAGTGGCTGATTCTCCCATCATATAGCCTCTAGACTTTTCCTCACCACCTCGTCCCAGCGCTCTGTCCCAACAGATGGCCTTGAATCAAATAGTTGCTTATGCCCTGGCACTCTCAGACACGCATGTGTGCACCTAGGTGCAGACCAGAGCCTTCTGTTTGGAAGCCATGTGCATGGCAGGCCGATCTTCTTTTCATCAGGATCAGGTTCATTGTAGTTGTTGCACCAAGTTTGTGGGATGGTGCCTCGATCCAAACCTGCTTTCCTGGTCTCTGGTATTAGCCCCTTCATTTTGCAACTTCAGTTTAAATCACGTTCAGCCAAGTTGAAATTCTCTTTAGCCATCGGGCCCAAGGAGGGATTCAGTATAAAGAAAACATTCAGACAATTCTCTGATTCCTTATCTAAAGCAGTAGAGTCAATGCCTTTGCTCAGATCTTAGACTGTTGATTGACTAGGTGGCCAAAGAAAATCTGTATTGTATTTGTTCCTTATCATGGTCATAGGGCTTCCCAGGTGGTGAAGAGGTAAAGAATCCGCCTGCCAATGCAGGAGCTTCAAGAGATGCTGGTTCAGTCCCTGGGTTGGCAAGCTCTCCTGGAGGAGGACATGGCAAACTGCTCCAGTATTCTTACCTGGAGAATTCCGTGGACAGGGGACCCTGGTGGGCTACAATCCATTGAGTTGCTAAAGAGTTGGACACAACTGAATGACTAAACAGCAACAACAACAACAGTCATCATAAAGACTGATAATGTCTATTCTGAACATTCTGGGGTGGGCCCTTGATATAGATTATCTCAACAGTTCATCCTTGGATGCAGCCTTACAGCAGCCATTTGAAGGGGCAGAAAGGGAAAGTTGGCTGTATTTCTCTCTTTCTTTCGGCATCCAATTTTAAAAAATATTTATCTCTTTATTTTGAAATAGTTTAAAACTTAGAAGTTGGAAAAATAGTACAGAGAGTTCCTGGACTATTGTTTCCTCCAATAATAATGTCTTACATAAAAGTAGTACATTGTCAAGACCAAGGAGTTAGCATTGGTACAATACTATTAAAGCAGTTGTGTGTGTACACATGTATTTGTGTGCATCTGTGTGTTTTTGTGAAATCTGGTCACATGCATAGATTCAAAGAACCATCACAATCAGGATGCAGAATTGTTCCATCACCATGAAGAAACACCCTCATGTTACATTACTCCCTTCCCCCAACTCTAACTCCTGGTGACTTTGAATCTCTTCTCTCTCACTGTGGTTTTATCCCTTCAGCCTGGTTATATAAATGGAGTCATGCCGCATGTAACCCTTTGAGGCTGGCTTTCTCACTCAGCCTACCCTAAAGCTCCATCCAGGTTGGCTATGTCAAAAGGTTGTCATTTTTTGCATCTTTTGTTAAAATGAGAGCTCCTTGAACAGTGCCCTAATCAGAGGGTTCAGATTTCAGCCAACTGTTGCTCAGTTCCTCAGCCTGTCATGGACTGGGGCCCCTCTTCAAGGTCAGCCGTGGGGCAGCCTGGGATCTAGGAGGTCTGTCTTTGTAAAGACACTTCTGGCTTCAATCAGCCTCTTGCCTTTCACCCAAAGTATGGAATCTTCCTTGCACACCTCGTCTTGTCTTTCCCTCATTTCCAGCCGTCTCTTGGTCTTAGCCCCAGAGATGAGCATCTGTGATAAGGATTTAGATGCAGGTTTTTCTATTGGAGAGGTGATGGCAGGAAGCAGGAGTGAGGGAGTAGGGAGAAGGGAGGAAAGGAGGGTGGAAAAACCAACAAACAGTGCGTTGAGTGGGTCGCAGCTGTGGATGCCCAGGGCTCAGTCCTACCGGGGAATCCTATGGAACCCTGAAGAATGTGCCTTAGAATTGCCAGTCTGCAGGTGGGATGGGGAAGCATTTACCCACTAACTCCATCTCTCCTTGCATGCATGCATGCTAAATCGCTTCAGTTCTGTCCGACTCTGTTATCTCATGGACTGTAGCCTGCCAGGCTCCTCTGTCCATGGGAATCTCCAGGCAAGAATACTGGATTGGGTTGCCATACCCTCCTCCAGGGAATCTCCCCATCCCGGGGATCAAACCCAAGTCTCGTATTATATATCTCCTGTATTGCAGGTGGGTTCTTTACCACTCGTGCCACTTGGGAAGCCTCCCATCTTTCCTTAGTGGAAAGTTATTCTGGTCACATTAGCACCCTGCATTTCAAAATGCCCCCTGGATGGGGGATTGAGTGGGTTCCTGGTTCTGCTAAGAAAACCTCACAAAACCCTGTGGACTGACCCAGCCTGATGCTGAGGTGAGAGCCAGCAGTGTGCCTGGGGGCACGTTGCCCCCACGGCACAGGGTCAGAGGGGCTGGGGACGAGGGGGTATGTCCAAGGCAGCCTGGCCTGGTGTGAACTCTTACATTCTGATGGCCAGCCCCGTGGCAGCAGTGTCATACCCTGACCTCCACATTCTCCAGGGACCAACCCAGGACCCGTCAGGAGGCTGGCTGCATTCTCGTGTGCACTGCTCACTGACTCTTCTGCTTTCTCAAGCTGTTGATGCAACTCACTTTGAGAGGTTATCATTCTTTTCTTTTCAAAAATTAAATAAAATATTTAGTTAGTTGGCTGTGCTGAGTCTTAGTTGTGGCATGCGGAATCTTTAGCTGCGGCATGTGGGATCTAGTTCCCTGACCATGGATCAAATCCAGACCCTCTGTATTGGGAGCTTGGAGTCTTAGCCCCTGGACCACCAAGGAAGTCCCGCTTATAATTCTTTGGATGGATTTTATGTATGTAATCACATGAATCTAAACCTAACTGTGTTTTTCAGCCTGACTAGCATCAAAAAATTTAATCATTTTTTTCCATGTATCAACCATTGATTGATGAAAACACAAATCTGTATGTGTGCAGGTGTTAAAAATAGTTAATGAAAATACTTAGGGGAATACCCTGCTGGTCCAGTGGTTAGGACTCTGCATTTTCAGTGCCAAGGGCCCAAGTTCAATCTGTGGTCAGGAAACTAAGATTCTCTCAGCCATGCAACTAAACAACAACCAAGTGTGTCTTTCTTCTTGATTCCTAACAACACGATTCAAGCGGTGGATCTGAATCCCAGCCCTGCCAGCTACTGTTTCTGTGTCCTTGGGAAAGTTACTTCTGTGCTTCAGTTTTCTCATCTGCAAATGAGAAGGAGAATCACACCTATGTCCTGGGGTTGTTCACAGTGGAAGGCGTGATAGATTACCGAGCCCTTAGAATAGTGCCTGGTCTGTAGTAAGCACTGTGTAAGTCATTGTTGGGGCTTCCCAGGTGGCTTAGTGATAACGAATCCACCTATCGAGTGGGAGACATGGGTTCAATCCCTGGGTCAGTAACATCTCCTGGAGGAGGGCATGGCAGCCCACTCCAGCATTCTTGCCTGGAGATTCCCATGGACAGAGCAGCCTGACGGGCTACGGTCCACGGGGTCATAAAAGAGCTGGACACGACTTAGTGACTAAACAACAACAAAGGCACTGTTAAATAAATTTAAAAAAGGCAGTGTTTAGGGATCTTGGGTTGAGAGAACCAGTGAAGATTCTGCATTGAAAAGCAAGTAAGGTATCTTCTTGTCTCCTGCAATCAAGGTCAGTCAGTCCTTCCAGGCTGTTATTGAGTGCCACTGAACTAAAAACATGTAGCCTGAAAAATCTGGAGCCACACTGTCTGCGGAGTAGCCGGAGCTGTGACTGTCGTAAATCACCGAGCCCAGCCATCTTGATCTTATCAGGAATTTAGAGCTTCTCTGAGCTCACTCTGCTCTTTTTTCCCAGCCTTTTTCTTCTTGCTCACTTCTCTCCTTCTCTGGATAACCTAATTTATAGAACTGCCTCAATGCATGCTGGTAGACATGACATCCCGAGTGGGGAAGAATGCCAGAGCGACCAAGTGGTAGCCTGTTGATTTATGTTCGGTTCACTCCACTGTCACTTGGTGATTTAACATCAAAAGGACGGGTTAAGCAGGCGATCATGCTGGGCAAACAAATACACTGTTGCAAATGACTTGGCAAAAAAAAAAGTTTTTTTTCTTCTGGCCATGTATAAAGTGTGCTAAAAGTGGCCCTTGGTGCAATCATGCAAATACCTTTGGGCCCTCACGCCATATGTTTCTTGCATTTTCTTTTATCACATGTGATTGTATATTATAATACACGGCAATTCCAAAGGGGAACCAGATGGCTGCATGTTCCCCGGTTCGGGATGCTCCAGCAAAAAGGAAGGAGGAATCCGGAGCTGTATTTGGCTCTGATGAAGCTGACAGGCCACTGGAGGTGATAATCAGCAGTATTTAAGGAAGGCTTGCATTGATGATAAAGAATGTAAGTGCTCAATCACGTCTGAATGTGTCCATGATGGGCATATCCTTTAAAAACAGATTTAATGTATTCCTTTACATCTGCTCAATTTGAATATGTTAAGACAAGCAATATTTTAAACTAGTTTTTCTTTTTGAAATCTGCACGTTTCAGAAAAAGCAAATAATTTCTTACAAAGACGGTTCAAGATATGGCCAATTTTCAACTCTTGTTTGCTTATGGTTGAGGCTGCTGGAGAATCATTTGCTCAGTAAGAAAGACTGGGTTAAACTGGCAGAAGGAAGAAGGGAGGGAGGTGACTTGATAGTTTCCTCAACCCCCAGCTCCACAAAGGTGAAAGCATTTTGCCCTTAAAAGTGGACTGGAACAATCATAACATGTGAAGTTGGCCATGCAAATTGCACAGTGTATGTCGCTGTCTTTTCTTTTAAACTGAGTACCTTTTTAAAAATTTTTTTTTAATATAAATGTATTTATTTTAATTGGAAGCTAATTACTTTACAATATTGTATTTGTTTTACCATACATTGACATGAATCAGCCATGGGTGTACATGTGTTCCCCATCCTGAACCCCCCTCCCACCTCCCTCCCCATCCCATCCCTCTGGGTCATCTCAGTGCACCAGCCCTGAGCACCCTGTCTCATGCATCGAGCCTGGACTGGTGATTCGTTTCACATATGATAATATACATGTTTCAATGCCATTCTCCCAAACCATCCCCCCCTCACCCTCTCCCACAGAGTCCAAAAGACTGTTCTATACATCTGTGTCTCTTTTGCTGTCTCACATACAAGGTTACCGTTACCATCTTTCTAAATACCATATATATGTGTTAGTATACTGTATTGGTGTTTTTCTTTCTGGCTTACTTCACTGTGTATAATAGGCTTCAGTTTCATCCACCTCATTAGAAATGATTCAAATGCATTCTCATTTTAATGGCTGAGTAATATTCCATTGTGTATATGTACCACAGCTTCCTTATCCATTCGTCTGCTGATGGACATCTAGGTTGCTTCCATGTCCTGGCTATTGTAAACAGTGCTGCAATGAACATTGGGGTACACGCATCTCTTTCAATTCTGGTTTCCTCGGTGTGTATGCCCAGCAGTGGGATTGCTGGGTCATATGGCAGTTCTATTTCCAGTTTTTTAAGGAATCACCACACTGTTCTCCATAGTGGCTAGTTTGCATTCCCACCAACAGTGTAACAGGATTCCCTTTTCTCTGCACCCTCTCCAGCATTTATTGTTTGTAGACTTTTGGATAGCAGCCATTCTGACTGCTGTGAGATGGTACCTTATTGTGGTTTTGATTTGCATTTCTCTGTGATATTGAGCATCTTTTCATGTGTTTGTTAGCCATCTGTATGTCTTCTTTGGAGAAATGTCTGTTTAGTTCTTTGGCCCATTTTTTGATTGGGTCGTTTATTTTTCTGGAATTCAGCTGCAGGAGTTGCTTGTATATTTTTGAGATTAATTATTTGTCAGTTGCTTCGTTTGCTATTATTTTCTCCCATTCTGAAGGCTGTCTTTTCACCTTGCTTATAGTTTCCTTCATTGTGCAAAAGCTTTTAATTAGGTCGCATTTGTTTATTTTTGCTTTTATTTCCAATATTCTGGGAGGTGGGTCATAGAGGATCCTGCTGTGGTTTATGTCGGAGAGTGTTTTGCCTATGTTTTCCTCTAGGAGTTTTATAGTTTCTGGTGTTAGGTTTAGATCTTTAATCCATTTTGAGTTTATTTTTGTGTGTGGTGTTAGAAAGCGTTCTAGTTTCATTCTTTTACAAGTGGTTGACCAGTTTTTCCAGCACCACTTGTTAAAGAGATTGTCTTTTCTCCATTGTATATATTCTTGTCTCCTTTGTCAAAGATAAGGTGTCCATAGGTGTGTGGATTTATCTCTGGGCTTTCTATTTTGTTCCATTGATCTATATTTCTGTCTTTGTGCCAGTACCATACTGTCTTGATGACTGTGGCTTTGTAGTAGAGCCTGAAGTCAGGCAGGTTGATTCCTCCACTTCCATTCTTCTTTCTCAAGGTTGCTTTGGCTCTTCAAGGTTTTTTGTATTTCCATACAAATTATGAAATTATTTGTTCTCTTTCTGTGAAAAATACCGTTGGTAGCTTGATAGGAATTGCATTGAATCTATAGATTGCTTTGGGTAGTATACTCGTTTTCACTATATTGATTCTTCTGCTCCATGAACATGGTATATTTCTGCATCTATTTGTGTCCTCTTTGATTTCTTTCAGCAGTGTTTTATAGTTTTCTACACATAGGTCTTTTGTTTCTTTAGGTAGATATATTCCCAAGTATTTTGTTCTTTTCGTTGCAATGGTGAATGGAATTGTTTCCTTATTACAAGCTCTGGGTTCAATAACTGCAATGCCCTAAAATCTTCACATAAACTGAATCTTTTGACTTCCATTTGTTAAATGCTTTGACTAAATATTCCCAGTAGATTTTTCTGGAAACCGCAACCAAAATTTAGAGAACATTTTAACAAAAGCACTTAATGCCATGGTAGGAACTTTCATTGATTTATAAACTTACTCTTCAAAGTCTCAAAAATTTCTAAAATCCAAACGGAGAAAGTATATACAGCTATGCTTGTTATTTTTATCAGCATCAACCTAACTATAAAAATTTACAGGCTGTTTTTTTGTGGATGTATAGGCATATTTGTAGTTTTTGAGAATATATCTATTTAGATTGGTAGATTTTCAAACTCTTAGAGGCAATTATGAATTACACAAATATGTACAACATATTCTAAGTATACTACTCTCTCTAGGTTCTACATTTATTCAAAATATTGTATGATGTTGTTTTCTACTTCAGCATATTTTTTACATCACCAAGACTAAGTAATTCTACCATGTATGTTGCAGTTTGTCATTCAGTTTACAATAGTATTCACAATATCAAGTGTTTCACATTTTACAGAATGAACTTCTGAATGCTTTACTTTGATCCCATGTATTAGACAAGAAACTTGAACCGTTATTGGAATTGATCTTTTTACTAGAAATATCCAATGATACTAAAGTAAAACTGCATCATTTAAGAGCTGGTAAAGTTCTTTTTAACAGAGACAACACATTAACAGAGTCATTCATGGGGAAATGTGTGTAGTGATGTCTCAGAAACTTTTGTTCTTTGACTTACTTCACTTAGTGTGATAATCTCTGCATCCATCCATCTTGCTCTAAATGGCCTTATTTCATTTTTTTAAATGGCTGAGTAATATTCCGTTGTATATATATACCACATCTTTATCTATTCCTTGGTATCAGTGGACACTTTGGTTGCTTCCATGTCTTGTATAAACATTGGCTCATCTTCACATGTGCTCTGGAATGAGCCCTGCTCACCTCTTGCCACATGTAAATACCAGTACTTGCTAAAACTCCCTCCACAGCCTCTTTCAGGTCTGGTTCTTTCCCCTCTCCCTTTGGGGAGATCAACTATACTCAGGCTTCCTCTTGTACCTGGCACTGGCTTTGCATACATTAGGGCTTTCATGAAGAGTAATCATGGGACCCTTCACACCTGGCCCTTCCTGGATGTCCAATAACCCATTTTGAGTAAATGAATAAAAATAACATGATTTGAATTCTGATTTGGCCGCTTATCGACTAAGTGACCTTGTATTCAACTGCAAAATTGGAGGTAGTAGCTGTCACAGTGGACATCCCAGGTGGCCGGGTGGTAAAGATCTGGCTGCCAATGCTGAAGTCGTGGGTTCGATCACTGGGTTGGGAAGATCCTCTGGAGGAGGAAATGGCAATCAACTCCAGTATTCTTGCCTGGAGAATCCCACGGACAGAGGAGCCTGGCGGGCTACAGTCAATGGGGTTGCAATGGGGTTGCAAAGAGTCAGACATAACTGAGCGACCAAACTGCAGGAGCCACAGCTGTCAGAGTGGTCATAAAGGAGGTCAGGCACAAGATCTAGCCGAGTCCCTGGCACGTGATAGGGACTCAGCAACTGTCAGTTCTCTTTCCCATAATGCCAGCTTAGTATTTCCCCTTTGATTATGATATAACAAACAACTTAACCCCTGAACCAAGCTGTCAGGTCTGCATTTACCTTTAATCACCTGAAATGTTTCACTTTTGAATTTTACAAAATTATTCATGTATTATTAGAGAAAGAAAAATATAGCATTAAAAATATGATTTGGGAGCTGCTTATTTGGGTAAACACACAATGTGTTCATGAAACAGTATTTTGCTTCTTGCCAGAACCTTTGCTTATTTTTTGTTAAAGCAAACTTCTCTAAAATCAATAACATAAGACTGAAAGGCACCAAAACATCTAGCTGCTGCAGAAAGGCTTGAGTGTAAATTGATGATCTGGTGTTCTCAAGGTTTCTGCAGAACAAGAGGGTAAGGCCAAGTCTTCATAGAGAAGTCACTATGAGAAGTTCCATTCATTTTATAAGGAGTGAAATGTGAGTCAGGGGTCAAGGCAGGGTGAAGGAAAATGTCTTAAAAAGAACTCATCGGTTGTCTTTCAGGGATTATTAATTTACTGAAAAGCCTACCTTTGGCCTGGGGATTGACTCCAGTTCGAATTTGCAGTTTCCTTTGAACTCTTCTTCCAGGCATTTAGGGGAGTACTGACTCAACCCTGTTCCACAACCTTGCAAACCTGGTCCACGTCATCACCCAGCTTGGGTCATGGCAGGGTTTTATCTGCACATAATGCTCAGGACATGATTCTGCTCAGACTCTTGGGTAACATCAGGATTTCAAAGATGAGGAGGAAAAAAAAAGAAATGCAAATTGGGTTTCACAGTGTTTTGATAGTCCACTGCTTTTATCCAATAAGAATTCTTAAGTCTAAGGAGATAAAGGGCACCAAGTCCATTTAGAATCTGTTGAGAAGTCAGGTGGGCAGTGTGGGATGAAGGCGAGAGGGTGTTAGGGCAGGTTACTTAGCGAAAACATCTATTACTGGGAAATTGGTACCAGCATGCATTACTAGCGTTGATACTAGTACGATATCCATACTGTCTTTATCTTTTCTCTTATCCTGCAAGTGGTTTATCAGTACATAGCTTTATGCTATTTTAAAGTCTCAGTTGATTGTTATTTATCCACTTCTGCACTGGAGGAAATTTTAGCAAGTTCATAGAGACAGAAAGTAGAATGGTGGTTTCTAGGGTGAGGGGAGGGAAAATGGATTGTTTAATGGTCCCAGAGTCTCAGTCTCGCAAGATGAAGAGTTCGGGAAATGAATAGTGATGATGGTTGCAGAACAATGTGAACGTCCTTAATGTCACTGAACTGTGGGCTTCAAATGATGAAGATGATAAATTTTATGTTATGTGTGTTCTATCACAATTCAAAGTAATTTAAAAAAATTATGCTACCCACCCAAAAGCTGTTAAAGATAGTGAGTTCAAAGCACAAGTTTTGAAATGAATTCCATTGTTTTGATGCTATTTATTACTGCTCCTGTCACCTTGTATCATACATATATATTATATATAAATAAAATGTATTTTTTTTAAGATTTTGTTTTTTAGAGCAGTTTTAGGTTCACAGCAAAACTGAGAGGAATTGATAGAGATTTCCCATCTGCCTCCTCCCCCTCAACATGTACAAGCTCCCCCATTATCAACAGTCCCACCTGAGTGTTACATTTGTTACAACTGATGGACCTGTTGAAGCATCATTGTTGTCGGAGTCCAGAATTTGCATTAAGGTTCACTCTTGGGGTTGTACATTCAATGTTGTTGTTGTTTTAGTCACTAAGTCACGTCCTACTCCCCATGGATTGTAGCCCATTAGGCTCCTCTTGTCCATGGGATTCTCCAGGCAAGAGCACTGGAGTGGGTTGCCATTCCCTTCTCCAGGGGATCTTCCTGACCCAGGATTGAACCTGGATCTCCCACATTTCAGGCAGATTCTTTACTGTTTGAGCCACCAGGAAAGCCCATTCTTGAAATGGTCATGTTTAGTCTTGTCAGTTATCAGGTTAACCATATTCTGTCACACAGAATGGAGAATTCTCCACAGGATGGAGAAGCAGAAAAAGCCAAACAACACAGATATGCATGAATGTATATGGTCCCATACACACACACACACACACACACACACACACACACACGTGCTCCTCAGCCTTTTTTTTTTTCCCCTCCTTTCTGGTTCTTGTTTATATTCCCTCCCTGAGGCCCAACTTTATTCCTTCCTTTGGTTCTATAAGACACCCGTATCCTTAAACAAATCTTTCTTCTGCCTAAACCACCTTGGTTTTTGCCACATGCAACCAAGATCTATTAGGAGGTATATATTGTCACCACAATTCATTTTCCTTCTCTGATATTCAACATTTGGAAGTTAAAAATCACCCTAGTAAATATTTGTCTTAATTTGAATCAATTTCCATTTCCCTGAACTCTAGCTATTTTGAAATGCCTACTTGGCCTCCTTCCACTGTTTGAATAGCAAAAAGCAAAGACAACCAGGAGCCACCAGCTGATGTGAACTCTTAAATGTTCTGTATAAATTATGCCTTTGAAACTCTTGGAATCTTCCTGGGAAACCATTTCCCAGCACGGGAAGAAAAACTAACAGCTTTCAGAAATAAACTTGAAGTATTACTCATTGCTCTGGAAAAGTACAACTTTGAAGTACCCAAATAAATGAAAACAAGTGAGTTATTGCTAGCAGCAGGAGTCACGATAGTCAAGAGTGGAGACCCAGAGCCAGATGGCTTATTGATATGTTGGAGACCCCAACTGGAGGGCACACGTTGGAAAAGCAGCATCTGGGTCTTAGCTTTGTCCGCTCAGCTCCTAGCATGGGGCCTCGCCTTAGAAGATGCTCCATACATGTTTGTTGAAAAAAGACTGAGTGATGAAATAAAGGGAAGTGATTAAGTCTGAAGATCAGTGTGTATCTGTGTGCTCAGTTGTGTCCAACTCTGCAACCCCATGGACTATAGCTCGCCAGACTCCTCTGTCCATGGGATTTCCCAGGCAAGAATATGAGAGTACATAACTACTTACAAAATAGCCAGCAAACCAAATCTAGCAATACATAAAGAGGATTATATACCACAACTAAGTTGAATATATTCCAGCTAATATTCATACTTAATGGTGAATACTGAATGCTTTCTCTCTAAGATCAGGAACAAGACAAGGATGTCCACTTTCATTACTTCTATTCCACATTATACTGAAGGTTCTAGTGAAGTCAATTAGGCAAGAAAATGAAGAAGTGAATGACATCCAGAATGGAAAGGAAGAAATAAAATGCTGTTGGCTGACAACATGACCTTGTGTATAGAAAAGTATAGGGAACTGTTTAATAATTATTACAACTAGTAAGTCCAAAAGGTTGAAAAGAGGCAGAAAAGACTCTCAACACACAAAAAGTTTATTGTGATTCCATACACTCACAATTTATAATCCAAGAAAAAAATTAACAAAAACAATTACACTTACAATAGTATCAAAAATAATAAAATATGTAGGAATAACTTTAACAAAAAAGTGTAAAACCTGTACCCTGAAAAGCACAAATCATTGTTGAAAGAAATTAAAGAATATCTAAATAAGTGGGGAAAAAAAGAATACTGGAGTGAGTTACCAATCCCTTCTCCAGGGGATCTTCCCGATCCAGGGATCGAACCCATGTCTCTTGCATTGGCAGGTGAATTCTTTACCACTGAGCCACCTTGGAAGCCCCCTGAAGATCAGACTCAGAGGGAAATTGCCTGCGTTACTTTGGATGTGTTACTTATCTGTGTCTTGGCTTCCATAACTGTAAACTAGGGATGAGAACAGAGCCAGCGGTTCCAAAAGTTGCTTCCTCATCTCCACTTTCCTGATTAAGAAAGAACTAGCAACAAACAGGCTTCAGCAATACATGAACCGTGAACTTCCAGATGTTCAAGCTGGTTTTAGAAAAGGCAGAGGAACCAGAGATCAAATTGCCAACATCTGCTGGATCATCAAAAAAGCAAGAGAGTTCCAGAAAAACATCTATTTCTGCTTTATATGCCAAAGCCTTTGACTGTGTGGATCACAATAAACTGTGGAAAATTCTGAAAGAGATGGGAATACCAGACTATCTGACCTGTCTCTTGAGAAACCTGTATGCAGGTCAGGAAGCAACAGTTAGAACTGGACATGGAACAACAGACTGGCTCCAAATAGGAAAAGGAGTACGTCAAGGCTGTATATTGTCACCCTGCTTATTTAACTTATATGCAGAGTACATCATGAGAAACACTGGGCTGGAAGAAGCACAAGCTGGAATCAAGATTGCCAGGAGAAATATCAATAACGTCAGATATGCAGATGACACCACCCTTATGGCAGAAAGTGAAGAAGAACTAAAGAGCCTCTTGATGAAAGTGAAAGAGGAGAGTGAAAAAGTTGGCTTAAAGCTCAACGTTCAGAAAACTAAGATCATGGCATCTGGTCCCATCACTTCATGGGAAATAGATGGGGAAACAGTGGAAACAGTGTCAGACTTTATTTTGGGGGGCTCCAAAATCACTGCTGATGGTGATTGCAGCCATGAAATTAAAAGACGCTTACTCCTGGGAAGGAAGGTTATGACCAACCTAGATAGCATATTTAAAAGCAGAGACATTACTTTGCCAACAAAAGTCTGTCTAGTCAAGGCTATGGTTTTTCCAGTGGTCATGTATGGATGTGAGAGTTGGACGGTGAAGAAAGCTGAGCACTGCAGAATTGATGCTTTTGAACTGTGGTGTTGGAGAAGACTCTTGAGAGTCCCTTGGACTGCAAGGAGATCCAATCAGTCCTTCCTAAAGGAAATCAATCCTGGGTGTTCATTGGAAGGTCTGATGTTGAAGCTGAAACTCCAATACTTTGGGCACCTCATGCGAAGAGTTGACTCATTGGAAAAGACCCTAATGTTGGGAAGGATTGGGGGCAGGAGGAGAAGGGGATGACAGAGGATGAGATGGTTGGATGGCATCACTGACTCGATGGACATGGGTTTGGGTAGACTCCGGGAGTTGGTGATGGACAGGGAGGCCTGGCATGCTGCAATTCATGGGGTCGCAAAGAGTCGGACACGACTGAGCGACTGAACTGAACTGACTGATACTTCAGTTAAAAAAATTAAAAATATAAGACACTTCTCTAAAGTGTCTGCCAGCTCTAAAATGCAATGGTTTCAAATTCTACTCTATAACTAAGAGGGAAAAAAACATTATGCAAAGTTATTTTCAATATTATTTTTAAATGCCCTGAAGAAATGGAACGGATAAAAGGTCAGTTTAGGGTTGGAGAAGGAAATAGTAAGCCTAAAAGTTGGGGGTATGTTGCAAGAGAATCTCCATGAGCTGACTTGATTACTTTATAGCCAAGTTTACTTTCCCCAGCATGGCCAAAGGGCTCAGATGAATTAAGCACTTTAAGGCTTGGCTCTTACAAATATAATAAATGATACTATTTATTGGCTGTGTAGACAAATTAAAGAAGGAGAGTTGGCTTAATGACTCAGCCTCAGTGTCTCCTACTCCTGAGCCCCAGGGGCACAACCAGCATTATGTCCGTGTAACGTGGATGATACCAGTTTGGAGATAATTCTCCATAACTGTTCCCATGTTTCCACCAGGTCCAGGTTTTCTAAGCAAAGGCCTCAGAAGCTAGAGATAGCATTTCCCTAATGTTAGAGAGATTTAGAGCCTGAGCTCAGAGCCATTTGCCTTATGTTGAGGTAAGGAAGCTAGAGGCCCCACCTCCCTATTCCCCGGCTGGATACGATTTACTTCTTGAGTCTTCTTTCTCTTTTTTGGAGGCAGGGGAGATGGGCAGATGTGCTAGCAGACTGTATAAGCTTTGGGTCTCCGAATTTGGGGGTTCCTCTCAGAGGCTGCAATGCTGTGGTGTGTGCAGGTAACATCTGGCTTTCATTCCATCACCCCATGGGGATGAGGGCTTGGGAAAGTGGTGCTAGGTTACTGCTCTGGCTGTTTTTGCCTTGAGTAATAAATTGCTCTTCAGTCCAGAAAGTCTCGTTCCTCCTATCAAGTCAAATAGGATAAGGTCTCCGACTTTTCAGAGTTTCTTTTTTCAGCGTTGTTGGTTATCCATTTTAAATATAGCAGTGTGTACATGACCTTCCCAAAGTTTCTGACTTCAGATTATGTACTGGGTAGGGTTATTATGGTTATTAAATTAGATCATATAAGCATGGAAGAGCTACAGAATGGTTTCTTTTAGCTTCCCTGCTATGAGCTGAATGTTTGTATCCTACCCCCCCACCCCACCCCAGGCCATATGTTGAAATCCTAGTCCCCACTGTGATGGTATTATGAGGTGGGGCCTTTGGGGGTCACAAGGTCATGGGGTGGAGCCCTCATGCATGGAGGTTAATGGTCCCATAAAGAGGCCCCAGAGAGCTCCCTTGCTCCTCCCACCATGTGAAGACACAGCTGAAATGAGCAGTCTGCAACCCTGAAGAGGCCTTCTCCAACCTGATCATTCTGGCACCCTCACCTTGGACTTCCGGCCTCCAGAACCAGAAGTCAGGTTCTGTTGTTTGTAAGCCACTCTGTCTGTGGTATTTTGTTATAGCAGACCAAACAAACTGAGACATTCTTTAAGGATAAATTTATAGTACCTAATGAATCCGTCTTGGAGAAGGCAATGGCACCCCACTCCAGTACTCTTACCTGGAAAATCCCATGGATGGAGGAGCCTGGTAAGCTACAGTCCATGGGGTTGCTAAGAGTCGAACATGACTGAGTGACTTCAGTTCCACTTTTTCCTTTCATGCACTGGAGAAGGAAATGGCAACCCACTCCAATGTTCTTGCCTGGAGAATCCCAGGGGCAGCGGAGCCTGGTGGGCTGCCGTTTATGGGGTCGCACAGAGTCAGACACGACTGAAGCGACTTAGCAGCAGCAGCAGCAGCAGCAATGAATCCATCTAGTCAAAGCTATGGTTTTTCCAGTAGTCACGTTGGATGTGAGAGTTGAACTATAAAGAAATTTGAGCACCAAAGAATTGATGCTCTGGAACTGTGGTGTTGGAGAACACTCTTGACAGTCCCTTGAACTGCAAGGAGATCCAACCAGTCCATCCTAAAGGAAATCAGTCCTGAATATTCATTTGGAAGGACTGATGCTGAAGCTGAAACTCCAATACGTTGACCATATGATGCAAAGAGCTGACTTATTGGAAAAGACCCTGATGCTGGGAAAGATTGAAGGCAGGAGGAGAAGGGGACAACAGAGGATGAGATGGTTGGATGGCATCACCCACTCAATGGACATGAGTTTGAGAAAACTCCAGGAGTTGCTGATGGACAGGGAGACCTGGCATGCTGCAGTCCATGGGGTCACAAAAATTCACATGACTGAGCGACTGAACTGAACTGAACTGAATGAATCTTAGGTCTTATTACAGGGCAGACAGTGTGTTCTGTATTTTCCATGCCCCTTCTCATCTCATTCTCAGAACAATACTATGAGGCAAGTAAACTACACCTGGATTTTTTACTGTAGACGAAGATACTAAGGCTCAGAGAATTGAACTAACATGCTGAAAGTCAAGGCTTGTCAGTGGCAAAACAGGAATTCAGCTGCCCTGAGAACACACACTTAAGTCAGAAACCTCTCCAGAGTCCTGTTGCTCCAGATGAAGTGTCTTCTTTCCCCATGTGTTTGTAGGACATGATCTTCTGCCATTCAGCCTAGCCATTTGATGTTGTCTTACTCAGTAATTCATTTCCTCTTGTGCACATAGTCATTTCCTTACCTAGAGTCTGCTCTGTGAAGTTAATAGTGGTGTAAATCCCTCAAAATCACCATCTGTGCATCTCCCTGTGAGCAGGTGATGCTAAGCTGCTGAGGGCTGATTCCAGTGAAAGAGTCTGTTAAAAAGTCGCCATGACCCTTGCAAAGCTACCAACACTCATGACTGACCTGATACCCTTGGAAAATTGACTTGCTCCCACAAAGTATCATGATAAGCCCTCTTCCTTGAAAGTCTAGGAAAACCTGGTTTGTATGGCCTGGGCCAGGCTTCCTGGGCGGCTCAGATGGTAAAGAATCTGCCTGCAATGCCGGAGACCCAGGTTTGATCTCTGGATCGAGAAGATCCCCTGGAGAAAGAAATGGCAATCCACCCCAGTATTCTTGCCTGGGGAATTCCATGGACAGAGGAGCCTGGTGGGCTATAGTCCATGGGGTCACAGAGTGTTGGACACAACTCAGCGACTAACACTTTCACTTTCATGGCCTTGGTCAAAGTAGAAGGGGAGAGAGAAAGTGAAAATGAAGAAGACGGAAAAAGAACACGAAAGAGAAAGAGAGGAGGAAAGATAAGACGGAGGGAGCTGACAGGAGAGTGAATCCACAGACCAGGGAAAAGTCTGCACTGATGGCAGATTTGAGGAAGTGGACCAGGGAACAGCAAATTAGGAAATGCATAATGCATAGAGAATGTACTTTCTGGAGCAGCCCTAGATCAAAGATCCCACAGAAGGGCCTGGAATCCATAAGTTTACTTTTAGTGCCAGAAAATGTTTCAGAAAAGCCTGCAAAAAAAAAAAAAGGCCTGGGAAATTTTCTTTTAGGATCACATTTACCCCCAAAGACATCAGCCAAGTGTTTTCTATAGCACCAGGCAGGATTTCTTCTAGACCCCTCATCTATCAGAAGATTCTTCTGTCAAATAACACCCAGGATGATGAGAAAACAGGAGAGAGAGACCACAGTGAGGAAAGGGGAGTGGGTGGATATTCTTGAAAAAAAATAGCCCAAGCAGAGGAAAACATCAAGTGGTGGGAGTTACAGGGAATAGACATACTATTAAGAGAAAGAAAGTAGCTGTGTTTGTTAAATTTTTGCATTTCTGTACCCTTATGCATGGGGTAAAAATACCAGGAGTTTCTCCAGGTGAAAGGCAAGTGATATGTAGTCTAGAAAATAGAGTTGCTCTATATTATGTTTTCCTAATTCCTTGACCTGCAATTTATTCAATAAGAAGATCCTTTACAGTCGACATGCCTGATAGAAGAATGGTGGCAGTGTCCTCAGTTGTAGGTGTGGGCCTACAGATATCTAAGTATTGGCATATAGATATTCAAATGTTGATATACAGAAGTGGCTGCTGCTGCTACTGCTAAGTCACTTCAGTCGTGTCCGAGTCTGTGCGACCCCATAGACAGCAGCCTACCAGGCTCCGTCATCCCTGGGATTCTCCAGGCAAGAACACTGGAGTGGGTTGCCATTTCCTTCTCCAATGCATGAAAGGGAAAAGTGAAAGTGAAGTCACTCAGTCATGTCTGACTCTTCGCGACCCCATGGACTGCAGCCCACCAGGCCCCTCCGTCCATGGGATTTTCCAGGCAAGACTACTGGAGTGGGGTGCCATTGCCTTCTCTGATACAGAACTAGACTTGGTTGTAAATATTGATCTGCATCTAGAGATTGACATATAGTACTTTCAGTAACAGCAGTAAAAAATACAACAGTTCTGTAATTGATCACCCATTCTGTTTGGAACTGGACTGAATGTTTTCCACAAATATCTCATTCATTACTTACTGGAACTTCATTACAACTGGAAGCTGATATAACTACATTGATTTTACGTATGGGGCAACTGAGAGAAGGACTAAGTAACTTGCTCAAGGCTGAAAACATTAGTTAGTCACAATCTTGAGAGAGCTGTCTTCTGTTCTTTCTGAAGAGTGTATGTAAGGAACTCCCCATTCCCATCATGCAAACACAAACACAAGTTCCTGTGTTCTTTCACTTGGCCGGCATATTGTTGATGTTTGGGAAATCTGAGTTCCCTCATTTTTTTAATTAAAAGTTTTTATTTTATTAAAATTTTATCTTATTCAAGTATAGCTGATTTATAATGTGTTAATTTCTGCTGTGTAGCAAAGTGGCTCAGTTATACATACTTATACATATTTTCTTTCATATATTTTTCCATCATAGTTTATCATAGGATACTGAATACCCTTGTGCTGTACAGTAGGACCTTGTTTTTTATCCATCTTGTTTATAATGGTTTGCATCTGCTAATCCCAAACTTCCAGTCCATCCCTCCCCACCATCATTTTTTGGGAAGCGTGTGCAAGATCAG
Organism: Okapia johnstoni; assembly: GCA_024291935.2. Classification (NCBI taxonomy): domain Eukaryota; kingdom Metazoa; phylum Chordata; class Mammalia; order Artiodactyla; family Giraffidae; genus Okapia; species Okapia johnstoni. The sequence goes on from CM044305.1 coordinate 6,484,872, forward strand.
ATCAGAATGAGAGTTAACAAGTTGAATTTTGAAAATACAGGGCATCTGAACATGAGATACTTGAAATGCAGTTCATCTGCATTACTTCCCTCTTTATTTGCATTTCATTTCATTTTCAAATTGGCTCAGTTCTTGTGGCTGAGATGGCTTCTTGGTCATTACTGTTGTATAAATTTGCTACTAAGTTTATTCCCTCAGTTATTCCCACAGTTGGTGGGAACCTCCTCTCATTGCCTTGCCTTTTCTTTTCTTTGTCTACCTACTACGAAAAGCCCTCTCTCTGGACATCATGCCACTGGCCCATATTAAGCATGTCAATTTGAAAGAACTAGTTTGAAGGTCCCGCCAGCTGGGTGATAGTAAACAGTAGCGAGCGGGGCTCTGCTGGTTCGTGTCAGGGATTGAGTTTGTGGTCTTAGATCTTATTCAGCTCAAATCCCAGGGATCATCAATAACAATGATGAGGATGAAAAAGGAGTAGAGGCCTGTTTACTGAGTTACTTTCAAAAAGTTCCAGGAAAAATTGATAATCCCTAAGGGAGTGCCCCCATGGAGAGCGATTCTGAAAGAATGTCAGGCTTCTGTTTAGACAGGCTGCCTGGGGAGGCGGGAGAAAGGCTTGAGATGGCGGGGGGGAGGTGAAGTAGGGGTGCTCATTCAAAGGAAAATGCTCTTAAGTTTCGAATCAGCATGCCATGATCATCATAAACAGGCTCGTGTATTTGTGCACCAGTGTCCTCCTGACTGAAGCTTCCTTCAATTGCACTTTTGCACATTTGCACATTCTAATATCTTTCTTCTTTGAAAAATTTTGTTTTTTTTTTTAAATTGGAAGAGATTTGCTTTACAATGTAGGGTTGGTTTATGCCATACAGCAATGCAAATGAGCCATTCTGTCTAATTTCGTTTAAAATATAGCCAAATGTGGGCTCAGAGAGTCCATGCAGCTCCTCCTCACTTCCAAAGACCAATTCTTACTCCAAGTCATTATGAGACTCTCAGGTCCTGTGATCTGAGTCCTGCCTGCCTTTCTCTGGCGACCAGGACAAAGTCTTGTCATGAATATTCTAATTTATATTCTTGCTCATCTTGTACAAAATCACACAAAGTGTCCTTTCCTGACATTGTAGAGTAGTGAAATGAACACTGGATAAGACAGAATTCCAAAGGATTGAGAAAGGGTGCCTTAAACTAGCCTCTTATTCTACCAATACAGGAGATGCAAGAGACGCAGGTTTGATCCCTGGATTGGGAAGATCCCCTGGAGGATGAAATGACAACCCACTCCAGTATTCTTGCCTGGAAAATCCCATGGACAGAGGGGCCTGATGGGCTCCAGTCCATGGGGTCGCAAAGAGTCAGATACAACTGACCACACACACACAGTGTATCTACAGATATGTGAACTCCCGAATAACCATTCAATTAAAGGTAAGCCTAAGCTTTGAAAAAAGTCAAGAGCTAAGGGTTTATACATTCAGAATGCATTCCTAAGAAAAGGGAATTACTATATTCTTAAACACATTTTATTTGAACTCTTGCTTTAATTGTGGAACAATTTTGAAGCTTTATAAGACGTATGCTACATTACAGGAGACAAAGCTCACAATCTAAGGGGGCAGTGGGGTTGTGAGTGATGAGGACGAATGAGACCTGTGCCATATTGATTAGAAAAACAGCATGTTGGGAATGGCATTTAATGAGGCCTTGGACAATGAGCAGGACTTTCTCTAATAGAATTAAGAGCTAAGAGTGGTCCATTGCATGCATGTGGAAGAGTTGTCTGGGTGGGAAGAACAAGCAGAGCAGCTGGGGTTTTATTGTTCTGGGACCTGAGGAAAGTCAATACAGTAGTTCAAAGCATCATGTGTTGTGTATAGGTGAACCACATCTAAAATGCTTTCTCTTGTTACCATTTCTATTTTTTATGCAAAGTCTTGTGGAAAATATATACTATAAATGTGATGTATTGTGGCAACCACAGATTTTGAGCATCTGACATTTTTGTCCATCTTCCTTTTTCTGGTTCCTATATGACTCTTCTCCTCTCTGCTATATGGTTTCAAGGGGATTCTTTGTCACTTATGGGAGAGGAAACCTAAACCAAGCTTGACCCATCATGGCACATTATAGTAGATGTGGTGATTGGTTAATAGATAGGCATGGGGGCCATACCAGATTCATCAGAAACATTTTGAACCAGAGGTCTTAGGAAAGATCAGTGTTTGCTCTTGAGTTTGCCAGAACAGAAGGATATAAATCTTGACTGGCACGTAGAGGGTGAAAAAGATTCTCTCCTGGACCAAACTCTAGTTAGGCTCCTCAGCCCTCTTCTCAACTAGGGCTCCACCTTGGTCTTCTATGTTCATCCTTTCCTTACTGGGCCTGTATAGCCCAGCCTTAGCAAGAATCCAGTTAAGTTAGTTGACTGAGAATCTCACCCCCCTCCACTTGATATCTGATCACCTTTCATATCTGATCAAATTTCTGATCCTCCACTTTTGATGCCTAAGACCTTGGCCTGCCTTTAGTAGGAATCCCTTCACCCTTTGTGTCTCTTCTGAGTAATTTTCTACCCACTGAGCCCCTCACCCTGCTTTCTAGCTATAAATCCTCACTCGTCCTTATTGTGTTAGGAGTAGAGCCCAATCTCTCTCTCCTATCGCCATAGTCTTGAATAAATTCTTCTTTATAATTTTAACAAGTGTCAGAATAATTTTTTCTTTAAAATAAACTAACAGAATTCATTGGAGCTGAGAGATGGGGAAGCAAAGAATTGACGACACTTGAGACTCTGTGCCTGAAGCCAGATTCATCCATGGGCTTGCCAGTTATATCAGCCAGTTATCACCTTTTTACTTAACCTAGATGGTGCTGGGTTTCTCTCTCTTGCCGTGGAAAAGGCCCTAATAACTACAACTACCTATTCCTCTTAGGAAGATAGCATAGACTAACTGGATAAAATAGTGTTAAAGATAGAAATCCCAGAATGTCCAGATTTTCCCCAGGCTCTCCTTCTTATGGTAATGGGAATAGCAGTTGGTATTTCTTATGGGTATTTCATTCTTTGGAAATATTACCATTTTAAAAACTTCTGTTGTATGGCAGCTATGCTAGATGTTTTCATGTATGGAATTTTATTTAATCCGAACTCTGAAAGAAGTCTTGTTTTATCCCTAATACATGGATAAGGTAAAGGAGGCCCAATGTGTTTTAACGAATCTTGGACTGTCTACTAGAAATTGCGCAGGGTTTCTTCCATAGTTTTCTAAATATCCTTTGACAAGGGATTCTTTACAGTTTTTTTCTTTAAGAAAATTGTGGTGAAAATTTACCAAGCATCTTACTTTGTTTCTTGGTTTATTTTTTCACACTCAAGTAAATATGCTACAAAAGAATAAAACAGTCTTAAATCTCTCATACTTAGCTTCTGTCTATAAATACTTATATTTCTTCCGATATAATTTAATATTTACCTAATAGCATGAAGGGAAGCCTCAGTGGATCAAGACATGAAACACTCCCTGGAAAAACTCTGTGATGCCATTAGGCTTTTACTGCTTGATTGCTTTGATGTGAAAGTAGCCCAAAATGTAGATGTTTCTATAACACAGGGACTGCATTTCACAGCTTTCTCATGAAAGCACTTGTACTGACTTTCAAACCAGAGAAGCAGAGTTTCTATTTCATTATTTTTTTTCTAATAAAAATACTTGTTGACTCCTTTGGAAAGGGGACAACTATTTTGAGACTCTCATGAAACTTGTTGAATCCTAAAGGCATGATGAATTTCACAGTCGGATTCCAAATGATGTTCCCAATCTTAAATGAGAAAGAAGTTGCTTATTTTTAATCTAGCTGGGTTTGTAAAAATTTGGGTATCGAATTTGTTCTCCTTTGAGCCAAAATGTTTTTTAAAATAGTCTTTTCATAGTTTTTCCTCTAGAAGAAAAACATTTTTACTTGTTCCCTTGCAAGAAATATTCTTCTTGTTTTCATAAGTGACATCTATAAGAAGAGCAGTATCTGGCATTGTTGTTAGCATTGCCAGATAATTTATTTGGCTTGAGACTGTGAGTAAAATCAGGCTTCCCAGGTGGTGCTAGTGGTAAAGAATCCACCTGCCAAGCAGGAGACCGGAGTTCAATCTCCAGGTTGAGAAGGTCCCCTGGAGGAGGGCATGGCAACCCACTCCAGTATTCTAGCCTGGAAAATCCCATGGGTGGATGAGCCTGGTGGGCTACAGTCCATGGGGTCGCAAAGAGTCAGACGCAACTGAAGCGACTTAGCACGAACACACATGAGTTAAATATTGTTCAGATGGCAGTGCAGGTTTTTAAACTTCTGAGGAGGTCTTCTAGTTCATTCCTGAAGGACTGAACACAGCATTTCGCATGGTGCCTTACATATATTATGCACTCAATAGATGAACAACCAGAATCCAGTATATTTTGAGTTGGAATATCTCACTAAGAGCAGGAAGCAGGATAGAGAAAAAGTGGGTAACAAAGAGATCATAAGAAGACTTACTTTTGATTATAATCACAAGAAATAATTTCAAGTACACAATATCACAAAATCTGGCAACCTTAACTCATCTGTGGGATTGAGTAAGTTGTTGTTTATAGTTGTTTCTGTTTTCTTGAAAAACAAAGCAGTGCAAACAAGGCTTTTGCAAGGATGAATATTTTCCCATTATAATGCAGTACGGAAGTTTCAAACCGTGGAAATGTAATATTCAAAATTGTTTGCATCTCCCTTTACCTTCCCTTCCATCCTTTGCAAAGTAAAAAAAAGTGTAAAAGCATGTTTCATATTTTAGTATTTGTCAATTCTAGAGATAAACCCAGGGTCCATGAATCACTCCAATATGCAGTTCCAACACGAAACAACCAAATCCACTCCTCTCTTAAAAAAAAAAAAAAGACTATTGTTACAAGAAGTTTTAAGTTCACAGCAAAATCGAGTAGAAATTACAGAAAGTTCTCAAATACCTCTGGCTTCCATAAAGCCTCCTTGACTATCAACATTCCCACCAGAGTGGTGTATTTGTTACAGCTGATGAATCTGTATTGACACATCATCATCATCCGAAGTCCACAGTTTACATTAGGGATTCATTCTTGGTGTGGTACATTCAGTGGTTTTGACAAATATATAATGACACATATCTACCTTTATAATATCATACAGACTATTTTCCCTGCCTTGAAAGTCCTCTGTGTCCTGCCTGTTCATCCCTCCCCCACCCCCCAACTAGACCCTGGAAACTACTGATCTTTTTTAGTGTCTCCATGCTAACTCCCTTTTAAAGTAGCTCTGGATCACAATAATAAATACAATTGTCTGATGGGTACATATAAAACCAAAAATCACTTATATTTCTCTGCTTGTAAAGATTGCAATCATATTGAATAGGTTAACCACTTTGAGGGGTGGTTAAGTCTTCTTTTTTAAAATTTATTTTATTGAAGTATAGTTGCTTTATGATATTGTATTAATTTCTGCTGTATAGCAAACTGATTCAGTTATACACATACATTCTTTTTCATATTTTTTCCATTATGGTTTATCACATGATATTGAATATAGTTTCCTATTTTCAGGTGGTGCGGTGGTAAAGAATCCTCCTGCCAATGCAGGAAAAGCAGGAGATTCGAGTTTGATCCCTGGGTTGGGAAGATCCCTTGGAGGTAGAAATGGCAACCCATTCCTGTGTTCTTGCCTGGGAAATACCACGAACAGAGGAGTCGGGTGGGCTACAGTCCCTGAGGTTGCAAAGAGTTGGACACAACTGAGCGACTGAGTATGCATGCATGCTATTCAGTAGGACCTTGTTGTTTATTTATTCTGTATATAATAGTTTGCATCTGTTATTCCCAAACTCCCAATCTTTTCTTCTGGGAAGAGGATGCAGTTAAGTCTTAAACCCTCATTTCTGCTTCCAAAATCAAGACACAGTTGGTTAAGAAATTAATGTCTAGTTCAGGAATGTAAGTTTTTTTAATGAGAGAAAATCAATTAATGTTATTAATTAAGAGGATGAAGGAGAATCATATAATCACATCATTAGAGGCATAAAAGGCTTTTAACAAAGTTTATATTCATGATAAAAGTCTTGGTAAATAAGGAATAGGACAGAACTTAATATTTTGTAAAGAATATTTATAAAGAGATTATATTAATAGTAGATTTCACACATAATGATGACATGTTTAAAATCATGTGTGAGAAGATTTCTTGCTGTCAGTTCTCTTCATCATTGTATTAGAGATACTGGCCAGTAAAATTTACTACAGGAATTGAAAAAAGAACCCTTATCATTCACAGATAATATGATTATCTATGTAGAAAACTCCAGATCATTTGCAGATAAGCATTTGGAAATGCTGAATATAGAACACACAAAATGAATGCTGTTTAATCTCAGCAGTAACAGAAAAGAAAAAAATTACAACAGCATCAAAATTTTAAAGTATTGAGGAATATTTTTCACAGAGCTTTATGGAAAGGGAGTTGTTGAATGTCATTAAAGAAGATTAAAAGATTAAAAAATGGAGAATCATACCATATTCATAGAAATGAACACATGTATTAGCTACCTCTTGGTGCAAAACAAATTACCTCAAACTCAGTATAAGTGATATAAAAATAAGGAGTGTAAAACCACGTATTTATTATCTCACAGTTCCTGTAGTTCAGGTACTCGGGGGGAGATTAGCTCTGGGGTTCCAGCTCAGGTCTTTTGTGGAATTGCAGTCAAGATGTCAGCTGGAAGAAGGTAGTGATCTGGGGGCTTGACTTGGGTGGAGGAGCCACTTCTGAGCTTTCATATGTGGCAGTTGGCAGGAGGCATCAGTCCCTAACTGGCTGTTGGCTAGAGGCATCAGCTCCTCACCACACAGCTCTTTCCAGATGGCAACCTGACAGCTGGCTTCCCTGAGAGAGAGAGAGATCCAACAAAAAGACAGGCTAATGTCACTTCTGCTTTTTTCTATTTATTTCAAACAAGTCACTAAGTCAAGCCCACATTCAGGGGAAGGAGAAATAGTTTCTGTATTTTGAAGGGAATGTGAATTTGTGGATATTTTAAACTTTCCAAAACCTCAATATTATAGAGATACCAGTTGCCTGCCAATTCTTCAATAGATTCAGTGCCTCCTGTAAGTTTTGTATAATTTTGTATAGATTTCTAAGAATTTTTAAAAATGGAAACCTAAATAATATTTATACAAATATGTGTGTATGTGTGCTCAGGCATGTCCAGATCTTTGTGACACCATGGATTGTAGCCCATCAGGCTCCTCTGTCCATGGGATTCTCCAGGCAAGAATACTGGAGTGGGTCGCCATGCCCTTCTCCAGAGGATCTTCTTGACCCAGGGATCGATCCTTTGTCTCCTGCATTGGCAGGTGGATTCTTGACTATCTGAGCCACCTGGGAAGCCCCCTTATACAACTATAGGTGATAAAAACGGTCAGCAGCAAACAGTAAACACAAAACTCAGGATGACATTTAGCTCTAGAGCAGTGGTTCTCAAACAGAGTGATTTCAGGTTCCAGGGGACATGTGGCAATATCTGGAAACGTTTGTGGTTTTCTTGTCTGGGGAGGGGCTATTTGGCATTCTAACAGGTAAAAAGCCAGGGATGCTGATGGACATTCTGTTATACACAGCACAGCCTCACAGCAAATGCTGAGGTTGAGATACCTTGGAAAAGGGAGTGGGTTTGAGCTGGGGCATGTAGGGAAAATAATAATAATGTTCACTTTTCTTAAATTAATGCCATGATGCAAATATGGGGATGTATTTCATAATGATTTTAAAAATATGTAGCATAAATAGTCTCTTGTGTTCGCTCAGTAAGAAACACAGTCAAAAAGAAAATTTTTTGAATCAACAGAACTTGGAACTCAGCTGGGCTTGAAAGACTTGTGAACTTCCTGTTTTGAACGACTGGGTAAACAAGGGTACCATTTAATGTTATATTTTTTTCCCTAAGGTAAAAGCCTCCCCAGAACATAGCTCTATCTAGACCACTTAGCATTTTATTGAGGTGGAAAACAGCTCTACAATATCAATATTTTGAAGTGGACCTTAGACACAGACTGCCTTGGTGAACTCTGACAAATCTCTAAACTTGGCAATTTATAAGTCACTGTTTGTCTTTTTCAAATCCAGCTGGCCCTAAGTCATTGTTCCACCTCCTCTGAGGGAGGGTCAAGAGAATAAGTTCAACCATGAAGCAGAGACCTTGTAGCGCTGGAAACATCAAGTGAGTGGAGGCCTCCAAGATCTCACAGCTCAGACACCAGGTTAGCTGGCTTCAGCGCCCTGGCAGAACTTTCTGGCAGCCTGAGTCAGCATCAACCATCGGACACTGGGCAGGTGAAAGCAATTCACCATGAGTCCGAAGCCCAGACCAACCAGATTCTCCTGGGGGCTGATCTAGGGCATCTCTAGCCTCGCTCTGAACTCCCACATAAGTTCGTGGTTACTCTCAGCTTTAAATGAATGAAAATCAAGTCTTCCATGATTAAAAACAAATGCTGTGTTTGGTGCCACAGTTGCAGAGAGTTGAAGGCCTGCCATGTGTATCTTATACCGGAATGAACTGGAGGAGACAGAATAAGAGATGGAATTTAAGGTAACATGTGATCTTTTTAACTTTTAGATTATGCTCTGACTTCCCCCTCACCATGTAGTTGAATTTTCACACGTGATAACAATATTTTTCCTTGCAGCAGATGGGCCCTGTTATGAAGATGGGTTTTGCACCTTATTTTGTCTTTCATATGTCTAAAAATTATACATAAAAATCCCAAATGTGAGCAATTCGCCTCAACTCTGCCAACCCTTTGTGTTTTTAAACAGCCAACCAGGAGGCAGTGGGGCTATTCGAGTCTTAAAAGTGCGTAATGGCCCCCATTACAGAAATTTGAAATGCTGTCCAATCTTAGAGAACCTTCGTTTTGTGGGGGAAAATAACTGCCCAATACTAGCTATGTGCACAGAAGGATGACATATTGTGAGTCCAAAGGTCAAGGCAAAAAACAGCCCAACAAAAATGCAACTCACCCACCACTAAGCCTGTTTTAAACTTCTGTCATTTTAAGCATATTTTAAAATGGGACCCCAACCTGAGTAAATTTTCCTGGTAGAGGCAGCAGCCATGACCTTCATCTCATGATTCTCCCCCAGAACTTCAGCAGAGCTCAGGAATGCTGAATGTATGAGATTATAGAAAGAGGGAAGGACTCCTTTTGTTACTGAACCAGGTTCCTTGTGCCTAACCTAGAGCAAGGTAAAATTCTCAGATGCTGAGGTTTGCAGCGGAGAGAGGGTTTATTCACAAGGCAGCTGAGAGAGGAGACAAGAAAACAAGTCTCATATCCAGCTCTCTGAAGCTCAGGGGCTTGGAGCGTTTATGTGTGTGTTAGTCGCTCAGTCATGTCTGCATCTCTTGCGTCTCCTGCATTGGCAGGTGGATTCTTTTACCACTGCACCAATGCATGTCTTTAAAGTGAAAGTGTTAGTCACTCGGTCGTGTCTGACTCTTTGTGACCCCATGGACTGTAGCCTGCCAGGCTCCTCTATCCATTGGATTTCCCAGGCAAGAATACTGGAGTGGGTTGCTACTCCCTTCTCCAGGGGATCTTCCTGACCCAGGGGTCAAACCCGGGTCTTCTTCATTGCACGCATATTCCTTACTCTCTGAGTCACCAGGGAAGCCTGGAGCATTTATAGGATAATGAATTAAAAAAGGGTGGTTTGAGGTATGAGGGGGCATGAGGAAAGGCGGTCGGAAAAAGGTCGGGTAATTCTCATCGCACGCAGGCATAACTCAACTACAAACCTCTGCACTTTCAAAGATGGAGGTGCTTAGCACCATCCGAGAGTGGAGCTTTTGGCCTTCAAATGTCTAAAGGTCATTTAGCAGACACTTGTGCATGCCCAGTTGGAGGGTCGAAGTGGTCCTGTCCAGTCTTAACTAGCTCAGCTCAAAAGCACAACTGGACCCCAAGCTGCTGGAAAACAACTTCAGCAAACATCTCTTAGTTTAGGCTACATGCTGTTTGGAGGACTCGCAAATCTTTTGTTGTTGTTGTTGTTCTGTTGCCCAGTCGTGTCTGACTCTTTGTGACCCCATGGACTGCAGCACACCAGGCTTCCCTGTCCTTCACTATCTCCCAGAGTTTGCTCAAACTCATGTCCACTGAGTCGGTGATGTCATGCAACCATCTCATCCTCAGTCACCAGCAACAATTAAAACAACCTTATTAGTGAAGGCTGGTGAAATGTGATAACACATGGTTTCACGTTCAGATGTAGGCATCATACTTGGGAAAATTTTGGGGTCATATAATGATAGAGATTGAAGAGGTCTGTACCCTGAATTTGAAGGACAGCAATGTGAGGGAGTGATAGCCTGGTGGAGTGAAAACCTTGTTTCCCACCAATTTTCTACCTGTGAGATCCTGAATCTTTCTTGATGCAGTTTTCTGTTTTGTGAGATGTGAGTGTTAGACCGTTTCATTTCTAGCACTCTATAATTCTAAGAGGGTTCCCTGGTGGCTCAGTGGTTAAGAATACACCTGCAGTTCAGGAGACGTAGTTTCGATCCCTGGGTCGGGAAGATCCCCTGGAAGAGGGCACAGCAACCCACTACAGTGTTCTTGCCTGGAGAATCCCATGGACAAGGGCCTGGTGGGCTACAGTCCATGGGGTCGCGAAGAGTCGGACACGACTGAGTGACTGAGCACAGCACAAGCATGTTTCTCACAGCGAATGAAGTTTCATCTGTCAGGCTATTCTTTTCCCTACTTCTCTTATATTTTAAAGTCCATATGAAATTATAAAAATTGTATCCATAATACTTAGCCCCCTATAAATTGTGCTGTTAGTCCAGTGTGGGTGAAATGGCTGAAATGAGTTTTGGCACATTCCAAATGTGGATTCCAAATGATCCATTCCAATGTGGATCACTGGTGCTTGGAGATGGCAAGTGGTGATGATGATGGAAGAAACACGGGGAGAGCTCCTCCCTCTTTCGTATTTAAGGTCCAGTGTATACAGAAAATGATGGATGAATAAGGTTATCTTTCCCATTTTGTACTTCTCTGGGAAAGACAAGACTGCGTATGTACTTTGTACTGGGTCAGGATAGTATGACCCCCACCTCCCCTATGGGTGTTTATTATTCATGTCAAGCAGGCGTAGCTGAACTATATCACTGCTCATTAATATTAGTTATCTATTGCCACACAACAATATTACCACAAACTTAGCAACCTAAAACCATGCACATTTATTATGTCATGGCACGGCTTAGCTGGGTCCTCTGCAAGGCTGCAATCGGGGTGTTGGACATGGTGGCGGCCTTATCCGACATTCAGGATTCCCTTCTCAGCTACCTCAGTTGTTGACAGCATTCAATTCTAGGCAGGGTGTCCAACTGAAGCCCCAGTTTCATCCTGGGTTGGACACCGAATCAATAAACCCTTTCCACCAGTAGCTCTCACCATGGCAGCTTGTGTCTTCAAAGCTGGAAAGAAGAGAGAGGTAGACGTCAGTAAGACGGGCCTCCAATTATGTAATCGTGTATATGTAACCTCCTACCTCCTGTCACTTTTCCTGCATTGAATCTCACCTCTCTGTTAGTCAGATGCAGGTCACAGGTCCTGCCCACACTCAACCACTGGGAACTACACAAAGTGGGAACGCCAGGAGGTGGGTATCATGAAGGCTTCCATATCAGCTACTGCCACGTTGGTGCCTGATAAGTGAATTGGTTCATGTGACACACATCTGCTGGGCATTTACCATAGCTTGACCCTGTGCTTGGAGCAGAGCGTAGGACAAAGAACAGATGCTGTGTACTCTGCCCCTGGGAGCAGTTGATGGGGGCTGGTAGTGTTTGATAGCAGTGGTACCAGCTCCCTCCCACAGTTCAGTGCTGCTGTCCTGGCCATGACTTTTCTTCCCATGACATGGCAGCTCGGGCTGAGCCTGTGCTGAGTGCTTTCCTCCACTTGAGGCTGCTGGGCTGGCTGGGAAGCCGTTGACCTTCAGAGTGTGGTCTCCCCACAACCTGCAAAACTTGCAGCTCCTTGTGTTTGCCACCCAGAGCAGAACTGCTTCTGTTTATCACTGACTCACTTCCCTGTAACCAGAGAGCCCTCCCCAGAGTCCATTCAGCTACTTTTTAAAAAAAAAATTTATTGGAATGTAGTTGTTTTACAATGTATTTCAGGTGTGCACCAGAGTGATTCAGTTATATATATATTCATTCTTTGTCAGATTCTTTACCCATATAGGTTATTACAGAGTATCGAGTGGAGTTCCCTGTGCTATACAATAGGTCATTGTTGATTATCTGTTTTATTTTTTTTATTTTTTTTTATGATTATCTGTTTTATATGTAGTAGTGTGTATATGTTGATCTCAAGCTCCTAATTTATCCCTCCCTCCCAAGTTTCCACTTTGGCAACTGTAACTTTATATTTGAAATCTGTGAGTCTATTTCTGTTTTATAGGTTCATTTGTATCATTTTAAAAAATTAGATTCCATGTATGAGTGATATCATATGATATTTGGTTTTGTCTGACTGACTTAGTATGATAATCTCTAGGTCCATCCATGTTGCTGAAATGGCATTATTCCATTATTTTTTATGGCCGAGTAATATTCCATTGTGTATGTGAACCACGTCTTATCTATCCATCCCTCTGTCTATGAACATTTGGGTTGTTTCCATGTCGTGGCTATTGTGACTAATGCTGCTAGGAACATTGGGGTATATGTATCCTTTTGGAGTATGATTTTCTCTGGAGATATGCCCAAGAGTGGGATTGCAAGAACATATGGTAATTCTATTTTTAATTTAAGAAACCTCCATACTGTTTGTGCTTCCCTGATAGTTCAGTTGGTAAAGAATCTGCCTGCAATGCAGGAGACACTGGTTCAATTCCTGGGTCGGGAAGATTCCCTGGAGAAGGGATAGGTTACCCAGTCCAGTATTCTTGGGCTTCCCTTGTGGCTCAGCTGGTAAAGAATCCACCTGCAATGTGGGAGACCTGGGTTCGATCCCTGGGTTGGGAATAGCCCCTGGAAGAGGGCATGTCTACCCACTCCAGTATTCTTACCTGGAGAATTCCCATGGAGAGAGAAGCCTGGCGGGCTACAGTTCATAGGGTCACAAAGAGTCGGACATGACGGCAACTAACCACACCATACTGTTCTCCAGGGTGGCTATACCAATACATCCAGATAGTTCTCATCATCTTTTCCAAAATCTCTGCTGGGATGGTGATCAGAGTGGGGAGTGGGATACGGCACTGGCCTTTGACTCTTCTCTAGACCCAGTCCATCATTATAAATCATTTCTGTCTTAGGTTATGTTCCCAAGTGGTAAAGCCAGAGATGAGGACTCATGTAAAGGTGGTTTTGAGGGAAAACCCATCATAGGGCAGAAGGGGATGTAGCCCCAAGCTGAGGGGTTGGTGAGGGTGTGGTACCCAGCCAAACCCCATGGAAGGAAGCTCTGGAGCCTCTGTACCTCAGAGGAGTTAGATACAGGCCAGGTGGTCTTGGGGCCTTCTATTCCTGCATCCTTGAGTCATTGGTGAAGAGCAGATCCAAATCCAAATTGATGTGAATTCCCTTCATGCTTTCTGCTCTCCTTTCTGTTGACTGAGTAGGTTATTTGATCAAGAGAAGTAGGTGCTACTTGTTAGTAAAAGACAACTGGGGGAGCTTGTGTGCTCAAAACATGGTGCAGACGTTGCAGGGGGTGTGTGGTATCATCATTCCGATAACAATCTCCTCAAATTTCAGCATTTCGGTTGGCTGCCCGTTTTCTTCCTGAACCCTGACAAATACCTGCCTAGAAACTGATTTCCTGACTTTTCATACCACTCTAAAACCATATTTAAATTCCCCCCATGCATGAGTTTTAACTTGTCCTTTAGACCAGGATTTCACAACTTTAACAGTGCTGAGATTTGAGGACACATAATTCTTTGTGGGGGGAACTGTTTTGTGTATTTGTGATATTGTGATTTATAAGAAATACGGAACTTCCCTGGTGGTCAAGTGGTTATGACTCTGTGCTTTCATGGCCATGGGCTCGGATTTGATCCCTGGTTGGGGAACTAAGATGCTGCAAATCCTGTGGTGTGGCCAAAAGGAAAAAAGGAAATGCATGTATATTTGGTCATTCAGATGACTAAATTGTATTTTTCATAAATATTTCACCTTCATCCACAATTCCTGATTCACAGCTCCCCAAATCCTTGGAATTTCCTGAGTTAAAAGAACAATGGGAGTATCTTTTGCTACAGTACTTGGTTACTTGTCCTCAGTTCCAGAAGACACTTCAGAGCCCCAAAGGGGAGTTGGTTGCCTTATTCATAATGAAAGCCTTTCCACTACACCTGGGTTTATAATCATGAAGTGACTTTTGGAAAGCTCCTAAGGAGAGGGGCTGGTAGCCAGGGGAACCAACCTTGATTAGAGGGTTGGAAATTTCAGTCCCACCCCCTGATTTCTGATGAGGGAGATGGGCAGGAGGATAATTCAATCATGAGTGGCCAGTGAGTTAATCAGTCATGCTGTTGACCTGAAAGAAACAGACTTCAGAATTTTCTCTAGCAAAGATGGGTTTATTCAGGATCAGCAGAAAATTGTAATTTGGCATCTGCAACCATAACAAGGTGTGTGCAATGCAAGGGAAGGAGAACACTTGATAGGAAGGAAAAGGAAGTTGGGAAGGCTCTAGTAAGCAAAGAATCCATGGCTTTTCATCGGCTGAGTCCTTGCCAGGAGAGAAGAGGAGTCTATCTTCTTTGTGCTGGGCTCTGCTATAGTCATAGGGCATGAGACCTCCCCCTTCTGGTCTCCCTTTCCTTGTTTATTTTATATATATTTTTGTTTATTAATTTTTTTAGATTTCCCCCTTTTGGTCAAGATCTTTCTCTGAAAGCATTGCTGAGCAAGAGTCAGTTTTTCTAGATTCAGTGGTTTGTTTCCCCTCAGTTGTCAGGAAGGACCTTTCCTGGGTATAATGTCTCACACTGGAGGGAAAGTACACAGATTGGAAATGCATAAAGTTCACATATGAGTTACATGGAAGGGTAGGAGGGAGAACTTCCATGTACTTTTTACCTAAAGTCCACATGTTATCAATAACGTGGACACTCGAGATCATCTGGAACAGTATGTTGCTGTCAGAATTTTGGTGGCAACATTCTACCAGGCCTGGTCCATATATCTTGTGAAAGCTGTCTCAGCAGATGTCACCTGCTTCAGTTCTGGGAAGTCCTTACTTCCGGTCAGCAGATGATGTGCAGATCCAGTCAGGACGTGGCACTTTCTTTAGGAGTGTCATGTGAATCCAAGAGTCCATTACTTGGAGTTGGGGCGCAGGAGCTGGTTAGCAGTACTTGATAAGGTTTTTTGTGGTGAGATTGAAGAGAATTCTTCTGGTCATGTCTTTCCCAGTATACAAAATCTCCAAGTTGCAAAGTGTGATGCTTAAGGTCGTCTCCCAAAGGCACACTGTGAAAAGATTGCTCTTCCAAAGCGTTGTTATTGACTTGTATTTTTGAAGTGTGCTTGATTTATGATGGTGTGTTAGTTTTATTGGTTTCACAGGTAGTTTCAGGTGTACAGCCAAGTGATTCAGTTTTATATCTATATCTATAGACTTTTCCTGATTATTTTCCCTTATATGTTATTGCAAAATACTGAGTACAGTTCCCTGTGTTATAGAGTAAGTCCTTGTTTATTTTATATATATTAGTGTATATATGTGAATCCCAAACTCTGAATTTATCCCTCCTCCCTTTCCCCTTTGATAACCATAAGTTTGTTTTCTAAGTGTGTGAGTTGATTTCTGTTTTGTAAACAAGTTAATCTGTGTCTTTTTTTTTTTTTTAGATTCCACATGTAAGCAATATCATATGATATTTTTCTGGCTTACTTAGTATGATAATCTCTAGGTCCATCCATGTTTCTGCAAATGGCATTACTTCATTCTTTTTTATGGCTGATAATATTCCATTATATGCTTGTACTCAATCTTCTTTATCCATTCATCTGTCGACTAACATTAAAGCATCGTTATTTTTAATAGACACATTTTAAAAAAATAGGCCTATTTTTAATAGGCCTTTTCAATACCAGAGTATCTCTTTTTCAATTGTGGGTCTAAAGAAGCAAGAACCAAATTCATTGGGCATTCTGCAACTGTCTCAAAGGGTGACAGTTTATGAGTTCCCAAAGGGGTGGATCTGAGATTTAGGTGGACCAATGGCATTGCTTTTGGCCAAAGTATTTGGAGGACCTTGCCAGATTTTGCCAGCCTAAATCTTAGTCTTGCAGTTGCCGTGGTCAACTAAACCAGAGGATGAGGATGGTAAACACAGTGAAAGTATTGTAAAACCAGCCACACAGCACAGACTTGTTGAGGTACTTGGCCAGTAAAAACAGGTTCCTTGATCACTATGAAATTTGAGAGGAGTTCCCCAGGTAAGGATAATCTTTTCCAAGAGGATTTTACCCACAGAAGAAGCACTAGCCTTTCTACATGGTAGACTTCAGTCCAGTGTAAAAACATACAGATCATGACTAAAACATATTTAAATCCATTAGGTGGAGGAAGTTGTATGAAATCCATTTGCCAGTCCTCTAAAGGTCCATTGGGCAGTTTCAAATGTCTGGGAGTAGTATGAATAGGCTTCCCTGGGTTGTACTTTGAACGAACAAGACAAGTGAAGTAGACGCTTTTTGTGGCCTTATTAATGTTTCCCCGCTACTGCTGAGTCATGAAGGCTGCCATCTTGTCAGTAGGCCAATGGTTTAATTCATGTATGGTGGTGACAAGTGGTAGTTTTATACTCTCTGGTAGGACTGGACTGTTGTTTGGTTCAATTCAGAGCTTTCTCATTTTATCAAACCGATTGCTAAATTTCTAATGTTTTTCCTTTTCTGAGGCCAGTTGTTGGGCCTCTCTTGGCAGTTTTTCTAAATTATCATTTGAGGATATATCCCTTTGGACCACGATAGAGGTTTGGCTGTCATTCGTCCCTTTTTAAAAATAATTTTCTATTTATTTATTTTTGGTTGTGCTGGGTATCCATTGCTGCATGGGCTTTTCTCTAGTTGTGACAAGTGGGCTTCTCATTGCAGCGGCTTCTCTTGTTGCTGATCACGGGCTCAGTAGTTGTTGCATGTAGGCTTAGTTGTTCTGTGGCATGTGGAATGTTTCTGGACCAGGGATCGAACCTGTGTCCCCTGCATTGGCGGCAGATTCTTTACCACTGAGCCACCAGGGAAGCCCCATTGATCCCTTTAAGGGCAGCATTCCTTGCAGACATAGCAGCAAGGTGCTTTCCTTTAGCTTCCAGAGTCAAGTTTTGAATGCCCTGAAATCTTAATAATAGCTGAACAACAGATAAAAGTATTGCAGACAGTAATTCCTGAACGTGGAGGACATTTAAAATTTTATTTCCACTAGAAGTAAAGAAACCACATTGCTGCCACAACATTCCAAAATCATGAGCTACCCCAAAAGCATACCTACTATTAGTATAAATATTGGCAGTTTTGTGTGTGTGTGCTCAGTTGCTTCAGTAGTGTCCGCCTGTGACTCCATGGCCTGTAGCCCACCAGGCTCCTCTGTTCATGGGGATTCTCCAGGCAAGAATACTGGAGTGGGTTGCCACTTCCTCCTCCAGGGGAATCTTCCCAACCCAGGGATCGAACTCATTTCTCCTGCACTGTAGGTAGATTCTTTACTGCTGAGCCACCTGGGAAGCCCCAAATCAACTATACTTCAATTAAAAAATAATAGACAAAATTGTCTCTCTGCAAAATAAGATTTTAAGATTAACTGAGGCAAACAAATGGCTAGGAAAATATAAAATGGCTCCTGAAGCCTCGTGAGAGGTCAGGGCATGTGTGTGTGTATATACCACATCTTCTTTATCCATTTATCTGTCAATGGACATTTAGGTTGCTTCCATGTCCTGACTATTGTAAATAGCGCTGCTATGAACATTGGGGTACATGTATTTTTTTTAAATCCTGAAATCAAAATAGCTTTTATTTTTTAAAAGTATTTTTATATTGGAATATAGCTGATTAACAATGTTGTGGTAGTTTCAGGTGGACAGAAAAGGGACTCAGCCATACGTACACACATATCCATTCCCTCTGAAACTCCCTACCCATCAAGGCTGCCATGTAACACTGAGCAGAGTTCCCTGTGCTCTACAGTAGGTCCTTGTTGATTAACCATTTTAAATCCAGCAGTGTATACATGTCCATCCCAAACTCCCTAACTATTCCTTCTCCCCATCCTTCCCCACTGGTAACCATAAATTCATTCTCTAAGTCTGTGAGTCTGTTTCTATTTTGTAAATAAGTTCATGTGTATTATTTATTTTTAGATGTTGCATTTAAGGGATGTCATATGATATTTCTCTTTGTCTGACTTACTTCAGTTGCTATAACAATCGCTAGGTCCATCCATATTGCTGCAAATGGCATTATTTCATTCTTTTTAATGGCTAAGTAATATTCTGTGTGGGCTTCCCAGGTGACTGAGTGGTGAAGAAGCCACCTGCCAGTGCAGGAAACAAAAGAGACGTGGGTTCGATCCCCTGGAGTAGGAAATGGCAGCCCGCTCTAGTATTCTTGCTTGGAAAATTCCATGGACAGAGGAACCTGGAGGGCTGCAATCCATAGAGTCACAAATAGTCAGACACAACTGAGAGACTGAACATACACACAATATGCCATTGTATATATGTACCATATCCATTTGTCTGTCAGGGGACATTTAGGTTGCTTCCATGTCTTGGCTATTGTAAATAATGCTGCAGTGAACATTGGGATACATGTATCTTTTTGAATTAGAGTTTTCGTCTTTTCTGGATACATGCTGAGAGGCAATTTCAGATTTCTGGTAACAGTGGGAAGCCTCAAAATTGAAATAAGCATTCCACTGAGTTCTGGAAATTTGAACTGTTTAGTCTAATTTGGTTTTAAGGAAATTAAGTTTGGGGATTTCAGAAGTTCTCAGGGCATGAGCGCTCCCTCTTGTGGTGTCCGAACTCTATTCACTTGAGGTTTGTTTTTATTATTACTATTGTTCAGTTGTTAAGTCACGTCCAACTCTTTGTAACCTCATGGACTATAGTATGCTATACTCCCCTGTCCTTCACCATCTCCCAGAGTTTGCTCACACTCATATCCATTGAGTTGGTGATGCCATCCAACCATCCCATCCTTTGTCACCCCCTTCTCCTGCCCTCAACCTTTCCCAGTATCAGGGTCTTTTCTAATAAGTGAAAGAAAGTGAAAGAAACTGAAAGTCGCTCAGTTGTGTCCAACTTTTGCAACCCCATGGAATTCTCCAGACCAGAATACTGGAGTGGGTAGCCGTTCCCTTCTCCAGGGGGTCTTCCCAACCCAGGGATCTAACACAGGTCTCCCACATTGCAGGCGGATTCTTTACCAGCTGAGGCACAAGACAAGCCCAAGAACACTAGAGTGGGTAGCCTATCCCTTCTCCAGGAGATCTTCCTGACCCAGGAATCGAACTGGGGTCTCCTGCATTGCAGGCAGATTCTTTACCAACTGAGCTGTCAGGGAAGATAATGAAGCCTATATTAAAAGCCCAAAAGAAGGGGGTTCAGAGAGCTTCTAGGTAAGGGGAAACAGAACACTTCCATGTTGCCATTGTTCCAGGCCCTAAACTCTTCAAAGATAGAAGCTCCTTTATTCAGGAACTCACCCTGTGTGTCTCTTTGTCTCTTTGTTTGGTCATTGATTTGTATCCTTTAATATTCTTCATTATAAGTCCATAACCTAGTGAGTAGACAGGATTCCTGAGTTCTGTGAGTCATTCTACCAAATTAATTGAACCCAAGGAGGGTTGTGGGAACCTCTGACTTACAGCCAGTTGGTAGAAGTACAGGTGACATCCTGGACTTGAGATTAGCATTCTGAATTGATGGGGTCATTGGAACCTCCACTTGGAGCTGGTCATTCAGAAGCACAGGTAACAACCTGAATTTGTGGTGGGTGTTTGAAGTGGAGGTTGGTCTCGTAGAACTGAGCCCTTTACTTCTGGAGTGTGATACTCTCTCCACATAGACAGTGTCAGAGTGGAGCTGATGTCTGAGAATTTCTTGTTGATAGGGGAAGCCTACACACACACACACACACACACACACACACACACACACACACTGGAATTGGGTCCAGGGACCCCAAAGACACCTGTAAAATATTTAGCAGCATCCCTGGTCTCGTCGCACTAGATTCCAGAAGCTCCTTCCCAGTTGTGACAAAGATGTCCCCAGACAGAGTCAAATGTCCCCTAGGGACAAAACTGCCCCTGGTTGAGGACCATTGCTTTCGATGGAAAACCTTGCTGAAGCTGTACTCATGGCTCTGTAAGGGGTCAGGTTGTTTAGTTGCTCAGTCGTGTCTGACTCTTCGTGACCCTATGGATCACAGGCTTCCCTGTCCTTCACTGTCTCCCAGAGTTTGCTCAAACTCATGTCCGTTGAGTTGATGATGCTGTCCAACCATCTCATCCTCTGTCGCCCCTTTCTCCTCCTGCCCTCAATTTTTCCCCAAATCATGGTCTTTTCCAATGAGTCGGCTCTTTGCATTAGGTGGCCAAAGTATTGGAGCTTTAGCTTCAGCATCAGTCCTTCCAATGAATATTCAGGATTGATTTCCTTTAGGATTGACTGATTTCATCTCCTTGTTGTCCAAGGGACTCTCAGGAATCTTCTCCAGCACCACACTTTGAAAGCATCAGTTCTTCACTCTCAGCTTTCTTCATGGTCCAACTCTCATATCCATACATGACTACTGGAAAAACCATAGCTTTGACTAGACAGACCTTTGTTGGTGAAGTAATATCTCTGCTTTTTAATATGCTGTCTAAGTTGGTCATAGCTTTTCTTCCAAGGAGGAAGTGTCTTTTAATTTCACGACTGCAGTCACTAGAATTGACTCTTTTGAACAGTGGTGTTAGAGAAGACTCTTGAGCATCCCTTGGACTGCAAGGAGATCAAACCAGTCCATCCTAAAGGAAATCAGTCCTGAATATTCATTTGGAAGGACTGATGCTGAAGCTGAAGCTCCAGTACTTTGGCCACCTGATGCAAAGAGCTAACTCATTGGAAAAGACCCTGATGCTGGGAAAGATTGAAGGCAGGAGGAGAAGGGGATGACAGAGGATGAGATGATTGGATGGCATCACTGACTCTATGGACATGAGTTTGAGCAAGCTCTGGGAGTTGGTGATGGATGGGGAAGCCTGGTATGCTGCGGTCCATGAGGTCGCAAAGTGTTGGACACGACTGAGTGACTGAACTTAGCATCATAGGGAGCTTGAGGATAGGGACTAGCAAGTAAGAGGTCAAGTAATGTCTGTTAAATATCATGAGGATGATCTTAAAAATCAAGCTTGAGTGGACCAAAAAAAATGCCAAATATAAAGACACTACTTTGGAGTGGCTGTCAGGGAAACAGGACTCCAGTCCATGAACAAATCTGGGCCAGACCCTTTCTTATGAAAGGTCCACTGATCACGGGTTGAACTGTTGGCTCTTCTCACATGCTTTCTTCAGAGGTGTCCATTTCCCTCCTGAACAGGGCTCATAGGTTGAGTCCATATCCAGGCTCGGGAGCCATTTATGTCATTTCTGTTGTATCTCTGGACACTTTCATCACTAGATGAAATTACTACAGTGTTCCTGGCCAGTGTGTGGCAAGTCACAGTTTTTGCAGTTCTTATTTCTAGAACCTTGTCATCCCCACAACTTTAATAAGGTCCAACATTTGGGGTTTGGGGTTTTTTTTTTGCACATTCTCTTGGATACACTTTAAAAGCAGGCAGAACAGTGTACTTAATGACTCAAATCTCCAACTTTGCAAGCAAAGAGAAACTGTTTCCTTACTAGACATGTTCAAGAAAAGTGAATCCCTTCTCTATCCCCCCTGCTTGGAGGCAGTGCCTTTACCAGTGGCTTAGCTAGATGCCCTTTAAATGAAGAGCACACTGAGAAAAGCCTCTCCTGTGAAAGAAAATTTCATCACCATCCAATGTGACCAAGAGCTCCCTTTTTTCTGAAGTCTGCAAAGCTGAATTTCCAAAGAGCCACCAGATTTGGAGGTGCAGGAGGGGGCGAGACAGGAGGTGTTTTTCCCTTGGCATGGACTAGGGTTGGCATCCTGCCAGGGCCTTCCTCATGCCCAGATGCTGGAGAATCAAAGCCGGACACCACGTCAGATTTGCATCCCCACCCCCCCCCCACCCCCCCGCTGCTGGGGACTCAGGTCAATTCTGGATGGGTGCTTTCTACTTCCTGTTTAAGCTCCTTTTGTCTCATTTCTGGGCATCCAATTGTACTTGCTTCTTCCAGGCAGTGTTTGAGGTAAACACCTGGTGTTTTATTTGAATAGCTAGAACCCAATCCTCTCCATCAGTCCCCCATTTGGCCTCTCCAGCTGGAAAACATGTTTGCTCACGTTGCATTTTTCCCATACAGGAAATCCTCTGGGGAATTCGGGGTCCATGTGGTACCTTTGAAGTACCACAAGCAATTTTCTGTTTCCTACATTTCCTCTGTGTTTTGTTACATTATTTTAATTGATGTATGTTTTCTGATGTATTATATATATTAGGAGAGCTTGAAAGATGATGTGCTTAGCATCCAATGTCTCTTATGATGAAATTTCTCTGCAGAAACCCAACACCTCAATTTTCACTCTGCTCATTATCCCTCGCGCTGGGTGACAACGACGCCAAACAATGCCATGTGCGCTGTGCAGGAAAATCACTCAGACACCCCATCTCTCACGTCCCTGCCCCAGACCTGGAAATCCATAACTCGGATTTGTTTCAAGTTTAGCAACTCTAATATTTGCAGCACATATTTCCTCCCTTTATGTGTCTTACATGCCCAGTAAAGCCTTTGATGATATAAATTTCTATGTACATTCATATACAAACATTTGCAGGTAGAAACCAACTTCTTATTATTTAATAATGGGAAGGCACCCCAGCTCTGATAAGGTTGACCCAATTAGCATCTAATTTAAGTCCAAGGAAGGTAAAGAGAAATACCAGTCCTGCTAACCTGCATTTTTATATTGGCTTAAATTTCATTTCACGGAAAGTTCTTGGAACTTAGACACTGATGTTTTTCTTTCTTCTTCCTGCGTCCATCACTGAAAGTGAAAGTGTTACTTGCTCAGTCGTGTCCAATTCTTTGTGACCCCATGGACTATAGCCCACAAGGCTCCTCTGTCCATACGATTTCCCAGGCAAGAATACTGGAGTGGGTTGCCATTCCCTTCTCCAGGGGATCTTACTGACCTCAGGGTTGATCCCAGGGTTTCCCGCATTGCAGGCAGATTCTTGACCACCTGAGCCACCAGGGAAGCCATCATGGTTGGAAATAAGACATGTCCGGGAACAACTGTAGGATTCTCTTTGCTTTGTGACTTGCTCCAGAGAAGGAAAGTCAGAAAGGCCCCCTTCCTTTCCCATGAATGTTTAAATCCAACCAATTCACAAGTCTTTGGAAGTCGTTTTAAGAATAAAAGCACACATTTATTTAAAACTATCACAATTTAATCTGAAAGAGAACAGCAAAGAGATACAGTATCGAATTCTATTTTAGAAATAATAGGTAGAAATGTGGATAAAAGTAATTCTTTTTTGGCTATTTTGAGAATTTCTTTTAGAATTTCCAAAAGTTGCTTTTTTTTTCTTTCTTTTTTTGCACAAGGAATACATTACCCCCTTTTTCTTTTCCCACTTCCTTTTCCCCCTTTAATATTTAAATTGGGCTTAAATGAAGCCAGAAGCATGCATTTTTCAACAAAAGCTCCAAATAATGAATTTATGATGATCCTCTCTCTGCTTAAGTGGTCAGGGAGTCTCTGACCTTTGCAAGGGTGAAATTATTTTGTTGTTGTTGTTGTTCTGTTAAGTGAAGCGCAAGCCAGAGGCCCAATTGGCCAATTTATGTTTGATTTTATCTCAAGCATGTCAGGGTTGATTCATCTAACCCAGATGAGGGTGAGAGAGAGGCAGAGAATTGCTGAAATTGGAACAAATAAGAATTGTTTTCAGGCTGAATGATACACAAAATCCATAAAGAATTCTCAGATATATTTTCAGTAAAATGAATGAGTTTCAGACTTTGGTGCAATGGGTTGCCATGTAATATTGTTTGCACCGCACAGCACAAAAGGTTCTGGAATTGATGAGACAGATGCACGTGGGTGGGTGCATGTGTGCCTGCATGCTCAGTCATGTCTGACTCTTTGCAATCCCATGGACTGTAGCCTGCCAGGATCCTCTGTCCGTCGGATTCTCCAGGCAAGAATACTGGAGTGGGTTGCCATGCCCTCCTCCAGGGGATCTTCCCAACCCAGGGATCAAACCTGATTCTCTTGCATTTGCAGGCAGATTCTTTACTACCAAGCCACCTGGGAAGCCTGGTTTTATGTATATCATGTCCCAAATGGCCACTTTCAAGTGTGTGTTTTAAGAATAGGTGCATCTGGCTGCATCTAATAGGGTAGAAATCTATACGTTTAAGGGGAGTACTGGTCATATGTTGTTGTTGTGCAGTCGCTCAGTCGTGTCTGACTCTTTGCAACACCATGGACTGCAGCACACCAGGCTTCCCTGTCCTTCACCATCTCGCTGAGTTTTCTCAAACTCATGTCCATTGAATTGGTGATGCCATCCAACCATCTCATCCTCTGTCGTCCCCTATTTCTCCTTCTGCCTTCAGTCTCTCCCAGCATCAGGGTCTTTTCCAATGAGTCGGCTCTTCACATCAGGGGGCCAAAGTATTGGAGCTTCAGCTTCAGCATCAGTCCTTCCAGTGAATATTCAGGGTTATGAGAAAAGGTAAAAGTTTTTTTCATTTTCTGTAGAAATTCTTTGCTGCATTATTTGCTGTAAAACCCATGTCCACTGAGGCTCTGGTCCATCATTTTGTGCCATTTTTAGGGTAGGTTGGATCAAGTATTCCACTGGGGACCCTTCTCTGCAGCCCAGAATTTATCAGCTCTTGGTCCCACTGGTCCACACAGCTTCTCCCTGCACCACAGCCCCAGCCTACCCTTCTGTTTAGTTGTCAAGAAGCGGAATGGTTCCAGGGACATCCGTCAACATCACTGGTCAAAGCTAGGTTGTAGGTTGAGTGTGTCTGGGAGCTCTCACAAGAGTAAAATAGGGAAGTAAGAGCATCAGGGTCATGGGCGGGGAGGGAGGATGGAGGAAGGAAACTGATGGGAGAGTGACTCATGGCGCCCAGGCTGTGTTTTTGCTGGCAGCATCATTGTTCCTTTTCCCTCTGCTACAGCATCAGCACACCACCCTGCCCGGTGGGCTGGTGCAGAGGAGTAGGATCTAAGTTCATGTGTTCCCAAGCAGGCGAATGAGTTTTAATCAATACATTCATCGCCATCCAAATCTATTGTGCAGGTAAAATGCTTTTATTCAGCTATAGAGATCCAATTCTATTTTTTATTTCACCAGGCTGGTTCAGTTTTTCAGTGACTTCAATGCATCCTTCATTTATGAAAATATGGCTATTAAATACCTGAGAGAGATCAGCTTTGAAACTTCCAGCCTGGTTCCCCAACCAACATTTTGGTAAAAATGAGGCTGAGTTCTCCTGTTTCCTTCTTCCAGGGAATTTGGAGCCTAGAAAAGCCCCGTTTCTGCAGGAATGTGATGGAGAACATGCAGGGAATAATTGGTTCCATTCATTTTAAAATTCCTTGTGAAACCATGAGGAATTAATTCATATTCAAAGAGAGCTGAGCAAAGACTCAGAGGAAGCCATTGTGTTTTCACAGGTTTTTTGGAGGCGTTTTGTGAGAGATGTAACTAGCAGTGTCTTCTGAACGCTGCCCATACAAATGTGTATGTATGTGGTGTTTGAGTACATTTACCCCTGTGGTTCTCAGTCATGGTTGTGTATCATAATTTCACTTCCAAGAATGATTGAGTCCTAATAGGATTGACTCTACTTCCCTAATAAGTGGTCCCCAAATCTCATGGCTTACTACAACCAGGACTTAGTTCTTGGTCATGATCTATATTCCTTGTGGGTCACCCATGGCCCTGTTCCCTCTTCTGTTCACTGTGACGCCAAGGTGACAGAATCCCTCTAGATGGAATACTGCCAGTTGTCATGGAGGAAAGAGAAGAGAGCCTGGCAAAGTGCCAACTGGCTCTTGCCACCAATGCTCAAATTTCACTGGCCAGAGGGAGTCACATGGCCCAGGTTAACATGGGTTCTAGGAAGTATGATTCTCCCCAGGGAGCCACAGTGGATCTTTGTGAATAATAAGACCATCTCTCACAGGAACATTGAAAGGATGTAAATTCTTGATCCACCTCAGATCTGTTAACACATTATTGGCTGGGGGATTTTTGCAGAAACTAATGCGTGTGGCTGGTGATTTGTCATGTAATATTCCATGAAATACTCCAGTCAATAATGTTTGGGTAACAAAAGACATATTAATATGTCTCTGATCAATAAGTTGTTATCTAAGAGTTTCAGGGTGGGACCTGAGGAATTGTATTTTTAAAAGTTCTCTGGCAAGTATGATGAGTAAGCAAGGCTGGAAAACACAGACTTACATGAGAAAAGCCTGTGTTGGGCCATTGTGGGAATGGTCATCAGTTCTTGGATTTGTTATCTGAAAAAACAGATTTAGTGCATGTTTTATCCTTACATTACATCTACTTTTGTTTTATTGGCTATGCCAAAGCCTTTGACTGTGTGGATCACAACAAACTGGAAAATTCTTAAAGAGATGGGAATACCAGACCACCTGACCTGTCTCCTGAGAAATCTGTATGCAGGTCGGGAAGCAACAGTTAGAACTGGACAAGGAACAACAGACTGGTTCCAAATTGGGAAAGGAGTACGTCAAAGCTGTATGTTGTCACCTTGCTCATTTAACTTATATGCAGAGTACATCATGTGAAATGCTGGGCTGCACAAGCTGGAATCAAGGTTGCTGGGAGAAATAGCAATAACGTCAGATATGCAGATGACACCACCCTTATGGCAGAAAGCGAAGAAGAACTAAAGAGCCTCTTGATGAAAGTGAAAGAGGAAAGTGAAAAAGTTAGCTTAGAACTCAACATTCAGAAAACTAAGATCATGGCATCTGGTCCCATTACTTCATGGCAAATAGATGGGGAAACAATGGAAACAGTGAGAGACTTTGTTTTGGGGGGCTCCAAAATCACTGTAGATGGTGACTGCAGCCATGAAATTAAAAGACACTTGCTTCTTGGAAGAAAAGCAATGACCAAGCTAGACAGCATATTAAAAAGCAGAGACATTACTTTGCCAACAAAGGTCCGTCCAGTCAAAGCTATGGTTTTTCCAGTAGTCATGTCTGGGTGTGAGAGTTAGACTATAAAGAAAGCTGAGCACCAAAGAATTGATGCCTTTGAACTGTGGTGTTGGAGAAGACTTTTGAGAGTCCCTTGGACTGCGAGGAGATCAAACTAGTCCATCCTAAAGGAAATCAGTCCTGAATATTCACTGGAAGGACTGATGCTGAAACTGAAGCTCCAATCCTTTGGCCACCTGATGTGAAGAACCAACTCATTGGAAAAGACCCTGATGCTAGGAAAGATTGAGGGCAGGAGGAGAAAGGGATGACAGAGGATGAGATGGTTGGATGGCATCACAGACTCGATGGACATGAGTTTGAATAAGCTCTGGGAGTTGGTGATGGACAGGGAAGCCTGGCGTGCTGCAGTCTGTGGGGTCACAAAGAGTCAGACACGACTGAGTGGCTGAACTGAACTGAACTTACCCTTTACATCATCAAATAGTTAAATAATTAAAAGAACAGAAATTTTAGAAAATTGCCTTTTTTAAAAAAAGTTTTGAATATCCTTTCTTGATAGGACAGACAATA
This sequence comes from Okapia johnstoni, assembly GCA_024291935.2. NCBI lineage: Eukaryota > Metazoa > Chordata > Mammalia > Artiodactyla > Giraffidae > Okapia > Okapia johnstoni. Next base: position 6,512,881 of record CM044305.1, read on the forward strand.
TAGAAGTTGATATTGGCTTCATGGAACTTTGTGATTTATTTGACGATAAGGGCACCCTCTGGTTATAAAGTAGGAGACATTCGTAGGTCATGGAAGAGATAGCATATAAGTGTAAAAAAACAAGTTGTAATCCAGTGAGGTTCTGTTTGAGAGCTTTGGCCTCAAACACACTCAGAGGTGTTTTTTCAGGTTTGGTGCTAATGTTGTAGTGGTGTTTGTGCCATCTGTGGAGGTGAAATGAATCATGTGCTTGTAGAGATCAGAGTGGTGTGTGTGCGCATGTGCATGCACTTGATTGTGTCTGATTCTGTGCGACCCCATGAACTGTAGCCCACCAGGCTCCTCCATCCATGGGATTCTCCGATGCAAAGAACCCTAGATTCAGATTTCAACTGCACCTTTGAGGTCAACCCTAAAGACTGACCTGTGCTGTCTCCTATGACAGTGTTTTCTTTTATCTGTGTGTGAGACATTTCTGTACACTGTATAAGGCTCATTGTGGCAGGCTCCCCAGTATCCATTCTCCCTCATTCCATTGGGTAGGAGCTATCAGCATGCACTGATGAGTCCACTCCAAGCGTCAGTGTGGAGCTCCGATTAGATGAAACCCAGTCTCAATCCCCTGGCCTCAGTCACTGGTGTAGACAAATCCCGCCGAAGCCAATCAGAGTAGGGCAATTACTAACCACAGAGATGGATTCAAACATTCTCCCATCAAAATGAAGCTGAAGAGTTTTGCTGAGAATCCAGGGAGAGAGTTGGTTTGGTGTCTGTGAGCTGTCAGTGTGTCTGGGAGTATGTTTGCCCACCTGCTCTGCCTCACCTGTTAGAGATGATCAGAAGCTTCTTTCACAGCTTCATTAGCCTCGAAAACACTGGCCTCCTGCTTGTGGTTCAAAGCAGGCAGGAAGGTTCTCAGTTGCTTTGTGCTGCTAATGGTATGGGTTGACTTTGCTAGTGTATGCTGAAGGTGGCTCACATGCATGCTTCTTCTCATCCTGCTATGAGACAACAGGTGTGAGAAGCAGTCATAGTCCTTCAGTCACCTATACTGGCCTATTTTTTGAACCCATAGCATTTTAGGCAGAGAGGAGGGGAAGGAGGAGGATTGGAAGGGCCCTCAGATGGTGTGACACTAGCCTGCTAATCTGAGGAAGCCCCAGACCAATGCCTTAGACTGTGGAAGTGTCTTACCCACAAGTGACTATAGAGCTAAGTAATTCTAGAGCTCATGCTCACCTGTGTGTTCTGATTCTATAGTTACTCCTGCTAGGAGATGCCGTTTACTGAGAGCACTCCGGCCCAGGGCACCATCGTCCCTTATCAGAGCTACTCTGGTGGCCCTAACTACTGACTCCATGTCTACCAAAATGCCCCCAATCCATTTTTGGACAGGAGTCCATGCATACACATGCTCAATCGTGTCTGATTCTTTGCAACCCCGTGGACTGTAGCCCACCAGGCTTCTCTGTCCATGGAATTCTCCAGGCAAGAATACTGGCATGGGTGCCATGCCCTCGTCCAGTGGATCTTCCTGATCCAGGGATTGAACCTGTGTCTGAGCCACCATGGAAGCGCTGAGGAAGCCTGGTAGGTCAACATTAATCCTTTTGAGTGTCTTTACCTGGTACCAGCATCCTGACACTATGGTCAACCTAGGTAGTCTATCCTAGCCCAGTTCACTGATTGATCTGCCCTTTTGTATCTGGGACTACATAGGTCCTAGGGCTTCCCTGTGGGTCAGACACTGAAGAATCTACCTGCAATGAGAGAGACCCAGGTTCAATCCCTGGGTTGGAAAAATCCCCTGGAGACGGGAATGGAACTGACTGTTGCCTGGAGAATCCCATGGACAGAGGACCCTGGTGGGCTGTCTATGGGGTCGCAAAGAGTCGGACACAGCTGACTGACTGACACACAGGTCCTGTGAATTCACACACCTGGCTGGGCACTGATCTCTACCTCTGTGGGTACTATTTTCTAGTTTGTCCTGTCATTGCATTTTATGGTGAGGTCAGTCATTCTCAGATAATCTCATGATGCACCTCAAAGTCCTAAGGTACTCATAAGGTTATAAATAGCCTTATACTTATAAGATAACATATATTGATATCTGAGCTTGATGAGCCTTATTGATTTTCAGAGTCAAGATAATTGGCACTCAGATAGCTCATGGAGAGTAAACATACTGTGGCTTTATCCCAGCTTATGTCACTTCGGGAACATTCAGGTTTCTTGTAGGGTAGACCAGTAGTTCCCAACTTAGGACAGTTTTATTCTCCCAGGGGATATTTGGAGTCTGGAGACATTTTTTTATTGTCATAACTTTTGGGAAGGTACTGGTGACATCTAGTAGAGGCCAAGGATGCTGCTAATAAACATTCAGGGTACAGGTCAATCTCCCCCAACAAAGAATTGTCCAGCTCAGAAAGTCAGCAGTGTCAGGGCCAGTAAACCCAGCGTAGATCACACGATTTTGATCCTGGTAAGGTTGAGCATAACTTAGAAGCAGTTACTTTCTTTTTCTGGTGTTATGTGGTGAATAAATGGACTCTCTGATTTCAGTCAACTTACTTGGTAGAAAGTACAAGTCTATGTGCTGGTAGAAAGAGAGAACAGAAATCGGAAAGGAGCAGAGGGGAGAGGCAGTTTATAATTTGTAGAAGACAAAAAAAAAATTCATTGAATTAGGGAACTGACAATTCTCCCTCCTCCATGGAAATGATAGCAGTCAGTTGCTCCAAGAAGTGGCTTCTGGAAGAATGGGGAGAGAACCCAGCCAAAGCCTCAGGCTCATGATCTTTAACTTTTATGGAGCTGAAAATGGCCATGAGCAAGTGTGACCTCAAAATCAATGGTGAGAATCTTCAGGTCACATGCACCCCAGCTGAAAAATCAGGTCATTATGTAGGATGACATGTCTGGGATTTTTTTTTGAAGCCCCTTTAAGATTTACATACACAACTATTATAATTTCTACTGGAGGTCTTCCTGAAACACAGAGACTCGTTGCTTCTGTCTGGATTTTTCTATAGGTACTTCAATGGGTTAGAAGAACAGTAAAATGTGGCTCAGCATGGGAAAGCAGAAATAGCTTGAAGGATTGGTGGCAGAGAAGGGCAATGGTGTGGGAATGAACAATCAGGGATGTGGTAGCTGGACTGTGCAGTGGGCAGCAGTGCAGGATTGTTAGAAGCGTCTTGGCCGAGGCCCCCAGGGTGAATAGCTGCAGGAGACCAGGGCGCTGGGGAGGGGTGGCAAAAGCTGGCAGCAGGAAAGCAGACTTCCTTAATGTTGCAGGAAGCTGAAGGGCTTCTCCTGCCCAGGCAACTGCAGGCAGGCCATCTTGTCAGATACTGTGAAACGTACCCCCTCAAACAGCTGAAGACAGTGTGGCTTTTTTAGTGTCAGAAAAGCTCAACCTTTGGACTTTTTTTTTTCCATTTGTATTTCTTCCTTTTCAATACAACAGTTTTTGAGTTACATGTTGGAAGTCCTCATTTTCATGCAATGTAACAATTCCCTTCATTGGAAAGGTCTCTGGACTTTCCATCTTTGTTCCTTGTGGAGGTCTTTGGCCCAGAATAGGTGCCTATGAAGTCCCGAATGAAAGAAAGTACCTAGTTATCCATGAACATCTTGTTGAGGATTATTTCAGCATCCTGGACCCTGTCTCACAACCAGTGTGACCCGGGAATGCTGGCAGGGCTTCATTCAGTGAAGTCAGGACAGAAGACATACCAGCTTGGAGGCTGGGCAGGTCCTTAAGAGGAAGAGTCACATCAGAGGAGCCTGTGTCTGCAGGGCTTGCTATTTGTGCACACTCAGCCTTCTTGTTTTGTACATTAGCCTCCAGAGAAGCAAGACGTGTTGAAATTCCTGTGTTGCAGTGAAATTTTTTTAATTTTAAAATTGAAATTTAGTTGATTTACAGTATCTTGTTTCAGGTGTACAACTCAGCAATTCAGTTACAAGTTATTACAAAATACTGGGTAGAGTTCCTTGTGCTATACAGTAGGTCCTTGTTGGTTATCCATTTTACATATAGTTGTGTGTATATGTTAATCCCAACCTCCTAATTTATCCCACCCCTACCCCCCTTTCCCCTTGATAACCATACGCTTGTTTTCTATGTCTGTGAGTCTCTTTCTGTTTTGTAAAGAAGTTCATATGTATCTTTTTTTTTAGATTCCATCTATAAGTGATATCATGTGATATTTGTCTTTGCCTGGCTTGTTTCACTTAGTAAGGTAATCTTTAGGTGCATTCATGTTGTTGCAAATAGCATTATTTCATTCTTTTTGTGGTTGAGTAATATTCCATTGTATATATGTACCACATCTTCTTTATTCATTCATCTGTTGATGGGCATGTAGGTTGCTTCCATGTCTTGGCTATTGTGAACAGGGCTGCTGAAGTACAGATTTAAACCAAACTTAAAATAAGGCTAGGATGTGTGATCAGACCTGGAGGTCTCCTTTCTGTCAGGGCATCTGCAGTAACTCTCGTCAGGTAATAAAATATTTTGTGTCTTCAAACACCCCCCCATGCAAATTGGAACAACCTTTTGGGAGGACCATTTCATAGGTATCAGCAGCTTTAAAAGTGTAAAAGTGTTTTTATTGTTTCGTTTGAATGAGTGGTTGCTCATCTAGGAATTCAGCCTAGGGAAAAAAGATGTACGTTCATAAAGGTGTATCATCAAATAATGACATCGAAGCACTGAACACTGGGAAAAGACAAATCCAACGGCCTTTTAAAAATTGGCTAAACTGGTTAAAGAAGTCATGTGCCTTCCTTATAAGTAATGGCTGTGCGACATGTAAACAGCAAACACATTTTCAAGACCATTCAATAGTGTGAGGCACTTTTCATGGAAGTTTTAGTAATGAGGTACCTTATAAAATGGTATCCTTAATAAATCCCAATTTTCGTGTAAAAATTGGAGGCCATAAAATATGCGTAGATAAATGATTACTGGTGCTTCCCTTTAGGTGATAGAAGAATGCTTCTTTTTTATTTTTTTGTATTTTTGTATAGTCACACTGTGGTGTTTTTTAAACCCAATGTGAGTTACAGGAGTTAGAAAAAAAATTCTTTCAGAGGTCAACTTTACCTCTTTGATATTGGTTATAAGATTCACAAACTGTAGTAGTCTCCTGCCCATTCCAGAATGCTAAGGTAAGGAAATCTATGGGAACGTCATTTACTGTCCCAATAGCTCAATGACATAGGTACTATGATTATCCCTATTTTGTGTATGAGGATCCTAAATTTAGAGAAGTTAAGTAATTTTCCTATTACACATAACAAAAAAAGTGGCCAAGTTGGGAATCTGAGCCAGGTCTACAAAGCCAAGTACACAATACTCAACTCACAGTCACTTTAGAAAATGATCATTTAAGTATGAAGTGTCTAATAACTACCTATCAGTATGGCATCAGTTCAGTTCAGTTGCTCAGTTGTGTCCGACTCTTTGTGACCCCATGGACTGCAGCAAGCCAGGCTTCCCTGTCCATCACCAACTCCCAGGGTTTACTCAAACTCATGTCCATTGAATTGGTGATGCCATCCAACCATCTCATCCTCTGTCGTCCCCTTCTCCTCCCGCCTTCAATCTTTCCCAGCATCACAGTCTTTTCCAACGAGTCAGTTCTTTGCATCAGGGGGCCAAAGTATGGCATGTGTCTTAATAAATGCAGTGAAAGAACATTAACCATAGAAACAAGCCCTTGAATTTGCAGACAGGTCTTTACAAGTCAGCTAATCCAGCACTGTAGGGAGACATGTAGTTATGCCTGTAGCCCAAAGCTATTTTCATGAATATGAAAAATGGGAGATGAACTTTTGGTTATCTCCTAATCAGGGTAGGGTGGTTTATGCTCCAGGATTGTCTTAGTCTGCAAGGACTACTATATAATGAAACACTATAGACCAGGGAACTTCAACAACAGACATTTATTTCTGACAGCTCTGGAGGCTGGAAGTTTGATAGCAAGGTGCCAGCCAGATAGGTTTCATCCTGAGATCTCTTCTCTTTGCTTCTAGGTAGCTGTCTTATTGCTGTTTGTTCATATGACTTATTCTTTATGCATAAGGGAAGAGAGAGATCTCTTCATGTCCTTTTAAGGCCACCAATCCTATTGGATTAGGGCCCCACCCTTATGACATGATTTAACTTTAATTACCTTCTCACAGGCCCTGTGTTCAAATAAAGTCACATCAGGAGTGAAGGCTTCAACATGTGAGTTTTGAGTGTGTGTGGGGCATACAATTCAGCTTGTAAAAGTGATGGATCAGAGGTCTTATGTTTTGGTCCTGTCAACCTTCCCAGGCTGGCAAAATTTAGCTGTCATAACTTGGGCTGCTATAGTAAAAATACCATAGATTTGGTGGTTTAAACAGCAGAAATATATCTTTCAAAGTTCTGGAAACTGAGAAGTCCAAGATCAAGGTGCTGGCAGATTCAGTGTCTGGTGATAGCCCACTTCCTAGTTCATAGATGCTTGTCTTTTTGCTGTGACCTCACACAGCCTGAGGAGTGAGAGAGTTCCCTGGGAGTCTCTTTTATAAAGGCATTAATTCCATTCATGAAGGCTCTACCCTCATGACCTAAACACCTCCCAAAGACTCCAAATACCATCACAGTGGGAATTAGGGTTTTGAGATGAATTTGGGGAGGACACTAACATTCAGTGTATAGCAATAACCTTGGCCTTCACATGACTGCGTGATTTGCCTCACTTCACAATTTGTAGCTAAAAAAACCAAAAACCCAAGACTGTGCATTATCTCTGCAGGGCCCCAATGCAGCAAATGCTCTTTTTAAAATTTGCTAAAGATAAAGGTTTAGAAAAAAATCATCAGTTTTGATATTCCCACAAATGAAGATCACAGTGCAGTGTTTGAAGGCAGTATCAGACTGCTGCCTAATGTTCATGCAGAGAGTTGCTGGTGTTTGTGCAATTGTGGAGAACAGAACGACAAAGAGGGAAGTGTCACACAAAGCTACAAAAAACCTAGGCTCTAAAAAGACCTCTTCTTCAAACTCAGGCAAATAATGTGGTTTTTTATATGCAAATCCCTACCCTTTTGCCCTGAAAGCTATTTAGAATGGAAATGAAAGGTGTGGCTTTTCAAAGGAAGTCTCTTGTTGTAGCAGCCATGAACGCTTCATTTATGGAATTTTCTAACTTTTTCCAAGAACTGAGGCAGTGGACATGAATGAGAGCAAACTCTGGGAGATAGTGGAGGCCTGGGAAGCCTGCTGTGCTGCAGTCCATGGCGTCACAAAGGGTCAGATATGACTTAAAACTGAACTACTCCAAGAACCAAGCTGCAAAGCGTTTATTGTATCCTGTCTCTGAATAATAAGCAAACTCTTTCTTCATTTTTTTTTGTGGTGGACTTATGGGCAAACTCTACAACTGGTGACATTTCTTCCCAAGTCTATGAAGTATTACCAGCATCTAAATCATTTGGATGAGAGCTAGTTGGAATCCAGCCGTGTTCCCCTGAAGACAGACTCTGAGCCCACAGTTTCAGCATCAGTAGTTTATTTGGGAAGTGGTCTCAGGACACTCTGCTGGGGGAGGGAGAGAAGGGAAGTAATACAGAGAATTGCTGAATATAGAGTTTGATATCAAGTAGATCATCACTGGGCCTCCCTGTTGGCTCAGTGGCAAATAACCCACCTGCCAGTGCAGGAGACTTGGGTTCAATCCCTGGGTTGGGAAGGTCCCCTAGAGAAGGGAATGGCAACCCACTGCAGTGTTCTTGCCTGGAGAATCCCATGGACAGAGGAGGAGCCTGGTGGGCTGCAGTCCATGGGGTAGCAAAAAAGTCAAAAACGACTGAGTGGCTAAACAACAACAGCAGGATCATCACTGCAGGCAACTGTGGCTTGATCCTGCTGGGTACTCCAAAAAACTAGATAAAACACATGCCTGGTCACAGTTATCCCACTTGAGGTATTGATATACCAGCTCCTTTGGTTGAGGCTGCTCCCAAGGATGTAAATTTCCCAGTTTGTTCTAATTGTGATTGCTGCCCCCCAACAACAACATTATGTCTGGCAGTGAGAGAATGTTCTCAGGCGAAAAATAAGGCAGGTCTTGGCAGTGGGGAGTTGGCTGGCATTCACTGAGGTGCTGAGTGAAGGGACATGTGTGAGGTGCCCACAGCATCTGCTACAGATTCCTTTGCCAAAGTAGTATTTGGAGCCAAAACGTCTTTTCTCCTGCGGTTCCATGAAGCTAGGAAGCATACCTAGAAAACTCGAGGGCTGTTTCAAAAAGGATGAAATTGTATGATCACACTTGAGAGTAGTCTGTCTAGAGATGAGAGGCATATAGTCTGTGTGTGTGCTCACTCAGTCATGTCCGACTCTTTGTGACCCCATAGACTGTAGCCCACCAGGCTCCCCTGTCCATGGGATTCTCCAGGCAAGAATACTGGAGCATGTCACTATTTCATTCTGCAGGGGATCTTTCCGACCCAGGGACAGAACTTGGTCTCTTGTGTCTCCTGCGTTGGCAGGTGGATTATTTACCAGGGCGCCACCAGGGAAGCCCCAAGGTGGCTATTTCCCATCATATCCTATTTCCCATCATTTGTCTCCTAGTTCAGAGAAAGAGCCTCATGTGTGAAAAGATGGAAGGGGAGAAAATTTTTCTTGCAGAGATTCTGGTAAAAGGGAAAAAATGGAAATAACACATATGTCCTTCAATAGGAAGTTTGAATGCAAAAAGGAAGCTGTCGAATGATAGATCTAGAATATCATGTCTATACTGTTTTAAGCTTGAAAAACAGCTTTATAGATTGTTTATGAATACCTACCCATGCTGGAAAAGTATAAGGCATGCATAGGAATGATAAACACCCAGTTTATTGGCAGCTCCTTCTTAGAGAGAAAGAAGCAGATGGGATGATGGAAGAGGAACACAGGAGCCTTGAATCTCATCCAAAATTATTGAGTTTTTTTAAGAAGAATTATCTGGAGTAAATATGACAAACATCGAAGGTTTGACAAAATTTTCTAGTAGGTGCATGGATGTTCTTTAGAATGTCCTCTCTATGTTTGTGTATATCTGAAACATTTCCTACTAAGAAAACAAAGTCACAGCAAACAGAAAAAGATGGTTTTTGTAGCATTCATATCTTTGCCATATTTTTCAGAAAAAAAATCATACAATCAAGTGGTAGAATTTGGATTTTTTTTCCTGCAGTGAAATTTCAGTTGGCATTTTTGAACTTCCTGTTTTCAATTTTGAACTTTATAATTTCAATTTTGAATTTTCTAGTTCTAAGTTTGAATTCCAAAGCTGGGCCTGCTGTGTGATGCTGCTCACTTAAGAACTCTACTGACCTCCTTTCCCTTCCCAAGTTTTGGGACCAAGAAATGGAGCTCCTGCAGTGAGATGCCCAGAACACCAAACAGAAAACACAGGCCCTGAGCAAGAAAAAGAGAGGGACTTGCTGTTTTTAAAGATGTAGATTCAGCAGGTCAGGAGGTAGGTTGCAAGGACGATGAATCAGCACTGGCTGGCCCAGTCTTTCTTGGACAACCTGGCTTCCAGATTTTCCAACCTCCCTCTCTGTCTGGGCTGAAAACAGCCTTAGGCAAAACCAAGAAAAAAAGTCAGGTTTGTCTAGGGCGCTCCCTCTTCGGCACTTCCCTGTAAGGCCAACCACAAGAAGACAAAGCCTTTTAAAAATAGATCATATATTCACATGATTTAAAATACAAAAAGTACAAAAGGATTGGCAATGCTAAAGTCTCCCTCTTACATTCCTTCTCCAGGAACCAGGTCTTCAACCTGGTGGCAGCTGACACCGACAGAATGTTTTATGTACCCTTCCAGTAATAGTTTAGGGCTCTATAAGCAAACATGTGAACGTGTATTTTGTAAAAACGCATAAAATGTACATGATTCTACCCTTACATTTTTCACTTCTTGAACATGTATCTTGGATATTGCCTCTCATAAGTGTATTAAAATGTTCTCATTTGTAAAAATAACACATAATGTCCTATTATACGGATGTACTATAATTTATTGAAATGGTTCCCTGTTAATAGGCATATGTTTTTTCAAACGTTTGCTTATTACAAGTCATGGTGCAGTGAATATGCATCCAATCCTCTAGTATATGTAGAATAAGTTCCTAAAAATAGAATTTCTGGATCAAGAGGTATATGTATTTATAATCATGACAGAAATGGCTAGATTGCTCTCCCTAGAAGTACCAGTTTTCTACTCTCATCAGCAATGTACAGGAGTGTTCATTTCCCCAAATTCTCACCAACAGCTTGTTAAACTTATATTTGCTGACTTAATATGTGAGAAATGGCATCTCAATGTGCATTTAACTTGCATTTCTTTTATTACCTTTATACTTGCAGAAAGTCATTTTCAACATGGGAAATTTGCCTTCTGTGGTGCTAGAAGTTCTAAAAAGCTCTGATGGTATAACACACCCAGATTCTGGAAAAATTGCAATGTATTTTTTTCTGACTACCCAATAAAGGGGAGGAAAATTGTGAAGGAAAAATGGTGATAACAATAATAAAAACAAGCATGATCAAACAAGGCAGGAAACTAACAAATTTTAGAGATGCCTTTGGCACGAATGCCACTATTATGGCAGATAGGGTTGAATGGGGGGAAAAATTGGGTACTAAATCTTGGGCTTCTAGAAAATGGAGGTGCTGGCCCTGAAACTCCTGCACTGAGCCAGGACCCCAGGAGGGGGCTTTGGGTGAAGAATAATGTCCCAAAGATATTAAGAATGATGGTGATGACTGTGAGTCCTCCTTTGTTAATCTGCAACCACAGAACTGATGCTGCTTACCTTCTGATGTTCAGGTTTATGTTAGTCCTGAATGTGGATACATTAAAGTAGTTCCAGATAAGTAGTTCCTGGAGTCCATCAGAAGCCAATACAAGTCTTTGCTAGAGGAAATAACAATAAATATGAGCTCACCATAAAAAGCTTACTAAATACACGGGGAGACAAGCCAATACGAGTGAGTCAACAAAAGCAGCTAGAAGATGTTGACTATCGGGACCTAAGGCAGTAGGGTGATCAGATAAAGATCTATATATCTATGAGATATCTATAGGCAGAATAACAACAAGCAAGGGGCAGGAAGCAAGAACAAATATCTAAGCAGATTTTCAAAAGAGCCAAATTGAACTTTTAGAAATGAAAAAAAAAAAACATAGTAATTAGAAACTCTGGTTACATGCATGCAGAGGTAGTAAACCTATATGTAAAAGTGGGAAGCAGCTGCAGGATAGGGTAGGAATGTATTTCCTGCAATGAGGAAGGAGCAGCAGTGTGATCAAATAGTCATATGTGGAGATTTCTGGAGTACTCATAATGGCTTAATTCTTGACCTGGGTGGAAGTTGCACAGATGTTTGACTTATGGTTATATAATTTGATGAATTTTGCTTTACACACTGCTATAGACTGAATGTTAGTGTTTCCTCAAAATTTGTATATGGAAATCTAATGCACAATGTGAGGGTATTAAGACATATGACCTTTGGGAAGGTAATTCGGTCATGAGGTCAGAGCCCTCATGAATGGGATTAATGCCCTTATTAAAAAAAAAAGATGCCAGAGGACCCCCTTGCCCCTTCTACCTTGTGAGGAAACAGCAAAAAGACAACCATCTATGAACTGGACTTCCAGCCTCCAGAACTGTGAGGAAACACATTTCTGTTGTGTATAAACCACCAGTCTATGATATTTTTGTGGTGGCAACCCAAATGGACTGACACACACACTTTTCTGCATATGTGTGGTATTTCACAAGAAAAGTGATTAAATTATATTTAAACAGCAGATTAGACATAGATGAAGAAAGACATAGTGAAATTGAATAAAAATCTGAAGAAATTACCCAGAATGAACCAGTGAATAATAAAGGACTAGAAGAGACATGAAAAAGAGAGGGGCTAATATATATCTAATTGGAGTTCCATAAAGAGAGAAAGGCTGCAAAGAGTTTTAAATTTATTTTTGTATTTGTATTTTTCCTCAATTTTTAATCTAGTACCATGCCAATTTATTGATTAATCTATATTTTTCTTCATTGGATTGAGAGCTCATTTCTATCAGATACTGAAATTCTTGGGTGTATTTGGGTCTCTTTCTGGACTTTCTATTCTGACTCAGTGATCTTTTGGTATTTCCATGCTAAACCACATTTAAGGTGTTATGGTTTTATAATGTGCTTTAATATATCATGGGGCTAGTCCCCCTTTATTATTCTGTTTTGTTTTTCAAGAGATTTTCAGGTCATTTTTTAATTTAGTTTTTGACATCAACTGTAGCAGTTTTATATTTTGGTTTTAATCAAGGGCATAGACATCTTCGGTGGTCTATTCAAAAGTTATTTATTGTGCACCCACTATGTGCCTGTAGTGTTCTGGGTGCAAGGATAAAACGGTGAACAAAATAGAAAAAAAAATGCCCTAGAGGACATTACACTTTAGGTGGGGAGAGAGGCAATAAATAAGAAAAATGAAGTAAAATATATAGTATGATAAATAGTAATAGATGCTAGGGAGGAGATGTGAAACCGAAATGAGTTACTGGGGTATGGGGAAGTGGGTTGTCATTTTAGGAAAAGTGGCCAGAGATGGCTTCAGTGTGAAGATGCATTGGAGAGAGACGTGAAGGATTGAGGGAGTAAGCCATGTGGGTATTTAGAAAGAGCATTCCAGGCAGAGGAAACAGCCAGTGCAAAGATCTGAAGCTTTAGAGTTTCTGGAGCATTCAAGGAAAAGCAAGGCAGCGGTGTGGCGGGAGCAGAGCAAACAAGGGTGAGAGGGGTCGAGCAGATGCAGAGAGAGAACAGGGTCTGCAGTGTTCAAGGACTGGTAGTGGTTTAAAGGACCCCGAGTCTCATTCAAAACCTGAGCTGCAAAGGAGTCTGGAAAGGTTTTCAGCTTTCTAGCCTCAATGTTACAGAAAGCCGTGGTGGTGGTTTAGTCACTAAGTCATGTCCAATTCTCACAACCCCGTGGACTGTAGCCAACCAGGCTCCTCTGTCCATTGGATTCTCCAGGCAAGAATACTGGAGTGGGTTGCCATTTCCTTTTCCAGGGGATCTTCCTGACCCAGGAATCAAACCCAGGTCTCCTGCATTGCAGGCAGAGTCTTTACTGCCTGAGCTATGAGGGAAGCCCGAATGATAGAAAGCCGTGCTGGAAGTCAAATGGAGTGAGTGTTGGAGAGACACGTTTTGGCACCTGCCCTACTCCGGTGTGTGGGTGGGTGGTGGTGGTGGTGGTGGTGGTGGTGATGAGATGGTTGTTTAAAATGTAAGATCTACTTTAAATCCAGTTTAGTAATTGTCAGGTACAAATAGCCTACATAAGAAGTGCAAGGTGACCAGGAAAACTGTTTGCACTTTATAGTAATAACTATGTGTGAACAGGAACAAACTATGACTCATGAATTGGAGAAGAATGATGAGAAAGGGGGATGAATCGGTTCAGCACAGCTCTGGGTCACTTGTCCTAGTGACCAATTGGGGCTACAAAGTGAAAGAAAGTGGAGTTGCTCAGTCGTGTCCGACTCTTAGTGACCCCATGGACTGTAGCCACCAGGTTCCTCCGTCCATGGGATTTTCCAGGCAATGGTACTGGAGTGGGCTGCCATTTCCTTCTCCAGGGGATCTTCCCGACCCAGGGATCGAACCCAGGTCTCCCGCATTGTAGACAGACACTTTACCGTCTGAGTTGATTTACAATGTGTTAATTTCTGCTATACAGCAAAGTCATTGTTATACATGTATATATTCTTTTTTATATTCATCATTATAATTTATCACAGGATATTGAATATAGTTCCCTGTGTTATACCCTGTGTTATACAGTAGGACCTTATTATTTATCCATCCTATATGTAATAGTTTGATCTGCTAACCCCAAACTCCCAATCCATCTCTCCCCACCTCACCTCCCCCTTGGCAACTGCAAGTGTGTTTTATACATCTGTGAGTCTTTTTCTATTTCTTGATTAGTTTGTGTCATATTTTAGATTCCACACAGAAGTGACATCATATTGTGTTTGTTTTTCTCTTTCTTATTTACTCCACTAAGTATGATAATCTCTAGGTCTATGTTGCTGCAAATGACATTATTTCATTCTTTTCGTGGCTGAGGAATATTCCATTGTATATCTGTACCACATCTTCTTTATCCATTCATCTGTTGATGGACACTTAGGTTGTTTTCATGTCTTGGTTATTGTGAATAGTGCTGCTGTGAACATAATGGCACATGTAACTTTTTGAATTAGAATGTTGTCCAGGTGCATGCCCAGGAGTGGAATTGCTGGATCATATGAATTACCACAATTTATATTTTCATCAATGTGTATTGATTATTGTAGGGGATAATACATATCATATTTGTGGCTCCACAACATATTTTTCAAAACCTTTCTATACTTGGAGAAAGGCACAGGTTACAAGTTTTCAATCTAGTGACCGGTTGTGCTGGTTTGCCTGGGACTGAGGGTTTTCCTGGGATGTAGGACTTTAATTGAAAAACCAGAAAATTCCTGCCCAGGCTGGGATTAGTTGGTCATCCTGGTCTTATCTTCCTAGATGTAGAATCAGAGCTCACATTCTCAGGCTCTCTTGGGGCTGAGGTGTGGCATGTAACCAAAGCTCTGCCATTTAGAATTTAAAAAACCACTGAAGACATGGATTCAGAGCTGAGCTGGAAGGAAATGAACTTGCAGCGAGCTTCCATCTTGCTGGCAGGGTGGGTGCTTGCGCTGGCTGACTTTCAGGACTAGGGGTAGTGGCTGCAAGATTGAGTTCGTGGTGCAGAAGAGCCAGAGGCTAGAAGCACCATCATCTGCAGTCAAGCTGAAGTCCTGGCACTGGGGCTTGGTGGTGGCAACGGTAAAGCAACAGTGGCATCTCCCCTAAAATCAGGTTAATTCACAGCATGGTTTTGGCATTTTTCCTGGAAGCTATGCCTTGCATTCATTTCTTCAGCCCTCCCAATGATTCCGGAGCTACTGAATATCTTCCAATAAGCCCTTTTCCTGCTTAACCTCACCTCACTGGAGAATGGATTCCATTGTTTGCTAGTCAGAATCCTGACCAATAGAATAAAATTTGAGTACTTCATATATGGGATGATGGATATAGCTCTTTTTTAAGAGCTTTTTTCCACTGCTTTTTTTCCAGTTTTTTTTTTTTTTTTTTTGGAAGTAGATATTTGGAGGGAGAGGTGAGATAAACCGCTTAAGGGAGATTCTGCCATAATGTCATACTCTTGACATATATTTGTCAAACCTCTGGCACTATAGGTAGAATCACTCATTCTTCTTTGTTCCTTTTTTGGCTGTGTTCCTTTTTCATACCCTTGTGCTTCTTTGGGTGTGCTAAGGAAATAGGTATATACTATTATAAGACAGGGTGAAAAAATATGGTGAATATGGAAGAAGGGGGTTTCTTTTCACTGTTTGAATTTTTTCCCCATGTTTAATGTATTTAGCGCTTTAAATATTATAATTTGAAAAGTTTTTTTGGGGGACTCATTTTCCTAAGCATGTGTTAGCCACCTAGTCATGCCTGACTCTCTGCGACCCCAGGGACTGTAGCCCACCAGGCTCCCCTGTCCATGGGATTCTCCAGGCAAGAATGCTGGAGTGGGTAGCCATTCCCTTCTCCAGGGGATCTTCCTGACCCAGGGATTGAACCTGGGTCTCCTGCACTGCAGGCAGATTCTTTACCGTCTGAGCCACCAGGGATGGCAAGCCAAATTTTATATTTTTTAAAATGAGCTTTTAATTTTGGAATAATTTTCTATTTATAGAAAAGTTGCAAAGCCAGTACAGAGAGTTCCTATATACCCTCCACCCAGCTACCCCTCATGTTAGTATTTACATGATCAAGACATGGCTCTTTATACTCCATGGCACCTAAATCATAAAGAAACGTTGGACCTTGAAATACCACATGCTATCAGTACCCTGAGAGCAGCTTCTCATAAATAAATACAGGGCATTTAAAAAAACGTTTTTATTTTATACTGGAGTATACCACTTATTTTATATTAGAGTATAGCCGATTAACATTGTTGGGATAGTTCCAGGTGGACACACCAAAGGGACTCAGCCATACATACACATGTATCCATTCTCCCCCAAACTCCCCTGCCATCCAGGCTGCCACATAACATTGAGCAGAGTTCCCTGTGCTGGACAGCAGGTCCTTGTGGGTTCTCCATGTTAAATACAGCAGTGTGTCCACGTCCATCCCAAACTCTGCAACTACCCCTTCCCTCTACCCTTCCCCCCAGTAACCATAAGTTCATTCAAGCACAGGGCATTTGGATTCTTACCAGTGTCTTCCATTATCCTTTTCATCCAGTCTTGCCATATATTTTGATGTGGAACCCTCTTCTTCTAGTGGGCTGTGCTCCATGTAGACCTAGTTCTGGCCTTGCTATTTCTCCTTAGCACCTCTGTCCTTGGATGGTGTGTGAAGATCACAGGTAGAACTCCATGAGCCACCCAAGGATACAGTTGGTTGGAGGTAGGCCCATTATCAGTGTAAGCGCAGCTTTTCAGCATCTAGTTTACAGAGCCTGGGCAAAAGGAGGAGCTGGATGTAAAGGCTGGGGATCCAATCCCTCTGGAGTTACAGGCCACCACGGCTTATCCAACATTATCACACTCGAGAGGCTCTTGTTCGGATGTAGATTCTGATTCAGCAGATCTTGGAGATCTGAGATTCTGCATTTCTTTCAAGCTCCCAGTGATGCTCATGTTGCTGATCCACAGATCACACTTCGAGTAGGATGGCCATGGAGACCGTGTATTTCATGGGGCATGCCATGGTTGGTACTGACCCCAAGGTCAGAATCAGAAATCGAAGTGTCACCATCTTTCTTGTAAGGTGAATTTGCATCACAGGCTTGAATATTTCTCTTCGTATAGGAAGTATAGTATAGCATATGTTATATAGTATACTATAGCATAGTATATCCCTGCTACTGCATAGCACAGTTTCTGAAAACAGGTAAATATTACAAAAATTGGGGGAAGGGATAGTTAGGGAGTTTGGGATGGACATGGACACACTGCTGTATTTAAAATGGATAATCAATAGGGACCTACTGTTCAGCACAGGGAACTCTGCTCAATGTTATGTGGCAGGCTGGGTAGAAGGGGAGTTTGGGGGAGAATGGGTCAGTTCAGTTCAGTTGCTCAGTCGTGTCTGACTCTTTGCGACCCCATGGACTGCAGCACGCCAGGCCTCCCTGTCCATCACCAACTCCTGCAGTTTACTCAAACTCATGTCCATTGAGTCGGTGATGCCATCCAACCATCTCATCCTCTGTCATCCCCTTCTTCTCCCGCCTTCAATCTTTCCCAGCATCAGGGTCTTTTCAAATGAGTCAGATATTTGCATCAGGTGGCCAAAGTATTGGAGTTTCAGAGAATAGATACATGTGTATATATGGTTGAGTCGCTTCCCTCTTCACCTGAAATTATCACAGCATTGTTTGTTAATCAGCCATACCTCAATACAAAATAAAAAGTTTTAAAAAAAAGGTAATATATTAAGATGACCATTTAAGTTCAGACTGTAAGATCTTGGAAAGGAAGAAAACTAACATATCTAGAGACTTCACTGTGGGACTTGGGAGACGTTGGAAACTTTTCTGGGTTTGTTGAATGTCAGAGTTGAAAATATCCTCCATAGTGTCACACACCACATTAAGGATAAAACACACACTGGAATGAATTATTTTGTATTAGGATCCTCCTTGACATTTCATAGAAGACTTTCTTGTGCTTTGATAAGACTCAGCAGGCATTTATTTAAGGAATCCATGACCCTGTGACAGTAGGGCAGAGAGGAAGAATGCGGTATTTGAGGATATTTATAAATCAGATCAGTTCTCAAATGTGGTCAAAAGAATTAACCTTACTACTGTTTTAGAATTTCCAGAGCAGATTAAAAATTTGACTAAGATCTGCTCATGAGATTTACAATAGAATTTGCTACCCAGGCTGTAAAAATGTGACTTGAGATTAGGAGTAAAAGAATCATTTTATATCAGAGCTACTATAAATCTTTTGTGACTATGTGCACTTTATTCTAAAGGACCAAATTATAAAACCATATGCAACATTTCTATTTTTTTTTTGTAAGCTATTAGATACCAAACCAAGGAAGCTGGAATCTATATTGAAAAAGCAAGTCAAAAGCTACCAGACATGCTGAAGGCTACAGTTCTTTAAAAAATTCCTACCTGTTAAGTCTCTCTCCTACCTGGGAAAAGGAGAATATTTTCTAACTATAAACTCCTTGAATGCTATGAGAGTTGAGAGGTGAATGTGTGCTTGAGGGTAACTTGAGTGCAGTTATAATCAAATTGGATAATCATAAAGGAGTCTGTGTGGATTTATGTTATCCAGATAATTGGTGGGCTTCTGGCCATGGGCTGCAAGTGAGGAGACACCCCAGAGGGATTATCTACTCTGCTGAGATGACCTCTCAGCTGTCTGCATGTCATTTGTAGGAAGAGAGCTAAAGGGTGGAAAAGTCCAGCTTCTCTTTTCCACTCACTGTTCAAAGCCCACAGCGGATTTCTCTTTGTGAATAGGGCATACCCCAGATTCTGCTCTATTAGAGAATTAAACTGATGACTAATGAGAGTAATAATAGAATGCAATATAGTATTATATGTATGTAGTATTTTATGTATTAGTTTCCTACTTCTGTGTAACAACTTATCACAAACTTAGAGGCTTCACAAAGCTGCCATCAAGGTACCAACCAGATTGCACTCTCCTCAGAGGCTTGACTGGGGAAGGTCCTGATCCCATGCTTTCTCAGGTTGTTGTAGGCTTTGTTTCCTCGTGGTTGTAGAACTGATGTCCCTGTGTCTTCCTGGCTGTTGGGTGGAGGCTGCTGGAAGGTCCTAGATCTTGCCCACAGTGTTCTTCTGTGTGACTCTTTTCGTGGGTAGCTCACATGAGTGTGTGCTCCCTCAAGGCCAGTGGGAAGGTGTCTTCCCTAGTCTGCTAAGACAGAGTCTTCTATAATTTAACCATCAGCATGACATCCTGTCATCTTTGACATATCCTATTGGTTGGAAACAGATCACAGCTTGCACTCACACTCAAAAGGAGGGAATAATACCACACTGTGAATCCTTGGGGATCACCTTAGGGTGTGTCTAGCGTAAATAGTGAGAAATGGGACAAAATATGGGACTCTGAATTACTGTTTTTCTTTGAGTGCTTCTGCTTCATATCCTATGGTGCCTCATTTACCATCGAGTGCCTGTTTCATAGCAGGCATGGCAGGAACTTAGGGACACTGATCCTTCTGGAATAGGCCCCCTTTTGCTCTCTTCTCTGAGATGAACGCTGGAGGCAAACACCAAAGGAATTAATAAAGGGAAGATGTTTTCTGTGCTGTTCTCGCCCAAATGAAACTCTGAAAAGTGACAAGATCTATAAAGTTATAAGAAAACTTCAAAAATCATAAGCTGCTAATGCCACAGCTTTCATCACCTTGGTGATTAAGTGAATCATTCTATTAGTGTCTGAAGAATTTTTAAAAATTATTATTAAAGGTAACACATAAAATTTTCTTCTACCCACTTCAGTCATGAACTCAGTGATGGGGGTGACTCTTAGTTTATTTGTATCATCCTTGAAAATCTGTTCATCATTGTGGCCTTTAGGTACCGCTGAAACCAGGGCATGGGAAGTGAGGCAGCCCAGCATACAGTTGTAGAGGTTGTGCACTGTGCAACCCCAGGGTACCGTTTAGATAGACGACAATGTCTTTTGCAGCCAGTCCCTCTGAGGGAAGAGGGTCCATCATCCAGTTCTCCCCAGTATTATCCATGGTGAGAACGTTCTACATATCAGTAGACCATTTCACATTCAAATGCAACTGAGCCTCAGAGCCACCCAGGCATATTATACCTGATCCAACAGATGAGGAAACTGAGGTTGAGGAAGCCCATGTAACTTGTGTAGTGTCCTTACAGTGCGAAAAGCAGGGCTGCAACCCAAGACCAGGATTTTTAACACAGTGTCTTACTTTCCCCCCAAAAGTCTTGTTTTATTTTATTTATTTTTTAAAAATTACTTATTTACCTGGCTGCACCAGATCTTAGTTGCAGGGTCTTAGATCTTTTTTTGTGGCATGTGGGATCTTTAGTTGTGGACATGTGGGATCTAGTTCCCTGACCAGGGATGGAACCCTGGCCCCTTGCATTGGGAGCATGGAGTCTTAGCCACTGGATTACCAAGGAAGTCCATTTTTAACAGATTTTTTAAAAAGTCTGTACTCCCCAGAACTTTTCTCCAGATCAATCAGAATCATGTACAGAGTCTGCCCTGGGAATTCCCTCTATAGGTGTTAAAATCTCTCACCCTGTTAGAAATTCTTCAACTAACTCTAATTCTACTACTACTAAGTCACCTCAGTCGTGTCTGACTCTGTGCGACCCCAGAGACGGCAGCCCACCAGGCTCCCCCGTCCCTGGGATTCTCCAGGCAAGAACACTGGAGTGGGTTGCCATTTCCTTCTACAATGCATGAAAGTGAAAAGTGAAAGTGAAGTCGCTCAGTCGTGTCCAACTTGTAGCGACCCCATGGACTGCAGCCTACCAGGCTCCTCCATCCATGGGATTTTCCAGGCAAGAGTACTGGAGTGGGGTGCCATTGCCTTCTCCAACTCTAATTCACACACACACAAAATGTTTAGGAATCTACACTGCCCCCTTGGCTAGAGTGCCCTTGCCTCCTCCTACACACCCATTGCCTGGTGATGCATTCACTTTGAGTGTCTGGCTCATGGAAGCTGGTTAGACAGAGATCTTTCTGGAACTGACTTACTTTTGCTCCCCTTTCAACAAGACACTTCCAGTTATTTGGCATCTTGAGCAGAATCCATGCATTTTCCCTTCAACAAATATTTATTGGCCCCAATGGCCCAGTGACAGAACTCAGGAAATGAAGGCTCTCTCAGTCTGGTCATCAAGGGATTTTCAGTTGCCTTCTCAACCTCCCAGGGTGTGATGGGGTTGCCCCCAATCCTTTAATGATTCCATGTCTGGCACATGATGAATTCTGTTAGTAGTGGCAGGCTTCACTGTATCTTCAGGGAAGATATTTTTCTTTTTGGCTTCTGCCAGTTGAATGTGGTTAGAGAATCACTGATGGGAATTTAAGAGAGTTTTCTTTTAAAAAACACAGTAGGAGAGACAAATATTTGGTCAGCTTTTCAAAGTGGAAATAACCATGGGGGAAAATGCTATAGCAGGTATTTCCTTTGATTTTTCTTTTAAAGTTCATACTGCATATGTTCTTTAGAAGTAGAAGCAGAAAGGAAATCTGGATGGAAATTCGTTGTCCAGGGTTTATCACATGAATATGAAAGAATGGCAAAAATTGTCTAAGGGCTGACTGCCACTCTCTTGAACTCTCCACTGTTCTCATTGCAGTACCATTGTTAGCCTAGTAAAATTTAATTGCATTTAATAGCTAGTGAGATCTAACCTGGGCTTATTTACTCTCCCAATGTAGTCTATTAGATTTTTGTTGAGCAAATACTCGACTTGCCTATCCACCCATTCACCTGCATGGGAGTATATTTCTCTCCCCAGTGGGGCTTGGCTGTGTGCCCAGCTTCAGCCAATGAAATGAGGGCAGAAGAGGTGATGTCTCAGTTTTGAGCTGCTGTGTTGTGCTCAATCGTGTCTAACTCTTTTCGAACCCATGAACTGTAGCCTGCTAGTCTCCTCTGTCCATGGGATTCTCCAGGCAAGAATACTGAAGTGGATTGTCATTACCTCCTCCAGGGGATTTTCCCGACCCAGGGGTCAAATCCGCATTGGCAGGCAGGTTCTTTACCAATGCACCACCTGGGAAGCCCTCTCGCTTCTGAGGCGAAGCCTTAGGAAGACTGGCCCTCTGGGAGCTTCTGACTTCCACCATGAGAATTGGTTGCCCAAATAGTGGCCATTCCTCCAGCTGGAGCCCCACAACAACATGCATGGTCCAAGAGCACATCTGGATCTGACCCGCCCTCTGAAGCTGAGCCATGCAGCCAGCCTGCGGGAGCGGGGAGCAAGCCCCCAGTGAGAAAGACCTGACTGGAGTTGAGTGCCCCGGAGATGTGGTGGGGACATATTTTGTAGCTAAACTAATATACCTGGTGATAGCAGTGCACACAAGCTACAAGATAACTGCAGTTCACCTATGCCGGCATGTCTCAGACTTAAGCTCACACAGGAGTCACCTGGCAGGTTTGTGAAACACAGATTCCTGGGTCTAGCCCAGGAGAGCCTGAGTCATGTGGTATGGGTCAGGGCCCAAGAATTTGCATTTATATTAGGTTTCCTTTGGTGCTGCTGGTAAATGGTGCTGCACAGTTAGAAATGGTTGAGTTCTTTAGACAGAGCCAGTTCTGGGTGGATGTGATGGAAGCTGGGAACAGGACCATGACCCAGAGAAATAGACTTCAAGGAAGAAGATATGAGTAGTACCAGTGGTGTGAGGGGAACTTATCTTAAAAATGGATTTTGATCTCCAAAGGACTGGAATACAAGGCTCTGAAGACAATACTATATGGGGAGAAGCCCACATAGATCTAGGCTTTAAGAGGCCAGATTGGAGGTGGTGATACATCAACTCACATTTTTGTCTTCTTAAGAAACATTTATGTGTTTTCTCTCCCAGTCTGGAGATGTGGAAGCTAAGATGGGAACACTTGGGTTTATTGAAACACTTTAGAAAGTATTCATTAAAGACCGTGAACGTAGGCATCTTTACATGAGGATGAAAAAAGAACAACTTACAAAATCATCTGGAAGTTTTCAAACATCTGCAGACTTGGCCCCATGTTGATTTTTCCTGAATACAATAAGTGTGTAATTTGGAAATGGGAAGAGACAAGTCTAAAACATTAGCTGTTGGATCATCTTGTACATTCTGCTCTGGGTATAGATGAGGTCCCAGCGGCCCCATGCTGATGTATTTATTGATACAATGAGAGGCAGGAAGCTGATCCCAGCTTGGCCAGGCACAATTCCTGGGAAAAAGAGTAATGAAATCAGATCCCTTATTTGTAAAATGCATCCAGCTTTGAATTGCATGGATTCCCAAATTATTTATATAATGAAGGACAGCTTATAGACATCACTTGATAGGTAGACAGTCAATTTGATTTTTGAATTGATATTATTCTTATCCATATTTACTAATAATCTCTTTTGAAAACAGTCATTGCTGATCCAACAGCAGTCCTCACCTCTTGAACTCAAGAACACTGTCTCTCAAATTTTACTGCATATTAGAAGCTACTGAATATTCATTGGAAGACTGATGCTGAAGCTGAAGCTCCAATACTTTGGTCACCTGATGCGAAGAGCTGATTCACTGGAAAAGACCCTGAGGCTGGGAAAGATTGAGGGCAGGAGGAGAAGGAGGAGACAGAGGATGAGATGGTTGGGTGGCACCACCGACTCGATGGACATGAGTTTGAGCAATCTCTGGGGGATGGTGAAGGACAGGGAAGCCTGGCGTGCTGCAGTCCCTGGGGTTGCAGAGTCAGACATGACTTGGCGACTGGACAAGAGCAAAAAATCTACTGGGAATCTTTATATATCCAGATGCCCAGATGATAGACCAGAGCAAGTTCACCAGAATATTGGAGGACAAGACTCAGTCAGGCATTAGGATTTCTTTTTTAACAATTGCCCAAGACATTGCATTGAGCAGCCTTATGTGGGAAGCAGTGCTCACCTTGCTATTCAAAGACTGGTGCTTGACCCAGCAGTACTGTCATCTCAAGCTCCAGCCCAGACCTACTGAATCAGAATCTACTTAAAAAAATATTTATTTATGATTGCACTGGGTCTTCATTACATGCTAGTAAAGTAATGTTCAGGATTCTCCAAGCCAGGCTTCAGCAATACGTGAACAGTGAACTTCCAGATGTTCAAGCTGGTTTTAGAAAAGGCAGAGGAACCAGAGATCAAATTGCCAACATCTGCTGGATCATCAAAAAAGCAAGAGAGTTCCAGAAAAACATCTATTTCTGCTTTGTTGACTATGCCAAAGTCTTTGACTGTGTGGATCACAATAAACTGTGGAAAATTCTGAAAGAGATGGGAATACCAGACCACCTGACCTGTCTCGAGAAACCTGTATGCAGGTCAGGAAGCAACAGTTAGAACTGGCCATGGAACAACAGACTGGTTCCAAAATAGGAAAAGGAGTACGTCAAGGCTGTATATTGTCACCCCTGCTTATTTAAACTTATATGCAGAGTACATCATGAGAAATGCTGGGCTGGAAGAAAACACAAGCTGAAATCAAGATTGCAGGGAGAAATATCAATAACGTCAGATATGCAGATGACACCACCCTTATGGCAGAAAGTGAAGAGGAACTAAAAAGCCTCTTGATGAAAGTGAAATAAGAGAGTGAAAAAGTTGGCTTAAAGCTCAACGTTCAGAAAACTAAGATCATGGCATCTGGTCCCATCACTTCATGGGAAATATATGGGAAAACAGTGCAAACAGTGTCAGACTTTATTTTTTGGGGCTCCAAAATCACTGCAGATGGTGATTGCAGCCATGAAATTAAAAGATGCTTAATCCTCGGAAGGAAAGTTATGGCCAACCTACATAGCATATTAAAAAGCAGAGACATTACTTTGCCAACAAAGGTCCCTCTAGTCAAGGCTATGGTTTTTCCATTAGCCATGTATGGATGTGAGAGTTGGCCTGTGAAGAACGGTGAGTGCCTCAAAGAATTGATGCTTTTGAAACTGTGGTGTTGGAGAAAGACTCTTGAGAGTCCCTTGGCTGCAAGGAGATCCAACCAGTCCATCTTTGGCCACACTCATGCGGAGCATAGGCTTTAGGCACATGGGCTTCTGTAGTTGCAGCGCGTAGGCTCAATAGTTGTGGTGCATGGGCTTAGTTGCCCTGTGGCATGTGGAATCTTCCTGGATCACAGACTGTACCTGTGTCCCCTCCATAGGCAGGTGGATTCTTAACCACTGGACCACCAGGGAAGTTCTAGAATCCACTTTTTAACAAGATCCCAGGTGCTTTGCTTGTACATTAAAGTGTGGACAAAAGTCAGAGGATAGCACCAGGTTTCCATCCACACCTGGCCCCAACTGTGCAAACCCTTTCCTGACTTCTAAGGAAAGTGGATCTTGTTGCCACCTCTGCTCTTGGCCATGAGCAGAGCACTGATGCCCTCACCTGTCCTGACAGTGTTTTTTCTTCCTTTGTTTACTGAGCAAATAGTGTCATTTTTCAAAGAGAGGGAAAGAAAGAGGAAAGGAAGAGGGGGAGGCAGAGAGAATGAGAGGAACAGTCACCAATGCATATTTCTTATTTTACTTCAGAATATCTTGAGAATCCCTTGATATCAAGGAGATCAAGCCAGTCAATCCTAAAGGAAGTCAACCCTGAATAGTCACTGGAAGGACAGATGCTGAAGCTGAAGCTCCAATACTTTGGCCACCTGATGCGAAGAGCCAATTCATTGGAAAAGACTCTGATGCTGGGAAAGATTGAGGGAAGGAGGAGAAGGGGGTGACACAGGATGAGATGATTGGGTGACATCACCAACTCAATGGACATGAGTTTGAGCAAATTCAGGGAAATAGTGAAGGACAGGGAAGCGTGGCATGCTGCAGTCCATGGGGTCACAAAGAGTCAGACACAACTTAGCAACTGAACAACAATGCCCATCAAGTCTTGGCTGTCATAAATTGAAAATCAACTAGGAAAAAAGTAGCTTAAGGTATGTACCGTATCAAGATCTTAAGAATGGGAGTAGTATTTCCTCTATCCCAGGGGTCGGCGAATTTTTTCTGTCAAGGGCCAAATAGAAAATAGTTTTTGCTTCATGGCCATATTTTCTGTTGTTACCATTCACCCTATTTCTCTGTTGTAACTATTTCACATTGTAGTGTGAAAGAAGCCATAGAACAATGTATAAATGAATGGGCATGGCTATACTCCAATAGAATTTATTTTAAAAACAGGAAGCTTTTCCACTTGGGGGTATATCCCCAAAAGAATTGGAAACAGTTGCTCTAATCCTTGTATGCACATGCTCATGGTAGCAATATTCACAAGAGCCAAAAAGTGGAAGCAAGCCAAAGGCCCATCAGTGAATGAATGCATAAGCGAATTGTGGTCTATTCATACAGTGAACTAGTATTTAGCCAGAAAAAGGAATAAAGTACTGATCCATGCTTCAGTGTGGATGAACCGCCATATCATCATGCTTAAGTGAAAGGAACAGACACAGAACATCACATGTTGTATACCATTTTTTAAATTTAAATTTTATTGTGTTTTTTAAACTTCTTATTTTGTATTGGAGTATAGCTGATTAACAATGTGATAGTTTCAGGTGGAGAGCACAGGGACTCAGCCATACATATACATGTATGTATGATTCTATCTGTATGAAATATTCAGAACAGGTAAATTTGTAGAAACAAGAAGCAGATGGATGGTGACCAGGAGCTGACGAAAGGGGAGATGGGAAGTAACAGCTTAATGTGGACAGAATTTTATTTTGAAGTCATGAAAATGTTTTGGAATGCAGTGGAGATAGTGGTTGTACACAGTGTGTGTATACTAAATGCTACAGAATTGTTCACTTTAAATTGGTTGATTTTTATCTCAAGTGGATTTTGAATTAGAACTCAGCCAAAAAATGTTTTAAGTCACCACCACCACCCTCAAAACCAGGCAGCTGCTGAATTTGGCCCAAGGGCTGTATTTTGCTAGGCCCTGCTCTACCCCATTTAGACACCATTTTGATAGATGATAGACTCTCTAACTCTGCCCGGAGCCTGTTTGCACATCTTCTCTGTGAGCAGGCATCATAGCCACATGGTCCAACTCTGGACAATCCCCTTTATTTTATGTCTAAAGCTGCACATACTCTCTTGGGTCCTAGCTTGGTTCTGGGTCTCCAAGCATGGAGGGAGACACCACATGTGCTCTGAGATGTCTTCCACTGTGCTTTGTAGGCTTTGGAATTGGCCTTGAAGAAGCTTCCTTTCTCTCCATGGGCTCTTCCTGTCTGGAGCACCTTCCCTAGCTGGGGTTAGACTTGGCCTTTCTCTTTGGTGACACCCCAGCCAGCTTTTTTTTTAATATACTTCTTGCCTACCGCCACTTTCTTTGTAAAAACTTATTCTTGGTTCATTTTCGGCTGTGCTGGGCCTTCGTTGCCGCACAGGCTCTCTCTAGCTGCAGCGAGCAGGGGCTACTCTCCATTTGGGGTGCGTGGCCTTCCCATTGAGGTGGCATCTCTCGGTGCAGAGAGCACAGAGCAGGGGCTCTAGAGCATGCGGGCTTCAGTAGTTGTGGCTCCCAGGCTCTAAAGCACAAGCTCAGTAGTTGTGGCCCACGGGCTTAGTTGTTCTACAGCATGTGGGATCCTCCCCAATCAGGGATCAAACCTATGTCTCCTACATTGGCAGGAAGATTCTTTACCACTGAGCCACCAGGGAAGCCCCCTCCCCAGCCAGCTTTTAAGTTTTGAATCTATCAGCCTTGAGGGCAGACAGACAGACACTCATTATGTCCATTTCCTTTGGAGTCAGTGCTGTCACAGACTTCCTGTTTGTCTTTTCCCAGAGGGAACCTAATTCAGCTACTGTTTCTTCTCCAAGGAATGTTAGTTCGTAGGATAATATTCTCTGTAGATTCCTGACCTGTGCCAACACATCAAATGACCCAAGCCTTTCCTATGTAAAGGTGGTAAAGGTGGTGTGTGTGTGTGTTCAGTTGTCCAGTTGTGTCTGACTCTTTGCAACCCCATGGGCTGTGGCACGCCAGGCCTCCCTGTTCCTCACCATCTCCTGGAGTTTGCCCAAGTTCATGTCCATTGCATCGGTGATACCATCCAGCCATCTCATCCTCTGACACCCTCTTCTCCTTCTGCCATGTAAGGGTGAGAAGTCTGCTGAAATAAAGGATAGAAAATCCAGACTTCGGTATCATCCCTGCAAATCCTACCGTTGTGGTCTTTATGCATCATTTAACAAAGCCTGGACTTTTTTTGGTCTCTAAAGAATATCGGATCCTCTTTACTATCTCTTCAGTTGATATTTGAGTTAGATGAGTTAATATACATGTAGCAACCGTACAAAAGGTAAAACTCTATGGTAAGTACCAACTGAGGGAGTATTAAGGGTCCTTGGGAAGAAATTTATGGTTTTATATTAAGACTATATTCTTTTTATTAATTTATTTGTTCTCTGCTGTGCTGGGTCTTCACTGCTGTGTAGGTTTTTCTCTAGTTGCGGTGAATGAGGACTGCTCTCTACGTGTGGTGTGCAAGGTCATTGTGGTGGCTTCTCTTGTTTCAGAGCACAGGCTCTAGGGCACTCAGTGAGTCTTCATTAGTTGCAGCATGTGGGCTCAGTATTTGAGGAATGTGGGCTTTAGAGCACAGGCTCAATAGTTGTGGTGCATGGGCTTAGTTGCTCTGTGGCATATGGAATCTTCCCAAACCCAGAATTGAACTCATGTCTCCTGAATTGGCAGGCAGACTCTTAAAAACTGGACCACCAAGGAAGCCCTAAGACTATATTCCAAATGTATTAATAATGGACATATTTCCCCCACTTGAGAGAAATGTCACCCTCCTCATATTGATTGGAGACCACGTGAAGCAGAGATGAGTCACTCCATCTAAGGCCTCTTTAACCAACCCACAAGCCACATAAGTGATGGTCAACAAGGTCTACAGAGCAGTGTCCCAGCTTGAGCCCTTCTCAAAATACTGAACTATAGAATCATGAGCTAACAAAAGATCTGCTTTTATTTTAAGCCACTACATTTTGAGGTGTTTTATTTTGTAACATAGGTGGACTGGTACAGCTTCCAAGAAATTTTATATTCCTAGCAAGAAAGAGAAGGCTAAAAGGTTTTGTGAGATATTTTCAAGGACTAGGGAAGAAAATGGCCTCCATCACTTCCTACCACATTCTGTTGGCCAGAACTTAGTCATGTAACCCCATTTAACTGAAAAGGAGGATGGGAAATGTAGTCTTCCTCCACGCCCAGGAATAAGGTATAGCATATTATCTGCCATAGCTGTTCACTGTTTTCCCGCCCACTTTCCTTCTGGTGGATGGAACACCTTCTTGGTTCTCTTCCTGTAAGTGGCATGGTGCTGTACCACTGGAATCACAACCTCATTTCTTGACTGATGCATCTGGCTTGAATTAATTTCAAATATTTATTTGGCTGTGCCAGGTCTTAGTTGTGGCATGTAGGATCTAGTTCCCTAACCAGCGATGCAACCTGGGCCCCCTGCATTAGGCACTGGACCACCGGGGAAGTCTCACTTATATTAATTTCAAAGCCACATCAGGTTAGTGTTGAAAACTCTCCCCCCAAATCAGACTTGACATTTTGACAGTTCAGACCTGGCACTTTCCAGTGGTTGGTATCAGGAAATACAAACAGAAGCAGAGCTATATGGAATTCCTTCCCACACAAAACAAAGCTGCCATCTTACTAGTGATTATACCATTGAGTCACCCCATTAACTTCGTGCCCACTTTCCTGACAACCTTAAGATAGTATATCTTACTTTTTGTAGGAAGAGAAGATTCCATTTTATTTGCCAAAGTAACTTACATACAGACACATTTCCAGTGAGCTATTTTTTATTTTTAATTCTGAAAAAACAATGAATAGGAAACATACTGGAAAGCTCAAGTCAACATATGATGAGAAAGATTTTGAAGGAGGCCAGTTGAAGATTCAAATTGCAGGCTTGCTCCCTGTGCTGTGAAGTTCCAAGGTGGGTAACTTGACA
This sequence comes from Okapia johnstoni, assembly GCA_024291935.2. NCBI lineage: Eukaryota > Metazoa > Chordata > Mammalia > Artiodactyla > Giraffidae > Okapia > Okapia johnstoni. Next base: position 6,542,778 of record CM044305.1, read on the forward strand.
GCCCTCTTGCTTTCACATTTCATGATTTCTCCATAACTATGGCAACTTATTATTGCATTAAAACAGTAATAGAAAAAGTAAATCCTTTTTCTTGATACTGGGCTCCTGCCCATCTTGTTCCCACAGCACGTTCACTGGTATAAAGTTGAGGAGATGAGGGTAGAGAATTAGCTCTGGAAAACAAAGTCTGTGGATACATTGCTGTTGTCTAGTCACTAAATCATGTGCAACTCTTTGTGACCCCATGGACTATAGCCTGCCAAGCTCCTCTGTCCATGGGATTCTCCAGGCAAGAATACTGGAGTGGGTTGCCATTTCCTTCTCCAGGGGATCTTCTTGATGCAGGGATCAAACCCACGTCACCTGCATTGGCAGGTGGGTTCTTTACCACTGAGCCACAGGGAAGCCCCTGTGGATACATAGAAAGTGGCTAATATTAGGATCTTTTCCTAGCGACATCCATTGGGCAGGAAGGATGAAAGTGATTTCTGCTAGAAACCAGCTTGATTCTATTTCATTCACTTGTAATGAAGAGGTATCGTTTAAAAGAGGAGAACTGAAAGAAAAAAATGTGGTAAAGTGATAGAAAGACTAAGCTTAAAAGGAACTTTCTGAGGTTTAGCCAATTTCCCTAGCTCAATTCAGTCAGTTTGGTTCAATTCCATTCAATAAAATCAACAAACATTCACCGAGTGTCTGGAATGTATCAGCCATGGAGATGCAGTAAGTAAGATTCGGTCTGCCATCAGATATCTCAGTCCTTGTGTGAAGAAACTTCACCTGGAGGTCTGAGGTGACTTATCTGAGTCCTGCAACAGGTCAGTGGAGAAAGCAGGGTGAACATCCCTGCCTCATGACTCCTGGATCAGCAATCAGCCATGCAGACATTTTTTTTGTCCTATGCTAGATCAGAAATAAGCAACAAAGAACTCAGCCAAGTGCTCACATACTTCATTGATGCAATCTTCAGAAGTCAGCAGAATGATCTTTGAGGTATTAAATGTGAGAAGTGAGATTTTATAAGAAGGGGTGATGGGAGAAAGACAAAGGAAATAATGATGCCTTAGAAAATGTTGGTGTTTTAGACACTGGAGTCCATTGCAGCTGATAATCGCTGAATTTCCTGGCTTGAGAGGAATTGTGGATATCAGTAATAGTTATAGTAATGATATCAGTGGGGCTTTCCGGGTGGCTCAGTGGCAAAGAATCTGCCTGCCAATGCAGGATACATGTGGGCGATCCCTGGGTCAGGAAGATCCCTAGAGAAGGAAATGGCAGCTCACTCTAGTATTCTTGTCTGGGAAATCACATGGAGAGAAGAGGCTGATGGGCTACAGTCCATGAGGTCACAAAAGTCAGACACAACTGAGAGGCTGAGAATAATATGAGTGGATAATACTTTTTGAGTGCTTACTAGGTTCCAGTGACTCCTCTAAGATGGTCTACTTTTTAAAATTTTATTTTTGACTGTATTGGGTCTTAGTTGTGGCAGGTGGAGTCTTTGTTGTGGTATGTGGGTTTCTCTCTAGTTGTGACATGTGGGCTCAGTAGTTGTGGTGAGTGGGTTTAGTTGCCCCATAGCATGAGGGATCTTAGTACCCTGACCAGGGATTGAACCTGTGCCCCCTGCAGTGGAAGGTGGGTTCCTAACCACTGGACAACCAGGAAAGTCTCTAAGATAGGATACCTGAAATAACTCATTTAAGTCTAACACTTAGGATGCAAGTATAATATTGTAATTATCTCCATGTAATCCTTAGCTCTTGTCACATGTAATGCTGTGTAACAACGTTCCCCCAAACTCAGTGGTTTATAACAACCATTAAGGCTCTTGAGGCTCTGGGGCAGCTGGTAGTTCTGCTGAGCCTGGCTGGGCTCGCTCCCTCATCCACAGTTGGCCATAGGTCCCCTGGCAGTAGATCTGGGATGGCCTCAGTTGGGTTGACTCCACTACATGGTGAGCCTCCTCCATGTCTCTCATGTCTCTTGTGCATGCTAACTTTTTCCCGTGGCGGAGGCAGAGGTGCATGAGCAAGTAACAGGACAATGATAAATGCACACTTTTTAAACCTACTGGTATTTTGCTATCTCGAAGTCAGGGGAAGAACTGGGACCATCACTGCAAACATCTACCACAGAGGTTAAGTAACTTTTCTTCTAGTAGGGACTTGAGTTAGCCTGTGTGTAATAGAGATGTGAAACAACAGTGGATTATTACTTGTCCAGAGATAGGCAGCCCGGACTTGTGTGTTTGGTGACATCAACAAGACCTCCAGGTTGCCATAATCTTTTCATCTGGTTTCTCTACCTTTCCCACAAGTGGTGGCCTCATGAATATTGTCTGAGGCTGGTCATCACTTCAACTGAAGTAAAGATGGTTCTCGGGAGGGAATAAAAGGATGCCTCCCCTCCCCTTCAGAATGTGAGTAGAAATCTCAGGATTTCCACCCCTGGTAATTTGAACTAGGTCATGTGGATCAATCTTCTCACAACTAAACAAGCTGTATATGGTGGTGGTTAGTCACTCAGTTGTGTCCAACTCTTTGTGACCCGATGGACTGCAGCCTGTCAGTCTCCTCTGTCCATGGAATTCTTCAGGCAAGAATACTGGAGTGAGTTGCCATTTTATTCTTCAGGGGATCTTCCTGACTCAGGGATCAAACCCATGTCTCCTGCATTGGCAGGCGGATTCTTTACCTCTGAGCCACCAGGGAAGCCCCAAACAAACTGTATGGATTATTCTTAAAATCTTGGAAGCATTCAGAAGCTAATACGACTAAGCAGCTATTGGTCTGACATCCCAGGGAGGCTGTGAACTCGGAGAAAATGAGCAAAGCCTTTGCCCTCGGGGATTCTTACTTGTCCTTTAGATGACCCCAAGGGACTGGGACGAAAATCTGAATCCTCTTCAGCCTGGGCCTCAGAAGATTGTCTCCCAGAAGTAAAAATAAACTGGAAGTAAACTCACCCTTCTCTCATCGGAAACACAGTTTTGCAAAAATATGATTTTCCCTCAGCAAAATCTCATATCTAAAACACTAATTCCAGGTCCCTAGCAGAGATCCATAAAACTAAGAAAATGTCACCTAAATCTTCAGTTTGTTAGAGAACTGAAAAAAATTTAATTGGCAGGGAACTGGAAAATATAAAAAGTGATATAACAATTTTGTAAAAGAGCCAAATAGAAATTGTAGATCTGAGAAAGATGACTATTGAAAGTAACATTAATGGCAGATTGAGAATAAGCTACAAGAAACAGTCCTAAAATGAAGCACAGAAAGCCAAAAGGTGAAACTCAGAAAAGGAGAGACAGAAGGTAGTGGTAAAACGTAAAATATTTTTAAATTGGCATCTCAGAAACAGAGGGGAGAGAGAGAGATAGGGAGAGAAGCAATTTTGAAATGATGAAGGATCAGAAACCTTGAGAAATGATGAAAGACATCAATACACAGAAGCCCATTGAATTTCAAGCTGGATTAAAAACTCCATGTATAAACACGTTAAACTGAAAACAGAATTAATAAATCATATCACTTTTGTTCTCGTTGTCCAGGTCTTGGTTATGTAGCTACAACTCTCTGCAGGAAAAGCTGAAAAATGTGTTTTTTATTCCATTGTTTGTTCAGAGCTATATGCTGCCATGGACACTGAGAGTTTATTACCATAAGAGGGAAGAGAAGTGTCAGCATTGACACTGACATGGTTCTTAGGTCACACAGCTCAGAAGTGGCAGGTTAGGTATTTGATTCAGCATGGCCAGGCTCCACAGCCTCTGCTCTCAGAAAGTATGCAGAAGGCATAGGTTTGCAACCTTTGACCACAGGTCAACATAATGTATTAATTAAGCAAATTAATAAAAAGCACACTGAAGACATGGTAACCAGACCAGGATCATGCTAGTTAAAAGCTTGCTCTTCTCAAACGTTTCAATGTTGTTCATATTCATTAAGAATTTGCTGCCCATAATACAAGGTCCACAAGTGCACAATAGGCTATAAATACACCAACTCCAGGAGAGTTAGATCGGCATTGATAACTTTAGGCATCTGATTAGTGTTGATGAATGCAGGGGACAAGGTTTTGGTCTCATCACAAGTTAATTCTTTGGGTCTTAAAATGAGAGTCTCAAGAATGCAAGTAGGAGAAGAGGTGAAAAGTTGACTCTTGTCTTTCAGGGTCCAAAATCAATTTTTTCAAATGTGATCTTAGGTATATACTAAATAGAGTTGTATGTTTTGTTAAGAAGCTGTAAGTTAGGGCCCTTAGCAGACTATAGGCCCTTGGGCCAAATTCTTCCTGCCATCTGTTTTTTGTTAATAAAGTTTTATTGGTACACAATCACGTCCATTTATTTATCTATTTCCTGTGACTGTGATTGCACTTCCGTGGGAGAATTTGAATAATTGTGAACAGAAAACCACGTGATTAGCAAAGCCTAAATGTTAACCATCAGGCCCTTTTCAGAAACAATTGGCTAATCCCTGTTCTAAGCCAATGAGAGTTTCATGCAGCTGGGCAAAGATAAATTCACTTTCATGCCCATCCTTATTTTGAAGGAACATCTAGGTTCTTTATCTCCTCTCAGCCTTCCTTAGTTTCAGGTGACAGATTTTGGACTGTGTGAAACCTCCTTATGTTAAGTGAACCCCAAGAGTTGAACTTAACAATTTTGGATATGGTTTTTAATAAGCATGCATTTAATAAATTCTCAAGAAGTCATTAAAGGTTTTAATATTTAATGGGAAAAGCGATTTGCAAAATATGCTTTGGATTTTGCCAAAACCGAATCACTCAAAATGTACAATTAACTCTAAACGAAACCAAATTCAACTGTCTTTGCTTCAAATAACTAAAAAGACAGCTCCCATTGTTGCTCGTGCCTCAGAGTTCCCAGGTCGAGAAAGGGAAGTCAGATATGCTGTCAGCTAGGCACTGTTCTTCATAATGTCTGCCTCAGAGTATAGTTGAGCAGGAGAGTGTTTCCCAGGGGAATATGTGTGACCTTTTCAAGTGTAAATCGATTTTGACTAGTTACAATGTTTAAGAGGAATTATAGAGAAGAACTGATGTTTTTCCTGGTAAGGAATCAAGTTGTTAATTTTCACCAGCTATGAAGTTCTCATTGTTGTCCTGAGAACTGAAAAATTTAACAAAAGTCTTCTACATTTTGATGACTTTTTACATTTGTAATGAGAGCAGTGGAGTGGTCATAAATGTACCATTAAAAAATGCTTTAGATTTTTCTCTTAGATCACAATTATTTGCAGAAACAAACATTGCTGTTTGCAAACCAAATGGGATTGACTGACTAATTATTAGGCTAATACACCAAGAAGTACTTTGCTACTTGCTATTTCTGGTTAGATTCAGTTGCAGGAATCAAGCTGTCTAGGGAGAGGCAAAAACCAAAACTAGGAGCCAGCACTCCTGACAACTCATCTGTCTACCAGTCTCTACTCTGAAATAATGGGCTTCCCTGATGGCTCAGTGGTAAAGAACATGCCTGCCAATGCAGGAGATGTGGTTTCGATCCCTGAGTCAGGAAGACCCTCTGGAGAAGAAAATGGCAACCCACTCCAGCATTCTAGTCTGCAGAATCCCATGGACAGAGGTGCCTGGCAGGATACAGCCCACGGTATTGCAAAGAGTCAGACACAACGTAGTGACTAAACAGTAACACTCTAAAATAATATAAGTACCTCCTTTGAGGAAACAGAAAATTATGAATTAGGAGTGGGTTTGCAAGTGATTCTTATGAGAATTTAAATTTTAAATGGAACTTACCATCTACAAGCTATTTGCAGAGGTGACAGTGGTAATAAGATTGAGGAATATGAGATAATGATGCAAATACATTCTTAGTTCTGGACAGAATGGGGGAAAATAAGGGTACTATTTAAATATTGAAATCTAGGAGCATAATTAGAACAGAGGCAAAACCACTCTACACCATAAATAAATATGAGCATGAAAGAGAGGAGGAAAATGATCAGGAAATAAAGGGAAAGAAATGAACACTCTACCGGCTTCCCTTCCAGCCTCATGTAACATATTAAAGCATTCATTTTCTTGTCCCACAAAATTTTTCATTTTTCAAAGAACTATTCAGTCAGGAGAGGAATTTTACATTTTCATATCCATTTCTTCAGCTCTTTGATGCAACAGAAAGGGCACCATAGCAAAAGGAAACATGGCAATCTGACATCTCAAAGTTCAACTTCTTTCATGTCTCAGAAACCTATTCTTATTATATTGGGACTTTTAGAGCTCAGTGTGACTAACAATTCTTCATGCTATACATCCATTTTTAAATTGCACGTTTCTTCCAAACATCACTAAGTTTGTTAATATTTAGGTTTGCCAGTTTCAGTTTCCACCGAAACTGATCTAAATGTGAAACCTACACTGTTGACAGAGCAGCAAGGCTGCAAGAGGCAATAATCACCAGCCTTCCCCGTGAATCAAACGCTTTTGCAGTTCAAGAGACTGGTCCCAGTGGTCACATCATTATTTCCTGAGTTGCCCATTATGTGGTTAGCATTTACATAAATATTAGGTGCACACAGTCCCTTCCCTGTGGCTTTTCCAGAAGGACTGCATTCCTGTATATTTATTAGCCATTTTCAAAGCTTCTTGTTGTTCTAACTTGCAGAAAGGAGAAAGTCAGAAATATAAAGAAGTCTTAGATTTGTGTAAATCAGAGCTGTGTTCTTATAATCTTGTGAAGATTTAATAAGTACATGCATAAATGAACTCTGGAAAGCAAGAATAGCCTTCTCTATCATTCTTTCTGGAATATATCAATGGGTCCTCTCCCATCTCTCTGGTCATTACACACTTCTTCCTCTCTGCCTTTATTTTTAGGCCTTACTTTCCCTCCTGATATTACACCACACAGAACTCTTTGTCACCTTCCATTGAAGTCCTTGGTGTCTTGAAATTTGCCTCTTTAAACTTCTATCTTGGTTCCCCCCCACCCAATTTCATTGTATCAGGTCTAGCTCATTTCCTCTGCCTGGCTTACTCTTCCATTTCTGGTGCTTTGTGGTGGCATCATTGCAAGGTTCACAAAATTGTTTCCATTTCCTCTTTTCATTGAGTGATCCATGAGATAATGGTGACATGGTGGATTGGGAGCTGGGGTGATGTTTGTCCCATCCAGGCCAGCCTTCTGAATGGCCTGCAGTATCCTCCCCTTCATCTTCCCCGATGGATTGGCCAGTTAGAATTCAGCAGTGTGGTCTCTGAGGCTCTAGGGGTTGGTGGAACCCCCAGATAGAAGGAGCCTGGTTGAAAGAGAAATGCCTGGGACAGCCATGTGATGGAGGGCATCCACCTTGGGCTTTGGGTCTGCACAAACACTTCTCTTGTGTTAAGCCACTGAGATTTTGAGCTGATTGTCACAGCAGTTTGCCAATGTGATTCTTATAGTGATCTTGTATAGGATCTTCAAGATTCGGCTCAGTCGTCACCCCCTCTATGGAATCTTCCTTCTATGGACTTCTAGGGCACCTTAATTTGCTATAAGGGTACAGAATTTCTTTAGTTGTATGAGTTGCAACTAATGTTTTACCTCTGGCTCTCTTAAAAACAGCAACTTTGTACTCTAGCGCCCACTGTAGTGCATGGCTCAGAGCAGAAAGATGCTCAATAAATCTCATAGACTACACCTCTCCTTGAAAAGAAGGCATCATGAATGGGAGAATTCCAAACATGGTAGTCTGGAGGATGGAGTGGGGTTGGTGGTAATGAATGGGTGGGGAGAATCAGCCATGTGTCCTTCAATGCTATCCCCTATTCTGTTTATTACATGAGAAGTGCTTTGTCATCATTCACTGTCTTGTGTAAAGAAAGGCAAGGTTACATGATATAATGATGGTGCTTACATAGTCATTCATTCAAGTAAGTATCTGTCCTTGTCTAAGCACTATTCTGGGTACTAGGGGAAAGAGGTAAGTATAACAGATCTGGTCCCTGCCTTCACAAGTCTATTTTCTGAACCATTAGCATCGTGATATAATTTCTGATACGTATCTTTCCTTTGTGTGAATCACAGAGATGTTGATGAGTTTATGAAGCAGAGCGTATCCCCTTTGGGCAAAGCACAGAGGCCAGGCAAACAGTAGAAGCCACTGGAATTCTAGATACTATAAACGAGGTATCCATATAATTGCTCATATCCTAGCTTCTACTGTTCATTTATAAGGGCTTCATTATCTGATTACTGAGGTCACATATGACTTATAATTTAATTTTTCCACTTGGATTTTTTTCTTCAATATTTGAGAGCTCCTTGAGGATAGAGACTAAGTCTTTAATTCAGTTCAACAAACATTTATTGAACACAATGATCTATTTAATTACTTTGGGAAAAAAGATTGCAGATTCTTTGAGATTCATTTTATACTACTTACAAATAATCCCTTTCAAGTACTGAGCTTTCTTTGAAGCACTTACTGTTCAAGCCTTCATTTTTTGCTGCAAAAGATTTTACTTTTCCTAGATTTCTTTTTTCCCATCTTCTGTGCTTATTTACCCAACATTTTGTGTGCATATTAAAAAAATTCTATCATTGAATTAGTAAATTAAATCAGATTTTGAATGTCCAAGGGAAATTCTCTGTATAAAGGAGGCAATCATTTAATTATTCATATTTTTCCAAAGCAGAACTTAGAAAAATGATGAAAATAGCATATTTACTTTCAGTTTCAGTTCATTTCATTTTCCTAATGTAGGACTTTTCAGAATAGTTTCTTATGCTAACCCCACAGCCAATCCTCAACTTGATGCACTTTTGGTGGAAAGAGCAATTAAAAATGTGTCACAGTTACTCAGGAGCATGGTCTACAGTGCTTCAGGGAGAGAGTTGGCACCCACCTTAGGAGGAGGAGTTGGAAAGTCAAAGGAAGGGAAGGGAAAAGTAGGAAGAAGCTACTAGAAGGAAAAAGAACTCAGAGACTCATTTTGACACTGCCCTGAATATATAGGAAATGGAGTTGCCAGATTTGGCCAAGGAACAATCAGAAAACACCAAAAAAAAAAAAAACCAAACAATAACAAAAACAGGATACCCAGTTAAACTTGAATTTCAAACAAATAATTTCTTAGTATATTTCAGTTGCTCAGTTCAGTTCAGTTCAGTCGCTCAGTCGTGTCTGACTCTTTGCAACCCCATGAACCGCAGCACGCCAGGCCTCTCTGTCCATCACCAACTCCCGGAGTCCACCCAAACCCATGTCCATCGAGTCAGTGATGCCATCCAGCCATCTTATCCTCTGTTGTCCCCTTCTTCTCCCCCCTTCAATCTTTCCAACATCAGGGTCTTTTCAAGTGAGTCAGTTCTTTGCATCAAGTGGCCAAAGTATTGGAGCTTCAGCTTTAGCATCAGTCCTTCCAATGAATATTCAGGACTGATTTCCTTTAGGATGGACTGGTTGGATCTCCTTGCAGTCCAAGGGACGCTCAAGAGTCTTCTCCAACACCACAGTTCAAAAGCATCAGTTCTTCAGCGCTCAGCTTTCTTTATAGTCCAACTCTCACATCCATACATGACCATTGGAAAAACCATAGCTTTGACTAGACAGACTTTTGTTGGCAAAGTAATGTCTCTGCTTTTTAATATTCTGTCTAGGTTGGTCATAGCTTTTCTTTCAAGGAACAAGCGTCTTTTACTTTCATGGCTGCAGTCATCATCTGCAGTGATTTTGGAGCTCAAGGAATTAAAGTCTGTCACTGTTTCCATTGTTTCCCCGTCTATTTGCCACGAGGTGATGGGACCAGATGCCATGATCTTAGTTTTTTGAATGTTGAGTTTTACACTAGTGTTTTCACTTGTTCACCTTCATCAAGAGGCTCTTTAGCTTCTCTTCGCTTTCTGCCATAAGGGTGGTGTCATCTGTGTATCTGAGATTATTGATATTTCTCCTGGCAGTCTTAATTCCAGCTTGTACTTTATCCAGCCTGGCTTTTTGCATGATGTACTCTGCATATAAGTTAAATAAGCAAGGTGATAATATACAGCCTTGATGTACTCCTTTCCCAGTTTGGAGCCAGTCTGTTGCTCCATATTCGCTTCTAACTGTTGCTTCTTCCCCTGACAACATTGCTGAGATCCTACCATTGCCTCTAGCCACACTGGCCTGCCTGCTGGTCCCACCCCAGGGCCTTTGTCCACGCCATTCTGCCCTGTTGAGGATACTCTCCACAAGGTCTCTGCTCAAATATGACCTCCTTGAATTTACCACCAGTTTTACCTGACCAGTTAGCAACGCTTTGTACAACTTACACAAATGCCTCTTACTATGCTTAATTTTTAAAAGATTTTTCTTTATTTTTTCGGCTGTGCTGGATCTTTGTTGTTGTGTGGGCTTTTCTCTAGTTTTGGCAAGTGGGGGCTACTCGGTAGTTTCAGTGTGCAGGCTTCTCCTTCTAGTGGCTTCTCTTGTTGCAGAGCATGGGCTCTAAGCTGCTTGGGCTTCAATAGTTGCAGCACATGGGCTCAGTAGTTGCAGCTCCTGGGCTCTAGAGCATAGGCTCAATAGTTGTGGTGCATGGGCTTAGTTGCTTCAATGCATATGGGATCTTCCCAGACCAGGGATTAAACCCATGTCTCCTCCATTAGCAGGCAATTCTTTACCACTGAGTCACCAGGGAAGCTCACTATGCTTAATTTTTTTTTTAATTTTTATTGAAATATAGTTGATCTACACTGTGGTGTTAGTTTCATGTGTACAGAAAAGTGATTCATACATATATATATATTTTGTTTAACATTCCCTTCCATTATAGGTTATTACAAGATATTGAGTATAGTTCCCTGTATGATACAGTAAGTCCTTGTTGTTTGTCTATTTTATATATAGTAGTGTGTATCTGTTAATCCCAAAGTTCTAATTTATCCCCCCCCTTAGTAACCATGTTTATTTTCTATGCCTGTGAGTCTATTTCTGTTTTGTAAATAAGTTCATTTGTATAAATTTTTTTAGATTCCATATACAAGTGATATCATATGGTATTATCTTTTTCTGACTTATTTCACTTAGTATGATGATCTCTAGGTCCATCCATGTTGCTTCAAATGGCATTATTTCATTCTTTTTTATGGCTGAGTAATATTCCACTCACCTCTTGATGGATGTTTAGGTTGCTTCCATGTCTTGACTGTTTTGAATAGTGCTGCTATGAACATTGGGGTGCATGTATCCCTTTGAATTATCATTTTCTCTGGATATATGCCCAGGACTGGGATGGCTATATAATATTCTAGCTCTGTTTTTAGTTTTTAAAGAAATCTCCATACTGTTCTCCACAGTGACTGCACCAAGTTACATTCCCACCAACAGTGTAAGAGGATTCCCTTTTCTCTACACCCTTTCCATCATTTGTTATTTGCAGACTTTTTGATGTTGGCTATTCTGACTAGTGTGAGGTGATATCTCACTGTAGTTTTGATTTGTATTTCTCTAATAATTAGCAATGCTGAACATCTTTTCATGTGCCTTTTAGCCATCTGTTTGTTTTCTCTGGAGAAATGTCTTTTTAGATGTTCAGCCCAGTTTTTGATTGGGTTTTTTTTATATTCAGCTATGTAAGCTGTTTGTATATTTTGGAGATTAATCTCTTGTTAGTCACTAAGTTTAATTTTTTATAGCATTCATCACTGTTTCTGTTTCATTTATTTTGTCCATTTATTCATTAGATTCATTGATACTGTTCAATATTTCTGTACTTATTTTTTTACTAAATATATATTTACAGGGTTATATATGTGGCTGTGTCTACAGTTTTAGGGCCTAGAAGAGAGTCTGGTACATTATTGAGCCAGGCAGATCAGTAAATATTTATTGAACAAAAGAGTGACTGGCAATGGGCAAAGCTAATTACAGGAATGCTGTAATTAATTTTATATGTTTAAGCATTTGTCAGTGCAGTTAGCCCTTCTCAGTTATTCTCCATGGTCTCTTTGTATTTTAAGTACCATTGGAGAACATCAGCTCAGTATCATTTGCCACTTTGGAGGAAGGACTATATGTCCCAGTTTATGCCTGTTGTCTCAGTGGAATTATTCTCAAAAACATCCTCATTTGGACAGTAAGTTAAATGCATACAGGGTACAGATGTGTCTTTTAACAGGTATGGATGATGAGTCACAGCAGTTGAAACTAAAAAGAGATTGAGTGGGGCCTGGAATTGTCAAGCATGACTTCATGGAAGATTTCAAACTGGCATTGTGCCTGGAGGGATGGCGAGGAAGCAGGAAGGATTATTTGGATGGAGAAAGTCACACGTGCAAAGGGACAAAGACGGGACTGTGATCCAGGCAAACTGTGATGGAAGGTTTAGGTGAGAGAACATTCAGAGGTAAAACACAGAGGCAGATTGTGAATAGACTAGATTCCAAGGCTATGACTCAGGGCTCAACCCCCGAGGTGAAATATCTATTTAAGGCATTATTATACTCCTGTTGGTTAAGAATCTGCCTGCAATGCAGGAGACCCAGGTTTGATTCCTGGGTTGGGAAGATCCCCTGGAGAAGGAAATGGCAACCCACTCCAGTATTCTTGCCTGGGAATCCCATGGACAGAGGAACCTGGTGGGTTACAGTCCATGGGGTCACAAGAGTTGGACACAACTTAGCGACTAAACCACCACCACATGCTCCCGTCATGTAAACACAGATTTTGATGACTTGGTTGGAATGTCTGACACTCACACTGAAAAAACAATTTCTTAAAAACCAATGACTTTTTCAAATCAGTCCCAGATAAGATGAGAGAGAAGATGATATGGGCTTTATAAAGGGGAACCTAGGTGTGGCAGAATCGGCTGGTTAATGGCAGCTGTTTCAACAATTAGAATTAAGTTCAGCACAATGATTTAATTTACTTGAACAAAATCAGGTCTTACATTTCAGCTTCTTAATAGCTTCCACTCTACCAGCAAGCCAAGAGGGCTTGGCTTTGGTATAAGCCGCTGCCACTTGTGTTTAGTCAACATTAAGACAACAAACCAGGAAGAGAATGTCTGTTCTTGCAGTCTTGAGAAAATAATCAAGTCACTAAGTACTTAATTCCAAGCAACTGGAAGAAGGTGGGCACGGCTGATTCGTCTGTTGAAGTTAGAAATTTTCATTATTGGGCCAAGTCCTAGTTCCCAACATGGTCAACAACATTTTGAACTTCTTGGCCAACCCAATAAGATACAGAGCTGGCTGAGCACCACAGTTTTGAGCCAGGCTGCCTTGGTTGACTCATGGGTTCAAATTCTGACCCCATCACCTTGGATAATTACTTACCCACTCAACACCTCAGCTTCTTACTTGTAAAATGTGGATGATGATAACAATAGTATCTTTGAATGGTGGTTGTGAAGTGCACATAAATTCGTGTAATGTACCTAGCACACAACTTGTCAGAGGGTACATACTAAATAAATTTCATTTGTTTTTATTATTAACTAAAATGGCCTATTTGGCTTCCCTGGTGGCTAAGTGGTAAAGAACCCACCTGTGGTGCAGGAGACCTGAGTTCAATCCCTGGGTGGGGAAGATCCCCTGGAGAAGGAAATGGCAACCACTCAAGTATTCTTGCCAGGGAAACCCCATGGATAGAGGAACCTGGCGGCTACAGCCCATGGGGTTGAAAAAGAGTCAGACATGACTGAGCATGCACGCACAAAATGACCCATGGAAACCCATAGGCTTTGAGGCAAAAGTAACCTGTTTACTGACTTAGAAAAATGGACTCTGTATTTGGATAATTAACCAACTCTTCAGAAAAGAATCCTCTCTAAGATGGTAAACTGTGAAAAGGAGCAGGCTTGTTCTAAGATGATTTTTGGGAAATAATGTTCTCTGTCTCATGGGTGAAAAGCTTACTGTTTCTTCTAAAAACCCACCAACAGAGAAACAAACACAGAAATGAGTCTTGCGGCGTCTGTGGCAAACTTAACTCTGCTGGGCCCTGGGTAATGTACACTGTACATTCCAGGAATGGCGCTGCCTTGGAAATTTATTATGTGTAACATTTAATAAAGGGAAGAGTTGAACAAAACACCCTGGAGACCTGCATTCTAATTGAGGATCTGCTTTGATGTCTGACTTAGAGCAAGTCACTGGAGCTCTGTCTCTGATTTCCAGCCACTATAAAACAGGATTATGAGCACATTCAGAGCACCCTGAAACCTGGTAAAATAGAAGAGGGGGCTGAGGACCTGAAAATGAGGATGTTTGAGAGAATGGCCAGAAGGTGTGCAGGGTAATACCATTAGCATCAGGACAAGGGAAGGAGCAGGATGAGGTCCTGGAGGCAGGGCCACCTTCCAGCCTGTTACTTATTGATGCTACAATGTTCTGAGACTAGAAAGGACCACCTTCTTATCTGCACAGTCAGGTGGTACATATGGGGTGTGTATGTGTGTGTGTGTGTGTGGGGGGATATATATATATGCATACATATACCATCTAGTCCATATCCCATATCCAGGTATATGGACATTGGGGTATCTTTTGGAAAACTCCCATTGAAATCATACCCACTTGGTTTTGATCAAACTCAAGCCTCTAAAATCAGTGGAGAATGTGGTTGACACCTTCAAGAGGTCTTTGAAATTCACCTGTAAAAAGTTAAGCTACTGGAGGATTTTATAATGATCGGGAAGGACATGTATGTTGGATATAATGATGAGGGGGTGTCAACTGCTCAGAGCACTGGTCACATTTCACTGGGAGGGACCTTTTCTATTTGGGGAGAATTGCCATTCCAAAGCAATTGGTGACAAATACTTGGCTTCTCTAGAATTTATATTGGAATTCCTATCTCCTAGCTCTTGGTGAGACCTAAATCACCTTGGTTAGCATTGTAATTCACCCCTAATTTGGCACATTCTGTTGCAGACTCTCAAAGTCATTGTTGTTGTTCAGTCCTTAGTCACATCTCACTCTTTGTGACCCCATGGACTGCAGCATGCTAGGATCCCCTATCCTTCACATCTCCCGGAGTTTGCTCAAACTTGTGTCCATTGAGTCAGTGATGCCATTCAACCATCTCATCCTCTGTCGTCCCCTTCTCCTCTTGCCCTCAGCCTTTCCTAGCATCAGGGTTTTTTTTTCCAGTGAGTCAGCCTTTCGCATGAGGTGGCCAAAGTACTGGAGTTTCAGCTTCAGCATTAGTCTTTCCAGTGAATATTCAGGGTTGATTTCCTTTAGGATTGACTGGTTTGATCTCCTTGCAGTGCAAGGGACCCTCAAGAATCTTCTCCAGCACCACAATTCAAAAGCATCCCTTCTTCAGTGCTCATCCTCAAAACATAGTCCAACTCTCACATTTGTATATAACCACTAGAAAAAACATAGCTTTGAAAAACTATGGACAGAGGTTTGTGACATTGTACAGGAGGCAGGGATCAAGACCATCCCCAAGGAAAAGGAATGCAAAAAGGCAAAATGGTTGTCTGAGGAGGCCTTACAAATAGCTTTGAATAGAAGAGAAGTGAAAGGCAAAGGAGAAAAAGAAAGATATACCCATTTGATCCAAAGAATAGCAAGGAGAGATAAGAAAGACTTCCTCAGTGATCAGTGCAAAGAAATAGAGGAAAACAATAGAATGGGAATGTCTAGAGATCTCTTTAAGAAAATTAGAGATACCAAGGGAACATTTCATGCAAAGATGGGCTCGATAAAGGGTAGAAATGGTATGAACTTAACAAAAGCAGAAGGTATTAAGAAGAGGTGGCAAGAATACACAGAAATACCCAAAAAAGATGTTCATGACCCATATAGTCACGATGGTGGTATCAGTCACCTAGAGCCAGACATCCTGGAATGCGAAGTCAAGTGGGCCTTAGGAAGCATCACTATGAACAAAGCTAGTGGAGGTGATGGAATTCTAGTTGAGCTATTTCAAATCCTAAAAGATGATGGTGTGAAAGTGCTGCACTCAATATGCCAGCAAATTTAGAAATCTCAGCAGGGGCCACAGGACTGGCAAAGGTCAGTTTTCATTCCAATCCCAAAGAAAGGCAACGCCAAAGGATGTTCAGACTACCACACAATTGCACTCATCTCACACGCTAGTAATGCTCAAAATTCTCCAAGCCAGGCTTTAACAGTACATGAACTGTGGACTTCCAGATGTTCAAGCTGGATTTAGAAAAGGCAGAGGAACCAGAGATCAAATTGCCAACATCTGTTGGATCATCGAAAAAGTGAGAGAGTTCCAGAAAAACATCTATTTCTGCTTTATTGACTATGCCAAAGCCTTGTACTGTGTGGACCACAACAAACTGTGGAAAATTCTTAAAGAGATGGGAATACCAGACCACCTGACCTGCCTCTTGAGAAATCTGTATGCAGATCAGGAAGCAACAGTTAGAACTGGCCATGGAACAACAGACTGGTTCCAAATAGGAAAAGGAGTACGTCAAGGCTTCATATTGTCACCCTGCTTATTTAACTTATATGCAGAGTACAACATGAGAAAAGCTGGGCTGGAGGAAGCACAAGCTGGAATCAAGATTGCCGGGAGAAATATCAATAACCTCAGATATGCGGATGACACCACCCTTATGGCAGAAAGTGAAGAAGAACTAAAGAGCCTCTTGATGAAAGTGAAAGAGGAGGGTGAAAAAGCTGGCTTAAAACTCAACATTGAGAAAACTAAGATCATGGCATCCTGTCCCATCACTTCATGGCAAATAGATGGGGAAACAGTGACAGGCTATTTTTGGGGGCTCCAAAATCACTGTAGATGGTGACTGTAGCCATGAAATGAAAAGATTCTTGCTCCTTGGAAGAAAAGTTATGACCAAGCACGACAGCATATTAAAAAGCAGAGACATTACTTTGCCAACAAAGGTCTGTCTAGTCAAGGCTATGGTTTTTCCATCAGTCATGTATGGATGTGAGAGCCGGACTATAAAGAAAGCTGAGGGCTAAAGAATTGATGCTTTTGAACTGTGGTGTTGGAGAAGACTTTTGAGAGTCCCTTGGCCTGCAAGGAGATCCAACCAGTCCATCCTAAAGGAAATCAGTCCTGAATACTCATTGGAAGGACTGATGCTGAAGCTGAAACCCCCAATACTTTGGCCATCTGGTTCGAAGAACTGACTCGTTGGAAAAGCCCCTGATGCTGGGAAAGTTTGACGTCAGGAGGTGAAGGGGACGACAGAGGATGAGATGGTTGGATAGCATCACTGACTCGATGGACATGAGTTTGAGTAAACTCCAGGTGTTGGTGATGGACAGGGAGGTTTGGCGTGCTGCAGTCCATGGGGTTGCAAAGAGTCGGACACGACTGAGCGACTGAAATGAACTGAACTGAACTGATACAGATCTTTGCTGGCAAAATTATGTCTCTGTTTTTAATATGTTGCCTGGGTTTGTCATAGCTTTTCTTCCAAGGAGCACGTGTCTTTTAATTTTGTTACATGTCTGAAAGTCATATGTCTCCTCAAACCATATGTGAGTTTAGGGATCAACTGATGTAGAGTTGGAGTAAATAAAAGATGTTCCCATCCCAAGATCTTATGGAGGCAGTTGTTGAAAGCCCCAGGTGGCTCTGAAACTATTAAATAGAGCTAGAGAGGGCAGGTCAGTGAAGGCAGGGCTGGGCATTTGGTCCTCTTCACAGCAGAAATCCTAGTGCCTAGGGCAGTGCACAGAATACAGAAGCACTCCAGAAATACTTGTTGAAAGGATGGTGACCTGAAGGCAGTGCTGGGTCAGAGATGTATTATAGCTGTCTAGTTGCGGGTGGTGATGTGAAAAGTGTGTGACCTTCAGAAGATATTGTTTTGGAATTACTTAAGAGGGCCCAAGAAGTCAAGCCAGGAGCTTCTTTGGGGTCTCTGCTCTGATCTTTGGGGGGAGGAAGGGAGACTGTAAGGCAGAGAAATCATGTGGACAGGACACTGGGGGACTTCCAGGTTATGGTTCTGGTGTTTGTGAGTAGAGAGTTGCATGCTGAAATCAAGAAATAAAGGGTTTGTTTCCTGTCAAACACGAGAAGGTCTCAGAGTGACCATAGGTGTGGGAGCTGATGGCCATGGATACCTGATGTATGTTACACTGAGTTTAGTGGAAAAAACAAGACCCATCTGTATGGTATGGCCACTCAAGATGGCTGTTTTCCTGCTCTTGGTACATCCCCTGCTTCCTCTACACCTACTCACAAAGTTCTGTGCCAAAGAAGGGATGCTTTTGAATTGTGGTGCTGGAGAAGACTCTGGAGAGTCCCTTGGACTGCAAGGAGATCAAACCAGTCAATCCTAAAGGAAATCAACCCTGAATATTCACTGGAAGGACTGATGCTGAAGCTGAAGCTCCACTACTTTGGCCACCTGATGTGAAGAACCAACTCATCAGAAAAGACCCTGATGTTAGGAAAGATGGAAGGCAGAAAGAGAAGAGGATGAGGATGTTTGGATGGCATCACCGACTCAATGGACATGAGTTTGTGCAAGCTACGGGAGATGGTGAAAGACAGAGGAGCCTGGCGTGCTTGAGGTGTTCATGAGGTCACAAAGAGTGGGACAGGACTGAGCGGCTGAACAACAACCTGCCCCTTAGGCCAGAACGGCTCCACCTGGTGGTTCATGAAAGGAAAGTACCTGCCCTTAGGATGCTTGTTAACCTGAGGGGCCGCGAGGGGCGTGCCTCAGCTGCTGGTTTCCCTGGTAACGGATCAGCCTTTCTGACGTCATTTCCTCCTACAAATAGAAGCCTCTTCCTCCCTGGGGTAGTGAGCGAGTGCTACTATGTCTGGCGTCTGTGGGACGTGGTGGGGTGCCGCTCCAGGACCTTTCTTCAGGTGTGTAAGATCGCGGTCCCCCAATCTATGAAACCACTGATGTCCTGGTCTCTGACTCTGGGCTCTTTGGTTGGTCTTGAGGCTGGGGAAGTACAGCGCTTGACGGCCTGCGGAGTGCAGCCCAACACCACCCAAATCGCCACACAGCAGCAAAGGAGCCTTTCCCCGCAATGGCCCAGTTAGGCCGGAAACTAGGGAAAGAGGGTGTTTATAAGAAAACAGGCAGAGGACTTTCCCGTTGGGTCACCATCTTGGTTGGGCCACTAAGAAATCAGAGTTTTTGTAGAGGAACTTTATCATTTATGACAAAAAAAAAAAAAAAGATCCCCTTGTTCTCTAGTAAAGGTGAAGGCGCTGTTTGAGCAGATGACTGATCTATATTTAACCACTTTTTTTGTTGTTGTTGTCCTATCCCTTCTCTGGCCTTATCACCTTTACTTTTGTCAAATGCTTTTAAAAGCATGTTTGGGATGGAAGAATTTAACTGTGTAATATGTGTGGGGCTCTTTATGGATTTGAAAACACTTGCATGCCATTACCACGGCAGATGCTCCAGAGAGTAACGTGATAATATAACTGAGTCTGTCAACCTTTTCTCTAAAGGGCGAGATGGTAAATATTTTTAGCTTTGTGGGCCATAGTCTCCATTGTGACTGTTTAGTTCTATATTGAAATGTGAGTAGCCATTTACAATGCATGAGAATGAGCAAGGCTATGTTCTAATAAAGTTTTATTTACAAAAATGGGCAGTGGGCTGGAATTTGCAGATTGTTGGTCTAGACTGGTGCTATTTAAAGCGTGTTCTGTGAGCAGCCGGAGAAGGCAATTGCACCCCACTCCAGTGCTCTTGCCTGGAGAATCCCAGGGATGGGGGAGCCTGGTGGGCTGCCCGTCTATGGAGTTGCACAGAGTCGGACACGACTGTAGCGACTTAGCAGCAGCTGTGGGCAGTATTACCAGTGTCACCTGGGAGGTTCTTAGCAGTGGAGAACCCTGGTCCCAGATCTCTTGAGTCAGAATCTGCTTTTTAACAAGACTCAGGTGAACATCAATGAGTCAAATGGCCTATAGGGTTATTAAAGGGACGACGCGATTTTCCTCTCCTCATTCCTCCTAAGGGAGAAGGCACGGGCACCCACTCCAGCACTCTTGCCTGGAGAATCCCATGGACGGAGGAGCCTGGTAGGCTACAGTTCATGGGGTCGCACAGAGTCAGACACAACTGAAGCGACTGAGCAGCAGCAACAGCATCCCTCCTAAAGTCTACTGGGATTCATCCATCTTCCCCACCCCTGTCACATAATATCATATCTCAGATTAGGTTTATTGATACCTTCTGGGCATCAGGACCATCTCATTTATGGCTTTTAAGAGGTCTGGGGCAAGTCTAAATGGGTACTTTGATGGCAAAAGCAATTCAAAGGCGCTCGGCTTTCCCCTTGCACCTGGTCAGCTAGGAGACCTTGGCGAAGAAAAGGCACAGGGTCCCTGCCCCTCACGCCCATCTTGAGCATTGCCCTTCTCCCCCATGGCAACCAGCAGGAAGAGGGAGGGAGGTGAGATAGTGAAGCCTTCTGCTGGTCTGGTGCTCTCGCCATGTGGTGTTGGGGTCCTGTTTGGGCAGCCACCCCAAAGTGTGCTCTTTCTCATGTGCAGTGCTGTTGTGGGGGTGTGGGGTATCTGCTCCTGTGGGACCTCAGACACTTCATGATTTCCTGACTGCATTGTGGCAGGTATGTCCTGGGGCAGGCCCCTCTGGCCTAGATCCCTTCAGCATCACCCTCTTGGCCTTAAGAAGACACAGCCCTTCTAATGAGCAGCCATGTTTAAAAGCAACTGACTGAGGATCTTTTACTTTTATCTAGTTTGTTTCACTTTATCTATTTCATATTCAGTGCTCCTATTTCATTTAGTTTCTGTTTTCCAATTTCTCCATCTCGTTTTTAGATGTTCTTTCTCAAGCCTTTATTGAGCTTAGTAGACAAGCTTTTGTATACATATATATAAGTAATATGTGTAATATATATTTTAGAAAACTTATGAATTTTTGCCTAAATAAAAAATTTATGGCATTTTGCTTCCAGTTGTTTGACTTAGGGTGAATAGAATGCTAGATTTCTAATTAAAAAAATAGATATGAAACAAGCAACAAAGCTTTACTGGGGAACTATAGTCAATATCTTATAATAACATGTAATTTCAAAAATAATATATGTGTACATATATAACTGAATCACACAAAAAGAATTTTACTTTTTGAAACTTAGTAATGTTTATCTTTTTGCCAATTTTTCTAAATGTCCCATGGAAATCTATTAACAGCGTATGAAATGCAAAATTTTAAATATATTTGTTATATAAAATATTTGTTATTTTTATCTTATATAAAAGATATAAGGTTAATATAAATTAATATAAATATAAATCTATTATATTAAAATAATGACATCATTCAAGATGCTCGTATTATTTTTTCTGCACTTGATAAAATATTCTCAGAAAAATATTAATATGTCTCACTATGATTATATGTTTTTTTCTTTTCCCTTTTATTTCTTCTGATTTTTGCTTTATGTAGTTTTGTTTCTTTGTTGTTAGGTGTCTAATGGTTTCCGATGTCTATCATCCTTGTGAATTGTACCTTTTATCATTAAAAATATTCATCTTTGTTTCATTAAAAAAAAAAAAGACACAGCCGCTGCCCAGCTCTGGACAGGGGATCTGGGCCAGTCTTGCCCTGTGGCTTTTCCCCTCCTCCTCAAACTTGCCCTGCAAGGGCGGAGTCAGGTGCCAATCTCCTGGGCCCAAATGCTGGGACCCAGGAAAGATCAGAGTCCTTGAAGCCAGCTTCTACCCTGGCAGGAGGTGATGAGCACTTGGGTGGGTCTCCCAAAGGGCAGGAGAACTGACTCCTGACGCTCTCCTTCTCTCCATGCCGGGGCTTCCCTCATTGGCATGCAGGTGGTGGGCAGTAAGGGTCACAGCATCAGTTTGGAGCCATTTAACAAATCTGACATGGATGACAGGCTTACAGCATCCCTCATCTTCAACTTCGGGTTCCAGACAAGGATGTGCCCCCACAACAGCCTGTTGAAGTGAGTTACTTCCAGTGCTTTCACACAGAGCAAGACAGTGGTACTCAGTGAAGCTAATTGATCATCACAGAGTCCCTTCATTGGTCAGTGGTGAGCCGATGATCCACAGCTCTGATGCCAAGCCTGGGCTCTCCGCTTCCCAAAGCTGATCTCAGAAATAACTTCCTTCTAGTCGTTCATTTCACACAGGAGCGAGTGAACTCAAAGGTCAAAGCCAAGTTGCTTGATTTCCAGCTGAGAACCTTTGCCATCACACCATCTTTCCACCTGGTTGGCGGGGGCGGGGGGGGGGGGGGGCGTGCGGAAGGGCAGGAGTAAAGAAAATCCTGCCTTTCACATAACTTTTCTGAGAAACCAGGGATGAGGTGAAGGGGGGAAATGTTAACCATGTGAAAAACGTAGGTTTCTATATAGAATACATTAAACAATTGCAGTTCTGTTTTAGAAACATACATGAGTGTGGAAATACCCAGAATGGCATCACGTGTTATCATTCTGGTCAGTGTCCAGGGTTCGATTGGGAGAGTCTCCTAATGTGTCCATCTGGATGATGCCCTTCTTAGTGTTGTTATAAGTTTACTTGCATAATAATAAGACACATTTTGACCAAATACAGAAACGCAGGGGCTTTTTTGTTTTTTGTTTGGGTTTTATTAACTTTTCATTCTGTTATTGTTCATTCTAATCATGTTAAGTTTAAGATGTATTTTGTGGCGTGTGGGTCTGAAAAAGGTATATAAGACCTCGAAGCAAAGGACTAGCTAGGGGGGGCATTTCCATCCACTTTCTAGGTTGTTATTGAGCAGAAGCTTTCTATGTCCATGTTATTAAAGCAGCTCTTGAGTGATCAAGCCTGCGTCCCACTGGTCCTGAAGCTAAATCTTTCTTAAGGTTATGGAATCTGTCATCGTTCACCGTATAGGCTATCGTATTATAACGTAATTAATTCTCTGTGAATTGAAAATATATTTGCATCTTATTACAACCAAATATATAGACTAAATAAACTTAGGTATTATTAAATATTTCATTATTACCTCTGTTGAATTCCATTTTATAGGAGTTCTGCATATTATGTGGTTTTTTAATCTTGTTACAATAATACAAAAAAGTCAGTCTAGTTATGTAACTGGGGTTTGTTTTATTTAGTGATGTCTTGTGGGAGAGTATTCTTATATCAGCCTCTAAATAAGCTAATTAGAGCAACAAAAAAATGGTGTGTTCTCTAGCATTATTAAGAAAAGAGGATCTACATATTAATTTAAAAAATTAGCTTTACAACTGGGAAAAGGAAAATTTCCAACAATTTATAAATAATGTTATACCAGAGATCTCAGGATAAATTAATCAGCACTTATAGCTTTCCATTACTAATTTATTCTTATGTGACCTCCATGAACCCAATAGCTGTTTTTTTTTTTTATTAAGTCAAAAGCTGTTGTCATCCAGAAATAAGGAAAAAAAAAATTGATAAGGAGGATGGTCAGCAGAAAAAAAGAGCACAGAGCACAAAGTATCCTTAAAGTTGAGCTCCTGGGGGTGGTAATAAAGTACCTTTGAGAGCTGCCATGGTGTCACCAGTGGAGCTGTTTTGAGAATCAGCCCTATGATATTTCAAACATTTACAGGACATAGTTCAGTTTATTAGCATGATATGGGAACACTCATTTTGAAAAGAGTGTCAATTTAGTTTTATTAAACAGTGATTTGTCGTCTGTTTTAAGGTCCCAAACCCTTGCATAGTTTCATCAAATGCAGGGCTTTGTATTAAAAGTTTTATACCCAACTATGTTTCCTGGTGCATTTTGTTCATTTTAATCTTACAAGTGAGAGTATGCATATACTGATGAGAAGATAAATGCTTTTATTAAAATATATCCTCCTGTTGGGGATCAAATGTAGGAAACTTCACTTTTCTGTGTGTACTTTAAGGGGGGGAAAAAATTCATACGCATGACATTGAAGACTTACTGCCTAACAATATTAAATGGTTTTCCGGGTGCAGCTCTATGTCTGATTCAAATTAATCCAGGTGGTGATTTGCGGAATATTGCCCTGAAAATCTATTCTTACATGAAGCTACACTGAATGTTCTTAAAGTAAGATTATCAACATCAATAGCAAAAATAAATTATGTGAGGAACAGGAACAATATAAAGAAATATTTAATACATACCTTTACTATGTGCTGACCATTTTCAATATATGTGCAGAAATTATTGCTATAGGATACAATAAAGTTCAAGTAGTTATAAATGTGAGTTAAAAAAAATTTATTTTGGGTCACTAATATGCATTGTTGACAAAGCATTAGAAACAAAAATTTGTAATATAATTTTAACTCCAATGAGATGATAATTAGTGATTCAAATGGGGCGGCTTTCTCTGTTAGCTCAGTTGGTAAAGAGTCCACCTGCAATGGGGGAGACTTGGTTTACGCGATTCCCTGGGTTGGGAAGGTCCCCTGGCACGGTGGGAAAAGGCTATCCACTCCAGTATTTTGTCCTATAGATTTCCTCGGACTGTATAGTTCATGGCGCCGGGTCGGCAAAGAGTCTGGAACAACTGAGAGGACTGTTCACTTTCCACTTTTTCACATTCATGATCTAACGGAGGACTTACGTATCTTTATTGGGAAGAAAACCAAATATTTGAATCTGTTATTAATTGATACAAAATACTTTAACTCTTATTATGGTTTTGTTTTGCAACATTCGCAAGAAAGGCGTTCATCCCGTGATTTGCTGACATGTACTTGTCCTAAACTTTTTTGCCAGGATGCCAAGGACTAGGTTGCAGTAACTTATAGCTGCAGGTATAAATTTGTGTTTGTTAACCTAGGGAACAAGTGGTGAATTGCCCCAGAAACACCATCACATTCTAGAGAGTGTTGTTTTGTTCATATGATGTTGTACAATTATGAAAGGTTATAAAGTAAAAAAATAAACCAATACACCTTGACCCAAACAAGCAGCCTACGTGCCTGCCAAATCTTCGTAAGCGTTGTAAGGGACTTTGTCACATTTAGGCCCATGGCGGGGTTATCTCGTATAACGATGGGTTGGAAAACAAAACATAACTCACTGTAGACTATTTTAATGTCTTCTTTTTGATTATCAAAGAATCTAAAATAACTTTATCATTTAGGTATAAATCATCTTAAATTATATAACTTATTAGCCAATTATCTGGAGAAGGAAATGGCTAACCCACTCCTGGTTCTTGCTGGTGAATCCCAGGGGGACAGTTGGTGTTATGGATGGGCTGCCGTCTACGGGGTCGCACAGACAGTAGGTGACCACAACATGGCTTGAGTCGACAGGAGACTGGTTGGTGGGGGAGTGCTTACCTGTGTGTGATGGGGTTGTATTGGGGCACAGGCTGTCATAGAGGACTCTGAAACCTTTTGCGCTTTAGCCCTCAAGGCTCTTCCGTCTGACCATGAGATTCTCCAGCAAAGAATACTGGAGTGTATGTGTATGCCCTCCTCGCTAGGGGTTCGTCGGACATGGGCTGCTGTTACAAGGGTAGAGTGTTCACCATGCTGTGGCTTGTGGGGCTCTGTAACTCAGAGCAGTTCAGGGGATAAGCCTATAAAAATGTATGTGTTTCAAGGCGTGCTTATCTTAGTGAGTTAACCGAACTTTATAGGCTCTAAAGTTTAGTTTTCCTACTGTGTTGGTTAGAGGGGCTCATTATTTCCTTTTGTATAGGTACTCAGTACAATACGTTGCGGCGTGCGGGAATAAGGAGCACTGGGTAGTGGGTGGGTGGCTGGGTCCTTGCGGGGCACAGGGATGGGATTTTGGCATGTGTAGTTTGTGGTGTGGCAAGGGGGAGGGCCAGGGGAGGCTGGGGCAGTCAGAAGGGGTGGCATTATTTGGATGTGATTTTCTTGTGGAGTTTTTTTTTTTGTTTGCAGTTCATTGGCGTTTAAACAAACCTGGAATTGCCAAAACTTAGCAACAGCTTCATGTGTATTTACATATAGGTGCTTTAGTATGTTATATGTTATAGTTAATATATTGAATTGTGATTAAAACCTATAGGGATATTTTACAAAAGAAGATAAGAAAAAAGAGGTAGGGGTAATTAGCCAACAAAGATGAAAGCTGCAGCACAAAAGAAACCCATAAAAATTGGAGAGCTATTATTGAAGGTAAATAATCTAGGATTGATATAAATTGTGAATTATTGAAGGGAAATAACAGTGTGGGTGGGAATGTTGATCCTGCTTTGTCTTAAACAGGACTCGAGATCTGCAGCCTAAAGTATTTAAGTGGAGGATACTTATAGTGAACTGACCATAAACATATTATATGGGCCACCCATTGTGACGAAAAAAAGAGAGATGATTTCCCAGAAAAGCGCTCTAGCAAAAAAAACATCATATAACCCTAGAATATCAGAAATATCTCAGAACAATTGAGGGATATTAATTTTGCTTAGCTGATTCAACTTAGACAAGGAGTATGGCAATTTACAAAGGCATTAGAAAGGATTCTTGCCCCATACTGCAAAATTACATGTATTGAGAAATAAAAAGGGCAAGCACTATTTTAACTACTCGTGATAGGAGTCATTTCAAAGAAATTAACACTTTAATCTTAATGTTTCTCAGGTTTTCAATTACGTGTTGTAAATAAATATTAGGTTTACTTCTCGCTCTCTTGTCCATATATATATATAATTATCAAATCCAGGAAGAGGATTTTCAATGTTTTTGTATTTTTTTTTTTTATTATTATAAGGTGACAGAATAAAACTGTATTTCCCCATCAGTTTGTAAGATATCCCTGCATGGTTTTTGCTAGCACAACCTATTTATGTGCTACAGGACAAGCCTCATATCTCAAGGAAGAGGCTTTACGTGCCTGTGCTAAAACCTTTCCACTTAGGTCTTCGATAGTTTTAGGCCTTAAAATGAATTTGCTTATGCTTTACTAGAGCAAAGATTAAGGATACAAGCATTTAAATCTTTTAGTACCAATTTTACTAATCTGTTGAAAACCCAATTTCATTTAATTACAGAGAGAAAGTTTATACTTTCTAGTCTTCTTAGAAATTAGATTTTAAGTATAGTAAGTATTCAACCATTACTAGAACTAAATGGTGAAATGGAAACTTCTGGGTGTTAAAATATTTTAACGCTCATCCTTTAGGTCTTCATGAACTGCATTGTGCCTGGGAGCTTTGACACATTTTCCCATCCACGCTTTTGTTCTTTCCGAACAGGCGAACATTGAACGTCCACGTCCATTCCTCCTGTAACACACACTTTCTTACAAAATCACGAACCAGCGCAGTTTTTCGTGTGGAATCTTTTGGATCATTATAAGCATTACAGACATTTTCATCAATGATGCCAAGAGTACGGGGAATATGTTTAGTTTACTTTTGCTTCTCTTGTTGCTAGTTGGTGCTTCTGCAGCAAACAGCACAAAAAGGATCCTGCATGAATACAGCTATTATTTATGAGAGAATGGCTGGTTTTAAAATAAGATAGATGTTTAGTATTCTTGTGGATATTCCCCACCAGATTGTAACAGTTCTGAAGGAGGTTAAATTGCAAGCCAAGACTGTTCAAAAATTTTCTCTTGATAAAAGCACCAAAATAGCTGATCAGCCTAAAAAAAAGCTGCTGAGCCTCACTATTAGGACATTGCAGCTACTCTGCCAATGTGGAAAACATGGGGATTTGATCTATTTTATCATTTTTTCCCCCTCCCTGAGGTTACTGCCTAAAAGAACAAGAATTTCTGCCTTGAATGGCTTGATGTGACATTTATCTATAGTTCAATGGATGAGGTCCACAGTGTTGTTTAATGCACTACATTAAACCACATGTTGTCTTGGCTATCAATTCATTTTAACTGAAGTTAGTTTTACCTGTTCTAGGAGTCAGTATGCAAACAAGTTTAGATGATCCGAACTGAGATTAGCCATGGGCCGTCTATTCATTCTCCAAATTTTATTCATGCATTCTACCATGTGCCAGCAATTTATGATGGATAATTCAATAGTGACAAATTTTTCCCTCTGATTTATTCTAGGATTTTTTCCTTGTAATATTGATGCTTAAAATAACAAATTTTCGGCAGATGTCATAAGGAAAACTTGATAAAGTAGAATACCTCATACTTGTGATGTTTAAACTTTTGATAAAATGGCCAACTTGTTTTCTGCGCAGAGGGAGAGTTTTCACTTTTTTCTTTGGAGGTCTTAAGAAGAATTGTGCAAATAGTATAACTGTCACTTATTACAAGAAAAGAAAAAAAATGTTTTTATAAAACTTAAAGCATAAAAACAACACAGGATTGAAGTGCACGAGTTGAAAACTAGAGTTGTTAAAACACTGAAAATCTTGTTCGCTTTATTAACATTATGTTTAAAATATTATTTGGCACTTTCAAATATATAATTCTAGCTTTACTTCAACCAAAAGGAGCATTGTAAGGAATCAGTGAATGTCCTCAAAGTTTCTGACACTTGAATTAATATATCTAGGAATTTCTAAATATTTTTAATAGAGTCATATATAGTTTGTGCATAGGAATAGGTTAGAATAGCAACTCTTAAGATTAAAAAATAAAATAACTACAAACAAGATGACAAAAATTTTACTTCATGTATAAGCATATAAATAAAACATTCTAGGTTTCTTTCTATTTTTCCTGTGTATTCACTGACTTTGTCCAAAATGTTTTTCACTAATGACATGCTTTTAAGACAGGTTTCAGTAGTACATATGCTAAAAGCAGAAAGAGTAAAGATCATTAAAATTGTATTCTTAGTTTTCTGATATCCAATTCAACCACTCAGAGGCAGAATGCTATAACAAAAAATAATATGTGTGTAGGATATATAATTAGAGATTCAAACATTTTTTTTCTTTTTTTCCCGCTTTAATTATATTCAGTACAGAGATTACAATTCCCTCTTTATGTAAGATTGTTTTTTATTTGGCTTTTTATGAGTTTGCTATTTATTTCACAAGCCCGATATGTTACCTCAACATGTACTTCCTCATGACGAGATAGCAGAGTTCATCTGAAGAAGTTTATATCTTTCTGAATGAATTCAAAGGCCTCAGTCAAGTTCTATCAATACAATGTTATCCACAATTGTTTTTTGAAAATGTATCTTACACATGTATTATATAAGGACATGACGATATATAAGGTATAAACACATTGTATTTTGCCTTAAGGAAATATAGAGTTTGTGAAAACTTTGTCATTTCTTTTTATAAAAAGTTATACTATGACAAATATCAGCTTGCCGAATATAATTACTTAGTCACAGTTATAAATAAAATTATTCTACATATACGGAAAGAAAGGAACTCTTTTGATCAAATAGTGGATCCTCTACGAACATGAATATTTTCCTTTCATCTTACCTATTTTTCAACTTTGTTATTTATTTTTTTTATATCTCTTTTTAGATGTTCATAGAGCTATTCTTGGGCAAAAAGTAAAGAGTTCATTTGAGTTGTCACTTTCTCTGTTACCAACTTGTTCTTGGAGTTTTTAAGTTGTACCATAAGTTACAAAGGGTCACAGTTTTCCATAAACCAAATATCTGTTTGAATTGTCATTCTTATATTTTAATTCTTTTGGGACCACTCCCCTAGATCGATGGTTTTAAGATGCAACTTGTCTGCCAAGATCTTAGCATGGTCATTTCCGAAATGACCTTTTTACCTCTTTGCAATGACCATAACCTAAAACCATATAGAATGGAAGAATTAAAAATAAAAAATACTTGCTAATACCTGTCTGAATTAATGGATTAAATGATTTACTATTGAAGGCTACAATTAGAAGGTAATGTTTTAAGATGCTCTCAAATTTTAATATGTACTATATACTTGTAGTTCCAAACCCATATTGTTCAAGGGCAGCTGTTACATGAATTCATTCTCATGGAAAACATGAAAACACAGATGTCTGATTTCATTACTTCTGGGGTGGGGCCTAATTGCCTGCATTTCTAACATGTTTCCAGGTTGAACTACAATGCACTTTTATAGGAAAAATTTAGGATATATCCTGTAAAATTTCATTCATGAGTAATGTTTTTTTTGACTATTAAGGATTTGATTCAAAGGCTATTATAAGGCATTTTAATACTGGCATGAGTGAAAAAAATATATGATAATATTTGTTTCTTTATTAATGATTATGAGTGTGCTTAAACAAGGGAAGGTACTTTTAATTAAGTTAGGAATTTTTAAGTTCACTGGTAGGGTCAATGAAGAATGTTGTACAACTGAAGAGGAAAATATAGAGTGATGGAATTAACCAATAACAGCTATAAAAGCACAGGTGGTATAAAATCACAATGAAGTTCTGGAATGCAGAAGAAATTTTTATTGAGAATATATTTCAACAGCTGAATCAATCACATTTTAGATGTCATTATCTCTTATGAATAATTTAAGATGAGTTCATTTTACAGATAAAGAGAGACTCTAGGCAGGTTAGGTAACCTAACCTTCATGTGGCTATGAACTTATAGAACCAGTTGAGTCTAATTCTAGAAAACTATACTGTAATTATTTAAATTAGAGAGAGTGTAGTAGAACTAAAATTATGCTATTATTTGAGAATTTCATTGTATTTTTCCTGAATCTTGATGTTATATATGATTGTTGTTGTTCAGTCACCAGTCATGTCCAACTCTTTGATGACCCCATGGACTGCAGCATGCCAGGCTTCCCTGTCTTTCACTATCTCCAGAGTTTGCTCAATTCATGTCCATTGAGTTGGTGATGCTATCCAACCATCTCATCCTCTGCTGCCTTCTTCTCCTTTTGGCCTTCAATCTTTTCCAGCATCAGAGTCTTTTCCAATGAGTCAGGCTCTTCGCATCAGGTGGCCAAAGTATTGGAGTTTCAGCTTCAGCATTAGTCCTTCCAATGAATATTCAGGGTTGATTTCCTTTAGGATTGACTGGTTGATCTCCTTGCTGTCCAAGGGACTCTCAAGAGTCTTCTCCGCACCACAGTTTGAAAGCATCAATTCTTGGCAGTCAGCCTTCTTTATGGTCCAACTCTCACATCCATACATGACTACTGGAAAAAAAAATATATTTTATCTTTCTCATTTAACGCTTCCATAAAATGTTTCACTTTATTCCTTCCCCAATTAAATTTGTTAATTCATAACATGGTTTAAGTCAAGTATTGAATAAATTCTTATCCCCTTTTGGTGCAGTGGAATTTAAATCACATATGTTCTTTATTTAAATGACTTAATTATTGTGTACATATTTAAAAAATTGAATTTCAAATATAATCTATGTTTTATCTACTGAAAATTTCATGAAAATGCAACAGAGTGAAGCTAATACTGTGTAAATTTGCAAAACTGTAATCCTTTACTGTCAGAGAAAATTTAAAGAGTAAAGTTTATGAAACTCCAACTACAATTGTATTATGCTTGGTTGACTATGTGGATTGCCAAGACTTGTAGGACTTGCGTGGTAATGTTATTCTGTTCCTAATATCTTACAGATTTAAACTTACATGCTAAATAATGTGATCGAAAACACTACATTTTTGTTAGTATTTACGGTAATTTTCATAGTTTTTATGCATTCTAACATAATAAACAAAAGAGTCTGAAATGCAGTACTTGGGTGCAATCTCAAAAATGACAGAATGATCTCTGTTCATTTCCAAGGCAAACCATTCAATATCACAGTAATCCAAGTCTATGCCTCCGACCAGTAATGCTGAAGAAGCTGAATAGAGTGTTCTATGAAGACCGACAAGACCTTCTAGAACTAACTCCCCAAAAAGATGTCCTTTTCATTACAGGGGACTGGAATGCAAAGGTAGGAAGTCAAGAAATACCTGGAATAACAGGCAAATTTGGTTGCAGTACAGATTGAAGCAGGGCTAAGGCTCGTAGTTTTTCCTATAAGAGAACACACTGGTCATAGAAACATGCTGTTCCTGCAACACAGGAGAAGACTCTAACACATGGAAATCACAAGATGGGTCAATTTCGAATCAGATTGATTATATTCTTTGCAGCCAAAGATGAAGAAGCTCTATACAGTCAGCAAAAACAAGACGGGAGCTGACTGTGGCTCAGATCATGAACTCCTTATTGCCAAATTCAGACTTAAATTGAAGAAAATAGGGAAAACCACTAGACCATTCAGGTATGACCTAAATCAAATCCCTTATGATTATACAGTGGAAGTGACAAATAGATTCAAGGGATTAGATCTGATAGACAGAGTGCCTGAAGAACTATGGACGGAGGTTCATGACATTGTACAGGAGGCAGGGATCAAGACCATCCCCAAGAAAAAGAAATGCAAAAAGGCAAAATGGTTGTCTGAAGAGGCCTTACAAATAGCTGAGAAAAGAAGAGAAGCAAAAGGCAAAGGAGAAAAGGAAAGATATACCCATTGAATGCAGAGTTCCAAAGAATAGCAAGGA
This sequence comes from Okapia johnstoni, assembly GCA_024291935.2. NCBI lineage: Eukaryota > Metazoa > Chordata > Mammalia > Artiodactyla > Giraffidae > Okapia > Okapia johnstoni. The sequence continues at coordinate 6,575,138 of CM044305.1, forward strand.
GAGATAAGAAAGCCTTCTCAGCAATCAATGCAAAGAAATAGAGGAAAACAATAGAATGGGAAAGACTAGAGATCTCTTCAAGAAAATTAGAGATACAAAGGAACATTTCATGCAAAGATGGGCACAATAAAGGACAGAAATGGTATGGACCTAACAGAAGCAGAAGATATTAAGAAGAGGTGGCAAAGCTTACAGAAGAAAAACAAACTCGATACAAAAAATATCTTCACGACCAGGATAAATCACAATGGCATGACCACTCACATAGTAGAGCAGACATCCTTATAAGATTGCAAAGTCAAAGTGGGACTTAGGAAAGCATCACGTATGAACAAAGCTAGTGGTGGTGGTGGATGGAGAATTCCAGCCTGAGTATTTCAAAATCCTAATAGACAATGCTGTGGAAAAATACTGCACACAATATTCCAACTATCCTGAAAACTCAGCAGTGGCCACAGGACTGAAAAAGATCAGTTTTCATTCCAATCTCAAAGAAAGGCAATGCCAAAGAATGTTCAAACTAATGCAAGTTGCACTCATCTCAACACTAGTAAGTAATGCTCAAAATTCTCAAGCCAGGCTTCAGCAGTACGTGAACCATGAACTTCCAGATGTTCAAGCTGGATTTAGAAAAGGCAGAGGAACCAGAGATCAAATTGCCAACATCCGTTGGATCATCAAAAAAGCAAGAGAGTTCCAGAAAAACATCTACTTCTGCTTTATTGACTACACCAAAGCCTTTGACTGTGTGGATCACAACAAACTGTGGAAAATTCTTAAAGAGATGGGAATACCAGACCACCTGACCTGCCTCCTGAGAAATCTGTATGCAGGTCAGGAAGCAACAGTTAGAACTGGACATGGAACAACAGACTGGTTCCAAATAGGAAAAGGAGTACGTCAAGGCTGTATATTGTCACCCTGCTTATTTAACTTATATGCAGAGTACATCATGAGAAACGCTGGGCTGGAAGAAACACAAGCTGGAATCAAGATTGCCAGGAGAAATATCAATAACCTCAGATATGCAGATGACACCACCCTTATGGCAGAAAGTAAAGAAGAACTAAAGAGCCTCTTGATGAAAGTGAAAGAGGAGAGTGAAAAAGTTGGCTTAAAACTCAACATTCAGAAAACTAAGATCATGGCATTGGTCCCATCACTTCATGGCAAATAGATGGGGAAACAGTGGAAACAGTGAGAGACTTTATTTTGGGGGCTCCAAAATCACTGCAGATGGTGACTGCAGCCATGAAATTAAGACACATGCCTCCTTGGAAGAAAAGTTATGACAACCTAGACAGCATATTAAAAAGCAGAGACATTACTTTGCCAACAAAGGTCTGTCTAGTCAAAGCTATGGTTTTTCCAGTAGTCATGTATGGATGTGAGAGTTGGACTATAAAGAAAGCTGAGCACCAAAGAATTGATGCTTTTGAATTGTGGTGTTGGAGAAGACTCTTGAGAGTCCCTTGGACTGCAAGGAGATCCAACAGTCCATTTAAGGGACCTGATGCTGAAACTCCAATATTTTGGCCACCTGATGCAAAGAACTGACTCACTTGGAAAAGACCCTGATGCTGGGAAAGATAAAGGTGGAGGAGAAGGGGACGACAGAGGATGAGATGGTTGGATGGCATCACTGACTCAATGGAATTGGAGTTGAGTAAACTCCAGGAGTTAGTGAAGGACAGGGAGGCCTGGCATGCTGCAGTTCACGGGGTCGCAAAGAGTCGGACACGACTGACGACTGAATGAAACTGAAATGAACATAATCAGATGTATCAGGAACAAATGCCCTATATTTCCAGTCACCTAAAAGAATATTTGAGAAACAGAATGACTACAGATCAATTTAGACAGCAGTGATTTGATGATTTGTACTATGCTTTTTAATTTCTGCTTCTCAAGGATAATTAATAGATACAGCTAGAATAAAAAAATCAATATTCTGTATCTGCTCTGTAGTTTATAAAAAACATACACATTAACTTATATGACTGCCATATATCAAACTGGAAGATGATATTAACATTTATTTCTTTAAAGTTTGAAAACTGATGGGTTACTAGTCAAAGGCGAATTACAAGAACTCAAGGGCTGTGAATCAATATCCCACTGTTTTTATTACACCATATTTATTCTTTTCTCCTTATTTGATATCCTACTTAGATCAGATACAAAGTTACATTAATACATGATTTTTTCTACTGCAACAATTCAAATTGTGTCTTTATTTTTTTTTTTAATAAATTTATTTATTTTAGTTGGGGGCTAATTACTTTACAATATTGTAGTGGTTTTTGCCATACATTGACATGAATCAGCCATGGGTTTACATGTGTTCCCCATCCTGAACCCCCCTCCCACCTCCCTCCCCATCCCATCCCTCTGGGTCATCCCATTGCCCAGACCTGAGCATTTGTCTCATGCATGAACCTGACATGGTGTTCTGTTTCACATATGATAATATACATGTTTCATGCCAATTGTGACTTTAGAATACCTGCATAGTACCACACTATATGAATGCTGTGAGATCCTTGCCATTGAAAATATCAAACAACCAGTTTTGTTATACCCTTAATAAACTTCCCTCATTTGCATTAATTAAAGATATTTATACTCCATATCAAGTTTACAAAGTGCGTATAAAAGTCAATAAATTTTGAACACTACAGCATGATTCAAGCTGTGGTATGAATTTTGTTAATATTGTATCAGGTGTATGTTAGTTAACTTACCATTGTTTCCAGATAACACTTACAGTGTCAATTTCACATGTAATCATGAAAAATGCATTTTAATATGTGCTTTCATTCCCATAAAATGGCTTATATTTAATAATTTATTTTATTATTGCTTATGTTTGCGCTTTTATTTTATAACATTTTATTAATATTACAAAATATGTTATTTTATAGTATTTTCTTTAAATAATCCTTTAAAGTGTATATGTTCACTTATATCTAAAAATACAGAATAACACTTAGAAGATTTTAGACATATGTCCAAAATTCCTAAGCTGCAAGCTGGCCCCTGTCCCTAAACCCTAGGGTTCCCACCTTTCTTTAGGGGAACAGTAACATACCTTAAGGGCTTCCCTAGTGGCTCAGTGGTAAAAGAAACAAAAATTCTGCCTCCAATGCAGGAGACAAAAGTTTGATCTCTGAGTTGGAAAGATAGCCTGGAGAAGGACATGGCAACCCACTCCAGTATTCTTTCCTGGGAAATCCCATGGACAGAGGAGCCTGGCAGGTTACAGTCCATGGGGTTGCAAAGAGTCTGCCATGACTGAGGGACTAAATAACAACAACACATACCTTAAAGCAACAGGAATTTACTCAGGCAAGGGACCCCACTGGAATAGAGGGATTAGAACTTTCTGGGGACATATGTGCCAGGTAAAGCCCCACCCCGTGATTCCCTCCCCTCTTACTTGGTCAGAGCTGACTGTAACTACCCCTGTCAAGAGGTACACTTCTCACCAACTTAATTGCTAGGGTATCACTTTTTGCAACAGTGCAAATAATACTCCACTGAACTAGCATAAAGTATCTGGTTTCCAAAAGGAACTTTTCATACAAAATTAAAAAAAAAATCGAAAATGAGACATTATGATTTAAGTGATGAAAGTGGAAAATTATATCATCTTACAAGCTCCCCCACCTAAGTCCCTAGTTTCCAGGTATAGATAATACAATTCCACCAAATTCCGATGAGCTACTGAAGGAGATCAGTATCATCAATAAAAAGAGTTAACTTGAAGAGAGCTATTGATATCTTGTGTTGTATTAATCGGGGAATTAAAAGTGTATGAAAGGCCAGTGATTCAAAGCAAACTTATTTTTTTCTGTAATGTGCCTAAGCTAGCCATGAAGAATCACCTTTGTTTTGTGTCAAATGCAGTCAATTGCTGTAACTTCATTGGGAAGGTTGCTGAGAAGTACCCTTGCCCAGGGAGGGAGAGCTATTACTTTGAGGCTGACTGTCCTAGACATGGACTCCAGTTCCCATACCATGCTAGGGATTCTTTGCTGTGAAGTGATGAGAAATTATACTCCCCTATGTTTGAATAGCTCGCAATCTGGTTTGGGAATTGAGACACAAGAAGGTGAGGAAATAGAATGTTTCTCAGGCAATAGAGACACTGCTCTAAAGCTTGCCTGTGCCCCCCTCGTGGGATTAATTGCCCCCTTTTGTTACTTCCATTAGTGTTTTATGGGCGCTGTTACATGACTACTGCTTTTATGGTAGTTCTTACATGATTATTGCTCCCCTGTTAGTTTGTGATGCCCTCGAGGGTGGTGACTGCATTCCACTGCCTGCAGAGCCCTGGGAACCCTGATCTGTGCTTCCTGAGCTGAGGGATTTTCACTGACAAAAGGATGAGCCTGTGACAGGAGTTATGAGAAACAAGACAAACAGGGTATAAAATACCACACTTCTCTCAGTTACCAGGCCACTCTTGTTCCCTAACGGCCCAGCCCCATGTTTTCTGGGCCTATTTCTACAGCTGTCCCATTCAGTTGATAGTTGCATTTTCAACTTCCAAATAAATGTGCCTTCACTTTAGGATGTGCAGAGTTGAGTTTCCCTTGCTTGAAACTATTATTGAACCACATGCACGAGCAGCAAGCCAAAACACTGAGACGCTGAGGTTTGCAGCAAAGAGCCAGTTCACCCTGAATGCAAGGGGTTCAGGGTATTTATGAGATAATGACTAAAACAGCAGGGCGGTCTGAAGGGGTGGGGAACGTGGGGGAAGGTGATTTAGAAATAGGTGGAGAGTGTCATTCTGTGTAGGTGTGACTAAGCCACAGGCCTCTGCATGTTCAAACATGGAGGTGCTTACTGTGACCTAACCATGGTGTTTTTGGTCCTCTGATGTCAAGTCATGGACACTCGCGCATGCCCAGTTGGGAGGGTTAGTGGTCCTATCCAGTCTGTAGCAGCTCAGCTCCAACTGGACACAGTTGATTCCAAGTTCCTGGACAACTCAGGCAAACAGCTTATTGTTTAGGCCAGCACTCCCCAACCTTTTTGGGACCGGGGACCAATTTCATGGATGACATTTTTTCCATGGACCAGGGTTGGGGGTGAGGTGGGGAGTGGTTTGAGGATGATTGTGGTGCTAGTGGTAAAGAACCCGCCTGCCAATGTAGGAGACGTAAGAGATGTGGGTTAGATCCTGGGGTCGGGAAGATCCCCTGGAGTGGGGCATGGCAACCCACTTCAGTATTGTTGCCTGGAGAATCCCATGGACAGAGGAGCCTGGCGGGCTATAGTCCATGGGGTCACAGAGAGTCAGACATGAGTGAAGTGACTTAGCACACACTCATAGGGAATGAACAGCCTAGGTCCCTTGCATGTGCAGTTCACAGTAGGATTCATGCTCCTATGAGAATCTAATGCTGCCAGCCATCTGACAGGAGGCGGAGCTGAGGCAGTAATGTGAACAATGGGGAGCGGCTGTAAATACAGATGAATCTTTGCTTGCTCGCCCACCACTCACCTCCTGCTGTGCAGCCCGGTTCCTAACAGGTCAGGTATGCTGTCTGCAGTAGGTGCTCAATGTATGCCTGTGGGTGGAGTGAGTGCTTAGGAGGCATACTTGCTTTACTTCCATAGCGTTGTGCTCCCTGTGATCTGTGGTCTCACTGCTGGGTTGGATTTTCAGCCTCAGACCTGGAGGGCCTTCTCACAGTAACACTGGACAGATTGGAACTGATTTCAGGGTTTCCCTTGAATATTCTTGCCAGCTGGCACTGGACAGTGCTAGTAACCTCCAGACAAAGACCCCTAGGAACACAGTTTGTTGTTCAGTCACTAAGTCATGTCAAACTCTTTGTGACCCCAATGGATTGCAGCACACCAGATTGCTCTGTCCTCCACTATTTCCCGGAGCTTGCTCAAATTCATGTCCACTGAGTCGGTGATGCTCTCCAACCATCTCATCCTCTGTCACCCCCTTCTCATCCTGCCCTCAATCTTTCTCAGCATCAGGATCTTTTCCAATGAGTCATCAGGTGGCCAAAATATTGGAGCTTCAGCTTCAGCCCTTCCAATAAACATTCAGGGTTGATTTCCTTTAGGATTGACTGGTTTGATTTCCTTGCAGTCTAAGGGATTCTCAAGAGTCTTCTCCAACACCACAATTGGAAAGCATCAATTCTTTGGCACTCAGCCTTCTTTATGGTCCAACTCTCACATCCTTACATGACTATTGGAAAGACCATAGCTTTGACTACATGGACCTTTGTCAGCAAAGTGATGTCTTTGGAGCTGAATGAATTGGATTCCTTACTCACAGAGGGGGACACTGCACACATTGGGGCCAAGTGGGACATCTGAGTCAGAAAAATGCCTTGTGCAGAAAATTAACAAAGCAGGTATGAGCCTGCTATTCTTTCCAAAACCTGTTTGCCAGCCTGGTCTTTGACCTTCATCTGGGAATCCAGTTTGGGAATGTTACACCCATTCCCACGCTGACAAAAGTGGCATACTGTGCTTCAGCTGTCTGTGCCAGCAGTAAGGTTGATGCTGAGCACTGGTTTGTGTTCAGGAAGTCTGGAATGTTGGTACATGCTAGGCAGGAAGTGCCTGTGTAAGCAGCCCCAATAAAACCATGGGCCACTGAATCTCTGCGATTCCCTGGTGATGGCATGTCACAGGTGTTGACATAGCTCAGCTGATCTTGAAGAAATTAAGCACATTCTGTGTGAGCCAGTGGGAGAGGACTCTGAAAGTTGGAGCCTGGTTTTCCCTGGACTTCACTCATCCACTTTTCCATTGGCTGATTTTGTATCTTTTTACTGTACCCAATCTCAGCCATGACTATGACTACATGCTGGGTCCTGTGAGTCTTAGTGAATCCCCAGACTTGAGAATAGTCCTGAGAATCCCTGACATACTTTTTTATGGGTTTTGACCTCGAGGTGGGCTTCTCAGGTGGTTCAGCAGTAAAGAAGCTGCCTGCCAATGCAAGAGACACAGGTTTGATCGCTGGGTTGGGAAGATCCCCTGGAGGAGGGGGAGTATTTTTGCCTGGAGAATCCCGTGGACAGAGGAGCCTGGCGGGCTACAGTCCATGGGGTCACAAAGAGTTGGACATGATTGAGCATGCACATGGGGACCTGAGTGCACACTCACAGAGCCTGGAGCACTGTCGTACAAGCACAACCACAGCACAAAATGAACTGGAGGTCAGTGACCTTGGAGAGGGTATAAAGCAGCGGGACTTGGCACTGGGTGGCATGATCCAGGAAGCAGCAGTCATTCTGGGAGTGGGAGTCGAGATAAACCTTAGTTGGGGGAAGGACGATGAGAACAAGGCCAAAGCTGTAATTGATAAAGAAGCAGCAATTGCTTACATAAGCCAAGAGAGGGGGAGAGTTTTTTGTTTGTGACTTGGGTGACATTGGTGTTTTGTCGATGTTCAGATATGACTGCAGAGGACTCTTGTTTTTGTCTTGATCCATCATGGTCACGGGGTGATCTTGACTGATGCTGCTGTTCTGTGAAACCATTCATGTTCAACAGGAGAACACCAAGGCCTGGCTGGGAGGGACTGCCAGCTCCTTGATGACAAGGAGCTCTTTTTCTTTTTCTCAACAGTAATTCAATCTGAAATAGTCTCTTCTGTAAGGCCACAGCTTTCATTTATGCGGAAAAATTTCTCCATCATGATTTAGGCCTTGATAATTATAACAAATTTCTGTATCCATTGAGTGAAAATCCTACTTATGGAGACAGTGACGCTGGAGGAGTTTCGACCCATAGGCTGCAGATCAGATAACTTTGCTCTCTGTAATAACTGCTAATAAGTGTCCTTCTTCTCTCTGGTCAGTTGGCTTTCCTGCATGCAGCTAAATCTAATTTCATGACTTCTGTCACTGTCACTTACTTCAACAGTCTTGTGTTGAGAATGCAGTCTGGTGTATTTTAAGGCAGCTACCCAAGGCCATTCACAGCTCCCTTTTCCTAAAAGCCAAAGTGAGGATTGTGGCTCTAGCGACCTCTGCAGGTGGTAATTGCAAGATCTAGCACTATTTTTTTTAATTGGCCTACAGTTGCTTTACAGTGTGCTAATTTTTGCTGTACAACAATGTGGATCAGTTACACATTTACATATAACCAACTCTTTTTTAGATTTCCTTTCTCTTTAGGTCACCACAGATCATTGAGGAGAGTTCTCTGTGCTATACAACAGGTTCTCATTAGTTCTTTTATATGTTGCAGTGTATATATGTCGATCGCAATTTCCCAATTCGTCTCACCACCCACCTTGGTAACCATAAGTTTGTTCTCTACATCTGTGACTCTATTACTGCTTTGAAGATAAATTCATCTGTACCATTTTTTCTAGATTCCACATTAAAGCAGTATTATATGAGATTTGTTTTTCTTTTTCTGACTTACTTCACTGTATGACGATCTGTAGGTCCATCCACATCTTTACAAATGGCACAGTTTTGTTCATTTTTAATGCCTGAGTAATATTCCATCGTGTACATGTACTACATCTTCTCTATCCACTCTTCTATCAGTGGACATCTAGGTCATTTCCATGTCCTTGCTATTGTAAATAGTGCTGCAGTGAACACTGGAGTGCATACATCCTTTTGAATTCCATTTTTCTCCGGATGTAAGCCCTGGAATGGGATTAAGACCCAGCACATTTTGACTCCAACCTGCAGCTCCAGGGGCCTTCAGCCCACATCTTTGACCTTTGTTCCAGGCATAGGTGGGATTCCTCTTGCAAAAGAAGGAACTGCCCCTTTCTTTCTGTTCATGTGAATATTCCACCTCTCCCCAGGGCTCCTCTTTCCATCCCTGAGCCCTGGGGCAGGGCTGCAGGTGCAGTAGCTAAGAAATTATTCTACCTCCAAAAGGGATGTTCTCCTGCAGGTGGTTGTGAGAAGGTCTTCAGGGAGCTCTGGTTTGGGAAGGAATCAGGTCCAGGAGCTCCACCGCTTCCTGGATGAGAGCACATCATGTCTTTAAATCTGTATCCCTCATCATGGCCTCTTGGATGTCTTCTGACGTGGGGGTTGTTGAACTGATGGGGCCCCTCTCAGTGCATCCTCTGGGGGCAGAATAGGTGACTGCCAGAAGTCGGTGGTCCTCTGAGCTTAAGATAAGGAGACCTGGTGCCTTTTCTCTGCAGTGAATTCTGACTACTAGTTCTGGGGAAGGATCCCATGCAGTACTTAATACCAGTCATTCAGGTTTCATCAGTCAGCAGTCCTCGAGGACAAGATCTGAATATTAGGGAGCCTGGTTACAATTTTGACAAAGCTTCTTAATTTGTCCTGTCCAAAACAGGAACCACTAGTGCTTATGGCTCCTGAGCCCTGGGCATATGACTAGTCTGTATCGAAATGTGCTGTGTTGATAAAACAGACACCGGATTCCGAAGCCAATAAAACCTAGAATATAAACCATCTCATTAATGATTTCTATATAAACTACATTTGTGATAATATTTTTTGATAATTTTTTATTGGAGTATAGTTGTACAATACTGGGTAAGTTACAGATGTATACTATAGTGATTGATGATTTTTACAGTTTATGCTCCATTTAAAGTTATTATAAATGGGGGATTATATCCCCTTGGTTATACAATATATCCTGTTATCTTATTTTTTTACATAATAGTTTGTACTTTTTAATATATTGCCCCTCCCCCATTCCCTGTCTCCACTGGTAACCGGTAGTCTGTTCTCTATATCTGTGAATCTGCTTCTCTTTTGTTATTCACTAGTTTGTTGTATTTCTTAGATTCTACATGTAAGTGATATCATACAATATTTGTCTTTCTCTGACTTATGTCACTTAGTGTAATACTCTTCAAGTCCACCCATGTTGCTACAAATGGCAAAATTTCAGTCTTTTTATGTTTGAGTAGCATTCCATCATACATATATGTATATATATACTTCATCTTCATCTATTCATCTGTTGATGGACACTTAGGTTACTTCCATATCTTGGTTATTGTAATTAATTCTGCTATAAACATTGGGGTGCTTGTATCTTTCCGAATTGGCATTTTTTTTTCTTTTCAGATATACACCCAAGAGTGGAATTGCTGGGTCATATGGTAGCTCTGTTTTTTTAGTTTTTTGAGAAACCTCCAGTTTACATCTCCACCAGCAGTGAAGCACAGTTTCCTTTTCTCCAAATCTTCACCAGCGCTTGTTGTTTGGGCTCTTTTTGATGATAGCCATTGTGATAGGCATTGTTATGGTATTTTTATATATTGGGTTAGATAAACTGTGTTACTGCAATTAATTTTACCTATTTTTACTATTTCTGTTCAAAATGTTATTTTTGGCTGTGCTAGGCCTTCATTGCTGCACTCGGGCTTCCTCTAGTTCCAGCAAGCAGGGGCTGCTCTTCATTGTGATGCTTCAGCTTCTGATTGCAGTCGCTTCTCTTGTTGCAGAGCGTGGGCTCCAGGGTGCTCGGGCTCAGTAGTTGTGTCCCATGGGCTTCTTCCAGGAGCAGGGATCAAACCCTGTCCCCAGCATTGGCAGGCTGATTATTATCTGCTGTCCCACCAGGGAAGTCCATCATAGAAAACTGGTGCACTTAGGTTAATCCTGTATTAAGCTGGGTAGTTAAATAAACATAATACCTCACTACCCAAATTAGTGGGTAGCAGAGGTTTCTCTCTGAGTTTCTCATGCAAGTATCCCTAGTCTGTGCTCCGTTCCTCACTTAAGATCCCTAGCACACAGTGAAGTTAACACACACTCATGCATTGAAGACAGTCTCGGGGAAAAATCCAGATGACCATGTTCATCTGACTCTTGAGTGACAAGCAGGGCTCCCTATCAAGATAAGTGTCCACTGTGTGAGTGATAGCCTAGAGGATTAAATGGAAATGCCTGTCTCAGCCTTAAATCACGGCTCGAGGTACACATCAAAATTACAGTTCTGCAGAAACCAGTGTCTTGACAGAAGGGGGAGAGGACCCTTCCATGGAATCGCATCTAACAACATGTGGTCTGTCTTCCTGAACTTGTGCGGCAGAGCCAGTTGTCGCCATGATTCCACTCCTCATTTCCCTCCTGACCTTTCATCTTTTGTATTCTTGTCAATTTTCCTCGGGAAGCGTTACCGTTGTGGTGGGGGTGTGTATGTCACGAAAGCACGTTCCACATCACGCTGAAAATTATGGCTGCAAAGCCTACTTAAATTACACTCTAATAGTATTTTCTTGGAAGTCATTATGAATTTGGGTTCCTCCTAACCTTTACCACTGGGGATCACATAACACAGCTCAACGTTTCTGTTGCTGCATTTTATAGTAGTGGTAATGTAAGAATTTACTGGGGACTTTATATACAGAGACAAAAGCACGCCACTTTATGAAGCTATTAAACACCATGGATTTTCCCACATGAGAGATCAAGCTTATTGTATTTCCCAAGTCTCCCAGCAGTCCCTCCCCTTCACCCTGCCCAGCACAGCTCCATTGTGTGAGACAGTGTGGTTGGCCCAGCTGTCCCTCAGCCCAGGGTTCTCAGCATCTGACTGTGACCTGGCAGGATCCCCAATGCGTAGCCATCAGAGATGGCTCACCCCTCTGTCACCAGGCTTGTTACTGCAGGACACCTGGCCTCTATGCAGGAGAGGTTATTATATTTCCTTCTGACAGTTGAAGATTTTCAAGGGCCAACAATGCCATTTTTTTAATAGCAGAGATTAAAGTTAAAAATATGACAAGCTGAGAGCAATGCGCTTTTGTGTATGGACAGCCAGACATTTTCAGTCAGAGACGGCAGTTAGCTGCATGATCAAAATTCTAACTTGAAACTCCCAGGGTTCTCAAATTAGATGCTTATCTTCTCTTTTAAACAGAGTGAGGCTTCATTTAAAACAAAAAATTTCTAATGGGGAAAATATGGTTTCACTCCCCAAATGCGTTTGCTGTGGAAATGGCAGGCCGCTGAGATAGATGAGACATTATTTGCATAGAAAAATCATCAAATAATATACCTTTCTGTTCATCAGATCTGAAAATTCTGACCCATTTCCATTCGGAGTGGGGAGGCAGTGGTCCTCATTAAGGCTCCCTTTGGGGTAATTTAGTTCTTCAAATCAATTGTGTTTTATGGGAATGACCAAGAGGTTTCTTTGGATTTGAAGTTTTGTGTGTTTTGTGTTTTTTTAAATTAAGAGTTCTCTGAATCTGGAGGTATTTACTGTGTGGTTTTAGTCGCTGATATAACTCTAAAAATATGTGAGGCTGCCTCTGAGATATAAATCATTCAACCGCCAAATGTCCTCATTTCTTCTTTGATTAGGAGAGGTAAGTTTCTGTCTAACAGTGGGCCAGTGGGCGGGCAAAGGCACTGCAACGAGAAAAAGCGGGGTATTAGTCATGCATGGGTAAATCCCAGCCGGGCAGAGACTTCTGACCTCTTGGATGGACATTGCACCAACGACATGAAGAGTTGGCTTTTAATTCATTGAGGGTGACAAAGCATAAGAGTCCACTTGGGATATGTATGTACTTATGACTCATTAACATTGTTGGACGGCAGGAACCAACACAAAATTGTAGAGCAATTTTCCAATTAAAAAATAAAAGAAAGTTAAGAAAAAATCCACTCATTGACCTTGGCTGCCTCATGCGCTTTGCGTGGACCCAAGGCCCCTGGGACCTGGGCTGTGGCCCTGTGAGCACATGGGAAAGGCAGCCCCATGCTGGGTATACTCAACAGTTTGGACTTTATAATCTTCATTCACATCAGTGTTCCTGGGAACTCCACGTTCATAGTTGAGTCTGATGTGGGTGTCTGAGGCGGGGAGAGCTCAGAGCTGGATGGAGTTGCAGGATGGCATGGTGGACTGGCTTCCACTGACTGATACTTGCTGACAGGATGCTCTCAGGGGAATCAAGGTGCTGTATGAAGGACAGACATGGTGAACAGGAAATGTGAGATATTTTAAGGTCCATCTCCTGAAAAAATTAACTTAAAAGAAAGTTAAATGATGGAGGCCCTGACTTGAGCCTCCAAGCACGGTTGAGGCAGGCAGGTCTTTGCAGCATCTGTCATAAAACCTCCCAGTGTTGGGAGGGACTCAGAATGTAATGATGTGTCAATTTTTAGAACTTTCTTGTTACTTCTTAGCTGCTGCACACAAATCTGGTAAACTAGAAGCACAAAGAGGAAAATACAAAGCACTAAATGCTCTAAGTTAAATGCACAGAGAACTTTGTGCTCAGAAAAACATCCTCTTTGGCTTGTGGAAATTTCTAGACCCCAGGTGTCCAGGTCCTGATACTACTGTTCTTTTGGCTGCTTCCACCTCTGTCTTTGCACCTACCTTTAGCTGTCCAGACTCACAAAGCCCTGGCTCCTTACACACCCCAAAGCCGCCCATGTATCTGATCACCCCTGGAGGGGGGAGTTCAGCCCTCCCTTGCTCACTCAATTACTCACATGCTTGGGAATGTGGGCAGTTGGATTCAAGGAGAAATGAGAGGAAAATAATTTTTAATTTCAAAGAGAATCCGAGATATCTCTACGCTGCGAATATATGAATACAGTACAATTTATGAGGTGCTGGAAAATATACATTACACAGTCCAATTTCATGCAACCCATGGAGTTCCAAATGCCCTTCAGAGTGTTGGAAGCCAACATGTACAAATACAATTTTAAATAAAGGATAACTAAATGGGTGTGATTACTCTGTTCAGAGCCTGCTAACGAATTCTCAAGAATGTAGGGTTGTCAAGGTAATGTCTGGGAAGGTGGCAGAAACTGTCATTAAGCCAAGTGGAAAAATTCAGCCCCATCAGCATCATATTCCAGGAATTCTCAAGCTAAAAGAAATTCCTGGACACCTCTCGGAGTGCTTTTGTGTTCTCTTCTCTTTCATCCTTTAGCCCTTTTTTTCCATTTCCCCATAGATGACCAAATGAAATAGAATGTTCCCCAAGAAAAGTCATTTAAAGAAGTTGAGTTCAGGGTCAGTCTTTTTTATTTTTTATTTTTCCATCCATGAGTCTTTCTTTTAGTTTATACCCTCTGGGCTGATTCAAATTAGAAGAGTATTTTGGACTCTCTGCGGAGGACACATGGTGGAATAACCTAAATTGGAAATGCATGTTTTATGATAACAGACATTTCCACTCTTGCTGGGCATTTCCAATTGCCAGAGAGCACCTCTATGACATGAACTAATCCACAGACCCTCTGGAGACTCGGCAGAGAAACTGAGGCCATGAAAGTGATTACAGGGCCATTAAGTATAAATGGTGGAAAAGAAATTACATTTGAATTTTTTTCATGTTCTGCTTTCATATAAATTACCTAAGACAATGGAAAGAAAAGACCATCTGGGTTTGGATTTCATAAAATGAGAGTCACATCTGCTCTGGCATGTCATGTAAATATTCCCTCATTAGAGAGTTCAGTCTATGAAACACTTTTTGGTCAAAAAAGCATTAAGAAAAAAGGGGGGAGGGATGGTTTTTCATGGATGTTGATTATTTTTAAAATGCTTAGTCCTAAATATTAACTGGCGAACACCTCAGAAGATTGTATAGGACTTTATTTTTAGAAAATAAGATACCTTACTCTGTGTCTACTTTGGCCAAGAAATGCACATTTCTTTTTTATTTGTTGAAGAGGAGATTTGGTGCTTTTTTCACCCAAGACCAGGGGCCTCCTGTGTTTAGCTCAGCTTTTAGAAAGGGCTGAGGATGGCAAGGTGTACATTCGTAGGTACATCCTTCGATGTGAGGCTTCAGCAATGTGAGATGAATGTTTCTAGCCATACTAAAAATTATTTCACTTTCCAATAGTCTCTTTTGCCTCCTCTTTTTTTCTAACCTTATGTCTGTTGGCTCCATCTCCTTTATGTTGGTTCAACCTTAAACTTCATGTGATAGCAAGATAGTGACAGCAGATCTAGACTTTTGCATTGTTTTAGGTTCAAGCCCATGAGGAAGAGTGAGCGGTGCCTTTTCAGAATCTTGTTGATGCTGAATGGGAGATGTGCCTATCCTGAAATAAATCAGTAATCACAAAGCCTAGGACATGTAGTATTCTGATTGGCCAAGGTCTAATCTCATGCCCCATACCTGAATCATGGAAGTCCTACCCAGAACTCGTGGGCCAAGGAAAAAGAGATGATCCCTGTAATAGGCAGTTTCTGAGATGGCTCCTTGCCATCCTTGCTGTCTGGTATTTATGCCTTTGTGTATTCTTGTCCCCTTGAGTCAAGGTTGGGCCTGGTCTCTCGCTTCTAACCAATAGAATAAAGGAAAGGTGATGGTATGTTATTTCTGTGACTATATTACATAAGACAGTGACTTCTTTCTTGCTCTCAAACTTGCTATTGGCTTCTGAACTTTTACACTTTGAAGTAAGCTGCCATGTTGGAGGAGCCCATATGGCAAAGAACTGAGGGCAACCTCCAGCCAATAGTTGTTGAAGGAAAGAGGCCGTTAGTCTAAGCACTCTCTAGGAACTGAATCCTCCCCTCAACCATGTGACCCTGGAAGCACATCCTTTCCCAGTCAAGCCTTCAGATGATGCCCCAACCTTGGGCAGCCACTCACTTGCAGACTTGGGGCAGGGCATGAAGCAGAGGACCCAGTTAAACTGTGCTCAAACTCTTGACTCAAATAAACTATGATAACATTTGTTTTCTGCTGCTAAGTTTGTGGTGACTTTTAATGCAGCAGTAGACAGCCAATACACTGTACCAGAGGGATGCAGAATGCAGATGCTGGAGAAGGATAGTGTGTGAAAATGTGGTTGGGATTTGTTTTAATCAGATAGTACAATAAGATACACAGACACAGAAATGCTTGTCACAAAGGAAAAAGTTTATACTCACAGATAGTTAGAGACATGAGTCATGATATAACACAGAGGGCCACACTGGGAAAGACCAGAGCTGGTTAGGAGGTGGAGAGCTAAGGAAAAACCATGGACAAAAGCCTCAGTTGTGGTTTTTCACAGCAAGAAGGGGCAAGGCAGGATAAACACACTTGGGATGGGCTTGTTTAAGTAATTTCAGGGACTTTCAGGATATAAGGACTGCCTCTAGTTGCTCAGTAGCTGGCCTTGGGGTGATACTAGAGTGGGGGGATTGTCTTAGTTCCAACTAGGTGCTGTAACAGGATCCCTTAGACTAGATGGCTTATAAACAACAGAAATTTATTTCTCACTCTTCTGGAAGCTGTAAGTCTGAGATCATAGTTGCCAGTACAGTCAGATTCTGGTTAGGGCCCTCTTCTGGGTTGCATACCCACATGGTGGGAGGGACTAGAGATCTCTTAAGGGTCTATTTATAAGGGCACTAATACAATCCATGAGGGCCCCACCCTCATGACCTTATTACCTCCCAAGGGTCACACCTCCTAATAACAGGTTGGGGATTAGGATTTCACCTTTGAATGGAGGCAGTGCATAAACACTCAGATCGTGACAGGGATAGTGGCTCAATCAAGGAGGCAGTTGGCAGGTATGGGCTGTACATTGGTTGGTTTGCTGGAATTACCTTTGGTACAGACAGTCTTTCAGGATTATGTGTGCATGCTCAGTTATCTGCAACTGTTTGTGACCCTGTGGACTGGAGCCCTCCAGGCTCCTCTGTTCATGGGATTTCCCAGGCAATAATACTAGAGTGGGTTGCCATTTCATACTCCTTGGGCTCTTCCCAGTGTAGGGATTGAACCCCCGTCTCCTGCATTGGCAGGCGGGGGCTCATTCCCACTGAGCCATCTGGGAAGCCCTCTTTCCAGGATCAACAGCCCCCAAATGTTGAAGCACCATGGAATATGGAAAGTCAACACACAATTCATACAAGTAGGTGAAGTTTGGGCAGCAGAACAACAGCTGCCCATCACAGCACCTGATAGGCATGAGTTCATTGTCTCAACAGTCTTGAGAAGTGGGTAGAAATTGCTTTCCTTGTATTTTTGTAAGGTGAAAATACAACAGCACAGAGAAACAACCTGCTCAAAATCAGTAAGTCAGAATAACAAGATGAAAATGAGACTGAATAGGATGGAATGTGCTATTGGCAGAGCACGGTTTAACCTTAAGTTGTGTGAGATGTGATTGCTTCCTAGTCTCTGCATAGTTGGTAATAGTCGAGGGATTTCAGATTTTAGGTGCTCTAAAACAGGAACTTTCTTAATGTGAACTGCTGATCTGTACCAAGCAGCCACACAAGGGAACTGAAGAATCAACCAAACTGCCTGACCCAGTACTGACATGTCATGGTCACTCACTGTCAGTCCTGCCTGCCCTCCCTGGGGCTGCCACTGTGTGTTCTTCTTGGAGCAGTTTCTGGGCCAGTCCCAAGCGGGGCTGAGAGTGTCTGTGTCGAGTCCACCGGTGACGTGATCCAGAAGTGGTTTTGCTTTCCTTGACCCAGCTTCTGTATTGCCAGGGCTGGGCCATTCGCCCCTCATGACTCCTGTGTTCTAGCTCTGCCAGCACAGCACGTATGCCTTGGCAAATGCCTGGTTTCCCTGCCAAGAATTGCATTTTCCTGCCTGAATAGTGTCCCTGGTGCATGGTACCCCTGCAAAGAACTAAGAACTCCTATTTTTAGGGATGCAGTCCACAAGGGCCGGGGCTACACCAAATGGGTTTTAAGGGCTCTTCATGCCTTGAAGTGCCATGACTCTACATTTGGTTGTTTTTTGCTCAATATTGTATCATGGTACTTCTCATTCTTATGTTCTCTCCTATTGATTGCAACCTTTTTGCGGTCAATGGCTACATAGTTTTAGTTTTAAAACATATCTAAAGCCCTTAGAGTTTCAATAGTTCTTACTTTTGAAATGGAAATGGTTTTAGGAAAACCAACAGTCCAAGGAAAAGTAATCTTAGAAGTAAAAGGAGCCTTTTATTTTTAGAAAAATGTCCCCTTTTATATTGCTCTTTTATATTTCTCCTGCATGACGAACTCAATGAGCACAGAATTCCAGTGGCCTGGGCTGTGTCTAATGATGATGGTAATTGTGTTTCAGTTGAAAGCAGACCGTCTCACAAAAAAAGGCAAAGGTGTCCATTAACATTGCTGATTACTTCCAGCACATTCTGGAGGTTGTAGTCAAGATTAGAGTCATATTGCTTAGTTTTATTTTTAATATAATGATTGAAAATGTTCATGCTGCTTAATAGAGTGGAATGACCCCTGATATTATTTATTTATTTTAATTTTTATTTTTATTTAAAATTAAAAATAATTAATTTATTCATTTTTGGCCTCTCAGGGTCTTCATTGCTCTGTGAAGGTTTTCTCTAGTTGTGGCAAGTGGATGCTACTCTCTAGTTGTGGTGTGCGGGGTCTAGAGCGTGCAGGCTTCAGTAGTTGCGGCTTAAGGGCTCAGTAGTTGTGGAGCACAGGCTTAGTTTCCTCTCAGCATGTGGGATCTTCCCAGACCAGGGACTGAACCTGTGCCCCCTGCATTGGCAGGCAGATTCTTAACCACTGGACTACCAGGAAAGTCCTCATATATTGTTAACATAGAGGAGGAATTGGCAAAATTCTACAGCCTTTAGGCAAAATCCGGCCCTCTGCTTATATCTGTAAATAAAGTTTTATTGGAACACTGCCATGCTCATCTGTTTACATTTTGTCTAGGGCTATTTGTGCACTACAGTGACAGCACTGAGTAATTGTGACAGAGACTATATGGCTGGCAAAACCAAAAGTATTTCTCTGCCACTTTACAGAAAACATTTGCAAACACCACACCTTAACATTAAGGGCAGTTAATAAAGTCTAAGCTTTTATTTTGTTCTGTATTTCATTTCATTTCACTTTCTTTTATGATGCTCATTTCCTTTTGAGCAATGAGCAATTTGGTGGTTTTTCAGTCCATTTATATGATACCTTCTGCTCAAGAATTTTAAGTCTGTTTGCTTATAGGTTTGCACATCTGGCACAAGGCTTATAAGCTCTTTCTAGACTCAGAGAGGTTAATTTGCCTTCATAAAGTTGCACGTTCAGATGGTAATGGGAGCCCAGAAGAGAGCTCAGATTTACAATTCAAATCCAGGGCCCATGTGATAACCATTTGTGTTTGAAGTTGTGATTCCTACATTGTACCAAAACCTGTATAAAAGGAAAATATTTAGTCAACTAATTGGTTTTCTGTCTACCATTTAACTTGAATAATAACAATAGCAAAATCCGCATCAGCTGTTGTTGTTGTTTAGTCACTCAGTCTTATCTGACTCTTTGCGACCCCATGGACTGTAGCCCACCAGGCTCCTCTGTCCTTGGAATTCTCCAGTATTCTTGGAGTAGGTTGCCATTTCTTTCTCCAGGGGATCTTCCTGACTCAGGGGTTGATCGCGCATCTCCTTCCTTGGCAGATGGATTCGTTACCACTCAGCCACCAGGGAAGCCCACCAACAGCTATACTTGCAGACAAATGGCATTTTTGAAAAAGCTGTACAGATCTCCTCTTGTCCATGATGCCTTTTCTAAGTGGTTGAGTTAAAATAATGCTTCCACTTCATACCCCTCAGTGTGTCTCCCTAGACACCAGTCCTGGACCTCATGTTATAAGAGTCCTCCTCTGTCTATACTACTCCTCAAGCCCAGGGTTCTGTTGTGCTAAGTGAATGTGGCCCCCCACCCCTGCTCTGGACCACACGTCCTGTATGCAAGACCTAGGAGTTCTCTGCTGAAATGTCCAAGTCTACCTCTAAGCCTGCATGGATTCTTCCCAATGTTCCTCCTGTGTCTGAGGGCAGATGGCATTGCTGGGCACAACCTCAGGCTTGAAAGCTGGCCAAGGAGGCAGCTGTTTGAAGAATGTCCAGATAGTTCCTGTCATGTTCATGGTTTGAACCTCATTGAACTTGTGACTGTAGTGATTTCCAAGCCTGGTTATTGGGGGATTTTTACTCTTGGAACCCACACACCATGCTGTGAGGAAGCACAAGCAGCCACAGAGAGATCATATGTAGTATTCTGGTCCTATCTAGAATCGACCACCCAGTATGTGAATGAATGAGCCTGAAAATGATTCCAGCCGTTGTTGTTGGGTTGCCTCCATCTGAGGCCCTAGACATTGTAGAGCAGGGATAAGCCACCCTCTCTACCCTTTCCAAAGTCATGGCCCACAGAGCTGTGAACATAATGAAATGATCATATTATGGCACCAGATTTGGGATGGTTTGTAATACAGCAGTAGTAATCAGGACATTGGCTTTCCATGTGGTTGTCAATGTAGTGACATGATGTTATTTCAGTCCTGAAATATCTATCAAGCTCCCCAAATGCCTTAACCACTGTGTGTGGGTATCAGAGATGTGGAATCAACAGAAGAGGTGGCTTTCACATTCTAAAAGTTGATGGCTGAGCTGGGAGAGACTACTTACAAACCAGTTAGTTCAAGAATAGGTTTTATGTAACATGGTGAATTTGCAGGACCTGGGCAAGAGTTTTAAAAAGATCTACTTTTCACCACCCTAATGTTTAGAGACATGGTGAGGAACCTATTGTAGTAAAAAGTGTGGACTGCCTCTACAAAGTGAGAGGTCTAAAATGTGCTCCATTTAAAATAATGATTAGTGGCTTGCAGTGGTTTCTTTCCCATTGAGTGGTTGATGATTTCATTGCATTTGCTATGTCCCAGTGGTATAGAGTTTCTTTTATATGAAGTACTAAAATAGCTTTTCAAAAACAAGACAGGAAGTTTCATGCTCTAATGAACTAATATAGTAAAATGTCAATATCATTAACTGGAAAAAAAAGAGCAGATGAATGTTTGAGTTCAGCTCTGCTGTGAAAGTTCTTTTGTTTGGAAAAGTTCTTGTATTGAATAATGCTTAATTTGACACTGTCAAGAATTTATAATCATTACCATTAATGCAGCAAAAAAATGTATGACAAATAAGCAAAGACTGTATATGAAGATTCCATGAATTTTTGTCCAAATGGTTTCTTCTAAAGTTGGGGCATATGCACAAGATATAATGATTATATGAAGTCTTTGTGGATTTTATTAATGTACATAAATTTAAATTTACAGTGAATTCAAAGAAAGGGAAAAAATTGGATTGATGGAGGCTTTGCTGACACAACATTATTGAAATCCAAACAGAGTAGCTTTCTATAGTTTCTTGAATTTTTCAATTTGATGTGCTTTTTGTAGATTCTGAGAGTGGCTCTTGAGAAATAGAGATAAATACTTCTAAAGCTGGGTCAGAAGTGATTTTGAATGGTGTTTTCCAGAGCCTCCCTTAAAATTATTCTTTCTTCACCTTATCCTTCACCGAGTTCAGCCCTGTTCGAGATTAAGGAAGTCCCTGCTCTCGTTTTCTTTGGGGCTCAGAGTGGGCAACCTCTTAGCGCCAAAACATCCAGCCTCTTCCAAAGTTGTTTACTTGCTCAGTCGTGTCTGACTCTTTTTCGACCCCATGAACTGTAGCCTGCCAGGCTCCTCTGTCCATGGAGTTTCCCAGGCAAGAATACTGGAGTGGGTTGCCAATTCCTTCTCCAGGGGATCTTCCCGACTCAGGGATTGAACCCGGGTCTCCTGCATTGGCAGATGGATTCTTTACCACTGAGCCACCAGAGAAGCTCTTCTGCCCAAATATGCTTCTCCAAACACAATTTCTAGGTGTTACATGACAAGTGCCTGCCTGCCAGGGTTTCCAGGGTGAGGAAGCAGACCAAGTTTACCTTGGAGAGTAAATGCTCCCAAAGATGAAGACACAGTGCTGTCCAGTTGGGGAGCCCCATGGTTTTCAATCTTCTCCAAGGTACATCTTCAGTGTCCCATGGAGGGAAGGAAAGGGCAGTGTGGCAGATGGACTTCTCTGTGCCCCACCTAAATTGTAATCAGATGTCTCTGGGTTTGTCTGTTTTATAGATCAGACTTCCTTGCAAGTTTTCATCTGGGGAACTTTTGTAAGTCAGTGTAGCACTTCACTGTAAACATTTGTCTCACTTGATCCTTAAAAATACTGGTGTTGGAGAATGGCTTCCGGGCTTTGCTAAATAATTTACAGAAAACTCGTTTAAGTTATTCATCTCCCACTCATGGTTTAGCCTAGTTAGATCTTTTTAACACCAAAAATTGAAATCAAAAACCCAAAGAGGTCAGTTGTTGGAATCATGAAGAAAGCAATGGTGCCATGCTCCAGGTCTCCTGCCTTTGGCTCCAAAGGAGACTATTCTTAGGATTTGAAAGTTTGTTTTATTAAGTTGCTTTGTTGCTCATTTGCATCGGACTCTTTATGACCCTATGGACTGCAGCACACCAGGCTTCCCTGTCCTTGACTGTCTCCCAGAGTTTGCTCACACTCATGTCCATTGAGTCGGTGATGCCATCCAACCATCTCATCGTCTGTCACCCCCTTCTCCTCCTGCTCCTCATTTAATTGTTTAATCGTGAAAAACACATAGACATCCAAAGTTAATGACACATGTTGACCTTGACATGGTTCCACCTGGAGCCTCACCATTTTGCTTGTTTCATGAGGTCGTTTGGGCAAAGTAAAGGGGAGAAGCACTGAGAAGGTCATGTTGAATCTCAAGTTTCAACAGCAGAAGAGCTTGTTGATGATCTGAACAAAAAAATCTATGTCCTGTGGTAGTGCCATCCTTCTGCTAGGACATTGTCCTGTGGAAGTACTCCCCACCCCGCAATGTCTTGTTCATGGTCACTCTCTGCTGATTCCTCTACCTTAAGGCAACCACTGTATCATAAAGGGAGAGAGAGGGACTTATATTTTATTGTTACTTAGTGTGACAGGCATCTCTAATATGCCTCCCAGTGATCCTCACTATGCTATACTCATGTCCTGTACTCATGTCCTCCCAGTGATCCTGGTAACCCCCTTCTCTTGAGTGTGGGCTGCCCTAGTGACTTGCTTCTAACCAATAACACATGGGAAACGTTATGGGAAGACCTTTCTCTGAGGTTGTCACCTGCAATTTGCCAGCCAGCTAAGGGTGGCCAATAGATGTTTGTGTGGCCCACAAGGTTACCCTAGAGTATGTTACCTCATAAGTAGTTCAGGTTTGTGTTAAGATAGATTAACTGCTGTTAACGAAAGGTGACAAAAATGTATATTGGCTCTTACATAACGAAAGTCAATTTCTTTTAGTTTTTTAGATTAAATTTGCGTTTTATATTGGAGTATAGTTGGCTTCGGAGAAGACAATGGCACCCTACTCCAGTACTCTCGCCTGGAAAATCCCATGGATGGAGGAGCCTGGTGGGCTGCAGCCCATGGGGTCGCTAAGAGTCGGACACAACTGAGCAACTTCACTTTCACTTTCCTGCATTGGAGAAGGAAATGGCAACCCACTCCAGTATTCTTGCCTGGAGAATCTCAGGGACGGGGGAACCTGGTGGGCTGCCGTCTATGGGGTCACACAGAGTCGGACACGACTGAAGCAACGTAGCCGCAGCAGCAGAACAGTTGGTTTACAATGGTGTGTTAGCTTCAGGTATACAGCAGAGTGTTTCAATTATATTAATACATATACATATATCTCTTCTTTTTCAGATTCTATTCCCATGTAGATTATTACAGAATATTGAATAGAGTCCTTGTGCTGTTCAGTAGGTCCTTGCTGATTATCTGCTTTATATATAGAACTATGTATCTGTTAATCCCAAACTCTAAATTTATCCCACCAACCCCTTTTTCCCATTTGGTAACCATAAGTTTGTTTTCTATGTCTGTGAGTTGTTCTCTGTTTTGTAAATAATTTCCTTTGTATCATTTGTTTAGAGTCCACGTGTAAGTGAAATCATATTTGTCTTTCTCTGACTTAGAAATCCATTTCTTGATCATGAAACAGTACTGGGTAAGCAAAAAGGTTGTCAGAATGTCTCTCCCTTCTCCACAGTCATTCAGGCCCCCAGCGTGATGGAAATTCTGCCACTTTTAAGCTAAAACTTCCAAGGTTGCTCTGGATATGGGGGTCATCATGATTCCAGCCAGCTAGAAGGGCAAAAGCCCATGGAGGAATTCCATGTAGAAAATGTGTAAGCCAGGCCTAGGAATGAGGCACATTGCTTCTGCTCATATCCCTGGCCCAGATCTCAGACACCTGATGACTCCTCCCTTCAAGGGAGGCTGGGAGAGGTAGCCCTTAGCTGTATGGCCATTTCCTACTGACAACTCTGTATTAAGGAGAACATTTAAGAATTTTTGGTGGACAGCTATATTTTCTGCCCCACTGCTTCTGGAAAATTGAACTCTTTGCAGTGGGGTAGACAGATTAGCAGTCAGATATGACTTGACATGTTTAATAATCTACAACTCTTCAGCAAGGCCTATTGCTTCCCACCTTTATTATGAGTCCTTCCATTGTTGCTTCTTCCACCCTTCAACCAGCCAACCGGATCTTTAGCTACTGCCCTTGATTCAGTGAAGTGAAAGTGAAAGTGTTAATCGCTAGTCGTGTCTGACTCTTGGCGAACCCATGGACTGTGGCCTACCAGGCTCCTCTGTCCATGGGATTCTCCAGGCAAGAATACTGGAATGGGTTGCTATTCCCTTCTCCAGAAGATTTTCCCGACCCAGGATTTGAACTTAGGTCTCCTGCATTGCAGGCAGATTCTTTACTGTCTTAGCCACCATCTGGGCAGTCCCTTAATTCAGTGTTGGAACTAATTCAGGACTTCCGTGTTCCCATCCCAGGAGAAGGAGGAAATGAGATGTTCTCCTTGACTGTACATTGAGGGGACTTCTTTTCTCCACTGTGCCTCTGGACCACTTGCAGTGGGGCCTGTCAGACTCTGAAGTCTGAATCAGACTAGTGCTTGACTTGTCCCTTATAGATCTGCCTCTGAGATTTGCCTCATCAGAATCCTTTCCTTGGTTTTAAACCATCACTTCCTTTGGTTTCTTTGGGTATCACATTACCCTCATTCTCTGTGATAGACAGGGATTTAAATTTCTCCTTATGGACTTCCAGTTTTCTATCTCTCGCTTTAATGTCTCTGAGCTCCATACTGTCCACTTGACATTTCTAAGTCCATGTCCATGGGCAGTCCACATTGCACATGCCTCATGGATGCCATTCCTGACTACTAGTTGATATTAGCCAGCCTCTCCCACTCCTTGGCAAATGTCCACTTGTATTTTCTCTGTAATGCTTACCACTATCTGAAGTTACTCGTCCATTTACTTGTTTGGCTGTTGATCATCTATCCTAGTATGTATGCTCTCCACAGTTGCCAGGACTTGGTTTTCCTTGGGCAGACTCGAGCACAGTGCCTGGGGAATGGCCAACACAGTGCTCCATGGCTATTTGACAAATGAATACCTGAAGAATTCACTGTGAGGAGGTCCCCCTGAGGTATAGATGCCAGTGTAGGAAAACTCCCGTGGAAGTAGCAGACATATTGACTAGGTGAGTTGGGAATTGCTTTCCCACCAAGACCACTCCCGATGGGGGAGAGGTAATTGCCCTTCAGGTTACTGGAGTGCTCTCCTATTGGGGGGTAGCAGTAAAGCAGGTGAACCCAACAGATATTTAGTAAAGTTTGTAATTATTGCATAGAAAAAAAATAGTGTTGAGTCCCTAGATCAGAGTGGGAAACATTCTCCTATAAAAGGCTAGATAATAGTTTAGGACTCGTGAACCATATGGTTTCTGCTGAAATTGCTCATCTCTGCCATGGTTATAGGAGAGTAGCCACAGGCGTTATGTCAGCAAATGGGCATGTTGTTGCTGTTCAGCTGCTAAGTGGTGCCTGACTCTTTGAGACCCCCATGGACTGCAGCACACCAGGCTTCTCTGTCCTTCACCATCTTTCAGAGTTTGCTCAAACTCAGGTCCATTGAGTCAGTGATGCCATCCAACCATCTCATCCTCTGTCGCCTCCTTCTCCTCTTGCCTTCAATCTTACCCAGCATCGGGGTCTTTTCCAAAGAGTCAGCTCTTCGCATGAGGTGGCCAAAGTATTGGGCATGGCTGTGTTGCAATCAAGCTTTCTTGTAAATGCTGAAATTGGAATGTCGTATAATTTTCATTAACATTTGGTATAACATATCACCAAATGTTACTCTTTAAATTTTTTCCACCCATTGAAAAATGCAAAAATCATTGAGTGCACAAGTCATAGATATCTAGGTATGGGGCCAAATTTGACTTGTAGGGTGTAGTTTGGTGACCCCAAACCTAAATGGTCAGACAGGCAGGCTTGCATATATTGGGATTTTTTTCCAGCTCTCATGGCTACTTAATAAATAATGTTTCATAAAACATTCTCAGAAACTTCCCTGGTGGTCCAGTGGTTAGGACTCTGTGCTTCCAATGCAGGGGGTGCAGGTTTGGTCCCTGGATGGGGAACTAAGATCTCATGTACTGTGTGGCACAGTCAAAGAAAACAGTTAAAACACCCATTTTCCTGTAATGCTTGAACTTGAATCTCTAGGGGCCCTCTGGAATCAGGGGGGTGGGGGAGAAGGAAGAGAGCCTCCCAGGCCTGAATGGTTAATGTTTATATTGAAACATAAATTACTCTTTGCTCCAGATTGCCTGGGCTATCCATGTAGAATGATTAATGTCAAGATGATAAAATGATGCAGTCTCTTGAATTTGATTCCAGCTGTTCCTGTCTTTGATATGATTTGTGAATGACATTTGTATTTTTCACTGGTGATTAGTTAATGCTGGGAAGGACGGCCAGATGATAGCTGTCTAGAAAGCTAAAGCCAAAAGATTTACTTGGCTGGAAAACTGTTCAATAGAATATCGTTACAACGTTTACCACAAATTCATTTAGCATTTGTCGTTAGAAGGTTCTTAGCATCGGGGAAGCAATTTATAGCCTGAGGGATTTCTGAGACCATTTGATTATACCATGATTACAAAGCAATGGTAACCAAAAAGGGCTTCCATGTAGATGATGCATGGCTCTTGTTTAGAAGTCAAGTGAACTCTTAAATGATTCCATTTTTTGAGAGCCCTTATTGACTTGTTAATAGAGGACATCTCACTGTGAGTCTCAGTTTGGAAGCCAAGTATCAAAAGTTACTGGGTTTAGCCCACAATGCTAACGGTGACCATTTATAGAGGCACTTGCAGTTTAGTGTGCCAGGCATTCAACTATTTAACACTCATTTTGCCTTCACAATAGTGCTTAAAATTAAAAAAAAAAATTTATATTTATTGGCATAGTTGATTTACAATTTTGTGTTAGTTTCAGGTGTACAGCAGTGATTTAGGTATACATATAATTCATTCTTCTTCAGATTCTTTTCCCATATAGCTTATTACAAAATATTGAGTATAGTTCCTTGTGCTATATAGAGTAGGTCTTTGTAGATTATTTTATATATAGTAGTGTGTCTCTGTTAATCCCAAACTCCTAATTTATACCCTTCCCCTTTGGTAACCATAAATTTGTTTTTGTAGTCTATAAGTCTGTTTCTGCTTTGTATATAAATTCACTTGTATCATTTTTTAGATTCCACATATAAGACATGATGTTTCTCTTTATATGACTTACTTCACTTAGTATGATAATCTATAGGTCCTTCCATGTTGCTGCAAATGGCATTATTCCTTTATTTTTTTTGGCAGAGTAATATTCCATTGTATTTATGTACCACATCTTCTTTATCTGTCAGTGAACATTTAGGTTGTTTCCGTGTCTTGACTATTGTGAATAGTGCTGCAATGAATACTGGAGTGCATGTATCTTTTCAAAGTACAGTTTTCTCTGGATATGTGCCCAGGAGTGGGGTTGCTGCATTGTATAGTAGCTCTATTTTAGTTTTTTTAAGGAATCTCCATACTGTTTTCCATAGTGGCTGTACCAGTTTATGTTCCCACCAACAGTGTAGTAGGGTTCACTTTTTTCCACACCCTCTCTCGCATTTATTGTTTGTTTTTAGTAGTCTCTTAAATTTTTATTTTTAACTTGCTGGTATCATACAGAATAAGCATATATTCTTGTGAAAGTGTTAGTCGCTCAGTCGGGTCTGACTCTTTGTGACCCCATGGACTGTAGCCCACCAGGTTCCTCTGTCCATGGAATTCTCCAGGCAAGAATACTGGAGTGGGTTGCCATTCCTTTCTCCAGGGGATCTTCCCGATCCAGGGATCAAACCTAGATCTCTTGGATTGCAGGCGAATTCTTTGCTCTCTGAGCCACCAGGAAAGCCAATACTGTATGAGCTCTCTTTCTCTTTTTTTTTTTTGACCATTTACTGTGGCGCGCATGATCTTAGTCCCATGAACAGGGATCAAACCTTGCCCCCTGCCGTGGAAGTGCAGAGTCTTAACCAGTAGATTGCCACTACATAGATACATATTCTTGCACCTTGATTAATTTATTTTTCTAGTAGTTTTTTTGTTTTACAGTATCTGTAGGATTTTTTTTCATTCTGCTGACATTTTTCAAAATTTATTTTTTTATTAAAGTATAGTTCACTTCAGGATTTATTGTAAGTAGACTTTTTAATGATGGCCATTCTGACTGGTGTGAGGTGATACCTCATTGTGGTTTTGATTTGCTTTTCACTGATAGCTAGTGATATTTCACACCAGTGCTCTTAAGCATTATGCTACACTGTCAGAATATCCATCCACCCACCAAGTCATCAGAAAGGCAGCCCATGTGGTATCTTGACCTCTCTGCATCCCTGTGGCCTCTTAGATCATGACTCTCTGGGGATAAGGATGGGATGTGTTTAATTGGGAGTTCCTTAGCCTCAGGAGCATTGATACCCGGGGCTGGATCATTCTTCGTTGCCGTGGGGACTGTTCTGTGTGCTGGAGGATGTTGAGCATCATTTCTGGTCTCTACTCCCTAGATGCAAGGATCACCCCCTCTTCAAATTGTGACAGACAAAAATGGCTACAGACACTGCCAGTGTCCTCTAGAGGATAAAATCACCCCCAAATGGGAAATACTGGTTTAACTCAATCTCCCCATTGTATCATCGAGCATATAAAATTGTCCTTGGGGTTCAGCCTGATTTTCACCTCCTGTGTGAGACCATCTTCCAATGAGTTTCTCTTTATTTGAGGAATTGAAATGGAAGCTGTGTCTAATTTATTCTGAATTCTGTTTCATGGAAAATAGAGTTCATTATGATGTTGGCAACAGTGACTGAAATCTCTCCTCTGGATCTTGCGATCCAAATTAGTATGAAGAAAGTATCAATTTTTTTCAAGTGAAAAGAACAGAAAATAAAGGAGTGTCTCTCCCCCCTCCCCTTCCCCCCATCTTTTCTGGATTGACATCTTCATAACCTTGAACTTGAGGTAAATAAACAAGTGATTTCTCTGTTTGTGAACTCAATGAGCATGTTTTTTGTTTTCCTTTGTGCTATTCTTTATTTTCATAACACTCTGTAAGAAACAGCATTTTTCAAAAAATCAGATAAAAATTCCTTTAAAAATGAAGTCAGTAATACAAGCTTAGATTTCTAGCTGAAGTTAACAATTTCTTTGGGCGATGTTAGACTTAGCTTTCTGACCCCTACACTCACACCATTGTATCCGCAACAATAAACTTCTTACCGAGAGCTTGACTGGCCGGACCTATGAAACAATCAATGTATTACTTAATCATGAAAAATAATTAGAGCAACGTCCTGAAAATTTGAAGTGCCAGGGACCTGGGAAAATAAGCATCTCGCTGCCAGTTTCGAGTTATTGAC
Source organism: Okapia johnstoni (assembly GCA_024291935.2). Lineage (NCBI taxonomy): Eukaryota > Metazoa > Chordata > Mammalia > Artiodactyla > Giraffidae > Okapia > Okapia johnstoni. The sequence continues at coordinate 6,604,792 of CM044305.1, forward strand.
TATTTTCATTAAAGAACAATGAAGGACAGGAACAGCAGTTGCTTTGAATTACATGCTGTTTGGAATCAGCAACAGTGGATTAACAAAGTTTTACTACATTTCAGATGTTTGTCAATGATTGATGGTCGGCATTCATTTCTACATATGGTTACCAGGCTTTGGGGGCACAAGGTCTTCGAGACAGAGGTTATGTCTTTTACTGATTGCGCAACAGGCCAGACCACACTGGAGAGCCCCAATAGGTTGGCAGAACATGTTGACCATGATAACAGCGTATGGACTATTTAGCTCAGAATCCCAAGGCCAAGGTGGAAACAGCCTGGGAACAATGCCTGCAAAGGCTTTTTACGACTAAAAAGCCCCAAGCAAGCATATAGCTTTCCCAATCACAAAGACTTTTGGCTCCAGCCTGTCATTAAAATGTGGGCACAGACCCAGCCCTGGGTCCCGGAAAGCCGCCGCCTTCCAGGCCCAGGAGCAGGCTGCCCTGAACGGAGGAGGAAGCCCTGGCCACGGGCCCCCTGGAAGCTGAGAAGCCTCCTGAGTGGCCTGGACGCCAGCTCCCACCTGGAGAAGTTGGAGAAGTGATGACTTTCAGGCTGGGGCCTGCAGAAACAGAATTCCCAATTCCCAGCCAAAGAGCATAATGCTGAAGTTGAAAAACAATGAAATTCATACAAACTAAACCCAACAATTCCCTTTTCTCATTGGAAAGGAAATAGTTGGGAGATGGGGTCGTGGACGAACCGTACAAAAGGCCACACTCCTTCCTTCCTTCCTCCTTTTGGCAGAAGCTCGAGGAAACTGAGCTCAGAGTTAATAAGGTCAGAAGGTTCCATCTGCTGGTCCCTCTGATTGGCAGCACCCGTGGGGTTCCTTCTACCATCATGACAGATTTCCTTTGGTGCTGAATTTTTGTTTAGCTTCTGGTTCTTTGTGCGATGGAAGCAATTGGATTTCTTAACCAGAATTAAGTTGTTAAGTCCCTTATTGCACAAGGGAGGAAACGTTCTCAAGTAATTTTCATTCAGATGAAATGGGGGTAAACGGGTCTTGAAATAGAAGGAAAGAATTAAAATATTCAATAGTAACTATTCCCAGGTATGTTTTTCTCCCGTAGGAAATAGTGGTTTCAAGTTTATGGAGCAGGTTAATGAGTTGGAGAACCTTGCCTGTTGGCCTGGGTCCTAAAATAAGACTTTTAAACACACTTCAAAAATATACAACACTTCTCATTAATGGCCAATGAAGAATTAGGTCTTGAATCAGAATGTAAAGGCAGAATGATTGATATAATAATATGTAACAGAAATGAGGTTTTTCAGAAATGAAAATTTTCATTGATTACATGATTCCCGGAACAGTATGGACATTTATTTTGCTTTGCTTTTTTTGATGTTCTTTGATATTTCCAAACATTTCTTTAATATATATTGCTATACTGGAGAAAATCAACTAAATTTGAGAGTTGACAACTTGATGTGCTCTAAAGAGAACCTTTCAAGAAGTCAACTTTCCTTCAAACATCTGTAGAAAAGGGAAAAAAAATTGTTTTGGCTTTGCTTCAAGGTGGAGTGATAGTTGAGGAACTTTTATGCCTGTTGTTTTATTTTGTTTCTCCTTTATGTCTCCAGAGCAGAAACATTTGTTTCCTTTACTGATATTAACTTAATGGGAATTAACTGAGCATCTATTGGCTCGTCGTCATTGTTTATTTTCTCTTGCTGTCGGTTTTTATTCTGCCATATCTCTTGTATCACCTCAACCAGCACATCTTTTCTTTTTGTTCTGCCTGAGATGCTGGATCCTGGAAGCACCACTCCTCTCTGTGTTATATGGTGACAAGTGAGAGTTAGGCCTACCTTCACTTGAACAAATTCTTTAGTACTTCTAACAAATCTGAATTGTGTGCTACATTAATCTAACATTGTCCTCCTTTTCTTTTTTCCTTCACTTATTTCCCTTTCTCCCTCTCTCTCCCTTCCCCCCTCCTTCAGATTGAAGTCTTTTCCTTCCTCCTTCCTTCCTTTTTAAAAATACTTAATATCCTAGTATTTTAAAATATTCTAGTATTGGACTGCAAGGAGATCAAACCAGTTAATCCTAAAGGAAATCAGTCCTGAATATTCATTGGAAGGACTGATGCTGAAACTGAAACTCCAATACTTTGGCCACCTGATGTGAACAGCTGACTCATTGGAAAAGACCCAGATGCTGGGAAAGATTGAAGGCGGGAGGAGAAGGGCATGACAGAGGGTGAGATGGTTGGATGGGCTTGAGTTTGAGCAAGCTCTGGGAGTTGGTGATAGACAGGGAAGCCTGGCACACTGCAGTCCATGGGGTCGCAAAGAGTCGGACATGACTGAGCGACTGAACTGAATTGAAATATCGTAAGCTGTGTTAGGTACCAGAGATATTAAAAAGTAATAATTAAGCTCAACCCCTCCCTTCAGGGAGCTTATGCTCCAACAGAGGAAAGAATCTCTTAAGGCAGAGCAGAATTTTGTGTAGTCTTCAGAGCTGTGCAAGGAAGAACAGAGAGAAAAGATAGGATAGTTATACTTTTTTAATTGAAATAAGTTGATTTACAAAGTTGTATTAGTTTCAGGTGTACAGCAAAGTGATTCAGTTATACATATATATATATATATATATATATATATATATATATATATATATATATATATATTTATCTTTTCTTTCTCAAAAGTTTTTCCCCTAGAGGTTATTACAAAAGATTGAGTATAGCTTCCTGTGCTATACAATAGGTCTTTGTTGCATATTTACTTTATACATCATAGTGTGTATATGTTAATACCAAACCCCTAATTTATCCCTGCCCCTCTTTTCCAAAGTATACAACAGCTATGCTTTGGAGCAGCCATATCTTTTCCAAAAGCAGTTTCCCACATTAGTCTATGCAGAATATGTCTCCAGGTGTTAGCAACAAAACAAGTAGAATACCCACCTATTCTCTCAAGTTAGCCTTGGGAAGAGAAACTTATTTCCTGACAGCACAGCAGTAGTGTGGCAGACACGGCCAAAGCAGTGTCTTGCCTTGAAGTCTAATTTGGAAGGTGAGGGTGACAATACTTCCTGTGCTGAAAGAAAGTCTAGAAAGAATCCATTTTTGCAGTGTTGTAAAGAAATATTTTGGGAGCTTAAGTAAATTCCTTTGTAGTATTTTTAAAAACACAAATTGTAATCTATCTTTTTTGGCAGTAACAATAATTTTTAAAATATTATCAGTAATTATACCAGGATTTCCTCTGCCTGAATTCTAACTTTGTCTGGAATTCAGATCTTTAGGTATTTGCTTTACTTCTTTATTGAAGAACAGCCGATGTATGATGTAAGTTACAGGTGTACAAGTAGTGATTCCGAATTGTTAAAGGCTATAATCCATTTATGCTTATTATAAAATGTTGGCTCTATTCCCTGTCTTGTACAGTATGTCTTGTAGCTTATTCTATACGCTTATTTTATACACAATAGTTTGAACCTCTTAAAGCCCTATGTCTATATTGCCCCCATCCTTCCCTCTCTCTACTGGTGACCAGTACTTTGTTTTCTGTATCTATGAGTCTGCTTCTTTTGTGTTTTATTCACTAGTTTGTTGAATTTTTTAGATTCTACATATAAATGACATTATACAATATTTATTTCATTTAGCATAATTCCTTCCAAGTCCATCCGTGTTCAGATGGAAAAATTTCATTCTTCTTTATGGTTGAGTAGTATTCTATTGGGTGACACACACAATAGAATATATATATTCATATGTCTCTGTGTGTATATATACGTATATACACAAACCACCTTTTCTTTATCCAAAACTCTCTTGATGGATAATTAGGTTGCTTTCATATCTTGGCAATTTAAAATAGAGCTGCTGTGAACATTGGTGTGTGTTTGAATTAGTATTTTTGTTTTCTTCAGATATTTACCCAGGAGTACAAATACTGGGTCATATGGTAGTTATATTTTTAGCTTGTTAAGAAACCTTCACACTGGTTTCCATAATGGCTGTATCAATTTACATTCCACCTGGCAGTTCATTTTATTTCTCTCCCTCAGTTCTTATCTCATCGTGACAAAGATTTGGAATGATGGACAAAAAGGTTTAAAACAATAGACAAATTACAGCCAGTTACAGCTCAAGCAGACAGAACTTTTAATAAACAGACACTCCTGAGATGTGAAATAGGCCAACCCCGAAGGAGTCATCATATTCCTCTTGGCTTCTCCTTTTTATACTTCCAACATCTTCTTGGTTTTGCCCTTTGCAAAATAGAGAATGTACCTGCCACTAATCAGGAAAGGGAATGCAAATGGGCATGTGCTCAAGGCCGATTGTCAGTTGCAAGTTAGATAACAACAGACTCTGTTGCGCATGTCTTTCCCATAATTCAGTATGTTATAATTAGGTGTATGTATGCATAGAATATTTATGAACCTTTAATGGCTCCTACCTGCCTAAGGTTACTTGAGAACACAGCTTTGCAGCAAGGGTGCATGCATGTGACAGAGTTGGAGAAGCCTCAGTTCAGTTCAGTCGCCCAGTCATGTCTGATTCTTTGTGACCCCATGGACTGCAGCACGCCAGGCTTCCCTGTCCATCACCAACTCCCGGAGCTTGCACAAACTCATGTCCATCGAGGCGGTGATGCCATCCAACCATCTCATCCTCTGTCGTCCCATTCTCCCACCTTCAATCTTTCCCAGCATCAGGGTCTTTTCCAGTGAGTCAGTTCTTCGCATCAGGAGGCCCAAGTATTGAAGTTTCAGCTTCAGAATCAGTCCTTCCAATGAATATTCAGGACTGATTTCCTTTAGGATGGACTGGTTGGATCTCCTTGCAGTCCAAGGGACTCTCAAGACTCTCCTTCAACACCACAGTTCAAAAGCATCAATTCTTTGGTGCTCACCTTTCTTTATAGTCCAACTCTCACATCCATACATGACCACTGGAATAGCCTTGACTAGACAGACCTTGGAGAAGGCAATGGCACCCTACTCCAGTACTCTTGCCTGGAAAATCCCATGGACGGAGGAGCCTGGTAGGCTACAGTCCATGGGGTCACTAAGAGTCGGACATGACTGAGTAACTTCACTTTCACTTTTCCCTTTCAGGCACTGGAGAAGGAAATGGCAACCCACTCCAGTGTTCTTGCCTGGAGAATTCCAGGGACGGGGGAGCCTGGTGGTCTGCCGTCTATGGGGTTGCACAGAGTCGGACACGACTGAAGCGACTTAGCAGCAGCAGCAGCAGCAGCAGCAGACGGACCTTTGTTGGCAAAGAAATGTCTCTGCTTTTTAATATGCTGTCTAGGTTGGTCATAGCTTTTCTTCCAAGGAGCAAGTGTCTTTTAATTTCATGACTGCAGTCACCATCTGCAGTGATTTTGGAGCCCAAGAAAATAAAATCTGTCACTATTTCCATTGTTTCCCCATCTATCTGCCATGAAGTGATGGGACTGGATGCCATGATCTTAGTTTTCTGAATGTTGAGTTTTAAGCCAACTTTTTTACTCTCCTCTTTCACTTTCATTAAGAGGCTCTTTAGTTCTTTGCTTTCTGCCATAAGGGTGGTGTCATCTGCGTATCTAAGGTTATTGATATTTCTCCTGGAAATCTTGATTCCAGCTTGTGCTTCTTCCAGCCTGGCATTTTGCATGTTGTATTATATATCTTGCATGTTGTATATATATTTTTTGCATTTTTGTATTTTGCATGTTGTATATATTATCTTATAGGCTTGGTTAGCCCTTAATCCAGTTAGTTTCCAGACCCTGCCTTATGTGGAGACTGCTGAGAAGATCCCCTGGAGGAGGGCATGGCAACCCACTCAAGTAATCTTGCCTGAAGAATCTCATAGACAGGAGCCTGGTGGGCTATGGTCCATAGGGTCATACACAGTCAGGAATGACTGAAGTGACTTTGCATGCATGCATGTTGGGTTCTGAGGAGGCTGACTGTCCCAAGGGGACTCGAGGGCTAGTGCTATCTCACTGGTGGGTGAAGCCAGGTCCTGGAGTTAGTGCTCAACTGCTTGCAGGAAGAGCTGGGTCCTAAAGTTTGACTGCATGGCCCAGAGATCCCAGAGCTGGTGTCAGATCTCGGTGGGGTGGGGCAGGGGGCAGTTTCTAAGACAGTTGTGTACAGGAAGGGTCCAGGGTATCCTGAGGCTTATGTTGGCCTGCTAGTGGCCTGAGACAGGTCTTAGCTGGTCCCTGGGCAGGGTCTGGCCTGCTGTGGGCAGACTGGGTCTGTAGGCTGCCTCACTGTTTTTTTCCTGCATCTGGTATCTGCCCCCTGGTGGGTGAGGCTGATCTAGAGGCTCCTGCAAGCTTCCTAGAGGGCAGAGCCAGTGCCCACCCACTGGTGGGTGGAGCCAGGTTCTGGTGTTCTGGTGAGCAGGGCTGTGTTGAAGGTGGCTGTGGGCTCAAGGAAGTCTCTAGGCAGCCTGTCTGCTGACGACTGGTGCTGTGTCCTACCTAGTTAGTTGCTTGCCCTGAGGTGTCCTAGTGCTGGTGCCTACCAGCTGTTGGGTGGGGTCAGGCCTTGGTGCTGATAAACTAGATGGAGGATCCCATGATGGCTCACTCCTGCATCAGTGTCTACGTGGTAGAAGCAGCTCCCCAGAATGCCTGCTGCCAGGTCTGTGTCCCCAGGGTTATCTGCAGGCCCCACCCCCCCACCCCTACCCCTCACTGATTTTATACACAACCCCCCACCCCCCTTATCCCCACCACCTCCTCCACCTCTCCAGGAGACTCTCTCAGACTAGCTGGTGGGTCTGGCCCAGGTTCCTATCAAAAGAGTGCTTTTGCTCTCTGTCCCGGAGCCTTAGATTTTGCATGCACCCTTTAAGACTGAAGTCTCTATTTCCCACGGTCATTTGGGATTCCTGAAACGAAGCCCTGCTGGCCTTTGGAATCAAGTGTTCTGGGGGCTCATCTTCCAGGTACAGGACCCCAGGTTGGGGAGCCTGACATGGGACTTGGATCTCTCACTCCTGTGGGACAAACCTCTGCACTGTAATTACTGTCCAGTTTGTGGGGCGCCCACCTGGGTGTATTCATACTTGATTATATTGCGAGTCCGTCCCTCCTTGCCATCTCATTGTGCTTCCTTTTTAATTTTTTTGGTAGAAGATCTTTTCGGGAGGTTCCAGACTTTTCCATCAATGGTTTTTGTGCAGAGTTGTGATTTTGGCGTGCTTGTGAGAAGGAGGTAAATTCTAGATCTTTCTACTCCATCATCTTGGTCAGTCTCTGTATTTGCATGTTTTGAGACCTCCAGTTCCAGGGAGTGGAGAAGGCAATGGCAACCCACTCCAGTACTCTTGCCTGGAAGACCCCATGGACAGAGGAGCCTGGTAGGCTGCAGTCCATGGGGTTGCCAAGAGTCAGACATGACTGACTTCACTTTCCCTTTTCACTTTCATGCATTGAAGAAGGAAATGGCAACCCACTCCAGTGTTCTTGCCTGGAGAATCCCAGGGACGGGGGAGCCTGGTGGGCTGCCATCTATGGGGTTGCACAGAGTCGGACACGACTGAAGTGACTTAGCAGCAGTTCCAGGGAGAAGAGGGAGTTGTTTATTCTTCTGACATCTGTGCCTCCCTCTCTCCCGGCTTAACCATGGGTGGGCCTGGGACATTGAGCCAGTGAGCTGAACAATGCCTGCATTATCAGCAGACTCCCCACAAGTGACCCAGAGGCCTGGCAGTAGAGGAAGGGAGAGAAAATGGGTAGGAAGGTGACATGAGAAGATTCTGTGCACAGAAGGGATGTCATCATGATAGAAGATGGGTGTCACCATTTAAGTGTTCATTAGGTTGCTGGTTCTCAGAGGCGTGATTGTGCCTCCCCTACCCTGGAGGGACATTTGGCAATGTCTGGTGACATGGTTGATTGTCACAACTGGAAGGGAGTACTTTTGGTATCTAGTGGTCAGAGGCCAGGGATGTTCCTACACATCCTATAAGGCACAGGGGAGCTCCACAACCAGGAACTTTTCAACCCTAAAGGGCCATGGTGCCTTGGCCGAGAGCTCTTGCTTTAGAGAAGGGACAGCTTGAGAAAGGACTGTGTGTGTGTTAGTCGCTCAGTCGTATCTGACCCTTTGCGACCCCATGGACTCTAGCCCACCAGGCTCCTCTGTCCGTGGGATTCTCCAGGCAAGAATATTGGAATGGGTTGCCATTCCCTTCTCCAGGGGATCTTCCCAACCCAGGGATTGAACCCCGGTCTCCTGCATTGCAGGCAGATTCTTTACCATCTGAGTCACCAAGGAAGGACTGAACAGAGTCAAAAACGGGCATCAGAAGACTGCCCACAAACAAGTCAGATGAGGAAGAAAAAGTATTTCTGGAAATACATTCAAACATACTGATTTTCCCATCTTGTGTGTGTCCACGAGGGTAGAAGATTGTACTTGGCGATCTCATTCAACCCCCAATGTGTAAGCAAACAAAGTTCCTAATATCCTGCCTAAACTGAAAATGAAAACTTGACACCCAGACTGTAATTAGCAAGAATGAACAACTTCCTCATTTTTACCCAATTCACCAGGATATTTTAACACTCTGTCGTCTCATTTCCTCCCAGAGCTGTGAAAGGGTCATGAATTTCAGTCTCCCCCACAGTGGAATTTTTCTGCAGCATAGAGTCCTGGCCATGGCACTTTGGGGATGTTTTTGACAGCTGTGTCCGACAGCATGAGGGGAAATTGTTCACATTTGTGTCTCAGATGCTGTCTTGAGCTTTGTTGATTTTCCTCCAGTCAGAGCTGTCCCTGAGGACTTCGTGGTTTTCAGGGCAAAAACCTCGGCAAGAGCAAGCTGCCTTTGAAGGTTGGCTGCCCCAGCATATGCAGTTGCTCAGAAAGCACGCAGACAGAAGCCCCGAGTGCTGCTTCTGTGCTGATACAGAAGCATCTCTTTGACCTGGGTTCCCACGAGGAGTGGGAGTCCTGTATCATTTCTCTGGGCGGGATGTCTCCTCGTGGGCATCTGTGAGAACCACTGGACTCTCGTCTCTTGCTTAGTAAATATTAGCATTGCTCAAGCATCTGGCACTGACATACTGTCTGAGAGCAAGAGGCAACCATTAACAGATGCTGTGATATGGACGCCCTCCCCTCCTTTCTCTGTGTGACCAGGTCCCCAGGGGTTGAAGGGCAGAGGCCTTGATTGGGCTCACTGGTCCGCGATGATGACGGGATATTTATTCTTGCTTTAGTCTCTTGCTGCTTCTGAACATGGCCTCATCAAGAGGGTCTTTCCCCAAGGCTGACATAGAGATTTAAACCCAGTAAAGTCATCTCTGTTATAAACTACGGTAACTTATTGATTGGGAGCTGAAAACAGACACTAAAATGCAGTGTGCCCCACCAAAATGCACGGCCAACTCCGTTGGGATAGGTTTGCCCCAGATTTTCCAATTTCAGACCCTTCTTGTTGTTCAGTCATTAAGTCCTGTCCAACTCTTTGCAACCCCATGGACTGCAGCACACCAGCCTTCCCTGTCCTTCACTATCTCCCAGAGTTTGCCCAAACTCATGTCCATTGAATTGGTGATGCCATCCAACCATCTCATCCTCTGTCACTGCCTTCTCCTCTCGCCCTCAACCTTTCCAACCATCAGAGCCTTTTCTGATGAGTCAGCTCTTTGCATCAGGTGGCCAAAGTATTGGAGTTTCAGCATCAGTCCTTCCAGTGAATATTCAGGGTTGATTTCCTTTAGGATGGACTGGTTTGATAGATTCCTCAACTAACCTTGTTTCCACACTCTCTTTCTTTCTTCTGGGGGTAAGAGAAAAAGGGAAGAGGAAGGAATCATCATTTCTTTGTTCAATGAATTGGCTCCTAGGAAACATTCCTTGTTTGGAAGTCTACTTGGTCTGCTGCTAGTACGGATACCCCAGCTTTCTTTTGATGAATGCTTATGTTTGATATTGTTTACCATCTGTACTGGAGGAACAGCAACACAGCTCAACAGTAGCTGAGTTCTCTGTCCTTAAACTCCTTCTGGTTTGATCTTCAACATGGACTCTGAACTTCCCAGACAGCAGAAGTCCTCCACTTGGAATGCCACCCAATACCTGTGTTGCCTGCTTGCTCACTTTAATCTTAGGTCACTACCTGGGTGTTCGTGCTCAGAAATGAGAAAGGAGACTGGGACTTCCTTTTTGGTCCAGTGGTTAGGACTCTGCACTTCCACCACACAGGACCCAGGTTCTGTCTCTGGCTGGGGAACTATGATCCTGCAAGCTGTGTGCTAGGCCAAAAAAAAAAAAAAAAAACACTAGAAAGATAGCTGGGACTCTGTGATACTTTTGTAAATAATAGGGAGTCTGGTTTCTAAGAAAGTGAGTAGACCTTCTGCAAAGGTGGTTCACCAAGGTCAGAGGGGACCTTCTCTCAAACTGAAGTTGATCATGATACCCTAGAGCTCATTTTATTTGCACTTGGATTGTCTTACAGTGTGGGATGAGCTGAGCCAATAAGTAAGAATTGTGTAAGCACGACTTCAGACTTTGAATTTAGGGCCGGGGGCCAGGTGGGAGGTGATAAAAGACACTGATGGACCTAATTAAACTTAAAAGCTTTTGCAGAACAAAGGAAACTATAAGCAAGGTGAAAAGACAGCCTTAAGAATAAGAGAAAATAATAGCGAATGAAGCAACTGACAAAGAGTTAATCTTCAAAATATACAAGCAACTCATGCAGCTCAATACCAGAAAAATAAACGACCCAATCAAAAAATGGGCCAAAGACCTAAACAGACATTTCTCCAAAGAAGACATACAGATGGCTAACACACGCATGAAAAGATGCTCAACATCACTCATTATTAGAGAAATGCAAATCAAAACAACAATGAGGTATGGAATGGCTGCCATAAAAAAATCTACAAGCAATAAATGCTGGAGAGGGTGTGGAGAAAAGGGAACCCTCTTACACTGTTGGTGGGAATGCAAACTAGTACAACCACTATGGAGAACAGTGTGGAGATTCCTTAAAAAACTGGAAATAGAACTGCCATACAACAACCCAGCAATCACACTGCTGGGCATATACCCCGAGGAAACCAAAATTGAAAGAGACACGTGTACCCCAGTGTTCATCGCAGCACTGTTGACAATAGCTAGGACATGGAAGCAACCTAGATGTTTATCAGCAGATGAATGGATAAGAAAGCTGTAGTACATATACACAATGGAATATTACTAGGCTATAAAAAATAATGCATTTGAGTCAGTTCTAATGAGGTGGATGAAACTGGAGCCTATTATACAGAGTGAAGTCAGAAAGAAAAACACCAATACAGTATATTAATGCATATATATGGAATTTAGAAAGATGGTAACAACAACCCTATATGCAAGAGGCACAGCAAAAGAGACACAGATGTAAAGAACAGACTTTTGGACTCTGTGAGAGAAGGTGAGGGTGGGATGATTTGAGAGAATAGCATTGAAACATGTATATTACCATATGTGAAATAGATGACCAGTCCAAGTTCGATGCATGAGACAGGGCACTCAAAGCTGGTGCACTGGGACAACCCAGAGAGATGGGATGGGGAGGGAGCTGGGAGGGGGATTCAGGATGGGGGACACATGTACACCCTTGGCTGATTCATGTCAATGTATGGTAAAAACCACAATATTGTAAAGTAATTAGCCTCCAATTAAATAAATTAATTAAAAAAAGACACTAACGGGCAGAATTATTTGCCCCATTTTGAGGTTTTCTTTTTGCTTGATGACCTGAGGCTGCTATGAAGAGAGGATGGAATTTGCTGGAAGTTAGATTTTCTAGGGGTTTCCCAGGTGGTTCAGTGCTAAAGAACCTGCCTGCCAATGCAGAAGACTCGGGCTTGGTCCCTAGCTCAGGAAGATCCCCTGGAGAAGGAAGTGGCAATCCTCTCCAGTATTCTTGCTTGGGAAATCCCATGGATAGAGGAGCCTGGTGGGGTACAGTCCATGGGGTTCAAAGAGACGGCATGATGTAGTGACTAAACAACTACAGATTGTGTAGCATTTATTTTGATGTTATTTTTCATTCTGTAGGTATATGTGGTTTCTACCAATATGAAGCACTCATGTACTTGTTTTTAACATGAGTCTTTTAAAGAGAATAGCGGATGTTATGGGTGGGTTTAAGTAGAACATCTTCATGAGAAGTGGGAGTTCTACTCTACGATTTCTCGAGCACATACTATGTGGTACACTTGAAGCCAAGCCACTCCTGGTTTCAGACTTCAGAAATACAACAGTCTGATGGTGGCCAAGAAACAGAAGTAGTAAGCAAAATTTACAGATAGAAAAGCTAGGTTGCAGTTATGAAGGAAGGCACAAAGGGCTTTGTGAGTCAGTACTAGAGGTGTTTGGCTCCAGCAGGGAGTTGAGGGGAAGCCTCTGTGGGAAGTGGTGGTTGAGAAGTCATAAAAATATTAGCGGTAGATATCCTCAAGAAAATTAGAGATACTAAGGGAACAATTCATGCAAAGATGGGCAAAATAAAGGAAAGAAACAGTATGGACCTAACAGAAGCAGAAGATATTAATAACAGATGGCAAGAATACACAGAAGAACTATACAAAAAAGATCTTAATGACCCAGATAATCACGATGGTGTGATCACTCACCTAGAGCCAGACATCCTGGAGTGTGAAGTCAAGTGGGCCTTAGGAAACATCACTATGAACAAAGCTAGTGGAGGTGATGGAATTCCAGCTGAGCTATTTCAAATTCTAAAAGATGATGCTGTGAAAGTACTGCACTCAATACGCCAGCAAACTTGGAAAACTCAGCAATGGCCACAGGACTGGAAAACGTCAGTTTTAATTCCAATGCCAAAGAAAGGCAATGCCAAAGAATGCTCAAACTACCACACAATTGCACTCATCTCACACACTAGCAAAGTAATGCTCAAAATCTCCAAGCTGCACTTCAATAGCACATGAACCGAGAAGTTCCAGATGTTCAAGCTGGATTTAGAAAAGGCAGAGGAACCAGAGATCAAATTGCCATCATCCGTTGGATCATAGAAAAAACAGGAGAATTCCAGAAAAACATCTGCTTCATTGACTACACTAAAGTCTTTGTGTGGATCACAACAAACTGGAAAATTCTTAAAGAGATGGGAATACCAGACCACCTGACCTGCCTCCCAAGAAATCTGTATGCAGGTCAAGAAGCAACAGCTAGAACTGGACATGGAACAATAGACTGGCTCCAAATTGGGAAAGGAATAAGTCAAAGTATTGTCACCTTGCTTATTTAACTTTTATGCAGGGTATATCACACAAAAATGCTGGACTGGATGAAGTACAAGCTGGAATCAAGATTGCCGGGAGAAATATCAATAACCTCAGATATGCAGATAACAGCACTCTTATGGCAGAAAGTGAAGAGAAACTAAAGAGCCTCTTGATGAAGGTGAAAGTGGAGATTGAAAAAGCTGGCCTAAAACTCAACATTGAGAAAACTAAGATCATGGCATCCAGTCCCATCACTTCATGGCAAATAGGTGGGGAAAACAATGGAGACAGTGATAGACTTTATTTTCTTGGGTTCCCAAGTCACTGCAGGTGGTGACTGCAGCCATGATATTAAAAGACACTTGCTCCTTGGAAGAAAAGCTATGACCAACCTAGACAGCATATTAAAAAACAGAGACATTACTTTGCCAACAAAGGTCCGTCTAGTCAAAGCTGTGGTTTTTCCAGCAGTCAGGTATGGATGCGAGAGTTGGACCATGAAGAAAGCTGAGTGCCGAAGAATTGATGCTTTTGAACTGTGGTCTTGGAGAAGACTCTTGAGAGTTCCTTGGACAGCAAGGAGATCCAACCAGTCCATCCTAAAGGAAATCAGTCCTGAATATTCATTGGAAGGACTGATGCTGAAGCAGAAACTCCAATACTTTGGCTACTTGATGTGAAGAACTGCCTCACTGGAAAAGACCCCGATGCTGGGAAAGATTGAAGGCAGGAGGAGAGGGGGATGACAGAGGATGAGATGGTTGGATGGCATCAACGACTTAATGGACATGAGTTTGAGCAAGCTCCGAGAATTGATGATGGATAGGGAAGCCTGGTGTGCTGCACTCCATGGGGTCACAAAGAGTCAGACATGACTGAGCGACTGAACCGAACTAAGAAGCTAAGGGAAGGGTGGTCCTAGTAGAGGCCTGTGGCAGAGCACAGCATGGCTGCCATAGCCAGTGTAGCTGGAGTGTGAGGAGTACAGGAAGAATGATCCAAGATGATGCTCAGGAAATATGCAGGAACAAGACCATGGAGGAACTCATAGGCCTTGTGGATGAGTTTCTTGAAAAGTAGATGGAAAACTTTGAAAAAGTTTGTCAGTGTTGGGGTAGGGTCAAAGTGGGGATAAGCATGGTGGAAGAAGCATCTAGGGATATGTGTGATATGATTCTTTCGGAGATTAGCTTGGCTGCTCGGGGGCATTTGTTGAAAGAGAGGATGGAGTGTGGATTACAGGTAGACCAGTTATATCAGCTGTAGAGTGAGGGATGTGAAAGCTTGGGCTTGGAGTTTTTGTGCAGACACAGAGAGGAGGAGGTCCGTTAAAGAGATATTTAACACATTATTGACAGGGGAAGTTTTTGAAGAAACTAATGCCTGTGGCTGAGGTTCTGTAATGTAAGTGAATATTGAAATGTCTCTGGTAAATAACGTTTGGTAACAAAAGATGCATTAATATGTCCCTGGTCAATAAGTTGTTGAGAGGGAAAATCAACAGGACTTGGTGGTGGATTGGGCATGCAGGGTGTGGAAGACATCAAACATGAGCCTTTGGCCTGGAAAAATCTTTATGGACAAGAGGAGCCTGGTAGCTACAGCCATGGGGTCGCAGAGTTGCCATCATGGGAATATATATCGATGCAGATGGTATTTCTGATATCACTGAGCACTATTTGGTAAAGACACTCGATGGCTGATGTGAGTGAGGGGAGCTGTAATGACAGACGAGGAAACAGAAACAGAACGTGTGACCAGTTCTTTGAAGCTTGAGTGAAAAGAGGAGGCCAGAGAGGGCAGAAGCTGAAGGGAGAATAAGATTTGGGGAAGAGGTGAGATAAGCTTTACTATCTGAAATATTTTACTGAACAGAATTTAATGACTGTAATCAAAAATTGAGCTTTGAGGATAAATAGACCGTGCTAAAGAACTAATGTTCATTAAATCATTTTTCTGTGTCTCTCCTTAATTGGTAATTGGTTTTTGGCCATGACAGATTTGCTTGTTAATTGCTACACTTCCTATTTAATCATGCTTTTATAATTCTCTTAGAGAACATGAAGATTCAAAGGGAGACCTAAATTCCTTTCTATAAATCACCCATGTTAAGTCGGGACAAGTACAAGAAAGGTTTTTCCATAAGCCCTCGACCCTGTTTTTACTTTATGTTCTTGAATGTACATCCCACGGTGAGAATGGTACTCCAGGGGAAGGGATCTTGAAAGTTCCACATGCCTCTCTTTATGTTTCTGTTATAATCAGAAGCAGTTGTCTTCTTCAACCCTTTTTGCTTCTCTATTTTACAAAATAATAGTTTGTAAAAGAGGGGGCTGGCGGCTACTCTCTAGAGTGGATGACATGCCCTTCAGATTGACTTTGAAAGATGATTAATTACAGCATCTGTTCCATTTCAAAAGTTGAAATCAAACATACTTGAAAACTCTTACTAAAGGAAATATACATACCTATCACTTGTGAGAAGGGCTGATTTAAGTCAAAATTATGAAGGAGGTAAAGCTAATCATTAGAACTGGCACACACTACTCTGTTGAACTAAAGCATCTTTTAATAGCCTCTTTCATGGTTCTGTCTTAAGTACTCTGCAATGAATTCTTATGAGTTCTGTAATTTCAGAATTGATGGAATTCAGTGTTAGAAGGCTTAGTCACTCAGTCATGTCCAACTGTTTGTGACCTCATGGACTGTAGCCTTTCCTCCAGGCTCCTCTGTCCATGGGATTTCCCAGGCAAGAATACTGGGGTAGGTAGCCATTTCCTTCTCCAGGGGATCGACCTGGGGTCTCCTGTATTGCAGGCAGATTTTTTGGAAAAGGACTTGGGAGCTCACAGAGGCCCCAAGCCATGGGGGGGGAGGGGGGACATAGCTGAGATCCCATGAGTGAAGGATAGACGGACAGTGCCCTGGGGGTTTCAGTCCACTGGTCCAGTACTGTATCTGCTGTGGCCAATCACAGCATGGGACACATGTAGTCTCATGGTTGTTTTTGTAAATAAAGTTTTATTGCAACACAGCCACACCCACTTGTTGACACATCCTCTCTGGCTGCTTTCACTCTCCAGCTGCAGAACTGAGTAGCTCCCAGAGACTGTATGCCCTTCAAACCCTAAAATAGTCCCTTTCTGACCTTGACAGAAAAGGGGCTGAGCCCTGTGGTGCTAGACAGCATGGGCTGCTGGTCCTGGCTGCACCTGAGAATCATTTCATAGAAAAGTGCAGGGTGTTGGCCCACACCAGGGACCTTATTAGCCCATCTTTCAGGATGGGATCCAGAAACTGGCATTTTTTTTAATGGAGATTTTTTTCTTTATTGAGAAACTTAAGACTTGGGTACATCAAATAAATCCAATTTCTATGGGGAAAAGTTAAAACCCACAATAGAAAAAAAATGTTACCACAGTCTGGGCCGTATCTGAACCCAGAGAATATATTCTTTTAATTGAAAAATTCTAGGTGCTTGATGGGCTTCCCTGGTGGCTCAGATGGTAAAGAATCTTCCTGCAATGTGGGAGACCTGGGTTCAATCCCTGGGTTGGGAAGATCCCCTGGAGGAGGGAATGGCAACCCACTCCAGTATTCTTGGCTGGAGAATCCCCTGGAGGAGGGAATGGCAACCCACTCCAGTATTCTTGGCTGGAGAATCCCATGGACAGAGGAGCCTGGTGGGCTACAGTCCATGGGGTCTCAAAGAGTCAGACACAACTGAGTGACTTAGCACACAGCAGGTGTTTCATAATTGACCTTTTGATACAAAATTACCTATTAAATTTGCAATTTGTGGTTCTTGGCATTGAGGCCCATAGGATAAGCTGGGAAGTCTTCAGACCTGGAGCTAAAAAAGGGCTTCCTTGGTGGCTGAGTCAGTAAAGAGTCTGCCCACAATGTGGAAGACCCGTGTTTGATCACTGGGTCGGGAAGATCCCATGGAGAAGAAAATGGCAACCCACTCCAGTATTCTTGCCTGAAGAATCCTATGGATAGAGGAGCCTTGTGGGCTACAGTCCATGGGGTCACAAAGAGTTGGACACGACTGAGTGACTGACTTTCACTTTTATTTGGCTTTTGAATCAATCACTTACTCTTGGCTGGAGAATTCCATGGACAGAGGAGCTTCGTGGGCTACAGTCTGTGGGGTTGCAAAGAGTAAGACACGAATAAGTGACTCTCATACACACACACATCCTTGTCTAAGAGGTAGCAGTGTGCATGCGTGCTAAGTTACTTCGGTCATGTCTGACTCTTTGAAACCCCATGGATGGTAGCCCGCCAGGTTCCTCTGTCCATGGGATTCTCTAGGCAAGAATACTGGAGTGGGTTGCCATTCCCTCCTCCAGGGAATCTTCCTGACCCAGGGATTGAACCCACATCTGTTATGTCTTCTAAATTGGCAGGCAGGTTCTTTACCACTAGTGCCACCTGCGAAGCAGCAGCAGTAGGACAAGATTTTCATATTCAGCCAGATTAAAGTCAATGTGTTAGATCATGGTGCCTCTAAAGCGTATGACTATCACTTGTGAGAAGGGCTGATTTAAGTCAGAATTATTAAGGAGGTAAAGCTAATCATTAGAACTGGCACACACTACTCTGTTGAACTAAAGCATCTTTTAATAGCCTCTTTCATGGTTCTGTCTTAAGCACTCTGCAATGAATTCTTATGAGAATTCAGGCTCTACGTGCATGTTTCTGTGGGATATGAGACTGAAGAAAGCCTCCTAGAGCGTTACTTCACACACGTTTGCTTGTAGCAGAATCCCCCAGCCCCGCAGGTTCTGTCTGGTGGGTGGGTCTGGGGTAGGTAGGGCTGGCACATGTAACAAGTGTACAGGTGCCGCTTATGATTTGGACCCATGACCAAGCCTTCGGAGAGCTGACTCAGGTCCAAAAGGCTTGTGTTTCTTATGAAAGTCAAGTCGTGTTAGCCAGGGGAGGGGTTTGGGGATAGATTTATGAACCAACTGCTGGGGTGGTTCCAGACCACGCTGTCAAGACGCTCACCCATCCACACACATCCTCCTTGCCCTCCTCTTCTCCACCCACTCTGGAAGTCTAGAAACCAAGCCATTCTTCTGATCTCTGCTCCTGTATAGGTTTTCTCTTACTATGTCTTTAAATTCCCGGGGGGGGGGAGGGGAGGGTGGGATACTATTTTGCATCTTGTCAATTACCTGTATTTTGATTAGGGAGAGGCTGGATGGTGGACACTGGAACGTTTCAGGCATAAAAGAAAATGGCTTAATGTGTTGCAGAGTGGTAGAAGGATTAGCAGAAGTTGAATAAATATGTGTGAAAACCGTGAAGGTAAAAACACACCTTGGTAACAAGGCAACAGACACAGGCAGAGACAGAGGGTGTGGGAACCACAAAAGTGATTTTATTTGAAACCAGAAAGCAACAGCAATGGAGAGTTTGGGTTGAGGGTGTGACAGCATGACTCAAGTACCAGGAACTGAACTTGTCCGGGTGAAAAGAGCAGCATACAGAGACTTTCATTTCCCGACCAAGCAAATCACATCCGCATCTTTGTGACACTTGTCAGTGGATTCCCATTTACAAAGGCTTGCATTGCCTTTCAGATTTTCTGAACAATTTTGTAAATATTTTTTTAAAGGTGAAGGTTTTGGTGCCCGCTTTCTTTTTTGATATACCAGGCATTGACTCAATCACGAGTGAAAAAAAAATTGGTGAGAGTTTTGCTTAAAAAATAGTAAGAGTTTCGTATTTGTGGCACTATTGATATTTTGGGCCAGATAATCCTTCGTCATGGGGGCTGTGCTGTACACCGTAGGATGTTGAGCAGCATTTCTGGTCTCTACCCACTAGATGCCGGGGGCACCTTTCCTAAGTTGCACCAACCCAAAATGACTCCAGACACGGCCAGATCACCCCCATGTTCAGAAGCACTATTTTAAAAACATTCTCCCATCCCCATTACCGTCTTTGTATCCTTTTTTTTTTTAAAGATATTTTATAAGGGTAGAGCAGATCATCTGGTTCCCAACACCAAAAGCACATGGACGCAAGCATACATGTGTGTGTTTCTGCAGGCACTGCCCATGTGCCTGGAGCTGAAATGGAATTCCACGTTCGCTGGGGGGCACTGGTTTGGTTCCTCCAAAAGTCTCGAGATCTCAGTACCATAATAAAATGCCCGTTGGTCCTCAGGCCTTTGCCTCTTCTCCAGCAGAAACTCTCATCAACATGTGCAGTTTTTGAAGTCACTTTCTTTTAAAGCCAGAAAGAAAATCTTCACCCAAGCCCACTCTCCATCTTAATCCATCTAGATTCCTACTTGAATTATATGGCCAGCCACTTCTGACAGTGGATTCAGGGTTCTTCATTTCTATCCTTAAGAAGGAGAGAGGTACCATGTCTCAGAGTTCAGTTTTGAGGACTGGCTACATGATTTGCGAGGCCCAGTGCTAAACGAAAATGTAGAACCCCTCGTCCAGGCATTACTGAGCATTTCAAGATGGTGCCAGCAGTGTTCACACACCCACGACGTTGGACCTGGCAGCCTTAGTTGTCGCGTCAATTTTGTGTATTAATTTAACTGGCACTGCCAGCTCTTTTTCCCCTGTATTGTGATGCCTTCTGTGAAGTAAGAACCTCAGAAACAAAATGCCGAGCCCCCAATCCTTTTAAAGAATTCTGCTGCAACAAACGTTGATAGCATATATTTTTCTCAAAAAAAAATCCACATGGAAATTTTGTCTACATCATTACAGTAATGAAAGTAAACACTGTGGCCTTTCATCATATACATATTTTCCAGTAAATATGACAACATGGAAATAGTAATTGCTACTATCCACAATGTTTTTAAGTTAGCAAAGAGTGAGACTTCCACAACAAAATGATAACATAATTCCTCGTCCTTATAAAAATAGCCAAAACTTAACCTAAATGGCTTGCAGTGAAAACTGTAGTAGTAACTTCTTTATACTGAAAAAGCATTATAATTCGTGGCAATATTGTCCTCATAAATGCTTTAGATTAACATCATAAGGCAAACTGGAGCATTTATTGTACCTGGAGACCATGATTTAAAAAATACCAGAAGCTGAGTTTTAGACCCTTTTATTTAAAACCTGTTAGTGTACAAAGTGCATGAAAATATCCGTTATTCAGCTACCAAAAAAGTTTGTAAAAATTACTAAGCCAACCCTTTTGGTTTATTCAGGGAAGCCTAATGCACATTGTTTTTCTATTGTAAAAAAAAAAAAAAATCCATTAAGTTGGCAGAGACTTGAGTAATTTTTTTTCCATTGAGGCATCCATCTTTTAGATGTGAAATTGTCCTAAGTCACTATCAAAATATTCATCTGGGTATAAATAATATAGTAAATATATAGAATCTATCTGTTAAGAAAAAGGAGTGCATCTGCCAGTGTAGAGGCAGAAGCCCTGGGGAAGCTGCCCCTGAAACCCAGACTCACGATCACATAATGCGATGCTGAAACAGTGGGTCGGTGGACGAATTTCAAAGAAACAATTGGTTAATTTGCCCAAAAACAAAACCAATAAAAACAGTGTCTAAATCCCCCAGTCTGTCCAAATGGCCACCCCAGCAGCCCAGATAAATATTTTAGCAAATGAAATGGTTGAGAGATGTCATGCCCTTCATCAAGGTTAGAACCATTGCCAGATTCCTGGTTCAAGTCCAAGGATGGCTTAGTGTGAAAGTGTCAGTTGCTCCGTCATGTATGACTCTTTGTGACCCCCATGGACTGTAGCCCGCCAGGCTCCTCTCTCCATGGGATTCTCTAGGTGAGAAGACTGGAATGGGTTGCCATTCCTTTCTCCAGGGAATCTTCCCGACCCAGGGATCGAACCTGGGTCTCCTGCATTGCAGATGGAGTCTTTACCACTGAGCCACCAGGGAAGGCAAAAAAGCCTTATGTCATGGGCCACTCCAGTGTCTTAGGTCAGCACGCTGAGCATTGTATCTGACATGGCATTAGCAGGTTCTACTAGCAGGTTCCAAAGTGAGAATAGTGAGTTTTAGATTTTTTTGTTTTTTGTTGTTTTTTTTCTTTGTTTTCTTACAACTCTATTAACTATACTAGAATATAGAGGGACTTCTACATCTTTCGAGATGTGTTTAAAGGTCTGTTTATTATAACTTTTGAAGCACGTATACTAGAGAAGAGTACTTTATGCAATGTGCCTTGTCATTACCAACTCATAAATACAAATGTTTTTGGTGACTTATGGTTGGATGTGGTATTGGCGGTTGGGGCCATATGTTGATGTCCTAGAGAGCAAAATCGATCCAAAGTGGTGCTGCCATTTGTGACAGAAAATGTTTATTTCCACAGCCCCAGTGACAAAAATGATTCAGGGGGAGTGGGACACAGGACAGCTATTAAACATAGTGAAGAAACTTCACAGGCCTAAAGAAATTAGTAAAAGGAAGAAGGAAATAGATTTCTATCATGACACAGAATCCCACTTCCGAGAAAACACAAATCAGCCTGAATTTTTGAATCATCAGTAGGATTCAAGGTGACTTTTTTCAATTGCAATCTCATTGTTCGTGTTCTCCCAGCATCATCCTACCAGCCATGAAAGGGTAATTACAGGTTTTGCAATAGCAGATCCCCAGCTCCCAAGTAAGTCTTTCCCTCCTCTCTGTTGCTCTCTCCATCCTACTTGATCCATAAATCCTTCTGACATCGCAGAATGCTTCACAAGAAACCAGAGTCAGAAAGCCTGCTTACTTCCCTACTAGGTTCAAAACTATTTTTTTTAGTTTGAAAATAGTGGCATATTGTTACACAGTGTTGGGGTGACAGGACCTGCCATGAGATCTGTAGGAAAGAGGATGTGAGAAGGTGGAGAAACACAAAACTACAAAAGATCTTGTTTCTCAAGCTCAGAGACTTGTGCTGAAAATAAAGGTTGTCGAGAACTGACAAAACTTACAGGCCTCCTAATGTGCAAAACCAGAGAATTTCTAACAGTTGTAATCCCCGGTTATGTTCCTATTATAAATAATCTATAAATTTTCCTGTAAATATAAAAACAGGGTGAAGAAATTATTAAAGCCTGCACTTAATACAAAACACAGTGAAAGGGGGGAATCGCCCGTTGGGAGTCCTATCTTAGCTGATTTCTGGATGCTTTTTAGTGAGATTTAACCACATTCTGGAAGCCTGTGCTTTCTCAGTCCCCGAAATGGTGGCCACCACCCTTTATATCCCCCAGAAACCAGCTGCATGTGCTCAGGGCAGCTGCTCTGTACAGTCTAGATGGTCGGGGATGGGAAGGCCTGTTATGATGGTCAGACATTTGTTCCACACAGTGAAGGTGGGACACACGGGCTGCGAGAATGTGATGTCGAAAGTGTAGAGGTGGATGGAGTTCAAGGCATCATAGAAAGCGATGGAGCCGTTATCGTAGTCTAGCAGAATGCCGACGCGCCGGAGGTGGGGGGCTGGCTCGATGGGGATCTCCTTGCTGTTGTGTCTTACCACCCAGGTATTGTGGCAGCGGCACAGCGCCCAGGAAGCAGAGTTCTTACCAATCCACTCGTGCTTTGGGGCTGACTTGTATGCGAGGCCAATGGCGTACCTGCAGACGCAAAAGAGCAATGACAAGAACCATGAGCAACATTGCACACATACATGAAATCTTTTCTGTAATCCTTGGTCATCCCTGTTCCCTCTTTAGTGAAAGCTCGGGCAAGAACCCTGAC
Source organism: Okapia johnstoni (assembly GCA_024291935.2). Lineage (NCBI taxonomy): Eukaryota > Metazoa > Chordata > Mammalia > Artiodactyla > Giraffidae > Okapia > Okapia johnstoni. The sequence goes on from CM044305.1 coordinate 6,627,787, forward strand.
CCCTGTTCCCCATCTTCTTCCCTTCTGGACATAGTGTTGGCAGAAAGGGGCCATTATATTGACTCAAATTCCTGTTTACAGTGCGGATGTTACGAGAGAATTAGAACTTTGTATTTGGCTGTCTTTTTTTTTTTTTTTTTTTACATTCATGAAGACCCATGCAGTAGATTCTTGAGACCAGTGGCATCCAGTAGAACTTTTTGCAATGAATGACATGTTCTGCTCTGTTCAATATGGTAGCCACAAGCTGCATGTAGCTATTGGGCACTTGAACTGTGGCTAGTGAGACTGAGGAATTGCACTTTAAAGTTAATTATAGTCAAGTTAGTTTCAAGAGCTGCATGTGGCCCATGGCTACCATCTTGGACAGCACAGCCCTAGACTTCTTCTGACCTTCTAAAGGTCTTCTGACCTTCTTTGAATTTTTCAACTGACATCTTGCCTGTCATCTTCCATGACTTCACAAGGCAAGCATGGAAAATGAGTTTCATTTATGGGGATAGGTTCTTTGTCATCTCCCAGCCTCAGTTTTCTCATCTGTACCACAGGGACAATGATTGTCATTGTGTCTCAGAGTTATTTTGAGGAGTTAAGAAAAGAATGTGTGTAAGATCCTGGGCCTAAGACCTGACATAGAATAGTCAGTAATTGTTATTTTATGATCTTTGCCCAATGACACATGACTAATAACTACCAGAATAGGAATTTGACCCAAGGATGATTTAAAAGGCCACAGACTTAAACAACACTCCCTAATGCCTTTCCTCACCAGAGGAGCCCTTTTGGTTTTATTTCCTACTATATTTACAAACATCCTGAATGTCTCTGAGCTGGTGGATGTCCTAGTTAATCTAAATGTTCTCTCACCGCTCAAAAAAAGTTCTGAATTCTTTCTACAGTGTTCTAAGCTTCTTAACCTCTTTTCAGCCTGCTGAAACATGCCTCCATAATGTAGTATTTCTCAGTTATTAAGATAAGCAAGGGCTTCCCAGTAATAAAGAATCTGCCTTTTAATGCAGGAGATGTGGGTTCAATTCCTGGGTCGGGAAGATCCCCTGAAGGAGGAAATGGCAACCCACCCCAGTATTCTTGCCTGGAGAACTCCATGGACAGAGGAGCCTGGTGGGCTGTAGCCACACAAGAGTTGGACACTACTTAGCAACTAAACAACAAGATAAGCAAAACCCATCATTCTTAATAAATAGTGAATGATTCAGAGTTCAATTCTTAACATGTTATAGTAGAAACCAGTCTCACTGGATGTTGACATATGGTACCTTACCTGCCGTAGAGAGAAAAACTTCACTGGTCTTTGACTTAACGACATTCTTTCAAACATCATGTGCTGGATTTAGAATATAATCACTTAAAGAGTGATGTGTTCAAAAAAGAAAACACACCATGACTAAATTAAGAGAGGATGGAATTGATCCTCTGGTAAGCATAGGGTACCAGCCTGTGTGCTGTCAAACCTCTGCACTTCACCCTCGTCAATTCTGTTTTTAGGGACACTCCTGGGGCTGCATTTCCCAGAATCCTCTTTCCAATATGGAGTCTGGGTCAGATTCTGCCACTGACACCCGTGCACAAGATCCAAAAGTTCTAAGAGAAGGGGAAACATTGTTTTCCAGACAGTATACAGCACACGTGAAGTCTGTGGAAGTTTCTGGGCAGACTCCTGGGTGTACCTTGCCTCTGGGCCATGAATAGCTTTCCGCCTTCCAGGAGAGGAGTAGTGGGCTCCCAGAAGCCTTTGACTTGGCCCTCTTTCTCCCTGGTGTACCTAGAAAAAGACTTTTCTTTTTCTCTGAACCCTAACAGACACTTTGGAAAGGTTTTTGTTTTGCACTTTCTATCTGTCCCAGCAGACACCATTTCCCTTTTCAGATAATTTGAAACTTGGCGTTTGAATCACAAAATAGCCACATGTCTGTATTGTTTCCTTCTTACTGCTGTACACCATTTTTATTTTTTAGTAAAGAACTTTGACATTCCTTTCCCATTTGAACCTTAATTGAACCCCCTATGGAGTAGCTGTGGCAAGTATGACTGACTTCATTTAGCAAATGGGAAAACCAAGAGAAGGTTAAAATGAACAAAATCTAGAATCTCGCCCCTTCCCCCTTAAGTTGGGTTCCTGTAATCTTTGCATGAACCCACATTTAGTTAACACCATTTTCTAAAATAACAAGAGCACATTAACAGCATTAGAGCAAGAAAATAACTAAGTGTCTAGTCCATTAAGCAATGGAAAATACCATTATATTATCATTAATCTGTAAAATTATGTGCATATTTCCAGTGAGCTTGAAAGGTGCAGGCGGAAGGCAATGTTCCATTAAGGTATGCAGTGAGACTCAGAGAATTCAAAAAGTATAAAATGATGTTTCTCAGAGCAATGTTAACATGCCCCGTAGCATGGATTATAACATACAAGTAAATTTCAAGTCAGCACTATACTTCACAAGAAAATCCATGCGTTATTAGCTGTTGCAAATCAAAGTATTACAGGCGTTTGATAGTAAAGGTCACCCTTTCCTCGCCAACACCTCCCAGGAAATGTTAAACTACTATCTACGTGAGAATTTTCTGAAACGGACACAAGTTTGTAAAGATCTGAAGCGTGGCAATTAATGTGAGAATATTTTCCCCCTGCCTCATGAGTTGGTTTTGACATCTGGTGTTTTCAAGGTAATGCTGATCTGTGTTTGTATAACTGAAGTGGTGTGGTGGAATTCCCCACACCATTCGTCAATGGGGATGAGATCATAATGATCAGGTATCATTTATCATAAGTAATTATTAAGGGGGTTGTAATTATTTAGACACTGGATTCTGTCCCAGATTAACAGAGCCTGTTAATTAACTAGAAATGTTTGCTCTTTTGCACCTGCAAAAATTCACTGTATTTTCCTTTGGGCTTTTATCTTGCCCCAGTGCAGCTACACGTTGTAAATGCCAGCCTGGACCAGAGCCAAATACAGGGGGAGGATCTGTCCTTCATCCTTCAGAGGGATGTTGAAACAGGAATGTTCTGAGCAAAGAGAACCTTGAGGGTCACAAGAGGGGAAAAAACCTACTTGCTTGGCTAATATGCAAACCGTTGTTTGGAAAAAGACAACACCTAAGCTTATGAATGTGTATCAACACTGTAAAGGGCTTGAACATACTGCATTATTTGCATAGACTTGAACTGAAAAGTTTCTTTTTTGTAAAATAAGTGTTTTTAGCATCTTTATCTCAAAACTAAATACTGTTACAATACTCATCATCTGCAAGTTAGGCAGTTTTCAGTTTTAGGGTTGTTGTTTTTTTTTTTAAAGCAAAGATTCAACTATCACTTATTAAGTACACCACAGTAAGCCTTAAAGTGTTATTGTTTTCCTTTATGGTTTATTACAGGATATATTTTTTTTAAAAAATTTCTCTTGGAGCAGCTGATTTGACAATGTTGGGTTAGTTTCAGGTGTACAACAAAGTGAATCAGTTATACATATACACATATCTTGGGAAGATCCCCTAGAGGAGGGCACGCCAACCCACTCCAGTGTTCTTGCCTGGGGAATCCCATGGACCCAGGAGACTGGCGGGCTCTGGTCTATAGCATTGCACAGAGTCGGACATGACTGAAGCAACTTAGCACATACATGTGTCCACTCTTTTTTAGACTCTTTTCCCATATAGGTCATTACAGAGTGTTGAGTTGAGTTCCCTGTGCTATACCATACGTCTTTATTAGTTATGTTTTATATATAGTATAATAATGTGTATGTGTCAATCCCAATTGCCCAATTTAACCCTCCCCTCTTTTGTCCCTGATAACCATAAATTTGTTTTCTACATATGTGACTCTATTTCTGTTTTGTAAATAAGTTCATTTGTATCATCTTTTTAGATTCCACCTATAAGTGATATCATATATTGGTCTTTCTCTGTCTGATTTCACTTAGTATGATAATCTCTAGGTCCATCCATGTTGCTGCAAATGGCATTATTTCATTCTTCTTTTTATGACTAATTATTACAGGATATTAAATACAGTTCCCAATGCTATATAATAGGACCTTGTTGTTTATCTATTCTATACATAATAGTTTGCATCTGCTAGTCCCAAACTCACATCTCACATCTCACTCACACTCACATCTAGAATTTAAAGAGAGCTAATATTTTGGCCTTGTGGACCACAGAATTGTGTCTTACCTAATCAACTCGGCTGTGTGGCTCAAAGGTAGCCATAGACAATATGGAAAAGAATGGGCCTGGCTGTGTTCCCATAAATAGTTTATTTATAGGAACACACACTGGGCCAGGTTTGGCTGTAGTCAGCTGACCCATGCTTTAAGGCATGAAAGGGCAGTATTAGCATACTAGCTTTCCCAGGGACTGGGGCTCAAGTCTTGCTGTAAATAAAAAATGGATGGAGTTAAAACGAATTATTTTTCTTATTGGCCGAATGGTAGATTAAATGATTGCTTGGTACATATTTACTCTCTCATCTCAACTCCATGGGAGGAATATACTTCCCTGTACCACTGGCCTTGAGTCTGGCTGTGTGACTGGCTTTGGCCAATGAGAAGTTAGTAAGACATGATACAAGCAGAGGTTTGAAATGTGCTTGCATAGTTGGGTTTCTACTCTCAGATTCCTCAAGAAGGACATGACCTGAGTAGGCCATGTGTCCAAACAGGATGAAGAAACCCATGGAACAGACCTAGATCCAACCTGCAGCTTAAAGCAAGGCCCAGTTGAGATTAGCCTTGATCAGCTAACCCAGAGATGTGAGTGTCAGTGAACAGTAGTAAATGATTGTTGGTTGAAGCTACTGAGTTTTGGGGTGTTTATTATGCAGCATTACTGTAGCAACAGCTGACTGATAAAGCTTTTGTGCATATTATTCTTCATGATGGACCTTGGCCTGGGTTGATGCTCTGACAAAGTATAGAATGAGATATGCTTTTTTTTATAATTGTAGGACAATATCCATCAACAGCTGAATGGATAAAGAAGATGTGGTATATACACCCAATGGAATACTACTCAGCCATAAAAAAGAATGAAATAATGCCACTTGCAGCAACATGGATGGACCCAGAGATGATCATACTCAGTGGAGTAAGTCAGACAAATATCATATGATTATCACTTATGTGTGGAATCTAAGATATGACACAAATGGGCTTATTTACAAAACAAACAGACTCATAGACACGAAAAACAAACTTGTGATAACCAAAGCAGGGAGAGAGGATGGCTAAATTAGGAGTTTGGGATTGGCAGATACAAACTACTATGTATAAAAGGTAGGGAATAAGGTCATGCTGTGCAGCACAGGGGGCTATGTTCAATATCTTGTGATCATCTATGGTGGAGGAAAATGTGAAAGAGAATACATTTCAATCAAAGTACCTACCATGTGCTTCCACTTATGACTACTTCCCAGTAATGGCGGCCACTATCAATGAACACGTTTCCAGCTACGCCATAGCTGCCTTGGCTGGTGAAGCGTTCGGGTGTGTGGCTCTTTTTGGATGATGACTCATCACGTTCTACTGTCAAGTTATCATGGGACACCTTTAGCTTTCGATGTGCAGATTTGGGGTCCAGTTTAAATGGTTGGCCTAGAAACAGGGTTACAAGACACACAAGAGGTAGATGAAAATAACTGTGGATTTTAACTTAAGCAAGAACATATTTTCAGAATAAGCTTTAAAAAGTACAGTAAAATAGTGAAGACAAATGTGTCCCTGCCTCCGAGAGCTCGCAGTCAGTCAGCTCTGAGCTGTGGATGCAAGGTTGCTTCCCTCACTGTTCAACAATAGCTCAAGCAGAGCCTGTGGTATAAGCTTTGCCAGGGATCCCAGCTACACACCAGCAGCACAGTTAATGTGCTGGCTGACGTCATCCTGGAAGGGAGGAGAAAACGAAGACTTCATTTTCAACCATTCCCCTGTTCAGTCGGCTTCAGATGAGTTCGTGCTCAATAGACCTCAGAAACCAAACACATCAGGACTGCAGGTTTTAATGTACAGAGCATTCTAATGGCTTATATTATTTTGAGATTGTTCCAAATTAGAGTAGTACTCTCATGAGCTTAAAATGACGATCAAATGAGCTATTTTTCAGCCCATAAGATCAGGAGGAAAATGTGGCAGGTTACTACCTACCTGGGTTTTTGAGTCCCAAGTTCGTTTATAGATGTAAAAGTTCCTTTATAGACACAATAAGGTCCTCTCTATTTCATTTATTCGTCTTTGTGTTTTGAACACTGAACCATTGTAAAATTCTGGCCGAATCACACCTGAATATCCATCCTCTCATTAACTGTTACTGCTTTGAAAATTCAACACTGGTGTGGGGGCCATCCTGTCACTCAATACCACGTTGGGTACCAGACACTTAAAGGCAGGAAACGGATTACAATGTGATGCAAATACCATGATGTTCAAACTCCACTGCTGTGTTGTAAGGCTGTTTCCACACAGTGCTCAGACAATCACCAGGAACATTCTGGTAAGTGTGACTATGGCAATACAGGATGCTGGCTGAGAAACTGAGGCAGAGAGCCTGGAGCAGTTGTGTGTGTTACATCATATGCAGGTGGGCCAACACGTGTCACTCCCTGGATAAAAACATGACAATGGCACTTCTAAAATTCTTTCTTGTAGATCAGGGACCAGCATACTTTTTCTGTCAGAGGCCAGATATTTTCTATTTTCAGCTATGCTGGCCATGTCGTTTCTTCTGGGGCTATTTAACCTTGCTGTCGAAAGATGGCAGCAACCAGAGACACAGGTGAACAGACGGGCAGTGCTGTGTGCCAATAAAACTTTATTTACAAAAACAGGTAGCTGAATCTGGCCCATGGGCAGTAGTTTGCTGACCCATTTTTAGATTTCTGTTCATATCAAAGAAAACCTTAAAGGGGAGCTGAGAAAATCCTCACGTGCTGAGCAGGCAGGGGTATTCTCAAAGACTGTAAGACCTACTGAAGTCCACGTGTAGTTTAAATTTTGGCCTGGCTTGTAAAAAAAAAAATGTCCTCAGGAATGATCACACCAGCTAAGACAAAAAGAGTCTGAAGATAGATTAGCTTAAAAGGTGTGATAAACCATAATGGAAAAGAATATGAGAAATGAATGTATCTACATGTACAACTGAATCACTTTCCAGCAGAAATTAATGCAACATTGTAAATCTGTACTTCCATAAAATTTTAAAAAAAGAAAAAGGTGATGATAGAATGTGCCTTAAAAATAATTGGACCATAATGGGTGGTTAGGAAGGAATTCCATCAAGGTGCAGCCATCACTGAAGATGAAGGCTGTGTTATGCTTAACCTTCTCCCAGTGAGGAAGATCAGAATGTCACAGCCGTTGAAAAGACTAGCCTTATAATGGTGAGATCCATCGTGTTTTCCTCAGCTCCCACCCCAACCCACACATAGGCAGAGCAGGGTCTTGCATCTGGTGTTAGGTCCAACCCCCTGCCTCCACAGGGAACAAATTCCACTTGTGCCATGGATATGTTTCTCAAGGAAACTATGACCTACTCTGTCTAGGTTCAAGGCTTTTGCTTTAATGAGGATAGATTAGTTCACAGAAGAAATTAATCATTTACTTGGCTAAAGAATTCAATGCATTGTAAGATCTGTACACCTAAGAGTTCGGCAAACTACAGCCCGCAGGCCATATTGAGCCCACTGCTTATGTCTTTCAATAAAGTTTTAATGAAGCATGGCCAGGCCATGCTTTTCTACCAGAGTTGAACACCTGTGACCAAGATCATCTGACCTGCACAGCCCAGAATAGTTACTATTTGGCACATTACAGAAAAAGTTTACTAACCTCTTGTACATAATTTAATAACATCTGATCAATGATTGCATGTCTAGAAGTACAAGATTACCTGTCCATATGAAATGAATACATTATCTTTAGTAAAAACCAATAACGCACAAAGAAGCCTCAAAGATCCATTCTACAGAATAAACCTGAGTGTATGTATTGGGTTGGCCAAAAAGTTCATTCAGGTTTCCCATATGCTATTACAAGTTTTTTCCAGTATGTATTCATTTTTTTCCCTTATTCTCCAAAGACATTTCCTTCCCTACCAGCAGAACCCTTGAGAAATTAGCTTATGTGTAAGAGTATGTGTCTTAAGGACAGATACGTGGAGTAAAATTAAGTTACTTGACTACTGAAATCACAGAAAAGTAGTTCCTATAGATTGGCTGGCAACCCTAAAGCATGATGTGATATTGACATACTCCAATCGACTTTCTCCTGGGAGGTCTTATGCAAACAAATACCATATTATATAGCATAATATTTCTAGACCAAAAAGATGTGGAGAAAGGAGGATAAAATAAAACACATGTGGGCAGAGAGAGAGAGAGAGAGCGGGAGATGACAGTGTTACAAGATGCATGCACGCATAGCCTGGTTCACTGTTCGTTGCTGGGACCATCCTGGACACAGTGGGAGTTTCCCATCACCCCTGGCATCTAACCACTTGACACCAGTAACACCCAGCTGTGACAACCAGAAATGACTCCAGATGTGGCTCAGTGTCCCTCTGGGGACCACAATCACTTCTGATTTAGAATCACAGACCTAGAAGCTACCTGAAGAAAGACTTAGTAATTTGAGATTCTGCTATTGGGGTGGGAAGATCCCCTGCAGGAAGACATGGCAAGCCACTCCAGTATTCTTGCCTGGGAAATCCAATGGACAGAGGAGCCTGGCGGGCTACAGTTCATGGGGTCACAAAGAGTCGGACACGACTGAGTGTGCACACACACACACACACACACACACACACGGAAAAGAAGACCGTTGGCAATTTACAAAGAGTTTTAGCTCTGTGCCAGGCTTGGAATACAGGATTGGATGGAAAAACCCTGACTCCATGCTGGCTCTTTGCTTGCTGTCTCAGGTTGTAAGCAATGCCTGGGACAGAGAAAAGGGAAATGAAGAGGGCCAGGGGCAGCTGGAAGGAGAGCAGGTTAGAGATGACAGCTCTGCTGAGTTCATGGTACGTACTATTTGTCTTCAACTTCCCAGGCTCACTGCTGCGGCTGCCTGCCTGGTTGATGGCCTTGACAATGAAGATGTACTTGGTGCCACTCTGCAGCCCGTGGACCGTGTAGTGGTTCTGCTTGATGTTGGGCACGATCATCCAGCTATCAGCCGAGTTGCACAGACCTGCAAAGCCAAGCAGAGGTGGTGAGTTCTTTGGAGCAAGCATGGGGCAAATCTGCATATTAAGGTTGTGGAATTTTCAGTTATTGGGACCAGCAATGAAAAGCTTTGTGACTTCTTCAGGTGCCCACCAATCAACTTGAGTGCTCAGTGTCTGCCTACAATAAGGACAGCGACCTATATTTATTACTATATATTCTCACCATGTGCTCTAAGTGGAAAGACCAACTAAGATGACTGTTTTGCAAATTCTGTTCCACGTGGATGGGAGCAGCAGTATCTTAAGCACTGTGCCTGGTCATGTGTTACTAGGTGCTGTGGGATGGAAAGAAAGCAAGTGACCACACATCCCTCCCCCCTCTCGCATCATGATGACCATTCAATCTTGGATCTCATCAATTTTGAGACTCACAGAGGCTAAGAACAGACCCAGATCATGTATGAGACATTGACCTCACTAATGGAGATGTAGGAGGTTCCATTTTTTCGCTTCTCATTCTCCACCCCGCCCAGGATCCATACCTAAGTGAATTTGTGGCTACTTCTTCTAAAGAGATGGGATATGTTGTCTTTTACCTCATGGCTTTGGATTTGGCTATGTGACCTGCTCTGGCCAAGAGAACAAGGCTGCAGTGACAACACACCAGTGACAAGAGGAGACATCACAAGCCCTTGAGAGTCTGTGGCCCTCTTGGGCCTCTGTCATGGGGAGAACATTCTGGATAGTCTGCTCATCCCAATGGGAGCAGAGACACAGGGACCAGCTCAACAGCCCAGCCAGTTCAGGCCTGAGACCAGCAGAGACTGGCCAACACCAGCCCAACTTTGGACAGGAGAGCTAAGAAAATGATTATAGGGCTTGTCTGTGGCCCAGTACTGGTCTGGTTGTAATTGATTCAGGACGTGTGTTCCTACGAGAACCCTGGAGCCGTGGCACCCAAAGGCAACTCAGGGCCCAGTAGAGCTCTGACAAAAGCATTACCAGGGACTGCGACCAGCTGTATCCTCAGTATGGCTGGTTCCAGAGCACAGCAGGGCCAGTGCTCTGGCTGCACGCTGCAGGATGTGGTTTGAGGAGCAGTTTGCGGATTTATGATGCCGGGAAGAACATGAGGAAAAAGGAAGGCGTTTTGTTGTGCAGCTGTGGCTGATGCTGAAAACATCTCTTTGGTATTGGGCCCGACTCTCGTCTCTTTCCTCTCCGCCCATCAATCTCCAGTCTAATCGAACCTTTGCCCAGCCCCCTGGTGACTGGGCTGTCATGGCTGTTTCCTGACTGGTGAATTTCCTTCGCTAATTCTCAGTAGAAGGCCGAGCCCTTCCACTTCCTGAGGGGCTTCTCAACTTGCCGCCCCTCCTTCCCTTTCAGGGGATTTGCAAGTCAAAGTGTTAGTTCTTTTGATCTTGAGGCAACTTACACCTTAACCATGCTTCATCTTACCTCTTTGAGTTTCTAATGAAATGTACAAGGAAATCACAAATGCATATCCATACCAACCCACAAGTATCTGCATAGCAGTTCAAGATGTTCACGCCCCAACAGCTGTCTCTGAACCCTACTAAATACTACCTCCAAGTTTTCAGTTCAGCATTGTTCATGAATCTCACAGAAGAACTTAAAAATGTTAATTATGAAAATTCACCCCCTAAAACATGTATCTGGGGTACACAGTATTTTCAGCCACACTTCAGTGAGTCTTTAACTAAATAAACATACATGTTCACATATATGAGAAATCTTATGAATTTTCTCTCACTCTTTTCATTTCCAGATCTCACAGAGTTGCCATAAAGCAAGGAAGTAATGTGAGGCTCAGAGAAGAGGCTGAGGGTGGTGTGTCGGTGTTTAGAGATGTACTAGAGTAACTAAGGCCTGATTCACCCCTCACCCCCAGCATCCCCCTCATTCTAATACCAGTTCTCACCTGTATAAGGCCCAGGTACACATCCACACATAGTTTAGTAACATGGGACTCTCCCACTTACATCTCTCTTTTGATCCTTTCTCATTTTCCCTTTTCCCTGAACACAGAGGTAACAAACTCAACACTTCAGGCTAGTGTCACGACCAAACAGCAGATGTTGATCCAACCAAAGAAGGGTCATTTTGAATTCTGAGCTCTGGGCCCTAAGAAGCCTGTAACTCACCTTTGGATTCTGAGCTCTGGGCCCTAAAAAGCCAATAACTCACTTTAGATATTTAATAATACTATTACAATAGCAATAAAACAACAGACAGAAAACAAAGTTATCAAAGGGGAATGGTGAGGAACAAATTAGGAAGTTGGGATTAACTCAGACATACACATACACTACTATATATAAAATAGGTAATCAACAAGGACCTACTATAGAGCACAGGGAACTCTACTCAATAGTTTGCAATAATGTGTAAGGGAAAAGAATCTGAAAAAAATATGTATAGCTGAATCACTGTGCTGTTCACCTGAAACTAACACAAACTGTACATCAACTGTACTTCAATAAAAATTAAAAAATGAAAGAAGGAGCTTTTCTGTTCTAGGATAACCCACTCATATTCCTAGACCTTTGTCAATAGCAGTCTGGCATGCATGCGAACAATAACAGCATTCACTAGAATCAAATGAGAATCCTATCAATGTCAGTGCATTTACACTGTTCCTGTTTAATTGCATATGTCACAGCAAAATGACTATTGCGGTCAAAGAAAGCAAATGTAAAAATGTTTCAATAAACTTTACATCACTGTATAACCCCGATGCGGGGTTTCATGTGGTGGGGGAATGCTTTCAGCAACATTGTAAAGCAGATGTCTGAAATTGGGGCAAACTGCAACTTGGCTTACGGTCCGAAGTCTTAACCCAAAACAAAAAGATTGAATGCTTCAGAAACCCTTTCCAAACTAAAAAGGGACCCTGACCATCCTGATTATTTTGAAGAGGTCACTAATTTTTTCTGTGAATATTAAAAGAACAAAATGTTTATGGAGTAGTAAAATGTGATTGGATAACTTTACCCTGGGACAGTCTGCTTTCATGAATGCTAACTCTTAAAATTTAGGCTCACCTCCATTGCCAAGGTCATAATTGAGAAGTTGATTATAAATGCCAAGAAAGCAACGTCGACCATTCTCTGGTGGGGCCTGGAGTAAGTGGGATGCCTCAAAGTGCACCATTATTGCATTGCTAGTGTTGGTCAACTGCCAGCACCACTTAACTTCTTGCATATGGCGCCAAGCACCAGACTTCTCTGCCTCGATACCCCACTGTGTCGGGACTGATGACCAGGTTTTATTCATCACTTTATGAAACACCCGTGTAACTATCCCAACTAAAACGTGTACTTCTTTCTAAAGTCATTTTCAATCATCTTTGATGGGATGCCAACACTCACCTTCTCCAGTTCAGCCTGAAGTAGTAAAACAACAGTGGAACTTGGAAGATAATTAGTTCATATGGCAACAGTTGAGTTAGGTGATTTTGTACTTTTTTTTCTCTGATTCACAATGGGTCAGAAGCATCTCCGTACATGATGGTGCTCATTACAAGATCCTAGTTATGTTTGGGATTTCAGAGCCTTGTAGAGCAATTGTCTGTCATCTTACAGTAAAACATGTATAAAACATTATACAACAATGGACACCCTTTAGAGAGACTGCATACTAGCTTCTAACACCCTTTGTCTCTTCGACCAGATTGGAAAGAAGTGAATGTTCTCTTCCTTCTTCTGAATACAAATGGTATATTTCTAAAAACCTTCATGAATATTTTCAAAATGACTAAAATAAATTAAATGCAGATAACTACTTTGCCATGAGAGTCTGAAGACATGGATCCTTCGACTTTTGCCAATAATAAAAATAGGCTGCTGGGAAAAGGTTCCAATTGAAGATTTTCAATGATGCATTAAAAATCGTCTTGGAAAAAACATGGAAACATTGTAAAATTAAATACATATCTATGTCTCAACAAGCAATTCGTTAATATCTATAGTCATAAGCCTGTTCATAAAAATGAAAAATAAAAAAATAACATTGTCATTAATTTTGCATTTGAGTGTATGAATTTAATTAGGGATAGTCTTTTTATAAGATTAAAAAGCTCCACAGATAGTATCTAATTCTCCTTCACTAAAGTCAGTTGAGGGCAATTAACTAGAATTTATTATGACAAATGAAGGAACCATGATTTAGGACAGTAAAAGTCTGCCTCATGGCACATGGAGCTACAGCCAGCTTTGGAGCATTCTTTCTCCTAATTTTCCATAGAGTTTTATACTCTTAGATCTTATCATTCAGTAGAACATCTGCAAAGGATAGTCTTTTCAACTGGCAGGACAGACGAACAAACAACATTCAATGAAGGACTTTCATGTGAAGACTGTGTTAAATGCTATTGTGTAGGTCAGGGGTCCCCAACCCTTGGGCCACGGACTGGTACTGGTCCATGGCCTGTTAGAAACTGGGCCGCACAGCAGGAGGTGAGCGGGTTGGCTTCCACAAAAACGGTCCGTGGTGCCAAAAAGGTTGGGGACTGCTGATGTAGATGATCCTGGCAAATTGCATGACTGACTTTTATCATGTGACAAAAAATATAATGACAGTGAGTCTAGTCTATATTTTTGTAGGAACAGTAACCTTGAATAGCTATGTGCTAACACTGGCAAACACAGGGATAAGACCTTTACTTTCAGTATCTCAAAGATGTGAAGCTAAAACATTACCTCTTCTTACAGATGAAGAAAATAGATTCAGAAGATGTTCACTACTTTGTCCCAAATTATAGTGCTAGTGAGGTGAGGACCAAAGCTGGGATTCAAATCCAGGTTTCCTTCAATCATAACAACTATGCATAACAGCTAAGAAAAGAATAATCTATGGCCTAAAAACACATGAAACTATGCTCAACATCACTCGTTATTAGAGAAATACAAATCAAAACTACAATGAGGTATCACCTCACACTGGTCAGAATGGCCCTCATCAGAAAGTCTACAGATAACAAATGCTGCAGAGGATGTGGAGAAAAGGGAACCCTCCTACAATGTTAGTGGGAATGAAAATTGGTAGAACTACTGTGAAGAACTTTATGAAGGTTCCTTAAGAAACTAAATATAGATCCAGCAATCCCCACTCCTGGGCACATATCTGGAGAAAACCATAATTTGAAAAGATACATGCATCTCAGTGTTCACTGTGGCACTATTTACAACAGCGAAGACATGGAGGCAACCTAAATGTCCATCGACAGATAAATGCACAGTGAAGATGTGGTACAGATATACGGTGGAATATTACTCAGCCATTAAAAATGAAATAATGCCATTTGCAGCAACATGGATGGACCTAGAGATGATCATACTAAGTGAAATACGTCAGACAAATATAAGTATCATATGGTATCACTTATTTATGGAATCTTAAAAAAAGCATAAATGAACTTATGTATAAAACAGAAAAACATGTTGAAAACATTTGTGGTTACCCATGGGGGGAGGTCAGGGGGGGAATAAATTAGGAGTTTGGGATTAGCATATTTCCACTACTATATATATAATAGATAATCAACAAAGACCTACTGTGTAACACAGGGAACTATACTCATTATTCTCTAATAACCTATATGGGACAACAAACTGTTAAAGGATAGATATGGGTACATGTATAACTGAATCACTTTCCTGTACACCTGAAATTGACACAACATTGTAAATCAACTATAATACAAACATTAAAATAAAAAATAAAGTGATATAGACCCAAGGTTCATAACAACAACAAAAAAGTGATGAAATAACACTCAAAAAGAAAATAATACTAAATGTATGATATAATGACTAAACCATATAATTCCACCAGAACATGCTGTTAACCCCATAAACTCCCATACACTTTTCTCCAATGGTGCTACTCCCCTCCCATCACAGAGCTAACCATCATCCTAACTTTTATAGTTTTTAGACCATGTATACATCTCTAAACAAAAGTTTATTTTTAACTTATACATGTATAGATACTCATAGTGCATTGATTCTTTTGTCTCCTGATTTCTTTAACAATATGTTTGTAAGATTCATCCATATGGTTTGCTAGAGATCAATAATTTTAAACGCTATTTGGCCTATTATTTTTACTAGTATAGTACAAGTGAGTGCTACCATCTTCTTTGTCAGGAAAGACAAGCCAATAAATACTCTGTATTATCTCCTTCCTTGTCTTCCCTTGATATTTAAATTCAGGAATGCAATTGATCTGAAAACAGTCACCCAATAGAGAAATCAATAGGGCATGCGATACTCACTCACAACATTGGCTTGTCCGGTGAAAATGGTGTACTGGAGCTCATAGGAAACCACACTGAATTCGTCATCGGAGGTCCAGTGAACGGTTATGGTGTCATAGGAAGCCGTGCAGAGCTCTTCTCTAATTGTGGGAGGGTTGGGAGCTGTGGGGAACAAGAAGGTCATCAGCAGAGAAGCAGACACATCTGGGATCCCTTTCAGAGGAGTTGTCTTGATAGTCAAAGCAGGCCTTTTAAAATCTATCCATCAGAACTATTATCCTAGAGACAGTGATCCCAATCCAAAGAACATTTCGTTGGTTGGTTATCACTGTGATTTTTCCCAGGTGATGTGACTTCAGCCAGCCAATATCTTCTCTCTGTGCATCATGAAAGCATGTCTATAAGGGTAAGCAAACAAGACTCTTTTATTCATGGAAGAAAACATTTTAAACAAAAAGTAACCGAAATGAACTTCTGTCATTTCGCCTCCATTGTGGGGATGCAAACTTTTTCAGTAAAGAGCTAGGTGGTCAATATTTTAGGCTTTGTGGGTCATATGGTCTCTGCTGTTGCTGTTCAGTTGCTAAGTCATGTCCGACTCTTTGCAACCCCATGGACTGCAGCATGCCAGGCCTCCCTGTCCCTCACTGTCTCCCGGAGTTTGCCCAAGTTCATGTCTGTTGAGTCGGTGATGCTATCCATGCATTTCATCTTCTGCTGCCCTGGTCTCTGCTGCAACTACTCAATTCTGCCTTTGTACAGAAAGCAGCCAGAGACCATTTGTCCACTGATAGACATGTCCAGGTTCTAGTAGAACTTTATTAACAAAAACAGGTGAAGACCAGATTTGGCATGGGAGCCAAACTTAGCCAACTTCTGAGCTCCAACATGCCACAGATTTTTATACGCAGCCACTCATCTGGAAAAATGCTGATGTTTGTTAACCCTTAACAAATCAGCCAAATAATTCTTCAAAAATTTCTTTTTTTAGATGTGTTGATGCCTTATGAAAATTTGTTAGTGGGGTTCTATTTTCCTCTCATTTTTCAGTTTATAGGTGATATTTCAAATTAAGAACATGACTACCAGTCAGTCATATCTAAGAAGTACATTCTCTTTCCCCAAGAAAAACAGGATTCCTTGGTGTTTGATTAAGTTTATCATTGGGCAAGGCTGCTGTTTTATGTCTTGAACACATTCTGCAGCAGAGAAGTCTAAATCCTACCCAAATGATGATTTTTCAGTTGATTTCTACTGGATTGATTTCAATAACTGGTTTTATGAGATGAGTTTGTGAGCAAGAAAAAGCCTAGGCATTGAGTGCTTTGCATGGGCAATAATATTTTAGAGCAGGGGCTGGCAAACTATGGCTATGGGCCAAATCTGGCCCACTGCCTGTTTTTGTAAATAAAGTTTTATTGGAACACGGCCAAGCTCATTCCTTTATGTATTGTCTCTGGCTGCCTTTGTTCACTAGCAGAGTTGAATAGTTGTGACCATATGTCCTGCAGAGCCTAAAATATTTACTATCTGGCCCTTTACAGTCAAAGTTTGCCAAGCCCCGGTTTAAAGAATCGATCCAGGCCTGCGTTTCCATTCTTCTGTACACCAGAACCTAACTTCAAAGGGAGAAATAATCTGCATCCGACAGATGAGGAGCCATGTTTGCTTACACTGTTTAGAGAATTCTTTACTGCTTGAAACTTTGGTTAGGATGAATGACTCCTAAAGAAACCTGAGGAGGAAGGAAAGTTTATGAAAATGGCAAAATTTAAAATTTTGATTGTTTTAGTAGTCTTCACTTTGCCACCTGAAGATACATCCAGGACAAGTATTATACGAAGCCAACTGACTTTTATGTCTGCAGCATAAAGTCAGTTAACCCAGCTTAGTCTATTGGTTATTGAATTCCACGAACACTGTGGAGCGCTTACATGCAGCAGGCACTGCATTAAGGTATGCAGTAAGAAATACTACACAGCCATTAAAAAGAATGAAATAATGCCACGTGCCATGGATTTAAGAGATTATCATACTAAGTGCCGTACGTCAGATAGGAAAAAAAAATACCATGATATCATTTATATGTGGAATCTAAAATATGACATAAATGAAACAATCTATGAAACAAACAGGTTCACAGAGATAGAGAACAGACTTGTGGTTGCCAAGGGGTGGGAGAGAGATGGAGTAGGAGTTTGGGATTAGCAGATGTAAACTATTACTTTTAGAGTGGATAAACAACAAGGTCCTACTGTAGAGCACAGGGAAACATACTCAATATCCTGTGATAAACCATAATGGAAAAGAATTTTAAAAAGAGTGGATATATGTATATGTATAACTGGATCACTTTGCAGTACACCTGAAACTAATGCAACATTGTGAATCAATTATACTTCAACAAAATACAATTTTTAAAAAAAGATAACTTGAAAAAAAAAGTTGTTCCCTAAGATCAGAGGACTCCACAGAGCCCTTTTAAAAGCATTCTTTCTGGAATATGACTTGATATATCTGTCTCCCAAAGTATCCACGTGCAAGATGTAGTGCCATGTCCTGTGACTTGGATGAAGAGATGACCTTCCACTGGGAGGGGCCCAGCTGCATCATAAAACATGCTTGTTACTGTCTGTGTGGTCCCTGTTAGTGTGGGATCACCCTGCATAGATCCGTGGAGAAATATTTATTCTCCCATCATTTAAATAGTTCCTGGAATTATTTCTCTGTCAACTACTGTAGAAAGATTTGGTTCTTTTTGCACTGCTACATATGATTAAATATAAAGAAAAGTGTTGGAAATAGGCAGGTAGCTGGGAGACACATGGCTGTAGCTGTAATCAGAGAGGAAATGTCACCTCTCTGGCTTATTCACTTGACATACCATTTAGAGGCATGTCGGGAGCAAAAAAAAAAATCTTGTTTTCATAGTCAGGCAGGCTAACCCTGTTTTGTGATTATAAAGCCAATGGCTTTGTCCTAAAAAGTCAATATCCAATTTACTGTGTCACACCTCTGCTATCCTGTTTTCTGTGATAGGAATCCTCTCTGAGGGGTTCAGTCACTGCTCACTGGATTTTTCTCTTGTTGCAAACACACCCATTCCCACATGATACAAGAATAAAGGAGAGTTTTATTTAATAGGATGCTATCATATAAAGCATTTCAGTGCCAGAAAGGCTGACCTGAATGGTCCAATATAGTAGTCATGAGCTCCATGTGGCTCTTGACATTGCAGTTAAATTTTAATTAAAGCAAACTACAAGTGAAAACTCAGTTCAGTTCAGTCGCTCAGTCGTGTCTGACTCTTTGCAACCCCATGAACCACAGCATGCCAGGCCTCCCTGTCCATCACCAACTCCCAAAGTTTACCCAAACTCATGTCCAGTAAAAACTCAGCACATGTCAAATTTTCAATAACCCTATGTGGCTAGTAGGTACTTGACTGGACAGTGTGGATGGAGACTGTTCTTACCATCTTAGAAAGTTCTATGGAATAGTGTTAGTTTAGATAAATCTCAGAGCTATATCCATGAATAGCTGAAATCAAGTTTGATTCCTTACTGGACATGCTTTATGAGTCAATTTCTTCCCTTCTTCCTAGGAATTATGTGGTTTGTAAGAATTCCCTACAATAAGAAGATGTTTCTGGAGTGACTTGCCTCCCTTGCAAATGCACAAAAGCTAAAAATAACACCTTGGGTCCAGGTAAGGAAAAAACTGGTCTTCTGGGTACAGCACCCTTGAATATACAAGTCTGCTTTCTAACCACAGACTAGAAAAATACACATTACCCAGTGCTCCCTCTCTTCTGCTTCCCTTTTCCCAGCTGGGTGTGTGCGCACACACGCTCTCTCTCTCTCGCTCACAGACACACAGGATGAGAGTGGAGACGCTGATGTTGTGCTCAGTTAAGGATGTGGTCTCTTGAAGGTGGTAGATCCTAAGTTCAGTGCACACCTGGCGTCGCTGTGTACACAGAGCTTCTCTGAAGTCGCAGGCATCCGCAGCCTTGGACAACACAGATAAAGTTGTCTACTCAGTCCACATTCTATCATGTCTGTTCTTGCCTTAGTTGTTGTGTAATTGCTCAGTCGTGTCCAACTCTTTTGTGACCCCATGGCCTATAGCCCACCAGGCTCCTCTGTCCATGGGATTCTCCAGGCAAAAATACTGGAGCGGGTTGCCATTTCCTTCTTCAGGGGACCATCCCAACCCAGGGATCGTACCCGAGTCTCCTGCATTGGCAGGTGGTATCTTTACACTGAGCTACCTCAGAAGCCCAGAGGTTGACAGCAAAGAAAAATTTGGGAGCATGGTTAGGAATAGGAGTAGCATGAGGTCTTCTTGTATTATGGCTGATTTTGTTTTTTAAGCTTGACCCCAAAGAAAAAGCCTGTCAGAGGCCACAGAACTGAAACATGGCACCAGGAATCCTAGTGTGATCTGGAGGACATTTGTTACGGTGACCTTCGCCAAGATGAAATCCAGTCTTTTAGTAGAAAGAATGGAAGTCTTTGGAGTGTGTACAGACCTGAGGTAAGTCCCAATTCTGCCTCTCCCTAGCTGTCTGACCTCCAGCAAGATGCATGACCTCTACTGTTTGCAAAATGAGGATTATAATACCTGACCTCAATTCGATGTTGTGGAGGTTAAACACCAAGAGGTGGAGCAGGGTAGATACCCCATCAGAGTTAGCTGCCACGTTTTTCTCTGCCAAGGTACTGTGCGAGTCATCTGCCTTGTGGACATGAAATGGAAAACAGCCACGCTAACCCTGTACTGGCTGACAGAGGTATCATGCGTGGTACCCATACTCTGACAAAAAATGGTGGTAAGTGTGCTTTTAGTGACCTAGATTGTCTTTTTGCCTCTGTCCCCAATTGAATCTTGGGCTGTATTATTTTGCTTAGGAAAAAAAAAAGGAATATCAAACATTTTTTACAGGAATATTAGACTTCATTCCTTACCAGAAGTCCACACCTCTGGTTTTAGGAAACTCATCTAGTAGCAAAGTTTTGTATCACTGAATGTACCTGGTATTAAAGAAAACACCAAAGACAATACCTGTAAGGTAATCCAGACATTCTAGCAATTTCTTCTCTCGGGAAAAATCTAAGGCGAAGGTGTCAAATGTGTCATTGAGGTTGATTTCAGGAATGAGGACCTGGGATGATGCTGTTGCCATGGAGACTCTGTAATTGAAACAAAACAACTTTTTAGAAATGTCAAGCCAGCTTTTACCATCACTGCACAGGAATGAAAAAAATAAAAGGAAAAGAAATATCATTAAAAAATAGTGTTATTGATGTAAGTTCTTATATATAGGATGGATAAATGACAGTGTCCTACTGTATAGCACAGGGAATTGTAGAATATTCAATACTGTGTGATAAACTGTAATGGAAGAGAATATGAAAATATATATATATATATATGTGTGTGTGTGTAACTGAGTCACTTTGCTGTACAGCAGAAATAAATACAACATTGTAAATCTGCTATACTTCAATTAAAAATAATTTTTTTTAAATGTTAAAAATCCCACAAAAACCAGTGCCATTTTTGCATGTGAGCCTTAAAAAGAATCTCGGAATGGCACAAGCAGCAACACATGCAAATGAGCACAAGCTTCAAGAGAAGGCAGAGGATGTGGGAAAACAGTGGAATGGCTTCCTCCCTTCCTTTTTACTATCAGAAAAAAATTCCCTATGGAGGCGAAAGAATATTCATATTTCACATTGCTGTGTATGTAACTGCCTGGCCCCCTCACATCTAACCCAAGCAAGAAGCACACGGCCCCAGGCATTTCTTCACACATCTGTCTGGGAAGCTGTTTGTTCCTTTCAGACCCGACCCTGCTCCACTTCAAAGAGGAATCTCCCAAATTTCAAGCTGCATAAAAGGCAAAGTGAAGATTAAAAAGGAATGTTCCCAGATATTGGATTAGTTTAATCAATGACTAGCCTCTCTCTAAAATAAACATTAAAAAAGGAGTTTTGGTCTGGCTCGTTTTCCTTTTCCCTGTCCTCATTTTCTTGCACCATATTCCCAGCAGATGCCGTAGAAAATATGTATGAGCTTTCTCACACATTTCCTTGATGGATCCACCGTTTCTCTTCTTCGTTAGGGTTGCGTTAGACTTCCCGTGTATACTCTATAAAGCAAGCTGTTGGTATGTATCAATCTCCTGCAATGGACTGTCAAGTTGATTGGAAAAGCTGTTATCAATAGCAGACCATTTTGACTCATTAAAGAAGGCAAGTGATCCTTCTAAGAACAAGAAAATTATGGGATGATGTAAACCACTTCTGAGCGCATCAAACTATGCTAGACTTGTAATCTTGTTGATTCTGGTATTTCAGGACGTTAAACAAACACCACCAAGGGCCTATTATGTGTAGCGTGCTAGGAAATTTTGAGCAAAGAAACAACCTTTACCTAGTTACTTATTTTCTAATTAAGGGCACTTACGCTTATGTATACAGGCCGTAAAGCTAGCTGGCAGTAGCCAGGAAGAGAATTCTAGGTCTGTACTCTTCTATTTAGTCTAGAAAAATTTCAGCCAGGTTACCCTATGAGGTAGATCTCTTCTTGCATTTCTTAATGGCTCTTAAAGTTTTGGATTTTATAAAGAAATATATCTTGGCTGTAAAAATTACATCTGTGGGCATGTCTATACAATGGAATATTATTCAGTCATAAAAGGGAATGGAATACTGATAGATGCTATGACGTGGACGTACCTTGAAAGTATTATGCTAAGTGAAAGAAGCCAGAGACAAAAGGCCACATCTTGTATGATGCAGTTACATGAAATGTCCATAGTAGGCAACTCTGTTGAGACAGAAAGTAAACTGGTGGTTGCCAGGAGTTGGGGGCAAGGGGACAGTGGGGAGTGATTACATAGTGGCTGTGGAGTTTCCTTTTGGGGTGAGGAAAATCATTTGGAACTTGATAGAGGCAGGAATTGTATAATGTTGTGAATGTACTGAATGCTAATGAACTGTTCACTTTAAAATGGTTAATTTTATGTTATGCAAAATTTACCTTGATTAAAAAAAGTCAGTCCTGTGAAATGCTCAAAATCCTTAGAAATAAAGTTTCTATAATTGTACTTCTGGCACATATTCAGTGCTACAGAGGGAGGGAAGTAGAGAGGACAGTCAACAGTGTCATAACTGGAATGGTACTGAGGTCCACAGATGAAAGTTTGAAGAGGCCTAAACCCTGGAAGGAAAAGTTGCAAGTGTTTGAATGAAGATGGAGACTCTAAATTCACCAGTCTAGCTTTTCACCAAGAAACAGTGAATAGCAGAGTTGTGTGATTTTATTAGCTAATTATTGTACCCAAGAGAACTGGACTAATTATTATGACAAGTGCTAATTCAGATTCATGGATAAAGGAATAGTTGCTAGGCAATTTTCACACATGGTCAAACTGAACTTAAGAAATGCTTTCCTTACGACCTACTGTCACAAAACTCCTTCAAACTCAGATCTTAGGATTAGTCAACAACTATTCAATGAATATTGAGTAAGCCCTCCAATTATGTCATTTACTGAAGAGCCCAAAATATTTGCATCCATGCAGAAAAGTTCAAAGAAATGCTACAGTGCCATTTGAACTCCTTAAATAAAAATTTCAAAGTGAAACCCCAGTTATTTCTGTTTTATGATGTCCAACAGGGGGAAGTGTGCCAAGCTATTATGAAACAAGCACTATTGTGCTTCTCTGCTTTTCCTGTGTGGCGTAGACCTTGTGCACACTAAGTTAGAGGATCTCAAATGCTCTGAACAGATAATCTCGATTGAGCTGGTACTTCCCGTGTCCTATGGCACCAGCTTCTGTTCACATTCATCCAAAATAGATTTCATTGCCAAGTTTCTCCTGGTTCTGTTGTCTAGAAATAATCAACTAAACCATGCTTTAGTCAGGGACATTGTTGACAATGCCTGCCATCCTTTTTTAGAAATAATTCTATTTATTTTTTGGCTGTGCTGGGTCTTTGTTGCTATGTGGGCTTTTCTCTAGCTGTGGCTAGTAGGGGCTATTCTCTGTTGCAGTGCACAGGCTTCTCACTGCAGTGGCTTCTCTTGTTGGGGAGCATGGGCTGTAGGGGGGAGCATGGGCTGTAGGGCAGAGCATGGGCTATAGGGCATGTGGGCTTTAGTAGTTGTGGTTCCCAGGCTGTAGGCACAGGCTGAGTAGTTGTGGAGCACAGGTTTAGTTGCCCCGTGGCCTGTGGGCTATTCCCAGACCAGGGATCGAACTTGTGTCTCCTTCATTGGCAGGCAGATTCTCTACCACTGAGCCACCAGGGAAGCCCAATGCATGCCTTTTTTTTTTGATGGAAGGAAAGATATTTATCTTTGGCTACAATTTCAAATTCTTATCTGGAGTGACAGGGGAGTGGAGATCTGCCAAATTCAACATTTTAGGCTATGTTTTTATTCCCCAAATCCTTGTTGCCCATCTTTTGGCCTTTCAGATAAATTGCCCAAATCCACCAGGGCTCTCCGACTATCCTACTTTCTCAGTTCTGTGCTTTTAGTCATGTCTCTCTCTCTCTCTCTCTGTGTATGGGAATATGTGTGCACATGCTTATAGATATGTGTGTGTCAAGCTCTTACCATACTGGAGGAAATAAGGATATTGCATCATACCTTGATGCCTCATAGGGTGGGTTGCACATTACTTCCTTTTCCTATTTTTTTTAAATTAATTCATTTGGCTACACCGAGTCTTAGTGGTAGCATGTGGGATCTTTAGTTGTGACATGTGGGTTCTAGTTCCCTGACCAGCGATTGAACCTGGGCCCCCTGCATTGAGAACACAGAGTCTTAGCTACTAGGCCATCAAGGAAGTCCCTACCTCCTGTTTCTATTTTGACTTTGATGCCCCTAATCTCCATGACACTCAGTTGCTAGCAGCCACTTGGGGCCACTGTTGTGGAAGGAATACATGTCTAGAGCTACAGTGTTTACAACATTTCCACCAAACAGTCAATGCCACAGGAAGATTCTCTACCCTGCTCCCTTAATATTGCCCACATGCCTGACCCCTGACAATGGAATTGAAATGGGTCCCTCTCAGGTCGATGGGCTACGAGGCACATCACCATGGGAAAACCTGGTGAGGTCTCATAGTAACAAAATGTGGCTTACTTAAGTCAACTCAGGATTTCCCAAATGTGTTTGACTCTGGAGCCTTGTTGTTTTCACACCAATTAACACCCAGTAGAACACATTTCAAAAATCACTCATCAGATGCACTCTGATTCTTATGATGAAATGACATCTTTCTGGTGGATGACTGGCATTCTCGGCTTTGTATTCTGGGGAAGTCTGTTGGATCCTTGAATTGCCTATGGCAGTGTGGGACAAAGACTTCATCTGATAGAATCTAAGTCCCTCCTAGGGACCAAAATCAGCCTGGCTCCTCTGTCCATGGGATTCTCCAGGCAAGAATAATGGAGTGGGTTGCCGTTCCCTTCTCAAGGGGATCTTCCCAACCCAGGGATCGAACCCACGGCTCTTGCATCTCCTGCATTGCGGTCATAATTCTTTACTGCTGAGCCACCAGGGAAGCCCATTGATACAGATAATTTGCTGCTAAATTCGATTTTAATTTTAGATGTCTCATAAGTAGTAGACCAACTTTCTTAGGCTTAGATTGAGTAAAGAGTTTTGTTTATTTAACATAATTTTATAGTAAAAAAAAAAAACAATTGCAAAGAAGATCATAAAAAAAAAAGTATTCAAAAAACCACTCCAAGAATGATATATTAGCGAGGCTTGAGAATATAGTCCATTATACAATCCATTTGGATCCATTTAGTGAGTGGGAAGGAGGGAAATTAGCATTTGTTGTGCATTTACCTTGAGACAGGATCTCAGTTAATATCTTTGTTAAATTATTTCATCTTATCCCTACAGGAACTGTATTAGGTAGGAATGAATAATCACCCTGTTTTATAGATGTCTTCATGCATTCATTCAGATCAGGCAGCTTGTTATGTCCTTGGGTCCTCATGATGAAAACAAGATGACTGGAGGTCTTGCCCACTGGGAGCACATGAGGAAACTGTAAGTATCAGGGAGCAGCCCCAAATGCCAGTTGTCACTGCTGTTGTTGTTCAGTTGCTCAGTCATGTCTGACTCTTTGCAACCCCATGGGCTGCAGCACTCCAGTGTTCCCTGTCCTTCAGAGCAAACTCCCAGAGTCTGCTCAAACTCATGTCTATTGAGTCGATGATACCATCCAACCATCTCATCCTCTGCCGCCCCCTTCTTCTCTTACCCTCAATCTTTCCCAGCAACAGGGTCTTTTCCAGTGAGTCAGCATTACTCCTGAGCAATTAGCATAGAGCCAAGGGCTTGATTCTAAAGCATATGCATCTCTTACAATGTAAAACTTGAGGCTCTCTCCCCTCTTGGGTTTCTTTTTTTCATGTTTCTGAATTGAAAAATGTTTCTGCAGTCTGATTCAGCTTGTAGGCAAACATATGCACTTTAAGTGATGTAAGGATGCAGAAAAATTGCATCCAATTCTAACTTGAGGAAGGCCTGCAGAATTAAGTTTCCTGTGGCCATTCTACCCTTGACTAGAAGAGTAAAGATGGTTTACAAGTACACAGGTGCCAAAGCCCAAGGCAGACAGACAGGAACAGAGCTGTGAAGTCACGTTTTAGAGAAGAATGTTAAATAATATGAAAACACAAATCCAAGGAACATTATGGAGCATCTATAACACCGAAGACATATTTATAAGAGTGGCCAGCAATGTTATCACAACTGTGGATAGAGGTAGCTATTAGGAGCCTGGTTTTCTGAGTTGAAAATAGCTCTTGGACAAACCCAAAGAATCACAGTTAAAAGGTGACAGTGCTCGGATTTGAACCCAGGTTTCCAAATTACAAGGTCAAGGTCATCACCCTTTTACCACATTCTGGTTGCTGGAAAAAGCAAAGGGCTCAAGAATTGACCAGGAGGATTGACAAATAGAGACAGACAGAGATGGGATGAAGAAACAGAGCGACAAGGGCTCCTAGCAAATTTTTACAGGTAGTACGCATTCAAACTTGATGGAAGTTTAAACTTTTCATAAGTAGTATGCCAAGTTTCTTATGGATTTAGTGAAGTTTTGGTTACTTAACATGTTAGCAAAGTGCACATACAATCACACCAAAAATTATGTATTAGTGAGGCTTGAGAATAGAGTATTGGATTGGTCAATAAGTTCATTCAGGTGTTTCCATAAGCTGTTATGGAATAAGCCACAGAACTTTCTGGCAAACCCTATATATGATAAAATTAATTTGTGCAAAGAGCAATGGGTCACAATTCTATTCTTGACGAGATGGGCTTGTGAGAGGTAGAGTTGAATGGGTCTAGGTATGACCTGCTGGGTCAAAGGGAGATGCCATGTGGGCATCCATGCTCTTGTGTTAGACTTCAAATGCAGATCTTCTTCCAGAACATTCTATCTTAACTGTTATGGGGCCATGTTCTCTCTCCTGCTAGGTGAGAATTTATCCATGTTAGACTGGCTCAGATTTTTAAGAAGTGCTGAGAAATGCAACTCATACTAGCCATTTCATCTGGACATTGCACAATTTATAGCTGGAGAAAAGTGCTAGTGGATCCCAGTTGGAAACCATGATGTAAGTGTAAATGCTGTCTACTTGAGTGTCCCGGGTACACCGGAGTATTAGTGCTATTTGCAGTTTTTTAACTTTAGCATGAGTATTTCAAGCACCTGGAGGCAGTCCAGATGAGAGCAGTGGAGACAATTAAACACTTGGAACTGATGAGTCTTGAGGAAACAAGCTGGCTGCCTTTGGAGGAGGGAGGAGATCATTTTAAGGATATAAAAGGGATGATAACCAGCTGTTATCCACGTTCATTGGCAGAGATAAGTATCTAACCAGTCGCAGAGGAAATCTCAAACAGAAGAAAGAACACAAAGAAACCGGCTGGATACTAGACTAGAGCCATAAAGAGACTATACCCTCCTCCCATTGAAGGGATACTGGAAGCGGAAATAAAAAGTCTTGTCTACTTGAGTGTCCGGGTAAACCGGAGACTATTAGTGCCACTGCCGACCTCTGTGTGGTATTTTGAGAATCAGCACAGTGTGCAATATAAGCAAGCCCTCAATAATCTGTAGTTTTCTTTGTCTTTCCCTGAAGAAATTCAGGTCAGAAGATGGTAAGTATTTTTTTGCCCTAGGCCAAGGGCTGGCAAAGTCCAGTGTGTGTGCTAAGTCACTTCAGTTGTGTCCAACTCTCTGCGACCCCATGGAATGTAGTCCACCAGGCTCCTCTGTCCATGGGATTTTCCAGGCAAGATTACTGGAGTGGGTTGCCATGCCCTCCTCCAGGGGATCTTCCCAACCCAGGATCAATCCCACATTTCCTGCATCGGTGGGTGGGTTCTTTACCACTAAGCACCACCTGGGAAGCCCTGGCCAAGGGCCAGATCTGATCTGCCTCCTGTTTTTGCCAGTGGTCTTATTGAAACACACTGTTTCTCGTTCATTTGCATCCATACTACGCTGCTGGAGACCTATCATGGCTGAGTTGAGTAGTTGTCGTGGGGACTAGATAACCTGCAAAGCTGAACATATTTCCTCTCTGGTCCTTTATAAGCAGACTTTGCAGAGCCCTGCTGCTGGATAAAGATCAGGAAGAAGGAGCTATCCGAGGTCTTCCAGGGATAGGCTTCAATTATGGCTTTGGATAAAGGTGAGTTGACTCTGAAAATTCCACTGAATGAAAAGTCAATGTCAATAGCATCGGCTGGAGAGGTCATGCATTTAGGTGGTGTGAGGTGCTTTTCTTGGGCTCCCCAAGAATTGCTATAGGTGTTTGCGTCAGTGAAGGCAAGTAATTTTATGCCTATCAAGTATGTGCACTGAAGGTGCAGTGACCCCTGTCAGTTTCACTGCTGAGCTGTCCCTTCAAATCATGTAATGTTTATGTCCCCCACCATAGAATAAAGAAGATTTTCAAAGAAGGAGGTATGAAGTTGACAGTTGGGTTCTCTCTCTCCCATATGAGTTGGTCTTGACCTTTGAGGAAAGGCAAAGCTTCTCAACCAAATAAAAACAGGACTCACAGAGAACAACACCTGGGTGGTTTTTAAAACTAGGTAAGCCTTGAGATGGAAGAAAAGATTGCCTTTTATGTTTTGGTCTTCATTTTGATTCTTTGTTATCAAGTATATGATAAGATCAGGTCTGAGAGTCATAGTAAATGCAGTTTTGTGCCATCATAAGCTTTCTTCCCCAGTAAAAGGCAGATTTTATTCTTTCTAACTGGCAGACTCTTGTTTCAAAGGCCTTGAACTCCCGGCTGATACTGAAAAGGCTTTGACAGGTCAAAGGGAAGCATTTTAAGCTGGAACAAAGCAACTCAAAGCCTCTATTCTCTCTGGTACCCAGCCTTGAAAATGCAAACAAAAGCAAGGCAGGGCAAGGCCAACCAATCACAGCCCAGACACGGGAGCCCAGGCACTGAGAATTTCCCAGCAGTCCCTGCACTCACCTCTCAGTGATATTCTTAGCGGTCTGTAGGAAACGTGCGTGATCATTCTCCTTCAGAGAGTGTTCTGCTTGGGAGATGAGTGATGCCGACCGCTCGATGCACTGTTTGCAGTTTGCAATCTGCTGAGCCAGTTTGCGAAGCCTCATCACCTGGAACAAAAGAGGCACAGAGATGGTTGGTTACCTGGGTGGGCTTGCTTAGTGAAAGTGCATAGTGCTGCACCCTCGCAGTGTGTGAGTTCGGTTGTGTGCAAGTCATCCTTCACTAAAAGTTCAAAAGGGAGGCAGAGAAAGTTGCGAACCCCAGTCATGGCACTCTTGTCTGAGCTATTCTTTATCTTCTTGGAGAAGTGTCACTAATTTGTTTCAGGAGGAAGCCCTGAATTGCGAATTGCTTCCCTGTTGATGGGGAAAAAAGGTGTTGCCCAGTGTGAGTTAGAGGGTCACTGGGCCTCTTCCCTCAGCTATTCTAACACAATGACTGTAAGATTACAGGGAACCCTGGAACTTTCTCTATCATATTTTTCAGCCAATGAGAAAATGAAACATAGCTGTAGGTGCAAAACGTGTGGCTTAAGTCAAATCAAAAGTTCTTTGCCATCCATGTAATAAAATGGTGATGTAAACACGTTAGATAGTACTATTTCCCACACTATCACAAACTCATGTGTTAAATTAACAGAAAGGGAGCATTTTTTCCATTGATTAATATTTTTCCTGTTCCACAGATGAGAGAAAGCCAAAAAAAGCACAGCTGGGCCATTTCCCCTCACCGGGAACGTCATTTCCAGGCACTTTGTGCTTGCTTGATAACTAAAACTATTTTGATAAGCAGTTCCCAGTCTGGATAAAAATGCTCATTTGGTTCCAACCTCCATTCCAACTTCTGATTCCGTCTTGCTTGAAAACGACCCTCAAACATAACTGACCATCACCTCAGGGTGGGCTGCGATAAGTCAATGGTAACCCACTTGACCGGTTGCTCTGGTGTTTGCAGTGTGCTGGGAGATGGAGCCCTCTGGCCAGAAGCCAGGGGAAAATGAGAGTGCTAATTGGAACAGCAGTGCACCCTTTGCACACACACCCCCTCCCCCCGCCCCCGCTCAAGTCTACACAGCCTGGGACAGGTCTTGGCCAGCTTTCTGATCATTCCGGAATGGAAAACAGCCTGGGGTGAAAGGGTAGGGAGGAGGCCAGTTCATCTGTCTTGCAGACAAGGCTGGCTCGGGTTCCCTCCAGAATTCCTGCTAACTCCAAGAAATTCCTCCTTTCTCCAAGTCATCATTATCATCACCGTGCAAGTCTAATCGAAGTAAAGGAAGGAAGGAGATGTCAGAACTTGAGGCCTCTGAGGACTGTCCAATTTCAGCTCTGTTGTACCAGAGCAGACAAAGGAAATGAATGCTGAACTGCGAGGCGGCAGCCACAAGATTGCAGGCAAGAGAGATTCTTGAAAGTCAAGGGTTAGAGAAATGAAGTGTCAAAACTCTGGGACATAGAGTATGTTATCTTAAGCCCAGTAAAAGATTGATCACATTATATATAATGACAGTGACCATCACTGCCAATTAACTGTGTTTGTTAGTTGAATAAAATGACACTTATTGTACACCAAATAGAATTTAGCTTCTAATAGCATTATATCCAGAGGTAAAGCTCAGAAAGGCATCGAGTCCAATTCAAGATGTTGGAACACATCCAGAAGAAATTGTGAGAGGAAGGAATACTGAATCACAAGTTACATGGCAGAATTGAAGGTATTTAGTATAATTCTAACAGCAATAAAACAAATAAGGTCCAAGTATTCCTTTTGAATAACTTCATGTCCTTTCGGTATACGTTGTAGTGATCACACAGATTACAAATGGAAAAATGCTTGACCTGCACTTTCTTCTTTAAAAAAACACACACACACACAAAATTCTATCATGATGCTGGAAATTCAGAGCTACATAAGAAGAAAAGGGGAAAAAAAAAGTCCTAAATCATGCATAAGTTGAATTCAAGCCAAAATGAGAGCTGCCTTAGAAAATATGTTTTACAGAAGACAACTTGGTTTAATTTTAATTTTACTTCTGTGTAGAATTCCATCTGATAGACCAGACTGGAGCTTTATAAGCCTGGTGTGCGCAAGAATAAGTTGGGGATCTCTTAAAGAAAACCTGTAAATGTTTGGGCCAACACTTCGAAATCCTAGGTGAGGAGTTGTAATTGGCGGGCTGTGGGAATCTGCATTTTAACAAGCAGTGAATGTTTTTTGATCTGCAGGTGATGAATCACCAGAATGGATGGAATTCACACTTAAAAAAACTAAATGAAAGAGGAGAGAAGAAAAGACAGTAGCAGAGTGCATTCCTTGTAGAAAGGGTAAGTTGGGTTTCGTAAAACTTACTTCTCTGTGTCCCTGTGTCAGTGCTGGGTTTGATGTATTTTTTTACTGTAGGTTTCAGTAAAAAAGAAAGAAAAAAGAAAAGAAAACCACTTCCCTAAGTTAGTTCACAAACTATGGTCTATGGACCATATCCAGCACAAAACCTGTTCGTGTAAATAAAGTTTTATTGGCACAGGGCCACATGCATGTGTTTATGAATCATTTATGGCTGCTTTCACACTATACCATTGGGCAGCGGTGAGCAGTAATGACAGAGCCTATAGGTCACAACTGAAAATATTTATTATACCTGGCCCTTTACAAAGTTTGTTGACCTAAATCATTCTAATCAGATGGCCATGATTTGGATCACATACGAAACACTGTCCTACGTTGATACCACACTTCAGGATCAGACACTGAGTATTTAGCAAAATATGAATGTCTTCATTAGAAAACACCTTTTAAAATATATTACTTATTTTTTTTTCCAAATTGGCAGTGTTCTTTTTTCCTTGGGGAAGTGTGACAATGTTATAATTTGTGGAGTTCACTTCCACAGTCATCATGGAAATACTTTCTTTGTTGGAATCTCCTTTTATTGGGGACATAGGCCTATTTATATCAATTTACTTGCTGTTTATTTTACATTACAAATGCTTTTAAAAGTGGCCCTTTGTTTTTCTTTAAATGTATTTTAGGTGCTTTTATTATCTACATAGGGTTCTCACCCCCAAATTGTTTGGTCCAAACCATTGATCCTCAATTAACAGAAGTATCTGAACTGACAATAAGGACTGTACTGAGCATTTTTATAAGGCTATACAAAAGCCCAGACATGGACTCCAGGGTAATTACCAGCAATTTTGGAGATTCAGAGCACATAAAAGTAGTGATGAGAAGGGACCCTCTTTTGTTTTTAGCTGCAACTTTCTCGGATATGTGTCTGAACGTAAGTACATCGTTTGCTTAACCTGGAGTCTGCTGTCAGCTTTTCATGTGTTGATGTATGGATGTGAAATTTATCCCCTACTGCTGAAGAAATAAGCCAACTCTTTCTTGGGGAGTCTCAGAGCTTGAGACTCTTCAGTCAGTCCAAGTATAAAGGCTGTTGAGCTATTATTTCAAAGAAGGCACAATGGTCTGAGGGAAGGAATTACCAGTCTGTACTAATGGGTTACAGCATCATCTGATTGGCAGCCTTCCCCAGCCCCTCCCACCACCCCCCCCCCCACTGTGGTTGGAGGATATGCAGTGAGTTTGTTTTCTCTGGGTCCAGGGCGTTATGATTGGCACTAAATACAGAGGCAAAGTCAAGAGATGGCTCGGATTAACCTTTGTGGGTTCCATGATTCTGCCTTCAGCTCCCCACTTCTAAGTGCTGGTCCGAGCACTTCTCTGGATTGCAGTCTTCAGACTTCCCAGTCACTACCCTGGACACCCTCACCGGGCCCCAAGCCCATACTTGGAGATGCTGGGCAGGGAGTTGGCATGCATGCTCTTCTTTTCTTTAAAATGTCTCTCTGACACCCAATTCCCTGGCCAGGGACTTAGTCACTGTGAATTCCCAGGTTAGGGATGAACTAGTCATGTGCCAAGGTAGTAACTCAATGGAAAGCTGAACTGGGCCCTCATCTTTCTTCTGAGATCATGTCCCTGGGCAAACATGCATTTTTAAGAAGGGATACACCTCAAAAGTACAATTTTTCAAGTCATATGACCAATGTTGCCATACACAGCACCAGCGTTAGTAAATGTCAGTGTTTTCATCATACTAGCATAGGATTTTTCAGAAGGCAGTAAAATATTATTGGCGACATTGAAGCCCTTGTACATTCCTCCCTAATTCCATTCATGTCTCTCTCTAGAGGAAAACACACTTCTGATGACTCCCAAGCATGCTAATGTATGTTTGCCTCAATAGTGTATGCAGTTTTTTGTAGTTCACCAAACTGTATACAATATTTCTTATTCTCTATGAATCATTATAAACCTTGCTTCTCTTTCTGTGACTCGTCCGTATAAATATGTATCACCCCAGTTCATTGCTTTTAATTTCTGAAGACTGTTCCATGGTATAAATAAACAAGTTCAGTTCAGTCACTCAGTTATATCGAACTCTTTGCAACCCCATGGACTGCAGCACACCAGGTTTCCCTGTCCATCACCAACTCCCAGAGCTTGCTCAAACTCATGTCCATTGAGTCATGAGTGATGCCATCCAACCATCTCATCCTCTGTCACCCCCTTCTTCTCCTGCCTTCAATCTTTCCCAGCATCAAGGTCTTTTCCAATGAGTCAGTTCTTTGCATCAGGTGGCCAAAGTATTGGAGCTTCAGCATCAGTCCTTCCAATGAATATTCAGGACTGCTTTCCTTTAGGATTGACTGCTTTCCTTTAGGATTGACTGCTTTGATCTCCTTGCTGTCCATGGGACTCTCAAGAGTCTTCTCCAACACCACAGTTCAAAAGCATCTGTTCTTTGGTTCTCAGCCCTCTTTATGGTCCAGCTTTCACATGCATACATGATTACTGGAAAAACCTGGTATTCCCATCTCTGTAAGAATTTTCCAGTTTGTTGTGATCCACACAGTCAGAGGCTTTAGTGTAGTCAATAAAGCAGAAGTAGATGTTTTTCTGGAATTCTCTTGCTTTTTCTATGATCTATTGGATGTTGGCAATTTGATCTCTGGTTCCTCTGCCTTTTCTAAATCCAGCTTGAACATCTGGAAGTTCTCAGTTCACATGCTGTTGAAGCCTGGCTTGGAGAATTTTGAGTATTACTTTGCTAGCGTGTGAGGTGAGTGCAGTTGTGTGGTAGTTTGAACATTCTTTGGCATTGCCTTTCTTTGGGATTGGAATGAAAACTGACCTTTTCCAGTCCTGTGACCACTTCTGAGTTTTCCAAATTTGCTGGCGTATTGAGTGCAGCACTTTTACAGCATCATCTTTTAGGACTTGAAATAGCTCAGCTGGAGTTCCATCACCTTCCTTAGCTTTGTTCATAGTGATGCTTCCTAAGGCCTGCTTGACTTCAGACTCCAGGATGTCTGGCTCTAGGTGAGTGATCAGACCATCATGTTTATCTGGGTCATGAAGATCTTTTTTATATAGTTCTGTGTATCCTTGCCACCTCTTCTCAATATCTTCTGCTTCTGTTAGGTCCATACCATTTCTGTCCTTTATTGTGTCCATCTTTGCATGAAATATTCCCTTGGTATCTCTAATTTTCTTGAAGACGTCTCTAGTTTTTCCCATTCTGTTGTTTTCCTCTATTTCTTTGCATCAATCACTTATAAGTTAGTTGTCATATAAACAGCTTTACTGAGATACAGTTAATATAGAGGAAACTGCATATATTTCAAGTACAAATCTGATTAGTTTTCAAATATGTGTAAACCCATGAGAGAGTCCCCATTTTCAAGGTAATGAATATATATATATATATATATATATATATTTGTATCATACCCCCAATTCTGTATCATTTATCCCCCAACCCCTCTGTCATCTTCCTTAAGCTGCCCCTTGTAGTCATTGTTGTCCTCCTCATGCAGTATATACTATTTTCTGTCTGGCTTTTTTCACTCATGATTTATGTTGTCATATGGGCTTCCTTGCTGAATAGCATTGTATGGAAATGCCACTAATTATTTCTGTATTCATCTATTGATAGCCTTTGGGTCATTTGCAGTCAAGGGCTATTGTTGTTTAGATCTCCTACATCTCCTACATTGGCAGGTGGATTCTTCACCACTAGTGCCACCTGGGAAGCCTTAATATTACCCTTAATATTACCCTTAATATTACCATGAAAATTCATGTCCAAGTTTTATATAAACATCCGCTTTCATTTTTCTTGGTAAACACCTAAAATGGCTAGATGGAAGGGTACATGTATATTTTAACTACTGAAGAAACTGTCAAACAGTTTTCTAAAATACAGTTTTCATTCTTAGAACCGTGTGTGAGTTACAGTTAATCCACATTCTTACCAGCACTTGGCATAGTCTATCTTTTTAATGTAACCATCCTAAGAGGTAAGTAGTTGTATGTCACTGAGGTTTTACTTTGCATTTCCTTAATGACTTAATGATTTTGACCATCTTTTCATGTGCTTATCTGCCATCCTGATACCTTCTTTGGTAAAGTAGCGATTCAGATCTTTTATCCATTTTGGTGAAGGGGTCATCTATTATTTCCTTAATCATAAGTTTTGAAAATCTGTTATATATTCCAGATAAATGTACTTGATTAAATAAATCATTTATAAGTTTTTTTTCCTAATGTGTGGTTTGTCTTTATATTCACTTAAGAGTGCCTTGAGAAGTTTTTACTTTTGATAATATAAAATGTATAATTATCTCTTTAGTTTGTAAATATTTCTTTTTATGTTTTTGCCATTGTATATAATCTTGGGCCAACCCAAGATCACCAAGATTTCCTCCTGTGTTTTCTCTTCTAAAGTCTTCATAGTTTTTACATTTAAGTATATGACCCATGTATATTTAATTTTTGTATGTAGTGTGAAGTACAGATCAAGTTACCTATTATGTGTAGAGTTTACCCCTGTGGAGGCTGAAAGTCAGCTTCCAAAATTGCCTTCCAGCTGAGTTTTCTTTGCAACTTCAGTGTAGACATTTTCCCCTCCAAAACTTCTAATTTGTTGTTTTTATATCTATTTTTTCTTATTTCCTATCTTCCTTTTTGTGGTTTCACAACTTTTTGCTCTTTTAAGATAGAAGTTATCCCTCTGTGGATCTCTTTGAACATCTAAATATTTTCGCATCAAATTCCTTTCATCTGAGGTGAGAAAATGTCTTCGTTGATTTTGTTGGGGGTGTTTCAGAAATTCGAGATGTCTTTATGTGCTTTGGAATTGTGGTTTGGGTTTCGGTTTTCACAGGGCAGCAGTCATTCATAAGTTTCCCCCTCACTCACCTTGCTTAACCTGCCCTGTCGGTCTGACAGTCGCCCTCGCCCCATCCCTGGGGCCCTCGCGCAGGAGCCTTGTGCTATCCCTGCATTGCTGAGGCTCTCACACTTTGTGTAGCTATCAGAAACTAAGTGCAGAGCCCGGCTCCGACCCAACTGACTTGCTCCAGACTCCCAGGCCTGAAGTTTGCCAAAAGCTCTGACCCAAGGTGGAAGCTGGCAAGAAACTTTTGTCAGTCCCTTTCAGTGAGCTGAGAAGCCTTATCTCGTGTGGGGCCCAGCTATGTATCTCTTTGCTTTTCTCTTTTACTATGTTCTGGATCACAGACGTGTTCAGGGCAGAGTGGGTACACCAGAGCATGAAGCCCACGTATCATCATGGCTGGAACTGGGGATACCCTTTCGCTACTTTGACCTAGTTTATGAGACCCTGCTGGCCAGGAGGTTGTGGTGGAGTCATTGCAGCCTGAATAAGGTCCCCCAAAGATGCCCACGTCCTAATCCCAGGAGTTAAAAAAAATGTGACCTTACATGTTCCTTTACACAGAAGTCTTGGCAGATGTGACTAAATTTAGAATCTGGAGCTGGGGGAATATTATCCTGGATTATCTGGGTGATCCCAGTGTAATTATAAGGGTCCTGATGAGAGAGAACCAGGAGAGTGTGTGCCAGAGAAAAGAGATCTGAGGCAGGAAGTAATGCTAAGAGTGATGTGATGAAGAAACCACCAGCCAAGGAATGCGGGTGGCTCCTATAAGCCAGAAAAGAAATGAATTCTGCTGTACACCTTCAGAAAGAAATGGCACTGCTGAAATATTGATAGGAACCTAGTTGTGACTGGTTTTAGACTTCTGACCTCCAGAAAGTCAGATAATAAATCTGTGTTGTGTTAAGCCACTAAGTTTTTGGTAATTTGTTTGAGCAGCAGTAAGGAAGTAATGTGTATTGAGAGCTGATCCCTGCATATGACCATGTAAGGGCAAACAAACTGCCTTCCATATGCATATTAATAATTAATTGCAGTTGTTTTCAGGCTCTCATGTGTCTGAGAACCTGGAAGATGTCAGGTATTAAGAAATATACACATGGTGCCTGATGATGGAAGAGGACACAGATCTAGTACAGATTCCAGACTGACTGACAGTATAATTTCTTCGTGGGGTAAGTAATTGTTTAACACATCTGAGTCCATCCTTGGCCAGGGAATAATTTTTTTAAAAGAACTTTTCATTTTGTATAGGAGTATAGCCGATCAGCAATGTAGTGATAATATCAGATGAACAGCAAAGGGACGGACTCAGCCATACATATACATAGATCCATCCTCCCCCAAACTCCCCTCCAATCCAGGCTGCCACATGACATTGAGCAGAGTTCCCTGTGCTGG
Source organism: Okapia johnstoni (assembly GCA_024291935.2). Lineage (NCBI taxonomy): Eukaryota > Metazoa > Chordata > Mammalia > Artiodactyla > Giraffidae > Okapia > Okapia johnstoni. Next base: position 6,665,495 of record CM044305.1, read on the forward strand.
ACAGTAGGTCCTTGATGGTTATCCATTTTAAATATAGCAGTGTGTATACATGTTCATGCCAAACGATCTCTTCAAGTCAGGGAATAATTTTATATTAATTTGATAATCCACTGGAACAGCTTCAAGACCTGTTTGATTTGACCTTAACTTTTGTGATCATCACAATGTACATGTATAAATGTTTTTCATTGTACATAGACAAAGCAGTCTAAAACATTATACAATGAGAAGTATCTTTCAAATTTTGTAGAAAACCGAAAAACATAGACATTTGCTTTTGTAATCTCTATATACTACTTAATTATTGCTGATTGGATTTAATTATACATATTTCCTTATAGTTATGAGCACTAATAAGAGAAATTCAAGAATTGATTTGATCGTGAACAAACTTTTGTATTTTTAAATATTTACAAAATTGCCTTGAGGGTGGCAGAGAAATGGGATAAAGTGGACCAAAAATCTATCAATACAAATATGACTTTTAAAAATAGAATAAAGTGATTCTAGAGTTATCAACATTTTGAAATAAATTTTGAATAAGACGGCCACAAAGAATATAATTTAAATTGGTGAATTACTATTTGAATATAGGGCACTGTAAAACCATGGGAATTTCAGACATATAAACATTAGAAAAGAAGTACTATTAATAGACCCACAAAGGGGCTTATGATACAATGCAATGACACCTGTCTCAATTCCCTCAGGGACATGAGACAGCACTTCATAATTTCTGTAGATAAAGACTGATTTATTTAAACATTTATTTAGTGCTGTGTTAAGTGCTGGGATACAGCAGTAAATGTGAAATGAACTCTTCTCTATGAAACCCACCTTCTCCCAGAGAAGAGAGACAGAAAACTGGGGCTCTAACAGACCAGAGCTACGGGCTGTGCCCTGGAGTTGGGTCATGGAGCAGCCTTTGCATTGCAGGTGTGTTCAGGAGACCATCACACAAAGAAAGGGTGGAGCAAAAATTGGCCCACAAAGGGGCTTTGACCTACATCCTAAAGACTTCAAGAGTACAACCACGGAAAATACAGAAAAAGGAGGCATTCAGTATTTCTTAAGCTACTGGCGTGCATGGGAGTGTATTTTCTCCAGGTAGAGAATTTGAAACCTTCTGCCCTAGAAATCATACCTTTCCTTCTTTGATCTTAGTTCCAATGATTTGTCGTCTTTGCTGAATGATCTCAATAAGAAGATCACATTCCTCCATCAATTTGGCTTCTTGACGTGATGCATTGACCTATGAGATAGATAAAATGGTGAGTGTTGATTTAGTGTTTGTTTTCCATTAAATGCTCCTTTTTAAGATGTAGACTAGTAAATTTCTATTAATTGCTGAAAATACACTTTATTTAAAAATTTATTGAGGAAAAGTTGCTGTACAATCATATATAAGTTGCTGCTGCTGCTGCTAAGTCGCTTCAGTTGTGTTAGACTCTGTGCGATTCCATAGATGGCAGCCCATCAGGCTCCCCCGTCCCTGGGATTCTCCAGGCAAGAACACTGGAGTGGGTTGCCATTTCCTTCTCCAGTGCATGAAAGTGAAAAGTGAAAGTGAAGTCGCTCAGTCGTGTCCGACTCTTCGCGACCCCATGGACTGCAGCCTACCAGGCTCCTCCGTCCGTGGGATTTTCCACGCAAGAGTACTGGAGTGGGGTGCCATTGCCATCTCCGGTATGTAAGTTAGGCATACAATATAGTGAGTCACAATTTTTAAAGGTTATACTCCATGTCTAGTTATTATTAAATACTGGCTATATTCCCTGTGTTGTACAATATATCCTTGTAGCTTATCTATTTTATACATAGTAGTTTATACCTCCTGGGTTGGGAAGATCCCCTGGAGAAGGAAATGACTACCCACTTCAGTATTGTTGCCTGGAGAATCCCATGGACAGAGGATCGTCGCAGGCTACAGTCCACAGGGTCACAAAGAGTCCGACACGAGTGAGTGAGTAACACACTTTTCACAGTTTATACCTCTTAATCCCCTACTACATCTTCCCTTTCTCCACTGGTAACCACCAGTTTGTTCTCTAAATCTGTGATAAAAAGATGTTTTCAATGTTAACTCTTCTTCCAATTATGCAGGGATGGCAAATATGACTTACATGTCTACTCCTTACCTTGCATCCTTGGAAAACATTTATTATCCAGTGATAGCCATCTCTTTTTGCTAAGCCATGCTCAACCTCAGGATTGTTCTTAACACACCATATATGTAGCTATTACCAATTAATTGAAAATTGATATTTGCAATTCTTGTTTTTTATATTTTGAAGGAAAGTGCAGTTTGAGGCTACTAAACAAAAGTTAAACTAATACTGTTCTTTTATGGAGGATAGATTATGATCAGTATCTTTTGGACACATTTTCCAAAAGCAAGCTAGGAAGGTGGCACACATTTATTTAACTTGTCTTTTATATACAGTTGCAAACTTTGTGTTTAGTCACTATGAAAACATCAAAAAGGAAAAGGATGGTTGAATATTTTATAAATCTTATGACATAATTTTAAATATTATCTCTGGAAGTCTGGGGATCTACCATGAAAGCCTGCCATTCTGCTGGCAAGGTCGATCATTGTCGAATGGCTTTGCATTTGAAATTTGTAAGGCTCACTGTATGCAAGAAAGGGTTAACATTAGCTCATTCTTGGCAACTGGGCTTGGGAAATACTGTGCGCATGCTGTGCCCTCCACCTCGTGATGATTCTGAAATGTTATTCATAGAGACCCAAAAACCACAGCTGTGGGAGATGGAGATAGGACAGGCCTGAGTTTTATGATTTTAACACAGCACAGGAGAAGTGGCTGTGCTGTTGTTATAAAGAATGCCAATAGACAATTGATGATTCCAGTATAACTCAGGGAGGAGACATGGCCCAGACATGTAGCCCTTTTGGTTGGGTATAGTTTATTTAACTAGAGTAATTTCAGTCTCTATTAATGAGATAAACCAGAAATGGGGTCGGGAATTCTTTTCATTCCTTTTGACTTCACATTGAATTTAATAACTGACAACAACCGAGCTGTGAAAAGGATGGCAGTCTGTTGAAACCATGGACCCATTATGATGGAGAAAGTGAAATTTGTGGAAAATAGCACCTTATACTTGAAAAATATCTCCTGGCATGACCCCTAAGAGCTAAGCTGTATTTGAACATGAACATACAATCAAGGTAAATCTGATCGGAGGCAAGCTCCTTGTAGGGATCTTTGGGTGTTGTATGGCATGAGGCATCTATTCCAGGCACCTGGAGGCATATTTGACACAGAATAGGCATTCAAAAACTATTTGTCCAATGAATAGATAGTGAAAATGACCTTCCAACAAGAGACATGGTAACATGTAATCAGGCAAGCAGGTATCCTGGTATACTGCAAGTAGGTAATATGCAGGTATTGAACGTGTTGGTTTCCTAAGACTGTGTAGACACAGAAGTATGTCATCATGATTCATTTTAGGGGGGAGGGTATTGGTTTTCCTTATAGGCTTATTGAAATATTCTTTGTATATCATAAAATTCACCCATTTAAAGTGTACAGTTTGTGGGTTTGAGTGTACTCAGAGTTTTAGAATCATCATCACAATCTAATTTTACAAAATTTTCCACATTCCCTAAAGAATTCCGTATCCATTTGCAGTAACTCCATATTCTGACTACCTACCCTATTTGAGGGCGTAGGTAACCACTAGTCTATGATCTGTCTCTTTATGCATTTGCCTGTTCTCTACATTTCATAGAAATGGAATCAAACAATATATGATCCTTTTTGGTCTGGCTGATTTCACTTAGCATAATGTTTTCAAGATTGCTCCATGTCATACCATGTGTCAGTACTTCATTCCTTTCTATGCCAAATATTATTACAGAAGTAATACACCACATTTTGTTTATCTATCCTATAGTAGATGGACATTTGGGCTGCTTCTATTTTTTGGTTACTTAGAAACAGTATCACTGTGAACATTCATGTATAAATTTCTGTGTGCACATATGTATTCATTCTTCTTGAGTATAGAAGAATTGCTGGGTCACACGTCAACTCAGTGTTTAACTTTTTGAAGAACTGCCAAACTGGTTTCCAAAGGGGCCGCATCATTTTAGATTCTAAGAACAAGTATGTGAGGCTTCCAATTTCTCAACATCCTTGTCAACACTTGACACTGTCTGTCTTTTCTGTTTTATTCATCATAGTGGGTGTGGAGTAGCATCTTATTGGGGTTTTGAGTTGCATTCCCTGATGGCTAAAGATGTTGAGCATCTTTTCATGTGCTTATGGAGCATTTGTGTACCTAATTCAGAGATGACTATTCAGATATTTTGTTCTTTTTGTAATTGTGCCATTTACCTTATATAGTTAAATTCTATGATTTCTTTATATATTTTGGGTACCCAGTCCCTTATTAGCTACGTGATTAGCAAATGTTTTCTCCCATTCTGTAGGCTGTCTTTTCATTTTCTTGATGGTGACATTGGAAGCACAAAAGTTTTTAAATTTTGATGACATTTAATTGATCTACTGTTCTATTGTCACTTGTGTTTTTGGTATCATAGCTAAGAAAGCTAATCCAAGGTTGTGAAGATGTATGCCTCTGTTTTCCTCTGCAAGTTTTATCTCTTACATATATATCTGTGAGCCATTTTAAAATAAGTTTTATGTATGGTGAGAAATAGGGATCTGACTCTATCCTTTTACTTATGGATATCCAGTTGCTAAAGCACAAAAGACAATTCTTTCTTCCATTGCAGTATCTTAGCACCTGGTCAAAAATCAGTTGGCTATATTGTGAGGTCCTTAGGTTTTGACATTACTGCTAACATATTCTCTGCTTAAAGATTTTTTTCTAGTTCTGACTAAACCTAGTGAGACCATGCTAGTCACTCTCAAGCAGGTACCGTATGGAGTACGAGCTCTTCTCACAAGATGATTTTGAGAGTCAAGGAAAATCTCTGTTTCTAAGTTTCTGTATGTTGTAAAATGAGGTGAATATTACCTGAGTAGGATCATTGTGGTAAATACAATACCACAATATATGAGGAATCATATATGAGGAAATAACTTCCATTATGAAGCCATAGACACATGTGAGGTAGTACTGTCTGCATCGAGAAGCAGTTTCGGTAAGAGACTATGATAAAGTTTGCGATCTATGTCTCTCTCAAAATCATTACAATTTGGGCTACTCCATGGTAGGAAAAGTGTGAAGTTTCCAAATTTTTATAACACTACCAATCTTCCATTCCAACAGGTACAATAAAGTGAGTTGAACGCTATCCTATATTTCTAAACTCTTTCCACTACAAAGAAGTTTTCCATAGTAGTGCAGTTTGATGTGTTAACTTCAAAAATGCTAAGGATTTGATTGGACTTCATTTTTATATAGGCTATTAAATCAAATATGGCAGGGTGTATGGGCTGCCTGCAGTGTGTGCCGGTGTTTCTAGATTTTGGTTTTGGTTTTGGTTTGGAAGCTGGCCGCTCCTGGTTACGATTTTACCTTTTCTGTCTGCTTCTGAAACCTGTGCAACATCACAGGAAAAGAAATGCAAATCAAAACCACAATGAGATACTACCTTAAAGGGGTAAGAATGGCCATCAACAAAAAATCTACACAAAATACTGCTGGCAGGCATGTCAACTGGGACAGACTCTTGAATAAGTAAAGCGCTGTCAAGAAAATAAAGTACTTATTAGTAAATTGGGGTTCAATTGAATTAAATTGGAGGAGAAAAAAAAGTATTTGAAATCAACTTGTGCTACTGCAGAGAGGCAATGAGAACACTTGATTATGGAAATTCTCCTTGGCTCCACTTAGAACACTATGTGTCAGGGTCTGTAAGTAAGTCTCCTTAGAACATTGTAAGAGTCAGAGTAAGTAAGTAGCAGGTAAGTCTCCTTAGCACTCCTTAGCACATTATGTGTCAGTGTAAGTAAGTCTCTGTAGCTCTACTTTGCTCTCTTTAGCTCTCCTGAGAACACTATGTGTCAGAGTAAGTACGTCTCCTTAGCAGCCTATATGTGTCAGAAGAACTAAATAAGTCTCCTTAGCTCTCCTTACAACACTGTATCTGTCAGAGTACCTGAGAAGCTAAGTAACTCTCCTTAGCTCTTCTTAGAACACTGTATGTGTCAGAGTAAGTAAGAAATTAAGTAGTTCTCATTAGAACACTATACATGTCAGAGTAAGGAAGTATGTCTCCTTAGCTCTGTTTAGAGCACTATATGTATCAACGTAAGAAACTAAGTAAGTCTCCTTAACTCTCCTTAGAACACTCTATGTGTCAGAAAAAGTAAGTAACCAAGGAAGTCTCTCCTTAGAAGTAAGTAAGCTAGCTCTCCTTAGAACACTGTATGTGTCAAAGTAAGTGACTAAGTAAGTCTCTTAGCTCTCTTTAGGGCTCCTTAGAACACTATATGTGGTGTGAGAGTAAATAAGTAACTAAGTATGTCACTTAGATCTCCTTAGCTCTAGAGTACCTAAGTAAGTCTCCTTAGACCTCCTTAGCTCTCCTTACAACACTATATGTCAGAGTAAGCAAGTAAGTCTCCTTAACTATCCTTACCTCTCCCTAAGACACTATATGTGTCAGAGTAATTAAGTATGTAAGTAGGTAAGTAAGTCTCCTTCTCTCTCCGTAGAACACTGTACGTGTCAGAGTAAGTAGGTAAGTAACTCTCTTAGCTCCCCTCAGTACACTATATGCATCAGAGTAAGTAACTTAAGTCTCTTAGCTCTCCTTAGAACACTATACATGTCACAGTAAGTAACTAAGTCAGTCTTCTTAGCTCTCCTTAGAACACTATTTGTGTCAGAGTAAGTCAGTCTCCTTAGTTCTCCTTAGCTTTGCTTAGAATACTATATGTCGGAGTAAGTAAGTATGACTCTGTAGCTCTGCTTAGTTCTTCTGAGCTCTCCTTAGAACACTATGTGTCGAAGTAAGGAAGTATGTCGCCTTAGCTCTGCTTTGAACAGTATGTGTCCAAGTAAGTAAGTCTCCTTAGCTCTCCTTGGAATACTATGTGTGTCAGAGAAAGTACGTAAGTCTGCGTAGTTCTCTTTAGCACGCTATATGTGTCAGTGTAAGTCAGTCAGTCTCCTTAGCTCTCCTTAGAACACTATATGTGTCAGAGTAAGTAAGTAAGTAAGGCTTCTTAGCTCTCCTTAGAACACTATGTTTCAGAGTAAGTCAGTCTCTTTAGCTCTCCTTAGCACACAATATGTGAAGGAAAGTTACATGGCTCAAAATAGCCTGGAGTTACAACTCCCCTCCGGGTCCTCCCTACCATTCTATGCAAAACAAAGAACTCTCTTACCCAATGGAAAAAAAAAAGGACATTAAGGTTGATCACGCCCAGCTCCCAGCCGGTCCAGCCTCTGGCCGACTGCCAGAATTCCTTGCCCCAGCCATTTAAGAGATAACTACTCTGAACGACCTTGGAGGAGAACAGGGTCCCTTAAGACAGTAGCTTTCCACATATATGCTTATATATACTCACTGTCTTCTTGGGTTAGTGCAGCAGCTCACTAATCTGACTGCTGCCCCTTCTCACCTCATTAAAGATGATCTGTTCCTGTAAAGTGCCAGTTTCATTCTTTTTCTGAACCTCGCCTTCTCTAACTAACTCCCTTACCCTACAATATGTGTCAGAGAAACTGAGTCCTTAGCTCTTCTTAAAACACTATATGTGTCACAGAAAGTAAGTCAGTCAGTCTCCTTAGCACACCATGGGTCAGAGTAAGTAAGTAAGTAGTTAAGTCTCCTTAGCACATTATGTGTCAGAGTACCTAAGTAACTAAGTTAGCTCACCTTAGCTCTACTTAGAATGCTGTGTGTGTCAGAGTAAGTCAGTCTCCTTAGTTCTCCTTACCTTTGCTCAGAACACTATGTGTCAGAGTAATTAAGTAGGTAAGTCTCCATAGCACATATGTCCAAGGAAGTAAGTACCTAAGGATGACTCTATCTCTCTTTAGCTCTGCTTAGAACACTATGTGTCAGCGTAAGTAAGTAGGTAACCACATTACGTGTCAGAGTAAGTTAGTAAGTCTCCTTAGCTCTCCTTAGTACACTGTGTGTCAGAGTAGTAACTAGGGAGGTGAGTCTCCTTAGCACACTATGTTTCAGAGTAACTCAGTCAGTCTCCTTACTTCTCCATAGAACACTATGTGTCAGAGTAAATAAGTCTCCTTAGCTCTTCTTAGAACACTGTATGTGCCAGAGTATGTAACTAAGTTGTCTCCTTAGAACACTGTATGTGTCCAAATAACTAAGTAAGTCTCCTTAGCTCTATTAGAATACTATATGTGTCAGAAAAAGTAAGTAAATCTGCTTAACTCTTAGCACACTATGTGTGAGAGTAAGTAAGTAGTTAGGTAAGTCTCCTTAGCACATTATGTGTCAGAGTGATTAGGTCTCCTTGGAAGCCTATATGTGTGTGTCACAGTAACTAAGTCTCCTTACCACATAATGTGTCTGAGGAAGTAAGTAATTAAGTATGACTCCATAGCTCTGCTTAGCTTTCCTGTGCTTTGCTTAGAACATTTTGTGTCAGTGTAAGTCAGTCAACAAAGGTCTGTCTAGTCAAGGCTATGGTTTTTCCAGTAGTCATGTATGGATGTGAGAGTTGGGCTGTGAAGAAAGCTGAGCGCCGAAGAATTGATACTTTTGAACTGTGGTGTTGGAGAAGACTCTTGGGAGTCCCTTGGACTGCAAGGAGATCTAACCAGTCCATCCTAAAGGAGATACTTGGAGATCAGTCCTGGGTGTTCATCGGAAGGACTGATGTTGAAGCTGAAACTCCAATACTTTGGCCACCTCGTGTGAAGAGTTGACTTACTGGAAAAGACCCTGATGCTGGGAAGGATTGGGGGCAGGAGGAGAAAGGGACGACAGAGGATGAGATGGCTGGATGGCATCACCGACTCGATGGACATGGGTTTGGGTAAACTCCGGGAGTTGGTGATGGACAGGGAGGCCTGGCGTGCTGCGATTCAGGGGGTCGCAAAGAGTCTGACATGACTGAGCAACTAAACTGAAGTAAGTCAAGTCTCCTTAGCTTTCCTTAGAATACTATATGTGTCAGAGAAAGTCTGCTTAGCTCTCCTTTGCACACTGCTTATCAAAGTAAGTAGGTAAGTCTCCTAGCACATCATGTGTCAGAGTAAGTCAGTCTCCTTAGCTCTCCTTAACTCTGCTTAGAACACTATATGTGTCAGAGTAAGTAAGAAGAGAAATCTCCTTAACTATCCTTAGCTCTCCTTAGAACACTCTGCGTGTCAGAGTAAGTAAGTTTGTAAGTAGGTAAGTCTACTTAGCTCTCCTTAGAACACTCTGCGTGTCAGAGTAAGTAACTCAGTAACTCTCCTTAGCTTTCCTTAGCTCTTCCTTCCTCTCCTTAGAACAATATATGTGTCAAAGTAAGTCTCCTTAGCTCTCCTTAGAACACTGTATGTGTTAGAGTAAGTAAGGAACTCTCCTTAGCTCTCTTTAGAGTACTTTATGTGTCAGAGGCCTAAGCAGCAGTATCTCTTCTCCTTAGAAAACTATCTATCTGTGTCAAAGTAAGTAAGAAGGTAAATCTCCTTAATTACCCTTAGCTCTCCTTAGAACACTCTGTCAGAGAATATAAGTAACCAAGGAAGGCTCCTTAGCCTTCCTTAGCTCTCCTTAGAACACTATACATGTCAGAGTAAGTAAATACCTGTCTTAGCTCTCCTTAGATCACTATGTGTCAGAGTAAGTAAGTAAGTAAGGATGTCTGCTTAGCACTCCTTAGCTCACTAGATATGTCAGAGTAAGAAAGTAAGTCTCCTTAGCACTCCTTAGCTCTCTTTAGAACACTATATGAGTCAGAGTAAGTAAGTAGGTAAGTCTCCCTAGCTCTGCTTAGTTCTCCTGGTGTCTCCTTTGAACACTGTGTGTCATAGATAGTAAATAAGTTAAGTCTCCTTAGCCCTCCTTAGCCCACTATATGTGTCAAAGTAAGTCTGCTTACCTCTCTTTAGCATACTATGTGTCTGAGTAAGTAGGTAAGTTTCCTTATCATGTTATGTGTCAGGGTATGTAGGTCTCCTTAGAAGCCTATATGTTTCAGAGTAACTAAGTATGTCTCCTTAGCCCTGCTAGAACACTATGTGTGTCAGAGTAAGTCTCCGTAGCGCTCCTTAGAACACTGTATGTGTCAGAGTAAGTAAGTAGCTTAGTAAGTCTCCTTAGTGCTCCTTTCCTCTTCTTAGAACACTACACGTGTCACAGTAAGTCAGTCTAGTTCTAGCTCTCCTTAGAACACTATGTCAGAGTCACTAAGTAAGTCTTCTTACCTCTCCTTAGAACAGTATATGTGCCAAAGTAAGTAACTAAGTAAGTCTCCTTAGCCCTCCTTAGAACACTGTATGTGTCAGAGTAAGTAAGTAGGTAAGTCTCCTTAGCACACAATATGTGTCAGAGTAACTAAGTCAACTAAGTTAGTCTCCTTATCTCTCCACCAGGAATAAAACCCATGACCCATGCATTGGAAAGCAAAGCCCTAACCCCTACACCCCCTGGAAATCTGAAACACTTACGTTCTACTTCCCTCCTTACTCTCCCAAATTACCCTCACTTTACTAGAATAGGTTGGCTCCCTGATAAAGTAGAGATATAGCTCAGTTCCTATACATCATACAAGACTTAATCACAGAGAGCTTTAGAGGATGACTGATGAGAACAAAGTATACTGAGTATGCAGATAAACTAGTGGATGTCACTCCTCTCATGACCTCACATACCACTTACCATCCTCTTGTACAGTTGTCTCTTGATGGATGGGTCTGTTTTTCCCACTAGCAGGTATACACTAATCTCCTACCATAATACCACATTCATAAACTAAAAATGATTGCTGAATAAACATTGAAAGGTAAAAATGATATGTGGGAGCCTAAGAAACTTGTGATGTTACAGAATTTTTAGGAGACTTGTTCCTAGAATTTTTAAAGGACTTTAGAACTCAAATATTAACCAACATGTTAAAAATATATGACCCAAATCTATTGATGACACCATGTCCTGTTATCACTGTTACAACTCCTGTTAATACTGTTATCTTAGTTTCTATGGTTATATATACTTCCTTCCTTCCTTTCCTCCCTCCCTCCAAAGTACTATATTCAATATCCTGTGATAAACCATAATAAAAAGTTAACACAACATTGTAAATAAGCTATATCAATAAAATTAGTTATAAAAAACCCTCGTTTTCTGCTATGTTGATGTTATTGCTATATTACACAGCCATAAAGAGAAACACATCTGATTCAGTTCTAATGAGATAGATGAACCTAGAGCCTATTATACACAGTGAAGCAAGTCAGAAAGAGAACCATAAATATGATGTATTAACAGATATGTCTGCAATCTAGAAAGATAGTACTTATGAACCTAGTTGCAGGGCAGCAATGGAGATGCTGACTTAGTGAACAGACTTATTACACACGCAAGACAGAAAGGAGAGGGTAGGATACATTGAGAGTATCATGGAAACGTAAACATTACCATATGTAATGAGAATATGTTATGTGACTGAGAATGTGTTATATGACACATGGAGCTCAAACTGGTGCTGTTGACAACCTAGAGGGGTGGAAAGGAGGTTCAAGAGGGAGGGGACATATGTTTACCTGTGGCCAAAACCAACACAGTATTGTAAAGCAATTATCCTCCAACTAAAAATAAGTAAATTGAAACATTTGGGCAGAAGACCTAAGCAGACATTTCTCCAAATATGACGTACAGATGGCTAATAAATGCACATCAAAACTACAATGAGACATCACCTTAGAGCAGTCATGATGGCCATCATGAAAATATCTACAAATAATAAATGCTGGAGAGGATGTGGAGAAAAGGGAACCCTTTTGCACTGTTGGTGGGCATGTAAACTGATATAGACACTATGGAGAACAGTAGAGAGATTTCTTACAAACTTAGGAATAAAATTACCATATGACTCAGCCATTGCACTATTGGGCATATGCCCTGAGAAAACCATAATTCAAAAAGACAGATATACCCCAATGTTCATTCCAGCACTATTATTTACAATAGCTAGGACATGGAAACAACCTACATGTCTGTTGACAGATGAATAACAAAACTGTGGTATGTGTTTACAATGGAATATTACTCAGCCATAAAAAGAAACACATTTGAGTCCATTCTACTGAAGTGGACGAACCTAGAGCCTGTTATACAGAGAAAACCAAATATCGTACATTAATGCATATATATGCAATCTAGAAACATAGTAGATGAACCTATTTGCAGGGCAGGAATAGAGACTCAGACACAGAGAACAGGCTTATGGACACAGCAGGGACAGGAGAGGGTGGGACAAACTGAGAGAGTAGCACCGAAATATATTTAGATACCTAATAGAAAGTCGACATATGCCACAAATCAATGCAACATTGCAAAGCAATTATTCTCTAATTAAATTAAAAAAAAACAAAATAATAAATATTTCCCTGATGGTCCAGTGCTTAAGGTTCCCAAGTGGTGCTATGGCAAAGAACCCGCCTGCCAACACAGGAGACATAAGAGATGTGGTTCAGTCCCTGGTTTGGGAAGATTCCCTGGAGGAGGCCATGGCAACCCACCCCAGTATTCTTGCCTGAAGTATCCCATGGACAGAGGAGCCTGTTGGGCTACAGTCCATGGGGCCGCACAGAGTCAGACATGACTGAAGCAACTTAAGCACATCAGTGGTTAAAAATCCTCCTTGCAATGCAAGGGATGCAGGTTTGAGCCAAGGTCAGAGAACTAGGATCCCACATGTTGTGGAGCAACTAAGCCCACACACCGCAACTACTGAGCTTGGGCTCCACAACTGGAAAGCCCATGTGCAACAGTGAAAGACCCAGCACAGCCATAAATAAAAATTTTTGTAAAATAGGGACTTTTGAATCTGCATCCAAACTTCAAGGGATTAATGTTATTGCATTTTAATAACACTATTATTTCACACTGTTAGATGTTAAAATGTCCATACTAATTCCATCTCGCTGAAAACCAAACGTCAGAGGCATTGCTCCAGGGCAACTAAACTAACACTGAGCAACAGGTGAACTGATGATGTGGACAGGAAGATGATGGTGCAGGGGTGTTTGTGTGCAAACAGGCTCTACACCCTGCTGCAGAAGGCTGACCAGGTGCGAAGAAAAATGTGGAGATTTGAGGGTGCTTTGGGTTTTCTTTTCCAAGGCAGTTGTCATGAACATTCCAGACCCTGGGGCAGAAGTTAGCCAGAGCTGGCAGAAGGAACAATGAAAGGGATTCTCATACTTGAGTTTGTATATAATATAAAACCAAGCCAAGGCGAACTGAGAAAGAGCAGACAGTATTACTGTAATTCATCTAATATGTTTACATATAAACTTCATCCTGAAATTCTCTCACACCAAAGTCAAATATTTGTCAACTGAGCTCAAAGAGATGAGAGAGGAAAAGAAATGGCCATGTCTTGTCTTTGGAGGAGAAATCAGAGCACAGGGTAATCTATTTTAATATTTAGTATGATAATATAGAACACTTTTGACTGAGACTTTTAGAAGTCCAAGAAAGGCTTTGCAAAAATAAAAAATGGAATCACTTTTGTTGATGATGGCATAGATAGACGCTACATGGAATCTGACCTTCATTGTAGAGTGACATGGTGGAAAATGATTTGGCCCAGAGGAAACCAATCCTACCTATTGATTGACTATCCAGGTGGGGTTTTGCTCTGTTCTGCTATGGGATCAAAAAATAGCTCCCAGGAACTATAAATGCACAATAAATCCTCTTTCCTTGAGGTTTATAAGATTATGAAGCTTGAATGTTGGAGAAGGAAGCAAGATACCATTAAACACAGCAACACACTGTGGTAAGCTAAGCAATAAAACTCTTCCTCAAAATGAAGCATAACTGTAACAATAGCATAAAACTGTCCGGCCGGTACACCACTGCTAATGCCTAAAACTTGGAAGCATTACCACAAAGATTTTTTCTTCCAAGAGTAGGACACACAACACAATGGACATGACTTTGAGCAAACTCCAGGAGACAGTGAAGGTCAGGGAAGCCTGGCATGCTGCGCAAAGAGTCAGACACAACCGAACAGCAGCAGCAGCGCACACGAAGTGCTCACTGAAGGTGCTGCTGACATTAGCCATTCTGCAGTAAAGCAAAATCGTCAAACAAGATGAAATGATTTACAGTGCACAAGGAAGGGCTAGGAGAGGCAGAACTCAAGAGTCCTGGGGAAGTCTTCCAGGGATTTAATGCCAGGTCTTCCCTCCTTGGGCTTCCCTGATAGCTCAGTTGGTAAAGAATCCACCTGCAATGCCGGAGTCCCCAGTTTGATTCCTGGGTTGGGAAGATCCCCTGGAGAAGGGATAGGCTACCCACTCCAGTATTCTTGGGCTTCCCTTGTGGCTCAGCTGGTAAAGAATCCTCCTGCAATGTGGGAGACCTGGGTTCCATCCCTGGGTTGGGAAGATCCACTGGAGAAGGGAAAGGCTCCCCACTCCAGTATTCTGGCCTGGAGAATGGGGTCACAAAGAGTCGGACATGACTGAGCGACTTTCACTTTCACTTCCTTCCTTACTAGTTATATGCTATTGGGCATTTGCGTAAACTGTTCATTTCTCAAGTTCCTCATCTGCATAATAAAGAAAATATCAACTCTTTACCTGGTTGACCAGGTGTTCCCCCAGGGGACAATGGCAACATCTGGAGACATTCCCCATTGTTACAGCTGGGGGCGGGGAAGAGGGTATATGAATAATACTGACATCTAGTGAGTAGAGGTCAGAGATGCTGCTAATTAACCATTCTACAATGCTCAGGACAGCCCCCAATAGAAAAGGGAATTATCCAGCCCTAGATGTCACTAGTGTTGAAGTAGAAACCCCAGGGCAGACAGTGGTGAGAACTAAATGAATTAGTAGAAAAATATCTACTTCTGCTTCATTGACTACTCAAAGCCTTTGACTGTGTGGATCACAACAAACTGCAGAAAATTCTTAAAAGACATGGGAATACCAGACCACCTGACCTGCCTCCTGAGAAACCTGTATGCAGGTCAAGAAGCAACAGTTAGAACCGGACACAGAACAACAGACTGGTTTCAAATTGGGGAAGGAGTATGTTAAGGCTGTATATGTCACCCTGCTTATTTAACTTATATGCAGAGTACATCATGTGAAATGCTGGGCTGGATGAATCATAAGCTGGAATCAGGATTGCCAGGAGAAATGTCAACAACCTCAGATATGCAGATGATACCTGTCTAATGGCAGAAAGCGAAGAAGAACTAAAGAGTCTCTTGATGAGGGTGAAAGAGAAGAATGAAAAAGCTGACTTTAAACTCAACATTCAAAAAATGAAGACATGGCATCCAGTCCCATCACTTCATGGCAAATAGATGGAAAAAAAATGGAAACAATGACAGACTTTATTCTCTTGGGCTCCAAAACCAGTGCAGATGGTGACTACAGTCATGAAATCAAAAGACACTTGCTCCTTGGAAGGAAAGATATGACCAATCTAGACAGTGTATTAAAAACCAGAGACATCACTTTGCCGACAAACTTTGGCAACAAAGGTCCATACAGTCAAAGCTATGGTTTTTCTAGTAGTCATGTACGGATGCGAGAAAAGTGTTAGTCACACAGTAATGTCCGACTCTTTGCGACCCCATGGACTGTAGCCTGCCAGGCTCCTCTGTTCATGGAATTCTTCAGGCAAGAATACTGGAGTGGGTTGCCATTCCCTTCTCCAGGGGATCTTCCCAACCCAGGGATCAAAACCAGGTCTCCTGCATTGCAGGCAAATTGTTTACCATCTGAGCCATGTAAGAGGTGGGCCATAAAGAAGACTGAGCACTGAAGAACTGATAGTTTCGAACTGTGGTGCTGGAGAAGACTCTTGAGAGTCCCTTGGAGAGCAAGGGGATCAAAACAGTCAATCCTAAAGGAAATCAACCATGGATTTCATTGGAGATACTGATGCTGAAGCTATAATACTTTGGCCACCTGATGTGAAGAGCCAACTCATTGGGAAAGACCCTGATGCTGGGGAAGGTTGAGGGCAGGAGGAGAAGGGGGTGATAGAGGATGAGATGGTTGGATGGAATCATTGACTGAATGGACATGAATTTCAGCAAACTCCAGGAAACAGTGGAGGACAGAGGAGCCTGGCGTGCTACAGTCCATGGGATTGGCAAAGAGTTGGACACAACTTAGCATGAACCCAGAGGAAAAGTCTTTGGAGTTTGAAGTCTTTGGGCTTTAGAGTCAAAGGGTTGTGGGTGTGAAAAAATGTGTTAAATTTCTGTGAGAATGTTTTCTCATTTTAATACTTTCAATGAAAATGTTTGTAAACTATCTGGCACTTAATAGGCGCTTGAGAAAAAATAGTTTTCTTCCTTCAGGGCATGAACAGACCCAAAGACGGAATTCAGAGGATGGCAATCTGAAAATGAAACCATCCTTGCAGAATGGTTTTTACTTTACCCACCACGTCCTGCCAACTGCTGTCCCAGTTACAACAAATGCTGCTCTTCCCCTGATGTTTTTCTCAGACTCCACTAAACTGACTTCAATCTTACATTCTTGGCTTGAATACCACTGACTTTTCTTTTTGTGTTTACTGTTAACTCTGTTCAAAGCTGTTCCAAAATGAAGCAGAATGGAAGGTGTTGCTCATAATTCATTCAAAAACAATAACTCCTCCCTTCCTTTCCCTTATTAATTATACACTTTATAACACAAATGCTCTACACCCTTCCGTTTGGGTTGGGCGCACACACATAGAATGAAAAAAATGAATACAGTCTGTCATGGGCACTCGTCTCTATCAGGTCTTTTTCCTACAGTTTCTGGAAAGTGCTATTTTCGATGAAGTGATTTTCAATCAAAGTAGGTGGCAAAAACCAGCTCTTCGACATTGTGGTCAGGGCTAAACAGTAGCTTCTGGGAGAAGACAGTAGAATTCCAGGGAGGATGGAGGCGATGGGTCTCAGGGAAGGGAAGTCATTTTAATGGAAAGAGGAAGCTTCTGCCCCATGAGCTTCCATTACTCATTTTCAGTCTTACATGTCATTTCTCATTAAGTGGCATTCTTTTCAGTTGTGGTGCCACGATTCCTGAATAGGAGGGACTGGAAAAATACAAAGTTGGACTCCCATTCAGGCTTGACTTACTCAACTATGGATGCCATCGGCCCTCCTGCAACGTTCTGGAGAATGAGGGCTGCATCCCTTCTCTGTGGTCTTCCTGACAGTGAGTGAAACAGACGTGACCATTTCACTGTTAGACTTGCACTTGTAAGTCCAGCTTGTAAACACTGGGCTTTGTTCTGGCTTGCTGATGTGTCCACAGGCACCATCTACGAATGATCTTACCTAACTGCTTGTCACTTAGGAATACCAACAGAGGTTGGGAGGTTGATTTTTACATATCTTGGAAGCCCAGTGTTGACTATTCCCATTTCTTCAAATACAGTGAAAGAAGGGACGCTCAAGAGAAAATGAACATCTGAGCTATGCTTATGATGGGGAAAACAGATTGGGTGCTGTCATTCCTTTCAAGAGGAGGTCTGTGGTTCTATTCCCCTCAGAGAGGGGCATGAGACTAGGATGAAGTACTAGTTGTCACCAGGAAATACCAGTAGGGGTGTGCAGAAGTGAGATAGGAAAGGTATGGAACCAGGCAGGTGTGCTTTTATGAACACCACTACGGTCAGAAGGTGATGAATCCCAGGGGTAACTTCGAGAACCGGTGCAGAACACACTAGCTGATGGGGAGGAAGAGGAGAATTTATCTACTGACTCCCATCAGTGGCTGGCTGAAGGTTATTGGGGCTGGGTGGGTGTGAACACCCTTCTGGAATTAACTGGTGGGGGTGGGAGGAGCCCCCAGGCAGACGGTTAGCCTCTTGCAGTGGAAGCTCTGAGGCCAGGGGACATGGATGGGACTGGTGAGTGTGCAATAGCCCGGCACGACGCTGAGACAGGAGGGCTAGAGCCTTAGAAGAGACTGCCATCTGGGACTTTTTTTTTTTTTTTTTTGGCCACACTGTAGAGCTTATAGGACCTTAGTTCCCCAAAACAAACCCATGCCCCCTGCAATGGAAGCATGGAGTCCTAACCACTGGACTGCCAGGGAATTTCCTGGATATTTCTTAAAGAAGAACTGTCATGGAGGTCAGAGGACAATGGTGTCACAGTCGTCCAGTTTGTGCAATAGCTCCAATGACTTAGGACTCATTTGCAGAACTAAACAGAGTGCATCCGACAGTGCTTTCTATCCTAACCTTGATCAGTCCTGACCTTGGGGCCCACAGTCTACCTCCGAACTTCCCTTTGCAACTGCCCATAAATGGGTCTAAATCTGAGCAACGGGTCTAAATTCCAGCAACAAAGTTGGTTGGAAAAGAAAACACATGGAATCTAATGAGACACACTAAAATATATATATTTTAGACACCCTTCATTTTTCCATCATGTCAACTCATTGTGAAATTATATTTTACTTTACAGCTTCAAGGCTCAGTATGGGCTTCTCTCTCTCCCTACTTTTCCACTATCTGCAGTGGAGATCATCTCTGCCATCATCATTGCCAGATAATACGCTAAGAGAAGAAACATTTTGCACCCAAAACAAACAAGCCAACACTCTCCCCTTGCAAACTCTATTAATATTTATAAAACTGAGAACCACACAAATCTTAATTCAGTGATTATTCTGATACAGCCAACAAACTCATATACTCATGCAATTCCTGCTTCTCAACTCCAAGTTTTACTTCTCTCTACTTAAGATTACGAAAGCTACTGGTCTCCAGAGATGTTTGCAATAGTCTTAGTAGCTGAGGAACAAAAAGTGAGAAGCAATACGCATGCTCTTATCCCTCCTTGAATGGGCAAGATGTTACTTCTGTACAAATGAAGCTATCCTATAGACTTGTTTGAGTGCCCACAAAGTGCAAAGTACCACACGTAGAAACAGAACTTTGCCTTCTAAAGAAAATGACTATACTAGAAAACAATTAGTGAATCTTCTAACTACATACACAATTAACTGTTAAACCATGGGCTACAGAAATTCTAGCCCATGGGGTCCAATATGGCAGCCACTAGCCACTTGTGGTTTTTGAGCACTTGAAATGTTGCTAGTATGAATTGTGTTGTGAGGATAAAACACAGGCATTGATCTCTCTTATACTGATCACATATTACAATGCATATGTTTTGAATATATTGGGCCCAATGAATTGTCTTGTTGTTGTTCAATCGCTCAGTCATGTCCAACTTTTTACGACCCTATGGACTGCAGCATGCCAGGCTTCCCTGTCCTTCACCATCTCCCAGAACTTGCTCAAACTCATGTCCATTGAGTCGATGATACCATCCAACTATCTCATCCTCTGTTGTCTCCTTCTCCTCCTGCCTTCCGTCTTTCCCAGCATGAGGGTCTTTTCTAATGAGTCGGCTCATTGTATCAGGTGGCCAAAGTATTGGAGCTTCAGCTTCGGCATCAGTCCTTCTCATGAATATTCAGGATTGATTTTCTTTAGGATGGACTGGTTTGATCTCCATGCAGTCCACGGGACTCTCAAGAGTCTAGTAAAATTAATTTTACCTATTTGTGAAATGTCTAGTAAAATTAATTTTACCTATTTGTTTTTACTTTTTTTAAAATGTGGCTACTTGGAAACTTAACATTACATATGAGGTACCCATTAAATTTTGACCAGACGGTGTGAATTGGGAGGCTTAATTTTGATTGGGGTGGGCATGTGGTCTTTCCTAGACCTCATGTTCTTCTAATTGACTTCCTTTGTATCTTTGATCTAGTGGGTCTGCACCATCTCTCTTTGAAGCTAGCCATGCTTGCTTACTTTTCTAGGGCTTTCTTCAAAAATTGTGGTGGTGATAAAAGTAATGAAGTGAGTAGGAGGGGTATTGGGAGGGAAATTATAGAGCACGGTTGCTGTATAAGATGGCCTTTGCTATCAAAAGGACAGTGAAAAGTAAATCTGGTCTGGTTGTGAAGAGAAAAGACCATAAAATTCAGATGTCTTGGGTGGGAGGCTTCAGACCTAGGTTGACCAGCTATCTTACATCTGAAAATGTTTAAAAGCGCTTCCCTCCACTGAATTCCAAGTGGCTATCTAGTCATTTTCTAAAGAAAAGAAAGACACCCTTCTGCTTCACAAGGAGTCCAACCAAGAGGGAATAGACAGGCACTTAAAGACCTTGAGGATTTTTGCCCAAGGACGGTATGTATATCAACAAATCACTGTGCAGTTTTCCTTAAGCTTTCAAGTTGAAATTATGGATCTCATTATTCTACTCATAAATTCAAAAAATTCATAAAACCAAGAATAATCACTCTCAGGGCTCCCTGAATCAATGTTTGATTAACTCAAGTTGAACAAACTCAACTCCATTAAACAGTCAATTCCATCTATAAATTAGTTGATTAAGTTCCTATACACATTTTAAGAACTGAGGCAAAACTTATATATACAGGGGCTTCCCTTGTGGCTCAGCTGGTAAAGAATCCACCTGCAATGTGGGAGACCTGGGTTCAATCCCTGGGTTGGGAAGATTCCCTGGAGAAGGGAAAGGCTACCCACTCCAGTATTCTGGCCTGGAGAATTCCATGGACTGTATAGTCCATGGGATCACAAAGAGTCAGCATGACTGAGCGACATTCACTTTCCATATAGGAAAATGCATAAAACTAAAGAGCCTCTTGAAGAAAGTGAAAGAGGAGAATGAAAAAGTTGGCTTAAAGCTCAACGTTCAGAAAACTAAGATCATGGCATCCGGTCCCGTTACTTCCTGGCAAATAGATGGGTAAACAGTGGCTGACTTTAATTTTGGGGCTCCAAAATCACTGCAGATGGTGACTGCAGCCATGAAATTAAAAGACGCTTACTCCTTGGGAGGAAAGTTATGACCAACCTAGACAGCATATTAAAAAGCAGAGACATTACTTTGCCAACAAAGGTCCGTCTAGTCAAGGCTATGGTTTTTCCAGTGGTCATGTATGGATGTGAGAGTTGGACTGTGAAGAAAGTTGAGCACCGAAGAACTGATGCTTTCGAACTGTGGCGTTGGAGAAGACTCTTGAGGGTCCCTTGGACTGCAAGGAGATCCAACCAGTCCATCCTAAAGGAGATCAGCCTTCTGTTCATTGGAAGGACTGATGTTGAAGCTGAAACTCCAATACTTTGGCCATCTGATGTGAAGAGCTGACTCATTTGAAAAGACCCTGATGCTGGGAAAGATTGAGGACAGGAGGAGAAGGGGACGACAGAGGATGAGATGGTTGGATGGCATCACCAGCTCAATGGATATGAGTTTGGGTAAACTCCGGGAGTTGGTGATGGACAGGGAGGCCTGGCGTGCTGTGGTTCATGAGGTCGCAAAGAGTCGGACATGACTTATCGACTGAACTGAACTGAACTAAGGGACAATTCAATAGATTTTGATAACCAACCTAACCAATAGCTTAATCAAGATATAAAATATTCCCATCACCCCAGAAAGTATCAAGACCATCGTCCAGTCAATTTTCACCCCCACGGTTAATCATCGTTCAGATTTTTATCACCAAATTCCTGTATCATTTTAAATTGTGTTTATAAATGTAACATATGCAATTTACTTTATAACCACTTTAAATGCCTAATGGGACAAAAATAAAACCCTAACTAGGTAAATCTTCCCAAGTCTTTACATAGCTCTTAGAAATCTAACAAACTTACAAATGTAGTGGAACTCAAGTTTGAGTGAACATTGTAACATTGGTTTGAAACAAAAGATTTTATGCTTTCAATTTAAAATCAGATGTCTAAAATAAATTACATTTCAGATTAGAATCTCAAAGTTAACCTGTCAAATTTCTGTAGTATGTCACTCTCTTAAATGCTATAAACCCTTAAAATACAAACATATGTTTTAGTCCTATGCTGTAACACAAAATATTGACTCTGGCTATTATTCAGGTTTTCATTTTTTTACATTATTCACAAACTTCTAGGGGAGGAGGGAAAAAGAACTTTATTTACTTAAGGAAATAAACTAGTCATCTCAAAGAAGTTGAAGTTACCAGGTCAAGGATTTCTGATCAAAGACTTGAGAATAATTCACAAAACCCAAAGGCCCACTGGTTCTACTGATATCACTGATTAATACCCATTGTGTCCTCACTATCCTGCGTTGGACAGGGTTTCCAATTCCCCCGCAGATGGGAATATTTCTGGTTCATGCATGAAAATTCCCCCTTGGATTTATTTGGTTGTGTGGGTCTTAGTTGCAGCATGCAGGATCTTTGTTGGATCACGTGGGAATCTTTTGTTGTGGCGCACAGGGTCTCTAGTTGTGGCGCTTGGGCTTGGTTGCTCCCTGGCATGTGGGATCTTAGTTCCCTGACCAGGGCTCAAACCCGAGTCCCCTGCATTGCAAGGTAGATTCTTAACCACTGATTTGCCTGGAAAATCGTCCCACCCCCTCAACACACTAGGAATTTTTAATCATGTCTTTCAATTCTGTCATCTGGATTGGGTAGCTGAGATTGAATAACCACTCCAGTCGCCTTACTAGTCAAATGGATTGAATCCATTTCTTTGCTGGCTGGTTCTTGTTCTGTCTGGCTTCAAGTCACATTTCTGTGGTCATCTGAATGACGTTTACCTCAAAGGACCATAGGGATAATTAAGTCAGGAATTGATAGTAGGAGTTTGTCACATGGCCATACTATTTTTCATATAAATTTGCATAAGTACACCCTAAACCACAGGCTATACCTTCCTGTGGCACTGCACCCATTTGATACAGTAATCATCTCTTTCTAATACCTGCAAGAACGGACAAGGCATCATCTTCCCTAAAATAGATGGAAGGTGTCCTTGAACTCATCATAGCCTAATGAACTCAGAGAATTAGGCTATGATGATAATTTTCATCACCTCATATATATATATAAGTCTGATGTTATATATAGTGAAAGTGCTTTTAAAAGCATAGTAAAAGCTCTATCATGAATTCCTAGGGTGGGAAGTTACCTCACTTGATTGCTAAAATCTCTATTTGTGTTGCTTTTCACTGAAAGCCCTTGTACATTCAGGGGTAGCCTCCGGCTTTTTAAATAGCTGAATTTAAAATTTCATATTTCTGTTTGAAACAAAAATAACCAGCACTACAATCGTACCCTTGTTAACAAACATTTGATATGCATGACTTAAAGATTTTGCTAGGGAATTTCAAAATTAGGACAAAGCTCTTCAGTTTTCCCTATAACATTTAGCAATTAAAAATAGAAGTCAATTGAATGAAGGTAAAACATGATGTGTCCTGTTTTTCTCATCGTCTTATATACAGAGATAATTTCAGCTTGATTATCACAAATAGCAATTTTATATTGAGAAAAATAATTTAAACTAGATAGTTAAAAATTTTATGAAGTATAGTTGATTTACAGTGTTGTGTTAGTTTTTGGGATATGGCAAAGTAATTCAGTTATCTATATACACATATATTCTGTTTTCATTATGGTTTATTATAAGATATTAAATGTAGTTCCCTGTGCTACACCATAGGACCTTGTTGTGTTTTTTTCTTCTTTTTAAAAAAAGTTTCTCAGAACTAATTTATAAACTAGACATGAACACTGAGAAACAAAAGAGGTTGTTTCAATAACAAAATGATGGCTTGATGGGTCAGGTCATGTGTTTCTGAATGGCAGGCACAGAAACAATAGTGGGACCCAAACTTCTACCTGACCGTCACCTCATCTAGGATCATTTGTCTCAGCTCTGACTCTCTCACCTAGATTTATTCAACTACCACCATCTTAAGTGAAAGCTGAGTTAGAACTATGATGACCATTTAAAAAATTTGTCACAACCTATTCTTACTATTCTTTATATTATGCCAGAAACATCCCTGCTGCTCTAATAAAGCATCTAAATATTTCAAGACAAGAAGGTTATGTTGGGATAGAGTAGGGGAGATGTGATAAAGAATTCCTGTATTATGGGAAGAAATTATGTTAAGATACATTAGTAAAATTATGTCTTCACTCCTCATTCCTACTGCTCATCCATTCAGCCTTCCCAACTAAGGCTGATTATTTCACATGTAAGTATTAGCCTTGGAAATTTGCATGACTAAATTCAAACATGTAAGAGGGACTGTCTTCAGAGGCATGTATGTGATCATGCTCCAATCCAAGCTACCTGGTAGGGTTCTCAATCTGACACAACAGTTCATTCCATCCAAACTGGAAAGATTATAGATGATAAAAGGTTTTGATCATGTTTTTTTAAAAGTTTCAAAGCTGAAATTTGGGAATGTTATTCTGAAAGTAATACCAAATTAACTCTAATATTCATTCATTCATTAGTAAGATTCATCTCTTATTTCTAAATACTGGAAACTATTCTACTGATGTCTTCTCATTATTCTGCATGAATGTACCTAAGAAGGAAACAGGATCCAATGCCCTTTATGAATCAGTTTTTTAAAGACAAGAGCACTGAATCTAAGAGGAGACGTTCAAGTAAGTGTTGTACACCATCTTAATAAACAGTTAAATTTAATCTCCACCAAGAAAAGCTAAATTTGCTTCATGAGTTGTCAATTTTAGCAAATTTGGTGGAGTAAACTGGATACACAGCCATTAAACACATGCAGTAGTCAAAAAAATGAATCTTCTCATGATGGAAAGATAACCCATATTCTTGGATTCAAAGAATTAATATTATTAAAACGGCCATACAACCTAAAACAATCTACAGATTTAATGTGATCTCTATCAAATTACCTATGACATTTTTCACAGGACTGGAAAAAATAATCCTAAAATTCATGTGAAACCATAAAAGACCCAGAATTGCTAAAGCAATCCTGAAGAAAAAGAACAAAGCAGGAATCAAAACTCTCCCAGGCTTCAGACAATACTACACAGCTACAGTAATCAAAATGGCATGGTACTGGCACAAAAACAGACATATAGATCAATGGAACAGAACAGAGGGCCCAGAAATAAACCCACATACCTACAGTCAATCTTCTGCAAAGGAGGCAAGAAAGTTGGACAGTGACATGTAAATCAATGAAGTTAGAACACATCCTCTTACCATACACAAAAATAAACTCAAACTGACTTAAAGACCTAAAGATAAGACATGACACCATAAAACTCCTAGAAGAGAACATAAGCAAAACATTCTCTGACATAAATCGCAAATTCCAAAGAAGACATACAGGTGGTGAATAGGCACATGAGAAGATGCTCAACGCTGCTAATTATTAGAGAAATGAAAATCAAAACAATAACAAGGAACCACTTCACACAGGTCAGACTAGTCATCATTAAAAAGTCTTCAATAACCAATTATGGAGAGGATGTGGAGAAAAGGGAACCCTCTTGTGCTACTGGTAGGAATGTAAATTGGTGTAAGTATGGAGGTTCCTCAGAAACCTAAAAGTAGAATTACCATATGCTCCAGCAATCCAACTCCTGGGCATACACTTGGACAAAACTGTAATTCAAAAAGATACATGCACCCCTCCCTATGTTCATGGAAGCACTATTGACAACAGCCAAGACACGGAAACAACCTAAATGTCCTTCGACAGATGAGTGAATAAACAAGGTGTGATCCATAGATATAATGGAATATCTCTCAGTCATAAAAAGAATGAAATGTCATTTGAAGCAGCATAAATGCAACTAGAGCTATCGTACTAAGGGAAGTAAGCCAGACAGAGAATGAAAAATATCATATAATATCACTTATCTAAAGTATGACACAAATGAATCCATCTATGAAACAGAAACAGAATCAGGCACATAGAGAACAGACTGGTGGTTGCCAAGGGGGAGGGGGTTGGGTGGAAGGGTACAGTGGGAGGTTGGGGTTAGCAGATGTGAGCTTTTACATGTAGAATGGATAAACAAGGTCCTACTGTAGAGCACAGAGAACTATATTCAGTATTCTATGATAAACCATAATGGAAAAGAATATATAAAAAAAGAATGTGTGTGTGTGTGTGTGTGTGTGTGTGTAACTGAATCACCTTGCTGTACAGCAGTGATTAACACAGTACCGTAAATCAACAATACTTTAAAAAACAAAAGAATCTTCTTCAGAGAAGATGAAGTTCTGTGCAGTCCAAGAGTTCCTTTTCTCCTTTGTCCTGAGAATACTAAGACTTGAACTTAAGAGATTAATCTTTAGCTTAGTGGCTTGTCACATTCCAGTTTCTGAATGCCACCATAGCTGCAATATCATGTTATCCTTATTCCAGAGCTATTTACACAAACAGCCAAGAATGGCTGTGGACTGCCTGATGTGGTCCCAGAGCCTGATTCTAAATATACCTTGAGAACATTCTCACAAGGCCTCATGTGAGCGGGGAATCAAACCCTTATCTGCAAGTGACAATGGATTACAACTTTGGACATTTAAGTTGGCCCCTAGCAGGATACACGTCATCCAAAATCAGACACTTGTCCACAAGATACAAACACCATGTTTGCTGTCCGGATGATGGTCTTCATTCAGGGGCTCCAGGCGAAGCAACCGCCAAGGCTTCCATAGAGAGCTAATGCTTTGACATAAAACCACACAGTAAAATTAATTTAAACATAAAGGTTCATCTTTCTTTTTAACCTAGCCATTTTTTCCTTTTTTCCAGTGTTTACATTTAAATGCTTTTAGGGCTTGGTGACTAGCTGGAAAGTTCTTTTACAGAACCCCATCTGTTTTCCCAAATCATTTTATTACCATTCCTTAAGCTATCCTCTTCCCTCTCAATTTCCAGAGCTCAACATCTAAGCAAAAATCACATAATACATGGCACTTAACTTATGCACAAGAAATCTGTCATTCCACATGTCACCTAGCATTGGAAAAACTTCACTGGAAAGCCAGTAAGACAGCAAACTTTCCACTGAGAGCAAAGAAAAAAAAATAGTTTAAAGACTTAGAGTGAAAATCAATGGCAGAAGGACACAAAAAGTGATTATAAACAACGCAACATAAGCCAAAGGAGCTAAAGCTAGGCCTTTGATGGGATGCTGGCTTAGAGAATGGCCTGCTAGGATGAACTTGGGCAAGGACGGTGGAGTCAGCTGCGCCTTTATCTTCTCCAAACTACTATGGCAACTAGTCAACATTTCGTACCTTTTCTCTACCACCTTACTGTGGATTTAGTCATTGGTTACCTACAATTCCCCAAAGTGCATATCTACTGCATGTCCAGGTATTGTATTTCCTGTGAAAGAACTTGATTCTCAGAATGTGTGGAGACTATGATATCCATCAGTGATTCTAAGCATTTGCCTAGCTAATAAACTAAGCCCTCTGATTTTTAAAAGAAAATGGCAAGGAAAATGAGTTGATGAAGAACAATAGTCCCTATTTGACCTAGAACTGTGAATTTCTGTAGCTGACCCAAATTTTGACCACTTTTTATGAACTTGTTCTACATCCCATAAGTAATTCCAAACTCATCCCAAGGCAATTTTTGACTGCATCCTTCTCCTGCAGAAAACAAAACTGAATAGCTAAAACCCACTAATTTTTGGAATTCCACCCAATTACACAAACATTTCTTGGGAGTCTACCTGATGTTGCCTTTTCAATGCCTCCTTCTCTTGAGTCCCTAAGCTGCCTTGGCCTCATACCTCTAGTTTTCAAAAGATTTGGTGTTTACTGTCAAAAAGCCATTTCATTTGCTTGCCCTCATTTAAAAACAAAAAGTTGTGAAAACAATGAGGATGGGGGTGGGAGACCTTCAAACTCTTTTCAAGCTAAAGAACAGCAGAAGTGAATCCCAGGAAGGAGGTGTGGACTTATAAGGATGTGGCATTTCCTCAGGATTTGGTGTGAATTCATTGATTTAATTTACAACAATTGGGATTTGCCTCTGTGCTTTTGAGTGTTTTTAGCTCCAGCTGGCAGGGGGATTATTTTCCCGAGGAATGCTCAGACCCAAACACAAGGACACCTTCAGAAAGAGGAAAAGGAAGAAATACAGTCTAGGAACCTAGGTTGTGAACTAGGAAATTCTTTTCCACTAAACTGATTTAAAAAAGACTGTCATGCTGGCTGGTGCCTAACCAATCCCACCACCTTTTCTTGGAGTTTACTAGTACTGACTGGGACATTTCCCCTTGGATGTGTGGTCATTTTGTACCAAGATATCCATCCTAGTTCCCCAATAACCCAAAACATCATTTCCTGAAAAGAGCTATGGATGCTGATGTTAACTGTGAAATTGACACAGTGTTCCTCGAACCCTCACTAAACCTTCAAACCAAATCAAGTTCAAACTCAGATGCAATATTAAAGCTCACTGACCCCTCATCTCTCCAAAGTCAGTTCTTACTTATCCAGCCTCACACACTTTCCATTCCTATAGACTGAACTACTGACTGTGTGTACATACACTGTTCATTTTTCCATTCCCATGCCTTAGTTTGCCCTGAAAGCAGAGCCTCTCCCATCTCTCCATAGATCTACATACCCTTGAAAGCAGGCTCAGAAACTGTACTAACTGATCAAGTTCCCAGATGGAAGAAATTTCTTCTCTGCAATTCCAAAGTATATCATCCCTAACTCTCTTAGGGCTTTCCTGGTGGCTCAGGCAGTAAAGAATCCACCTGCAATGCAGGAGACCCTAGTTCCATTCCTGGGTCAGGAAGATCCCCTGGAGAAGGGAATGACAACCTGCTCCAGTATTCTTGCCTGGAGAATCCCATGGACAGAGGAGCCTGATGGGCTACAGTCCATGGGGTTGCAAACAGTAAGACTCAGCTGAGCGACTAAGCACACACACACATAATTCTCTTATGGCAACTCATTTTTCCATTGTGTATTATTGCTCTTTCATCTTAGTTGGGATAGTGAGCCCTGTGTAGGCAGGGTCGTTCCCACCCAGCACAGGGAAACACACACACAGAGGAGGACCCACAAGCACTCATGGAATGAAGCAGTGTGACCATTTAACAAGCCCAAATAACTGAGTGCAGGCAAAACTTAACAGACACACCCAGAAATATATGTTTAGCGAATACCACTAACAGATCAACAAACAGTGTCCAGAACCCAAAGAGCAGAAAGTCAGGTTAAGCTGAATTATCCACATCTTAGAAATAAGGCAAAAAGAAGACAGACTCCTTTGGATGTCATACTAGACTCCACTCCATTGAGCCAGCTGAAAGAAGGGTTATCTGACTCTCTGGGCTGGGATGTAAAAGAGCTTGATTTTCTATTGACGATTGAGGAGGGCTTCCTCTCTGCTAAGTTAAATGTTAACTTAGACAAAACTGATGGGATGCAAGGTATCTAGCTCAAATATAATGATTTTATTGCCCCTTAGGTCACAAGAAGATCCCCTGGAGGAGGAAATGACAACCCACTCCAGTATTCTTGCCTGGAGAATCCCCATGGACCAAGGACACTGGCGGGCTACAGTCCATGGGATCGCAAAGAGTCGGGACATGACTGAGCGACTTCACTTTCACTTTAGGTCACTAACCAGTTCTGCATTGAATTTAGCTGTCTTATTGTATCATTCTTTTCCCCGACTACCCCCAACCTCCAAATTTGTACGAATCAGTTTCTGATAAAGCCAGCTTTATCATTTAGCTTGTTCCTTTATCAAAGATTGAATAAATTTCAAGGCAGATTCATTTGGTTAAAGAATGCTCAAACTACCGCACAACTGCACTCATCTCACACGCTAGTAAAGTAATGCTCAAAATTACTTTAGTAAAGTAATGCTAATTACTAAAGTAATTAGTAAAGTAATGCTCAAATTCAGCAATACGTGAACAGTGAACTTCCAGATGTTCAAGCTGGTTTTAGAAAAGGCAGAGGAACCAGAGATCAAATTGCCAACATCTGCTGGATCATCAAAAAAGCAAGAGAGTTCCAGAAAAACATCTATTTCTGCTTTATTGACTATGCCAAAGCCTTTGACTGTGTGGATCACAAGAAACTGTGGAAAATTCTGAGAGATGGGAATACCAGACCCCCTGACCTGCCTCTTGAGAAACCTGTATGCAGGTCAGGAAGCAACAGTTAGAACTGGACATGGAACAACAGACTGGTTCCAAATAGGAAAAGGAGTCCATCAAGGCTGTATATTGTCACCCCTGCTTATTTAACTTATATGCAGAGTACATCTGAGAAGTGCTGGGCTGGGTGAAGCACAAGCTGGAATCAAGATTGCCAGGAGAAATATCAATAACCTCAGATATGCGGATGATACCACCCTTATGGCAGAAAGTGAAGAAGAACTAAAGAGCCTCTTGATGAAGGTGAAAGAGGAGAGTGAAAAAGTTGGCTTAAAAACTCAACATTGAGAAAACTAAGATCATGGCATCCGGTCCCATCATTTCATGGCAAATAGATGGGGAAACAGTGGGAACAGTGGCTGACTTTTTGGGGGGGGCTCCAAAATCACCGCAGATGGTGATTGCAGCCATGAAATTAAAAGATGCCTACTCCTTGGAAGGAAAGTTATGACCAACCTAGACAGCATATTAAAAAGCAGAGACATTACTTTGTCAACAAAGGCCCATCTAGTCAAGGCTATGGTTTTTCCAGTAGCTATGTATGGATGTGAGAGTTGGACTATAAAGAAAGCTGAGCCCCGAAGAATTGATGCTTTTGAGCTATGGTGTTGGAGAAGACTCTTGAGAGTCCCTTGGACTGCAAGGAGACCCAACCAGTCCACCCTAAAGGAGATCAGTCCTGGG
The DNA here is from genome assembly GCA_024291935.2 of Okapia johnstoni. Taxonomy (NCBI): domain Eukaryota; kingdom Metazoa; phylum Chordata; class Mammalia; order Artiodactyla; family Giraffidae; genus Okapia; species Okapia johnstoni. Next base: position 6,696,323 of record CM044305.1, read on the forward strand.
TGTTCATTGGAAGGACTGATGTTGAAGCTGAAACTCCAATACTTTGGCCATCTGATGTGAAGAGCTGACTCATTTGAAAAGACCCTGATGCTGGGAAAGGTTGAGGGCAGGAGGAGAAGGGGATGACAGAGGATGAGATGGTTGGATGGCATCACCTACTCAATGGATATGGGTTTGGGTAGACTCCGGGAGTTGGTGATGGACAGGGAGGCCTGCTGGCATGCTGTGGTTCATGGGGTCGCAGAGAGTCGAACACGACTGAGCAACTGAACTGAACTAATGTGAGATTTTGATGGTCCGTTTTTAAAACATTTGCCTTCAAAAATGTGAATACCTATGAATAGAGAAACACATAAAAATAGGTACTGCTGATATGATTATTTATCTAGTTATAATTTATTTTCTCTGATTTTTATCTAGAAATTTCCTAAATACCAAATTTATTCACCCACACACATTTCATTCCATTCCAAACGACTGATACAGAAATAACAACAGCAAATGGAATATATTCTTTACTCTTGGTCTAGAATAATTTCTCATGGCATCTATCTGTCTGTTTGAAAGTCTGCTACAATCAGTTCAGTAATAGTTTCATTTTAAAAGCCTGTATGTCAACTAAATACGTAATCTTTTGAATTAAAAATAGACTCTGCTTGTAAATTTCTTGAATGACATATCTATCGATTGAAATTACTGAACATTACAGGATGTAATTTTACATGTTAGGATGAACAGTGTTTTCTAAGTTCAAGTCACACTAATGTTGCATTAGGAGCAAGACAGTCGTTCTGAAATCGCTAAAGGCCATAATAGGAACCAGACACTAATGCTTTAAGAAGTATCTAGCTGAAATGGAATGAAATAATCACTCAATCTATAAAGCATTTGTAAGATTTCACCATAAAAGGCAATTTTTTCCTTTTTTTTTTAAACTGAAGAGAAATAATTCTTTCTTCTGGTCCTTCCTAAACATCAAATGCTATCACATCATAAAAAGAAAATACAGCACATGGATCATTTTTTGTTCATCCTTCTAATTCTATAATACATATTCACTTCACCCTATAATAATGAGAACATCATGCTTGTTCACTATTATTTACAATGCTGTTTAATCAACAAGGCTCTGCATGCTCCCTGGAAAGATCCCAGCCAGAAGCAGTCAAAGACCTGTATTCTGCAACTTGCCCTTGCTTTTAGTGCTGCCTGCATGCTCTTGACTAAATCCCAACATGCTGCAGTTATGGTGAACTTCATGGAAACATATTTGTCAACTAAGATGTATTTATTACACCTGCAGTGAGTTGAATTGTATTGTATTCCACACCCCCCCAAAAAAAAGTATGTCCAAGACCTAATCCCAGGTAACTGTAAATATGACCTTATTTGGAAATGGGGTCTTTGCAGATGGAATCAAGTTAAAGTGAGTTCATACTGAAGTGGGCTTCCCAGGTGGCACAGTGCCAAAGAATCTACCTGCCAGTGCAAGAGTCTTAAGAGACACTGGTTCGATCCCTGGATAGGGAAGATTCCCTGGAGGAGGAAATGGCAACAGACTCCAGTATTCTTGCCTGGGAAATCCTATGAACAGAGGAGCCTGGTGGGCTACAGTCCATGGGGTTGCAAAGAATCTTATGCGACTGAGCACACACACATATTCGAGTAGGGTGGAGCCTAATCCAATGACAGGCATCCTTTTAAGAAGGAGAATTGGATACAGACACAGAGACACACAGGGAGAAGGCCACGTGACAACAGAGGCCAAGATTAGAGTGATGGATCTAGCAGCCAATGGACACCAAGGACTGGGCTGCAAACACTCAGAGGTGGGAAGAGGCATAAAAGAGGCTCCTCAAGAGCCTTCAGAATGAGCAAGGTCTTGCCAACAGCATGATGTTGGACATATGACCTCTAAGAATAGCAAGAAAATCAATGTCTGTTTTATGCCAACCAATGTGCAGTAATTTGTTACAGCTGACATCAGAAACTAATACAACACCTTTTCAATAGTGCTTTGGGGAGGGGGTGTTCTTTGGAGGGGTAATTCAAATCTGCAAGTTTAGGAATGCTAAAGTAAGCTGGATTAGGGAGAGCTGTGATAGGAGTGGGGGCAGAGCAAAGCAGTGGATGGGGAGAGATTCTCGAAGGTTCTAGTTCCTTCTAATTTCATCCATCTTAGATATCTGGCTTCTGAAAAAACTAATCTTAAGAAGATTCTCATCAGAAAAATATAAAGGATGAGGGTATAAAAACCATGATCAAGCAATTTTCATATGAAAAACAGCACATAGAGAAACTCACCTCAACATGTTGACATGTTTGGATGAGTTTAGCCAAAAGCGTCTCCAGTTCCGTGTTCCTCTTAATAAGGTTGGTGAGGTTACTCTCCAAGTTTTGCTGTTCAGAAAAAAGAGAGAGGGAAAAATATTATTCTGCATACTTTGAATACTTTAGTATACATAAAATTACTTATACTTGGGAAAATGGATACATTTTAAAAGAAATCTCAATCAAATCTACGCAGTTTCAAGTTCTTGTAGATTTATACTAGATTTTGAAAAATCACATGTAAAAGATTGTTTTGAAAATGTTCACCTCTTACTCTTTTTGTGCCTGCTTCATGCACGAACTCGGGCATATTTCACTGACTAATTAGTCACAGGTTATTTCCTGGTTGTGCACCAGGGAGAGAGGAGGTAATTGGATTTCTAATTCCTTATCTGAATCAGAAATGGCAGTAACAAAAGGAATATACTCCCATATGAAATCAACCACTGTTGGATTTTTAGAATTTACCATCGTATGGGCAGGCTGATGTCAATCCCCTGGAGAAAGGTCTGAACTGTCCAGCTATTGCTGACATTATGGTCATTTATAGGTATTTAGAAGAAGTGCTCATGGTACATGTTTATTCACTCATAGTACGTTTCACTGTACATGCTTCTATTCTATGCCTATCAGCCTATCAATGCCAAATCAAGCTTCCTTGAATGTTACATTTTTCATATCACTATCCTCCTTATGGACTTCCTAGGTGGCACTAGTGGTAAAGATCCTGCCTGACAATGCAGGAGACTTAAGAGACGCAGGTTCGATCTCTGGGTCGAAAAGATCCCCTGGAGGAGGGCATGGGAGGCTACTCCAGTATTAGAGCCTGGAGAATTCCATGGACAGAGGAGTCTGGAGGGCTACAGTCCATAGGGTTGCAAAGAGTCAGACACAACTGAAGTGACCTAGCACATATCCTCCTTAAGAATCTAGAATTATGCCCTATTCCTTGAGAACATCCATATTTTTTACAATTTATTTTGTTGAAGTATAATTGATTAACAATGTGTTAATTTCTGCTGTATATCAGATTCAGTTTATATATATATATATATATATATATATATATATATATATATATATATATATATATATATACACACACACATACACACACACACATATTCTTTTTCAGATTCTTTTCCATTATGGTTTATCACAGAACATTACATATAGTTCCCTGTGCTATACGGTAGGACCATGTTGTTTATCCATCCTATATTTAATAGTTTGCATTTGCTAATCCCAAACTTCATGGCAAATATATGGGGAAACAGTAGAAACAGTGACAGACTTTATTTTCTTGGGCTCCCAAGTATCTGCAGATGGTGACTGCAGTCATGAAATTAAAAGACACTTGCTCCTTGAAAGAAAAGCTATGATAAACCTAGACAGGATGTTAAAAAGCAGAGACATTACTTTGCCAACAAAGGTCCATCTAGTCAAGGCTATGGGTTTTCTAGTAGTCATGTATGGATGTGAGAGTTGGACTATAAAGAAAGCTGAGTGCCAAAGAATTGATGCTTTTGAACTGTGGTGTTGGAGAAGACTCTTGAGAGTCCCTTGGACTGCAAGGAGATCAAACCAGTCAATCCTACAGGAAATCAGTCCTGAAGATTCATTGGAAGGACTGATACTGAAAAGAAGCTCCAATACTTTGGCCACCTGAGACGAAGAATTGATTCATTGGAAAAGACCCTGATGCTGTGAAAGATTGAAGGCAGGAGAAGAAAGGGACGACAGAGGATGAGATGGTTGGATGGCATCACCGACTCGATGGACATGAGTTTGGGTAAACTCCAGGAGTTGGTGATGGACAGGGAAGCCTGGCATACTATAGTCCATGGGGTCGCAAAGAGTTGGACATGACTGAGTGACTGAACTGAACTGAATTCCAAACTCCCAATCCACCCCCTCCACACACACACACCCCAACCTTGGCAACCACAAGTCTGTAGAACATCAAATTTAAAATTCCCCACAATGACTATTAACCTTATTTTCAACCACAGTAACCCTCTGTTCTGGGTAAGATTCCTTAAGAGTTCTCCATGGCTTCTGATTCTTTATGCTCTTTATCTGCACCATTTTACCCATCAGCATGCATATTCATGATGCTTCTACCACATGCCAGATCATGAGAGAGAAAACTTGAATGATCTACTCCCTATGTGCAAAGAAACGAGTACAGCACTGAGATAGAGATGCTGTAAACAAGAGAAAGGGGAGAGTCGGGCTGACTCAGAAGGTTTCCGAGACAACACTTTTTTCTCAGAGGCTGGAAGGATGGTGAACATGAGTGGGTGTCTCTTGGGAAGAGAGAATGCAGGTGGAGGTGAGCACACATTAGTTCCCAGGGGTGGGGAACAGCACAATCGCATACAACAAGCTCAGGGAGGCATCAGAGGGCAAAGGATTAGGGCAAGTGTGTTTTTAACATATAACCAATTCCATAGACATGGTGAAGGTACAGAAAGGCATTCTGATGATAGATCTACGTTTTGTAATGCCGTCCGAGTAAAAAGATCTGGAAAGAGTATGAGGGAGATTTTGAAAATCAACAATTTCATAAGGGTGATAACAGTTCATTATACTGGGAAATTTATTTCTGAGGATGTTTACTCTTTCTACTTTCCTACATTTGAGATTTAGAAAGGTACAGTCAGGAAAAGAATCACTTTTATTGAATGCTTAAAATGCATAATCTCAAAGCAGAAATCTCTCTGGTCATTCTTAAACAAGTTATGCCTATTCATCCAGTGTTTATCCTATTGTCTAACTTTTTTTTTTATTTCACTGGCCACATTTTCATTTCCAGTAGGTTCTTTATAACATCTCCCTTTTCTTGTTGAATTACTTTCTGTTCCTGTATGCAACCATCTCCTTTACAACTTCCAGAGAACTGAATGTACTTATACTTAAGCTCCTCTGAGAAAAGGCAATTTCATATTTTCCTGTATTTACATAACATTTCAAGAGAAATGGGTTTCATCTTATGTCTTGTAATTTTTGTCTGACAGCTCATCTAATGTGAACTTCATCCTCTGTGCTGTGATTTGGGGATTGGCACCGCACAGGCAGCTGAGGTGCCTACTCAGTCATTAGGGCTTGAGGCTGCTTTCCCAGAGAAGGCGTTCCCACAAGACACCCATGTGCCACAGAGGCACAAGTCCTGGTTTGACTCAGTGCCTCTGCTTCCTTCCATGAGAATCTTGTCTGGCTCCAATTCTAGAGAAGGTGGGAGGTACCATTTGAGCCTGGTGTGTACATGGGGAGTCCTGCCCTCCAGGTGCATGGGGCATCTAAGCCTTCTGCCACGTGTGGGACACACTCCGCCAGGTTTACCCTCAGGTTCCCACTGGCCCCTCACCACTCCCCTCTCATTTCTGCATGCCCTTTCATTTCTGTTCCTTGGAGACTTCCCACTTATGTTTAAGCTTGGTTATTATTCTTCAAAATGCATTAAAAATATTTTATCTCTAATTCTCATGTGTTCAGAGTTCAGGGGGAGGTTTTGGGCATTATTTCATCTGGACGGGAAGACCAACGGGAAATCTTCCATGTCGGCTTTGAGACACTCAAAGCGTCTCAAGTATACATATTTTAAGGGAGAAGAAGAACTGTTTCTCCCCTGAAGGATGGGATACCACAAGAAGTCAGAGAATGCACCAGACAGAGTGATTTACGTGCAACTTAATGATCTCATGTTTGTATCAAAGAAAAACTTGCTTTCAAAGCTCTTTACTGCCACCACCACAAAAGCCAATTGTTTTTCTACTGTTTGAATTAAAACAAACTGCAACTACTTTATGGCCTGAGACTACAGAATCATTTCGAGGCCTTCCATTATTCAGTGTCTTTCACGTGTATATGACGACTTTATGGTACATCTGTCAACTTATTTTTGTACGTTCATCTTAGGGAATCCTTTTGCTTTTCTTTTTGGCTGACCCTTCAGAGCAGGAGATTTCTCAGGAAATGCATCATGAAACTGTTTAAAGTTCAACTGTCATAGGTAAGACTTTGAAAGCTAGTCAGCAAGAGCTCCAAGTAAATGCAATCTAACACATTTAGACTTTACAAACATCTGCTTGCTTTCCCCTCCCTTTATTAAGGATCCATCATGTATAAAATCTGTTTTTAATCAACTAATACGCAGACTAAAGCCTGTGGTTTAAACCCATTGACCTAGCTAGATCCTTTGGGGTTATTCAAATTTAAATAGTACAAGTGTTATTGAAGCCCGCAAAGAATTACCAAGTCACTTAGAAATATAATAAAGGGAAATGAAGCTGAGAGAGAGACTTGATTCCAAGAGGTACCACAGGGACTGACAACACTTTTCAAGAGAGTTCGGGGAATGGGAAGGGAACCGAATCCAGTCCTCAGTGAACCATGTATCCATAACTTCCATTACAGGGACTGATATGGAGTTTTCTTGAATTTAACTGTATCACTAACATCCTGCGCGGCAGTCAGCAGGGCCTATAACCTCTTGATTTTGACTGTGCTTTGTGCAAAAGAGAGAGAATGCTTTTTGGCATCAGAGTCTTGTGACTGAAGTGGATATAAGTATCTACTTCCCTATGGATATCTAAGGAATTCTACAGAATAACCCTCTCAAAAGTTTTAGTTTCCTGTTCTCACCTCAAAAACATCAATATATTTCCATTTCCTTATGGAGCTGAACCATGAAGTACAAGTCAGGCATGAGTGACCACACAGGTAGAGCAAGGAACCTGGGGCTACGACCCCGGCTCAATTCTCCTGGACACGTGATGCTAGGGCTTAGTTTTCTCATCCATAATGTTTAGAAACAATAAATATACGCATTTGTTCTATTGGGGCTTCCCAGGTGGCTCAGCGGTAAGAATCCGTCTGCCAATGCAGGAGACACAGATTTGATCCTTGGGTCAGACAGATCCCCTGGAGGAGGAAATGACAACCCACTCCAGTACTCTTGCCTGGGAAATCCCACAGACAGAGGAGCCTGGTGGGCTACAGTCCATGGGGTCACAAAGAGTTGGACATGACTTAGTGACTGAACAACAACAACATGCTATTGTTAAGTTCAGAGGAGACGCTGAGCACACACACCAGGAACCATAATAAAAAGGTTTGTTGAAATCATGAATTACAGGATGAAACATTGTTTGGGGTCAGTACCAGATACTATAGGAGCCCAACCTCATGTCTCAAGCACTCACCCTTCTCAAGCCTGCTGATGGCTTTTTGCTCAAAGTACCTGTTCCTTTTGGCTCCAGGGCTTTCTCTGGCCCCAGGCAGGCAGGGCAGGCTGGGGTGCTGGGGAGAAGGCAGGTTGATGCCCCAAGGAGCAGTCCTCAACCAGCAAGTACTGGTAGTTGGTAAACAGCTCAACTTCCTCACCTCCAGGTGGGACCACTCTGACCTGGGTTTCAGAAAATCTCACAGAGTGCCCCACTGGGAGGAGCCCAGTGTCCACAGCAACTGCCTGCTCATGACCATGCCCTCTTTCTGTCCTGCCATCCTGCTCCCTTCCAGATGCTTCCTGGATCACCTCTCAATTTGAATTCTGATTCGGGGTCTCCTGGAAGAACTCAACTAAAACTTTTTTTCCATAGACATCCTAATCTTTTAGTTTTCAGTACTCCTTCTTATGAGGAATAGCCAAATAAACAGAAGATTGGGGACCTCCCTGATGGTCCAGTGGCTAAAACTCTGAGCTCCCAATGCAATGAGGTTTGATCCCTGGTCAGGGAACTAGATCGCACATGCTGCAGCTAAGACTTTGCATGCCACGACTAAAAGATGCCATGTGCATCAACTAAGACCCAGCATAACCAAAAAACAAACCAAACAAACAGAAGACTATTGTTTCGGAAAGATATTTACAACTACAAAAGTTTGTTTTCTGTTCCTCCCATCTTCCCTCTTTCCAACCTTTTCAAGAGACCACAATAGCCTCCAAATCCCAGGCTCTAAACGAGCACTGTCACTAGAAATATGATTTGAGCCACAAACGAGAGTCACATTGAAAATTTTCTAATAGTTGTTATTTTTTTTTAAAGTGTAAAATTTATTTTAATATATTTGGCTGAATTGAATATTCAAAATATTATCATTTCAACACATAATCAATATTTTAAAACTGATGGGATCTTTTATATTCTTTTTCTTTATTTTTACTAAGTCTTGGCCATGTTTTGCACATATAACATATCTCAATTCACAAAGCCACACTGCAAACACTCGGCTGCTACATCAGTTTGTGGCTCCATTACTGGACAGCATAGCATCAGAGTCTAGAACAAGGGTCAGCCAAGTTTTCCTGCAAAGGGCCAGGGAGTAAATAGTTTAGGCTTTGTTGGCCATATGGTGTCTGTTGCAGCTACTCAATTCTGCTGCTGTTTTAGTAAGAAAGTGGCCACATGTAAACGGGTGGGACTGTGTGCCAATAAAATTTTAGAAGCATTCTGAAGGGATGCTCTACAACTCCATTAGGTCACAAGATTTCTGGGAAAGCAAATACTACATTGTTGAATAAACACAGTTTTACATGAGTAGACAGTCTAGGAATTATCACTGATACATCATTTCACATTTTGTCTAAAACCAAAGTCAGGTTGTGCCTAGCCTTAACTTATCACCTCTTTCCCAGGTGTTTTTTCATAGTCCTCCTCTTCCTCTATGAAGGGAAAGGAAGAGTCTTTGCTGAGAAAGATGAGGCTTTTGTAAGTGCGACTCTTTGTTGTAATTCAACACGCACCCTCCCACCATGTCATCACCCCACCAAAGAGGAATATAAATCATTCAAGATGGTCCATCTAAAAGCAGACATGCAACAAGTCAGATTTCATTTTCTTCATATGGAGCAAAAGACTGGATACAAATCAAATTTGTGAAAGACACCATGGTCAAACATGTGTTGCTTTAAGAAGGATGCTCCCCTGCATACTTTTTATGGAAAGGAGGACTAACTTTTCCAGCAATTTTTGTTTTAACGCATACATTTCTAATGCATTTGCATGAAGCCAGACTCAGCCTCCTTCATGTTACATAGTTTTCAGTAAGGTTTATTTGAGTTGCTCACTGAACAATTCGTGGCAGGATAGCTGATTTTGCAACCCATCTCAATACGAGCCTTTAGGCATGGATATGGACACCGGCTGAGAATAGTAAATCCAACTTAACAGATGAGCTTTGTGCTTCTACATATACTGAGACGCAATCATACAGCAAGGTAAGCAGACAAAAATACCCCTCATTTTAGCCTTTAGAGACCTGTTCCTAAGAGTCAGATTGCAAGGAATGAGGGACTTGTCATTGAGCACTACTATGAAAATGTATGCCTGAAACAGGAGATTTCAGTAACTCCTTTTGGGTTTGTCCAGGCCTTAAAGAATGTTTGCTCTTATTCTGAAGTCAATGCTTCAGAATGTCTTTAAAGTAGTATTAAGTCTGGATACCTTTCAAGGCAAACACAGATCTGGCTTGTTCCATTCTATAATTTTCAGAGCGACACTCAGGAACTCTGTTCATAGCCTTGACACCCAACACCAGCCCTCCAGCACCATCAGGATATGAACACGTCGAGTGCCACCATCCATATATTTTCTTCTAACAAACTTTAATCACAACCCTTAATATAAAAACACACCCGTATTAACACATGCCACCTGCACAAAAGCGTAAATTCTTAACATGTAACTGAACTCTTAAGATGTTTTAATTACGTTGCAGGAATTTGAGGCTATCTTCAGGTTGAGCTCATGACAAACCGCAAATCCGGGTGATTTATGCTGGTTTGAGTTTTTAATGCCTTTTTTCATTGGTTATGATAGTTAACATTTCCAAATGCCCTGGCAAGACAGGTCACCCAGGGAACTTCAAAAACATAATAAAACCCAATCTGCATACAAATTCAAGTCTAGTGTTCCATGGACGACAATTTAAGCCATTTTGATATGTGATACTGTATTTACCTTGTCAGGTTTTATTTGATTTCTATATTAACACCACAGAATCTGCACCATGTATTTATAAATTCCACAGTCAGTTCAGTGTTTATTATTGTAATCTAGTAGTCAATAATATACAGAGAATAATTTTTAAATACCATTTACAGCCTAGAAGAGCCTTCAAATGTTAATGGCTATAAGTAAATCTCAGTATAATTATATTTATTTAGCTGTAATGTTAGCAGATCCAATGGCAACTACTTATTTGCAGGTATTAGAGATGTGAGTGGCCTTTCCTGTTCATTCCTCATCCCCGGGCCCTATTTCTGCCTGTAGTAAGAAAGATGAGCAATGGACCAGTAACACATTTGTCAATTTTGAGAATCAATATTGAGTGAAGGAAGCTGAATGACTAGGAAACTTTGAAAGTCTCTAACTTAAAAATAACGATGTCCTACAAACTAGTGGTTACCAGGCAGGAGAGGGAAAGGGGAGGGGCAACATAGGGGTGAGGGGCAAAAGGGTTACTAAGGGGCTCTATGAAATTGTGTGTGTGAAACTTTTGAAAACTGTAAAACACCATAAAATCTCAAGAATCTTTCATTCAATAAGAAAGGAAAATCTCAATTATTAAAAGAAAAAGTGATTGCCTAAGAGAAATGTTTTAGAGAACATAACTAGGACTTCTGTCAATGGAGAATACAGGAAGATTCTCGTAAGATGACGGCGTAGGTGTCAGAGCCATGAAGGTTCAATATGGTGGTCATCCTGCTGCCTTCTCTGTTCATTGCTTCCAGTCAGGTTCTCAAATCCTCCTCAACTCAGTACTCTGGGCTACCATAGCAGATCCACGTGGTTAACTCTAGAGAGGTGACCAATTTGTCATTCAAGAATTAGATGGTGAAAAGATTATGGGAATACTCGAAAACAGACTAATTTTTGCTTGAGTGAAAGCTTTCAAGTTGGGGACATAGTTAATCTCCTAAACCAGGGGCTGGGAAGCTACAGCCCAAGGGCAAATCCTGCCTGCTGCTTGTTTTTGTATGGCTTGCTAGGTAAGAATGGTTTTTACATGATTTTTTTAACCAGAAGAAGGATAAAATTTTGTGACACATGAGAAGTATATGACAGTCAAATTTCTATATCCATAAAATTTTCTCGGAACACAGATAATCCCATTCATTGATGGTTTGTTTCTGCTTTTATGCTACAATGACAAAAGTTGAGTACTGGTCCTTTATAGAAAATTGCTGTCTCCTTGAAAAAAAAGTTAAAAAGTTAATCCACAGCTTTTTTAAATTAATTAACACAGAGTATTTTCTCTATTGGCTCAAATCACTTAAAAATTTAAATGTAACCCAGTCTGCTTAACATGAGAGTGTAAGAGTATAGCCAAACCTTCAATCATTCAGGTACTCAAAATTCTAAAGGAGATCTTTCTGTTGGCTACCAAAATAAATTTTAACTCACAAAAGAAAAAAAATAGCTTTAAATCACAAGTAAAACATAATGTCTGAATAAATTCCTCTGCAACTTTTGTTCAGAGAAGTAGAAGATTCAGACCCAGAAAAAGTAAGAAAAGATCTTAAGCTGGATCAAGGTTGCTATAGGAAGAACACGGTAAAGAGTGAGTAAAGAAGGCACTGGCCATATATTGGGAGAAAACTCTAATTTGAAAAGATCCATGCACTTCAATGTTCATTGCAAGACTATTTGCAAGAGTCAATACATGGAAGCAACCTAAATGTCCATCCATAGAGCCATGGGATAAAGAAGATGTGGTGTACACACACACACACACACACACACACACACACACACGCACACAAATGGGATACTACTCAGTCACACAAAAGGATGAGATGCCATTTGCAGCAACATGGATGGACCTAGAGATTATCATACTAAGTAAGTCAGACAGAGAAAGACAAATATTATATGATATCACTTACAGGTAGAATCTAAATTACGATACAAATTAAGTTGGTTACAAAACAGAAACAGGCTCACAGACATGGTAAACAAACTTAGGGTTACCAAAGGGGAAAGTGTAGGGGAGGGGAGGGATAAATTAGGAGTTTGGGATTGGCAGATGCAAACTACTGTCTATAAAATAGATAAACAAAGAAGACCTACTGTATAATACAGGGAACTATAATCAGTATCATGCAATAACCCATGAGTCTGATCAAGCTCTGGGAGTGGGTGATGGACAGGGAAGTCTGGCATGCGGCAGTTCACGGGGTCGCAAAGAGTCGGACACAACTGAGCGACTGAACTGAACTGAATAATCCATAATGGAAAAGAATATGAAAAAGAATATTTATATAGAAACAATGAAACTAACAGAACATTATAAACTGACTATACTTCAATTTTTTAAAAAAGGCACAGCACAAGGATTAGTCAGTTCTTTCCATTCTGCAATTCTTTCCATTGGGCTTTCCCTGGTAGCTCAGCTAGTAAAGAATCCACCTGCAATGCAGGAGACCTCAGTTCGATTCCTGGGTCGGGAATATCCACTGGAGAAGGGATAGGCTACACACTCCAGTATTCTTGGGCTTCCCTTGTGGCTCAGCTGGTAAAGAATCTGCCTGCATTGCGGGAGACCTGGGTTCAAACCGTGGGTTGGAAAGATCACCTGGAGAAGGGAATGGCTAACCACTCCAGTTTTCTGGCCTAGAGAATTTCATGGATTATATAGTCCATGGGATCGCAAAGAGCTGGACAGGACTGAGTGACTTTCACTTTCCATTCTGCAAAGAAGTGTAAAGCATTGGGTTTTTGCAATCAAGAGTAAAGTACTGGTTTGTGAGTACTCCTCCAATGTGGAAGTACTCATTGACTGTTGTTTCCATCAGTTTTCTTTTTCTCAGTATCTTTCTCTTAATCATAAAATACACCTCAAAGGAGAGCTTAGAGCACTGGATAATTAATGTCTATAAAACTGATATTGATGGATGTCAAACATTGTTTGTATATGTCACTTCAAGCTTTACTTCCTTCATCACTCAGAGACTGAATAATTTTGATCTTATCCCCTTTCTTCCGTCTTAAGCAGATGATGACATTGCCAGATACTCATTAACAAACATGTTCTGACCTTTCTACTTAAATATGGTTTTAACTGATACCATCAAACATTTTTACCAGACCTGAATGTCCCATGGTGGATGCTTAGCCTTCGATGAATGGAAATACTTTTTTTTACATTTTTATTTTTAACATACTGTGGGAAGACCAAATCTTTTTCTAAGCCAGTGCCTTACACTCTGAAGATATTTCATGTTGCCTGAAGCAAACATATCGAATGTATTTCAAGCTAAAAGAGTTGAGTCTTTGATCTAATAATTTTGCACAAGTAACTATGATTTGCATTGTTTCTATAGCAACTTCTATCTTCTCAAATTTTTAGGTTTTAGAGGAATATGCCTTTTCTGGATCACCTGCTAAAAACAAATTAACGTTCAATACATGCTTCAGGTTTGCTCTTGATTTTGTGGCATTCCCAGGAAGGGTTCATGTTGTTCACAAAATTCATATCCCCATCTACATAGTGCAAAAAGCATTAAAAGTAAGGGAGGTTACCCTCTTCGATTAAAAAATAAGACTAAAATTCCATTCAACCCAAAGTGGGTCTGGTCTGTTAAGAATTTATAGAATCAGTGTTATGTAAGAGAATTTCCCATTTGGGACAGCCTAGAAAAGCAAGAAAGACTATGAAAGCATGCAATCGTTTCTTAGCCCCAAGTAACCTTCAAAGACAGAACCTTCCTTGGGTTTCAGACCTAAAGACTCTCAAATTCCTTAAATTCATTGCATCATTCATCCCTGACTTCACCTTTTACTCAGCCAGCCATTTTCTCTGCTTTTAGCAGCATAAGGCTGTCTTTGTCCAATCGAAGTGATTTGATTGAAGCCAAATTAAAGCGACATGAAAGTTATGGAAGGAAGCGAGATGACAACAATCTACTGGGTGAGTGGTCTCCACCGTGGTCTGCACTCTGCAAATCAACTAGCAGGCTGTACAAACACCAGGCTTGGTCTCCACCCCCTTCCCAAACAAAGAGTATGAATTACTTAGACTGGGGTGAGGTTCAGGGATTGCAGTCTTTCAAAGTCCTCAGGAGAGCCTAGCGTGCAACCAAGTGTGAAAACTGTTGTTCAAAATCAGGTTGCCAAGTTGTTGGATTGACACAATGTACAAAAATTAATCATGTAGCCAGTTTACTAGTTTGACCCTTCAAGCTTTGTTCAGAATGAAAGGAATATTTTTGTAATGCAGCATATGTATATAAGTATGGGAATAAAACTAGATATAACTATACCAAAACTGTAAATTTAGGTGAATGTATTGTAGGAAATCCCAGGAACTTTACTGAAATAGTGCTCTGCGGGGGACACTGATTATCACTGGTCACAAAGTGAGAAGGCTGTTTTGACTTGAAAATACAGGGGACTACTTCGTTGAATCATTCAAGTATTCCCAATGTCAAAGAATAATCCCTGATGGTCATCTCAGTTTATCATTTGCAGCAGTGTTAGTATCATAAAAATTTGCTTTGTTGATTTTAACAGTTGTTCTTTCCATAGAAATATAAGAAAAGTAGCTTAGATGTTTATGATTCAACAAGATTTTTTATATGGTCCATTAAAATTTAGGGAATAGATTTAAGGACTCTGATGACAATAGAATAGATTCATTCGCCTACCCAGATTTTTTTTTTTAAGATAAACTCATGTAACACAACTGTCTTGAAGACCAGAAATTCCTCTGTGGTTTAAAAGGTAAAATGCAATATTTGCAATGATGGAAACCACAGTTGTTGTTGTTTAGTTGCTCAGTTGTGTCTGACTCTTTTGTGACTTTGTAGACTATAGCCCACCAGGCTCCTCTGTCCATGGGATTTCCTAGGCAAGAATACTGGGTGGGTTGCCATTTCCTTCTCCAGGGGATCTTCACAACCCAGGGATCAAACTCAAGTCTCCTGCATTGAAAGGTGCATTTTTAACACTCAGTCACCAGGGAATCCTGGAAACCACAATGATAACTTTTAATTCCTTCATCTTTGCTTTGCTTTAGTTGATGGCTTTTCTTTAATTGATGGCCACTGGTCTGCTAGTAAAAAAAAAAAAAAAAAACCCTGGAGAGTGAATTATTTAACTTGCAGTGCTTTACAACAAATTATCAAGCCATTTTCCTAGAGCTGGTTTATATATACATGACTAAAGACAATTCAAGGGTCACTGTATTTCAAAAATGAACTAACTTTCATTTCCCTGGCATATACTTTAGAGTGTGTGTGTGTGTGTGTGTGTGTGTAGTGTTATTGCCCCCTTGTGGCTCTGATGGTAAAAAATCTGCCTTTAATGCAGGAGACCCAGGTTCAATCCCTGGGTCAGGAAGTTCTCCTGGAGAAGGAAATGGCAACCCACTCCAGTATCCTTGCCTGGAGAATCCCATGGACAGAGAAGCCTGGTGGGCTACAGTCCATGGGGTCACAAAGAGTCAGACATGACTGAGTACTTTCACTTTTTTTCATTGCTAAAAGAGAAGGCGAGTAATAAATGTCACATAAAAATATTTCTGAAGTCAGTTGCTTTTAACCCAGGGAGAGAAAAAGGTCCAATATTCAGAGAACTGGAGGAGACTTTTCAGTTATAACAATCATGAATGACAAAGTCTCATCTTATAGATGAGACTTCAAGATGAATCTAGTCTGTAGAGTCTAGAAAGGAGACCAGGAATTCATGGATCAACAGCCTCCCAAGGGAGCTGGTTGGAAAGACAAATTCTTGGATGTGCTGAATCAGAAACTCTAGAAGTGGGGCCCAGCAACCTGTGGTTTAATAAACACTTCAGGGGATTTGGTGAATGCTCAAATTTGAGAACCACTTATACAAATGTTGTAACATCTTTGTGGAGGGGGGGGTTGTTGCTTAAAATTTTTAAAGCCAAGAAAAGCTAAGGGTAAGTTATCCCCATGCTGCACTTTCCATCTTCCCTTTCTCATGGATACCTTTGGATCCTGTTGCTCAGTCTCTGTCATCAGGCCCTATCCTTGGGCTTTCCCTGGCTCCTTCAGTCTCCACAGGGGAACAGGAAGCATAATGGAAGAGGGTGCTAGCTGAGGCAGAGGGACAAAGGAGGGCTGGAGAATTTGGGAAGTAGGGGAAGAGGACCCAACGTCATGGAAGAGGGAAGGTTTGGGAAAGGACGGGCATATCACCCATCCATGCTTTTTATCCCTTTACCCTTGGCCATTTGAATTGCTTTCTCTAATAAAAACATACCCAGAACTCACATGTTCAGAATGTGACAGAAAAAAAAAAAGTCTTGGTGAAGTTGCCCTAGTGTATTCTCAATTACTGATAAATGCTGTTAAAAATCTATTTTAAAGTGGTGTTGAAAGGAGGAAGAGGGCAGTCAGCCAGCAGAGTATCCAAACTCATCTGTTTATGATGAAAATATTGAATAAAATTTCCCCCTCCCCCACTGGCTGGAGTAAGTACCTCTTGAAGATGTGGCTTGACACAAAATGTATAAAGCTGAAAGCCAACATGCTAAACTTTGCTCTCAAGATTTTTTTCTTTTATATTTTATTTCATGTTAATCTTGCTCACAGGATTTTTTACTGTGACTTTTGCATTTGATTTTCAAGTGTCTGTGGCTTGGTCATAGGATATTAGAGACTGCTAAATAATTATGTGGCAGTAGTAAATCATATAGTGCTCATGCTCAGTCATGTCCAACACTTTACAACCCATAGACTAGAGCCCACTACATTCCTCTGTCCATGGGATTTCCTAGGCAAGAACACTAGAGTGGGTTGCCAATTACTTCTCCAGGGGATCTTCCCCACCCAGGAATAGAACCCGCATCTCTTGCATTGTAGGCAGATTCTTTACCCATGAGCCACCAGGGAAGCCCCAAATCATATAGTGGCCTTCCTCTAACAACTGTCTTTCTGTAACGTGTTTCTTTTACTTGAGTGAAGTGTCACTTAATATGGCTAATGAATACTTTTTCAAATCAAAGGCATTTACTATATAAAGGTAAACTTTCACACTGTGTATTTTTCATAGCAAGCAAGTTTTTCACCAGAACATGTTCTATCTCCAAACAATTATGACAAAACAGTGACTTTTAATATTCAAAATATTCTAATATTATTATTAGAATGTTTAATATTAATATTATTCATAACACTAGAATATTTTGAATATTAGAAGTACTGTTCTAATATTATTAATAATATTAATATTCTAAATATAATAATAATACTATTAGAATATTCTAATATTCAAAACAGTGCCCTGCTAATATTCAAATTTCAAATCTCAGATCTCAAATCTGACAGACATTTAGCTTTGATCATCCCTTGTTATTTTAAACTCAACATTCTTAACTGTATCATGTGCCCCTTTGAAATTTCTCCCCATTTTTTAGTATTCACAGAGTATATAAATGATATTACCATTCCCCAGGTGAGCACCAGGACATCATCTGATATTCTGACCTCACATTCATGCCTTCTCTTAATCACTCTCTAAGGCTGTTTGGTTGCTCAATAAAAGACCCCTTAGCTTCAGGCTTCCCTTTTCTTCCCAGGGCTATCACTCTAACTATCTTCTTCCATGAGTTGCTGGTTTTCATTCCTCTAATTTTTGCAAGCCAGTCAGGTCCACACATGGCCACCAAAGTCATCATCCTAGTAAACCTGTATTACTACACTATTACATTCTCAGAAGTCCAAAGAAAACTGTCCATTCTTAAAGGATTAAGCTCAAACTCCTGAGTTGGGATGCAAAGCCCTCAAAACTATAGTAGGTTTAATAATTCTGAAAGATAAATGTACCCCAGTGTTCACTGCAGCACTATTCAAATACCCAGGACACAGAAGCAACCTAAATGTCCATCAACAGAGGAATGGATAAAGAAGATATGGTGTGTGTGTGTGTGTGTGTGTGTGTGTGTGTGTGTGTGTGTGTGTGTGTGTGTGTGTGTGTGTGTGTGTGTGTGTGTGTGTGTGTGTGTGTGTGTGTGTGTGTATGGGGGGGAATAGCACTCAGCCATAAAAAAGACTGAAATACTGTTATTTGCAGCAACATGGATAGACCTTGAGATGTTCCTACTAAGTGAAGTCAGTCAAAGATAAATATCATATGGTTATCACTTACATGTGGAATCTAAAAGAAAAACAAAGATACAAATAAATTTATATACAAAACAGAAACAGACTCACAGACTTCAAAAACACATTTATGATTACTAAAGGGGAAATGTAGTGGGGAGGGATAAATTGGGAGCTTGCGATGAACAGATGCACACTATTGTATATAAAACAGATAACCAAATCCCTGTATACCACAGGGAACCTTACTCAACATTCTGTAATAACCTATATGGGAAAAGAATCTGAAGAAGAATGAATATATCTACCTATATGACTAAATCACTGTGTGGTATACCTGAAACTAGCACAACATTGTAATCAACTATATGCTAACAAATTGCTTTAAAAAATAAAGAAAATGTAAGTACATATATCAATAATATTTTAGTAGGTATCGCCAAATTAGTCTATGAAGTTTGATACCAATTTATATAGTGTTTATTTTCCTGCCAACTTGCAAACTTTGAGAACTGCTCATTTTTGTCTTAGCCACTTTTGTTGGTAAAAAAAAATATGAACCCATTAGATTGACATATACACACTACTATATAAAAAAGATGACTAGTAAAAACCTACTGTATAGCACAAGGAACTCTATTCAATGCTCTGTCATGATCCATATGGGAAAAGAATCTAAAAAAGAGTGGATATATATGTATCTGTATAACTGAATCACTTTGCTGCACACCTGAAGCTAACTCAATTCTGTAAATCAACTAGACTCCAAAAGAAAATACAAAATTAAAAAAATATATATATTAGGTTTAGAATTTCCCCAATAGAAGCCAGCTGTAACTATCACCACCCCACACAATGAACATTCAACTTCAGTTACAATGGATTCCTTACTCATCAAGAAATGCCATATCAGTTGATCCTTCTGAGCCCTTGTCTGCATCTTTGCACCAATCCAGAATTTTTTCACTCCCTCCATGGCATATCAGAATCTAGCAGAGGGCTAGAGGCACTAATAAACACTCACTCGATAAAGGAGGATATGAATAATATTCATGCAACTAAAGATTTTCTATCTATAACAGAAATCACATCAAGCCAAATCTTAATTCTATTTCAAAATTGGATAGGATTAAACCATACCTTTCCAAAGACATCAATACATATTTGTGACATCAAGCCAGAGTTCACTAAATCATAAAAACACTTTGATTAAATTAGTTTCAGAAGTTGCTCTCCAGCCAAGGAGCTATGTACTATGCAATGCATCAGGCAATAAATCTTAAAGTCTGCGCGCTGACAGGTATAGGATGATTTATTGAATTGTAAGACAAGGACTTGTGAAGCATTACTAAAAAAAATACACACTCATCCAATGCAACAGGATTTTACTTAACAAGAGCAATTTAGGAGGAAACTGTACTATTAAAATAATAGCAAACGGTTCCCATACACCTCTAATTCTGTGTATTAAAAATAATCCAGGAATGAAATCATTAGATTAAGCTGCTGGCTGGAGATCAGACAGATGACTCAATAATACTCCATCTCCGTCAGATAAAGCTCATCTCTGTCTGGTAATAATCGGAGAATTTACACTACCTGTGACCGCCAAGATTTCTTTGACCACATGTTAGCACTGAGATTTTTCCTCTTTTAGTCAATTTTCCTTTGCAATATTATTCTACTTTACAAAATGATAACTAAAGAAACTTAGCCACATGGTTAACTTTCTCTTCCTGATTAAACCTGGATTACAGCGGCTTCCTGAACTTTAAAATTTAATCCGTTTTCTTGAAAATTAACACTGTTTACAACTAAACTTTCCCCAACAACCAAATAATCAGACATTTTAAATGTTTAAAAAAATGAAGGGCGGGGGAGGGATAAATTAGGAGTTTGGGGTGAATAGATATACACTATTATATATAAAATAGATAAACAACAAGGTCCTACTGTACAGCACAGGAAACTATATACTCAATATTTTGTAATGATCTATAAGGGAACAGAATCTGAAATAACAAAAGATACATATGTTGGAAAACTCAACTACTTTGCTGTACACCTAAAACTGTGATCACACCTCTGTTCACCACCATTGTATAACATCGCAGGTTAAGTATACTTCAATAAAAATAAATTTTAAAAAATAAAAGTAAGCTGGAACACAGGGTCTTGGTAGCCGTGGACAGCCTGTTTCAAAAATCAGGCATTTTCTTATATTTTGTAACATTATTATTACCCTAGAGCACCTGTGACCCCAAGGCCTCACCCCAGCCAACCCTGAGCCCAAGGAGTATGTTTAGTCTGTTTGCTGCTGCTGCTGCTAAGTCGCTTCAGTCGTGTCCGACCCTGTGCGACCCCACAGACAGCAGCCCACCAGGCTCCGCCATCCCTGGGATTCTCCAGGCAAGAACACTGGAGCGGGTTGCCATTTCCTCCTCCAGTGCATGAAAGTGAAAAGTGAAAGTGAAGTCGCTCAGTCGTGTCCGACTCTCAGCGACCCCATGGACTGCAGCCCAGCAAGCTCCTCCGTCTGTGGGATTTTCCAGGCAAGAGTACTGGAGTGGGGTGCCATTGCCTTCTCCGTTAGTCTGTTTGGCTGAAACTTAAATAAATAAATGTAAACTCTCTTTCTCAAAAAAGTAAGCTGGTACAAAACTCGAAAAAAAATTTTTTTAATTATCTAAGGGGAACTTAGATAAGAGTCTCTTATATAAGAACTTAGATGAGAATCCCTTGGACTGGAAGGAGATCAAACCAGCCAATCCTAAAGAAAATCAGTTCTGAATATTCATTGGAAGGACTGATGCTGAAGCTGAAGCTCCAGTACTTTGGCCACCTGATGCAAAGAACTGACTCATTGGAGAAGACTCTGATGCTGGGAAAGATTGAGGGCAGCAGGAGAAGGGGATGACAGAGGATGAGATGGTTGGATGGAATCACCAACTGGATGGACGTGAGTTTGAGCAAGCTCTGGGAGTTGGTGATGAACAGGGAAGCCTGGCGTGCTGCAGTCCATGGGGTTACAAAGAGTAGGACATGACTGAGTGACTGAACTGAACTGAAGGGGAACTTTATGTAGGTTTGATGAAACATTGCATCTTTCGGGCTCAGGATACAAAGGTCAACCAGAGTGTCATGGGAGGGATTGGAACAATTATGCCACAACACGTGCATAGAACAGCTTGGAGCTAGACCAATGAGAAAGGCTCATTTTGTGTTGTCAGGATGGAAAGATACTGCTGGAGAATTTGATACTCCTGCTACTGTTACTAGTCTCTAGTCCCCAAGTGTATTCTAGAACCACACAAAAATCCTAGGTCTAGAAAAACAGGGCCCCTTAGGAGCCCACTCTAAGATGATGTGCCAGAGAGACTGGATTCTCACTACAGCCAGCCCTTGGAGTCAGAGGGAGGCTGAAAGATAGCAGGTAGGTAGGCTGCTGGCTCCTAGTGGAATCTTGGTTTGTTTGCATGACAAGAGTCCTTGTCCAGGATTATCAGCAGTGTTCTGCTATTTGAAACCCGGTTTTGGCCTTTGTTTTTTGACTCAATGGGTTTCATCCCTGGGTCGGGAAGATCGTCTGGAGAAGGGAATGGCAACCCACTCCAGTATTCTTACCCGGAGAATCCCATGACAGAGAAGTTGCAAAGAATCGGACATGACTGAGCAACTAACAGATAATGACCATTTAGTTCCTGAGACTTTACAGAGGAAATCAGGGCCAGTGGTTACTGGACACACAACACCAGAAGTGGGTATATTACACTTGTGATAATACAGACAACAGAGTGATCACACCTCTGTTTACCACCACTGTACAAGTGGTTGATGAGATGGGAACAGAAGCTCAGCTAGAGGCAGACCCCACATGCTGCCTGCAGGACTTGAGGAAGTAGACCCCTTTAAAGGGCCTGTGCAAGCCTCCAAAATCTGGGAAATTCCTAGATCCCTCATAGCACCAAGTACTTCTGAAATCCATCCAGAGTTTTGCCTGTGACCTTGGTCTGTTTCTTGGGCTATCCGTGTTCCACAATGATGGTTGTAACTGTGGTCTGGAGAAGACTCTGTGGTTTCAGAGAAAGAGGCTCAGAATGAAATGAGTTCAATTATAGAGTCTGATGCATTGCTTCAAAGTGTGTCAGTTTGTCCTTGATCATCTGAGACAGAGTCTGTCATCTTTGGAGTCACAGACCATGAAGTTGAATATATGGAGGGGGTCAGGAGGATTCCACCCAAAGAGTCAATCTGGTAATCATTAGGTCTACCAGTGCCAGTGCCCTCTAGTAACACATACTGAGCTTCTCTCTGCTTCTAGTGAGAGGACTTCCGGTGGAAAAGACATACACTCTCTTGAAGGAAAGCATCATTAGGACAGGACCCATTTCTTTTCTTCCCATTGGATTCAAAGCACCTAATGCCATGCTCACTGCATAGCAGATTCTCCGCAGATATTTGCTTAAGAAATGGGCAGATGGGTGGGTGACTGGGCCGATGGATGGCAGGGTAGGTGGAGAAGGCTTCCTAGGGTTGGGGAAAAGAATTCCTCACATTAGTCTCAAATCCTGAGAATGAATTGAGGGGGTCAGAAAGTTCCTTCTACAGGGCTAAGCTGGTGAGGCCTGGGAGTTGGAAACTTTCCCAGTTCTCTCAAATGGGCACTTCTGATTCTATTGAGAGCTTTCTGGAAGGATCCACTCTGACATTCCATGGAAGATAGCAAAGGTAGTAGGCCTTTGTCTCCTTCTCTGTCAAATTTTTAGGTGCTAGTAACAGGTTTTTCCCGCCAGTCATTTGGAGCTGGTTATTCCAACTTTTCAATATCTAAAATCACTAACTTTAAAACTTGAATCTCCAACTAAAATAGATAAATAATAAAAAAAAAAATAAATTTAAAAAAAATAAAAATAAAGCTTATAGGAAACACCCAAAAGTTAAGTGATGTTATTGTAAAATAGAAATTACATCTATTACAATTTTTAAAAGAAAAAAAAAAACTTGAATCTGAAGAAAACAGTCTCCAAGTCTTCAATGTACTCTGAAGCACACTGTGTGCTTGTCATCCCTTTTGATAACCAATGACATGCATGAAATGGAAAAAACAGGAAGGAGTTGTCACAAAAGTCATTTTACATGATTTCCATTTTGTACTACAGCCAAGTATCTCCTTAACACATAGGCCTAAAATGGTAGGTTGATGTCCGTTTCGAGAAGCATTCAAGAAACTTAAGAGGAAATGGCAGAAATGAGGGGGTAGAGAGAGGAATTGGGGGGGTCCTTTAAGGGGAAAAAAAAATCTTACTTCAAAGACTTCTGGAAACTTCCATAGATAGGTATTTCCACTGGATTTTCCAGGCCTAATCAGACTCCCTAGGACTCTGGTTCATTTATTTCTAGGCAGCCATTTTACCATTAAGAAAGAGTCAAATCTACCAGGGGAGTTTTTTCACCACTAATGAAAACTAGCATGGGTAATGGTCTTATGGCATTGATGGAATTTGGCAAAATCAATGGCCATTTGACATGGTTAACACACTTCTGGATCATATCAATTAATCCTTCATAGAGTTTTCACCTAAATTAAACACTACAAATATACAGCTGGAAGGCAGGTTCAAAAGAAAATCTCAGCTATATACATTACAACCATTAATGTGTTTTGCAGTTTTTTTTTTAAGTTGGGATGAATCCAAATTGACCATGTGTATGCTGTCTTTGGCAATCCTATGGTTTTTTAAAACAACTGTAAAAATAAGAGAAACATTTGCTCCTTGCTACTAGTGTATACAACGTCTCCATAGAGTACTTTGTGCTCTTAGAATAAATGCTCAAGGCCTTACAAAATGTTGTAGCTCATTATTCACCAATGTCTGCCAGTTTTAAGAAATGAAAGGGCTATCATGAGGGCTTCTGGGGTGGGAAATTTAAGATTTAACATAGTGATTAACATCAGAAATAGTATCTAAACAAAACGCTGAAGAAAAAAGGGTTGAACTGGTGGCTCAGCTGGTAAAGAATCCGCCTGCAATGCAGGAAACCTGGGTTCAATCCCTGGGTTGGGAAGATCCCCTGGAGAAGGGAATGACTACCCGCTTCACTATTCTTGCCTGGAGAATTCCATGGACAGAGGAGCCTGGCAGGCTATAGTCCACAGGGTTGCAAAGAGTCGAATACGACTGAGCAACTAACACTTTAACACCAGAAATAGTATTCAGACAGAACACTGAAGAACAAAAGGGTTGAACTGAACCCTTGCTGCTTTAAATACATTCTTGCCTTCAACTATTATGTGTATAATGAAAAGAAAAAAGTTTAAATAATCAGAGATTAAACATAGCAGCCAAGTTTACTAGATAGCAATATCCTTAATGACAAAGTGAAAAGTGAAAGTGAAGTCGCTCAGTCGTGTCCGACTCTGCGACCCCGTGGACTGTAGCCTTCCAGGCTCTTCCATCCATGGGATTCTCCAGGCGAGAATACTGGAGTGGGTTGCCATTTCCTTCTCCAGGGGATCTTCCCGACCCAGGGATCGAAGCTGGGTCTCCCACATTGCAGGCAGATGCTTTAACCTCTGAGCCACAAGGGAAGCCCTAATGACAAAGTACCTTTGTGCTAATCTTACTGTCTTCCCACCTGAACACTAAGTAGGATCAATAAATACCTGAATTGCAATGGAACATAAATGGACATTGGTGCTAGGAGTGACTGAAGTACTCCATTCTATTCTACTCCAAACTCTAAAGATTTCAAAGATTCTCTAATCATATCACATTGAGAGGCATCATCATAATTAGATTTGACTTTCTTTTTTTAAAAAAAAGAGTTTTTAGGGCAACTCAATTCTAGTTCATTAAGTCAAAGTCTTAGTTCAAATACTATGTACCAAATCTTTCCCATATGACACACTTGGTCTACTAAGTGCTCATGATAATATCCACACAACAAAGGCTACAAACTTCCAACACAATCTGAAGTATGTTATGTATTGATGAGCTTTGAAAGATCAGATAGGGACATGAGATAAATCTCAACACCTCTGACAGTTACATTTCCTGACTTTTGTTAGCTCTACTGTGTGTATGTAAGAGAAGGTCTTAATTCTTAGGAAATAAACACACGAGTATTTGAAAACAAAGGAGAACAATTTCACAAAGAGTCGAGAGAGATAAAAACAATTGGGGTAAAATATGAAACTTTGAGGCTTATGGGTATAGGACACACAAGAATTTCTGTCTCTTTTATTATGTTTTATGTTTGAAATTATGTGAAAGTTTAAATTTTACTTTAATACCCTAGAAAAGAATTTATTTGTAATGCATGTAATCATCAGAGTAGTATATATTATGTATAAAATTTCATGTAAAGTAGTAAGAAAAATATAACACAAAAGAACAAATTATAAAAATTATGAATAAGCAAACATAAAAGGGATTAAATGAAGAATTAAAATATTTTCAAATGCTTAATTACTGCTAATCATGGAAATACAAATTAAAACTACTTCATACCCTTTAGACTGGCAGAAAGAAAGTGATAATACTAAGTGTAGGGGAGAATACAGGGCAACAAAAACTCTATGGTACTGCTGGTGGAAATGAACTTGAGTATGGTCAATGTAGAGAGCAATTTAAGAATATCTATCAAGCTCAAGAAACATCTGTGAACCAATGAATGACATTAAAGTAGCTACTTTCTCTTTGTGGGAGGTAGTTGCGGTAGTGGGGAGGGGAATACAATCACGGTGGGACAATATCTTATTTCTAAAATTGGTTGATATATTGCTCATCATGGTATTACCTCTATTTTTGTATTTCATGATAAAACCAATAAAATACAACTTAATGATCTCTTAAAAAAAATCTCAACACCTCTGACAATATTCAATCTCAGAAAAAACAACTTTCACAGCCACACAAAGAGCATTAGAAATGTACTCAAGTTCTCATAGCTCCTATTGTTCTGTCATTCTGCAGAAGTTACTCTTGAGTTTTTATTCCAAAGCACTTGGTCATTTCCAATCCTGGTAGAAAAACGGGCTAGGAAGAGGTAATGACTCATCTGTTTAGAACCGAAGGAGGTAATTCCTCTTTCCACACAGCCCTCCTCACGCAACAGTAACAATAACAACAGTCATGCATTAGTAGTAGTAGCAGCCATAACAAGAAAGTAGTAGTAACAGTAGTAGTCATAATAACAGCAGCTGCTATTTACTGAACATATACTATGTGCCAAGTATTTTGCGTGTTGAATTTCTAGTCCCCTTAATAATACTGTAACTCTGATTGTTATTGACAGAGATATGCTTACTTTCCCAAATTCACACAGCCAGATCCATTTGATTCCAAAGTCTGTTCTCGTTCTCTACCATCCAACTTCTGAAGTAGGTTCATGTCTTGATTCTTACGGCAACATTTTCTAAGAAGTCAACTTATTTCATTCTTTTTTTTATCTTCCTTGTAACATCTTATAACATTTGTATCCTGTGACAGCAAGGAGATCAAACTAGTCAATCCTAAAGGAAATCAATCCTGAATATTCACAGGAAGGGCTGATGCTGAAGCTGAAGCTCTAATACTTTGGCCACCTGATAAAAAGAGCTGACTATTTGGAAAAGACCCTGATGCTGGGAAAGATTGAGGGCAGGAGGAGAAGCAGGCGACAGAGGATGAGCTGGTTGGATGGCATCACTGACTCAATGTGCACGAGTTTGAGCAAACTCCAAGAGGTAGAGAGGGACAGGGAAGCCTGGTGTGCTGCAGCCCATGAGGTCGCAAAGAGCTGGACATGACTGAGTGACTGAACAACAACAGGAAAATGCATGTCATGACTACAACATGTTGCAATGGTTTTACCAATTGAGACACCAAAAGAAGAGCCAGTGCCCCAAAGGGAAGGTGGAGGTTCCCAAGGCTACACTGAAGGGGGAAGAGCCAATAGCAAGATTCTTCATCTAAGTGACATGGTATGAACCAAGAGGATTTGAAATCTCAGCAACATTAACTGCACCATGTAGAAGGCCCCTCTTTTGGGAAAAGGCCTGTTTAGAATTGCTGACCAGGACTTCATGAAAAGACCTTAATTTGGGACATGCTTTTCTACCATCAACTGAAATCTTTATCAGAAGGCTTTTCAGAAGAAGGGAAATAGTTTCTTTTTCATATCCAATTCATTCTAAATAAAACCAACTCTGAGTCATTGACCCACTTTCAGTTCAGTTCAGTCGCTCAGTCGTGTCCGACTCTTTGCGACCCCATGAATCGCAGCACGCCAGGCCTCCCTGTCCATCACCAACTCCCGGAGTTTACCCAAACCCATGTCCATCGAGTCGGTGATGCCATCCAACCATCTCATCCTCTGTCGTCCCCTTCTCCTCCTGCCCCCAATCCTTCCCAGCATCAGGGTCTTTTCCAATGAGTCAGCTCCTCGCATGAGGTGGCCAAAGTATTGGAGTGTCAGCTTCAACATCAGTCCTTCCAATGAACACCCAGGACTGATCTCCAAGTATCATAAACAATAACAGGAGTGAGTCCAACTGAAGAGAAGAAATATATATAGGATTCCCTGTCATCATCCTTTTAACTTCATAGGTTTCTCCCGAACTTTTATTACAGGTTCATTCTCATTTAGATCTCTATCAATTATAGGGAGCTCTATTTAACCTGATGAAAGTTTGGGTTCAGTTTTGTAAGGAAAGCCTATTAGATGCATTCAGACAAGGTGGAAAATGGTGCTGTCTGATAGAGTACAAATGCAACATAATTATAAACTCAAATTTGTGAAAATATAGACTATCTCCTTTCAAAGGTAAATTTTAGATCATGACATATGTACACCATGACTTACTTCAGGATTTTAGCCAAAAATAAAAATATATATATCTGGGTGTAAGTTTATTTACACACTTTCTGGGTGAAAGTGTGAAATTCCCACTTTCACTTTCAAGCGTGTTTGTGAAACCCAAGGGAGAGAACATTATGGAATGTTTCAGCTCTTTTTCCTTAAGAAATGTGGAATCTCGAGCTGAAGACACATTGTAGGCTATCATGATACCAGCTGACAAACTCTGAGGGTAATTTGGGGAGCTTCTATCTGTTGTCATATATGACTGAAATAAGAAAATATTCTTCCTCACCCTCTGCTCAATCTATAATCATAGGAAGGCTCTGTCTCCCTTCAGCACATCTAGTATTCGCTTTGCCTGCCAAAATGATGAAAGGAAAGTGTTAGTCACTCAGTCATGTCTAACTCTTTTGCAATCCCATAGACTGTAGTCGACCAGGCTTCCCTGTCCATGGAATTCTCCAGGCAGCAGTATTGGAGTGGGTTGCTATTCTCTTATCCAAGGGATCTTTCCAACCCAGGGTTTGGACCTGGGTCTCCTGCACTGCAGGCAGATTCTTTAAATCTGAGCCACCAGGGAAGCCAAAAGGATGAAAATCACACCAATATTCAGGTCACAATATTAAAATGGAGGAAAAGACCCTAGGTATACACTTTCAAAGAGGGATGTGTCCTTGCAGTGACAAGATGACTATTTCTGAATGATGGAGGAGGGGGGCTGGGAACTGGGAGAAAAGAAACCCATTCTAATAATGCTACTCGAAAGCCCCTCAAACAAGGCTGGGCTCATTTTGTTCTGTTGCTCTTTAAAAACATTTATCAGGTTAGAATAGTCAATCATTCTCATATTTCTATTATCTTTATTTTTTTCTTTAGTTCTGCTTGCCAGCACTGGCTGTTGGAAGAAACAAATAATACATCTGAATAAGCTTACAGTTCAGATTTCCAGAACTTTAAAAAAATACTGAATATTGCCAATGCATTTTAAATGGAATGCCCAAACAACAGCATGTCCTAGAGGGACTTCTATGGTAGTTTGAGAGTTTACAAGATAAATGGCCAGGTGCCATGAGGCCGCTTCCTGTATCCATCCTGCTGGGGAGTTTCGGGCACGCCTGGAATGTTCTGGCATGACACTCTCTGCTTATTGTCTTTTATTGCATGGAATTTATGACTTAGGAAAAGTTTTCTTAATCCTTTAAGGTAATAATTATTCTTTAGGTAGTAACAGCAAAAAGAAAAAGGTGAAGGTCGCTCAGTCGTGTCTGACTCTTTGCGACCCCATAGACTGTAACCCACCAGGCTCCTCTGTCCAAGGGATTTCCCAGACAAGAACACTGGAGTGAGTTGCCATTTCCTTCTCCAGGGGATCTTCCTGACCCAGGGATCGAACCTGGGTCTCCTGCATTGGCAGGTGGGTTCTTTTCCATTTGAGACACCAGGGTAACAGCAAAACCCCCAAACAAACCAATACTTAGAAAGAGTGAAAGGAAGAACAATTTTGTCTCAATTTGGAGGAAAAACTCTGAAATGTTTTCGTTTTGTTTCAGGAAAATTATTTGAATTGCAGAAATTTATAAATTATCAATTAAGGGTTTAGAAGCAATTGATGACCTTCTGCTATTTATTTATTTCATTTAATGACCTTCTGCTATTTATTTATTTAAAGAACTTCTAGTCTGCTTTATTGACTATGATAAAGCCTTTGACTGTGTGGATCACAACAAACTGTGGAAAACTCTTAAAGAGATGGGAATACCAGACCACCTTACCTGCCTCCTGAGAAATCTGTATGCAGGTCAAGAAGCAACAGTTAGAACCAGACGTGAAACAACAGCTGCTGCTGCTGCTGCTGCTGCTGCTGCTAAGGCGCTTCAGTTATGTCCGGCTCTGTGTGACCCCATAGACGGCAGCCCACTAGGCTCCGCCATCCCTGGGATTCTCCAGGCAAGAACACTGGTGTGGGTTGCCATTTCCTTCTCCGTGAAACAACAGACTTGGCTCCAAATCGGGAAAAGAGTACATCAAGGCTGTATATTTTTGCCCTGCTTATTTAACTTATATGCAGAATACATCATGTGAAATGCCAAGCTGGATGAAGCACAAGCTAGAATCAAGATTGCGGAGAGAAATATCAATAACCTCAGATACGCAGATGACACCACCTTTATGGCAGAAAATGAAGAACTAAAGAGCCTCTTGAAAGTGAAAGAGGAGCGTGAAAAAGTTGGCTTAAAACTCAACATTCAGAAAACTAAGATCATGGCATCTGGTCCCATCACTTCATGGCAAATAGATGGGGAAACAATGGAAACAGTGACAAGACTTCATTTTCTTGGGCTCCAAAATCACTACAGATGGTGACTACAGCCATGAAATTAAAAGATGCTTGCTCCTTGGAAGAAAAGCTATGACCAACCTAGACAGCATACTAAAAAGCAGAGACATTACTTTGCCAACAAAGGTCCCTCTAGTCAAAGCTATGGTTTTTCCAGTAGTCATGTATGGATGTGAGAGTTGGACTATAAAGAAAGCTGAGCACCAAAGAATTGATGCTTTTGAACTGTGGTGCTGGAGAAGTCTCTTGAGGGTCCCTTGGACTGCAAAGAGATCCAACCAGTCCATCTTAAAGGAAATCAGTCCTGAATATTCATTGGAAGGACTGATGCTAAAGCTGAAACTCCAATACTTTGGCCACCTGATACAAAGAACTGACTCATTCAAAAAGACCCTGATGCTGGGAAGGATTGAAGGCGGGAGGAGAAGGGGACGACAGAGGATGAGATGGTTGGATGGCATCACTGACTCGATGGACATGAGTTGAGTAAGCTCTGGGAGTTGGTGATGGACAGGGAAGCCTGGCGTGCTGCAGTCCATGGGGTCACAAAAGGTCGGGACATGACTGAGCGACTGAACTGAACGGAATAACCGTCTTGAGAATTCTTTTTGCAATTATAGTGTAACAAACAACTTATTTTTTTGAAACATTTTCCATGCCTCTGGTCCATCTGACAAAGACAACCTCAAGTGCAGAGCTTACCTGGGTAAGGATCAGAGCAATCTTTGGCAACTGTCTTAGCACATAACACTTCCTTGTCTGAAGACTTGCTTCATATTAACACCTATCACTCACCTTCTAGAACAGTCCTTTGGAACACTCTTTCATAAAATCACATAGGGCTATATAACTCTAAACTGCAGGAGGAAAATGACTCTCCTTGAAGCCTTCAGAATCAAAGACTAAGGCAGCAGTGAAGTTTCACTACGATGGAGGGAGCACAGTGAAGAAAGCAAACCTAGACAGAGCCAGCCTCACATGTGTGGAGGGTCAAAGGGGGGCATCAAAAAGAGGGGGGGGACCATAGAGATGGATGAGGGATTCTTCCCTGTGGGAGACCAATTTGATTTTATTTCACCATCTCTGGTGTTTATCGATTCAGAGAAATCATTGTCAGAAAGTCATTTTATCTTTGTAAGTATCATGGTGATATTTTTTCAGGACAGGAGCACTTTTACTGAATATATTGTTTAGACACAAAATGGAAGAGATTGAGTCACTTTCTCTGAAAAATATAGATATGGAGGTAACTATCAAATATAGATAAATCAACTTCTAAGGAAAAAGAGCAGATTAAATGGCTTTTGAACCTTCCACAAAGCCTGTTTTATAACTGCATTTTGGACGAAGGGCTGCACAGTGAAAAAGGCCAAAAGTGTCATTAAAAGCCAAACACATAACTCTACAGATTAATTGTGATGGTTTCATTCCCATCCCCATGGCCTTACTCCGTGGTCACTCACAAGGATTCCTGGGAGGTATTTCTAGCTCTTAGAGGTAATATTCAAATATGCTCATATTTATTCAAAAGAAATCAGAATAAAATATCCCTTCACAGATCATCAGAATAAATATAAAGAATTAGAGATTTACAACTGATTTCTTTACTGGTTGAAAGGAAAAATCACATCTCATTGTCCAGAGCGGAATGTTTTTTTTTTTTCCTTCTTGCACTGATGATCATATTGCACCTGATCATATTGTCTTATTTTCTAATTTTCCGGTTGAAAAAAGAAATCCCTTGGACAGAAATATTATTGCCCGGCTATTAGGAGAACAGAGACATTGTGATTATTCTTATTTTAAATATGATAGGTATCTTCAAAATGAAGACCTCTCATAAGAACACAGCTATTCACTGAAATATGTATATTACAATATGTAAAACAGATGACCAGTGCAAGTTCCATGCATAAAGCAGGGCACACAAAGCTGGTGCTCTGGGACAACCCAGAGGGATGGGGTGGGGACAGAGGTGGGAAGGGGGTTCAGGATGGGAGGACACATGTGCCACCTGTGGCTGATTCATGTTGATGTATGGCAAACCCCACCACAATATTGTAATTATCCTGCAATTAAAATATACAAAATAATTTTTTAATTTGTTTTGCCATACATTGACATGAATCCACCATGGGTGTACATGTTTTCCCCTTCCAGAACCCCCCTCCCACCTCCCTCCCCATCCCATCCCTCCAGGTCATCCTGGTGGCACCAGTCCCGAGTGCCCTATATCATGCATCGAACCTGGACTGGCAATTCGTTTCACATATGATGATTTACATGCTTCAATGCCATTCTCCCAAAAAATAACACAGTCATTGAAAATTTCTATGCTCTTGACTAAAAGCATCTACACTAAGATACTTGTTTCAACTTACATAAAGGTATTTGGGTTTCCCAGGTGGCTCAGTGGTAAAGAGTCTGCCTGCCAATGCAGGAGACACAGGACATGAGGATTTGATCCCTGGGTTGGGAAGATCCCCTGGAGCAGAAGGCAATGTGCTCCAGTACTCTTGCCTGGGAAATCCCATGGACAGAGGAGCCTGGCAGGCTACAGTCCATGCGATCGCAAAAGAGTTGGACATGACTGAGCATATTAAAAAGCAGAGACATTACTTTGCCAACAAAGGTCCGTCTAGCCAAAGCTATGGTTTTTCCAGTAGTCATGTATGGATGTGAGAGTTGGACCATAAAGAAAGCTGAGTGCCGAAGAATTGATGCTTTTGAACTGTGGTGTTGGAAAAGACTCTTGAGAGTCCCTTGGACTGCAAGGAGATCCAACCAGTCCATCCTAAAGGAAATCAGTCCTGAATGTTCATTTGAAGGACTGATGCTGAAGCTGAAACCCCAATACTTTGGCCACCTGATGCGAGGATCTGACTCATTTGAAAAGACCCTGATGCTGGGCAAGATTGAAGGTGGGAGGAGAAGGGGACGACAGAGGATGAGATGGTTGGATGGTATCACCGACTCAATGGACATAAGTTTGAGTAAACTCTGGCAGTTGGTGGTGGACAGGGAAGCCTGGCATGCTGCAGTCCATGGGGTCGCAAAGAGTCGGACACGACTGAGCGACTTTCACAAGCTACACCCCAGAGGATCTTGTTCCATCTGGCTGGGCCCCTGTTCAAGGTGACCTCTGTGCACCAGGGTGAGAACCACTGGACTAGACAATGACAAAGGCCTTTTCAGCTCAGGGTTTTCATGATGTGTACCTTTTGTGACATAAACAGTCTCTGCCTGTAGGAACAACAAAACAATGCCTACATAACCTCTGCGTCGGCACTAAACACTCACATTTGATTCATGCCATTCCAAGTCTCTGCTTGAGGAGATGAGAATCTATAGTTTTATACACACACACACATGCAGAGGTATATACATATAAACAGTTTCTTTGGAAGACAGATTTAAAATTGACTAACAAATACAATATTGTAAAGTTAAAAAATAGATAAACTAATTAAAAAATAAATAAATAAAATTGACTAACAGATTTAATGAGTCACTTTTGATCTCTGGAAATTATTCCCTTTGACTATAATACAATGAAAACTATTATCCATCATATAAAAGCCATTTGGGTGAAACTCGAAGCTGCTGGCCTATTCTCTGCTGATTTCCTATTTGGTAGAAAGCCCCAGGGTGTGTCTGATACAGACAGCTACCCCAGGAAGGTAGTGTAGTCCTGAACATGAACTGCCACAACTAGTACATCTAGGGGATAGTAGATAAAATCAGTTGCACCTAAATCATGTTTGGAGAAGGGATTAAAAAATATTCAATACGCCTCTGGAGGTTGAAATATTGCTGAAACAGCCCCAAGGTTGGCCTGGGCAGGCCCAGACACCTCAAGACAGGTCAAGGGCCTGGGGTGGAGGAAGCGTGCCATGCACAGCCTTGGGGTGGCCACCAGCCTGCCACTCAGGGTGTCCACGGATGGAGGGAGGGGATTCTGCAAGGACTGGGTTTTCTAGTCTCAAAATACATTTGGTTTTGGAGGTCATGGCTTCCCTGCTGACTCAGATGGTAAAGTATCTGTCTGCAATGTGGGAGACCTGGGTTTGATTCCTGGGTCAGGAAGATCCCCTGGAGAAGGGAATGGCAACCCACTCCAGTATTCTTGCCTGGAGAATCCCCAAGGACAGAGGAGCCTGGTGGGCTACAGTCCATGGGGTCACAAAGAGTTGGACACAACTGAGCGACTAACACTTGGAGATTACACAAAGAAGTCAATGTCTTGTGAAGAGTGAAGCCAAGCTTTCCTCTCTGCATGCCAGCAAAGATGCTTTGGTTAATTACAGATGTCCCAGTCTCAGCACCACACACAGACATTTACCACTTGAATATTCTCTGCTGTGGGCTGTCCTGTGTATTTAGGATGCTGAGCAGCATCGCTGGCCTTGATCCGCTAGATGCCCCTAGCCCTTCAAGTTGTCATGACAAGGTAAATGTGTGCCACTAAATTTACCTGCTAAGGTCTTCATGATTTCTTACCATCATACCTCAAAGGGGAATTACAGAGAACTCTGTTCTGAGGCAGTAGAGAACAAAACATATACATAAAAAATATGCACACAAGAAAATGCATATGTATATAGTATTATTTTATCCTGCCCTTGTGAATGACAAATGTTTCATCACCTGTGTCTGAACTAAAGTCTTTAAAAATCAAACAGTCTCTTCATAATACTTTCTCATAAGAAATCATTGGCGAGCAATTTGTTGATTCAGAAATGAATGCAGAGACCTACAAGGCAATATTTTGCTGGCTTATGTATTCAAATTTCAAAAGAACGGCAGGTGGGCTATGATTTTTCTCGTTACCTGATGGGCAAATTGCACTGTATCATCTCATTAAATTATTAACAGCTGTTCCATTTGTTTCAATAAGTATTTACTTCTGATAAAATACCTTGTAGCTTATAAAAAAAAAGCCACCTGATGCAAACAGCTGACTCACTGGAAAAGACCCTGATGCTGGGAAAGATTGAAGGCAGGAGAAGGGGATGACAGAGGATGAGCTGGTTGGATGGCATCACCAACTCAATAGATGTGAGTTTGTGCAAATTCTGGGAGATAGTGAAGGACAGGGAAGCCTGTCTTGCTGCAGTCCATGCGGTCACAGAGTCAGATACAATTTAGTGACTGAACAACAGCTAGTCACTGGAAAAGGAATAATGAGATAGAAAATAACTATGAGACACAGTCACTGAGCTTGAGAAATGGACAACCAGTTGGGGCAGGAAGGCTTTTAGCCCAAACGGAAAGTGAAAGTCACTCAGTCGTGTCCAACTCTTTGTGACCCCACGGACTGTAGTCTGCCAGGCTCCTCTGTCCATGGGATTCTCCAGGTCAGAATACTGGAGTGGGTAGCTGTTCACTTCTCCAGGGGATCTTCCCAACCCAGGGATCGAACCCAGGTCTCCTGCATTGCAGGATTCTTTACAGTCTGAGCCACCGGGGAAGCCCTTTAGCCCAAAAGTGTTTATATAATAATATGGAAGGCAGTGTAATGATGAAGGGGTAGTAGAGACAACATGGAATGTCTGAGAGAATTTTATGAAAAGCTAACCTAAACTAGTCCTTGGTGAACCTACAGTTAGTCCTTTAAGAATCAACCGGAGCTAGGAGAGGAAGAAATAGAAGGCTTGAAGAGGAAGACTATTCACTTTGATTTACATTAACTTTACATTAACTTCTTAAAAGAACCTATATTGTCTTTATAGCTACAGGGAAGGCTTAAAACTTGGAATAAGGGGAGAAAGATCAGCCTTCAGGGTATAACAGTAATGGAAAGAGGAACCTTGGGCTTCCCCAGGGTTAAGCATTGCATGGTTTAAGCGTCAATTATACCTCTGTTGCACTGATGAACAAATAAGGCTTAGAGAACTTAGTTGTGGTTTGTTCTCCTTAACCTAAGTTCACACAAATTGAAAATGACCAGGCTAAGGCACAAGTCAAAGTCAGACTTCAAACTCATTTGCAACCTGCTGAATGAGAACTTGCGTTTTTGTTGTTGTTGCTTTAATTTACTTATTTATTTTAATTGGAGGATAATTTTAATAAGATCCCCGAGTATTTCCTGTGTACACTTATATTTGAGCTGTTCTGGTCTAGGAAACTAGTGTAAACCTACAATTCTGATAAGCGATCCTGGAAAAGGGAATGGATAATAGACCCCAAACCTTTGTTATTGACTAACATGTGGCGACCATTTTCACTTGTATACAGGCTTTGCCAAAAATAACTAAATATGAGTAAAAACTCACTTATGTCTCTTAAGAGATTTGAAATGTCAAACTCATAGACCAAGATGCCAAATTTACATTTTTAACCACGGCAAATGAATTATCACATTTCAAGTTATGGGATGAATTTAGAGACCATGAGAGACTCATTCATTCCTTCATTCAACACTAATGTACTGAGTAGCTGGTGAATACTGAATAATTCAACACGACTGTAAGTAAATACAAATTATTCCATAAGGATTTCCATATTTCATTTTTGTATTTTTACTCCTTTATTTATATCAGAATGGAAAAATAGATCAGCCTCAATTTAGTTACTACTCTAAAGGAAATTTCTTGTGTCCAGGCAACCCTTGTGTCAGAAGTTAAGGCAAAAGCACTGTGTCTCTCCATCACTTAAGCTCTTTTTCCTTCTCATTAATTTTCTGAAGTGGGGCATGTTTGGGCCATAGTTCTTTCTGCCTTAATCATAGGTGATGATTAGTTAGGGCCAAGAGAGGGTCCCTGGATCGGAACACCAAACTTCAATTTCTCTAACCACAGTTAATGCTATTTAATTTCCGTGTCCTCACATTCCAAGTGGTTAAGGAGGTTCCTATTTACGCAGCTTCTCCCACCCACTAGATGCTGAGCTAGATACCTGGACCTATATTATCTCATTTAATCCTGCCAAGATTCCCTAATGAGCGGGTATTAACATTCTCATATTTTTGCAGGTGATACACGGTTGTTTCAAGAATCAAATAATACTTGAAAGTGCTTCGCAAACTGTCAATCTGGAGATTTGCAAATGCTCATTATTCCTCTTGGTAATAGCTGGTTCTCGGTTCTGAATAAACGAATATGCTTGAACCACATCGCAAAACAACTTTAAGAAGCATCTTGAGAGAGAGTTACCCTTACCTTACCACCCTCCCTTACCACCCCCAGCACAGGACTTTAGTCTAGAGGTACAAAGGCAGCATGGTGGCCTTGCCGAGTGTGTTTCCTGATGAGTTTCTAGAATAAAAGAGAAACTGGAGCCACTTCATTTGATGAGCTGAACCATTATAATTGGGTAAGATCCTCATTGGCTGGGACCCTCCAGAGCCTTATTCAGCAGGCCAGGGGCAAGAAAATCACCTCCCTCCTGGGTGAAGTTTGTACGGGGACCTTGGCAGGGCATGCGTGTTTGTGCCCAACTCTGCAACCCATGGACTGTAGCTCCCCAGGCTCCTCTGCCCATGGGGATTCTCCAGGCAAGAATACTGGAGTGGGTTGCCATGCCCTTCTCCAGGGGATCTTCCTGACCCAGGGATTGAACCCACGTCTCTGTCTCCTGCACTGGCAGGCGGGTTCTTTACCAGTGAGCCACCTGGGAAGCAGGGACCTTGGGTCTCCTTGATCTTCCAGAAGTGACAGGCCATACTGAGCATCAGTTGGAAAGCCTGCCCATTTCACTCCTCTCAGCCTTAAATCTGATGCCACCAACCAAGAGCAGCTGAGCTCTGGACAGCCATGTGAAAGGGTCAAAGGATCAAGAAATAAATCTCTCTACCAAGCCAGGATATTCATCCTAACACAGTTCGCAAAAACTCCCTCACAGATAAAGCTAGCCACGCCCCCAGCTGACTGGGCCACACAATGGCATTTCCTCTGGTGACCTCTCACACCGTCTTCCTAGAGATGGGTCCTTTCGCAGTGGAAATGACATAAATGGCTCCCGAGCCTGGATATGGACTCGACCTATGAGCCCTGTTCAGGAAGGAAACGGAGACCTCTGAGGAAAGCATGTGAGAAGAGCTACAATTCAACCCATGATCAGCAGACCTTTCATAAGAAAGGGCCTGGCCCAGATTTGTTCATGGACTGGAGTCCTCCTATGTTGTCCTGACAGCCACTCCAAAGGGACACACAGTGCAAATGTCCCTGCTGTCTTCTCTGAACACTGTTTCTCCTTGAAATGTATTTTCCCTTCAGTTTTTGGAAATAGGCAATTTCCAGAGTAGGCTTTCCTGGTGGCACAGTGGTAAAGAACCTGCCTGCCAATGCAGGAGACACAGGAGATGCGGGTTCGATCCCTGGGGTGGGAAGATCCCCTGGCGGAGGAAATGGCAACCCACTCCAGTATTCTTGCCTGGAAAATTCCACGGGCAGAGGAGCCTGGCGGGCTGCAGTCCATGGGGTCGCAAAAGAGTCATGCATGACTGAGCAACTGAGCACAAACACAGCACAATTTCCACAGAGCAACACCTAAGTCAGCAATCTGGGACTATGAGTCATTTTAAAAACTATCTCATGGACTGAGTTTCATGGACTTCTTTTCCTAGCCCTTTTCTATGCTCTTATCACATGTTATAATTATGTCTAGACCATGGAAGCAACACCGTGTCTCTGTGACTCATTTCTGCGTTGCCAGAGTTTACCCAGGGCTTATCTCCTTAGCCAAATACAAAATCCCTTGGGTGAATAAATAAGGGTTCTTTTCTCTTTTTTTTTTTTTAAAGGCAGGATTTGATAAAGCAGATGGGGGAAAAGATCATCTATAAAGACATGAAAAAGGAAGCTTTTCAGAATTTTCATATTGTTTCAGGAGTAAGAACCCGGTCTATCTCCACGTGAATAAAACCCATTATTTTCCTGACTGTTTTCCCCAATAGGCAGCAAAGTAGATACAAGATGCTGACCTTGCTGCTCTATGCACTTTGTCCTAATGGCACAGAACACCCAGGGCCGCTACAGGAGGGGCTGGAGGCCTTCATGTCCTTGTGCAAGCTCTTCCCTTCAGGGCTCTCCTCTGCCCCCAGCCCTAACCAAGACTGAAACCCCTCCTTCTTCCTATTCTAAGGGCGACGGCTGCTGACACCAAGCCCAGGGCTGCCCAGCCCCATCCTTCACTCACACATCCAAGGCGATCTACAGCAAAACAGAAAGCTGGCCAACAGAGCTTGTGATTAGCCCAGGCTGCCCTGAACTTCAAAATGGTGCTTGTTTTTAAAGCCATTTCTTTGAGTCCACCGCTCACTGCTTCTTAAGAGTCCATTTTACTACTCGGCTTGGTTTAAAAAGGACAAATCAAAGTTCCCACCCAATTATAATTCCCCCGAGGGTTGTTCAAAATTTCCCATGTCAGCCAGAAACACAAATCGACGCTATAACCACTGAGTAATTTATGATACTGTCAGGAAACCCACGATTGGATTACACCAATGAAGCCTTTATTGTAATAGTAAATGCCCAGATATAATAATACCTCATGTTCATGGAACGCTTACTATGTGCCAATCAATAGACGAGGCACTTTACAAGCAGTTTCCTTTTTGATGAGAAATGCAAAATGTATTCTCCTCTGTCAGCTTAAAAGCTATCCTCATGGGTAGGCGAAGTCCTTAAGTAGTGTGCCCCAAAATCTAAAACATAAAATGAATTAAGTTTTAAGTGGACTTTGTAAATAGCTTTATCAGATTTTTCCAGAATGCCTATGTCACATACAGAGAATAGATCCAGTCTTTAGCTTCATTCACTTTCTCAGGCTACTCTGTGTCCTCTTTATTATTTACCTACCCATTGTCAAAAAATGTACCAGTCTTTCTAATAACCTAGTTTATGATTTGCTAGTGTCAGAGAGAATGAAAGAATTCTGAATATCACAGCCTTTAAAAAATACTCAGTAAGAGTAATTTCAGCAAATTCTACTAGCTTTAACTTTGTACCTCATGAAGATGAATTGTGTTCTTTCAAAACTTTTCAACTTAAATTCAAATGCTATGCACAAATAGATACTCCTCACTTATATGGACTCACTTTATATACTTAAATAAAATTAAGGAGGGACTTCCTTAGTGGTACAATGGATAAATATTCACTTGCCAATGCAGAGGACACAGGTTTGATCCCTAGTCTGGGAAGATTCCACATGCTGCAGAGCAACTAAGCCTGTGCACCACAACTATTGACCCTGCACTCTAGAGCCCAAGCTCCACAAGAGAAGCCACTGCAATGAGAAGCCTGCACACTGCAACAAAGAATAGCCCTGATTCGCTGCAACTAGAGAAAGTCCGCGAGCAGCAACAAAGACCCAGTGCAATCAAAAATCAATTTAAAAAAACAATTAAAAATAAATTATTTTTTGAAATAAAATAAATGAGTTATCTATATATTAGGACATTCAGGAAAAAAATTACTCTAAGAAGTAAATCAGTGAGCCCATGGAAGCTGCCATGACAATCCACTGGTTTCCACACGAGCATATCTTTTCTTCTGAGGTGTCCCTGAGGTCATCTCAGATACATCTGTGTGAATTCAGGTCTGGCCCTCCAAGACAACCCAATCTAAGTCTACACCGGCTCAGCTGGAGAAAATATTGGCATGGAGATATCTTAAGGCAGCTTTCTGGGTGGCCCTAGAGGCACCTGACTCATTGCAAAAGACCCGAGTGCTGGGAAAGATTGAAGGCAAAAGGAGAAGAGGGCGGCAGAGTATGAGATAGTTGGATGGCATCACCGACTTAATGAACTTGAACAAACTCTGGGAGATAGTGGAGGACTGGTGTGCTGCAGTCCATGGGGTCACAGAGTTGGACACGACTTAGTGACTGAACAACAATGACACGAGGCATCAGCCACCATCTATGATGGTGGCCTAGAGCCTGGCCAGGTTTTTGTGTAAAACCACCACCTTGATGTGTCCTGAATATTCATACAGGACTGATGCTGAAGCTGAAGCTCCAATACTCTGGCCAAAGGACTGATTCATTGGAAAAGACCCTGATGCTGGGAAAGACTGAAGGCGTGAGGAGAAGGGGATGACAGAGGATGAGATGGTTGGATGTCATCACCGACGTGATGGACATGAGTTTGAATAGGCTCCTGGAGTTGGTGATGGACAGGGAAGCCTGGCACGCTGCAGTCCATGGGGTCGCAAAGAGTCAGACACGACTGAGCGACTGAATTGAATTGAACTGAGTCTCCAAACCCCAAAGGAAACCTCAGAAGTAATGGAATCACTCGAAAAGCTGGAGCCGAAGAGACCCAAAATAAGCGTCCAGCAGAGGGAACTGTGCTCTAGTCCTAGGTCAAAGCCCTCTGCCCAGGTGATGTGGGGCCACCCCTCTTACCACTCTCAGCCCCAATTTCCTCATCTGAAGAATGGGGATGAAACAACACAAACTTCAAGGTCATATCTGACTCTAAAACATTCCTGAGGTTTGTGGTCAGCA
The DNA here is from genome assembly GCA_024291935.2 of Okapia johnstoni. Classification (NCBI taxonomy): domain Eukaryota; kingdom Metazoa; phylum Chordata; class Mammalia; order Artiodactyla; family Giraffidae; genus Okapia; species Okapia johnstoni. The sequence goes on from CM044305.1 coordinate 6,738,364, forward strand.
TTTAGACATTTGAACACATCTGCCTTAGAGTGGATCAAAAATCCAGAAGAAATAAGCACACATCATCGCGAGTACATCTCTGTGCTATATGTTTGTGTGCTTAGTCACTCAGTCGTGTCCGAGTCTTTGTGACCCCATGGACTGTAGCCTGCCAGGCTCCAATGTTCATGGGGATTCTCCAGGCAAGACTACTTGAGTGGGTTGCCATGCCTTCTTCCAGGGGATCTTCCCAATGCAAGGATAGAACCCAGGTCTCCCGCATTGCAGGCAGATCCTTTACCATCTGAGTCACCAGGGAAGGAAAGGCAGAAAAGAATTGCGTTTATGTCTGGAGTCAAGAGCCAATCATCAATGATCATTCCCATTCTTGGTCTTCAAGGACAAGACATTGACTCTCACTGGTTTCCTTGTTTCTATTGAGTGTGTGTGTGTGTGTGTGTGTGTGTGTGTGTGTCGGGGGGGCAGTTTGACCTATGATACTACTTCACTTTGCCTATTAAAAATGAGGCCACAAAAATCTAAAGTCATGTGAACAACTTTTCCCCCTTCTATTTCTTCTGTGGGCACAATGACTCTAAATGTTTCTGATATCCTGACTGGACCTTGCCTTCAGAAAATATACATGACATCAGCCTCTATCTCTGAAAACAAAATTCCTTCAGTGTTATTGTCTAGAGAAGAAGAAAACTGCCCCAAACTTTAACTTGGCATTCAAAGACTCAAACTCTTCACCCTGCCCCCAACAGGACTCTTCTGACAGCCTCCCTCCTGGGCCCCTCCATTGGCACCCTGGGCTCTAGCCAGCATTGTCTAGAATCCCTAAGCTGTCTTGCCAATTCCTGCCAACAGGTTTCTGCTGGCCCCACTCCCGAGGAACGCCTCACTCTTCTTTGATGCATAATCCACTGATCTGTCAAGGCGGCTTAAAGCCCACCACCCTGAAGCAAGGTTTCTTGTCTACTCAAAACCAGAGTCAGTTCTTCCTCCTCCACATCCCAAAGCACTTCTCTAACCCATCAATCATGCACCTGCCATCAACAAGTGTTTATTCACCCTCATGCCTCTGCCCTTCGCCAGGAGCTTGAGACACAGAACTACAAAACCCATGAAAGCAACAATGTGGACCCTTATCTCACATGCAGATAAGACAAGCAGTGGTTAAAAAATAACCGTCAGGCAGTGTGCCCCAAAGGTCCACATTGTAACCATCATGCCATTCTAACCTCCTGGATTATTACAGTGTTTTTATGTTCTAATACATTGCCAGGCACAATGCTGATGGTTTGTGTGAAACATTTTATTTTGCTCTCCCATGTTTCTGTGCAAGTAAGTACATTATTTCTAAGTCATGGGGGAAGACCCTGATGCTGGGTAAGATTGAAGGCAGAAGGAGAAGAGAGTGGCAGAGCATGAGATGGTTGGATGGCATCGCTGACTCAACGGACATGAGTTTGAGCAAACTCTGGGAGATGGTGAAGGACATGGAAGCCTGGTGTGCTGTAGTCCATGGGGTTGCAAACAGTTGGACACGACTTAGTGACTGAACAACAACAAATACATTATTAGCTTTGTTTTACAATTGTGGTGTTGGAGAAGACTCCTGAGAATCCCTTGGACTGCAAGGAGATCAAACCAGTCCATCCTAAAGGAGATCAATCTTGAATATTCATTAGAAGGACTGATGCTGAAGCTGAAGCTCCAATATTTTGATCACCTGATGCAAAGAGCTGACTCATAGGAAAAGACACCGATGCTGGGAAAGATTGAAGGCAGGAGGAGAAGGGGACGACAGAGGACGAGATGGTGGGATGGTATCACTGACTCAATGGACATGAGTTTGAGCCAAGTGTGGGAGATGGCAAAGGAAAGGGAAGCCTGGTGTACTGCAGTCCATGGGGTTGCAAAGAGTTGAACACAAGTGAACAAAGCAAGAACAACAACAAATGAACTAAAGCTAAGAAACATGTTCAAAAATTGCGTTTCTTTACACAGTCAGATGACTAGAAGGGACCCTGTGTACCTGTCTATTTCCTGGGGTTCTCTGAACTCCTCAGAAACGATCCCAATAATAAATCATCAGGCAGTAAGACAGTTTTCTCTGCAGGTAAGGGAGGGAGAGGGGATTCATCACGGGGAAGAGATGAAAAGGAGAGAGGAGAAAGATGGAGACCTCAGTTTACTGTTAAGAACATATCGCTGGAAATGTCTTCTTTTACTCTGTATATCATAAAAAGTTTTTGTGCCCAACTAAGAAAATTCAAATACAACTTTAACATATTTCACAAGTATTTGGAAACTGTATTTTGTCACATGGGAAGTTTCTTAAAAAATATATATATATATATAGCAGTCTAAAGAATTGTTCCCATGAAATAAGCATAAACAGAATAGAAATTCGAAGGGGCTAGTTGGAACAGGTGAGAACTCATATAACCAAAACATTTTGGAAGACATATGTCTGACATCCACATATCCCGAATGGCATCAGGTGACAAAACGTCATGATCTATATGTTAGATTAAAATCTAGCCTAGACTTACTGTGAACCCGTTTGAAAAAAGATACAGGGCTCCACAAGGGATGTCATAAGTGGGAAATATAAAAAAGAATGATACCAAAGAATCTATGGATGTCTACTAAATTTTTCAGTTTTCTAATAAAAAGCTTGGCAATGGTAGATGTAATGGCCTTTATTTTAGGAAGCCTTTCTCTAACGTCTCTCAGGTCTGGCATTGGTGTCCCTCCTTTCGGCACAGTGTACCCAGAGCTTCCTTCCACCAACAGAGGAAATATTTACCTACTGGAACTCTCTGCTAAACTATAAGCTCCAGGGAGGAGGGGGACTGTTCCTGTTCATATTGCCTTTATGAAGCATTCATTAACTTACTTTTGCATGACCTCTCCCAAAAAATCTACATATCAGATATGGGAGGATAAAGGAAACAGTAGGTATAATGGGTCTGTCAAGTGTCCATCATACAGGAGCATAAAACAAAGGTGAACAAATATTTGAGATCTAGTTTATCAAAATTCATACCATTAAATTTAAATCAATGAAATGTAATACAGACCAGAATAATGAATCATGTCCAGTTGGATAAAATATAATGTTTATCTGGCTCTGCTCTTATTTATAAATTATCTTCAAGTTGAAAGCATTAGTCGCTCAGTCCTGTCTGACTGTGATCATGCACTATAGCCCGCCAGGCTCCTCTGTCCATGGGATTCTCCAGGCAAAAATACTGGAGTGGGCTACCTTCCCTTCTCCAGGGGATCTTCCTGACTCAGGGATTGAACCAGGGTCTCTTGCATTGCAGACGGATTCTTTACCATCTGAGCCACCAAGGAAGCCCAGAAATTATCTTAAGAAATTATCTTACAGAATTCTTTTTCATATATCAGAATGAATATCTGTAATATTATTATGAATGGAATTTAAGTTTTCAAGTAGGGTTAACAGTTGATCATCAGTGAAGCAGCTGACAAATATTTATTGGGAATTCATTATCTGCAAGATCCTGTAGTCAGTCTTAGGTGGGTGATGGAGCAGTGGGAGTCAAAGGTCTCTGCCTAACTTAGGGTGATTAAATCATGGAGGGAGACATATTGTGTGCTCAATTGACTAGATAACCAGGTATACACTGGAGTAAGTGATTGCTATGAGTTGGACTGTGGCCCCTAAATTTTTGTATGTTGAAGTCTTAACCCCAAGTATTTCAGAATGCTACCTTAAAGGTCACTGCAGCTATAATTGGCTATGATGAAGTCATACTGGAGTAGAGTGGGCCCTTAATCCAATATGACTGGTGTCCTTTTAAGAAGGGGCAATTTGGGACTTCCTGGGCCATCCAGTGGTTAAGACTCAGGGTTCCCAATGCCGTTGGCATGGGTTCGATCCCTGATGGGGGAACTAAGATCCTGCATGCCATGAGGGACAGTCAAAAAAATTATGCCAAGAAAGGGAAATTTGAACACGAAGATAAACACACAGGAAGAATGCCATGTGAAGAGATACAGGGAGAAAACAGCCACCAACAACACAAGGAGAAAGGCCTGGAACACATCCTTCCCTCACAGCCCTCAAAAGGAATCAACTCTGCTGACACCTTGATTGAGGACTTCCAGCCTCAGCAGTAATGAATTTGCCTGCCAATACAGGAGACACAGGTTCAATCCCTGGGTAGGGAAGGTCCCCTGGAGGAGGGCATGGCAACCCACTCCAATATTCTAGCCTGGACAATCCCATGGCCAGAGGAGCCTGGCAGGCTGCAGTCCGTTGGGGCACAAAGAGTCAGCCACAACCGAGCAACTAAACAACAACAGTCTCCAGAAATGTACAACAATACATTCCTTTCCTGTAGGTCACCCAGTTTGTGGGCCCTTGATGCAGCAGCCCTGGAAAATCAATGCAGTGATAAATGCTAAATTCTTCTCACACATGAAGGTTTCTCAAGCTGGGCACTGCTGAGATTTGGGACCAGACAACTCTACATGGTGCGGGCCCATCCTGCACCTTGTAGGATGTAGCAGCATCCCCAGCCTCTATCCACTTATTCATGTCACACACACACACACACACACACACACACACACACACCCCTCTTTCCCTGGAACCTACACTCTACCAGTGACTCTTCAAAGAAGAAACAAGTCATAGAAATTCTAAGGAAAAAGTAAAAAGTCTAGCTCAGATTCCACTTACAACTTCCCCAATGGCAAATAAAGTAGAAGACTTTCAAAAATATAGACCCTCACGATCTATAAATTAAGCCCCAAAGTGAAATCCCATCTCTCCACCTCCAGAAGAGAAGGGCTACATAGGAAGGCTGAGATTTAACTGGAACCTTTATCAAACTATTACAAAACTATAATAAGATGACCCATTGAAAGGGATTATTTCGCAAATTAACTCCCGAGGCCAAAAGAAGGCCAATTAGAGTCAGAAGAGCAAAACAGTGATTTGGAACTTCAGTTTCAGCTAACTTGAAGTCAGAGTATGCTGAAATTGAAGAGCAAGGAAAGGTCAATTTTTCTGGGTTTGTATATTTTTATAGGTGGTACTAGAGGAAAGAAACAAGAGCTCCAACATTGTATGGTGGAACAGAGGAGAAGAAATTACTGCATGGTAATTTCTTGAAAACTCTGGAATGCATTCTATTCAATTCTCTTATATGTTACTTGGTTCACTAATCAAACTTTTGAATCAAGTTTGGAGGACTGAGAGGCTTCTTAAAATTCAATTAAAATGATGTGAAAAGGTCCACATCATAATAGGCTCCATTTAGAGACGAACTTGCCAGGAAGACTTTTCTCTTTTTTATCTTAAAACAGAGTTCAGGAAATGCTAGTTTAATTTTCTCTTTGTTTCAATATTTTGTGATTATCTCCCAATGCAGTCTCTGAAAGCATCATTAGATTCTTACTTAATGCGATTTCAAATGATGTCAGAGATTTTATTTGCATGAATTCTACATGCTGAAAGTTTTCCTTTTTTTCCTTTTGTGTCTAGAAAAATAGTTGTAATGTACAAAAGTATATTCCAATCTTCTATATCAACACATGTATACTGAGAACTAATGAAAAAATGTCCCTCTAAGTTACTGAGTGTTACTGAAAGAATTATTCTTCATGATCACTGCAGAATTCCCTTTCTTCAAATAATGGACTTTTACTAACAGAAGTAAAAAAAAATTTCAAACAGCAGACACCTGAGTCCTTACATATTCAAGTAAGTAAAGCAAATCTATCACATTATGAATGAAAGCATCCTCAAATTTCTCCATGCTTTTGTTTCCATATCATCAGAAATCCATTTTTGTAAGTGATGCTAAAGCCTCAGGAAAATATACTAACGGAACTCATTTACTTTCTCAGGTCAAAGTAATTAACAAAAATACCATCTTTTTTGTTTTGGTCCTTTCAGTATGCTATTCCTTTCTTCAAAAACCTGATGCTTATACTGTACTTAGGTTTTGAAATACCATGGACACCCAAATGTCATCTATTCTATGATTTTTTTGTTGTAACGTAAGTGGCATATTTTAGAACAAACAGGCTATGCTAGCATGTTATTTGTTTAAATGCTGATAAGTATATTTTGTAAAATGGCTGTAAATAAATGCTTATAAGCATACTTTTTTGAGCAGCTATAAATGTGTTTCAGCCTACTGGGTGCTGTTTATATGCTTATATTCCTGTAATTAGAAGATAAAACCTACCAGGATCATTAATTGTCAGGCCCTCCTGGTGACAGTATAAATGACCACTAGCCTACTGGCTTGATTAGATAAGTGTTCAGGGCTCATAATTGAAGAATTTCATTTTCATCACAAAATGGGCTAGAGCACATAAGTGTCTCCTCTTAAATTTGGAGATGTAAATAACTAAGGACTCCTCTGTGATGGGACAAAAGTAATGAGAAGAACTCAAATACCAGGTTTAAATATCAAGTCTTGGAGTTGCTGAATATCGAACCTCAGTGTGATGTTTTCACACTTGATCATTAAGAGCAGTGTTAATCCAATTAAAGGAACATTTTTTGATACGGAAAAAAATCCAATCTGGCAGCTTTAAGTTTTGGAAAGCAAAAACACTTACCCTCTTAAAAACAAACTTATGCTTACCAAAAGTGAAAGGTTGGGGGGAGGAATAAATTAGGACTTTGGAAGTAACATATACACACTACTATATATAAAATAGACAACCGGCAAGGATCTACTATAGAGCACAGGGAATGCTAATCAATATTTTGTAATAACCTATAAGGGAAAAGAATCTGAAAAAGACTATACACACACACACACACACACACACACACATATATATATATATATACATATAAAACTGAATCACTTAGCTGTACATCTGAAACTAGTACAACACTGCAAATAACTATACTTCAGTTTTTTTAAAAAAGGAGGGGGAAAAAAGCGCCAATGTTCAGTCATCCTACACATTCTGTCCCCCACCAAGAAAGGGCAGAAGGATTACCATAGTTTCTAAAATCTGATAGCCACAGCAATTTCTGAAGACTTTTAGCAGCGCAATTCACACACACATTGCTTTCCTATTAAGAACTTGGGAGGTGTGCTTTTGGCCACCTTTGTGCATGACACTAGAAATCCAGTCAGCATCTGTCTTCCCTTGTCTGTATTGCCCCCATCCTCAGGCTTAACTTCCTAGATTGATCTGTAGTTTGAGTGAGGCATACTGCTAAGGTGATAGGTTTGTTCCCCAAGTGACATTTGAAAGCAAGGATCACGATGTGGTCCCCATAAACAGAAGCCCAAGTCAGCGGCGAGAAGAAGTGACAGGAACTCTTAGTGAGAGGTGACGATCTGCTCTGAGTGGTAATGCTTTTGATCATGTGATTCATTGTGTTTGCTCAACAACATGGTGTTGTGTGTCCTGAGAGGAAGGACTTCAATATATACTTACTCAAAGCTCTTAATTCATACTTCCTTTCCTTTTAATTGGCATCTTATGATCTAAAATTAGCTGGTGAACAGAATCAACAGAAGTGTCTCATGATCAGAGCAAACTCGCTCGGCTGAGTTTGCAATAATTAGACCCACCGCCGCCCGCAGATGAACACACACCTGGAGACCTGGCTTATTTCTCCCCTGGAGCCTTCTTTCCGTGCTTCGAGAGTGATTTTTAAAATGTGATGGCTAGTCATATTAATTATCATTCCCCGAGCAAGAGTTCGGTTCAGAGTTCCAGGTTAAAAACGAAGTTAATCATATTTGCCTCTACCCTTATTGTGTTAAAAAGCTTCCACGAAAAGAAATTCTTTCATAAATCCGAGACAATCGGAACACCCCAGTCCACCAGTAAGCTGGATATCATTTATGCTGGGAATAAAAGGTCACATGTCCTCTAAAATCCCACATTTGCTCTAGGCATTCCTTCTTCTCTTCTTTGTTTAGGCAGTAACTAGATTCTAGTACGATGCCAGTGAAATGAATGAGGAAAACAAATGCCCTCCCAAATGCCTAAACCCAGATTTTATCTGCCATTCCTTCTTGCTCTCTCTCTCTCCTGCTCTCTCTCAACTACAAGGACTGAAAATAATCCAGATTTTTCCAAATTCACTCTCGCCTTGACAACGCTAACATTACAAGCGGCAGTCAACTTTTGCAAGATACTCTTATTGTGTAACATGGCCAGGCTGCCAAAAAAACATGCTACAACGAATCAGATAACAAAAGGCAAAGAGACAACCTTCACCTGCCACGTAGCTAGCAGTGAATACACTTTTTCTTTCCATGACATTTGCTGGCACAAAGGGGTTTGGCTTAAGGCGGATCGGACTAACCTTCAATTTGTCATAGCGCTCACTCAAAGCTGCCACCTGATGATCTCGGTGCCGCCCGACCAGTTTACACAAGGCACAGATTAACTGGTCATCGGTCACGCAGTACATATTCACCTTCTCATCCTCGTGTTCCAGGCACATCAGCCCCCGGATGTGCGAGTCCGGGATGGGCTCAATGAGACGGTGGCCTGTGAAGGGCTTCTTGTTCGGGTGAGTGGCTTTTAGGCACTCGTCACAGTAGGACACTTCGCAAGTGACACAGGTCTTCACGGCGTCCTGGGCAGGATCCTGGTCACAGAACTGGCAGAGGACTTTCTCAGCCGAGGTCATGCTGTTGGCGTCGAATGCCCGCTCCCGGCGGGTCTCACTGGGGGAATTGGGCCCGCTCACTGAGGCTTTCTGGAACCTGTCGATGATGTTCTGGAGGGTGACGTTGCGCTTGAGCCCGTCTAGACCTCGCTGGCTGAGTGTGATGACATGTCGGCAGGTGGGGCACTGGAAGGCGGTGATGGACTCCACGGACTCGTTGGTGGCGCAGTGTGACACCAGGATGCGGTGGGCACAGTTGAAGCAGAGGCTGTGTGCGCAGGGGAGCAGGAGAGGGTCCTCGAAGAGCTCCAGACAAATAGGGCAGGTCAGCTCCGGAATAATTCCACACACAGGTCACGGGAGGGTAAATGTGTGTACATTCCAAATAATTCTCTATTCACTGGGGAAATAAGGGGGGGGCGGAGAACACCCAAAGCCAGCATATCAGCTAACATCTCCTCAAGGTTCCTGTTGCCAAAAGCAGCATTTTTTTAAATTTAATATATATATATATATTTTGCAATTTTGTTCTTTAAAGGGTCTCCCTCCAAACCGCAAGTTCTCGAAACCGTAATTTCCATATCTAATCAATCTTATTGTATTATGGCCAAGTTTTCCTTGTGTTTTAAAAAAAAAATGTAGAAACAGTAATTAATGAACTACAGAGTCTTTCATGACTTTGCATTTATGAGTTGACATGTTAAGTATATGTGCTTTAAGGGCTGCTACTCTGTGATACCAAACCAGGCTTCAGAGGAGAAAGGCAATTATTGTAGAAGCGGGCGTGAAATGTGTATGAAATCAATTGCGTGGTTTCAGTGGCAATCATAACGTTGCAACCGGGGATGTCAGTTTCCCAAATACACCCCCAAGGAAAAAAAACAAGTGACTTTCACAAAGATGATTGTAATAGAGGCAACGTTTCTGGCATGTATTTGTTACTCTTCTGAATAATTCTATTGTTTAATCCAGCAGTGGGACGTGGGTGGGCAGAGAGAAGTGGAGAAAAATATCTGGGGGCCTTTTTAGCGGCTGCGGTGAGCTGAGGACCAGTGAGTACTAACAATGCGGTTCATGAGAACAAGGATCGTAGTGGCTACAATATTCATTTGCTAAGTTACAACAATGGTGACGATTACAGTTTAGAAAGCACTTGAAGGTAGTCGCGCTCCACCGAGGAAATTTAAAGGGCTGCCGACGGACCATAAGCAACCCTCCCAGCCTAAAAATCTCCCATCAAGGGCTTGTCACTGTTGCCAGAGACAGGCCGGGCTAGCAGGAGGTCCAGCCTCACACTCAGAGACACGCTGGCCTGGGCACGACCTCTGGCAGCTTTGTTGCTCCCCTCCGGGCTGTCTTCGGGTGGCCCAGCTGCACGCTCCCCTTGACGGCAAGACTTGCTGCTTTTGTGAACTCTCGCCTGCCTTCCCTTCAAAAAGGGGAGGGCAAAGAATCCCACATAAACCCTGGCTCATTAGGAGGGAAGAGGCCTCATGCTCATTAGCAGGCCTGGGAACCAAGCCTCTTTGAACCTTCTCCCTTTCAAGGCCATTAGCAGAGGTCTGCGCAACAGTGACGGGCGCATTAGATGCAGCCCGCTGCGGACTGTGGGAGAATCGTGCAGTTCACCCAGTAGAGGCGATGTTCAAATCGCCCTCCAGGGAGTTTTCTCAGCCGGATTCATAGGAAGGCTTCACATCCGAAGCTCTGTTTAGTGATTCTGACAATCAGCCTTTTTGTATTCACACCTCCATTTATTTATAAAATCTGCCGTTTCTAGAATACCCTCACCCTCTCTGAAACAGCATCCCTCAGAAATACCATGGTGTGGTTTGGTTAAACCAATGCTCATCTCGTTATCAACTGAACGGTAGCTGATCATTAAAAGCATAAAAGATGTGCCGGCCTTGTAAAAAATTAAAGAGCTGCCGGCTTCATAGAAGCCTGGCATCTTAAAGACCTCTTCAGCCATCTTCTGATATTAACTATATAAGAAAGGATAAACGGGCAGCTGAGATTTGAAATATTAAAGATTGCTTATCTTTCCATGACCTGCAATGGAAAGCCCAGGGCTGCTGTTTTGAGAAACATGATCCGCACTCAGTCCAGGCCAACTCCTTCCTACAGATGGCTTATTCAAATTGAAAGGTTTTACCCATTAATCATCATTTTGGTTAATCATGGGAAAACAGAATAATCTCTCAATCAAATATCTTCTCACCATCAGCAGAAGCATGTCAAGTAAAGGAAAAAGGTAGATCCTTTGGTCTACTATGTTGGCAGGTGAAACAAGAACACCTACTGATAGATCTCACCAGAGTACTGAGCTTGTCTGGAGAGCTTTGATGACTGCATTTTTAGGCAGGTGCCAGAATTTCACCCCAGAGTAGCTCAGTCAGAATTTCTAGAGGGGATTCCACTGTGGATCCCAAGGGAAACACTGACATTTCATTCAAGAGACATTTACCGAATGCCAGGCAGTGAGCTGGCTCGAGAACCTGGAATCAGGCCTCCTCCTCATTCCCCTCTCTCTATGATCATGGACCAAGCCAACATCCTCCACTACCTGGATGACCACAGTATTTTTCTAAATGGTCCCCTGGCTTCTTCTTACTGTTGCCCCCCACGCCCCCCATAGTCTATCTATCCTCCACTCAGAAGAGCCTGTTAACACACAACAGAGCCTGCCTCGCCTCTGCTCAAGCCTCCAGGGGTTTCCCATCTCACTCAGGGAGAAGTTCACAGAATAAAACCAGCCCCAGAAAACACAGACTCAGACAGTGACCTCATTTCCTCCCACGCCAGCCCTTCTTCTGCTCTGGGCACACAGCCTCCTTGCGATCTCTCAAACACACCACGCACATCCTGCCTCCCCTTGGCAAGGTCATTGGAATGACTCTCTGCTAGTCACCTTCTTTGTGAACCCACATGGAATGCATTCCCCTACTCCCACTGCGACCACCCATTTACCCATCGCGCCAACCCGTCTTCCCCATCTCCATTTGTTTCCTTCCATAACATTCACCGACATAGTCTATTAGTTTGTTCACTGCTCCATCTCTCCCCATGGCCCCACCACTAGAGTATCAGCTCTAGGAGGGCACAGACTCTGCTTTGCTCTTTGAGGGATGTACCACCAGCACCTAGAACAGCGCCTCACACACATTAAGACTCGAACATTCATTGATTGAGTTAATATAAGTACCAACGTTGGGGCTGAACCCAGAAACAACAAAACATAACCCTTGCTTTCAATAATCTCTCAATATGTCAGAACAGAGGTCAGCAAACTTTCTCTATCAAGGCCAAGGCAGTACATGTTTCTGGTACTGCAGGCCAGACAGTCTCTGTTGCAACGACTCAATTTTGCCACTGTAGCAGGCAAAAGCAGTCATATGCAATACAGAAATGAATGATCATGGCTGTCCAAAGGGATTATATTTACAAAAGCAGGTAGCAAGTTGGATTTGGTGTATGTATCTTATTCTGCTGACCCGTAGTTTAGAAGACAGAGACATGTACAGTCAACAAAATAGAAATGAAGAGCACTTTCAGAGAGGTATGAATAAAATGCTGCACTGGCAACAATAGCCACGCCGGCAGGATAAGACCTCAACAAGCGCATACAAGTTTCGAGTGCTAATGGGAAATGCCAGACGACAGGATTCCACCCTGCCATCCATGGACACAATGTGAGTCAAGTCCTCAGGGGCAATTCACCTAAGAATGATTTAATAGCAGCCGCTCAGAAATGGATCATTTTTTCTTTTATTGCCCTGGCGCTTGGCGTGGCGCTTTATGCAAGTGTCTATGCTATAAATGCTGTTGGTTAATTGTATTAAGTGATGACAAAATATCGAGATGCAAAGTGAGGTTTGGCCATTTTTCTGAACCTCTGGCCTGTAGGCTGTCAGAAAGGAAGGGGTTTTGATTTGCTGTCTACAGATCTCATTTTCATTGCTTTTATCCAGATTTTCCCATGGTAGCGATATTCTTATGAAACCACTCAACAATATATTACCACTAAGCACAGATGCCATTCTCTTCTCTTAAAAAAAAATAGCATGGCTTATTTTCTAGCTTTTTTAAAAATAATCTCTTTGGTTTTTTTTGAGACATGAAAATGCCATTCATTCTTTCACCAAATAGTGAAGTCCCTCTAGGTAAGGGGTCCTGGGACAACTAATGGTAACACCTGCCCGCCCCTCTCCACCTTCAGTGATCTTATGGTCTATTATGGGAGAGAAAAAACAAATTGTCACCCAACATAAGGATATTTATTTTCCACACCTCTCCCTGCTTCCTTTACTTCCCCTTCCCCATTTTGCATAGCACTGAGGTGGGGCTTTTCTGGTTTTCTTCTCTAACCACATCTGACTTCTCCAGCTAAGCAAAGCCTGTGTGTGTGCATGTACAGTCAGTCACCTCTGACTCTTTGCAACCCCATGGGCTGTAGCCCACCAGGCTCCTCTGTCCATGGAATTTTCCAGGAAAGAATACTGGAGCAGGTTGCCATTTCCTACTCCAGAGGATCTTCCTGACCCAGGGATCGAACCAGCGTCTCTTGAGTCTTCTGCATTGGCAGGCAGATTCTTTACCAGCTGAGCCACAAAGCCTAGGTGTTTTTAAAAGGGCCAGCCTACCTTCCATCAAAAAGCTGTCCAGGTTGTTTGTTCATCCATGTACTGCCTCTCTGACTCCTAGGCTCGTGAGCCTCTCACAGCACCATCTCGTAGCACGGACAGTACCTTGCTTCATTTACTATAAGCACCTCAACTCACAGTGTGCATCTCATGGGACTCAGTAGCTTCTGTCCCAAACCCATCTGCCCTCCAAGCCTCCTGGTATTTCCTCATGGTGCCTCCATTCTCCTGATTAGCACAAGTCAGAGGCTTGCCTCATTTTCTACTCCTCCCTCTCGGGGGAGGCAGAATCATGCCCCCGCCCCACCAAAGCTATCTTACAAAGAAAACGGGAGTTCAGGTTGCAGATGAAAATTAAGGCTGCTAAGCAGCTGACCTTGAAACAAGGAGATGAGCCTACATCATCCAGTGGGACTCAATATAATCATGAGAGTCCTTCAAAGTGGAAATGGGAAGTAAGAGAGAACTGTCAGATGACACTACCTGAAAAAGACCTGATAAGACACTGCTTTGAAGATGGGAGGAGGCCATAAGCCAAGGAATATAGGCAGCCTGCAGAAGATAGAGAAAATAAAGAAACAGATTATCCTATAGATCAGGGGTCCCCAACCTCTGGGATATAATGCTTGATGATCTGAGATGGAGCTGATGTCATACTAAGAGAAGTGAAGTCACTCAGTCGTGTCCAACTCTTTGCAGCTCCATGGACTGTAGCCTACAAGGCTCCTCTGTCCATGGAATTTTCCAGGCAAGAGTACTGGAGTGGGTTGCCATTTCCTTCTCCTTTCCTACTAAGAGAAAGTACACCATAAATGTAATGCACTTGAATCATTCTGAAACCATCCACCAACCCTGGTCCACAGAAAAATTATCTTCCATAAAACTGGTTCCTGGCGCCAAAAAAGATGGAGACCACAGCTAGAACTTCTATAAGGAATACAGCCTTGTAGATATACCTTAATTATAGCCCAGTGAGACCAGTGTCAGACTTAATGACTCCCAGTGTTCTTCTTTAATACCATGAAGCTTGTGGTACTTTGTCACAGCATCAATAGGAAACCATACACTCACCTTTCCCCAAATCCAAATCATTAGCCAAGACATGTAAATACCAAATCTTAGTAGTTCTTTGACTTCTCTGTTCTTACTGCCTCTGTGTTGATCCAGATCTTTACTGCATTCCCACACTATTGCCCAAAACAAACGAACAAAAACAAACCCCACACAATTACAAAAATACCTCCTAATTTGACTTATTACCTCCCACTTTTTGTCTTTCAGTTTCACCTTTGCAACATGCTTTGGCACCATCATTTCTTCTGGTGACTTCTCTTAAAGGCACAAAACATTGAGCCACTCCCTGCTGCCCAAAGTCTCACTCCTGACATCCTATCTTTTTTTTTTTTTAAATGGGAGAGGGCGAGGGTGGGATGATGTGGGAGAATGGCACTGAAGCATGTAAATTATCACATGTGAAATGAATCGCCAGTCCAGGTTCGATGTATGATACTGAGTGCTCGGGGCTGATGCACCGGGATGACCCGGAGGGATGGGATGGGGAGGGAGGTTGGAGGGGGATTCTGGAAGGGGAAAACATGTACACCCATGGTGGATTCATGTCAATGTATGGCAAAACAAATACAATATTGTAAAGTTAAAAAATAGAAAATAAACTAATTAAAAAAAAAGACATCTTATCTTTTAAAAACCTTGCCCAATTTTCTCCCAAGCTGCTTTTTTAATCTTAGTCCCAATCACTCACCTCCTGTACCAGAGACCCAGTAAATGGGACCGTTTTCTGCTCTTAGCAGTTGTCTTTGCTTTTCTTCCTAGCACAAATCATTTTTTTCTCTTGTCACTTTTTTTTGTTTCATGTTCCATTTTCTTTTGTTTTCTGCTTTTTTTTTTTAATGAGAGACAAATTTCCAAGAGGTCTGAAGAGCCCTGGCCACTACGGTACTGAGGGATTTCACATTCCACAAAGAAGAACGTTTTAAAAGATGGCTCTAAATAGCATGACATGTCTTACATGTTTACCATTAGCCAAGTAAAACTTTAGCTGAAAGACACAAAACAAAATAACTATGCTCTTCACAAAATAACTAAAATATTTATTTAAAAGAAGTATTTCCTAGTACCCAACAGAGTGATCAGTAATGAGCTGCAGGTTTAAATGAATCATCTTCTTTCATCATTCACTCAATAGAATCAGATTAGCTCTGGGACTGATACAGGCAGGCATGTGTGAGCAAAAACATGAATCTCACATGGAGGTAACATTCATAGTCGAAATTTGAGGCCAATTGTGAATGGATAGCTTGAGCCAAAAGACTACCTCCCTCTTCAAAACTCTGCATGATACAAGTTGGATATAAGGTGCTCATGCCTTTGGGAGTTAAGGAAAAATCATCTATGGATCAACAGAAAATTCATCACCAGTCAGCCTGGTGGCTCAGCTGGTAAAGAATTTGCATACAATGCAGGAGACCTGGGTTTGATTCCTGAGTCAGGATGATCACCTGGAGAAGTGAATGGCAATCTACTCCAGTCTTCTTGCTTAGCGAATTCCATGGACAGAGCCTGGTGGGCTACAGTCCACGGGGTTGCAAAGAGTCTGACACGACTAAGTGAGTTTCACTTTCACTTTCATCAGTAGAAAGCCTGCAGGAGAGCTAGCAGTGAGCAGTATAGAGAGACTGCACCTGGACACCCAGGTGATGGTTATGGTGAGCTGGCTGACCCAGATGCCTCGGAAGAAGCCACCTTGCTCTCTCTGGGCTCCAGTATCATCATCTTTAACCAGCACTCATTCCAGGAGGAGGACTTTCCCGGAGGGAGAAAGGCCTTCTTTTGTCCAAGGTACAGGATATGGAAGCAAAGAGACGGGAGGAGAAAGTTCCCAATAGAAGACAAGGTCATTGGGACTGAAAGAATTCAGATATGGTATTAGGCTCGAGAAGGGAGATGGCTGAACTCAGCAGGAGTGCCCTTAGGGATCAATGTGCTAAAGCAGGGAGACAGAAGTTAAGAGGGTTCATATCTGTTGGTTTCATCTTTTTTTGCCTTCTGCTTTGAAGTAAGAGGCAAAACTATTCATCTGACAAGTCAATGCAGAGAAAACATTTAACTCCCTGCCTCTGCTGTCACAAGCCTTCCCACCATCCTGCTTGGTAGCTCATTTTAGGATTTCACAGCTTTAGTCCTTGTAGTCTCTCCTGACTTCTGCTATGACAAAGATAACCTGCACTTTGAAGAAACACCTAGGACCCCTGTGAAGATGGCATGCACTGCAAAGTTTAATCCCTAGTCAAAGTCAATGAGCAGCCTTTCCAGTTCAAAATCCCATGGGAATTTCATATATATATATATATATATATATATATATATATACACATACATACATATATATATATATACACACACACACATATATATACATATACACACACATATATATACATATACATATACATATATATATACATATATATATAATATATATATATATAATCAAGAAGTGACCAAGGAATCTCCAGACCAAGTGCATTCTATGAATTCAATCACCTGCTAGAATAAGGAGACATTAAATTGTGAACTTCTCAAGTGACTCCAGTGGTAAAGAACCTGCCTTAACAGACTCGGGGTCTATCCCTGGGTCAGGAAGATCCTCTGGAGAAGGGTATGGCAACCCACTCCAACACTCTTGCCTGGAGAATCCCACGGACAGAGGATCCTGGTGGGCTACAGTCCATGGGGTCGCAAAGAGTCGGACATGACTGAGGCAACTTTGCATGCATGCAATTGTCAGCACATCATCACATCATCCCTGACTTTTTTATTCCCAATTTCTCTTAATAGAGACATTGGTGTCTCAATCATAAGGTAAATCCACTCTCAATGCTTCCCTACAAGTATTCTGTGTCATGTCTGCATACTCCATCTAAAGTAATCACTTTTCTCATTTGGAGACTGTGAAAAAGAACATGCATTTTAGCTGCCTATAATTTTACTTTTAGGCCCTCACTTTGTACAGTTCTGAAAGCCATCACCATGAGGGAAATTAATGAGTCACCAGACCAAGGAAGAAACTTGGATACCAACACTGGGTGGCCTGTGGTAAATTGTTAATATCAGGTCACTCTCAGCCACTGCCCAGATGATTCGCAAGGCACTTCCTCCATCTCTCTCCATAAATAGCCTCTGGCGTATGGAAACCAAGCTTGATGTTTTACAAAAATGCAACTGAGAGGACAAATACCATCAAAACTGCACAACGTTACACCAAGTCACCTAAAACTGGTTTGGAAAAAGAAATTCCTAAAAGTATCAGAAAAAAGAGACAGCTTTGGGAATGCTATGCATACATTTACTTCTTCAAGAGTCATAAATTTCAGAAACAGGATCAAGTCAATTTCCTGTTCTCTCTCTTCACATAAGTAATTAAGACTGAGCGGACTTACTGCCATCTGAATTTTTGCTACGGGATTCTTTCTTTTCCAGAGCCATAGGTGGAGTATTTTTTTAAGGACTGTGGAATAATGTTTTCATCTTGGATCAGCAGAAATACAGACTTTCAGAGGACTAAAAACTTGGGAATTGGAAAATACTGAAACTGAACCTCAGTTGGTGAGGCAGGGTTTGCAAAAGAGACTAAACTCAGAAAGGACTTGGTCTCACGTCAGATAAACTGCATCTCCAAACCCCAAACATGATCTAACAGAAACTCAGTAAAAACTGAAAGCTCCACCCCAGATGAATTCACCACAAACCGAGTATTTTTAAAACATAATACAAGCACTCAATATCTGCATATTCAATCCTGGTTTAGTTTTTCATTTTTGAGTTATAACTACCACACAGTAAAAACACTACCCAAATACTATTTTACTCATTAGAATCTTGGCTGATTTGAGAAGCAGGTGAGTCAGTAAATGCACAATAAAAGAGAACCATAGGATGGAAAGAGGGACCAAGGGAGCTCCAATTGAATGTAAAGGCAACCTCAAAGCCTAGAAACTGATACCACAATTTATCCCACCACAAATTACAGCACAGAACAGTCAAAATGCAAAAGGGCTCTTAAAGCAACAGTAGAAATAATACATCGAGTAGGAACGGGTGGAAAAAAGTGATCCCATAACCTTCTAAAGGTAATCCCTCTGAAGTATCACTGTGGTTAACCTCCGACCATCAGTACACTCAAATTTGTTCACTTCATCACGGCAGACAAGTGAAAATTTCTGCCAATCAAATTGTAGGGGACCAGAGGAACTGATGGGGAAAAAAAAGTGACAGGCAGATAAGCACTGAGGCACTAGCCCCAAGTTTTAAAATAACTAGTGAGGACAAGAGATATTTTTAATCAGTTGTCATTTCACCTGTATTCTAAGGAGTGCTGAAGTTAAAAATGTTTTACCTGATACCTGAACTGAGAACCAGGAAAGATTTTTAATTTCAGTCAACACCCACCTGGTGGAATTCATGCAAATTGAATTAATCTGTTTGCAAACCCTTTTCTGTCCATCCACGTCTGTCTAGAACTCGCTCATATTTTAGTAATTGGATCTCCAGGAGATTCTTTAAAATAATCACATACTCTCTTGCCCACACAACCTGATTAATAATGAATGAACATTCCTGAAAAGAATCACTTGGAAGCCTGGCAGATGTCTTTAGGGATATGCAGGCTTTAATGATAAAAATTAAGGAGAAATGGGAGCTAGGTCACACTGTCTGGTTATTTTAATTGAAACCCAGTCTTCCAGATGTACTTAACAGAATGCTTAAATACACCTTCTGGAGTTCATTTATACAAGCAGATAAGCAAAAAGACACAAATGACAATGCAAAAAAGCCATCCTGATTTCTCCAGGAACAACTGCTTGATTTTGCCCTGTCTTAAGAGTGAAGAAACCCCCTCGACAGTCCCAGAAACGCCCTTCATCCTACTGAAAGACGGATAAACAGGTTAAAAACAGGAAACAGCACAGTTGTCCGAAAGAGTTCTTTTAGCATCTCCACAGATTCTTACGAAAAGATTGCCTTGAATACCCACCAATGGACTGCACCCTAGTTCTTTTTGAAGAAACATCGCCGTAGGCAGAGGAGGGGGACCCACGAAATGACACACAGGCCACCGAGACCAGATGGTGGGTGGCAGGCAGTGCCGGAGCGGTCCTGTATGTCTGTGAGAGCGTCAACAGTGAAACACAACAGGAAAATCGACGCGACAATTCCAGGAAGGCCAGCTCCACCTCATCCACCCCGCCAGGCTTGCTGAGTTGAAGAATCAAAACTCTCTCTGGCTTTTCAAACTGCCCTTTCCTCGGACCCTGTCGTGGCTCCCCTGGGCCCTGGCCCACTCAGTGCTCATCTGAACCAAATGAAAAGGCAGCTTGGGTCAGGTCAATACTTGCTGCCTAGTCCCCTCACCCCTAAAGCATGATTTGCCACTAGGACCTGTACCCTCACTGCTCACAGGGATCAGGAGCGGGTCAGTGTCCGACGGCTGAGCACCGGATGCCAGCTTTGTATGCTGCCAATGGGAGTTGTGCCCGCCCACTGCCCGGGGTCACCAACGGGCACAGGACTCCCTTGCATTTTGATCTTCTCGGCCTCCTTCTGAGTACATGATCACATTATGCTCAGGACACTGCTTTGTTATTTTTTAAAATAATATATGTATTACCTTGCATCTATCTTCTGAATTAAAATACACTATTGAGAAGAAGCTTTATTTTTAAATGCTATATCAGGAGTCATGATCTCTTGTACAGACACAATAAAGCAGTCCTTGTTTCTTTGAGAAAGAGAGATCTAAATCACATTCTGTCATCCTGAGAAACAACTGAAACTATACCTATAAAATATACACATATGTGCATACAACCACAAGCAAGCTTTACATATATGCATACGTATGTATAGATATTATGTATACATATATTGTATACATATTATGTACATGCATATCATTAGGCATATCATATGTGTATATGTACATACAGAAGTTAAAGCTGCTCAGTTGTGTCTGACTCTTTGTGACCCCATGGGCTGTGGCCCACCAGGCTCCTCTGTCCAAGGGATTCTGCAGGCAGGAATACTGGAGTGGGTTGCCATTCCCTTTTCCAGGGGATCTTCCCAAGCTAGAGATTGAACCTGGGTCTGCTGCACTGCAGGCATATGTACATATGATACAAATATAAACACGCGCGCACACACAGCAAATCTACGATGAGTGTCCCAAATTTCACTCTCCAGAATGGCAAAGAAAGAGTGAATCAAGAATGGAAAGTAATCTTTTACAAACCAATTGTCTGAAGGAAGAAAGGGAAGTCGTCTTCCCAAACACAAAAAAAGAAAAACTTGCCCTGCACTGCAGTTCTTTCAAGGATGTTGCTTATCACACTGCACAAGGCAAGAAATTGCAACAAAAGTAAATCATCAGGAAAGTGTAAAAAAAAACAAGAAAATTAAAAACCTACATTGGTTGCAAACCTGCACAATTCAATTTATCAACCAGACATTTGGACTCAACCTAAGAAGGTTAAAGAACATTTTTTAATGTCAAAGTCCATCAAACATTTTTTAATTATTTTTTTGATGTCAAACATTTTTAAAACCTTTATTGAATTCATTACAATACTGCTTCTCTTTTATGTTTTCGGGTTTTTTGGTCATGAGGCACGTGGGATATTAGCTCCCTGACCAGGGATCAAACCTATAACCCCTGCATTGGAAGGTGAAGTCCTCACTACTGGACCACCAGGGAGGTCCCTAGAGAACAATCTTGATAAAGGGCAAGCAGCAGGCAAGAACAGCTTCCCTGTGTCACCTGGGCTGCACATTGTGACACTACTTTCATGCCACTGCACGCCTCATGGTAAACCAAAGCACGCCTCGCATGTTTGGACATAAAAATGCAAACATACGTTTTCTAGACTTATTTCTCTACAAACCATAATTTTGTTTGTCTTTTAACAATAAACAAAGGGGTTACTCAATTTCACCTACAAATGACTTCCCAAAGGAGTCCTCACGGTCCATGGAAGGGACACATGTACATCATCCAATAGAATTGGAAAGAACTGTTCATCAAGAGATTTGAAAGCACTGCTTTTGTTAAAACAACATTAAAATTGTCAAGATTTCACTGAGACATTTTGGCGCTGTTGTGGAAAAATTAGCCTGAGACATCAGGAAACATTTACTCTGTCCCACAAAAGCCAAGGAAAATGATAAACAACAACAAATTCTATCATCTTCTAGAGTCCACAATCTGACCACCTCGACAGGAAATTTCCCACTGTCAGGGGGACTCCGACATTTCAGAGTTTTTCCAGTTTATGTTAAGAAAGAAAGCATCCGGTTTTAAAGACAAATGGAACCTATTTTACACTAAATTGAAAATGACTGATGTTTTCCAGGTCAATGCTGTACTGGGTGTCAGGCAAGAATTTGGTTCTGAAGGCTGTGAGAGCAGACTTGAAAGAGAAAGAAGGGAGTGAGAATGTGTCACATTTAGTCTCCTGACAGAAACGTAAATCTAAATTGAACCTTCTGGAAGAGCAGGCCCAACAGTATGGTGGTGGCAGAAATGGAGGCCACTGCGTCCTGTGAAATCAATCAGATAAAAAGGGCTCCAATACTGCCTTTCCTAAATGCTTTTCCAAGTGTGTTCAGAATACAGTAGGCACTTCCACATATATTCAGAGAACTACTTCTATGTTTATATAAAATCCTATGTATACCTACAATGCAATTAGCTTTTGGAACCGTATATACACATGCATGTGGATATATATGTACACACCCACACACATATGGGTATAAAAGCACCTTTGCAAAATTCCTTGGGACTTGCTAGTACTCTTCACATACCTCTTGGTCACAGCATCTGTCCTGCATGAGAAAAAACTTTCCTTTCTGCATGCAAAAACAGAAACCTGTCAATAATTTCTACATGAAAAATCAAAACACACCAACTTTTAAAAGTGACCCCAAAAATCTGTCACTCATATCTGAAAGAGGTGACCCGGAAATGAGCAAAACCATCTAAGAGGTCTAGTCTCTGAAGGACAAGACCAGTGGAGCTGGATTTTTGCAAGAAAATTCTACCTAGAAAAAACCTTTGCCCCTTGTATACTCTCCCCTTCCCGCGTCTTATCACCAGGAGGAAAATGTATCAGTAGATAGGTGTGGATGATGGCCAGTATGGCAGTGCCCAACTTTTCTCTCAGGTTCGAGGACATGACACGCACAACTGTGTCCTCAGGTAATGTCAACGTTACACAGTAACTAATTCTTATTCTAAGAATAGATAGGGGAATTATCTCCAATATCATAGCTTCTCTTCTCAAAGGAAATTGCTTTTACTCTCTACTTCAAAGTCAGCCATACACAAAATCCTTGTGTTCACAAGACCCTGAAGCCACTTTGTGATCTTAAAAAAGAAAGAAAAGTAACCCTCCTTTACAATTCCTGGTTAACTCTTAAGAAGAACATGCTTTCAATACTTCCCATGATCACTCAAGCCCTACAGTCAGGGAATGAAGTCTTTTTTTTTTTTTAAGGCAACAGAAAGAGGAGGGACTCTTTTGTTCTGAATTGTTATTGTAAAGCACCACACGAGAGACAGACAGGGAACATGGGAACAGGGCATTGAAAAGGACAAGAGTGCTGACAAACGAAAACAGGATATTAAGAACAGTGTCGGAACTGGGTGTCCCAACAGAACAAAGGTGGGAGGCTTCTTGGGAGAAATTTGAGCACAAATACCTTGAATCAGTTTCAGTACTAATGGATGAACTAGTTTTCCAGGCAGCAAGAAATCTTTAAGTCTGGGGCAGTAAAATTAGGTTATCATTAATACACACACACACACACACAAACACACACACACACAGAGTTTTAAAGTATCATAAAATTAAAACTGCTTTTAAATCATACTAATCACTCCCCTTTCAAACCATGATCCACTTACAATTTTTAGATCTATGTTTTGCCCCATCGAAACAAAATACTCTTTTTTTTTGTTAGATATCTGAGCTTACAGCATATATTCCTAAGAAAATCAATTCTTTCTTACCAAAAAAAATACAAAAAGGTCTGCATTCAGAGCATGCTCTTACACTTTAAAGATAACCTTTACATAGAGCTTTCCAGAACTCCCAGAGAAGCTAAGGTTCTACAAGAAACAATCTCTGCAGCTAACTTGCTAGCATTAACAGAACAGCCAGGTTTTGTCAAGTCATGCTTTTATCATCTTATACTTTTCTTTCAATGCAAATTCTGCTAAAGATGCTAGTAGAACGATACACTTAATAAGATCATCGGTGTTTAGTTTAATGGACTTACATAATAAGAATGATTATTGTTATTATTGCAGTTCTTAAGCTGAAGGGGTTCTGAACAGTAAATAATATATCCTATCTGACATTGTAGCTAAGACTGCAGGCTTTTTTCCTCTTCTCTACATTTGCCTTGTATTCTTCTTTTTCCCTATCCCCATTCTTTCCTTCTATTGTGAGATGAATTGTTGTTGTTCAGTTGCTAAGTCGTGTTCACCTCTTTGCAAACCCATAAGAGAGGAACCCAATAGGCTTTCCTCTTTTAGACCATGCATTTCATCCATCTTTCTCTTTGATGAGCTGTCAGCAAGCCCCAGTTTGGGATGAGGCCATTGGTGTGATTTTGTGCAGATAAATGGGTCCCTCAAAATCCAATAAACCTGAGTTCAAACCCTGCATCCACCATTTCCTAGCAGAGGTGGACAGGAGCCAGCTTACCTTACATTCACAGGGTCTTTCTAGAGCTTCCTTATTGAAGGGTCCTTTGAAAATTAAGTGAAACAAAATTTTAAAAGTGCCTGGCAAAACTGTACCTTTCATACCCTCCTCCCCCTCTTGTCCTGAATCACCTCTTCCCACTCTTCTTTCAATACACAAATGATGTTGGTTTTTTTTTCCATTGGAAATCTCTTCAAACCACTTTTGGAAGCAGGAAGGCTACTGATCCATTTATTCATTGAATAACGTTCATGGAGTATCTTACGTGAAGGAAGAGTCTATGAGTAATAAATTAGCATTCCTATTATCACAGTAATCACTCTGTAATCATCATCTTCATATAGACAATGTCAATTTCCTAGACTCGGATGTACCTCTATTCATCACCACTGGATTGCCTATCATGGTCTTGACGCTGCAGTTCTCTGCTCCTCAGGGAAGGACTCTCTGTCCCACATGGACCCTTTGCCAGAATTTTTGATTTTGCAGGAAATAAAGGGCTTTGGCACAGGGTGGGGCATGGGACACCATCAAGAACAGTGAAGGGCTTCAAGCTACCTGCAAACTGATCAGTTAGCCTCCTGAAAAGTGCTTGCAGAAGACACGAGACTCCCGAATTAGAGACAAACAATATTTCTGAGTCAGGGTCCAGGGAGCAGCGTGTGTCTCCTGTTCACAAGTCCCCAAGTCCCATGGAACAGGCAGCCTAGGCACACGTGACACATATAAGGTTTTACATTTTAGCTGAGCAATCCCAAGCTTTGGAAACCTGCATCTTTGATAATGGACTGCAAGCAAACAAGCCCAGCATTTGCCCTGGAGAGCGTCATGTTCTTTATTACAATGGGTGACAATCCTGCTTTCTACCCTGGAGGGAGATGTTTTCTTTCAACCTTTGAAGGCTATTCACTGTACAAAAATCCTTAGAAAGATAGCCTGGAACAAAGACAGTCGGCACCTCAGCTAACAAGGGGTACAGAACCGTAAGAAATCCATGAAGAATTATTCCACAAGAAAGCTTCCATCTCCTTCTGGAGATGTGGTCAGTAGTAGTCCCAAGAATTGAGATCACCAATGGGCCTTCTAGCAGTGATGGCAGAGGCAGCGATTGCTGCTCTTTAGTCACCAAGTCGTGTCTGACTCTTTGCGACGCCATGGACTGCAGCACACCAGGCTTCCCTGTTCCTCACTATCTCCCGGAATTTGCCCAAGTTCATGTCCATTGAATCAGAGATGTCATCCAACCATCTCATCCTCTCTAGCCAGCTAACTTGACAAAAATGACTCCTGTACCATGGAAGACCAGAAATAAGAGGAGCTCATAAGACAGTGTTCCATGTCTCTTATCCCCACCATCCTCTAAGGTCAGCTGACACCAGGAAAACTGGCAGAGAGCAGGTAAGACCCACCCATAGGTTTTGCCCAGTGTGTGTGAGCATGCTCAGTTATGACTGACTCTTTGCCACCCATGGACTGTAGCCTGTCAGGCTCCTCTGTCCATGGAGTTTTCCAGGCAAGAATACTGGAGCAGGTTGCCATTTCCTACTCCAATGGATCTTCCCAACCCAGGGATTGAAGCCAGCGTCTCTTCCATCTCTCCTGCATTGGCAGGTGGATTCTTTACCACTGCAGGACATGGGAAGCCCAAACAGGCTTCTTCATTAATCCTTAATAACTTCCTAATTCATCCCAAATCAGCCTTTATCTGGAACTTTAACTCTTCACTACTCTTAACCTAAACTCATTTTAAGAGATTGAAAGAGTAAGCTAGTTTTGTACTTTTATGACATTAGGAAACCTTTGTGTACATTCATTTGGCTTTCTTTAAGCATTAAAAAAAATTCTTTTAGAATGATTTTGGAGCACACCCAGAGAGAAAGTCATTTCTCTGATTACTTTTCATTCAATGGGCATTTCTGAGGTTTTGCTGTGTGCTAGGCACTGATGGGGCCCTGGGAATGCACTAGTGAATGCGGCAGCAAAGGTGTGCCCTGGGAGGAGTTGCATTTTAACCTGGTAATTTCAAGGAACCATACATAAAACAAAGGAAACAGAAAGGATGACTTGCTAGAAGGCAGAGGGGTGAGTGCAGGTCAGCTTTAGCTAAGGAGTTATTTCTGCTCAGATCTGTGGAGGCTTTTGGCTGATAGTTTGTCTTTTTCCTCTGCCAGTAAACAAACAAAGAACATCTTGATTTCAGGATAAAACTTTCCAGCGTTTGAGTAGAGACTTGTGATTCAATCTCTCAGGCTGTTAAATATTTAGTTTCAGATTTCCTTAAGGAATGATCTCTTTCTCAAGGACATTAAAATCCAACTTTCACTATTTCTAACATAAAAAGACAAAATGATGAATTATGGGAATCAGTGACCTCTTTGTTTACTTGGGCAAGGCCATTTGAGAGAGGAAAGTCACCATCACACAGTGGACCAAGAAAAAAAAAATACCAATAACAGGAACTACGGTACTTAGAATTCCCTGAATGTCTGAGTGTTTAGTGGCAGGATATTAACTCAAAGTTGAAAGAAACCATGGACACGCAGTTAGGGTTACACAGAAGGGTGTGAAGGAAATTGAGACATTTCAAGACTCATTGGTTTTCTCCGGTCTTACCTGTTTTTGTCTCTCTAGGAGAAGAAATTTCAGAGAGGAAAGGAAAGAAGTAGGCAACAGCACAGGGGAAATGAACAGCCAGGGCTTCATGACTGAAGGATCAAAGATGAATGAATACTAAATGGCCCCAGTGCCTGAGAGCTCTGTTGGGGTCTTGCTGACAATAACGCGTTAACAAAAGGTATCTCAACAGAAAGAAATTCACTGGCTAGCGAGAATTGGAATGGCCGTCAGATCGTGATCAGAGCTCATCTCTTCAAGAAGAGGCCAGAAGGGAGATGACCACAGAGGGAACTCTCATGGGAGAAAAAAAAAAAGAGCTGCTACTGTGTCTGCAGCAGAAACCAAGGCAAGGGTTTGGGGAGTCTTGGTGGTGGGTGCCAACCACTCTACCAGGAAACACACAAGGTTTAGGAGAGGACAGAGTGGTGGACAGAGAGGGGGTTATGTAGCCAGCAATTCTCAGACAGTGTGTTTACCCCCACCCCAAAGACTTTTTGGCCTAAAAGCCAAGATTTAAACTCTTGGCAGCTTGATAGTTGTGCACAAAATTATGTAAAATATATACATATTTGTGATCCATATGAAAACAAATCCCATAAATGCTATCAGGCTTCTAATGACTCTTTCAAAATTCTCTTAAGGCAGGCGAAACTCTGAGATTTTTCTTGCATTATCAAAATAGGTTTCCAAAGTCCTATTTCAGAGAGAGATGATAAATGTAATTTATAAAATGGGAAGTCACTATATTACCCTGGAAATAATGTCAAATGCTGTGATCTTAGGGTCTTGTTTGTTTGTGTTTTAGGCTTATGTGACTCTTAAAGAAAAAAAAGGTCCATTTTAAGCTAATAAGTGTGCATTTCATCTTGTACATTTTATCTTTTCATTGGATCAAATTTTCTAAGAAGCTGGCATTTTGAATATACAATAAGGTGACATTTAAAGGGCTCAGTACTTGATGTGCAACCTAGGGCTTAAACATTCACTTATGAAAAAATGTCCAGCTTTGAGAACAGTGATCTTTCCAGGTGGCTAAGCTATCTTCAAGTGGTGATATATTTATTTTGAAAATAAACACAAAATAATTTTTGCTGTCTGATTTATCAGCTTTATGGTAAGGACTGCTGGCTTATCATCCCTTGTTACGCAGTTTCCTTATTTAAATCAACAGACACTCGATTCAGGGCACAGCTCCAAACAGTTCTGCCTGTTGTCTACATCTATTCATTCCATTACAAAGTTCACCAAGTGACTCTCCCTGGTAAATGGATGCAAGTATTCCATTTGCAACTCTATTCATTTTCTTCCTTAGACTACAGATTGGGAAATCGCTCACTCCTGGGGTGCTGAGCAATAGGTGTAAGACGAGGGCAGGGTGACTTGCCAGAAGGGTGCTTTGTTGTGTCCGAGTCACTGCCAGGCAACCTCCCCTCAATATCAACAGCTAAAATATCACAGTCCGAAGAGAGGTGCCCTGCATCCCATGCCCGCCCCAGTCTAGCAGCATCCAGAGGCAATTCTTTGCATGGGTGCTTCTTCATCATGATCCTGACTGGCAGCTCTGAGGATTAAACTCAGGTCCTTTATGCACATTAGCCCCCTGGAGTGTTGAACTCCAAAACCTCTATTTTTCTCCCCTGAGTCTACCCTGTATCTCACAAAACCCTACTTAGCCACTGTGGTATGCAGCTTTTCTCATTCTGAGTTATCAAAAGAAAACACAACAAAACACCAGACCCTACAACAATTTGCTGGAGATGGTAATGATGGCGTGTTTGGGGTAGAGTGGGTCAATCCCAAGTTCTTTCAGAGCTGAGACTTGGGAACCCATTTCCTTCTTTATCATTAAGACTTCGCATTCTCATCAGCAGAGTCCCGCTAACAATGACACCAACAATCAACTGGCTGGATAAAATCTGTGGGTTTTGTGTGTGTATACATATACCCATCAAAAAAAGGGACCTCAAAATCAGTGAATGAAAATCAAGACCAGAGTCTTCTTAATCAAGCAGAATTTCCTGCTTAGTGACTGCATTAAAAAAAAAAAAGACCATCTGGCCTCTCTGCTACTTGAGGGCTTTCACTCCTTACTTCCTGGTTATCTTTAGCAAAACATTCCAATTTCACTTATAAATTCTTTTCACCATGATGCCATTTCCTTCTGTGTACTACTTCAAGAAACAGAGATGAAAACATTGTTCTGTCTCAAACATAAACAGTGCTGCCAGGGAGCTCTGCTTCTATCTCTCTATATACAGATCATAGATATGTATCAATGTAGATGGATATATATTAATATAGTCAATTAAAAATCCCATACCCTGGAGGTGTATTCATTGCCCTTAAGCACTC
The DNA here is from genome assembly GCA_024291935.2 of Okapia johnstoni. Lineage (NCBI taxonomy): Eukaryota > Metazoa > Chordata > Mammalia > Artiodactyla > Giraffidae > Okapia > Okapia johnstoni. The sequence continues at coordinate 6,767,388 of CM044305.1, forward strand.
TGCAAGAAATAAGTCAGAAAATGGAAGGTGCAAGCCATCATATATAGAACAAATAAACAACCAGGTCCTATTGTATAGCACAGGCAGCTATATCCAGTATTCTGTGATAAATTATAATGAAAAAGGATATGAAAAAGAAAGTATAAATAAACATATAACAATCACTGTGTTTTATAGCAGAAATTAACACAACATTGGAAATCAACTATATTTCAATAAAACACATTTTAAAAAAAGAACATGGAATTCACATCTGCGTGGGAAGCAAGACTACAATAAAAGTACAGTCAAACTCCAAGTAATTGAAATTCTCTGGAAATAGAGTTCCGCGTTAATTTAATTTTCTGGTTAACTGAACTCCAAACAGAAACCTTTTTTAGAAAAAAAATCCTTGTTGAAACATTCCTAAAATGCTTGAGTTCACTTTACTTGCATAACTTACAAACCGTATCCTGAATCTAATTGGAAGATTCTTAGGTAATCCTAAATTTCATTGTTCCTTACAATCATTATTATAAAAAGATCTTTTTTCCCCTTTAATAGTAAATAGAGAAGATTTAAGAGATAGAAGTTGGATGTATATTTGTATCCAAGACAATCAATTTTCACATTAATCCAAAATGTTGCTTTTTTTTTCTTTGGATCTCTTGGAAAAGTAAAATATAGAAGATTGTGGTTAATAGGTTGAATTCTTTTGGCAAAATTCAGGTAAGTTGAGGTTTTCGCATGTTTTCATGCCAAAGGAAACTGACAAAAATTCTTCCTTCTCTCCCTGATGTATAGTATAAAGTATAAAAAATAATTTTAATATAGTGCTTTCAATCAATTTTATTAACATATATTAACATATATTAAAAGACCACGTAAATTCCTTTGATGGATAGATTTAAACTCACTGAGAAAGCACTAGGATTTAGGTTCCACAATGGAACAAAATGGCAGCTCAAAACTGGTCCCAAACGGCCCTCCACAATGTCACCCCAATTTCCCACACAACTCTACACCACGCCATCTCAACCTACAAATAACACCACCATACTGAACCAAATCACCACCCTACAGAGAGACCTCTCGTCTTACATCAGGCTTCCTGCCCTTTGTTGAAATTATCTTAGAAGGAATTTTCCTGCATTGGGTAGGAGATTGGAAAATGTCAGCTAAGATCATTTACAATTCCAGATGCTCTTCACTGTGTGGGAAGATAAGAATGGGCTCATGCTCCTCCCTCCCTCTCCCCTTCCCTCTCCTTCTCTCTCCCTAACCTCACTCCTCTTTTTTGGGGAGAAGGAAGAGGCATTATTATGCCCTCATTGTCAAAGCAGCACTAGGCAAAACCGAAAGCATACTGACATCCTATTATTTGTCAGAAACTGTGTTAATTACTGGGCTGATAGGATGTTTTTTTTTATTAATTTTTATTGGAGTAGAGTTGCTTTACAACGTTGTATCAGTTTTTGCTGTACAGCAAAAGTGAATCAGCTATACACACACAAATATCTCCTCTTTTTTGGATTTCCTTCCCATTTAGGTCACCAACGATCACTGAGTAGAGTTCCCTGTGCTCTACAGGAGGCTATTATTATTTATCTATTTTATACATAGTACCATGTACATGTCAATCATATAATGATTTTTGTACAGATTTCCATAAAGGATTGAATGAAGCTGAAGAGATCAGCCATACCTCACTCATGGAGCTACAAAACATATCCTTATAGGTAGATCAATGATGCCAAAATTTAGTGGCAGTGTTTTGAAAATTGTATAGTCATTAAACCCTAAAAATAGTTTACTATAAGGCATAAATATACCCATTTATGTGTTACTTTTACCAACTAACATGTCTTTGGCACAAATATATTGATTATATACTGAGGACATGTACACTGAGTAAATGTATTTTAGATCCCAATCTGCAACTCAGTGGAGACTTTACCCATGATCAGTGGGATTTTCTTCTTGCTCATTTTGCCTTTCTATCTATACTGTCTTCTCTCAGTATCTTTTTACCAAGGCTTCCATTGAAGAAGGGTAATAACACCCAAAACATAAGAACGTTCCCCCCCACCCCCGCAAGGGCCCCTCAAGGAATACTATAGATCTAAAATCTTGGAGAGTTCTGCAGAAACTTTCTAAACTGGGGTGTTTGTACAGCAATTATACTCCAAAAAGAAAAAGTAAACTGGGATACTCAAAAGCAGTGTTAAGGAACCCGAGGGCAATTTGGCTCATTGCATTTAAAACCCACAAACACTCTTCCAGCTCATTTGTGGAAGCAGCATCAGGAAGTCCTGTAGATTGTTACCATGTATCTACACGCGAAGTTATTCTTTCATTAAATACTTAAATGGCTTTCTTAGAACAGGGCAGAAAGGTCTCATGATGCCTTACTTACTTAGCTATTATACCATGATACTTTGGGCACCTGATAAAGGAGCCGACCCAATGGAGAAGACCCTGATGCTGGGAAAGATTGAGGGCAGGAGGAGAAGGGGGCAGCAAAGGATGAGATGGCGGGATGGCATCACCAACTCAGTGGACATGAGTCTGAGCAAACTTGATAAAATGGACGTAAGTTTGAGCAAACTCATGGTGGACAGAGAAGCCTGGCATGCTGCAGTCCATGGGGTCGTAAAGAGTAGGACATGACTGAGCAACTGAAGAACAACAAACCCTGATAGGCAGGGTCCTTGTATTGATTCCTCATTGCACAAAGAATATCTGTAAAAGGAAATAACTTAATGAAATAATATTTATGTGGGGGGCCTGGAGACTTCCAGATAATAATAAAGAATGCATTAATACACCTAACATCCAGATGTCTGACAGGTAATGCAATTTACAGAGGGTTTCCATTGAGCTTCCTTTTTTCACCCATTCCCTCACATACACATTGCTGGCATGTTTTATGGCTCAGACAGTAAAGAATCTGCCTGCAATGCAGGAGACTCAGGTTCAATCCCAGGGTTGGAAAGATCTCTTGGAGAAGGGAATGGCAACCCACTCCAGTATTCTTGCCTGGAGCATCCCAAGGACAGAGGAGCCTGGCAGGCTACGGTCCATGGGGTCACAAAGAATCGGACATGAGTGAATGACTAATACTTTATATAAATTGTCTCTAATCCCTAAATAGTCTGTATCATTTCCCCCATTTTGCAGATGGGGAAAATGAGGCTCAGAATATGGCATCTTGCCCCAGGCCACCCCTGGAGGAGGACAAACCACTCCAGTATTCTTGCCTGGAGAATCCCCATGGACAGAGGTGCCTGGCGGGCTACAGACTACAGGGTCGCAAAGAGCCGGACATGCCTGAGTGACTAAGCACACAGCACACAGCCCTGGGCCACACAGATGGCAGAGGGCAGAGTCCAGTTTAGAATCTGGATTTTTCTGACTCAAAAGGTTTCTTTCCTCAGGAACATACTGCTGCTATATCCACCAGGAGTTGGAAATTTCTATTGTATAAATGTAAAGAAAATTTGGATGCTGTAAATTCGGGTAGTGCTTCAACTACTTCTGAACTTAAATAAAAGATGACTAATACTTATGCAGTGGTCATGTGTAATTTCTCAAGCTAAGCACTCCCTAGTCTTCCTGAGAAGGACTGACATCTGGATCATATTGGCAAGTGGATGCTTTAAACATGAGAGAAAATTAGGACAAAAACCTAACACTGAATTACTTCCACCAGCTCGCTCACCAGTATCTCCCCAACTACTCTTTCCTAATGTATAACCAGCTTGTCATCCATCCTTGCTAAGCAGTGAACAATGGCTTTGACCTCCCAGTTAGCAAGTTCACGGAAGAAATATATCAGTTATAATTAATGTTTACTAGAATAAATGTAAATATTTAAAAACACGCAACTGTTCTAAGCACATGTGATTTCCATTTTATTTTATGAAACACGAAAAATCCACTTGTCCATCCCATTAATTATAACCTGCTCTCAGCCCTGACCTGTACATAATTCCCTCTGACGTAAATTGGAACAAGGTGCTCAGAATGGAAGCAGCCTATAACTCCAAGTGGGCTACAAAATGTCAAGTTCCCAAACCTGTCAAAAGTTTAACCTGACATTTTGCTAAGATTAGAGGCAGTTGATGAGTTTAAAAAGAGGGCTTAAAAACTCACCACAGTTAAATCCTACAGTAAGTCCTGAAATATCCAAAATAAACAGGACTAAGGGGACTCTGGGGATACCAAAACCTGGTGAGAAGAGAAGAAATACTCTCCTGTAGGTGGTATTTCTCTGCAGAAAACAATGTACATGCATTCAAGCAGCATTAAGAAGAATACAACAATCAACTTGGAGGCACAAGGCCCTCTTGAGAGCTAAAGGAGTCATGAGAGGACCATACAAAAAACTTCTCTTTCTGCTAACATGTAGATGATCCTGCCCCAAAATCACTCTAAATGTTGAAGGCAAAAAAAAAAAAAAAAAAAAGAAAGGTTAACTCTTCTCTAATAATACTTTTCTTGACGCAACTGTGAGATGAATTCATTTATAAAATTCGCCCAAAGCAAAATGCCTGGAGGAGAATGTAACCTCTAAGAAGTGGCATTTGGTAGATCAAATTCGCCAGCCAGTTTTCTATACATCTTATCCACAAAAATGGAATCATACTTCACATTTAATTTTGCAAGTTGTTATATTAAATATAAAATATTGGGTGACTTTTCATGTTTAGAGACTCTTCTGATTCTTCAGGATTAATCTTAAGTATGTTTTAGTACAACTGAAGTATTACTGCCAAATGCCAACTCAAATAGACCATGCATACTGAAGATTTAATAAATATTAAAATCTGAGCAATTTCCTTCTTCCCATTACAACATGCACTGTCAGCGAGAGAGATACTGCCCCCAGGGAAAGAAAATTAGTTCTTAGCAGCAAAAAATCTTCTACTTTTTATGGACAAATCACAGATATGTAAATAGACATACAATATAGTTGTAGTGTTAAAATTTCACGGAGGGGGAAATTAGGAAAACATGCTTGAAAAGGCTCCATGGTTGATTAGTAATGAAAAGAGATTGTGAAACACTGTACCACACCATCAGGCTTGTAAACGGAGACCTTTACATAGCTTGAATTCAAAAGATGAATTTTTCCATTTTGAAGGTCTCACCCTTGAATGAATTCTAGCCCATTTCTAAGTTGGAGAAAATGAGGTTCCAAGAAGCAGATCTTTTGAGAGCTGATTTTTTGGGGTACACTTATGGTCAGTTCATGTTACATGTGCCATGTTGGGGGAGAAGATGCTTTGAAGACAGATGGACATATCATATCTGAAAGGCCTAGGATCAGAGGAGTCTGCACTTCAACATTTATGAGCTCTTGCTCTGTGCTGCCCTCTTGTGCTGCCTGGGTCTCCAATATGTCTCTTCCCAACAACCCTGAGATGCACCAAACTGATGGACCCTCTGGGTGTTTCATGGCACCCACATCCAGGAGGCCGTCATACAGAGAATGCCCAAAGACATAGATTTCCATGCAGGAAGAAGCAAGTGTCGGGGAGGAAGGAAAAGTTACAGTGCTTCTCACCTGCCCTTTAACCCTGGGAGAGAGTAGCCTGACTTTTATCAGAGGCAACACAGCTTACAAAGGAGTAAAGTAGGAGATGAAAACCTTCGTCATTTTCTGTGTGAGGCAGAATGCTGGAAATGGTGGCCAAAGATGTCTGCCTTAATCGCCAGAACCTAGAGCCATGAGATATTGCTCCCCTGAATGTGCTGTGTTATAAGCACAGGTGACATCAGGGGAAGGAGATGATCCAGATGCACCTGACCTGACCACATGGGCCCTTAAAAGCTGAGAGATTTTTCCACTCAAGAATGGAAGAGGAATTTAGAGAGATTCTAAGTATACCAAAGATTAACAGTGCCATTGCTCCTTTGAGAATGAATGGCCATGTGAGAAGGAATGTGGGTGCCTCCTAGGAAGAAAGAGTGGACCCCACCTGACAGCTGTCAAGGAAATGGAGAGTTCAGTTCTCCAACTGCAAGAAAATGAATTCTACCAACAACTGGAGTAACCTTGGCAGCAGATTCTTCCCCAGGGCCTCCAGATGAGAGCCTAGCATGGCCAACACCTTGATTTCAGCTTCATGAGACCCTGAGCAGAGAACACAGCAGGCCATCCAGACCTGTGACCTACAGAACCAAGAGCTAACAAATAGGTGTGGTTTTAACCCTTAAATTTGTGGTAATTTGTTACACAGCCATAGTAAGCTAATACACTTTTCTCTACAATCATACCAACAAATGGCATCCTTGCAACATCTGTCTCCTAGATCACAGACCCTGGTCAATAACAACCATTTCAATTACAACTTCCAATCTCGGGTCTCATGCTGACCATCCTAACCCTCTGAGAATCAATCCTGCGAGTCAAGTCCTAGCTCTTGATCCCTGCTCTGATCAATTGTCCTTTAGGAAGATTTTCATTACCTTCCACATAATGATCAAGTATCAAGTTCTCAATGCTCACCTGTCTTGCTACCCTCTACTACCTGGTTTACTGAATGCTCAGCATCTTCGCCAGCTCATGCATCCATCTGATGTATTTCACTCCAATTGTCTTTTAGCTGCTTAGAACTTTTTTTTTCTACATCTAGAATGTTTCATCTATCTCACTAAGTCCCCAGTGACTTTATTCCACTATAATGGGTTGCTCAAAGGATTATGTGAGAAGTTAAGTGGAAGTCAGAATACTCGTCGATGCCTTCATTTGCCTAAATTTTCTGTAGGAAAAACAGAAGCAGTGACTGTTAAGTCATATGCTAAGGTACAAAGAGAAGGAAAGAGATTAGGCAACATTAGTGTCTGAACTTGAAGCTCTCCCAGTACAGACAGCCCTCAGTATCTGAGGGTGACTGGTTCTAGGGCTCCGGCAGACACTAGAATCCACAGATGCTCAAGCCTGTAAACACCCATTTTTTGCACATAACCTACTGCACAACCTCTGAGATACTTTAAATCATCTCTTGATTACTTATAATAACCAATACAATGCAAATGATATGCAAATAATTGAAAATACATTGCAAATGTTATGTAAACAGTTGCCTGCCTGGAAAATTCAGGTTTTGCCTTTTTGGAACTTTCTGGAATTTTCTTTTTTCAGCATATTTTCAATCTGCAGTTGGCTGAACCCATGAAAGCCAGATAAGTGAATGCCGACAGTACTTTATCACCTTTGTACTTGTTGCATGTTTTAATCTTCTGAAGCTTCATTTTACCCATTTGTAAAAGAGTAATAGGTGGTGCTACTGGTAAAGAACCCGTCTACCAATGCAGGAGACCTAAGAGACACGAGTTCGATTCCTAGGTTGGGAAGACACCTTGGAGAAGGGCATGGCAACCCACTCGAGTATTCTTGCCTGGAGAATCTCATGGACACAGGAGCCTGGTGGGCTACAGTCCATGGGGTCGCAAAAAGTCAGACATGACTGAGGTGACTTAGCACACAATAGTAATATTTAATTCATGAAGCTGCAAGAAAGAAAAAAAAAAACAGTGACAACCCAAATAACAGAAACTGGGTTGTGCAAACAGCTAAAAATCACTGTGAGATGAACTCAGGCAATGGCTGGCATGAAATACTTCCAAATTTTCAGGAGGTAGCTTTGAAAATGATCTCTTTATCTCTTCTATTACCACAAGAACAAAGCCATAGTTAACCTTCTTTAAGACAGACTTTAGCCTTGACAATGGGCTTCCCTGGTGGCTCAGAATCTGCCTGCATTGCGGGAAACCGTGGTTCGATCCCTGGGTTGGGAAGATCCCCTGGAGGAGGAAATGGCAACCCACTCCAGCATTCTTGCCTGAAGAATCCCATGGACAGAGGAGTCTGGTGGGCTACAGTCCACAGGGTCACAAAAGTGTCAGACATGACTGAGTGACTAACACTTAGCCTTGACAACAGAGCATGCAACAGAGCACGGTAGGATGTGGCAATCATTACATTTGACCTTAGGATGCCACACTCATTACTCCAACCAATAACAACAGAAGAGTTTTAGGATTAGGAAGAAAGTTCTGCAGTTGGTATATTTGTTAGGATATTTCTGTTGGTTCAGTGGACCACAAGCCCCCTGAGGACAGAGCCCATGTTCACTTCATCTTAGATACCTATAAGGTCTGCTTAGAACTCTGGCCTCAGTGGGGACTTATTTATGCACCAAAAAGTTCAGTTAAAGAGTGAAATTTCTGCAGAAAACTGTGGTGAGCTCAAAAACTGATTATTTTCCTGAATTTTCTATTTACAATCCTAGTGAATATGGGTTTCAATTTTCTTCAAATTAATAGATCTAAAAACTTCTATGACAGAACCAAGGAGGGTTATATGGGGTTGCAGGAAATGGGCCAGACCTCCCCCCATCTCCATGTTCTGCAACTTGTGACTTGTGCTCAAATCAGAAAACAAACTCAAAAATTATGATATAAAATGGCCAACATATTTCAAACTGTTTTCTTCCTTTTGCATTTCCGGTTCATTACGCAGGAAGTATTTCCAGTGGCCACATCCTGCAGGAGCCATCTAACACCAACTGCTCCTTCATGGACTGGAAAACTGGGGACTTTTACTTCCAGATTTAAGGGTACTTGCTGAAGAGCTATTCTTTCTGTAAATTACTTGTCATTAAAATAACAGTGGATGCACTCATTAGTCAAATTAAAGATCATCTTTCTGGAAGCATATCAAATGCAGATAAAGTATAAAGAAGCATTGTTGACTTTTTTTTAATGTGAACTTAATGAATAACTTCGCTGTTACCATTCAGCAGCCAGGGGCAATGAAAAATTCCTAGGACTTTAAATTCATGGCTTTGGCAGACTTCTTAATAGCCTGCATTCAAGATATCCATACCTTCTCTAACTTTAAAATAAAATCTCAAAACCACACAACATAGCATTAGTATAGTCTTAAAACACTTGAGTAAAGATCCTATTTGCTGATTTTTCTTCATTTGCTAACAAGCTGACTGTGACAATTAAGTCTCTCAATAGTTCAACCTGCAATCACATGGCATTATTTGTTGCTCTAAGATGTACACTGGCTTAAGGAATTTAACACACTTCACAACAAACTGCCTTCTAACCCATTATCCTAGAGTCTGCATACCATGACCAGAGGACCACCAGAGGCCAAGTCTAGCCCTCAGCTTGTTCTCTGTATCCTAGAAGCTACAGATGGTCTTTACATTTTGAGGTGGTTAAAAAAATCAAAAACACTAATATTTTGTGATCCAGGAAAATGATATGAAAGTTAAATGTTAGAGTCAAGAACATTAAGCTTTTCTGGAGTGCAATCACCTCCAATTGCTTACCGACTGTTTATGGTTGAGTTGAGTAGTTTTGACAGAGACAGCATGGCCCGCAAAGCCCAGAATATTTACTATCTGGCCTTTATGAACAAGTTTGCTGATCCCTGGACTAGATTAAGGTGGTATGAAGATGGTGCAAACACTTCAAAACTCTGCTCCCCTGGGAGTCCGGGGTTGTCCAATAGATCTTGGAAGTCTCATGACCTAGCTCTGAGCACTACTGCCCTTGTTAACTTTTACACACTTACACATTTCCTAATCTGGGGAGAATGAGGAAGGAAGAAAGTACCCAATAGTAGAGTCCACCTCCATTCTCTATGGTTGTGGGAATATTCTCTTTATACCCTTTAGAGGCATCAATGGACATGAGTTTGAGCAAACTCCGGGAGATAGTGAAGGACAGGGAAGCCTGGCGTGCTACAGTCCACGGGGTTGCAAAGAGCTGGACAAGACTGAGCAACTGAACAACAACAATATATACATAGGGGCTTCCCAGGTGGCACTGTCAATGCAGGAGACTTAAGAGACTCTGGCTCAATTCCTGGGTCAGGAAGATCCCCTGGAGGAGGGCATGGCAACCCACTCCAGTATTCTTGCCTGGAGAATCCCATGGACAGAGGAGCCTGGTGGGCTACAGTCCACAGGATTGCAAAGAGTCGGACCCGACTTAGTGACTGAACAACAACCCTCTAGAGAGACAGTATAAAAGGAATAGGAGTATTTTTAAAAATCTGTGAGAAATTCTATCAATTAGCAAGTGGTTCCTGACCTTTTAACCACTACCCTCCCCTCCTCTTTTTTTTTTTAATACTGAGTGCTGTGCTTATCAGTATTATATACTTATCAGTATTATACTGTTAAAAACAGCTTCGCTGAAATGTAATTCACAAATGTAATTCACAGATTACAAACTCAACCACTTAACCTGTACAATTCAGGGGTTTTTGGTTTCTTCACTGAGATGTGCAGCCATCACCATTAATTCCAGAACACTAGCATCACCCCTAAAAGAAACCCCAGCCAATGTAAGTCACACCACCCAATATCAGTCCCAATTTTCCCCTCCTCTCATCTCCTGAGAACAACTAATCTACCTTCTGGAAAAAAAATGTTGGCCATGCCCCACAGTATGTGAGACCTTAGTTCAGTGGAAGCATGGAGTCTCAACCACCGGACCACCAGGGAAACCCTGCTGCTGCTGCTAAGTCGCTTCAGTTGTGTCCGACTCTGTGCGACCCCATAGACGGCAGCCCACCAGGCTCCGCCGTCCCTGGGATTCTCCAGGTAAGAACACTGGAGTGGGTTGCCATTTCCTTCTCCAGTGCCTGAAAGGCAAAATTGAAAGTGAAGTCGCTCAGTCGTGTCCGACTCTTAGCGACCCCATGGGCTGCAGCCTACCAGGCTCCTCTGTCCATGGGATTTTCCAGGCAAGAGCCCTGGAGTGGGGTGCCATTACCCTACCTAGTTTAAATTTCTGTAAAATTTGCTTATTCTGGACATTTCATATAAATACATCAGTCAGTATGTGGCTCTTTATGGCTGGCTTCTCTCACTTAGCAGAATATTTTTAAAAATCTCTTCACTTTTAACTTTGCAAATTCCCCTAGTCTAGAAGTATCTGATGGAGAAGGAAATGGCAACCCACTCCAGTATTCTTGCCTGGAGAATCCTAGGGACGGCGGAGCCTGGTGAGCTGCCGTCTCTGGGGTCGCACAGAGTCGGACACGCCTGAAGCGACTTAGCAGCAGCAGCAGCAGCAGCAGAAGTATCTGATGAAAATACTCACTTCAAAGTAATAATTGTCCAATTGCTTTTTGAAATGATGAAAATACACCACAGACTTTTCTTACAGGCCAAAGGGACACCCATGAGGCTGAGCAATGCCGTTCAAGGCAGCAGCCAGCCTCCATGTGCTCATGCTATCACTTACCCAATGAATATCTATAGAGCAGCTGGTGTATGCCAAGCACTGTGCTAGATGAGGGAGAACACGCTAAATTTTCAGATCCACAGCTTCACAACTTTACTTTTCATTAGATACTGGCTTGATCTGTCAAATCCTTACACATTGTATTGGCAACACACTGTATTTCTCAGAGTTTTAGTCTTTTATTAAAAAAAAGTATGCAATTTCTTAAGATGCTCAAAATAAAATTTGGCCTTTAACCTGCCAAATATCTGAAGCAAGCTGCTATTAGCTCACAGTCTTCCTACTTATCTGTCCCCTGTTTTCTTCTCTTCCATCTTATCACTCGTTTATTTGATTAACATATTTGAGTTCTGTAACACACATCCACACAATATTGTGCATATCCATGGAGTACCAGAAAAGCTAAGAGAAAAAATTCAAACTTTGTCCATTAATGATTTTTTTTCTTGTACCTAAATGTCTGCCATCATGTTATTGCTCGCTCACTAGTAAAGACTCAGAATTTCCATTCGAGAAGTAAGCCAGGCAAAGTCCCTATAATCCGGACAGTGAGAATTTACAATAGCAGCCTTCAGGTCATTGAGTATTGGAGGCCAAATGCTATCTCTTTCCTCCAACCAGGTGAGTCTTTCCCATGGACAGTCTTTCCCTGTTGGACATCTGTACTTATGAACACTGCTTGATCCTGAAGAATACAGTCTAAATCAAACACGTATGGTCTTGTTAGCTTTATCGTTGAAGTGTTGTCAGAGCACAGAGTAACTGCAGTTGTTCCGTGCTGTGTAGAGGGACCAAATGTGGGTAAAAACCATCAGGAGACAGATACAGATTTCACCTGAAGACAAACTGTGTACCCGCAAATGATGTCCCAAATTGGAAGGGGTCTCCTTGGCAGAACACCCCTGCCATGGAAGCATCCCTGGGGCCCTTAGGTGCTGGTGGCATTACAGGAATTCCAATAGCATAAGGTTCGAAGAGATAGACCAGACCTTTAACTCTTAAGGATGTAGACTCTCTGGCAAGGATGGTGAATGGGAACCCATTCGGACAGATATAGTTTAAAGCAGCTATGATGGTTCAACCCCAGGGATTGGTATGTTTTCGAAAGTGATAACGAAGAGGTCTCAATGTCAACAGTAACGTAATCTTCCCACGATCTATGTCACAAGTTAGCAAATGATACAAATGAACTTATTTACAAAACAGAAACAGACTCACAGACTTAGAAAAGGTGAGATGGTTGGATGGCATCACTGACTCAATGGACATGAGCTTGAGCAAGCTCTGGGAGTTGGTGATGGACAGGGAAGCCTGGTGGGCTGCAGTCCATGGGGTCACAAAGAGTCGGACACGACTGAATGACTGAATTCAACTGAACTGAAGAGTATTTGAAAACTCCCACAACTTCAGTGATGATGTTCCATTACACGGAAGTGAGATTTTATTCCAAATAACCAGTACATTACATTTAAACAATTTACTTTCCATTCATTAATTCAGTAATTCACCTATTCAACAGGTAGGTAAATAAGCTTCGGGCTAACATTGGGGAAAATTCCACTGTACAGATTTCAAGGACTCAATTCAAAGAGCTGTTTAAAAGAATTGCCAAAAATTGAAGGTTTCTTTTCTTTACTGACATTTTAAGGATCTGAGTGAATATTCAGTTGCTGTGATAACGTCTGCAAATTAATCACAATCTGTAAGAAGATAATATAACCCTAAAAGGTCACCTTATACGCTTCATGTATATAAAAGAAGTGAAAGTGAAGTCGCTCAGTCGTGTCTGACTCTTTGTGACCCCATGGACTGTAGCCCGCCAGGTTCCTCTGTCCATGGGATTCTCCAGGCAAGAAAACTGGAGTGGGTTGCCATTTCCTTCTCCAGGGGATCTTTCCAACACAGGGATTGAACCCTGGTCTCCTGCATTGCACACAGACTCCTTACCATCTGAGCCACCAGGGAAGTCATATAAAAGAAGGGAAGGCAAACATGAGAATGCTGGGGACCACGGTCACATGATTAGGTTTATCCCATGGCATCGTATGTTTAAAATAGAGCTTGCCAGAAAATATTGGAAATTAGAGGGATGTTATTTTGGATTCAGCAACTCTTTGCTATGTAACTCCCAAAATAAATGAATCTCTTGCTCTGTTCATAAGGACTGTATAGGAAACGGACGTGTGCATGAAGTTACCATAATATAGATCTTAAATAAAGTTAAATGAAGGACGCCTGAAGTTATACTGTTGTAACTTTAAAGACACTCTCTGAAAGAATAACACATAAAGAACACTGGTATGACTTTCTACAAGGTGGGCGATTTTGGCCTATGTAGAATTTGTATTCTCTCTTTAGAAGTAAAAATTCCTTTCTATAATCCTATAAACAAAGGAGGTTCACTTTCTTGGCTCATGCAGATATATTTCTTCTTCCAGAGCCTTCTCTCAACATAATCTACAAAGCCCTTTGAGCAGTTTTTAAACAGAGTAAAGCATCTTCAAGTATTTTTGAGTATAATTTGTCATACTAGGAAACAAACACATTTGCAAATGTATTCTATTATTTGGGGAGTCAATGGTCAGTGTGCTTTTACTTGTATATTTTCTTGGTAAATTTTCTTATTAAAACTCATACACCAAGGGAGGGGACATACATATACCTAGGGCTGACTCATGTTGATACATGGCAAAAACCAACACAATATTGTAAAGCAATTATCTTCCAATTAAAAATAAATAATTAAAAACTACTCATACACTCCCAAGAGCCTTTGCAGTATTTAAGTGTCACTTGAGTTTAGTCTGCGGGGAACACAAGAGCACAGAAAGGAACAAGAACACTTCAGGCCATGCCTTCACTACAAATAGCGATATCCCCAGGCAGTTTATAAATCTCTATTCCTGAGAAAGGAAGGCTGCAGCATTTCTGAGGGATTTGTATTACCATACAGCTCAGTGGCATCATTTACAGGCACAGCCACAGTAGCTATGAATTAATGGTAACTGTGGTTCAAATTCTTAAGCACACTGTAACAACTTATATTCTATTACTAATAAAATGAAAGTGAAAGTCACTCAGTCATGTCCGACTCTTTGTGACCCCATGGACAGCAGTCCACCAGACTCCTTTGTCCATGGAATTCTCCAAGCAAGAATACTGGAGTGGGTTGCCATTTCCTTCTCCAGGGGATCTTTCTGATCCAGGGATCAAACCCAGGTCTCCTACAGGCACATTCTTTACCGTCTGAGCCACTAGAGAAGCCCAATAAAATGAAGGAAGGGTGAAGAATGAAGTTGAATTGAAACGGTATAACTGATAGAGGAACATTTAATTTTCACAGGTGGTTATAGTTTATCCTATTCTCAGGTACCCTGCAATTTATATGTATATATAAAATATATATTTTAATTCTAATACTAAGAATCTACCACTAATAGTATTTCATACAATAATCAGTTTTACTATCCTTTAATTCTAAAATATAAAAATATGTAATATATTAAGATATAATAAGCATAAAGCATACTTGTACCTTATAAATATAATTTAAAGGGAAAAAAATGGAGTATGGGCTTACTTGGAGGTTAACAATCCACCTTGCAATGCAGGGCACATGGGTTCAACCTCTGGTCTGGGAAGATTCCACATGCTGCCAAGTGACTAAGCCCAGTGTGCCACAACTACTGGGGCCCATGAGCCCTAGAGCCTGTGCTCCACAGAAGGAGAAGTCACCAGAATAAGACGCCTGTGGACCACAACTAGCGAGTGCATCCAGTTCTCCACAACTAGGGAAAGCCATGCACAGCAGCAAAGACCCAGCACAGCCAAAAGTTAGTAAAAGAAAAACAAGTAAATATTTTTAATGGGGTAAGATAAATAATAAATTGTTTTTACCATATAAGTATGATTCAAATTTTAAAAACCAACTTCATTTTCTCTTGCCTGCTTTAAAGTTCTTTAAATGCCTTAAAACCTCTACTATTAGAGAATTAAGAGAAACAAGTCAAATCAATTTCTCAGTAAAATTTTCTACACACGTACAGATATAACTCATTTTATAAAGATATTTTATTATCTGTTCGATTGTATATCTGTTAAAATAATCATGAAAATCAGCATAAGTGATAAAACATCATATTTTAAAGCACTGAGTATAAGCTACTTAAGAAACAAGGGCTGTTATATTTCTCCACGAAGCACTAATCTTCCACCATAATGGGGAAAAAATACATTTGAAGAGATTAGTAGTTAGCAGCAGCGCCCAGATGGGCAGCCAAACCTGGGAAATGGCTCATTCGGGTGTGAGAATTTTACCTGGGAGACATGAACACAACTATACTAGATTATGACATATTTCTTCACCTTTAAAAAAACAAATACAAATGAGATACTACCATACACCTAGAATGGCTAAAATAAAAATAAGGTTGGAACTTGGACCCAGTTTGATTCCTGGTCAGGGTAATAAATAAGTAAATAGGGCTTCTCTGGTGGCTGAAAGGGTAAAGAATCTGCCTGCAATGCAGAGGACCTGGGTTTGATCCCAGGGCCGGGGAGAGCCCCTGCAGAAGGAAATGGCAACCCACTCCAGTATTCTTGCCTGGAGAATCCCATGGACAGAGGAGCCTGGCAGACTACAGTCCATGGGGTTGCAAAGAGTCGGACATGATTCAGTGACTGAACCACCACAACCACTGACAGACGCAACAACTTGGATGAACCTCTAGAGAATTATGCTGAGTGAAAAAAAAGCCAATCTTATATATGATTATATTTATATAATATTCTTGAAAGGTCAAAATTATAGAGACGGAGAACAGATTATTGGTTGCCAGAGGTTAAAGATGGGGGATGGGGCGGGGGAAGGGTGCATAGGACTTCCTTGTATATTGCTTTGCAATTTCCTATGGCTCTAGAATTATTTTAAAACAGAAAAAAACCCTTAAAACTATCTTCCTATATCAACAGAGCCCTGGAAAACAAGAGCATTCAAAAACCATGTTCACAGTTGTAGGGCTGATCAGTGTTAGAGTCTCAGTTCTAATTTGTGGTAATTCTAGGCACGACTGAAGTGACTTAGAAGCAGCAGCAGCAGCAGCAGCAGCAGCAGCTAGGCACCATGCCCTATAAAATACATTCTTTTCCATTTCTACCTTTTGTATTTACTATTCCACTCAGTATTTCACTTTTGTTTTCAGGACATAACTCCTGTTTATGTAGTTATGTCCTGAATTCTGAGATAGTTTTAAATATAAGATGCATAAAACGCAAAAGAATCTTGACTACTGTTAAGAATAGAAAAGATGAGGAAGGAAAGCTTTCTTAGGTGATGCTGTGCGACAAAGATTTTCCTCAACCAAACTTTAGCCAGGCTCCTCTGAGCCCTCCTCTTGACTAAGCCTCATCCTTGACCTCTGTCCTGGCTGGGCCTGTACATCACAAGTGCTAGCAAGAATCCTGTGCTAAGTCTGTGTAGAGGTAATCCCCCACCCTTGAGACCAGATCACCGTGGCCTGTCTTCAGTAAGAACCCTGTTAAGTTGGTTTAGCAAGAATTCCCCTACCCTTGATGTCCCCTCTTAGTTACCTTTCCATCCACTGATTCCTCTGTTTTGCTCATTGGCGATGAATTCCCAGTTGTCTCTGCTGTATTCAGAGTTGAATTCCGATTTCCCTCCCCTACAACTATTGCAATAGTCCTGAATAAAGTCTTCCTTACTGTTTTAACAAATGTCAGAATAATTTTCTTTAATCTATGAAAATTAATGATGATTGATCACATTCATCAATGAGATTTGGTATTATTTTAGCATACTAGGAGAGTTTGTCCTACAATGGAATATTTTTCAGCAACAAATGAGTTTTCTCACACTTTACAGGGATATTTTTATATATATATGCACACACAGAGGTAGATACTTGACTGAAGAGATGCCTTGAGAGCATTGTTACATTCATATAACACACTACCCTACTGTATGTACATGTGTCTACATATACATGTCTCTGTGTGGCTAGGTATGTATTCTGCTGCTGCTGCTGCTGCTAAGTCGTGTCACTTGTGTCCAACTCTGTGTGACCCCATAGACGGCAGCCCACCAGGCTCCCCCATCCCTGGGATTCTCCAGGCAAGAACACTGGAGTGGGCTGCCATTTCCTTCTCCAATGCATGAAAGTGAAAAGTGAAAGTGAAGTAGCTCAGTCGTGTCTGACTCTTAGCGACCCCATGGACTGCAGCCTACCAGGCTCCTCCGTCCATGGGATTTTCCAGGCAAGAGTACTGGAGTGGGGTGCCATTGCCTTCTCCAGGTATGTATTCATTCCATGGCTAAACCGGTGGAAATGTCCATAAAAATAAGACTCTTCTGAAACCCTCAGTTTGTTTCCACCAAAACAGAAAGTAACCGAATGTTTCTTAAATGCCTGATATATAGCAAATAGAGACTGTAAGTGCTTTACACTTCATTTTTTATATATCATTTTTCATTTAGTTATTGCATAAACCCCAGGAGATGGTAATAGCATCTCCATTTTATATGTTAGGAAAGTTGGGAGGCTTAAGCCATCAGCCCAAGGTCACAGAGCTAGGAAGTGGTACATCAGGGGCCTCCCCGAAGGATCTCTGATACTGTGCTTCCCAATCTGCTGCCTGGAGTGATTCTCTCAACGACTTTATCACTGTCAAAATGTCAAACACCACTGTACTAGACCTGGCATTTTCTTTTCCTTTTTTTTTCCCCTAAAGAAAGATCCCTTTGTTCCAAGGAAATCTTAACTGGAAGCCCAACATTCTGGGAGAGGAGAAAACAGAACACATCCAAGCTCTTCTTACTGGAAAAGCAGAGAACTAGAGGATGGTTCTTGCTCTTGTACCTCTTCCCTCTTCCCTCTTCCAGCTCTGGGTAGTTCTGCAGAACTCTTAGGGCTCTGGGAAGCAAAGATTCAGATACTTCACTGGACTACCATTGGGAAAAAATTTTCCAGAGCTCCCTTGCGTTTTGCACATCTTAGGAGCAAAGGCGCTGCTGCTGGCTTTTGTTCCACGTGATTTTTTCAACATCTTTTATCTAATGACCCTGGGACATAGAGATCATGT
Source organism: Okapia johnstoni (assembly GCA_024291935.2). NCBI lineage: Eukaryota > Metazoa > Chordata > Mammalia > Artiodactyla > Giraffidae > Okapia > Okapia johnstoni. The sequence continues at coordinate 6,785,748 of CM044305.1, forward strand.
CTGCTCCCAGAGCAATGGGCAGGCGTGTGCTTCCTACCAATCACAAGAAATCCAGAGTTCCTCAGCTCAGGAGCCCCATCTGGGAGGCAATTCTTTTGTGCACAGGACATCCATCTGGGGTCCTCTGTCCTGTTCTGAGAAACTTGAGGGGCAAGGAGAAAGGTCATGAACACAACGCTCATGCCACTTGCTGTGCTGTGAGTAGTAAGTCCTGTGTCTCTGACCCAGGAGTCTCATGTCTTCTGCCAACAACCAAGAAACAGTGGCGGGCTAAGTTGCTGGTGGGCAAGTGCGATCAAGTCTCAGACTCTTCATGATTCTTGACAACCACCATTCTTTAACTTTAGTTAACACACACTTGGGACTTCCCTGGTAGTCCAGTGACTAAGACTCCACACTCCCGATGCAGGGGGCCCAGGTTTGATTCCTGGTCAGGGAACTAGATCCCATTAGCCACAACTAAGTGTTCGCGTCTGCAACTAAAGATCCCGCATGCCACAATGAAGACCCAGCATAGCCATATAAATAAATAATAAAATTTGTTTTCAAAACTACACACACACATATAGTACTGACTCTGTATCAGGTGCTAGTCTAAGTGGTAAATGAATAGTAACTCAATCTTTACAAAAAACTCATAGGTATTATGATTATTACTTGTATTTTATTTCCATTTTACAGGGGCAGTAACTGCAGTTACACATGATTGAATAGTAGGATCATTTCCATAAAGTGATAAAGACTTTTTGTCCATATTTCTAAGCACTAAATAATCTTCCATACTAAATGAAAAAACATACACTGAAACCTCAGACCGGCACAAAAGTTCTCTCGTTGGTCTAAATCATAAAGCCCCAGTCTTCAAAACGGGTGATACAGAACAACGCTGTGCAGAAATATTAAAATCATTCTTATCAGTGACGCATCTTGACATTTAGCAATCTGACAGGAAAAGTGGAGACTATTTCCTTAAAGACTTTCCAGGATCTTAAGTATTGCAAGTGGAAGCTCTCATTTCCTTGGAAAATGGTCACTATTCCAACAAACTGAGTACTAACGACAGACGCATCCTCCCCAAAGTAGACCCTCAGTAGCAAGCTTTCCACATGTTGGAGGTTATCTCTGCTTCACAAAGTTCAGCCTCTTGACAGTCGCTGGCTACAGAGTGGAAGAGGAAGTGACCAATAGGCCTAGAAATCCAGACTCTCGCATGATTGTTTGCTTTGAACCAGCCCCACTTCCATTCATAGAAAATCATTAAAATTAGCTACATGACTACAGGATCTCCTTTTGGCTTATTTTGAACATACTTGGGGAAAGTCAACAAGCTAGATCTCCTTGGTGAATGATGATAAATGTACATAGCCTGAAAAATAAACATCAAAAACAATCTGAAGTGGAAGATGTGAACAGACATTGCACAAGAAATGCAAATAGTGCTGAAGTATATGCAAAGATGCTCAACATCATTCAGAAGAGAAATGTACACAGCATGACCTCTTTTCCAGTAGCAAACAAACAAAGATGCCCAAGGCAGACAATGCACTGTCCTGAGGAGGCCCTGAGGAAGCACTCACATACCCTGAGTAGGCAACTTCACTGACTGATCAAAATTAGAAACTGCAATGTAGTCTTTGACCCAGAAATTCCATTTCTAGGGATTTACAATACAGATACATCTGTCCCACACAAACTGACCAATGCAAGAGGCTTTTCTGTATACACTGTTTTCATGGCAAAAGACTGGACACGCTGGAACCTACAAAAATGGTACTGATGAACCCATCTGCAGGGCAGGAATAGAAGCACAGCTGTAGAGAACGAACCTGTGGACACAGCAGGGAAGAAGGTGGGACCAACTAAGAGAGTAGCCCCGACATATATACACTACCATGTGTGAAATAGATAGCTAGTGGGAAGTTGCTGTATAACACAGGAAACTCAGTTTGCTGCTCTGTGACAACCTAGAGGGGTGGGGTGGCAGGGGGTTGGGGTGGGTAGGAAGGAGGCTCAAGAGGGAGTGGTTATATGCATTCTTATGGCTGATTCACACTGTTGTACAGCAGAAACCAACACAACAATGTAAAACAATTATGTGTGTGTGTGTGTGTGTGTGTGTGTGTGTGAGCTCAGTTGTGCCAGATTCTTTGCGACCCTGTGGACTGTAACCCACCAGGTTCCTCAGTCCATGTAATTTCCCAGGCAAGAATACTGGAGCAGGTTGCCATTTCCTCCTCCAGCGATCTTGCCACCTCAGGGATCGAACCCACGTCTCTTGCATCTCCTGCATTGGCAGGCAGGTTCTTTACCGCTAGTGCCACTTGGGAATTATACTCTGATCAAAAATAAATTTTAAAAAAAGACTGGACACAATCAATGTGACCAGTAGGGAAGAATGAAATAAATTATGGTATGCTGTCACTACAGAACGCAATGCGGTTGTTGAAGGTCTTTGTCCACTGTTATGAAAACATCTCCAGGATAAATTACAAAGCAGAAAAAGATAGGGTGCACATAGGCTATACAGAAGGCCACTGTTTCTGTAAGATGAGGGAAATATTTGTATCTGCCTGTGATAATAGCAAAAAAAATGCTGGGAGTATGCCATCCACACCTAGAAATGAGTATCACCATAGGAGCTGCATAGTCTATTTCACATTTTAGGTAGCTTAGAAGTGACAGTGTTTGTATACCAATTAGGGGTTCCAGAAATCTTCTGAAGAAGTTTTTCTTCAAGATGCTTGTATTCAAATTAGCTTAAGGACCAGCTGAGGAAAAGAATCCTCTGTGTTGACTGTTGCAATCAACTCTGAAGCGCCCTGGGATCACAGTTAGGGCTTGTGCCTGTCCCAATTACTTTCATACTGTTTCTTTAAATGATCCATAGCTAATCAGCAATTTACCTGGTTAAAATTCAGTGGGTTTGGGAATGCTTTGAAGGGGACGCTCCCTTCTTAGGTTTTCTGCCTTCAGACACCGGATGTGCAAAGGAGCTAACAACAAAGGGATTTCATTAGAAAACAACAGCAAATGGTCGATTTTTCAAGAGGAACCACCAATACATATTCTTGCGGCTTTTGCCTGATTACATTTGTTTAATAAGGAATGCCAAAACGTGTGCACCAAAAACTGTTCAAGGTCTTTTGGTAGCAAATTAGACTTGTAAATTCGACGTCAATGGATCAGCGGAAGAACTCGCACTCTTTGAAGATTTGAATTCATAAGTGTATGAAAGAATTAAACGGTTCTTTCCCCTCGTGATACAAAGTATTAAATGGCAAGGGGGAAATGTGTTTGAAATCAACTGAGGAAATAATTCATTTTGAAAATTATTCAATAAAAATGTTAAATAGGAAAAATATGTCAGGCCAGTTTTGACTGGATGAAGAAAGCAGGAATATGCAATGGACAAACTTAAAGATGATGGGCTGAGAAGTACCCCATCAACCTCCCTGTCTTATTTAATTTTTTTGTTATTCAACTCTGGCACAGTAATCTGAACCATCCCCATAAGACAAAGAAAGGAACACTACTTGGCCTCTTAGAGCCTTCAGGAGGGCAGTTGTGGCTCGGATCAAGGAGAAATTCGTGTCTTTGAAGACTGCATCCTAGCTTGTTTTGTTAATACATAAAATCCTCTCTCTTTAGCATGCAGGAGACTCATTTCAAAAGGAAAAGGCAAGTCAATGAGGATTAGTTTGGCTTCTTGGAGGTCAGAACTAAACACACAAACAATAAAATGATGCTGAAATAAACAAGAACATGCAATTGCTCATCCACAGGGATGATGCAACGAACTTTGACATAATTTCCAAGCAGAAAAGCAAAACTAGGTCAAAGCACGTTGGCCTAACATAATAAGCATTTTTGCTCCCAGAATCTTACCATGTAGGCTGTGTCTGCAGGCATTAATGTCTTCTGTTATCAATGTTCGGGCTGTCACAAACTATTCACGTCTTATCACTCTTTGTTAGTTAAACCAAAACAATGTAGTTTACATGTGAACTATTCAATTCTGACAGCTGAAATGTTAGAAAGGGGAACTGTTCAAAATATTCAGAAAGTGTCTCCTACAGGCTAACGAGCATTAAGCAATAAATATTCATTATTGAATAGTCTACTATCATGTTTTTCTCTACTCAGAAAGCCATACTCCTCTCCATCAATTATTTTCATACATATCGAAAATCAGAGCCAAGACTATATAGACAAAATAGCACAAAATTAAATATAATACTACTTGGGGGACTCTGGTGGTCCAGTAGTTAAGACTCTGCACTTCCAGTGTAGGGGGCACAGGTTCAATCCTGGGTATAGGAACAAAGACCCCACATGCCCTGTGGCATGGTCAAAAAAAAAAAACACAGAACAAGACTACTTGGATTTTTTGGATAGTATTTTCTCCTAAAAGTGATACAATCTTTGCTGATTCTTGACTCATTATAAACCATCAACCTATTAGCCAATTTGCTGGAACTTACTAGCACATTAAATTAGCATGTGATCCCAAAACATTCAAATTAGAAGGCATCTGCTACAGTCAATAGAGAATAAGATGGGGAATCTAGGAGACACCCATTCTAAATGTAAACTTGGCTCCCTCATAGAATGTAATGCATTCCTCTGTGCTAACACTTTACCCCACAAATGCTAAACTTTTAATCAGCACTTTTTGTCTGAATTCCTAACACATCTCCTATAGGAGACTTGATCCTGTGTAGACTTCTAATAGTGGGTGATGTCCTTCATTTACATTCAGCCTCATCTGGCCATTTATCTAGCTACTGGGAACTCAGCAGGGCACTCAATGAATTCCATTTGTCAAACAGCTCCTTTCCTCCTAATTGTTTAGGAAAGATCACTTCAAGATACATGCAACTGAAGGCACACTTCACAACTGGATAGATAACAGATAACACAGTCTACCATATAGACCCTTTGAAAATGTATTAGTCCTGTTGTCTCCATAAACCACTCAACCTCTCAGAAATTTCTATTTTATCATTTTAACCATAACTCTCAGATAGTCTGTCACACCAGAAACAGTGAAAATGCTGTGTCCAGCATATGACTTGAGTTTCACTGTAGTAAATGTGGCCGCCATATGCATGGGATAAAGCGGAAGACTTCAGGGTCCTTCCAGAAATAGGCTCTCAGTTGCTGAGTGACCTTGCACATGCCACTCACCTGGCAAAATAAACCCACTGCACGTGGACCAAAGGCTAAAACATCAGGTTTGGCTCAATGAGAGCAAGCAGCAGATTCCATCTTTGTTTTTAGGCTTTGAGCTGTTGGAGGACATGTCCCCTTTCTTAATCACTTCTTTAGCCCCATCATGGAGTACGTAAGACAAGCTACCTGCCACACTCTGAGTTGTGGCCTCACCCAGAACACAACCGAGAGGACTAGACGGTTAAGCAGTGGAAAACTATTCTCATTTTTCTCTGACGGCAGTCTATTCAGTTCATGCTGTTCCCCCAACCTTTCTAATGCCCTTTCTTCCTCATATTCTGTTGATCTTAAAGAGCATTTTCCATTTTCTTTCCTGTCAAAATTCATCCAGGATGCACCTGAAAAATATTTATTGATTATTTTTAAAATTTTCTTTTTATTGAAGTATAGTTGATTTACAATGTTGTGTTAGTATCAGCCGTACAGTCAAATGAATCATACACATACACACACACGTATCACTATTTATTTTTTTTGAAGTAATGCTCAAAATCCTTCAAGCTAGGCTTCAGCGGTGCATGAACCAAGAACTTCCAGATGTACAAGCTGGATTTAGAAAAGGCAGAGGAACCAGAAATCAAATTACTAACATCCGTTGGATCACAGAAAAAGCAAGGGAATTCCAGAAAAACATCTACATCTGCTGCACTGACTACACTAAAGCCTTTGACTGTGTGGATCACAGGAAACTGTGGAAAATTCTTCAAGAGATGGGAATACCAGACCACCTTACTTGCCTCCTGAGAAATCTGTATGCAGGTCAAGAAGCAACAGTTAGAACAGGACGTGGAACAATGGACTGGTTCAAAACTGGGAAAGGAGTACGTCAAGGCTGTATACTGTCACCCTGCTTATTTAACTTATATGCAGATTATATCACGTGAAATGCCGGGGTGGATAAAGCACAAGCTAGAATCAAGACTGTCGGGAGAAATATCAATAACCTCAGATATGCAGATGATACTACTCTAATAGCAGAAAGCAAAGAGGAACTAAAGCGCTTCTTGATGCAAGTGAGAGAGGAGAGTGAAAAAGCCAGCTTAACACTCAACATTTAAAAAACTAAGATCATGGCATCTGGTCCCATCACTTCATGGCAAATTGCCGGGAGCCAGCTCACGAGAGTCCCACCCATGACAGAGTCATGAGGAGAAGACCTGACGAGCAGAGCAACTCAGGCCTCAGGGATTCTCGGGAGGCTGCCTCAGCGCTCACCTTAAAAATGAGATCTCTCTTTCTGACGCTTGCTATAATAAACCTCTTCTTATTTTCTGTGATTTAGGCAAAAAGCCTTTCCTGATTCCCTTCTAAAATAGATCATTCTGAAACCTCAAATCAACAAGGCCCCTGAACGGTAGCACCCTAAATAAAATTATCTGGGATATAAAGTATGCTGATCTAAATTCCTTTTGCTAACATATTGGTTTGTTTAATAAATGTACCTGTGCCTTTGGAACTAATGTGCATAACTGCTCCCTAGTAATAAAACAGCATTGAGAGCCTCCGCACAGAAAGCCCCAATGGGCACAAAACCCTTCACAGGAAAAAAGGCTTGTTAGGAAATACAGAAAATATTGCTTTGTGAAACTGTTACTTAATCTATATTTACTCACTATGTTTTTACTCTTAACGTATTTAGCCTATATAATGAAAGCATAATAGTTAGAGATTTATATAAATAGAAGTTTAGCTTTAATACAAATAATAAGACAGTTATTGATTTAACTGATGATTCTTACTTAGAGCTGAACTTCAGCTTGCTGTTCTATGACTTTATGGAACCACATTCTTTTCTGTTAAGCTCAAGGCATAGAGTAAATTACCAAAAACAGGTTTTACCTTGAAACTTCCTGTTGGTGAATTCTTTCCTGATGTGCCCTATACAAAAGTATTCTGATTGATCAACCTTTATCAATGGAGAGTCACAAGGTGTTAGCAGGCCACCAGGCCAGAAGATGATGTAAACAAAATGAGGCTTTTTTGTAACTAAAGACATGCAAATGGCTTCGATGAGGGTCGAAGCTGCTGGCCCACTGAGCTAACTTGATAGGCCCATTAAGATGTACCCATTAAGCTGAATTGGTATGTCCCTTAAGCTGAATTGGTATGACTCTATACGTTACATTTGTTTCTATGTACCACTAAAAATATAAAAGCTGTCTTAAAAACAATAAAGTGAGGAGACACTTGGAAAACGCTGAGACTCGCTGTGTCTCTTCATTCGCATCGCCGACACCGTCCATCCTGAGGGAACTCTGGACCTGCTGGAGCTGGACTCCGGCAGCAAATAGATGGGGGAACAGTGGAAACAGTGACAGATTTTATTTTCTTGGGCTCCAAAATCACTGCAGATGGTGACTGCAGCTATGAAATTAAAAGACACTTGCTCCCAGAAGAAAAGCCACAATGAACCTAGAAAGTGTATTAAAAAAGCAGAGACATCACTTTGCCAACAAGGATCCATATAGATCAAGCTATGGTTTTTCCAGTAGTCATGTACGGATGTAAGAGTTGGACCATAAAGAAGGTTGAGTTCTGGAAAATTGATGCTTTCGAATTGTGGTGCTGGAGAAGATTCTTGAGAGTCCCTTGGACTGCAAGGAGATCAAACCAGTCAGCCCTAAAGGAAATCAACCCTGAACATTCATCGAAGGGACTGAGCTGAAACTGAAGCTCCACTACTTTGCCTAACTGATGCAAAGAGCTGACTCACTGGAAAAGATTCTGATGCTGGGAAAGATTGAAGGCAGGAGAAGGGGATGACAGAGGACGAGATGGTTGGATGGCATCACCGACTCAATGGACATGAGTTTGAGCAAACTCCGGGAGATGGTGAAAGACAGGGAAGCCTGGTGTGCTGCAGTCTATGGGGTCGCAGAGAGTCAGACACGCCTCAGTGACTAAACAACTATTTTTTTTTTCAGATTCTTTTCCCTTATAGGTTATTACAAAACATTGAGTATAGTTCCCTGTGCTATCCAGTAGGGCCTTGCTGATTATCTATTTATTCCAAACTCCTAATTCATCCCCTCCTTTTCTCTTTTGTAACTAACTGTAAGTTTGTTTTCTATGTCTGTGTGCCTATGTTGGCTTTGTATATAATTTCTTTTTTTTTTAAGATTCCACAATGTAAGCAATATCATGTTTCTTTCTCTGTCTGGCTGACTTCACTTAATAGGACAATCCCTAGGTTCATCCATGTTGCTGCAAATGGCAAAGCATATTTATGGATTCTTATTGTGTGTCAGGCACTGTGCTTGGACTTGAGCTCTCAAGGTAATGAACAACTTACTGACCAGAGATGTATTAATACATCTATTGTTACCCAAACGTTATTGACTTGAGATGTTTCAACATTCACTTACAAAACAAATCACTGGCTACAGGTATTAGCTTCTGGAAAAAAATCTCCTGGTCAATAATGTGTTAAGAGGTATTTTAACTCATGCTCTTGACTAACTCAGTCCCAAGATAGGCAGACAAAGGAATAACTGGAAATAAATACACCACTTCCAATACTTGTGTGGATAAGAGGAAGTTGTAGCTATATCCTTTCCATTTATTCTGATCCAAGTAGACAGTGCTCAGCATACAAGGCCTGTACTTACGAACAATAAACCCACAAATGACATCACTCCCCTCACTTGGCCCCCTAGGTGTCACTCACAAAGACCCCAGGGAGTCCAGAAATTCAGGCAGGATGCTGAGAAAAGAACTAGTGAAGAGGTCTGACCCATGGGGACACACACCAGCAAGTCCTGTCTGCCCAAGGCATGACCCTGCCCACGAACATTGTCCCTGAAAGGGCATTTCCGATTTCTGCAGCTCCCAGCTCTAGCGCCTGCTATGTCCCCAATTAAAGCTTCATCCAGAAAAAAAAAAAAAAAGATTCATCCTGGGGGTTAAAGGGCAAAGAGTCATGAGCTTTAGCACATTCACATCGCTTTTCTCCCAACATCTGGTCAAGACCATTGTTTAGAGGAAAGAAGAGTGTGGTTTGGAGGTGGGGGAGGGGAAGGAGGAAGCTGTCTGGGAGAGGCATCCCAGTGCGGCCCAGAGGACACTAGAAACGTGGAAAAAGGTGAAAACTAGTGTAAACTTTTCCTACCCCAGGTATTTTAAGACTGGCCTATTACTGAAAGTATACAACCCCTTCTCTAACTTCCATCCTGTACAACATGGAGGTGTGCCCTCAAAATGCAGAACTTCATCTGTCATTAATCAGACTAGTTATTTTTTTAAAATAGTGTTTTAGTCCCAATTAGGCACCATTTCTCCCTGGAAAGTGTTCTGGGTTTCAAACAACAAACTCCAAGAACATCATGCAGTCCTAGATTTGGGGGACCACCACTTATGAGTTATTTTTCTCTATTGAGAAAAATGAATTAAATGACTATTTACTGATTAGCATACATTTATTTAAACTAGGAATTCATACATTCCCGCAAATGGATATGTGGGTAAAAATTAAATCTCACAATTACAAATCCTTTCTCAAGCTTTCTCAGTTAAGTAAAGTTTTGGCTACCATCAATTTATTAAGTGGATTCTTAATCATATAAATATATTTATTAATGAGCAGGCATTTTACCCATGCATAACTTACACTGTGCTATTGGTATAATAAAGTAGACATAAAATTAAAAATTCTTTGAGAGTGCAGGGCCTGTATCAAAATCATGTTTGCAACCCAAAAGTGGCCTGGCATATAATAATCATTTATTGTTGTCGCCGTTGTGGTTTAGTCACTAAGTTGTGTCTAACTGTTTTTAGACCCTATGGACTATAGCCCACTGGGCTCCTGTGTCCACGGGATTTTCTGGGCAAGAATACTGGAGTGGTTTGCCATGCCCTCCTCCAGTGGATCTTTCCGACCCAGGGATGGAACCCAAGCCTCCTGCATTGGCAGGTGGATTCTTTACCGCTGAGTCTCCAGGGAATCATTTAGGGTAGTTTTACTGAATGAACTAATGAATATACTAATCCTTTAAGTACTCAGTAAATGTCCTTGAATAATATAAGAAAAGAAGGAGAATCTGTATATTATTTCTCCTTTTTGTAGTATTTCATGATAGATAGTGGAGAAGGAAATGGCAACCCACTCCAGGATTCTTGTCTGGGAAATCCCATGGACAGAGGAACCTGGTGGGCTACAGTCCATGGGGTTGCAAGAGTCAAACACAACTTAGCGATTATACAAACAACATGATAAATATTTTGACTATATATAAAAATCTACTGCTAATGTTGTTGCTCTTTTTACCAAGAACTTCTCTTTTATAGCACAAAGCTATGTGGTTTTTCTTTGTTTTACAGCCAAGTCCTCCCTTAGCATTATTTTTTTTCCAGTGCCTCAAATTTTCTGACCTCTTTAACATCACATTACCTTCTGTAGGCATTAACTTTCCTGCTCATGTCAATGAAGTATCTTTCCCCGGAGGGAAAAAAGTTCCTGTGGATCTGGAAGAGTCCCTAATATTTTGTCCTTCCATTTAAAGGAATTTCTATGCCACTTCATGAAACGAGGCAAACAATCTTCTACAACAAAACCTCGGAGATGGGTTTCCTGTGAAATAAAAGGAGCTGATAATGAGCCAAAAAGCATTGTGTTGTTAAACTGTCCCGTATCTTAATGGCGATTAGATTCCTATTTGACCTGGCTTTTGGAGCCCTTTCTTTAATCACGGTGTATTTGATATTCTCTTCCTTGAATGAACTCAGTTTCATCTGTGGCTTTGGTCACAAGATTAAAGAAGCGCTAACTAACTGTTGCAAAAGAGCTGAGCAATTCTCTCTGACTGATCTCAGTTCCCAGCAGCAGCATCCAGTGCCTGGCCTTCCACCATAGACACTTCAAGCCTGACCTCTGCAGGTGGATAACTGAAATGCACACCGCCCAGTCAGCTTTGGGTATTTCTTTTTAAAATTCCACCAAGCTCTGAAAATCCTTACTATGTACAACAGGAAAACTGATATAATACTTTGGACTTCCCTTTCATTTTATTAGTAGCTTTTTGAAAGTAGCAACCACTTGATAAAAAAGTATTTAAATTACGTCGGCAACATACGCTGGTCGCAGTTAGCCAGTCATTCTTTTTGCCTATTGAGAAAAATCTAAATGGTTTGGATGAACTGTGATCCCTAAATCACGAAGGTTTAAAAAAATGCCCTGATCGGTCCCACCTTTTTCTAATCAAACAAATTACTCTTTGTCCAGTGACCAAATCCCCCTCTTTCACCAATGCACAGCCCAGGTTGCCATGGCTACCTTGGATGTCTATTTACCACACAAGGGATCAAAGCCAGGAGACATCCACATACACACTTAGCCTTAAAACTTGCTGGAATGTCTGAGGATAACATGCAAGTACCAATTAAAGGATTTGCTCACAGCCTATGCGGTCCCTAGTCAAGCAAACTACAAGCACAGGTCCTAACGAATGGCAAGGAAAAGCCAACTCGAAAAAACTATTTCAACACAACCAACAAAGATCTTTAATCTGACAACAAGCCACAATTATAAAATTCTCTGCTAAAGAGAGATAGTAGGGAATAAATGAAAATTCTAAGGTGTGTTGAAGATACTGGAGCTCCAAACCATGTGCAAAAACTTAAAAACCCTGTGGTATCTGGTGAAAGGACCATGTCTCAGATACAGACTTGAAATTCTGGTTAGTTTCAGTATCTGTCTAGGTGATGTCATAAAACCTGTCTGATCTCAATGTTGGGACAAATGAGAACAGAAATGCCTTTTACACTTTTATAGACTTGACTTTCAAATGAAGGAAACCATAAAACATACTTGGGACAATATATGCTGGTTATAGAATAAGAAAAGGGAAGCTGTAAGAGAGTTGCCTTTAATCCCTCCACTCACTGGCCATTCTGAGCCTGTGCAAGCTGTCTGTCTTTCCGGCTGGGTAGCATTCATCTCAGGCTTGTACCTACTTTGCCATGTATCTCTCTACTTCACCTTTCTCTGCCTTCACCTCACCATTTTTTTCAATGAGGATCAAACTGCCATCTCATTCTCTCCTGGGGATATGGCAGAGAATAAGTAGATCATGTTTGTAAAGGACTCTCTAATCCTCAAAGGAAAGATTAATACAAAGACATTCCTTATTAAACCAGATGTCCTTGGGCATTTTAATTCAAATCTGAAGAATGCAAAACTGATCAAACTGAGTCACAACTTCCTTGTAATAGCACTATCCCAGCCATGCAAGAATTTAGCAGCTGCTTAAAGCGCTGGTTAATACCTCATTCTTTCCCTTCATGCTAGAGGCAACTGCAATGATTTCAGTCCATCAGAAATAGAGTGAGCACCCTCTTTTCTTGGAGTGTTTCCTAAATTCATCATGTATTAAAAACCCAAAATACATCTGGTAGGCAGTGTTGTCTAAAGAACCTGATATTTTCCCTTTAGCTCGAGAGACAATTATTTGGTCTTCTCATTTGCAGGGACAATGGGTGGTGTGCCATTTGAGGAGGGCATCTGCAGTTGTGGGAATGCCACAGGCAAACCTGTTGTTTTTGGCTGGGCTGCTTGAACAGGTGGCCATGCCTTTCTTTTTGCCTGGGAACACAGCAAATTACTGCTCAAGGAAGTTTCAGAAGTTTCCCATTTATGATCAGTGGGCAGAGAAAGGCTGGCACACGCTTTAAAATGACTTCCTGATAGAGGCAAATCAGGTTCACCCTTTTCTTTTGGCCCAACTCAGCGTGACCTTAGGAATCCTCAAAGAACACTATCCCTCTGTACCGGTTCCTTTTCCTCCCACCTGGCAGAAGGCAAAAACCCCTCTGAATCTCATGGCCGGTCAGGCAGCTTTCTAATTCTGCTGGCCATTTCTGGCTACCCGCTGTGGCTAGTCAGGGGCGGGGGTCTCTTGGCTGCCACGCCATTGTTCAGAGTCTGTGCAGCCCTGGGGATGGATCACTCCTCAGGGAAGAGATTGGATTTCATTGCTGAGCTGGTGACACAAGGATCTCTTTGATAGTTAACCCTGCAAGCCCAACTGGAGCTGCTGGGCTGAGATGACAAATTCGCGGGTGGGTGCGAGTCACCCCACCTGGACACGAGTTTCCCCCGAAGAGAAACTCAAATCAAGTTGGGCTTAATCCAAGCCAGTAACTCCACCATCTCATTCCCCTCCACATTCCTGTTGCAGAACGTGTCAGATTCCCGAGTCGCCGGAACTGCCTAGATTCTTCCGAAGAGCCCTGACTACACCCCCCACTTCTCTTCCTGTCTGTCATCCCACCCCTAGTCTACCCTCTTTTCAAGTACCAAACAGGCCAAAAAATTACTGGATATACAGTTAGGGATGAAAAACCTGCCCATTCATTAAATGACTGAGTTACTCCATGTGTACCCTTAAAACTTCACGACTGGGCTGAAGTCCAATTTATGCGAATGCCACAAGGAGCAAGGCATGGGAAAACCTGTGCCAAGCTTCGGACAGCATGCCTCTGGCATCCACAGGGAGTGCCTCCATTCCAGAGGAATTGTGTGGGAACAGGGATTCTGAAAAGTGAGCTCAGATACCAAGAGGACAGGTGGCTCTGCAACGGATCAAATGACTTCTTTGTTCCAGCCCAGGACCTTTGTCAAAAATGTTCTGCGTTCCTTTTTTCTTTGGCTAAATCCTTTCCATTTAGGCTTCTTGCTTCTTTCCCTCATCCCATCGGGACTGTGCTCAACAGAAAAACAAGGGGGCTCAAACCGTGAGTGTGCAGAACTTGAAACTGATCAACGGCCCCAGTCTCCAGCAAGAGGACGAGCAATTCACTGGAAACACGTAAGTGTTTGCGAGTGTAAGCCTGCTTTTCTACACTCACTGCCACTTGCCAAGCAAGCACATTTGCTTAGTGAGCAGGCAAGGAGGCAAGAACGCAGAGGGTCTTTTCGAAACCTGACCATACAGAGGGGGCTTTGCTTCACTGCCCCAGACTACAGGAAAGGGAAAGTTCTAACCCCCTCGCTCCAGCCCTGAAACAGAAAGTTTGCTCCTTATGCAACTCACTTACCCCAAAGCGCACAGGGTGGTGAGTGCCCAACCCACTTAGAAGAAAAAAGTGCAGAGTTTTCCTGGTGGGTAACATGGATGCTAACTTTTCCCACCCACATTTACTTAGAGCTGGCAAAAGTCAATACCACTCCTCTTGGAGTTCTCTGCCCTTGCCAGCCTACTAGCATGTTTTCCCCGTTTCTCTGCCCCTTATATGAGTACGGATCTTGATACTGAAATATTGACATAAGATTCTTCTATAACTTTGGTTGAGCTATAAATCACACCCTTTTCTTGGCTTTGTACACTCACTTTTTGCTTTTCTTACAAGCAGAGCTATAAAGCTCGACTTAGGCTGATAAGAAATTTTATCATCATGCCCGCAGCCATGGAAGAAGCTGCTGGTTTAGAATTCTCTTCAAAGACTCATGGAAGTAATCCCCGAGCCCTTTCTCAGCTCACTACTCTCAGGGCTGTCCTCTCCTGTCCAGAAGCAATAATAGTTTCAAAAACTGCTAGAACAGAAAAACACAATTTTTCCTGGAAGGACTGTCTGTGCTCATTTCGGGCTGGTGCCACCTTCTCAGCCATAAACACAGTAAGTGCTCAGGATGGGGAGCCAAAACGAGATAAGAGGCCCCCTTCAATTCTTTTCCAGGATACTCCGTTGTCTTTATTCTCACCCAAAGCACAGGAAAGAGGCTCAGAGCTTCAGATAGATCCCGAACAATACCTTCCAGCCCCCGCAAACTGTAAGTGATTTACATGTTCTACGAACCGCGATTAAGCCTTTTACAATGACTGCCTGACATCGCCAATCCCCATTAGAGGCAGAAGTGCGGGGAACCTCAGGATATCTGCTTCATGGGTTACTTTAGGAAAAGGCAGCCCCGTTCTTCCGCCAAATGGAACCATTCGGCCAGGCATCTGCTCATCTGGCCAGCCCTCCGGAGTCACATCCCAGGGGTCCCACGCTGCGCCCTCCCTCTCCACCCGCCCCTGCAGCCCCCGGAGCTCACCTGCCTCATGTTTAGAGTTCCATCACCCATCCAGCAGGGAGCGAGCTGCCTGGAAGCCCACGCCGCGGTCTTCCGAGGGGAAACACCAAAGCCAGCAGAAGCCCGCAAGACAAAAGCAACTCAGCGAGTTCCCAGGCAGCTGAGAACACGTTTTCTTCCCCTTTTTTCTTTGATCTGTTGCTACACGCACTCTGCCCAAGACAACGTCAAGTTTCTCAAGCTTCGCTTCCCAGCCTATGAAAAGTCGGGCGCAGGGAAGCGGGGACCGCCTGGCTCTTATTTCAAATCGGGTCTCAGAGACGTCGTAGGTGGCTGGTGGGGGCCCCGGAGGAGCCTCTCCAATCAGGAGAAGGGGGTGGGCTCTGGGAGCCGGAGGGGCTGCCTCCGCGAGGATTAGAGAGCTTTCAGGATTTCAATGACTGGAAGCAGCTGGAAACAGCCTCCCCTGCTCCCGGAGTAAAAGATGCGTTCTATTCTTATCTCACAGCTCCGGCTCGCCTCAAAGCTTAACTAGCTTAAGGCCTGGCCTTTTAAGAGCTCCCTAAAAGCACGCAAGCATTTGAGAGGGACAAAACGACTGCAAGCAGAAAAGTGCCACACGCGGGACCCAGGCGGATTTCGAAAAGGGTATCTCGCACCGAACACTGGGGAGGGAACCTAATTGTTACTCAGAACACCTGAGCCGAAACCGGCACTCGGGGTCGGGGGGAGGATGTCATCCACCTCGCTTCCATATAGATGAACTGTGCATCTGTCTAAGAGACAGATCTTAATGGGAACGAGCACGCAAGTCTGCTGAAACACGGCAAATGAACGAGAATCTTTACCCAATAAGGGCCCAAGGCACAATTTTAAATAAAACTGTTATTAGAAAAAATAGGCACTGAGGTTTGGTTAAGAAGAAAAAAAATTAAAGTTACGTGTGTCTACCTTTCACTCAAGTTCACCTTACCTACAAGGTTGATCTGGTGAACTTATTCAAAGAGACAAGCTGGACAGGATCTCAGTAAGAGAGCTGGCTTCTTACACACTTAAACCCTGAAGTTTTAAGTTTGTAATTTTAAACTTAAATTCTTTTGAAAAAGAATTTCCAAAGTTTGCTTTTTGTGTTTTCTATAAACAGGAACGCTTTTCAGTTCTTAAGCAATATGGTCTCAAGGTCACTCTGTCTTTTGGATGGCAAAAAAAAAAAAAAAAACAGCACAAGCTGAGCAAAGCTTTTTCCCAAAGAAGTGGCAAAAACTTTGTGAGAATAATTCAATAAAGGAAAAAAAAATTTGGTATCAGAGGGGAGAAAAAAATACCTTAGCAAATCAATGAATGAGCAGCTTCAGGTGTATCATCTGTATGGATTCAGTAGATGTCAGCTCTGCCCAGTTCCAAGAAAACTTGGCGGCCCCATATCTGGACATGGAGGTCCATAACTCCATTCCAGCCCCCCACCTTAGCAAGGTAAGGAACCACCCAGTGACACAACCAGACTTCATGTATTTACTACAGAGCCCTTGATTATGACCTAGACCAGGGTTTCTGAGCCTCAACCCTATTGACATTTGGGTCAGATCATTCTCCGTTGGGGATCACTGTGCTGTGCACTGGGGGATGTCTGAGCAGTGTCTCTGGCCTCAGGCCACCAGATACAAGGAACCCTTCCACAGTCATGACAATCAGTAATGTCTCCAGACAACACCAAAGGAGAAATCATGCCCAGTGGAGAATCACTGATGGAGTGGCTTTGAAATACTTGTTTTCAAAAAACAAAACAAAAATACTGGTTCTCCAACTTAACTGTCCAAAGAAACTTCTGGGGACATTGTGAAAAAATGCCAGTCTCTGGGCCTGTGACTCCAAGGGAATCTGATCAATAGGTTTGAGGAGGAGCCTGGGAATCTGCATTTTATCCCGGTTGCAGAGTGAGGCTCCTGATTCACTTCAAAAAAATACTGTACCTGTTCCTGCCCTAGGTATACCCTGAGCCCCAGGACACAGGAAATTACCCAGGGCTGCTGCCGTTAAATATCACCAGAGTTAAGTCCCAAGGCGTATCTATTTATCACCTTCAACAGAAGCTTCTCACGATTGCATTTGCCTTCTGCTGTCATCACCTCCGAGGAAAATATGAGTTGGGATTTCCTCTCACAGGCTCTGTGCCCTGTCAAAGTTCCATCCATCTTTCCTTTCCTTTGGCCCATTCCTACTGCATCCTACAAGGTCAGAATGTCACCACTATTTTGTGGCTTCCCCAAATGTCTCAAGACAAAGTAATCCCTTCTCTTCACTCTGTACTTTATAGACACTCAGTGGTGTGCTGGTAAATGTTTAACAACCAGCTCTTAAAAAAAAAAAAAGCAGCCAATATTTGTCATCGTTGTTGTTTCACCCGCTCAGTTGTGTCCGGTTCTTTGCGACCCCATGGACTGTAGCTGACCAGGCTCCTCTGTCCATGGGATACTCCAGGCAAGGCTAGTGGAGTGGGTTGTCATTTCCTTCTCTAGGGATCTTCCCAACCCAGGAATCGAACCCACGTCTCCTGCCTTGCAGGCATATTCTTTACCGTCTGAGCCACCAGGGAACAGGCTTATACCCAGATATTTTTTTTCCTTTAAAATCCTAAAGTAAGTCATGGTGCACATATGTCATGATCTAAGATTTAGCTATGAAAGGAGATAGCCTCTATTTTCACAAATTAGAGTTTATAATTAAGTTGCATTTTTACTCTGTGAGACAGCACCATTTTTCACCTGTGTCTGAATCCTTTGCCAATTTTCGTAGTGTAAATATTTCCTCCTTTTTCCGAAGTAAGGACCCTAAACACAGAGGTTGGAGGAGGTATACTGAGCCAGGAGACAGTAAGCACCAGCTTGAGCAAACCATGCTACATCTCTGCTGTTTTACTTCAGTCTGTCTCTTCTAGCAAAACTAGAAAAAACTCTCAAGAGCAAGAATGATGTCCTATTCATCTTTGTAACCCCAGACACTTTCACTGTACCCACGCACCAACAGCACAGGAGGAAGTCAACAAATGTGTGTGGAAAGGGAATGACATGCTTTCCTGAGCTATGGACATCAACAGGACTGCAGCCACTGCCACATTACTAAAGGGAAAAGAATCTCTTGGCAAATTAAACTATTATAGTTACCCTTTTTTTTTTTTTACCATAATTCAAAATCTATCCTGCACTTATGAAAACAATAAGCATAATACCATCTTTTTAGTTTATTTTTTGTTCATACCGTGTGGCTTGCGGTACCTTGTTCCTTCTCCAGGGATTGAACCTGTGGCCATGGCAGTGAAAGCACTGAGTCCTAACCACTGGACCACCAGGGAAGTCCCCATAATGCCATCTTTATTCTAATACTCCAATGTCCAACCAAAGTCAGAGTGCAAGAGAAGAGATGATCCTCCTAAAACAGAATCTTAGCTTCATGGACATATTTGTGAGACAGCCTATTTTCTACATTTTTATATGAAGCCATCATACACTTCTGCATCTACATAAAAAACATCAGCTCTAGATGACAAGGTCTCTGGGAGAAATGTGTACGATAATCTCTAGGAGGTATATGAAAGGGCAGTTCCAACAGAGACTCGGACACAGAGAACCGACTTACGGACACAGTGGCGGGGGCTGGGGGGGAAGGAATTGCACGAGTAGCATTGAAATATATACATGAACATATGTGAAACAGCTGATGGGAAGTTGCTGTATGACACAGGGAGCTCAACCCAGTGCTCTGTGACAACCTAGTGGGGTCGGATGGGATGGGAGGGGGGAAGGAGGTTCAAGAGGGATGGGACCTATGTTTACCTATGGCTGATTCATGGTGATGTATGGCAGAAACCAAGACAACACTGTAAAGCAATTAAAAACAAAAACCAAAAAAGGGCACTTCCACCAGTAAGAGATACTGTGATGGGTTGCTAGTTCTCTCTCCCATCTTCTCATTATGCAGAACAGGAATGCCTACAGGGATGTTATTAACAAACAGTTCTTGTGAGTATCTACTATGAGCCAAGCATTTTGCCAGGCACTTTACAAATATGCACCATTTCATCTGCACCAAAATGTAAGAACAGATAGGATCGTTGAGGCAAAGTAAAAAACCCAAAGGTCTGATCATGACCAATTGCTACAGCAATTCAACTTAAGTGTTTGAAGCAAGAATTACTCTGCTTTTTTAAAAATGATTTTTTTTAAATTTCTTTTTTATGTTTTGCCCACATGGCACAGCATGAGAGATCTTAGTTCCCTGACCAGGGATCGAGCCTGCACCCCCTGCATTAGAAGCACAGTCTTAACCACCAGGGAAGTCCCTACTTTGCTTTGTGTTATAAAATATGCTATATCCAGAAATCATCCCTAAAACTCTTAAGAAAAGGGAACCATGTAAATAAATGAAGTCTACTTTTTCATTTACGAATAAACAGATTTCTTCAACATTTCAAATCCAGTAAATGGCACTTTAGGGGTTGTCCATCATGTGAGCATTAGATCCACTTATTGGAAACAGCAGAAGCAAGTATATTGAAGCAAAGAAAGAAATGTGCTTCACTAAAGGCTCCGATGTTCTGTTCTTGGTCTGTGCTTAACAGCATTTGCAAACATCAGCTGAAGGGATGAGGTACTCTTAGCAGATCTTTCTTAAGACAGCAGCCGAGGTGGCAATCCTGTGTAGTTTAGTGCAGGTTTGGTCATATAAACAGATCTCTACAGCAAACATAACATGGATTCCTGAGCCAGTGATTCTGGACAGGCCCTACTAGACATGGATGGACATTGGGGTGACACCCGAGAGGACAATTAGCGTAGTGGTACCATCTCAAAGGATATGGGAATATGTGTATGTAAGAAATGGTTGACTATTAGTAACTTCCTCTAGTATCAGGACACATCAAAAGTCAATGAAAACCAAGCTGAAGGTGCCTAATTCAGCCATGTGGGAAATGCCTGGTGCAAGGGCACCGTCTTGAGGGCCTATGGAGAGACTGTATTCTCCCTCAGAAGTTCCAGAAATCCAGTTGTATACTCATGGCGGCCATGGAAAAGTTGAGGTGATTAGTGAAGGTGATTTACATGGACAGTGACACGAGTCCCTACTTAGAAAAAGAAGTTAAAAAAAAAGAAAACCCCACCTATAGTTCTTCTAGGATTGTCATAAAAAAGAAACAAGTTGCTACTCACTGAGTACAAGTACTCATTAAGTTAGTTTCTGTCATTTGATTAACGGGAGCAACGTGACATACCACAAGCATGGGTTACAAATACAATTTGGAATCCATTTCTGGAGTTGACCTCCCTGGTGGCTCAGACAATAAATAATCTGCTTACAATGCAGGAAACTTGGGTTCGATCCCTGGGTTGGGAAGATCCCCTGGAGAAGGAAATGGCAACCCACTCCAGTATTCGTGCCTGGAGAATCCCAGGGACAGAGCCTGGTGGGCTACAGTCCATGGGGTTGCAAAGAGTTGGACATGATTGAACGACAAAGCACGTGGCCACAGAACTGGCTGATATGTGTCAGGTAAACCAAATGACATCTTTGAGCCCAGGGTTTTTCAGGACAGTGGGGCAAATTATGGACTGAATATTCGTGTCCCTCTACAAATTCATACGTTGAAATCCTAACCTTAGAGGAGCCCTCATGCATGGGATTTGTGCCCTCATTAAAAGGATCCCAGAGAGCTCTCTTTGCCCCTTCCACCATGTGAGGACAGAGAAGACGGACATCTGGAGCAGGAAGTAGGCTTCTTTGACACCAGAATCTGTCAGAATGTTGAACTTGGAACCCCTTGCCTCTAGAACTGTGAGAAATATATTTCTGTTGTTTATAAGCCACCAACTCTATGGTACTTTCTTACAGCAGTTCAAATGGACTAAGACAGGTGAAAACATATATGGGAAAGTTTTTTGCAACTATTGCTTACATCATGAATTTGGATGACAGGCCGTAAAGAAAGGGAGAAATCTGTGGATACAGAACAGAATAAGACAACGCGAGGAAATTTTTAGGAGAATGTATCCTAAAGGGCAGACTTTCAGACAGGACAGGGGTGACTAGTCACCAGTCAAGGTTTTAAATAAATTGAGCTTTTGATATTTCATCACTTGAAAATTAACGAGTTAAAGCAATCCATGTTATCTTAAAATTTAAGTATAACTTACCGTTTAATAATTCCATGCTTTTAGAGGTGAATGATTTTGACACTGTTTAGTTTTTGTTGATTAAATATGACTGATCCTTCATTATCTTTCTCTTAGTGATCTGATAAAGATTTATGTATGAATTTAGCAATGGTTTTTGTGTAATCCTCCTACTGTCAAAAATTCTCTACACTCCCAATTGAACCTTCTGCCTCATGTCAACATCATAATATCTTCTTAAGAGTAATTCTTCAATTTCTCAATCGTCTACTTTTTTAAAAACTATAATCTTACATTTAAACTTGTAAGAGAAAAATCATGGTAATAGAGTATTTTTGACTTGTCTTATTAACCCCTTTTCTAGTTACTGAGGTCATTGAGGCCTTAATCAGTCTGAGTTCTCCAGTGAATCAGAACCAATGGGGTATTTAACATATATATTAAAATGTATTACAAGGACTAGACTTACATGATTGTGAGTACTGGTAAGTCTGACATTCATAGGGCACGTGGACAGGAGCTCAGTTTACAGTTTTCAGGCAAAATTTCTTCTTCCTCGGGGAAACCTCAGTTTTGCTCTTATGGCCTTCAACTGATTAGATGAAGCCCAGCAACACTATCAAAGATAATTTTCTTTACCTAAAGTCAACCAATTATACATGTTACCTAAGTCTACAAAATACCTTCATAGCAACACCTAGATTTGTTTCATTGAATAACTGTACTATAGCCTAGCCAAGGGACTATTGTATATCCCTTCTAACAACTAGCACGGAGGATAGGATCAATTAGTCAATAAAAAATGTTCTCAGAATTGCTGCTAATAATAGTAATAATAATAATTTTAAAGTCCAGGTTCAATGCATGAGGCAGGGTGCTCAGGACTGGTGCACTAGGATGACCCAGAGGGATGGGATGGAAAGGGAGATGGGAGGGGGATTCAGGATGGGGAACACATGTACACCCATGGCTGATTCATGTCAATGTATGGCAAAAACCACTACAATATTGTAAAGTAATTAGCCTCCAATTAAAATAAATAAATTAATTTAAAAAATAAATAAAACCACTAATATAAAAGGCCCTCTTCTTTCTAAATAATTAAATTTTGCTAATACACTTATTATACATGTATCAACTGCAACACTAGAAAGTAGGAGCTATAAATTCTGAGATAAAATGATTTGCAACTGATGATTGTATACCAAGTTATACTATTCATCAAATGTCAGGATAGAATGCAACTGTTTTCATACAAAGACTCAACATTTTTTGCATCCCATATATTCTTTCATTGGAATCTACTCAAAGATAAAGGAGGGAAATAACCAAGAAAAATAAGACAATGGGACTCAGAAGACAGAGAAACCAACACAAAGACAATAAAGTCTAGGAGGATAGATGCAGCAACTCTAAACTGTACCGGGAGGGGACTTCCCTGGTGGCTGGTGGCCCCATGGCTAAGACTCAGCACTCCCAATGCAGGGGGCCCAGGTTCGATTTCTAGTCAAGGAACTAGATCTTGCGTGTTGCAACTAAAAGTTCACTTGCCACAAGTCAAGATCCTGCATGCCGCAATGAAGAGGAAGATCCTGCGTGCTCCAACTAAGGCGAGTGTGTGTGTGCGGTGGGGGGAGGTCAGTTGCTACGTCGTGTCTGACTCATTATGACCCCATGGACTGTAGCGCGCCAAACTCCTCTGTTTATGGGATTCTCCAGGCAAGAATACTGGAGTGGGTAGCCATTTCCTCCTCCAGGGGATCTTCACAAGCCAGGGATCAAACCTGGAAGGCGGATTCTTTACCACTGAACCACCTGGGAAGACCTGGTGGAGCCAAAGAAAACAAACATTCAAAAATAGATAAGTGAATAAACTGTACTAGGAGGAGGGAAGACTCCTGGAGGTAGGTTACTAGGGAAGAAAATGACACTGACAGACCACATTGAAGATCAACAGGTATCTATAAGTCTAAGCCAAAGGTGAGGCATTATTAACTCTAGGATAAACAATGCACAAAAAAGGAAGCACAGCATTACACGTGGCAGGGACTACTGGTAATCAACCCAATATTCATCTTCTCCTTGTTTCTTTCCAACAGAACTTCAGTGTATTTAGGGCCAGAAATGTGTTCAGCTGAAGAACATTTCCCAGCCTCCTTTGCAGGTATGAGTGGTCATATGAAACTTGTAGGGCCTATGGAATTTTAATAGAAGCGGCTGTGTAAGACATCTGGGAAAATTCCTTAAAGGAAACACACACTGTTTGCCCTTTGCCCTTCCAAGACTTCCTCACCAGGAATAGGACTGCAATGCTTGACATAGGGGGACCATTCTGTAAACATGAGGATGCAATAGATGGGAAACCTGGAAAACAGGGAAGATAGAAGGATCTTGGATTGCTGATTCCATCTTGGAGTCTCCTAATGAGCCCTGAACTTCATATTCTGTGAGAAAAATAAACTGCGAATTTGTTTGAGCCAATGTTTTGGCATTTTTGTTACTAGATGAACACAAATTCCTAACCAAAATGATTATATTAGGAGGGATTGGGGTGGGGATGTATAAGAGAGGTAATTCATTTTTTATGTATGTAGGATGTTAATGTCTAAAATTCATAAACCAAGAAATAGTAAAAGCACATAATGGAAAATATGAAAGTACATACTGAGGAAATTTACAAATTGAAAGTGATTACTTCTAAAAAGGAGGGGGATGAGGTAGGAATTGCTGTTTTTCATTTAAAGTCTTTAATATATTTATACTTTGAACATGTATTACTTTAATAGAAATTCAAACTAATTAAAATAAACAAAAGATACACTGAGGAACACTGTTCATTCAGTTGCGACAACACACTCACAAAACACTATGCCTTATAGATATCGTATAGCGTAGATCTTATAGAGTCTAACCTCCAACGCGATCAAAGACAGTACAAAATCTTTGCTACATCCATATACGAAATCTTCTACTCTCTCCTCTAGGCAGCGGGGAGTTTAAGACCACCGGAGATCTGATATGTGTGCGTATCTATTTATCCCAATATGTATTACTGTGTCTGTTCTCGAACAGAACACTATTTATAGAAGTGACTTTAGATTCCCGACTTGATTTTGACTCTCTATTGTCTTTCATCTATATACTCTTCAGAGCGCACGCTTTGGAGTTTCTGTCCACAAACACATTACTACTGTCTATTAGATCCCTTAGTGAGTCTCGTATATACTTATGTACAATCTCCCGGATCTCCAGAAATTCCGTTACGCCCCCTACCTCCAGCCATCCTAGCAACAATTTTGACTGATCATATTGAATACTCTGCATTCATGATGACAAGCGACGCAGACTAGATCACACAAGACATTTCCTTTATCCTATGTCAAGGGTCTTATTGTCTTCTTGGACACAACTGCTAACAAATATTTTTCTCACTTTTATTAATTAGCGCCTTCTGCTACTCTGTCTACTAACTGCAATAACATGTCACTCCATATGCGCGATCAAAGTTCACAGTGCCCTGGAACTTACTACATGCGCTAGTGTTTGCTTGTTCCTCAAAAAGTTGTTCCCAAATTGTTGCAGATTTGGCCATTTGCCATAGCATACAAATTCCAGCCACACCCTGACATAGAGAGTTTTTTTATCGCTATCCTTTTACGAAGTCTTGGGCGCTGTTCTCTCACATCTTGCGGAAAAACAGCATGGAAATGATAAAGTTGGTTTCCCATGTTTTCTTGATGTTTCTTCAGCACACGCGCTGAAGAGCATTATTTGTTATTCTATGAGTATTCTAGTAAATTGCTGTAGTCAGGCTGATTAGACACAGACTAACTTCAAGGAGCAGGCTTTTCTAGCCACAATTGCACCTAAAGTGGCTTCTCGTCTGAAATAATACAGCTTCTGGGATCCTCCAGATATTAACATTGGTTCAGCTTCTCTCAGGCCTTCAGATCACCAGATTAGAAAGTCATATCAGGTCCCTATAACTAAACCGCATCCACATGTCACTCAAAAATCAGACATATCAAATTCTGCTTATCATTTGCGCAATAATTTCGTCTCATTATATTTCTCAAGAGTCTCACAATTTTCAACCAATGAGCACAGCTGACCTGATTGACACTTATGGGAAGACGTCTACCTAGAAAAACCTTCCTCTTATTAAAAATATTTATTTTTTTTTGCTGTGCTGGGTCTTAATGAGGGCATGTGGGGATCTTTTTAGTTGTAGGCTATGCAGGATCTTCCTTTTTCAACTGACAGGAAGGTGCACATCATATGGAATCTAGCTCCCTGACCAGGTATCCGTAACCTGACCCTCTTGCATCTCGTACAGTACAGAGTCTTAAGCCACAAGGACCAACCCAGGATCAACTCATGGTGATACTGAGAAGTCCGTATGCCTTGTGGTCATGTGTGAGGAGTCGCTCTCTCCTGACACTAAATTACGCCATCCACGCACGCTGAGAGCTCATGGAGCTCTAACTGGATGTACTCGTGTAACAGGTACTCATAAAGAGACAATGAAAAAGGTAACAAGATATCTCTGTAATCACAAACCACACCGTTCCATCAGATCCTTTATGTCACATCTCAAGATTACATCTCATTCCAGTTAGATGCCGTAACACGGATCATATAAACCAGACTAATTCCTCTGATAGGCAGTAATATTTGAAAATACACTTATGTAGTTTCTTGTGATAGTTTATGACATATAAAGGATAATAGATGTTGAATGAGATTCTCAGTCCTTGGAGCTTCAAGTTATGGAGAAATAATAAGTGAAACTGAGGTTGTTTCCCTGCTAAGTGATATCAATTCTCTCTAATCTCTACTCAACACTCATCACATACTTTTTACTTTCTTATGTATCGCCTAATATGACTCTGCGCGAAGGAGTCTCTCTCTCTGCTTATATCACTACAAACTCATTACTAGTAATCTGACGCCCTATTTTCACAATCCAATGGTAAGTGAAGTCTTAGGTCAGTACTTTTTATATACAACACATAACATTCTCATGGATTTATTGATCATTCCAGAGACATATTGCTTTTAGAGGGAACTGAGACATCAATGTCTAAGGGCAATATATACTTCTGCCTTAGGATTATGGTTCTTTGTCCAGTGCATGACTTAGCATTCTTTCTCCACTAGTTATATTCTTCTGCTATTTTGTCCATGCAGCGAGGTGCAGTCTAGTTTTTCTGAGGTATAGACAGCAAGAGGTTCTTTTTGATTCTAAGACTTCCATGATACACCAACACCAAACGTTATGGAATGGTCCATATATTTCTTATTCGAGTGACTCCTATTCAAGCATGCAGGCTGTACTCTCTGTCTATGTTGATAAGCTTTGCAAAGGGTTTATATATATTTATATATATTTATCTTCAAGAGAAATCATATCTCTTATACAAGACTCTTTTACATCACTACTTATCATCTGATATGCGGAATAATACTAATGACGATAGCCTCACATCGTCGCAAGTCGTACACCAAGCTGCCATGGCCTTATAACAAGAATGAATAGAAGAGAGTGCGCTGTGTTCACGGTGTCCAGGAAGTCGAGGGCAGACACAGTAAGCTTTACGCTTCACAATGTTGTGGGTATTCGAGTCCGCTGGCTCTGCGCACTAAGGGATGTGTACAGAGAGGATTTTTAGGAGAGATAAGTGTAAGTAAGGTGTAGATTGTATGAAGGAAGTGCTGGTCATACATGAGTATAAATGTCATAAGATGGAATTGCGTGATTACACAGGTTGTGAAGCAGAGGAAGGGAACAATACTTTAGGGGTACGCACATGATTTAGATCGAAGTCTGAATACTATATCATGACTCATCGCATGGGTTAAGGTTGTGTTATGAAACAACATAAATCTAATAGTTAGCAGAACATCTATTCCTTACACCATTCCTCAAACTGTCCTGGACCTCAGATGATGGTCCAAACGGGACCCCTCTCTCATTCCTGATCCAATATCGCAACGTTTTGCAATATATATCTTGAAGAACAGCTGTAGTGCTACTCGAGGGCGTGCTGGATACCATTACCATATGCAGACAAGTCAAGTGACTGAGACCTTCTGGGGCAGTTAGCTGACTATCTCCCCTCAATCCCTCACCCTGGGGAAGCCTGCTGGTTTGATTTAATCTCGTCTGGGCGGTATTATAACCTATGCCTTTGAGTCGAGACACAACAATCCTCTACAGATTGTCTACTGATTCAATGGAAGTCTTTGGGATTATTGGCATTACCAATATCAGACAGCCTTCTAATCAGAGGATCTCTTGCATTGAGAGGTGTGTACTTTTCTAAATGTTTTAAATCACTTTCAAATTTACAAGGTAGGTTAAGCTGGGTTGTTGTAGGGAAAAAAATCATGAACGTCGCTTTTCTGTTTATTTTTACAGGACGATCAAAAAGTCCTTTCCATTAAGTAACACAAATAGATAAGAATCAACTCAAGACGTTAACTAGAGTAGCTAGGTACATCTCAAGAGACGAGTGACAGGTATGTAAATGCGGTAAACTCTTAATAGATTTAAGAATTAAAGAGGTCTTGCCTCTGCCTTCTCTCAGAAATGGGAATAACAACAACGCATACTTTTATGATACTCTCACCATGGTGTGAACTTCTTTATCTTAAAGAAGAAAGCTACACTCTTTATCCTATGAGATGGTGGGGAGGGCTGGCTAAAAGTAGTACCAGTCTGTCAAAAAAGGTTTGGACCCCTTATAGGAAAAAATCCTACCAACAAGGAAAAAATGGCACTCTTCAGCATGTTTGGAGAATGGAGGTGGAGGCCCTTAAGAATAACTTAATTATACCCTAACCCATTCTGAAAGTGAAAGTGGTTAGTCACTGAGTTTTGTATCCAACTCTTTGGGACCCGTCCATGTACCTATAGCCCCCAGGTCTCTTCTGTTCCATGAAATTCTCCCCAGTCGCGCAAGAATCACTGTGTGAGGTGTCCATCCCCCTCTCGCCTTCCCAAACACAAGTATAGATCACAGGGTACCGAGGTCTACTCAGTGCTATTGAGCAGGTCGCTGATTCTTTAGCCTAATCATATCTATAGCTAGGAAATATACTTGGATTGGTGGAGGTTAGAGTATTTCTCAAGTGTCACACAAGATAAGGTGGGAGAAAGGTAAGATGAAGCCCACACATCCATACTCTCACCTGGAAAATCCCATGACGACCGAGGATCTGGAAGGCTATAGTACCCTAGGTCGATCTCAACAGTAAGGTGGACACAACGAAGCGTCTATTCCACTTTCATTCATTTTCAGCTTTCATGAGAGCATTGGCGACAGGAGATGGTCAACTCCCACCCCAGTTGTTCTTGCCTGTGGAGAATCCCAGGGATGGGTGGAAGCCAGTGACTGCCATCTATGGGTCACACAGAGTTTGGACAACGACTAGAAGCGACTCAGCAGCAGCAGCAGCAGCAAGGATAACGTGATAAACAGAAGACTGGAAACTTCTTACTTCCAGGCGTCAAGAGCTCAGCTCACATCTCCTTCTCAACCAGGCACGAAGTACTGTGAACTAAGGATGGACTCTCACTCTGATATCTACAAGAATCTCAAACTGACAGACCCGACAAACTGCCCCTCTCTCAGCCTGTTCATCATAATGGTTTCTCACCACCACCTTCTCTAGCCATCTTACCATTTTTCAGCTCACTCCAACAATAATCAAACAGCCATTATTGAATGCCTCTTTTGTTTCTTTCTTCTACATGACCCCACATTCTCACTGAGGACAGACGAAAACATCTTGTCTCTTTCTCTCAAAATCTTATAAAGAAATACTGTGATAGCCGTACTCACCATCACAATCTTACGTGTTAGCGCAGGACACCGCAGGCTCCCGATAGTTTTTGTGTGAGTTTTATTTTTTTAGTTTCCTTTCTATGTTATCATAACCTTAGGAACACATATCAACGGCCTCGCTAACAGTGAAGTCTTGCCTGACTAACACCTATTCTTTCACTACTTCCTAACAACATCTAATTCCGTTAGATCACAAAAGCAAACATCAGACAGTTGACGATCCTTTTGAACCAAAGTTGATCATGAGATCTTTAGGAGTTCGAGAGTCTCCATCTTATCACTCTTCCAAAGACACATTCGTCTAGTTGTCCAAGACGATCACTTTCTATATACTCAGGAAAACCAGACTAGAGTGGCCAGACTCCTGTCTATAGAGCATATAACAAGATCTGTACTTGTCCGCACAAGCCGCCTACGCGTGCTACAATCT
Organism: Okapia johnstoni; assembly: GCA_024291935.2. Lineage (NCBI taxonomy): Eukaryota > Metazoa > Chordata > Mammalia > Artiodactyla > Giraffidae > Okapia > Okapia johnstoni. The sequence continues at coordinate 6,815,433 of CM044305.1, forward strand.
GTGAGACAAACCACCCTCAGGAGTCTAATCATCTGATCACACAACACACTAGAGTACATGGCGAGCGAGTCTGTCACCTACACTCTGCATTATCGGTTACGACCTTGCTCTAGGTAAGGAGCTTCAGCTCACTATCTTAGACGGAGAGGTCAACATTCTTCTCAAAGTAGAGATTTCGAGATGCCTGCACCGCATCTCCGGGGTCAGGGGACAACACCTACCACCTCAGGGAGCGCTCACTCCGCTAGGAGGTATCGTGTCGCCGGCGGATTTTCTCACACATATGAGTTACGCAGAGCTCTACCATGGTTACAAATATGAATAATGCGTCTCTAACTTTATACATTCTGAACTCATGTAGAGACTTCTATTCATGTGTCCGGTAGTACACACATCACTCTCGCAGTGCGACTCACGGAGCTATTCATTCTCCGGAGCCGATTCATCTCATTCCCGGTGCACACAGTGCAGAGTCGTCACACAACGCCGACTGAGTGAGCACTAGATATTTTTCTAGTACAAATAATATACAGTGAGATATTCATCACATGACAAGTATTAGCTCATATTATGGAGGCAACGTGTCCACACATATCAGCGAGCGCATGTACACATGTATAGGTTCAGGACTATCGTGGGACAAAAGTGTAGATATGAGAGTCAGTTAGCGACCATCGGGATCATTTCTGGTCACGATATCACACATTTCAGACAAGGGGTGCTAGTACTAGCGCGTTGTGAGGTCCGACAGTTTGTAGCTCATTTGCTCTGTAATCACGAGAGATTCCTCTTCTCATGGGTGATATTCTCTTTTCTTATACTGATCATATTGTCCTACGCAGGTGACACATATGCTCAGAAGCAGGTAACTTATATGTCTGTAATCTAGGCATGACAATACAGAGAACACCATCTATATTTCACTGACAGAGACTGGAGTGACAGAACTCGAGGTGGTAGAGACTAGATGAAATAAAATCCTAGCCAGACAAAGGATGTTTTATAGTTACACCGACGTGGCGGTAGTATACACTAGTGCATCAAGAAGGCCACTATATCCCATTCTCACGATCATGTCAGATGGCGACACCTACATCATGTAGGTCGATACACATCAGAACAGCGAGAATACAAACACAACTGACTCAACCATAATTTTATGGAGCTACGTCACACTTTTTACAGACATACAATGTACACGCACGATGTTTGCATAACGTGAATGTGTGCATGGTTGTCAGTAATATATAATGTTTGTCACATCACACTATGGGACGATCAGACACGACTCTTGAAGGCACACATCGTCAGATCATCATGGGCGTGTCTATACAATCACAACAACTACTTACTACATAACACACAAGAGCAGACTTCTGACTAGGGGCACACACGCACACATAAACACGATAACAGGTTTCACAGGACAGTTATAGATGTATAGCGACAACGAGGTACTGTAGAGAGAACACATGGTGAGAGTACTTGTATGTGTGACACTCTGTTTTATAGAACTCTTAGACTGTCATGTAGTACATGGTATCACACACAGCTCTGAGAGAAATAGACTAGGAGTAATACCTTACTCTTGACATGGGCTATGGAATGTTTGACGATATTATTACTAGAGGTAGATTGTCATAGTGTATGTTGGGGTGAGGGAGTATTATGTGGTGTAGAGAGAGAGAGCTATGTTGATGTGATGTACTGACGAGTGGTGTCACAGAAGCACAAGAAATTGTGTGCACAAGGCACACATCATGGATCAACACTAGGTGACAGCACATGATCTAGGAATACGACGATATGGGAGCACTTTAATTGGGTGACACACACTATCGCACGCACACAAAGTTAGGGGGGCGCCAGTGACCTACACATGGAAAGCGCACTGCGCGCTCGTTCAGGACGACACAATGACGACACACATGCAGCGGGGGACACACATCACACATAGTGCACTCTAGAGTCGAGGGGGGTCTGGATATACATATGTATAGGGGAGGATGCGTATGCGATTGTCAAACAGTGTCTACAATGGCATAGCGAGTAGGGACATTTTCGGTGTAATGATGGGATACACACACCACAGTGTGTGTAGATTCTTCTGGATATGTAGGGGATGTGCGTTGAGAAGCTGATTCAGAACAAATAGAGACGAACACACACCACTCTATGTAAGGACACGTCACACACACAAGGAGATGTGAGGACAATATAGGGATATGGTACATGAACAGATTCACTTTGTCAGGTTGGGAGAAGTATCATGAAATGGATTATGTGATTCAGTAGGTTAGGAGAAACATGGGGATGGGAATAGGGTGGACAGGCATATAATGTGTACTTGTGAGTGATTATTGAGAGAGTACACCGGACAGGGGGGAGGGTGACACAGAGGTGACACGGGCGCATCGCATACAGTAGTGGAAGGAGTATCACACTGGAGACTCTTGAGGACGAGGGATGATTAGAGGTGTGGAGAGACTACGTCTACTATCATCAATTGTTTCATCAACGCATCACTTATGAGTATGGACGGGACAGTTGAGCAGTGGTTAGATTATGTATCACACAGGCATGTGGATTGCAATCGACCCTGTAGGTGTTCAGCTATATAGTTGCGGATCACACATCAGTTGTAGAGAGCATCTATGGAGGTGACACATAATTGTGATTTTCTAACATAGAGAGAGAGATACATCTTGCTGATAGATAAGTAAGTGATGACTACACAGTGGGACTGACACAAAGGTGGTGTAGTGGATTAGTATACTGGGAGATTCTAGGTGAGTTGACACATAGGGACACTGAGTAGGTGGGGAGGAGGATCATAGAGGCAATGTGAAGTCACAGACTAGGAGCGAGTCTTCACAGTGTGTACCTAGGGAACCATCGGTACAACAGAGGAGGGTAAAACATATTACACTTACAATTGACATCAACGGGATAGAGTAGATAGATTACACTCTATCTGAGGAGTGGTGTTCTAGACACAGAGACACAACAAACTATAGAGAGTGGAGTCATCTGTTCAGTACAATTAGGGTGTAGTGTAGACAGTATAGGTAGAGCAATCTAGGGAGATGGAGACATTGACAGACACATGTACAACCAGCAGGTCTGGTGGGTTAGACTGTTGTGTTGAGAACTGGTTATGGTACAGGAGAACATATGCATTTGATATGTGTGGCATGTACACTGAGGTGCGTTTGAGAGGTGGGGAGTCATTGGTAGAGACTATGTGTGTAGAGATGCACTAGTTATCAGTTGTCTGAAGTGAGTACACAATCTATTTAGTGAAGATCGGATAGCTGTATATAGGTAGATTAGAGAGAACACATGAGAGGCGACAGGAGTTTGGGTGATATGAGGACCTGATGCTAGGTGGGTGTGATGAGAGTGATATCATGACACAGATATGTCTATACTTGGTGCTGGAGAATGTGAGACATGGTACAACTGATGATATTCATGATGTGTACATATATCTCAACGGGATTGATGGTAGTGAAGATGAACTGTAGTATAGTGATGTTGTGAATAAGGGGAGTTGTGGCGGAAGAGCACTTAAGTTGAGATGACAGAGAGTGTTTCACTCTCTGGATTATGAGTATGTGTATAGAGGATTTAGGAGCGGGGCAGGGGCTGTCTCGACGTACTAAGAACTAAAGAAGTCACTCTGAGAGAGAGTACACTTAAAGGAATGCATACATGACCACATAGGTACACACAACTAGGTCGGCGCCACATGGGGTAGAGTGGATACAGGTGATTCTAGACAGTGGAGTGTGATTGTATCTTTCTCTGGATCTGTGTATGTGTACTACTTGACTTGTAGTCTCACATGTGATAGGTGAGGTATTGTGTAGATTGTAGTGCAATATTACGAATGGTAGGGATGGCGAGCACTAGTCATCCAGGGAACTGGATGATTTGATGGTGCGTTGAGAATTTTAGCAAGTAGAGCGGTCGTATGAGCGTCTCTTATATGTGTTCTAGATATATGTTGAGATGGGGCACAACAACATAGAACACAGGATCGAAAACTCTAGGATGGAGTTTGGTATGGATAGATCACACACTACACACTATCTATATTATGTGTTACAGAGTGTTATTATATTAGAGTTGTATGTGTGAAGGCATGATATTTGTGGGAACACACACAACATATTATACCAGATGTCACTATGCGTAGTTTATGGTATATTGTGCACCAGTTTATTGTCACACAATGTATCTCTTGCAAGCAGTATGTATGGGACACAGAAAATGACAGGTCGATACGACGCACATAGACTGTGATGCACGACACCAACCACGGAGGAACTGGTGGAAGTTGGAAAAGATGGGCGCGGTAGATAAAATGCACAGCGGACGAGTGAACCAGGCCGCACATCTATGTGCAGCATGTGCGACACACTTAGGATCTAATGGGGGGTGAGGGGGAGGTTCAAAGTCACACGGATAGGGCGTCCTCTCTCTGATACGAATTAACAGCATAGAGGATAGGTTCGTAGACAGGGACATGGTTACAAACTAGTCTACGCGACGAAGAGATTATAGTGTCTCCACGGAGATTAAGGACACACTGTGTAGGTCACAAGAGCAAACAGTATATATAGGGTGCAGGGCACCAGACTACGGTAAATCCCACAGGTAGTCACAACAGTGATACGGCAAGGCCAGACGTGATGATACTCTGTATACAAAGTATTGGGAGATTGAGTGCGGTGACTCTAGGGCAGTTAACTGTTTGGACATACAGTGAGTACTGACACACGACAGAGAGAGACGTGTCACAGACTAGAGGGGAGTACACGCAGTAGACGGGCGGAGATGCGTAGTTAGCACAATGGACGCTCGGTCGTAGCACTGATTATGTTAGTATTACACTTAACTGTTGGTTGAGTAGGGTGTATGTTATTTGCTCTAAACACATTGGATACGTACATTAAAATATGTAATCATATGAGGAGCATATCCACACACATGTTTCTCGTGATCGACTTCACAGGACAGCAAGATATACATAACTGCGAGTCTTTATCACAAGGTTGGATATGGAGAGCACTTTGTTATGTGTGATTATGTAGTTACATTTCTAGGTGTCCGGATAATTTGAGTGATTAGAGGTGATATTCTGAACACGACACAGGCATACACACTAGAGTCTGACTACAGTCACATCATACTGTACATAGAACACAGCTCAAAGGGTCTGGTATCACGTGTATCACATGAACCACTATGGGATATACTAGATATTAGAGAAACGATGAGCAGATGATGACTCTATGCTAGAGATGATCTTTGTATAGAGTTCACCTGCTAGACATTAACTGAGTCACTACAGGGTTAGTACGCAATCGGAGTAGTGTGAATATGAGTAACGTTTCGCACAAGTAGAGTGAGATATTATACACCATCTGGTGTGAGTCACTCTTTGAGCAACACACTACTTAATATTAAGAATAACACAACTCATTATGGTGACTATATTCTAGAATTGACATACCTCAGTAGCAAGCACCTACGACGAGGGAATGTGGTTATGTGTTTATGCATAGAATAGACTATACTATCCACAAGCACACATAAGTCTTATTGATAGGTGGTGGAGGTGACGCGCGCTTATACACATACACATAGCAGGATTGGGTAAGTAGGGTGAGTATTGGTGTAGATAGAAATGAGGGGAGGGGTGATAAGGTTTGGGTTTTTTTTTTTTTTTTTATGGAAGAGTGGTATATATTGGGAGTATCAAGAACGCTTACATGACAAGTCACATAGAGTCATCATTATATTGTGAATCTTCTGGTGATCACTCTGCATGCTTAGTGGGAGAGATGTGTGACTTCATGATGCTGCATTAGAGTGATAGTTGGTACACTAGTGGACCGGGATGGGACAAGTCAGTAGGTGAGACAGCGTGGAGATGAGAGGACATAGTCCACATTTTGAGTTGGACAGTTATGATATATGGTAGTTACACAGTACATATTCACTCTACTGCACATAGTGACGTATGTAAGGAGTTTATAACACATGAGAAGCATGATATCTTGTCCACTTCACTATAGTCTCTGACTGCTAGGTATCAGACACTGTCAAGATTCTACATCATGTATCTTGTTGGAGGCCCATTAGTACACTATGTACATACAGTGTGGGGGGGGGTAGTGGGGGGTATTGTATTCACACATATGAGGGTTATCACATGAAGAGACACATGCTTCAGTGGAGTGAGTAGCGAGATGTGAAGAGGTATAATAGTATAGTGGATTGTGGTGAGCACAATTGTGAGTGTTGGATCACACATGTGGGGATCAGGTGTGGTTATGGGCTACTCATAGATAGTTCGAGAGAGTCATTCGGTGACATGAGGAGGTGGGCGTCACCTATTACGTGATAATGGCTTATAACAGGTCAACTCATATTGAGGTGAGAGATTCAGGATATTTATGTGTAAGAGACTGAGGATTGGACTAGAGAATTTTTGACACATCAATATAGACTTATATTATATAGGGGATCTCAAGGAGATGTGGGGGTGTATTTTTTTTTGGGTATCTTTAGGACTATATGCACCAACACAAGAGGTATTAGATCAGAGGGAGGAAAATATGAGTGTGGTGGAGCTGAGTACGATAAAGACATATGCGACTTGCAGACTGTTAGATTTTAGTGGTAAGTGAGTACAGACTACAGAGTATATTATATAGGTGAGTCTCGTAGTGTTCATCAAGTACGCGATCGTGTTATGTCAGTTCATGTTACTGGATTGTACACTTTAAACAGTGAACATTGGAGACTTGGCTCAAGTCTGCACTTCACACACGAAGTTGGTGATGAGCTGTATCACTGTCTTGGTTCACATATGCGCGACGTATCACAGTGAACAACACATACTATACGATTTCTGTGTGTGATACAGACACTATCTAGTGTGTGATCTTTCTATATATAAATAGGTAGAGAGGGAATAGAAACTAGGGTACTAGATGCCACAAGAGCACAATAAACACAGATCGGGATTTGTGTGAGAGACACATAGACTACAAGAGTAGATTTATCATGCACTAGACCTACACATGTTTAGAGGGAGGGATCCGGTAAGTGTGAAGACAAGATTGAGAGGGCACGAAACTGTCATTACAAGTGTATACAGCCGAGAGTTGGAGCTGGTGTTTGGAACGATTATGAGGCCAGTAGCGTGGGTGATGTTGTCAGTTAGTCAGAGAGATAAGATATACTCAATATTGACATCACGTATCTCTAAGTCGTTACAGACACAGTATATAGAGCATATGGGAGCTGGCACAGAGATATGTCGTGAGGAAGTATGTGTGGAGTGTATTTTGTGTGTGATACAGTTGGAAGGTGTCGCTGACGTTGGGGGGGTGTACACGGGAGCGGTTCAACACATAGATGAACACACTACTCAGAGACCAATACAACGTAGCCAGGTTGAGACACAACACACACACATCAACTCTCTTTGAGGCGCGCTGAGAGTCGGGCGTGGGGACGTATATCTCGTGTGTCACCATAGTACACTATTCACACACTACAGGTGTGATTGTGGGAAATTGGGATAGCACACGATTAATGGGTGGACTGACGGGACCCACATCTTAATACATGGGGGTTCAATACAATTGCTGTAGAGAAGGTGTGATACAGTGACAACGTGGACCTTGAATCATGGATGAGGATCTACCTATTATATATAGTGGACACTGGAGATACAGAGAAGCGAGAGAGTATTGGAGATTATGGCGACGCACTACTTACGCATCTCACTCTAATACATCTCTTTTTAAGATTGCAACAGATTAACACAGACAACAGAGAGTCTGGTTGTAGCTCTAGTGTTTGGTATTATTTACACATACCAATAGCGTATGTGGGACAGGATTCGCTGATACATGTTGATACATCCATTATATCGAATGCTAGTAGTTGATAGCGCTATCTCTGAGTGACACACTTCACATCAGTCCACTTACAACAAACAGGCCACTGGAGCACAATGAATACTTAGATGTTTATCTCAGTCAGACTCACATTTTACACTTGATAGCAAAGCATCTATTCACATCACTGTGCGTCGTGTGTGTTATACATTATCCAGACAGTGATATGAGATGATATAGTGTGATATGTGAGAGTCTGACTATTATATATTCATAGGTACTTGCGTGTTCACGAGTAGATGAGACATCTATAGAGAGGGGGTACTTTAGTGGTCTAGTTCGTGGGTCTAGAGTAGGTGGGGAGATATGAGGCGTGGGGTGAGTGTGTATGTATGTAGATGATTCAGATAACATATGAGCTATATACACTATTATACTATTAATAACGTCCTTAGGTGAGTGTATAATCCACACTACATAGTATGTGAGTATTTGCGATGTGTATTCTGTTGGGACTCTTAGGATGTAGTGTGAGTTCACACTATATGTGAGATATTTGGGGTGAGGACTACAGTTGGACACAGGAGAGCGTGGCAACTCATACATATTAGTGAGTGTCATCGTATATAGGTATATGTAGTGCATATTAGAGCACAACATAGGGTAGATATGAGTTTAATGGGACTCATAAGACGTATGGACAACAGATATATTGTACACAAGGACTTACACTGTAGATATGCAATGTGGGTCATCTGTCTATACTATACTAACAGTATCTATGATGGGAGAGTGTGATTTTGAGATTATTGGTATGTGAGTGGGTAGGAAGTGATAAACGTGATGACACATATGTACATAGCAGGTGTGATCGGTTGAGTAGTAGGTATTACAGAGGAGATCTCGAAGACATATCTATTATAGACGACAATGTGTGAGTGAGGTTATGTGTGTTGTGTGAGAGAGTGTGCACAGGATTGTGTATGAGGTTATGGTACAGATGGATGCTATTCAGACTTAGTATTTTTAGTGCGTGGACTCTACTAAAACTGTGTGTAGCGCGAGTGATGGGAGGTAGGTGACAAGTCTTATGATCTAGGTGACATGAGGATGGGCAACTTGCCTAGTGTTATCTGTCTATCACTACTGGGTGCATATGTAGTATACATTAGATAGACTTAGGTAGAAGCGAGTAGGACTATTATGTTTACTATCATGCTTCGAGAGATTAGACACTGTGATGAGACACAGTCTGATGAGATTAAAGAGTCATGGGGGGTTTGTATATGTAGGACTCATAGTACAAGTAGCTGAACAAGTGTGTGTTGAGTCACTAGTCAAACTGTAGAGTGGACTCAAATACAGCACAGAATAGGGATAGTCTGATTGAGTGGATTCACACTGTGCAGGGATACACACACATATGGATACTCTGAACGGCGTCATTGGGAGACAACATGTGCTAAGTCTAAAGATCATGCGTGTCTAGGGTGACACACTACTATGTATTATACTTATTTAATTTGGTGAGACACAGTGTGAACACACATTAGTGTATTGGATATCAGTAGATAGATGTGGACAGGATAGGGTATAGAGATGATGAGAGACGTGTATTCATGATATCTGTATGGGGAGGACAAGTGAGACGTGACACAGGGATCTGTCATATACGAGGGGTGGGTGGTCGTTTAGGCACTAAGAGGGGTGGTAAGTTTGGTTAATATTGTGTGATACAGTGTTTCTTGAGTTGAGATACTTTACGTAGGTAGGAGATATCTAGAGTGACATAGTCATGATTATGTTGTAGATGTGTCATAGGTTCAGATGACGCATCTAAGCAGTGACATAGCTGATCTCTTAGTTCTCTTCACTCTTTGGTCTCTCTAGAGAGGCACAGATAGGATTGTGATTGTAGATGAGACACTTAGGGTCAAGTGAGTATCGTACAGAAACATATTAGTCGATCTCTAAGGATATATAGATAGAGAGTTAGTAGGTCAGACTCACACACTGTATCTCATATATATTGGAGGACAGATGGAACACTGATTTTTTGTTTGAGAGGTGGAGGACAGAGTGAACATAGATGACTGATAATTATCTTATATCTATATGAGATTGCTACAGTGCTCATGTGGGATGCATGACACAGAGTCAATTAGTATGCAAGAACGGTCTGTTTGACATTACACTTGCCGATTGAAACGTAGATATCTAGTGTTAGAGTGTAGACATTCATGCTGCACAGCTCTAGCACGACGTCATGTTATATGTTATAGAGTGCAGAGTAAACACCATTAACTAATTGTGTAACATGAGCTAATCATCATGACACAGAGAGACTGACTTTTTATCTGACTAGTGGTGACATGATGGCTAGTGTATACAGACAGTGTTATATCACACGTGATGTACAGATGGGCGACCGAGAGTTAGGTGAGAGGAGAAACGTACAATCAATAGGCTCTAGTATATTAGACACACTCATAATATATCGTAAGTATAGAGATTGAGGTAGACAGGTTGGAGGAAATGGTGCAGCGAATGGGGGAGCAAGATAGGATGGTCGGGATAGACAGGTCAGAGGTGTCTATAGCACAGATGTGATGAGATAAGTGAAATAGTGTTTAAGGATGATATCTTTGAGAGCACGTGCGGAGACACACATTATAAGAGACATTGTGACACGTCGATTTCTATGTTCACTAGCTAGGTGGGCAGCTCATTAGTACGGAGAGAGAGGCTATGTGAATGACACAGTGCGGATTACTGCAGAGTGTGTGGTATAGATCACGTTATATATCAAGTACCAATTACACTACCATAATACACTTTTCATGGGTGTATTTCTGTGAGATATGTATATTGATAAATAATGGACAGCATAGGACACTCTACGTAACAGGGGAGAGGCAGAGTAACTGACAGCACGACAGCACAAGTTACACACAATAATATATTGTATTGGAACAAATAGCATGATATGGTGAGACAGGGGTATCTCTGTTGACAGTATATGTAGTGAGTATGAGTGTGATTAGAGGCACAGGCAGACATGTTGAGGAGGGGACAACATAGTGATCGTGGACTGCACAGGTTTGCTTGCACTAGTGTATGTGAGCGCTGGGAACACACACTAGGAGAACAATTCTAACGTGATATACAAGTGGTGGCAGCACATAGTAGAGGTGAACACCATCTGTCAAGGTGTGCTGGTGGGAGAGGATAGATGTGTATGAGTAGGGACGTGAGGGGTATACATGGCAGATAGAGATAGCGAGATTAGAGGAGAAGGACATTTCGGATAGGGTCAGACTTGCAACACACGTATTGGTACAATTGGGTGACATGGTTGTTGGCACTATTCGTCACAGTGTGGAAGTGAGTACGAGAGTTAGATGCTCACACACAACACACTAGAGGTGGTGTGTTGAGTAGAGAGATCGGTAGGACTACCGCTAGTAGTGGTAGTAGACACTAGAGTGTGACAACTCAGTGGTAGAATAGTGGAGTGAACGAGACACACTGCTAGAGCTTACTATACAGGAATGGAGTGTGAGTGATGTGATAAAAGTTAATAGGAAATGATTTAGAAATGGACACAGCCACGACGTGGAGATGTATAGCTGAGCTTACAGAACTTTGTAGTGGATGGGGCTTATGGTAGACACAATTGAGATACTGACACGTCATAGTCCTGATAAACATCACTAAGAAAGGTCGTGTGAGATTACTTAGACGTCATTAGGGCATATTAATGTGAGATTTTAGTCCGGAGAGGAGTATTAGATTAGGGGAGTATGATGGATATATTACATACTGAGAGACTACTGGGTATAGTTTGACATAGCACGGAAGAGAGAGTCTCTGAGAGATCTCAAGACGAGTTACAGTTGTGAGTCCATAGATTTCTCTCAAGTCAAGCGGATGTGTTCCTTTATGTGATATTATTCTACTTGGCATTATCTGTCATGAGATGTAGTGTGAAGATACTGACTAATTAGAGGGTGTGGTTACACGCTGGTGTGGTGATCACATGGAAGATGACAGACACCATCCTTATTATCATATATGAGAGTGGAGCTCATAATTGTGAGAGAGATGACATATTAGAGTACTACGATCCGATAGTACGATATATGGACGGGAGGATCTAAGATGTATCATATATGCATCATATCATCCTTGAATCTTTTTAGGAGAGTTAGTGAGAGGTCAACACACATACACTTCTAAGTAGTACTGTGTTGGTTGATGGAGTCTCATTGATATGTTTTATCACATTTTAGACATTTATTAGAGGTTCTCTGGAGTTCTGACTAATAGATAGATGATTATCTATATAGTAGAGGATAAGGGGTGGTGATTACAATCCGAGCTCAAGTAGGATATGTATGTGCACAAGCAGGAGTTAGGGAGAATTAGTAGTCACACACACCATCTACGTGACACGATATTGAGATATGATAACACGTTTGAATAGGTCTCTGTAGAGGGATAATTTGTGTATTGATAGTGGTGACGTTATCAAGACTAACTACATCACTAGTATGGCACGAGATAGTGTGACTGATATTGTTAGTGACCATGGCGGTTGACATAACTATTGAGGAACGGATATGTGAGTTGGAGAGTGAGTTGATTATTTTAGGGCACATTCACACATATACACACACACACACACACGAGTAGCACTATGACTATTCTAGGTACTGACAGCATTATGTATTATGTATATAGAAGACAGATTATATTGTATCATCACGATTGGTGATGTATGAGAGGGAGTCTAATTATTATATCTGTCAATGGTATTGCTAGGGGAGACAGAGATTATTAGATCTAATAAGCACTGCACTCAAACTGGTCGTTATGGCGTAGATAATCGTTGGTGTATTAATAGGTTTCTAGGAGATCCTAGTTCTACTGTACATACATTAGTCAACTCTATTATCTCTGGTTTACACACTCTATACTGCTTACTGTGTGATATAGTAGTGTGATCTCAGGAGAGTGACACAATAGTGGAGATACTAGACATAGAGAAGAGTCAGAGGTGCATGGAGATGGGGGGAAGTAGGAGAGGATTGTCTGATCTTGGGATCAGGGACGACACAAGTAGAGAAAGTGGGGTAAAGACGATGGTTGTGCACTAGGGTGGTATTATAGCTAACACTCTAATAGAGTAGCTGGTGGGGGATAGTTGGGAAGACAGGTATATAGTATTGTAGTGGGTGACCTAGAGGGATCTTCATACAGGGAGTATGGTGTATAGACAGTGGATGGGTATCAGATATGTCTGTGATGTGGTTGACAGGAGGAGACTATGACGACACGATGTATTAGGATGTGATGAGTTAGAGCGAGGAGGGACTTTGTAGGGGGGAGAGCGTTGTATGGGAGGCCTTAGGGAGGCGAGAGAGGGTGAATAGTGTGAGCGACAAGTCTGATGAATAATTGATGTGAGATAGGGAGTTGATGGGGACACATAACACACTCAGAGTATGAGCAGTGTCTATTTAATAATATTTCGTGTTGGTTGTACACAGACTTGATGACTCTCCACATAGGAGCATCAACAAGAGGTGATGTATTGACAACATGGGATGTGTTAGGGTAGACACAGAAGTATGAGTAGTGCAAGTGTGTGTGACGGTGGTGGAGAGAGATACACGGAGACACAAGAGACAGAGCATACAGCTGTCTCATTTATAAGAAATAAATCGAAGACAGCTGCTTAGGAGGAGAGGGTGACAGGTAGGGGTACTAATGAACGCAGGAGAATTCATAGGTGGATAGAGGTCTGTATAAGTGGTTATGTGGGTATTACATACGAGGTGGACGGTACTGCTACAACAGACAGTGTTGAACATAGTATCAGAGAACACACATGTGCAGGCGGAGAGTGTCTACATCGAAAGAGACGAAGGGTGGGGTGTGACACTGGCGAGGGAGCGACACTACAGGGGATGAAGGAGGAGTGTGTGGAGGAGGGCGGGGACATATATGAGGGGTTTCGTGTATTGTGTACATTACACCAGTGATGAGACAAAGATGATAGGGGGAGGACGTCCAGTGCACAGACATGAAGACTTCAGATCTAATTAGAGATTAATGACAGAGGGTAGTCACACACTTGATGGTCTGAGTGTGAGGTGTCTCTACGTATGGGAGGGTAGAGGAATACCAACGGAGGACAGGACAACATGGATCGGGATATACTCAGTGGATAGTACGAGGTGTACCACACTGACATGTGGGATGGGTGTTCTAGACTCAGTGAATAGTGTTTAGACAGGAGGGGATTGAGGAGCAACAAGCAGATAACTGTAGTAATGGGTGAGTGTGCCTCTGAGAAGCATAGGCACTGTAAGAGGTTAGGCACACGTACACGCTAATGTATCATAGTTTCTTAGCACTGTCTCAGTGGAGGCACACCAGGCACAGAGATTTTGGGCACGACGATCTAAGGTAGGATGGATGACACAGGAGTGACGCAACAATCGAGGAGAGGTGTGATCAGACTGGGGTTGTTAAAGAACACACGACGTATCTGGAGAGACCTATAAACACATATAGCAGTTGTGACTAACTAGTAGCAGGAGCATGAAGGCAGGGACACACAACGCACATAGTGAGCACTGTGTAGACATCTAGACAGGGTACACTCACATGTGCGTTCATGCACCAGACTACATGGAAGACACACACTACATGTGAGTGGGGATCACAGTGAGGAGTAGACATGGCAGAGACTGTATACAGTAGTAGAATAGCAGAGGAGAGAAGTGATGGATGGTTATAGAAACTACGTCAGACATTAGGCACATGCGAGAGTCTATTAGAGCGAAGTAGTCACGTCTGGACACAGTCGGTGTCTATGAGGACTGGGTGTGAAGCACTAGTTTGACTGAAGAATATCTTTTGTAGAGGAGTGTGGTCTGGTAGAGTAAAGAAGGGCGGATATGGGAGGGATTCCAGGAGACCATATACATCACAATAAGGGATTATATAACAGGTGGACAGGAGACAGATACAGATGAATACATAGAGAGGGGGGTACTAAGGGGGAGAGAGGGGAATGACACACAGACACGTGTTAGACTAGAGAGAAAGGAGCAACGCAGCACTGACTATATACACTGAAACATAACTGGAGAGATCTTAGTACTGACTTGGAGTGCTTGGGACATGGTGGGGCACACACAGTGACAACACGTGGCGATAGTGTGTGGGTAAGTGTACGGAAATGTGGGGACACATTGGCACACCATGGTACACACACACACAACAAGATGACTATATCAGAGTGACTAACGTGGCACAAGAGGAACAGATAAATGACAGAGGAGGGATATGCACATGGGTCTGCAACAACTGGATGAGAGAGTATGTATGTCGAACCTTTGGGATGATAAGTACATGTGCAACACACTAATCGGACTGCGCCGCGGTTGAGTATAGATGGATATGTCATGGGTTATATGTGAGAGTTGATCAGAGGTCACACAGCGACAGGACGGGACTCTGACAGGTAGATGTAGAGGTGAAGGGATATAGATAGTGTGGCTTACAGTAGATCTGATGAGGACATTTAGTGTGTATAGGCAGACTGGGACTGGGAACGAACAGATGGTCACAGGTGGGTCTATTGAGTATGTCTGACAATAGACAGCAGATAGTCAGTAATCAGTCAGTAGGTATAGAGTGTCGACAGTACAGTCTATGTATTAAATAGTATAGTAAGAGAGTACGTAAGAGAGATCAAGTGATAACACAGGACGACACGGTATCTAACTCACATATCTTGGTGGTGGACACAGATATGACTACACAGTACGATGACAACACAGTGGTGATGCAGGATTGATCATGTACACACATTTGCGGGAGAGAGAGTCACAGAGCCATATCACAGAGAGGACACACACACACACTGGTTGGGGGAGAAGAAGAGGTCGATTTATTTCAGAGGTGATACTCTCACGGACTATGATTTGACGTTGTTATATGACATATAACTAGTGATGGCACATAACACACACAGAGTATCAGTAGTGTGTGGTGATAAGGACAACGGTTCTTAGGTGGCATTCTGGAGATCGTTGGAAGTAGAGTGGTAAGGTAGAGGACTAGGAAGAGACATGAGTGATCAGTGTCTAGAATCTCATCGGACAGATGATCAAAAGGATATACTAGATACTACTAAGTGTATATGGTCAGAGTAATATAGGTTTACAGATGGTCTCTTAAACATTCAGTCGATGTCTGGATTGTGGAACCGTCACAGGGCAGGCATGGCAATCTAGAGACATTTCACGTAGAATGATACAGGTGTGTGTCCTGACAACCATGAAGTACAATATGTGAGTAATGACAAGTGAAGAACATTGAACATGGGTCATGAAATGACTATGATATGGAAGGAGACAGGGTAGATAGAGAAGTGTGATTGAATCTTTGACTGCATGAAATCTGAGAGCTGCGATCGGATAGCGATGTGAAAGACTGCAGTTGACAGAGTAAGTACTATGATGGTTACTGCACAGATAGGACAATTATGTGCACACTGCACAGAGTAGACGGAGCAAGGTGACGAGGGAGTCACACACACACATGTTGTGATGTTACAGAAAGGTGGGGGGGGTGACAAGTGTTTCTATGGAGTGGTTCTGTGTCTGGATAGTGAAGAGCGTCAAGTATGTTGAGACCACAATGGGGTGTGTTATCTCCTGTTAGACATCTTGATATATACTCACAACTATGACACACATTGGTGTAGATCTCTGTAACTCATGTATTAGTGAATTGACACAACACGAGTGAGGTGGACACATATACGGCCATTAGAGGAATTTCTACACTTGAGATGGCAGAGTGTGGTAGTGATTGTATATCAGGGACTATAACTCATGCTAGTTCTTATAAACTCACAAGGTTGACTACTATTAGATATTATTGTGTAATCTTGATATTTGTCTGTTTATCTCTTGAGACACTGGGTGACAGGATGGTGGGTAGCTCTTGAGTCTGCTAGGCTCACACCTTACATTTACATCACACTACATACATGAGTAACATCATAAGTTAGATGACTCTCACTACACAGTGAGACACAACAATTTTCGCACACACACATCATTATAGCAGAGGTCTAGAACACATGCATGTGAGACGGAGAGTGTTATATACACTCTACTATGAATATTGTGTTGATCACAGATACAACTACAGCATAAATACACAAGACTACTTACTACATTAGTCTGCACATGATTTTTTGTGTTTCTAAAACACTTTGGATTACTCCTCACAGTAAACATAGTAGGGATCAGTCTACTAGTGGTGAGGTGGGTGAGACACAAAACAGTTTGACGACGCGGAATAGTGCTATACACCTACGGAGAGTGAACTGATAGATAGAGAGTCTTACGGCAGTTTTGTGACACGGAGGTGATGAGGATCTCTATTCCTTGAGATACGGAGTGTCTGGAGATTTATCATAGGTGTGATTCTTTGTTTGGACATGATACATCTCGAATTTCACACAAGTTTGAGATTCATCTGATCCTCTCATATAGCTCTATCAGAGAGTTCTAGTTTCAGTGAGTAGAATGTACACACTGATTCAGAGATGCTATACTGTATACAGCAGATATATCTTGAAATATTGAATCTGGATTCTAGCTTTAGTATACAGATGGTGTCCGTCTCTCATTCATGCTATATTCCTACTTTGACTAAATGTCATTAGAGATTGAGACACACATGTGACATAATATGAGGTTGGTATCAACAGTATTGAGATAAGTGGTGAGACACATGGTAGATGCGAGAGTGAGTTCACACAGTTGTACATGTACTGTTACATACGACACATGGCACGCACTACATGTGTAGAGTTGTACGTGTCTCGTGAGATCACATGATATCAGACTTGTAGTCAAGGGCGCGTGCGGATCTTAGGCACGAGAGGATGATAGTTCTCACGGGGGATACACTTATAAGAGTTAGTTCAAGTTGTGTACTAGTCACAGATTGGGTGAACACACACGCACAACTTTATCATCTTTGCGTGCGTAGACATCGTAAGAGAAAGCATGCTTAGAGGATCTGCTGGTGTGCGTGAGTGAGGATCACGAGGCACAGATAGAGAGGAATGTAGGCAACTATATAGCAGATGGTGTGACAGATACAGAGAGAGAGTGAGACACACGAGACACACACCACCACTCATATCTGAGACTGGGATGTGACACGAGCAACGACATATTACTAGAGGACTGAGCATAACACTAAAGAGTTAAGGACTGTAATTTGTAGATTTGGGTTGTGGGGGGATGGTTTTATTTTGTTGTTTCTGATAGATAGGTTTGTATGAAATAGTTTTAGGTTGAGTATATTATTTGTTGGTGAGGTTCTGAGAGGAGAATAGGATTGAGGGGGGGGGAAAAAGCACTAGTGTTGTGGGGGATGGTGGATGTAGTGGATGTGACTTTAGGTGTGAGTGACTCAAAACGAGAGTATTATGAGGCAACATGACACAGGACTGAGTAGTTGACAGTGGTGAGTGAGTGGATCAGATGACACACAACATTACGTATAACACAAGAGGCACAGGGTTGGCAAGGTCCTCGTAGAGTGTGTGTAGGTGCGCGACAGCACTGTGATCACGCTACAGTTGTGCGGACACGTCAGACATGTACGTATAACACTGGACATGGACACACTCGATCTACACACGGGGGTGTGGATTGGCGTAGTGGAGTTGAAACACTCGACCAGTGTGGGTCCGTAGAGAGTGGGATGTATGGTGGTGCCAGAGTGGGGATTGCTAGAATCACAGTGAAAGATGGGCTGGAGAAGTGCACACTTGACTACTGGGGGTAGAGGTGTGTGAGTACAGCTTGGGGTGGATAGCCATGAGATCTCAGAGGGGACAAATGACGTCACAGGTATCATGTTTGGACACACACACAGACGGGGGTAGGGTAGGACTATGAAGAGGTATTGTATCACTAAGATGTACTCAGGATAAGGTTGAATGGGATGACACACATTTGTGTCACAAGTGTGAACGTTATGGAGGGTGTGGATGAGGTGTAGTAGCAGTGGGAAGAGACAGACAACCAGTGTTGGGGATGAGGACAGTAGTGACATAGACGAGATAAGAGAAAATTGGGAGGATATAGGAGGAGAGGGAAAGGATAGTGGGAAGAGAAGGGTTGTATGATGGGAAAAAAAAAATATTTTAAAAGAGGGGTCACGAGATTTAAAAAGACACTGACATCAAGGTCAATGCACAAAACGGGACTTAGGACGGTTTGCAATCAATGATAGAAGCGCGGGGTCAGAATGTGGGAGAGTGTACGGGGATCATAAATACAATTGCATAGCGTGAGTCCAGAAGGCACAGGAGTAGTGTTGAGAAGGGACATGACTATGTCAAAGTATGATGCTAATGTAGATGATACAGAGGTCAGAGGATAGCTGGAGCACACATGGTGAACACGGCACGACTTGGATATATTCGACATCGGTGTAGAGTAGATGACATGGGGAGAGACAGAGTTAAACGTGATGTGGGGGTGCGTGTGCAACGATAGGAGTGTAGTGGTCTTTACTAGAACGACACATAGTAGAGAGAGTGTGTGACAAGTAGATAGAGGGGATTGGAAGGTGTTAGATGAGGGACGGGCGACGACTGCATGGAGGGTGGATAGCGGAAAGTAGAGTACACGAGTCACTATATGATGAGGAGCGGGGCTATACGATGGAGTGTTAGCGCTGTTTTTAGTGGGCGGCGTATGGGTGCGCGCAGTCGAGTAGATATATGTGTGGCACTATAGTCAGTTTGTGATAGACTACTGTAGGGGGGGGGTGAGTTATGGGAGGGGGGTTAGGGGTTGGAGCGGTGCAGGGCGCGGGGAAAGGGACGAGCATCGGTCAACGCGTAGTGAGTGTGTTCTTCACATGTTATCTTTATGGTTTTGGGAAGTGTGGTTTATGGGAAAGGAATATAGACGTTGGTAGGACACAGTAGTACAGTGTCGCGTTGAAGTGTATCACGTGGAAGTGGAAGAGTTATATCGGTGGAGTATACGTGTCGTGGTCACACAAGGTGACTATCTGAACTGGGAGGAGCACACAATGGTGGCATGGTCACACCCCATGTTGTGTTTAAATAGATAGGATCATATTAGTTAGAGAAATATGTTGAAGAAGGGATTTTAGGGGCCAGCAGGTTCACATTCGAGACGCGCGTAGGAGGGTTGCAATTTGATCGGGGTCGCTCAGATGGAGGTGGGTGATGTATCGTGACAGTCGAGTTGGGTGTGAGGAGTGACAAGCTCAAGCGTGGGATCATATGAGGATGAGAGACTCGTGTACACGTTACTGACGAAAGAGTACAACGTGGAGTGGGGTAGTGCTAGTGAGCACGGGAGAGTGGTTGTCACATATCTCTAGGGACAAGTCACGGTGTTAAGATGCAGATGATGGTTATGAGGAGGGAGTTACTATATGTAGTGTAATCAGAGCGACACAACACAGTTGTTTGGGAACGGCGACACATATCTGGGTGCGGGACGGAGAGTGATTGTAGCGGACTACACAGCACGATTTTCTCAAGTAGGGGTGAGTAGTAATGGTAGAGCTTGAGAGCGCACACAGGGGTTGGTGGTGGTGTCACTATGACGTGTCGAGAGTAGTTTTGAGAGAATACAGGACACTTATCAGTTGAGTAGTGTCTAGCACAAACGATCCACGAGCTGTAGATGTAGATCACTGTAAGATGTAAGTCTACAGAGAAGGGTTACTGTGGGTCATACGTGTGCTATGTATAAGAGTCTCTGCTCAAGGGAGCGACTGGAACATTGATAGTGGTGACACAGTGCACATCTACCAGTAACACATGAAGGGATCTGACTTACGGATTTAGGAGAGGGTGAGACACAGAGATATGCTAGGGTGTGAGTTATCTGGCAGGTACAGTCGCACGTGCTTGTGTGGCGTGCAGGTGAAGTCAAGACTCTGAGTAGTGAGAGAGTAGAGAGAGTGGGGTGGAGATAGAGACGGAGGGAGAGAGAAGCAGCGTGGAGGTGTGAGTAGATTAGGTAGGGAGAGCGAGAGACGACCACAATATGTATCAAGATATTATAGTGGGGGTGTAGGTGTACGTGAGAGTGAGTCAGTCAGATACACTCTACGTACACACACATTGGTTAACTTCACTGTTACGCTGAGACGTATCGGTGTCTGGCGACACTTCAACTGCATGAGGATTAGAGATACACACGGACGGATGAGGAGAGATATGCATTAGGATTACACATGTAAGATAGAATGACATATTACAACATTAGTCTTGTAGGGCTAGGTGAAGTGGCACAATTGTATACATTCGTTGTAGTATATATGCTATGGGCACAACACACATTTGTATACCATCTGGGTTAGATTGAGTTATGGTATGGGAGATAAGGAAGATTAGAGATAGACTCTAGAAGATTATAAGGGATATGACGCGCAGAGAGTATATGAGAAGTCGAGTCAGTGGGTATTGTGATCAACTCTAACAGTGGTGGAGTGGTGTATTTCTGAGTCAGATTATGGAATCAAACACTAGGAGAGTGTCTTGACTATCGAAGTTGGGTGGTGACAGGAAACACAGTGTGTGAGTGAGCACACACATTAGTGCAGCGGATGCAACGACTAGGGGTGACACACACATATGACAACATTAGCACAAGATAGGGTGGATGGAGGAGTCAACTTGGTCTCGCAGGTGGGGTGTTACAGAGGACACGTGACAGTATAACTAGACATGACACATCTCTTACATGTGGAATAAAGGATGGCATCTTCGTGGTTGTGGTTATGATAGAGCGAAGACGGAGTTAGTCAGCCTATGTACAGTGCGTAGTGTCTTGTCTAGATGTGCAGGGACGGTGCAAGGAGTGAGAGTTGTGTTCTGGTAGGGTTGATTTGACTTGTGTCTGAGTACTGTTATTAATGGGATGCTATAGGAGTATCTCTACGATAGTAACAAAGAGCAGGCAGAGTCTATTAAGATATATTAGGGACGTTCTGCGGACGCTGTTCGTATTGGATGTGATAGAGTTGAGTGTGAAAGGTGGTGTGATAAGAATGGTACTGTGAGACGTGATATGCATCTGGAAACAGCGTTAGCACACTGGTCTGTATAATGGTGCGTGATATCGTGTGAGACTACGAGATAGATGTAGGATGAGACACATGATCTCTACAAGAGTTCTGTTTATGCTGATTTACTATCATCAGAGTTTTTGGCTCTCTAGAGTGTGAGTGATGAGTACTTATAGTACACAAGTCTTAGAGACACAAGATGTTTCTGGATGGGCTTTTAGACACAATATGCGGAGGACAGATAGGTGTACACTAGTAAGCATCTCTGTCACAATCTGTGAGACACAGTGTTGCTGATGTAGGCGAATACATTGTAGAGGTGGCAGCGACATGAGACAGAGCGGAGATCTTACATATTGATACGAGACCCACACAGTAGCGATCACTTGCGGGGAACATGGACACCAAAATGCAACATGAGCGCAGAGGATTTACAGGCAAGAGAGAGTGGGACACACGACTCAACATGATTGAGCGGAGGCATGTGGTGCGACTCTTTCTGAGAGGATGCACATTCTGAAAGTTTGTTAATGTAGGCAACACTGAAATCAGCGACGGCATCTCTATTTATGAGTGATGAGACAGCCAGACACAGTAGGACACTATCTATGGGAACGTGTTGGTACATTACTCGATGAGCTTTAGCTAGAATGAAGTGATGGAGCTGAGTACAATGTGTCATGTTACACAGACATTACACATTCTAAGCAGTAATTGAGCAGATTCTCGTAGGAGGTAACACAGATCATGTGACAGGATGTGATGCAGTTGAGATAATAGATTGAGACAATAGATATACGCGAGACACAAGTCAGTGTGCGCACGGGTATAGGGTTGAGTGGATTATCTACTTCAGTAGACACAGTGATAGGTGTGAGTCTTATGTGAGATTGGACTGAGTAGTTTATCGAATGATTGACTCTGATATCTGAGGTATCTCTGGAGGCGGACTAGAGACATTGGATGACAAGAGTAGTCTCATCTTATGGATCAGAGTATATTTGGAGGTTGGGGATAAATTCATTGGGATAGGCTCTTGTACGATCATGGTCACACAGTACTGTTAGAATGGATGTATTTTTATCTGACATTAGCAACAAGCACACGGAGGGTTAGTGGTGATCACCGACAGCGGGGACTAAACTCTATATAGAGAGGATGGTAGCAACAGCACGCAGTAGGCAACACAACTGGTTCAGGTGTGGTGAACCACAGATGTCATGTGTGTGCAGTTCGTCTGTACATTTGGGTGGGACCAACGATAGTCACAGAACTCGATGTGGAGAGTCATCAGTTAGACGTATCAAGATCTGGAGGATCTGGTGTCACATGGATGGGTAGATAGTGTGATATGGATAACACTGTTCTTTTTTTCTTGAATGGTTCTTGTGTATTTGAGGTAGAAAACACATAGGCTATGGGTCTCATTCTTGGAGAGAGGTTGCGTGAGTATGCTAGTTTCGATACACAGTCTCACTTGGTATGACTGAGTGATAGGATCTTCTCAGACTGGAGGGAAAGTAGTCTATGTAGTGTCACACAGAGGAGTGGATTGTCTCCTCATCACACATGTGCTGTTACGCGATGTATCTGGTACAACATTGGGCGCTCTTGTTTTCTCTTCAAACGATCTTTGGGTAGACTTTTGTCTCACAAAAAACACAGGAGAGATCATATGGATCTTGTATTACTGTGTTTTTAACATAGGATTCTTCTAATTTAGGTTTTTCCTATCACATGTTAGTTACATTCAGGGAATTGGCAACTTATACACATATCTTCAAAGTGAGTTTCTGGCACACTATGAGTATTTGGTTTAGTGATGTGATACGGAACAGTACTGTGATGGAGGTATATCAGGTAGAGCAAGAGCACTAAATCAACGATCGGAAGGTGACTCTAGTGATGTAATGTTGGGTATGTTTGTTTGGTTTGGAGTGGGATCTTCTCAGTAGATTTATGAGGTGTGTCGTCTGTACAATTGTTGAACTTCGCTCTATAGTTGTTTGAGCATCTCTTGGTGGATATGAGAGATGTGCGAAGGAGACGAGGCGGGTCAGGGAGAGATCTCGATAGTCTCTTCTGAGTGAGTGTCTTTGACTCGACTTGAACATTGGTGGGGGAGAGGATCTCTCTACACTGATATGTACTGGTCTAGTTTTATTGTGGGGCTTAGGGGTTTGGACTAGGTCTGCAGTACACAATGTGGTAACTAAGACGGCACATATCATATTATACACGGAGTGAGCACAGATTGGAGGATACATACTCGGTGGCGTAGAGATTATATGACACTGGCTACAAACGGTCCTCATGAGTATTTGTTGATGTAGGGTGAAGGGAGAGACGTAGAGGTGTGAGTGTCAGTAGAGTTCTATGAGAGAGTGGTATGGACTGATCTATATACTGTGATACTCACTAGAGTGATATTTGTGTCTGGTTGATTTCCTAGGCGTAACGCTGATAGTGAGCGAGGGTTTAGCGGTGATGTGTAGTCTCTGCATGGACACCAGAACTTGAGTGAGATAGGTGTGGGATGGGTATACACTGACTTATTGCAAGACACATGTGTGGGTGATACTGATACTATATTGGTGGACTGCACAAGGATGTCACACACACAACTGTGCAGTCAAGATGGTTAGACTGGACACGACGAGGGATGAGAGGTCTATCGAGTGAGTGTGGGGTTCAGATGTTATAGATGACATGTATGTGTATGTGAGTAGAGTGGTTACAAAGACACACAGACATATACTCATTTCATCATCAAGAGAGCGAGACAAATGAGGTGACAGAGGTTGCACGAAGGTATGGACTGTTTAGGCATAGACAGAGGAGGATGGGGGATTGACAGGTATGAGAGAGATGTGAGTGAATGACAGTCGAGTACAGTGATATCTACAGGGAGTATGTGATCAGAAGGACGCGATGTGTGGGTGGCTATGTGGTGGAACGAGAGTGGTGCTATCACATATGGGGCAAGTGACGCAGTGGTGAGTTGATTGGGTAGGTGTCAAACGTGAGGGGGGGGGGGGCAGAGTAGTAACTACATTATGTATAATAATGATCAAGGAATAAAGTGTGAGTGGGAAACGATGGACAGAGAGTCGCTATGGCAGAGAGAGGAGAGGAGGAGGTTTGAGAGGAGAAAGATTTATGTGCACAATGTCAGTGAATGAGTGTTTAGGGACAGAGCAGTGTGTTGTGACTGGTGACATTGTTATGTGTGCGAGCGATAAGTGTGATGTTCTAATGAAACTCTTATAGAGTCTGAAGTGGGACTTTGTCACAAACATGTATAGCAGGAGGGTAACAGTGAGCAGGCATCAGATACTCAATCTATGTGAGTAGAGTGGGATCTCTGCTTGGATGGTAGAGACGGCACACACGAGAGATGAGAGTCACAGTGAGTACTTACAGAGAGGGTTTTTTGTGCACAGAGTGACAAGTATAGAGTTTAGACTGTGCATTGTACATAGGATGTGTACTGGTTTGGTTATCATTTCACATGATGCGAGGTTTGAGGAGAGGTACGTTAACATATGGACATCTTGGATGTTGAGAACATTTAAGACAGGTGTGCGCGTTGGATTAGTATGTACTTGAGCTGTTATGAACAGAGAGTGTTCGACAGACAGAGAGAGAGAAGTGACAGGACTATTAGGTGTGATGTTGTTTAGAGATTTCTGGATTAGATGAGTTGACATGATGTGACACATGTGGCGGTGTCAGCGGTGGAGTCACGACTGCGGTATTGGATAGACTAGTGAGAAGGGCCGTGTATGTGGCACAGAGAGTTCTGAGGAGCTGAGTTTTGAGTGGGGTTTATGTGTTTTGGAATAAAGAATAAGAGAGAACAGGTGGTCTGGAGCGCGCACGGCTAAAGGGGGACAGGAGGAGAGCACAGGAGCACAGTCACACTGCAGCTAAGTACAAAGTGCGAGTTGAGAGGTGGTGACGAGGCTACGGAAGTTCACTGTGTAAGTACACTATGAACGAACAGTCAGAGAGGACTACACTTTAAGGAGCAGCGGAGACATGATCAGGTGGTCACACAAGTCTACATTTATGCAGCCAGAGTGTACTTAGTGCACAGAGATCACACACTGGTGGGTAGTGGGATAGGGTGTGACACTGAGACTTGGAGGTATGCAGGAGGAAAACAGATTAGAGTAATAGTACTTGGTTCGATAACAGGGACATGTGTGTGCAATGAGTAGGATGTGGTTAGGTATGTGTGGTGTTGGTATGTGAGGGGGTAGTTAGTGTGAGTGGAGATGTGTGTTGTGTGGTCACCAATGGGTGAGTACAAAGTGAGAGGTCTCGTCTGCGGGCAAGTCAGCGTGATACACACATAGGTGTGCAGGGGTGAGCACACGACTTTGTAGTAGTAAGAGGAATTCACTTTGGGTGGTACATACATACAAGCTAGACGGTTACTCATACTTATATCACTCTAGTAGGTGGCATTAGCACAGGCATAGTGTACTTGGGATGTCTAAACTACCAGAACGTTGCAGGGATATTTGTTATTTGGTATGGCACAGTTCATTTAGAGAGCACCGCGTGAGCATGAGGTAACAGAGACACTCAATGATATGTCAGGTCTCACTAGGAGGACTCTGGAGTGAGTTGGTGTTCACATTGGTGTGGTTGGAGTCAGCACACTCACACAAGGTGATGTCTCTTTGGGGGTTGAATTCTCTAGTGGTAATGCTCATACTCAAGTTCTCATACTCATTCTTGCGTACAGTCGACAAAGTACGGATAGAGCGTCATATATGAGTGTGGGTGTTACTATGTGTAGGACCAGAGGGTGGGTGGTTTGGAAATAGGATGTGGATAGCTAACAGGGTATACACAGAGCAGTGTTCAATCACTGTCGTGAGACTGTGGTCACACGTATCTGACAAGCTGGCGCACTATAGTTTGATTATAGATGGTTGACTACTTCACGAGATCGTACATAGTATTAGAGAAAGAGGCAAGGATTGGGGACGGGACGGTGTTGCGTAAGTAGGGGAATAGCACTCGTGTGTCACATCTCTATGGTTGGGAGGCGAACAATGGGTAATGTGCAGTAGAACTAGACAGGCTAGTCAGATCTGTTGACAACACTGGTTGATGTTGTATGGAGGACAACGTGTTTTAGAGACATAAATGAGTAACAACTCTAGTTTGAACAAATGTTAGGTATGGATCAGTGAGAGCAGTGAGATGGGTAGGTACAATGGTAGGGAGGATAGAGGGGTATGTCGGAGTTGAGGTAGCTAATTCGAACACACGAGGGTAGATGAAGTGTGAGGTGCGTCTTGGGGATCACATGAATAACAGTGAGAGAAACACTACATGGGAGTGGTACACACAGTAGGACATATTTCATGGCATTTGTCTGACACAAAAAGAGTATATCAGTGCGCACTTATGCAGTGATGTACAACGGATGGTGTCTCTGAGATTGGGCTAAGGAGAGGGCAGTTTCTACTTAGGAACAGAGGTGGAGACATGTGAGAGCATGAGAGGATAGGATCATGGTATATGGCACATCTCACTAATGAGTCACTTTGAGAGCAGAGTACTACACATGGACACAACTAGCGAGGAACTGCACTTGTGGTATAGCTATATGTGGGGGGGCGGAAAAAACATGAGAGAGGCACAATCTGAGTATACAGATAAGTGTAGCGGAGCATAGAACTTGTGACAGTATCGCGTAGATGGCAATATACTGGCACACAGAGGACTAGGGGGGGACAGTGACAGTTTTATATATAGGTAGCGAGACTTTGGTATGTCAAAGCAAGATAACGCTGGTACACATTATCTGTTAGTCAATGTGGAAGGGGTGGTGCACACAATTCTCTCAGGGACGACACAGATGTGACTAAGGAATCTTCTTTCAGCTCTATTATCGAGAAGTGCAGAGATAAGACAGTAGACACGTGGTGGGCCTTCAAACGAGGACACAGCGAATAGTGTGCGTGGAGACACATCACTGTAGGAGTGGTATGATCATATATAGTGAGTGAACATGATGAGATAGATAGGATGACTGACAGTTTTGGTGGGAATAGGTTGACTCTCAACAAAACATAGCACACGAGATTTACACGACAGTGTCATAGTTCTAGAGATACAGCAAAATGTGGTCTCTCATGTGGGGTGTGCCTTTGACAAGGTGGGATATGTGAAGGAAGTGGTAGTGACATGGGGTTGGGATCGTGTGCGTGGTTCACAGTGTGGAGCAACGAAGTACTTACGTTATGTCACAGAGAGCGAGGATCGTTGACAATACACAGGAAGGAGATGAAACACCGTTACACGTCGGATCTCTGAGGCGGGAGCAGGATGGACTAACAGTAGGTGTGATAACACTGGAAGACTTGGTGTAAAGCTTACACGGACGGGTGTGTGTTCTTAGTCACACAGAGTACACAGAGTGGAGAGTAGACGTGGGGCTAAGGGGACAGACGGCGGATTGAGCATAAGCACAAGATCGATGACATCAGAGGTATAAGCGCCAAAGACAGTAGGCATGTCTGACTTAAGAGTAGAGCTCGAGACACTATTCTGGGAGAATGAGGTATGTGTGTTGGGCAAATATACGCATTATAGACAGTATGGCGGGATCTAGACTACAACTCACACACATTGAGTTCACATTATAGGGTGTAGGAGTTTTAGATCTGGAGGCTAGGAGTAGTTACTCATGTGAGATGTGGAGAGTGTCGACTGGTGGAGAGGTTTAGTTGGTATGGAGGAGTACACATGATTGGTTGCGACTAGACTAGACACACATTTTGGTTTTCGGACAGATCTGGTGGTGTATTAGGACTAGATCAATTATTGAGTGCGAGGGAGACTGGGATCGACGAGGTATGTTCTTCTAGATAGGTGTGTTAGTGATGAGGAAATGCATATATACATAGTTCTTATCTTGACTACACTATCTCATCCTTGAGTGGTTCGACGATAGTGGATATGAGAGGGACTGCTGTAGGGGAGCAGGGGAACCAGGAGCTGGCGGGTGTTAAGTCACACACGTAGAGTGAGAGGCATGAGGTGACACACACACAAGACACGGCAGGATGCGCGCTGCCGATAGGTTGTGGAGAGATTGTATTAGCAGTACTATGGTCGATGAGGGGCGGCAGGCACAAAACATGGGAGACAACACTCTTCAGGGGACACAGGGAGTGAACACACACACACGGTGTGACACACGTTATATCTCTGGTCTGTGGACTAGGACATTGACACTGTACGGGGATAGACGTGCACACAACACATGAGTTGTAGTGTGTATGTTAGCACAAGACATTCACTGGGATACAAGCACATAGTGGAGATTTATACTGGGTGGTGCAGTGCTAGTATAACTCTTAGATGTGGTAGCACATTGAAACAGAGGGCAGTCGTGATGAGACAGGATGGACACACGAACATCTGACTTATGGCCGGTTATGATAATGTTAAATTGGTATGTTGTTGGGGCGACACAGAGGCGACGTGGAACAGAGTCTACTTCTCATCAGGCTACACAGGATGGGAGGCATGTGGATCTGGGGATAGCACTATTGGTGATCAAGTACGACAGATTGAGGACTTGAGGAGGAGGGTGTTTACTGAGATACAGCACAGAGTCACTTGGGGATAACCACATAGACACAAGGTGCAGTACTCTCCTCAACACAGAACACTTCTGACACAGAACGGGGACACTCTCACATGGTTTTGTGATTTTTGTATCACATATCTAGGATGTAGAGCGACAGGCGGTATATACACATACATTAGGGGTCTGACTACACCAACAGTCACATGTGAGAGATAACACAGAACAGAGGGGTATGTGTACTAGAGCATTGTAATGAGTGCGTGATATCGCGGAGGATGGATATAACTCGACGATCCAGGTAGTGCTTGAACTGACACACAGTGTGTTGCAAGGATTAGGATAGACAGACACGATATGAGTATATCGGTAATGATGGTAGTTATGGGGACGAGAGCGAGCGTAGTGGACACTTAGTGCTAGTGGTTTATACGCATAAAGGTGTAGGTGACAACACACAACTAATGTTTTATGATGGCGACCATGAAGAGGAGGAAAAGATAAAGGGTTAAATGGATGATACAATGACAAAGTATGGAGTTTAGAGTGACAAGATACAGAGACGCGAACACTCCTACAAATGGGACGTGCGAAGAGAGGTGGGAGATAGGTACAATGGGGGGATACACGTGTGTTTAGTACAGCGTGGAGCTGATGCACACTTGGTATTATGAACTTATACACGACTGGAACAACACTATATCTGATATCCGGCATGATAGGTTATGCCTATTCACACTTCATACAGCGATTCACATACTCTAGGCTTTAGAAGGTGAATCTTGAGTGATAGACTTATAGATCACAGCACACACACACAAGGGGATCTCTTGTGGTATCACGAGGAATGGTTTGACAGGGTGCAATTTTATGGCGTCACCGAGATCATTTCTACTACTATACACATACTTATGGAGGTGTGTTGGTCTATAGCTAAAGATGCGAGATAAAGACTGGTGAAACAACACGTGGGTAGACTGGTCCATACTACACTCACTACTGAGGCAGTGATCACACGAACACACGGTATGGATGTGTGATGGGGACTTACGTACACACAATATCTCTCAGGGGACTGCAATCTTGGATTCATCTTTTACATGGATACACTAGAGTGACTATGATATCGACACAGATATATAGTAGAAGAGTGTAGACACACTTAGTGTCACATGTACTAGATATTCGACTGTCACATGCATGTGTAGTGCGAGTATGTAGTCCGTTATGAGGGCGGCACGGCACAATTGGTTGTACACACAAGTCCTAGATAGTGGTGGTGGAATATTTAGGAATGGAGGCGCGAGCGTATCGAATACGTTCTGTGGGTAGCTCTATTTGACAGACAAGTGAACATTGATCAGTCTGCGTGTTTGGCAGATTATGAGTTAGTAGAGATAGGATCTGCAGGGTAGGACGCGTCCATTGTGTAGCTGAGAACACACATTATAGTGTACCAAGAGATAGTAGAAGTTCGACAGTCTTGGTAACACTCAGGGGGTTGAGATCTACACTGGTGTACTACAGACTCGAGTGGGTATAACGCGGGAGGTGCGCTCGTGTAGAACAGTAGCGCAGATTCAAGTAATACACGTTTCTGATGTGTGGTGTTACTGAGGAGGAGTCATAGATTGATTGGCACAGTGTTCTAATCCATCTCTGTGAGAGACAGGGGTACATTGCAATGGTATAAGGATTACTTAACAAATGAATGGGGAGTGTGTAGTGAGTTGACACAGTAGTAGGATGTGATAGTGATGATCGAGCAGGTAAAATATTACACCGTGTAAGGGTTTTAAATAGAATAGGATGTGAGGATGAACTATGAGTATAGTGTATTATGTGCAGCGGATACTAATAGTGGCCGGGGCCAATACACGACAGAGCAGATTTTTCTAAGTGAGTCAGTATTAGGTGCATGTAGTTGGGATACAGTGACACATAGTTGCTGCTAGTATTATAGTATGGAATTGAGTTGACTGGTCGACACATGTCTGGATTACAGATACACAAGGGTAGACGCAAACAGTTGTCTCTCTCTCTAGTGTGTGACAGATAGGATTGTAGTACACGTACTCAGACACAAAGGTAGCACATATCACGCATTAGTCTGGAATATAGCGGGAGTGTATAGACTCTAGCCTCATGAGATCTCATCTTACTATGGCTGGAAGGGATCAGGGAAGTGACTAGTGATGGGTAGGATATTGGTGCGGTTCACATGAGGTCCGAGGGTAGAGAGTCGAGGAAGGAACAATGGGGAGCATTATGATATAAGAGAGTCGGAGTGTGTGTGTACCATGACAGATTCATTGATAATAAGTGATCTGAGTACGATTGGTAACACGATGGATATCGATTGTAGTCTCAACACAATTAGTACGATGGGACGAGGTACAAACTGTATGAGGGGTCAGACATATTCACTTACTGTAGTAAACACACGAAGTGAAGTATAGTATTTTGCCTTAAGATTACACACGAGATGATTTCGTGGACAAATCGTATACGTCACTTGGTAAGGCGCAACTATGGTACGTGACTTGATTATCAGGTAAGGATTTGGCTCTAGTGTCACACAACCTATTACAGATTACGTGAGACACAAGTCAGTTCTGACTTTTGCTGTCTATGTATGACGTGGAGGCATTTAGACAAGGGATCTATCTATATGATCTACGTGGTTGATGAAGGGATAACTCTCATTGTCATCTTTCAACATAAGATACTACCACGTAGTCCATGGACTCTCAAAGAGTCAGACGTGACTGAACACACACACACAGTTTCCGAGGGATGTTAGAAGCCATGGAATTCCCATATGACTACTGCAACACGATCAAAGGCTCATGGTAATTTCTGTGCATACTAGGTTGAAATTCTAAAGCCCACTCATTGCTCATTCCCAAAGAAATATCCTATTTCAATCAAAAATCACTAGTAGAATGATCTGGGCTTTCCAAAACCAGGTTAGATGGTTCTTTGGACATAAGTCCACGATCTTTTTAGTGTGCTTGCCTTCCAAAGAAAGGCTCTATTCCTTGCCTCCCACCCCTTGATAAAGAATGATTTGGGCTCCTAATTAGTGGCCCCGGATTAGAGAGCATCTGTTTAAAAGTACCACTGGAGAAGGGAATGGCAAACCACCTCAGTATCCATGCCTTGAGAACCCCATGAACAGTATGAAAAGGCAAAAAGATATGACACTGAAAGATGAACTCCCCATGTTGGTAGGTGCCCAATATGCTACTGGAGAAGAGTGGAGAAATAACTCCAGAAAGAATGAAGAGATGGGGCCAAAGCGAAAACAATGCCCAGTTGTGGATGTGACTGGTGATGGAAGTAAAGTCTGATGCTATAAAGAACAATACTGCATAGGAACCTGGAATGTTAGGTCCATGAATCAAGGTAAATTGAAAGTGGTCAAACAGGAGATGGCAAGAGTGAACACTGACATTTTAGGAATCAGTGAACTAAAATGGAATGGAATGGGTGAATTTAATTCAGATGACCATTGTATCTACTACTGTGGGCAAGAACCCCTTAGAAGAAATGGAGTAGCCCTCATAGTCAACCAAAGAATCTGAAATGCAGTACTTGGGTGCAGTCTCAAAAGTGGCAGAATGATCTCTGCTCGTTTCCAAGGCAAACCATTCAATATCACAGTAATCCAAGTCTATGCCCAACCACTAATGCTGAAGAAGCGGAAGTTCAACAGTTCTATGACGACCTACAAGAACTTCTAGAACCAACTTCAAAAAAAGATGTCCTTTTCATCATAGGGGATTGGAATGCAAAAGAAGGAAGTCAAGAGATAACTTGACTTGAAGTAACAGGAAAATTTGGCCTTGGAGTACAAAATGAAACAGGGCAAAGGCTAACAGAGTTTTGCCAAGAAAATGCACTGGTCATAGCAAACACCCTCTTCCAACAACACAAGAGATGACTCTACACATGGACATCACCAGATGGTCAATACCGAAATCAGACTGATTATATTCTTTGCAGCCAAAGATGGAGAAGCTCTATACAGTCAGCAAAAACAAGACCAGGAGCTGACTGTGGCTCAGATCATGAACTCCTTATTGCCAAATTCAGACTTAAATTGAATAAAGCAGGGAAAAACACTAGACCATTCAGGTATGACCTTAATCAAATCCCTTGTGATTATACAGTGGAAGTGATAAATAGATTCAAGGGATTAGATCTGATAGAGTGTCTGAAGAACTATGAACAGAGGTTCGTGACATTGTACAGGAGGCAGTGATGAAGACCATCCCCAAGAAAAAGAAATGCAAAAAGGAAAATGGTTGTCTGAGGAGGCCTTACAAATAGCTGAGAAAAAAAAGAGGAAAAAAAAGGCAAAGGAGAAAAAGAAAGATGTACCCAACTGAATGTAGAGTCCAAAGAGGAGCAAGGAGAGATAAGAAAGTCTTCCTAAGTGATCAATGCAAAGAAACAGAGGAAAATAATAGAATGGGAAAGACTAGAGATCTCTTCAAGAAAATTAGAGATACCAAGGGAACATTTCATGCAAAGATGGGCACAATAAAGGAGAGAAATAGTATGGACTTAACAGAAGCAGAAGATATTAAGAGGAGGTGGCAAGAATACAGAGAAGAACTATACAAAAAAAATTTTAATGACCCAGATAACCATGATGGTGTGATCACTCACCTAGAGCCAGACATCCTGGAATGTGAAGTCAAGTGGGCCTTAGGAAGCATCACTACAAACATAGCTAGGGGAGGTGATGGAATTCCAGTTGAGCTATTTCAAATCCTAAAAGATGATGCTGTGAAAGTGCTGCACTCAATATGCCAGCAAATCTGGAAATCTCAGCAGTGGCCACAGGACTGGAAAAGGTCAGTTTTCATTCCAATCCCAAAGAAAGGCAATGCCAAAGAATGTTCAAACTACTGCACAATTGCACTCATCTCACACGCTAGCAAAGTAATGCTCAAAATTCTCCAAGCTGATTTCAAAAGTACGTGAACCAAGAATTCCAGATGTTCAAGCTGGATTTAGAAAAGGCAGAGGAACCAGAGATCAAATTGCCAACATCTGTTCAGTTCGGTTCAGCCGCTCGGTCATGTCTGACTCTTTGCAATCCCATGAATTGCAGCATGCCAGGCCTCCCTGTCCATCACCAACTCCCAGACTTTACCCAAACTCATGTCCATCAAGTCGGTGATGCCATCCAGCCATCTCATCCTCTGTTGTCCCCTTCTCCTCCTGCCCCCAATCCTACCCAGCATCAGGGTCTTTTCCAATGAGTCAACTCTTCGCATGAGGTGGCCAAAGTATTGGAGTTTCAGCTTCAACATCAGTCCTTCCAATGAACACCCAGGACTGATCTCCTTTAGGATGGACTGTTTGGATCTCCTTGCAGTCCAAGGGACTCTCAAGAGTCTTCTCCAACACCACCGTTCAAAAGCATCAATTCTTCGGTGCTCAGCTTTCTTCACAGTCCAACACTCACATCCATACATGGCTATTGGAAAAACCATAGCCTTGACTAGACGGACGTTTGTCGGCAAAGTAATGTCTCTGCTTTTTAATATGCTATCTAGGTTGGTCATAACTTTCCTTCCAAGGAGTAAGCGTCTTTTAATTTCATGGCTGCAGTCACCATTTGCAGTGATTTTGGAGCCCCCCAAAATAAAGTCTGACACTGTTTCCACTGTTTCCCCATCTATTTCCCATGAAGTGATGCGAACAGATGCTGTGATCTTAGTTTTCTGAATGTTGAGCTTTAAGCCAACTTTTTCCCTCTCCTCTTTCACTTTCATCAAGAGGCTTTTTAGTTCCTCTTCACTTTCTGCCCTAGGGGTGGTGTCACCTGCATATCTGAGGTTATTGATATTTCTCCCG
Source organism: Okapia johnstoni (assembly GCA_024291935.2). Taxonomy (NCBI): domain Eukaryota; kingdom Metazoa; phylum Chordata; class Mammalia; order Artiodactyla; family Giraffidae; genus Okapia; species Okapia johnstoni. The sequence goes on from CM044305.1 coordinate 6,851,016, forward strand.
GCAGTCTTGATTCCAGCTTGTGCTTCTGCCAGCCCAGCATTTCTCATGATGTATTCTGCATATAAGTTAAATAAGCAGGGTGACAATATACAGCCTTGACGTACAACATCTGTTGGATCATAGAAAAAGCAAGAGAATTCCAGAAAAATGTCTACTTCTGCTTCATTGACTACACTAAAGCCTTTGACTGTGTGGATCACAACAAATTGTGGAAAATTCTTAAAGAGATGGGAATACCAGACCACCTGACCTGCCTCCTGAGTAATCTGTATGCAGGTCAAGAAGCAACAGTTTGGATCAGACATGGAACAATGGACTGTTTCCAAATTGGGAAAGGAGTATGTCAAGGCTGTATATTGTCACCCTGATTATTTAACTTATATGCAGAGTACATCATGCGAAATGCCAGGCTGGATGGATCCTAAGCAGGAATCAAATTTTCCAGGAAAAATATCAATAACCTCAGATATGCAGATGACATCACTCTTATGGCAGAAATCAAAGAGGGACTAAAGAGCCTCGAGATGAAAGTGAAAGAGAAGAGTGAAAAAGCTGGCTTAATATTCAACATTCAGAAAACTAAGATCATGGCATCTGGTCCTATCACTTCATGGCAAATAGATGGGAAAACAATGGAAACTGTTTCAAGACTTCATTTTCTTGGGCTCAAAAATAACCACAGATGGTCACTGCAGCCATGAAATTAAAAGACGCTTGCTTCTTGGAAGAAAAGTTATGACCAACCTACACAGCATATTAAAAAGCAGAGACATTACTTTGCTGACAAAGGACTGTCTAGTCAAGGCTGTTTTTTCCAGTAGTCATGTGTGGATGTGAAATTTGGACCATAAAGAATGCTGAGCGCCGAAGAACTGATGCTTTTGAACTGTGGTGATGGAGAAGACTCTTGAGAGTCCCGTGGACAGCAAGGGGATCCAACCAGTCCATCCTAAAGGAGATCAGTCCTGAATACTCATTGGAAGGACTGATGCTGAAGCTCCAGTACTTTGGCCACGTGATGCAAAGAACTGACTCACTGGAAAAGACCCTGATGCTGGGAAAGACTGAAGGCAGGAGGAGAAGGGGAGGACAGAGGATGAGATGGTTGGATGGCATGATGGACTTGATGGACATGAGTTTGAGCAAGCTCTAGGAGTTGGTGATGGACAGGGAAGCCTGGCGTGCTGCAGTCCATGGGGTCAGAAAGCTTTGGACACGACTGAGTGACTGAACTGAACGGTTTAAAAGTACAAGGAATTAATAGTAATATATCAGTGGTAACTTCTTTTTTTAAAGATTTATTTATTTTATTTTTGTTCTTGCTAGGTCTTTGTTGCTGCACAGGCTTTTCTCTAGTTGTGGCAAATGAGGGCTTCCCTCTAGTTGCAGTACAAGGGCTTCTTATTGCAGTGGCTTCTCTTGTTGTGGTGCTCTAGGCAGACGGGCTTCAGTAGTTGTGGCTTGTGGGCTTTAGTTGCCCTGTGGCATGTGGAATCCTCCCAGACTAGGGATGAAACCCATGTCCCCTGCATTGGCAGGTGGATTCTTAAGCTCTGGATCACCAGCAAAGCCCCAGTGCTAAGTTCTTAGTCCTGACGAGTGTACCACGGTAATGTAAGACATACCATAACGGGTAGCTGGGTAAAGCGTATGTGGGAACTCTCTTTGCTGTCTCTGCAGCTTTTCTCTAAACATAAAAATTTTCTAAAATCAAAGGCTTATTTTTTAGAAAGTACAAAAATTAATGTGGGTGAATACATTGAGGGGAAGTGGGAAAGGATGGACAAAATTCTCATACCGAAAAAAGGATTACTAGTAGGTAATCATTTGTTGTTTGTTTTGTACCAAGCACTAAATTATATACCTTATGTCGTTAAGATGGTGCCCTTTAAGTGCACTGATAAAGGAATCCTGTTGCCTACTCTACTCTGATTAACAAAAGAACCAATTCTTAAGGAAAAAACTCCCAGACATGTGGTCCTTACATTTCAGATGGAGAACCTTCTTTTCTCCTTTCTCTCTGTTATCTCCCTATTTTCTCCTTCCCTGGAGTTTTAGACCCCCTCCAAACACTATCTTTATTCCTTCCCTTCATGACATTTCTTTGTCATGACTCATATGCTTGAGTATCAGAATAATTGAACGCACAATTATTTCGATAGGCAAATATTTGAATTTAGAGACAATAAAAACCAACAATCATATTTCAACTTGGAGATCTCTAATACATGACATTATTTGCCACATGTTTTGCAAGGATATGGTCGATGTGTTAACCCTAGTTAGAGTCAACCTCAGTCTGGCCTTGAGGCCCCACTGTGAATTCTCTGGACTTGATGAGTTCCTCTTCAGCATTTGTCAAGTAACCTAATTATTATCTCAGCTATTCTTAGCTCCAGAACAGGGTCCAAATTTCCCCTGATAGTCACACAGCACAATTTTCAAGCCTGACACAAAAACATTACTCCCTTCTACCCTCAAAAGCTGGAAGATGCACAGATTACAAGCGTCAAAGTAGGTCTCCAAAGGCTAGTTTCCTTCGAGACCTCTCTGCCCTCCTTAGAATTCCACTGAGACTCACTGTCTACATCATTCATTTAACTAGTGATCCTGTTACAGCTTGCATTAGCTTCTCTGTAGTTATTAACATTACTGAGGGTGGATATCTGTTTTGAACTTCCTCTCAGACTTTGTGGGTACAACTCTTTGCTCTCAGGCTTTTTAACTACAGCAAGGGTGAAGGTGAGGCAGTGCCATGTGGCTGAAAGTCCCAGGGAACAGGCAGTCAGGAGCACGGTTTCCAATTCTTTCTGCCACCAACAAGCTTTGTGTGTCCCAGGGTAAGCAGGTTCACACCTCAGGGTTTCAAAGTCCTCAGAGTGGGTAGCGAGGGGTTGGACTTGATCCAGCTAAACCACTAGGGTTCACTGTGCACTGCCATCCTGGACGCTTCTTGGGCACTATGTCATTACTTTCAATGCCACCGATTCCACCAGCCAATGCCATGGTGACCGTTTCTACACAGGCTTCAACCAGTTTGCCTTGGGTGTACCAACGGGCTCTCGAGGCCGGGCTTAGGGCTTTTCTGACATCTCAGCTCTCTTGGATGTAAAACTACAAGTACAGAAAGCCACCTCTCGTGGGGACACCCAAGACTGCTGGGGTACGTGAGCCTCTTGTCCCAAGAAATGAGTTCTAAGACCCACTTGATAAGTTCTTCCAAACACCCCTTGGGATAAACCTCCTCATTGCCCATGTAAGGAGGGAACCTGATGATACTCTTGGACCAGCCTTCCCACTATCTCGGCTCTTTCCCACAGAGATTTCCTGCAAGGAGACTGTGATTCAGGATCTGCCCAGGGTGGGATCCAGGCTAAGACAACAGCCTACTCTACATTAGACACTGTCATCCTTTTCTGCTCTAAATTTGGATGGTTCTGCAATTATTTGCTGGAAGACTTCAGTTCTGCCCAGTGGTTCCTGTAATAAGAACAGGCTGGTGAGGCTGAGTGGCCAGGGTAACTGCAAATTACTTCCAGCTTTTTGCCTGACTTTGACAGGCCACTGGGCATAAGTTTCTGGTATACTCCCCGGGTACATTTGGCTGCATCTCATGGTGATCTAATATAAGTGGAAAGGAAATATAAGAGAGAGTAATTTAAACAGAAATAGGCTAATGAGAAAGACCAAGAAACGGCTCTTCTTTCTTTCCAGTCCTTGACGTTAAGCAAAATGTTAAAGGAAGGTCATTTTCACCTGCATTTCTGCTCAAAGTGGAAGTTTTAAAGTTCAGAAGATTTTTTTGAAAAAGCACATTTTTGCAAGTTGCCAAAAAATGAGGGAAGTGTGTCACCTCTCCCCTTAGAATAGAACGAAAGGACATGAATCATTGTTGCAAGGGGAGAGAGAGTATTTTTGGTAAATCAAGTTTGGAAAATAAATTAAGCACTCTCTCGTTTATAAATGGCAAGTTTTCTCTGAACCTTGGAAATATTAATATGTATTGCGGTTCTTTGAGAGGGAGACTCAGAAAGCAGCATTTTCCTAATTTTCCCACAGATCATTTTCCAAAACAAGAAGGTATAAAATCGACCTAAAGAAATGAAAGGAAAGCTGTCTTCTTTTGCATGATTTGAATGTCTTAATTGGAGGATGTAACAGGTAAATACTTGAGGCTTCTCTTACTATGATCTGGATATACTTATAAGGGATGTGTGTGTATGTGTTCAGTTGTGCCCGACTCCTTGTGACCTCATGGACTGTAGCCTGCCAGACTCCTCTGTCCAGGCAATCTCCCAGGCCAGAATACTGGAGTGGGTTACCATTTCCTTCTCCAGGGGATCTTCCCAACCCAGGCATTGACCCAGGTCTCCTTCTTGCAGGTGGATCCTACACTGTCTGAGCCACCGGGGAAGCCCATATGAGGTTGGCAAGGGTTAAAAATCACCTCTAGAAAACTGTTAATTAAGAGTATTGTGTGTCTTAATTCAACTTCAAATGGAGAAATAGACTAAAGAAGTGTTGATGTAAAAAAGTGCTATTTTGGCGACTTTCCTGGTGCTCCAGTGGTTGGGAAACTAGCTTCCAGTGCATGGGGCGTGGGTTTGATCGCTGGTCCTAAGATCCCACATGTTTCAAGGCTACTGAGCCCAAGTTAAGACATGACATGGCAAAATAAGTAAATATATGAATAAATATTTTTAAAGTAATATTTTTTTAAAAAGACAAAGCTGAAAGGTAAGATGATAAATTGGAAATAGAAGGATCAAAGGTATTTACTACCCATGTTACCAAAAACAAAGTTTCTAATTTGGAGGGTAGTTGGGGGCTTAAGGCTACATCTGATTCCATGTGTCCAAAGCACATAGTGAGCCTCATCAGGGCAACCCTGTCCCTCTCTGTAGGTAACTCTGGAAAATACAGTCCGTGCCATTCAAGTGTGGTCCTGTGTGAAACCATTGAGCATCGGGATGGTCTCATATGCAGGTAAGAGAGGCAAAATGATCACAAATGACTCAGCTTCATTCCTCATTCCTTATTTTAGGGAGTCCCTTCAGTTGTCAAAATTTTACCTGTCCTCTCATCCTGCACACATCACTGTGTGCCTCTCATCTTTATGAAAAGGGATTGAACGAAATTCCTCAACAATCTCCAGCCACAGGTTCTATTTTAGTTATGATTTTATTTTTACCTTCAACCTCTGGCAGAAAAATATGAGATTCCACTGCCGTGAGCATTTCAGATTTCATACATGTACTTATGAGCAGCAGAAAAAAGGATTTCTCTGTGGTTTTCCCTCTATTGTATATTTGAGCATGTTTTTGTAGCTATGCCTTACACTGCCTCAGTGACTTTGTAACTTCGGGTAAGCCTCTGCTTCAGTTTCTTCTGCCTCTAAAGGTTAAGGTAAGAATTAAATATAACCAATCATTAAGTAGGGTACAAACATGAAGTCTACTATTCTTTTCTTTTTTAATTGAAGTATACTTGCTTTACAATACTGTGTTAGTTTCGCATGTACAGCAAAGTGATTCTGATCTATCTATCTATCTATATAGATATAGATATAGATAACACTGAAGAACTGATGCTTTCAAATTGTGATGCTGGGAAAAACTCTTGAGAGTCCCTTGGACTGCAAAGAGATCAAACCAGTCAATTCTAAAGGAAATCAACCCTGAATATTCATTGGAAGGACTGATGTTGAAGCTGAAGCTCCAACATTTTGGCCACCTTATGCGGACAGCCAACTCATTGGAAAAGACCCTGATGCTGGGAAAGATTGAAGGCAAAAGGAGAAGAGGGTTGCAGAGGACGAGATGGTTAGATAGTATCACTGGCTCAATGGACATGAGTTTGAGTAAACTCCGGGAGATAGTGAAGGACAGGGAAGCCTGGAGTGCTACAGTCCACGGGGTCGCAGAGAATCAGACACGACTTAGCCACTGAACAACAGCAACAAATAGATGTCTCTCTATATCTATATTCTTTTTCAGATTCTTTTCGCATATAGTTATACAGGATATTGATTACAGTTCCCTGTGCTATACAGTATGTCTTTGTTGTTTATCTATTTTATATATTTTCTTGAATATAGGATGTTGTGCTACCCATCGCAGATTCAAAGCTCAGTAAGAGGCTCTTTTCCCTTGACAAGTTCATACCTCATTGGGTGAAAATCTAAAACCAAGTAAGCAAGTACAATGTATCACAATATTGCGGTCAATAGTCTATTTACTATTAAGCAATGATATTTATATACATATAATAACCTGGCCATTCAAAAATTCCCTTTTAGTCCTACCTGTAGCCTTATCTAGCTGTATAAGCTGGAAAAACCAATTAACCTGTTTGAGACTTAGGTTATCTATCCATATGTAAAATGAGGGTTGAATTACATGATTTCCAAAGTCCTTTGATTCAAACCCATGCTCTAGCATTTCTCATTTTAGCTCTTATTTCTAGTACTTATTAGAGGCGAGATTGTGTACCTGGGAGACACTGTTGGTTGACTACCCTGTAGCCACTGGCCCTTTATCTTTGCTAAAAGCAACCTCCCTGAAGTTTGGCCAGGTCTAGGGCAGCAATATATTCAAGGGATGAAAAGGGAATGTTGAAGCCACAAAAGGGGGAGATACGTGAAGAATAACTCCATTTCCTGCCTTTGGATACAGGGAGTGAGGAAGCGATGCCTGGAGCTAGGGCAACCATCTTCCCACCACTTGCTGATGTAAACTCACTCACTGAGGATGGCAGAATGGAAAACTGAGACGCATCATTTTCCCTGAGTTTCCCTGATGGTTCAGGCAGTAAAGAATCCACCTGCAATGCAGGAGACCTGGGTTTGATCCCTGTGTCGGGAAGATCCCCTGGAGAAGGGAATGTCAACCTACTCCAGTATTCTTGCCTGGAGAATCCCCTGGACAGAGAGGAACCTAGTGGGCTGCAGTCCAAAGGGTTGCAAAGAGTCGGACATGACTGAGCGATCAACACTTACTTACACTTACTTACATATGTGGGATCTTAGTTCCCCAACCAGGGATGGAACCTGTGCCCCCTGCAGTGGAAGTGGGGAGTCTTAACCATTAGACCGCCAGGGAAGCCCCGACATGAGGAGTCTTGTTATTGTCATGCCAAGAAATTAATCAGTCCTGGAACTGTGCTTGAATTTGCATGTGTGAGATTAAAAGAAAAAAGAAAATCTGTGTTGTTTAAGCCATTGAAAGTGCCCAACTAAAAACATTCAACCTGAAAAGCTGAATTATGGTACTTTGAAATGTTTACTAATCATAAGCCAAATTTAATACTGTAAGATAGAGAATTCATTTCAGACCAGTAAGAGGATAAGATGAGAGATTCAGAGAAATAAAAGTCCCTTAACAAATCTGATCTTCAATTTCCTCATCTGTAAAATAGAATCCAAAGTATATCTACATCACTGAGATGGTAAAGGCATAGTAAGAATTCACTATTTATTAACTGTTGAATTATACATGAGAAAGCTGGTATGGCAGAGATTGTTATACGACCACCAAATCCTGTTATATTTTGTGTTTCTTCCTGGACACACAGGAAGACCATTTTCCCCCAGCTTCCCACGTGAATAGGTTTTGATCATGTGACTCAATTGTGGTTTGTGGGAAAAAGTGATGCAATCAGCTTGTAGTCTGGCTCTCATTAATATCTCATGTGATCCTCCTGGTTGCTCTCCTAGTGTCACATTACTGTCAAATTTCAAGGCATGAGACCAAGTTTTCATATTGGCCACTAGATGCACATTGAGTAGTTTCATTTTATTAAAATATCTACCAAGATTTACAATGATCTCCTTTCACTCATGCTTTTTGCTTTTCATTTAAAAATGAAAGGTAATTTAATAATGGAGAAAGCTTGCTCAAAATCTATATCAAAATAAATATGGAAAAATGACTTTAAAATATCAGATAAAGGTTGCAAAATCATGGATAAATTCTTCCCAGGGAAGCCAAGCAGCTACTCCTCTAAGTAAGTACATATAAGTAGGTATTATTTACACCTAAACATTGACTAGAAAGAATGTCTGTAAAGAAAATGATGTCCTTAGGCACATACTTTTTTTTTTCCTTTTCTCAAACAGCCTAGACATCTTATCTTCTCCTGTAGCTTTTAACACACACTCTGCATTTCTACTCCATCTGGCAGGGCTGGTTTAAAGGAAGATGTGGGATTGTGGGAAAATGCCGAAGGAGAAATCCACCTCTCCTTGTAGTTGAATCACATTTACCACCAGACATGAGCAAGTAAATGTGTGTGCCTGCTAATGGCAACATAGTTTCCCTTTTATGAGTTGTATCATGTTTACAGCAACTTCTTTTTGTAAGCAGGCACAATAAGAGTTATAATTTGCATCCATATAAGTAAAAAAAGAAAAAGCCATGAAAATAATTTCTATATGTGTTACCTAGAAGATAAAGAAGTCTCCTGCATTTTCAAAAGAACCCTAGTTGGCATTAGAATTTTTTACTGTGAACCATGAAATGTGGAATACTGTTAACATAGGAAATGATTTAAAATTTTTGGCTTAATGAAAAGTAATGTACATTCTCATTCGAATCTGCTTATCTGGTTTTATATTTCACTTGAAACAAGGCTTAAATATGAATTTACTTATTTCCATATAGCTTGATTTTGAAAATAGTAATTTTTGAACATTTACTTCTAATGGGTCCACTTCACTGGGAGATTGAAAAGAAACAGTCCTCTTCAGTAATGACATGCATTTCATAACTTTTAAAAATATAAAATAAACAGATATATTAAAATAAGGATACAATAAAAGAAACTGAGAAGAATACAGAAACTGCATTCATGTTTAAGATAAGATTATGAAAACAAAAGACATCGAAGAAAGGTCACTGGAAAGTAACCCCCCAGTCACTTGGGAGTAAAAGGTCATACCTTAACTATTGATAGGGCTACTTGAGTAGAAAATTTTCAAAAGCACTGTACTAATTATTTAGTCAAGTCACTTATCTCCAGCTTGATATTTGCCTCCAAAGTTTCACATCTAAATGAGTGTACCTGAACAAACCCAGGGACAGGAAACTCATCTCCTTCCTTGCAATTACTTCCACAGTTGGGCAGCTCTGTAAGTTAGAAGGCATATTTTGTCAGGGTAAGTAAATCCCCCTGTTACAACAAAAGATCCCCAACTCTTCATGGCTGGACACAATAAGAGTTAATTTCATGTTCATAGCACAGAGCAACATGGAGTTCCTGTCCCCTTTCAGATTTATTCATGCTCATATCACAGTCTAACATGGAGTTCCTGTCCTGTTTCAGGTTTATTTCATGTTCATATCACAGTCCAACATGGAGTTCCTGTTCCGTTTCCTCTCATACACCCAGGCCCCTTCCACCCACCATCTTCCAGGCCCTCGGGGTTTCCCCCTGGGTCTCGTGCACCTGGCAGGCAGGCCAGGGAACAGAGAGCACGTGGAAGATCTCAAAGGAGGCTTTAGAGGACAGGTCTAGAAGTAGTGTACATCAATCCCACCCATTGGCCTGACATAGACACATGGCCCCACATGACTAACAAGGGGCACTAGGACAGTAAATATTGTAAATTTACTACTGCAATTAACATTACATTAGGTGCTGTTAACATGTTGAATTTACTCCCCTAACTGCTGTTACCCATGCTGCCAAACTGCATCTCTTCTTTTTTGCACATAGTTTACTGATGGAAGGACGGATATTCTATTCATTTCATGTTGTTGGATGTGAATACCGTGACTAGGCTAATCAGAATGTTTTGGGTCCTGTCTGTCCCATCTCTGGCCCTTTAAACATGTGACCATCTCTAAAAGCAAGTGAGACTTTTATAGCCAGCCATAAACACAGCCAGATGCTCAGACCAAAATATCTGTAGTTATCCACGGTATGTTTCTTTCTGTCAAATCTGACATCAAATTCATTGGGAAATTCTGTCAGTCTCACCTTCAAAACTAACCCAAAATCTGATGATCTCTCACTACATCCCACTGCTCTGGTCCAAGCCACCGCCATTTTTAGATTGCATTCCTGCTGTATCCTGAGATTGCCCTGCACCCCCACCCCCAGCCTATTGAAAGCTGTCATTCTTTTTAACTCCTCTGCTTAGAACTCTTCTAGGGCTCCCATTCTCACACCAAGTAAAAGTCAAAGTCCACACAATGCCTACAAGCCTCTAAAAGGCCATCACTACTGTGGTCTTATCTTCCCTCAACTTAAGTAATGCACATTTGTGGGGTGACACCAGCATGCAGTGGAAAGTTTTGACTTTAGAGTCCAGTTGGCTTGGATCAAAACCTGTTCCATGTTACTTAACAATCTGAGCCTGAATCTCCTCCTCAACAAAATGGGAACAATAACACTTTCGTCATAAGTGTTTGGGAAGATTGAAACAATATTTGCCAACCCTCTTTTTAAAAATATATACCTGATGTACAATCAGTTCTCAATCACTTTAGACCCTGGACTACCTTGCGCTACGGGCCATGAGACAGCAAGCTCTGTATGGCTTCCATCTGTGGAAGGAGCTACCCATGTTCATCCCCCAACATTCTCAGAATTTTTTTAACTGAGCCTAAGAGAAAAGAACACTTTTCTCTCAGGTTATGATGTAGTCAGGATGTGAGCCCAGGAGCTACAAGTGACCAGAGAACTCCTGTCATGTCAAGACAGCTGGCCCAAGAGACTGAAGTTGGTAGAGAACGAATAGAAAAAATAGTAAGCAGAGGCGGTTTTCTTTCATTGTTCTATTCATAATTCTGTGGGTCCCCAGCTACCCTCTTCTATATATTGCAAAATTTGGCTACTAATTCCATCCAAAAGTATTAGGTTGCCCAAAATGTTTATTTGGGGTTTTCCACAAGATAGTACGAAAAATCCAAATGAACTTTTATGCCAGCACAATAGAATCCAGGGCTTCCCTGGTAGCTAAGTGATAAACAACCCGCCTGCCAATGCAGGAGACCTGGGTTGATCCCTGGGTTGCTATGATCCCTTGAAAAAGGAAATGGCAACCCACTTCAGTATTCTTGCCTAGGAAATCCCATGGACAGAGGAGTCTGGTGGGCTATAGTCCATGGGGTCAGAAAGAGTAAGACACGACTTAACAAATAAACAACAAGACACAACAACAATAGAATCTATGTACTCCTTGAATCTGGACATGGTTATACACCTCTTGTAGGTCAACAGGACACTAGTGAACATGAAGCAAGTAGAGGCTTATAAAGTGTTTGTGCTTTGGGAATTGCCCCCCTGTGCTGCTGGGAATTTTCCATTAACGTATGAAATGGTGCAGGCTAGCCATCTGGAAGATGAGAGACATGGGTAGTATAGATCATATAGACCATGTAGAAGCATTTTAGCTGATGCTTCCTAGACCAACCAGTCTCCAGATGACCTCCCAGCTGACTGCAGACACATAAGTGACTCCAGATGAGATCAGCAGAAGAATCACCCAGCTGGCCCACAGAATCATGAACTAATGATTGTTGTCTTAAGTCAATAAGTTTACAGTTAGCTTGTTACACAGTACTGGATAACTGATACACTCCTCTCTCTCTCTCTCACACACACACCCAACACAAACAAACATTCTTTTTTTCCCCCTAAAATGAACTCTTTTTTTTTTTTTTTTTGCTATATGCCATCAAAAGAAATCTGGCTAAAATGAAAGGGCTTCCGGTGCCCCTGTCAGTGAATCGGTGCCCTGTACATTCCTTTAGCTTATTCTGTAACTCAAACTCTGCCCCTAAATCCCAACTTCTCCTCCCAACCCCCATGTTGCTATTACCCACCTATGCTGTGTCCTCAAAAGCTGCCAAAAAAGCCCATCTCTGCCCTCTGCAGGTTGGATCCCTTCCTATGCCCTTTGCCAAGGGTCTGTACCTGCCACTTCCGGTTGGCTCTTCTCTGTGCCAAGTGCTTGATGACACGACTCTCCATCTATTACTGATCACTGGACCTACTGCTGCCACTCTTCACTTGTCTGCACAGACTTCCTCCTGCAAAGAGGAGAGCTATCCACCTGCCAAATACTGACAGTCAGCTTCCTCCCTGGATGTTCTGTTCCATTAGGCCCAGATTCCCATGCTCTTATTCTTCCGGTTTATCCTCTGTCTGAGACACAGCTGGGCCTGGAAAGTTAGGCAAATATCCATGAGCTTGCATATCCAGATGACAAATTGTAAACAGCAGAAGGAGATGGTGATTTTTAAAAATAAGTCATAAGGAAACGACCTATCTTCTTTGTGGAAGGATATTGGCAAGGTTGTTGCAGGGGTTTGTGGAGTGTGCATGCTGCCTTTGGGGTGGGGAGACAGCGAAGCTGGTTCCCAACAGTATGAACCAGATAGGTTAATGCTCAACTCATATTCCCCTACACCTTCCCATTTCCCATTTCTGTGCCTGGTAGCCTGACAACTGCCAGCCCCTACATCTCTTTCCTAGAGCTGTCTCTGGAGGTTTTGCTTGCTCTGGCAAGACCCGAGGAACTGGAGAATTAAAGTCTCCCAGGACCGATGCTGAAGCTCCAATATTTTGGCCACCTGATGCAAACAGTTGACTAATTAGAAAAGATTCTGATGCTGGGAAAGACTGAGGGCAGGAGGAGAAGAGGAAAACAGAGGATGAGATGGTGGGATGGCACCACTGACTCAATTGACATGAGTTTGAGTAAACTCCAGGATACGGTGAAGGACAGGGAAGCCTGGCAACTGCAGTTCATGGGGTCTCAGAGAGTTGGACATGACTGAGAAACTGAACAACCACCACCACCACTACCTCTGGCCCTGTGCAGTCCTTACTGAGTCAGTGACCAGAGTTGGTATATAAATAACCCAACTCTCTCTTCACCTGGATGAGATACCTCCAAGGAGTGTGATTGATACTATATTGTCACCCTGCTTATTTAACTTATATGCAGAGTACTTCATGCCAAATGCCGGGCTGGATGAAGCCCAAGCTGGAATCAATATTGCTTGGAAAAAATATCAATAACTTCAGATATGCAGATGACACTACCCTTATGAGGTCGCAAGAATCAGACACAACTTAGTGACTAAAACACCACCACTCTTATGGCAGAAAGCAAAGAGGAACTAAAGAGCCTCTTGATGACAGTGAGGAAGAGAGTGAAAAAGCCAGATTAAAACTCAACATTCAAAAAACAAAGACCATGGCATCCAGTCCCATTACTTCATGGCAAATAGATGGAGAAACAATGGAAACAGTGACAGACTTTATTTTCTTGGGCTCCAAAATCACTGCAGATGATGACTGCAGCCATGAAGTTAAAAGACGCTTGCTCCTTGGAAGAAAAGCTATGACCAACCTAGACAGCATGTTTCAAAGCAGAGATGTTACTTTGCCAACAAATGTCGGTCCAGTCAGAGCTATGGTTTTTCCATTAGTCATGTATGGATGTGAGAGTTGGACCATAAATAAGGCTGAGCACTGAAGAATTGATGCTTTTGAACTGTGGTGTTAGAGAAGACTCTTGAGAGTCTCTTGGACAGCAAGGAGATCAAACCAGTCAATCCTAGAGGAAATCAGTCTGAATATTCATTGGAAGGACTGATGCTGAAGCTGAAGCTCCAATATTTTGGCCACCTGATGCAAATAGCTGACTCATTCGAAAAGACCCTGATGCTGGGAAAGATTGAGGGCAGGAGGAGAAGGGGACGACAGAGGATGAGATGCCTGGATGGCATCACTGTCTCAATGGACGTGAGTTTGAGTAAACTTGGGGAGATAGCAAAGGACAGGGAAGCCTGGTGTGCTGCAGTCCATGGGGTCACAAAGAGTTAGACACAACTGAGCCACTGAAAAACAACCTAGAGTTCCCCAGTATGATTAAGCTCCAGGTGCTCAGAGTGGTAACTGACTTGGTAACACATTCTTTATTGGTTTCCTTTCCTCCTTTGTCTTTCTCCTCCAAATAAATTACTTGCACTTGAAATTTTGTTTCAAGACCTACATCCAGGAGAACCCAAACAAAGACAGTAACCTACCTACTGGATGCCTTGAAGGACAGGAGTAGGATCTATGGAGATGATGGCAACGATTTAGGGGGGAAAGAAGCTAATAATGTGATGACAAACAGAATGAGCTACTTGGATGGTAAACAGGATGAGATCTGCCACAGGTCCCATCCACCCTATATCCAAGAGTCTGGGAGATTTTCCTGATAGGCAAGTAATTGAAACAAGACTGAATATAATAGAAATGTTGGGTCATAACCCACTTCATCTATAACATGGGCACCAGTCACTCTGCCCAATATCCACAGGGCAATAAACTGGTGGAATTTAATTTCTTTTCATGTGGAACTATTCAAGCATTACTTCGCAGATTCTTATGGGAGAATGATCCTCTGATATGTTTCTTTGTCTAAGAGCTAAGTACAACTTAAAACAGATAACCAGGAGTGTTCCAATACCTATGCTCAAATATTTATGCAACATTGACTTTCTGAGCATAGAGTTAAATTGGTTAGTTCTTTTGCCAAATGCCTTCAGACTTCATTGACTTTTTTTTTGGAATTAGTACAAAAGCAGAGATTATATCCAAAACTTGTTCAGGGATTCTGTGTGGTCCAGAAAATGATGAGTCTTTACTGGTACACAGGAATTAAATATTGAACATGTTAACTCTTCATCTTTTGGGACAGTGAGCAACCAAGGTGTCTGGACCGACTCAGGAAAGACCTGTATGTAAATCTCTGACCTATTCTTCTAAAAGAGCAGAAAAATTCTTGATAGTTCTGAATGATGTTAAGAAAAAGAGTAATTTCAGCCATTTATGAGACAATGCTGAGCATCTGAACACGGTTCCCTTTGCCCACAGCCAGTATTATTGTCACTGCTTTGTCAAGAATTCTGAGATCCTTTGAGCATGAAAGGGAGGGTAGGTAATCAAATCCCTCTACTTCATAGAGAACGTATTAGAACCGCTTCAAAATTAGCCTAGGCTCAGCTTAATGACGGAGAAGGCAATGGCAACCCACTCCAGTACTCTTGCCTGGAAAATCCCATGGATGGAGGAGCCTGGTAGGCTGCAGTCCATGGAGTCGTGAAGAGTCGGACACGACTGAGTGACTTAACTTTCACTTTTCACTTTTCATGCATTGGAGAAGGAAATGGCAACCCATTCCTATCTTCTTGCCTGGAGAATCCCAGGGATGGCGGAGCCTGGTGGGCTGCTGTCTATGGGGTCGCACAGAGTCGGTTGGACACGACTGAAGTGACTTAGCAGCAGCAGCAGCAGCAGCAGCAGCTTAATGAAATTTCCCCATTGTTCAGCAGCAGCCCACCAAACTCACAGCATTCAAACTTTAGCCCTTTGACTGTAAAAAGACTTGGAAATCAGACAACCTACAAAACAAAGACAATTATTCCTCTTCCCTAGGTTCACAAAAGGACTCAAGCCTGCTCAGCCTCCGGAGGAGGCTAAATATTAGAGGCATTCTGACTGAGGACATGCTTTACTCGCAAATGCACAGTTAAATGCATAAAATGCCTATGTTATTGAGCCAGAAGTTTCTGCTATTAAACTTGCCAGCCCTGCTGCATTCGAGAAATCATTCTCAAGAATGGCAGAGTAACCAAGAGACGTGAACTGGGATCACTCCCCTCTGGTACCCCTGAAGGGTCTCCAGTGGGATTTTCCTTGGAAGGCCCTCTCAATGGAGACTTCTCCCAAGCTTTGGTTAAATTAATTTGCCTTCACTGGCCTGAGATAAGAGAAGTATAATTGCTTTTCCACCCCTCATCCCTTCCACTCTGCACCCACACACAATCTTTGCATTTCCAATACTCCTGAAATTATCACTGCAATAGCCACATGACTTTCTGTTTGACATCAATACATGCATAAAGTCTGACCCTCATAGCTCACCTTTATCACTTGCTGTCTGTGTATTCATCTCCCTTTGGCCTGAACAACAGGGCACCTAAATTTACAGTCTTCAGAGCACCAGTCAGTGATGCAATGTAGCAAACAAAGGATCTCTTGATTCAAATTATACCACTGTCAAATGCTGATGTGTGTAAATAATTAATTGTATTTTCACTGGTGAATCCAGTTTGATCTTTCAATCTCTGGTGACCCCTGGGGTCTGCAGCTCCCCAAGAAGCAGAGACGTTTAGGATTTTTTATTACCAGCTCATAACTAATTTATAGATTACTATGGAGTCAGGTGCACAGATTCAGGGCCTCATAAGTAGCTCCAGTGTTAAGGGCTGGCTACTTCCCAGAAATCAATGAAAAGGAACAGAGATGTGGACAAGACCTGGATGCCACAGCATGGGTACCTTTCAGAAGAAGCACAAATGTCTCCAGGTAAAGAATTTCCTACTTACAAACAACCAAACTGTCTGTGTGCTAAAGGTAAAACCCATGTATGTTGCATACTGAAAGAAAAAGATCATTAAAATTATGTTCTTCATCTCTGATTTGCCTTCTTCAGTGAAGCTTTTATGAAAACAATTCCATTAGACTCAAACTTGGAGGAAGTACTAATGCTTTTTTAAAAAAGAGAAGGGACTTTCTTAACAGGAAAATTTTATCATGCCAGGAAATGAGCTTGAAAGAAAGGGAAAACACTTGAAGCCTAATTACAACTTTGATAGCACATGTGCTATGTCTTTTGGACAACAGCATTGAGGATAGAGTTTATTTCCTTATGATTTTTCAAAGTTTATTTTTAAATTAAAAAAAAAATTTGGCTGTGTCACACGGCATGTAGGATCTCAGTTCCTCGACCAGGGATTGAACCCCCACCCCGTGCATTGGAAGCACGGTCTCTTAACCACTGGACCCCCAGGGAAGTTCTCCCTTATGATTTTCTAAAGTGTGTAGTATTATATGCACATGTTGATATGTGATAGAAAGAAGAGAAACGTGCAAAGGCTAAAAGGGCTATTTATTACAGACCTTCAAAGAAACCAACAATGACTTAGGGATGTGTATTACATTCCTGACTTTTCTGTGGTTTCCTCGATAGCATCAAGAGTTTTCTGTGAAGATACTCAAGAATCCCATCTCCATCATAGCGAAGTAAGTACTCCTGCCCTCTGACCCCTTAGTCGTGTCCACAACTTCGACACACAAAGCTCCTTCTCCCAGAGCTGAGGAAAGCTGGGCGGCGTAAAGAAAAGCTACACCCAGTGGCATCTGAAACAAGTACTGGTGGAATAAAGAAATCTCTGAACATATTCATAAGGAGTGTTTCTTTAGGGTACTTTTCTCTGTCTCAGGGACAGCACCAAAGCTGTGTCACATTCTGAAACTGTTGCTATGGCAAAGCGTCCCGTTTTATTGACTACGGAGCACATTGTTGTGTTTAAGTCATGTAAATGATCAGGATACAAAGGAAAGGGCCCCCTGGCAGCCCCTGTGCAGGGGTCTCTCCCCCTTGACACATGCATTTTCACAGCCTGGGGAGGCATTTCTTTCAAAAAGCCCCACTCCCTGGGTGCTGCGAACTGTCTTTGGAGACATTTATGAGACCTCCATATCTTTGAGAATTGATTCTGCAAGGGCTAAAGAATTCACAATCATGAAGCCCTTGCTTTTATTTTAAGGCCAGGATCTTGCTATAGAAATTTTGCATTCTCTACCTATTAACACATTTTACTTTCCAGGCTGCTGATCCTGTCTAATATTTAAACTTTCCATCAATTTCTGTCACTTGGAAGCAAAGTAGGAGAGTTTCTCTTTTGTTCCCCGCGTATCTCTCGAATATGTGCTTTTAATTAAGTATTTTACTACAGCATCAATTCACACTGATTAGACATAATTACAGAAACAAAATATGCAGAATACATTTTAATAATGCCTGCAACCTCCGAGGAAACAATGAAGATCTAATTTAATGATCTAAGTGTTGTTTGAAAGCAAGATGGAGTTTTAAAATAGTCATATATTTTGAAAAGGAGCTTATTAGTATTTTTTGATATAAATATAAGCTAAAATGCACCATTATCGGGGTTTCAAAACATGTAATTAAGAAAAAAAACCGAGGCAACATTTTTTTACACGAAGAATCAAAGCACACTCTTTAATAATAAAAGCTTGATCCAATGAAAACAGTTTCAACTGTGACACTTGAGACAAGCTGTGATAATTTATAGCCCAATTTCTCAGGGAAATTTTACCACTAGGAAAATTGATTTTTGATGGTATTCTGTCCAATGTCTATTTCCAGGGTTTAACGCTACTCACGCTTATGAAGGATGTTATCAGTGGGGGAAATTGCATGAAGGGTGCATATGAATTCGCTGTACTCGTTTTACAACCTTTTGTGTCTTAAACTATTTCGAAAAACAACAACAACAAAAAAACTAGAGCAAAAATCTATTCTTGATGCCGAATCAAAATGTATTTTTCTGACTTGTAAAAAAATGTGCTGTTTCAGTAGACCTTAGATAATTACAACTACAGAGCCATCTGACATATTATTTCTAGCACTTGTGTAGGCGTCTGGAGTCAAAGGGGTTTTGGACAATAAGTTAACTTTCTCAAGAAAAATTCTATTTATTCCACATTTTCAATTCACTCAGAAAAGAATTCTGTAGACAATATAAATGAGAAATCTGTTCACTTTTACTGCTTCAGATGCCCTTCCAATAGTTATTAAAATAGTATTTACAATTCCCATAAACCTAGTTGTGTCACTGAATCTCTCACTTTGTTTAGATTTCTTGTTCTCTTTTGAAAAACTTGGTAGTTCAAATCCTAGTTTTGCATTCCTCCACTTCATGAGGGAAGTTCAGAGATTAATAAAAGGAATACGAAACAACACACACCAAGATTATACATAATGTAAATATCTGTTCATATTTTGCTTGGGTGTAACTGGGTGTGTGTGTGTGTGTGTGTGTGTGTGTATGTGTAGGTTTGGGAAGGTGTGTAATCTTGCAATGTCAGGATCAAGAGGATCATACAAATTGCCTAATTCAACCTAAATATTAATATGTTAAGCATAAATGCATTTGATATATATAATGCATACTGCTGGTTATATAATAAGTTTTTGCATTTCCATGGCATTCTTTAGGGCTTCACTCATGGCTCAGTGGTAAAGACTCTACCTGCTAATGCAGGAGACACAGGTTTGATCCCACGGTCAGGGAGATCCCCTGGAGAAGGAAATGGCAACCCACTTCAGTATTCTGGCCTGGAAAATTCCATGGATAGAGGAGCCTGGTGGGCTACAGCCATGGGGTCAGAAAGAGTCAGACACAACTGAGCGACTGAGCACACATGGAGAAAGTGGGCAGCTAACTTCCAAAGATATCCAGCCTCTGGCTTACTCTTACTAGGCATGCTAAAATGATATTAGAAATTAAAACCCAGATTCCATACTACTCAGCCATAAAAAAGAATGAAAGAATGCCAGCATGGATGGATCTAGGGATTATCATTACTAAGTAAAGTAAGTCAGACAGAGAAAGACAAATATCATATGATGATCATTTATATGTGAAATCTAAAATATGACACGAAACTATCTATGAAGCAGAAACAGACTCACAGACGTAGAGAACAGACTTGTGGTTGCCAAGGGAGAGGGAAGGGAGGGGAGGGATGGAGTGGGCGTTTGGGGTTAGCAGATGTAAGCTTTGATATGTAGAAAGATAAACAACGAGGTCCAACTGTATAACACAGGGAACTATATTCAATATTCTATGATAAACTATAAGGGAAAGAATATGAAAAATGTGAAAGTGAAAGTTGCTCAGTTGTGTATGACTCTTTGCAACCCCATGGACTATACAGTCCATGGAATTCTCCAGGCCAGAATACTGGAGTGGGTAGCTGCTCCCTTCTCTAGGGGATCTTCCCAACCCAGGGATCGAACCCAGGTCTCCCGCATTGCAGGTGGATTCTTTACCAGCTGAAATACCAAGGAAGCCCAATATGAAGAAGGACATATATATAAAACTGAATTACTTTGCTAAAATTGAACACAATATTGTAAATAAACTATACTTTAATAAAAATAAATTAAAAAAAGAAAACAGATTCCACATCCTTGCTCAAGGTACTTCACTCTGAGTGAGGCACAGTCTCTAAAGCCACAGCCATGGTTAGATTGTCTTATTTGACATCTCCAACAGTGCTACTTGGAAAAATATTTAATAGGCTGATTCTTGTCAATGTATGGCAAAAACCACTACAACATGTACACCCATGGTGGATTCATGTCAATGTATGGCAAAACAAATACAATATTGTAAAGTTAAAAAATAGAAAATAAACTAAAAAAAAAAACACTACAATATTGTAAAGTAATTAGCCTCCAATTAAAATAAATTAATTAATTAAAAAATAACAGGAGTTAGGTACCTCTTTTTATCAATAAATTGTAACAAATAAAAGCATTTTGTGTTTCACCTGGGTACACTGGATTCCTTTTCTTTTCCTAACAGCTTCACTGACATATAATTCAACCACCATATAGTTCATTTAATGTGCACCTGTCAAGGTTTTATTTCGAATATCCACAGAGTTGTAGAACTATCAGAACAACTTAATTATAGAACAGACTCACTCCCCTTGAAAGAAACCTTGTAGCCATTAGCCATCACTCCCTATTCCTCCCACCCTCCACTCCCAGCCCCTGACAACCACTAACCTACTTCTTGTTTACATGGAGATTTACCTAATCTGGACATTTCAAGAAAAGAAACATACAAGATGTGATCCTGTGTAACTTAGCATAGTATAGCATGTATCAGTACTCCATTCCTTTTTATTGTTGAGTAATATGCCATTCCATGGATATGCTACATAAAGTATTTATATGTTCATCCATTGATGGACATTTGGTTCTTTCCATCTTTTGCCTATTGTGAATGATGCTGTTATAAGCATTTATGTACAAGGTTTTTTTTAACTGGAGGAAAATTCCTTTATAATGTTATGTTGGTTTCTGCCATACAAGGCAAATCAGCCATGCTGCTGCTAAGTCGTTTCAGTCGTGTCCGACTCTGTGCGACCCCATAGATGGCAGCCCACCAGGCTCCGCCATCCCTGGGATTCTCCAGGCAAGAATACTGGAGTGGTGTTAATCAGCCATAATTATACATAAATCACCTCCCTCTTGAGCCTCCCTCCCCTTATGTTCAAGTTTTTGTGTGGACATATGTTTTCATTCCTGTTGGGTCTATACCTTGAAGTGAACTGCTGTGTCATATGGTAACTTTATGTTTAACTTTTTGAGGAACTGCCAGAATATTTCCAAAATGGCTGAATCATTTTGCACACCACCAATAATTCCTTTCTTTAACCTGAGCTGACCCAACCACTTTAAGGGCCCCTGTCTTCACTATAATTAGTAAACTCCAACATTTCTTGTTTCACACACTACTGAGTCTGGACAGTTGAAAGGTGCCAGAGAGTCTTTGCCTCACCGTGATTTCAGCAAAGTGATCAGGTATTATAATGGGAAGCAAGGAAATGAAGGATGTGTTTATCAATTCTACCTCTAGAGTGTGAATTACATTTTGGCAGGGACAATTAAAATTTGAGACTACAACACACACACACACACACACACACACACACTTCAATTAGCCCTACAAAAATAAAAACAAACTAGATCAACCAACCAGTCAAATAGAAACTCCCCATGTGGAGTCATGTGCTCCTTCATGTCCTGAAGGATTAGGAGATATCTGAATGGATTTTATGGTTTTGTAGTTTTCAGTAGCAAGAGATATTTTTGTCTATAAAGACATCCATGCAAAAGCCCTCACACCTGCTTCCTGCACAGAGACACACAACTATGAAAAAAAAGTCTCCAAAGATGCATGAATAAAACTTTTATAATCTCAAGGATTCTTAAGTTTCCAGACAGGGATCAATACAGACCTTGGTTTTTAAGGCAAGCTGGGACACCTTCTGGAATTTAAAACACATGCTTGGCCCCTGACAAATCAAGTAAGAGTCTGGAGGTGAAGGAGACTGGTTCTTTTGTGCACAAATCTGGCAATGCTCTGACTAGCTCTTTCTGTGTGGCCACAAAGGTGTGTGCCCCAGAAGATGCAGATGTCCCCTGGCTGGCACTGCTGGGCAGATGGGTCTGAAGCAGGTCATTTTTTCCTCCTTCAGTTTGATTCTCTTTTTTTAAAAAAAATATTTATTTATTGTTTTTATTTGGCTTCATTGGGTCTTAGTCGCAACATGTGGGATCCAGTTTCCCGACCAGGGATTGAACCTGGGCTCCTGCACTGGGAGTATAGAGTCTTAGCCACTGGGCCACCAGGGAAGTTCCTAGCTTGATTCTTATAAGATTCATCAGTTGATGCTTTAGACTTGTTCCTATCTGTGAGCCTTGTGGCTCGATTTCAGCAAAGCCAGTACAAAGCTGGAAGAGAAACTCATGTGGGATGTTTCTCTCATTCCATTGCTGCTCCCCACCTCCCACATGACACTCACAACGTGATAGGCAAACAAACCAACATTCTGGCTGGGGAACCGTCTTCAGCAGGGAGAACTAGAAAGTTCTGAGTGAAAATGGAAGAGAAGAGGAAGAAGGGATGAGTAAAAAGAGAGAGAAAAGGGAGTGTGAAATAGGGAAAGAGTACATCCTGGGACAAAGGTCAGAAAGGAGGGAAGGAGAGCAGAGCAAAAAACCAAGGAGGCATCCTTGGGCCGAAGGTATTAGCAAGCACTCTTCTCCTGGGACTATCCTGGTTCCCGCTGAGGTCTTCAATGCCCTTGGTTGGTACAATTATTCCTTGGTAATGCCCAACTTGGCTTCCCCGGTAGCTCAGTCATAAAGAATCTGCCTGCCAACGGAGTTTGATCCCTGGGTTGAGAAGATTCCCCTGGAGGAGAAAATGGCAACCCACTCCAATATTCTTGCCTGGAGAATCCCGTGGACAAAGAAGCCTGGTGGGCCACAGTCCATGGGATCGCAAAGAGTCGGACATGACTAAGCATGCACGCACAATGCCCAACTTGAGTTTGCCAATGACTTCAAACCACCACAGGAGTCACCAGTGATTTATAGCTTTGCTAACTGAAATTCAAACTCAAAGTGCTTTTGATAAACTGCAATGAAATATTACAAAGTATAGAGAAGAAATCCCCTCTAGGTTATAGAATAACACACAAAGAAAGAAAACAAACCAAAAAAACACGTTTAACAGGAGAGGAATCAACAAAGCTAGACAGCTAATGGCAAGCACTGATTATCAAAGTAAGGTGAATATGGAGATACACTGAAGTATTAGTTACTCATCCTGAGAAAATGCGGCCGTTCAAACTATTTCAAAGGTAGTCTGTCTAGTTCCAAGTGCCACCGTTAAAGAGGGGTGTGGAGAACTTGGCAAGAGTTCAGAGGAAAGCCACAAAGAAGATCAAAGAGGTGAAGAAAAGGGACCTGAGAGCAAAGAGTCAGGGAGCTGGAAAAATTCATTCTGGAGAGGAGAAGGTTAAGGAGATAACTGACTTCTGGTCCTCAGCTACAGGAGGAACTTTTCACAGGCGGTGGCCACCTGCCCTCCATCTCTGCTATGGATGGACAGAGAGGCATGAGGCTTAAACAGGCAGCGTGGGAGAATCTCAGTTAAGTCTAAGGAATTCCATGACATGAGAAATGGCAAATAATGAAATGGGCTCCTGATTATGGATGGGAATAACGAATATCCTCGAGTGTCTTAGAAAAGAGGTAAGACCCTCCTGTGTGTGGGATGGCTTACTACCTGGAGTTGGGGGTGGGATGATGAAGGGTCTCTATTCTCACATTCTAGAATACAATCGTGTATTCATCGCTTGTCTGACCAAATTTCTCACATTTCTCAGCCTTGAAGCAAAATACTTTGCCTGGCATACCACTTTGAGATACAACCATTTCATCTGTGAAAAAGAGGACTGGAAAAAAAACCTTTGAAGGGTGGGAATTTGTTGAAGGAAACAAGTGAGCCAAACAAGACTCACAAGGGTGGGGGTGGGGTAAGGCACCTCGGAGAGCATGCTGGGATTAGGGCTAATTAAGATGTTGACTGAATCCATGCTAGTCATGTCCCACCAGACTCTGCTGGATTAGTATGTAAATTGGCAAACTCTGTTCTGAAATTGCCCTACCAGCTGAGGTCTAATTACTGACTAGACATAACAAATAATAATGGGATTTGTATTTTAGGATGTTTAATTATGGAAATACATGTCTGAAAAAAAATACCAGTTGTATTGCACAGAGAACTCATAATGTTTTCCCCAAAGTTTATGAAATTTTACACCTTTAATAAGAGCACCACGAATGAGGATGGGTGGGGAACTCCTTACAGAGACCTAGCATTTGTGAAGGGAAACCAGAATCACAATGATTAATTCGCCGCTTGAGTCATTTCCCCAAAGCTTCTCAAAGACTAATTGTTTCATTGCTGATACACAGCATCTTGTGAGCTTTTAGTTCTATCACCAAAAGAACTGGAACTCATCCATGAAGAATAACCAAGATGCTATGGATTTCACTCAACTACTCTGCAGCATGCATTCAGATGGAATTAAAAGCAACAGGCCAACAATGAAATGAAATGAAACCCCTAAAATCGTTTTTCTTCCCAGAAATTATTCTACGATATTGAAATCATTAAATTTATAAATCAGAAAATGGTGAGTCCAATTCTGAGGCAAGAGAGTGTATTTCATGGCTTTACAGAAAAACAGCTTAGGTCTAGAATTCACTGTATGGGTATCTGGGGATAGAAACTTCTTTGCAACTATTTATTACATCAGTCTGTGGCCCATCCTTTCCAAAAAGTAACTCACAGAGGAACAGTTATAAACTGAATTTTACACAGAGTTGTAAGAGTTCTGTGTGCCCACTGTATTGCTCTTTCTCCCATAATTTTAAAGGCATATGGGTGATCATTAAATCTTTATTAGGCTTTACATCATAAAATAAATTATTCATGTTCTTCTAATATATTCTGATATCTTTACAGCCCTTTTGCCCACATTTAGCTAAACAAACCTCATTTGCATAACATTTTTATTTTAATTTAGGACAGTTTTGTTATGAAAATATAAGGCTTAAATGCCCATTATGTCCCAATTAAGTGTCTATTTCCCACACTTTTCTTGGGTCCATACAGTGCATGACTAATGAGGAAAAGTTCACATAATTAACAAAGATGATGATTTCCTTTCACTTATAAGAAGTTTTAGAATGTTCGCTCTTGCTGTTCTGTGTCAAGAGTATGGGTATTATCAAATAAAATTCGATAAAGAAGCTAGTGTTTACAGTAGCTTCAAGCCTCTACATATATATATATATATAAATTTTTATTGGAATATAGCTGCTTTACAATATTGTATTAGTTTCTGCTGTACAGCCAAGTGAATCAGCCATATGTACACACGTATTCCCTCTTTTTTTGGATTTCGTTCCCACCTAGGTCACCAAAGATCATTGAGTAATGTTCCCTGTGCTATATAGTAGGTTCTCTCTAGTTATCTATTTTATATTGAATACATGTATATATATATCTCAATCCCAATCTCCCTTCTCTCTGGGTGTCCATACGTTTGTTCTCTACATCTGTCTATTTCTGCTTCGCGAATAGGTTCATCTGTACCATTTTCCTAGAGTCCACAAATAAACAATATTATATGATATTTGTTTTTCTCTTACTTCACTCTGTATCACAGTCTCTAGGTCCATCTATGTCTCTGCAAATGGCACAATTTTGTTCCTATATATTTGAAGTTACATGAGTATATGGAAATTACATATGTGGATCACCTTTAATTTGAATTAGTGAAAATAAAGTGTTAACTTATCTTTGAGGTGCAGAATGACAGGGAAGAGTGAAATCGCTCAGTCGTGTCTGACTCTTTGCAACCCCATGGGCTGTAGGCTTCCAGGCTCCTCCCTCCATGGGATTTTCCAGGCAAGGATACTGGAGTGGGTTGCTACTTCCTTCTCCAGGGAATCTTCCAGAGCCAAGGATCGAACCCGGGTCTCCCACATTGTAGGAAGACTGTTTACCACCCGAGCCACCAGGGAATCCCTGTGACCTGAGGATCTCTGAATTAGTGTAACCTGAGGATCTATGAACTCTGAATGGAAATTCATTGAACACAATAATTTTTCAATGAAAATTCAGGCTTTGCAGATCTTATTGGCATACTGATAACTGTATTTATTTAGGTTGCAACTGTGGATTTTTAGCTTCTTTTTTCGTTAGTCTTAAAAATATAAGACACACCAGGAGATGTTTGATTCCCTAATGGTGGATGAAAAAAATCTGAACAAACTTTCCCTTTCGATATGATACTGAGTTCTCACCGTTAAGCAGTGCTATTAACTTTGTATGATGACATCTTCCTGTAGGCAATATATCACTGAAACATTATTTTCAGTGCTATATCCCAAAGCCCAAAGGCACCTGTCAGCAATTATGTATTATTTACTATTAAAACTAATCGTGACCTACTCTAAGCATTGAACGCAGGGTCAGGTACTCTGGGATGATCATTCTAACTCGGTCCCCTTCTTGTCAGGAGTGCTGGGAGAAGTCAACGTGGGGTTAGAACATTTGGAATGCTCACAGAGAGTGTTTTGCCAACACATATGTAAGCAGAGTATAAGCCTGAACAGATGTCGCATTGAATGTAAATCTCTCAGTGACTGGCTAGCAAACTATTTGGTAAATTTCCTATTCTTTAGAATTCTCACTTTGAAGCCAATTATATAATTGCAGTGCATTACCCTTTCAACAAATGGGCTTCAAAATCCTCTTTCATTAAAGCATGCTACAGATTATTTTGAAAAATAGGAATATTGATCCCAAAATGTGCCTAATATTCATTGGAAGGGCAGATGCTGAAGCTGAAGCTCCAGTACTTCGGCCACTTGATGCAAAGAACTGACTCATTGGAAAAGACCCTGATGCTGGGAAAGATCCAGGGCAAGAGGAGAAGGGGGCGACAAAGGATGAGATGGTTAGATGGCATTACCGACTCAATGGACATGAATTTGAGCAAACTCTGGGAGATAGTGAAAGACAGGGAAGCCTGGTGTGCGGCAGTCCATGGGGTTGCAAAGACTCGGAGATGACTTAGCAACTAAACAACAACAAGAATACTGAACTCATAGGCTTTAAATACACACTAGCAGAGAGAGAAATGAGACTGTGTGGTTCAAATGTTACTCCACTGATCATCACTTCATGACCTCAAGCAAGTTCCTTAATTTAACTGCTCTCTGCCTCAATTTCCCCATCCATAAGACAGATGATTTTCTAATACTGTGCATGTGTGCTAAGTTTTTTCAGTCGTGTCTGACTCTGTGCAACCCTACGGACTATAGCCCGACAGGCTCCTCTGTCCATGGGATTTCCCAGGCAAGAATACTGGAGTGGCTTGCCATTCCTTCCTCCAGGTGACCTTCCAGACCCAGGGATCGATCCCATGTATCTTATGTTCCCTGCATTGGTAGGCAGACTGTAGTAAGGATTAAATGGAAGAATGGACAGAAAGCTCACAGAACATGGAGTCATCAACTCACCTCTGCTTAGAACACCCCTACATTGGACCATATTGACCTTCTCATCGCCTTGTTCTTTCCCATTTCCTTTTAGAAAAAGATTAAATCTTCATGTCAGATTTATCTAGAGGGCTTTGGAAACACTTTGTCTGTGATATGTATTTTTTTTTATGATTGCAATATGGTTTTCTCCACATGGATATCAATTCATAGAGAGCAAGGAAATGAGATCTTTTTCTAATTTTGCCCTTATGCCCAGTTCAGTGCTCCAGACCAATGTTTTATTTTATCACATATCAGGAGCCAGGCATCTACAGGAACTTGCCTCAAAAAATCAGAGTTCTCCTCCATAGCAGTCACTGCTATTCCTATAGCCCTGCCATGGAAATATGCAGAGACTTCTCATACTAAACAGCCTAGAAAATCATCATTAGCTGTTAAGTGAGGCTGTGGAGTGTTCTAATTAAAGCCATGGGCCCTGAAGCCAGACTACTTGGCTTCAAGTTTCCTCTTGTGAATTGCTCACACTTGGGCAGATCATATAATCTCTCTAGGAGTCAGTTTCTTCATCTGAAAAATGGGATGATAATGATACCAATATCTACCAAAGAGGGTTGGTATGGAGAGTAAATGTAAGATGCTTGGAATGAGTTCTTGCTATGACTACCACTGCTATCTTCTTAACAGGGCTTTGAGATACATGAGCAAAGAGGTGTTTCCAGTCATCATTGTACTCCCAGCACCCAGCCCAGTGTCACACATCTGCTCAGCAACATCCATTCTCTGTGGCTTCCCATCACCCACTCAAGTCATCCAAGTCCCAGACTCTTTCCTCTCAGCTGTCTGACCAACACACTTTTTCTCTCTCAAACTCTTCCCCCTCCCCTCTGCTACAGACTCTACCACAATTTATGTTCTCAACTCCTCTGTTCCTGCATTCTTGGTGGCATCTTATTTGTGCCTCCATTTCCATAGGACTCTCTCTGTAAGCTTCCTAACAGGGACACCTGATTATCTCACCTCTCCACATGAAAGTCTTCCGTGGCTCCCCCTGACCTACAAGATCACAGAATAGGGACTTCCCTGGAGGTCCATTGGCTGAGACTCCATCCTCCCAAAGCAGGGGGCCCGGGTTTGATCCTTGGTCAGGGAACTAGACCCCACATGCTGCAACTAAGAGTTCACATGCCCCAACTAAAGATCCCACATGCTGCCACTAAGACTTGGCACAGCCAAATAAATAAATAAAATAAATATTAAAGAAAGAACACAAGTAAATGTCACGTAGCTATAAAGAAATATTCAAAAGAGTGGGGAAATCAGAAGAGTGACTCCCCAGTGCTGTCTGTGTTCTGATTCCTCAAACCCGGGACTCTATTATGTTACACGGCCAAGGAGGCTCTGCAGATGTGATTGAAGCTGTTGGGATGGGAAATATCCATGGATGAGCCAGGTGGGTCCCATGTAATCACAAAGGTGTTTTTAAAGGGAAATCAGGAGGCAAGGGAGTCAAAGTCAGAGAAGGAGATGTGATGATAAACATACAGGTCAGAGGGATGTGAGGCCACAAGCCAAGGAATGCTGGTGACCTCAAGAAGTGAGGAAAAGCAAGACTCAGATTCTCCCCTAGCAGAATCATTTAAGAAGGAATGGAGCTCTGTTGGAGCCTTGGCTTTAGGTCATGGCAGGCTTCAGACCTTCAGGACTGTAAGAATATTAATTCGTGTTGTTTTAAGACACTAGATTTGTGGTCATTTGTTCCAGCAGTGATAGGAAACCAATACACAAAGCAGTGGGACAGATAGTGCTGACTAAATAAATGTATTGAGGTCAATCAATGACTATACTATGAATGCACCAGACTAATGCACCATTATATCTAGAAGTTTCGTTTATTCATAACATGCCACTGTTTCCTATCTCTCAACTTATTGCTTCCAAAGGAGGCAGGGAATGCATTTCCTAGGTTTCTATAACTCTGTCCTTTCCTTAGCTTCTCTTCAGGAGGCTGAAAGTGAGGCCCAGTGGTGATGGAAACCTACCTTCTCCCAGTGGGGAGAAAGACATGGGTATTAAGAAAGCAATATGGGGACTTCCCCAGAGAAGGCAATGGCACCCCACTCCAGGACTCTTGCCTGGAAAATCCCATGGACGGAGGAGCCTGGTAGGCTACAGTCCATGGGGTCGCTAAGAGTCAGACATGACTGAGAGACTTCACTTTCACTTTTCCCTTTCATGCACTGGAGAAGGAAATGGCAACCCACTCCAGTATTCTTGCCTGGAGAATCCTAGGGATGGCGGAGCCTGGTGGGCTGCCATCTATGGGGTCGCACAGAGTCGGACACAACTGAAGTGACTTAGCAGCAGCAGCATGGGAACTTCCCTGGTAGTGGCTATGACTCCTTGCTCCCAATGCTGGGGGCCCAAGTTTGATCCCTGGTCAGGATTCTGTATGCCACAACTAAGAGTTCACGTGCCATAACTAAAGATCCTGCATGCTTCAACAAGACCCGGCACAGCCAAATAAATAAATAAATATATTTTTATAAGACAGAAAAAGAAAGCGACATAGATGTGGCTAAAAAGTGCCTTGTGGAGCAGGAAACAGATCTGGGTTTGCTACGTTAGTAGTCACACAAGATGATTTCATTCTTAAATTCTTGGGCCTCAGCATTTTCATATTTAAAATGGGCATACTAATATCTTATTTTGCAGCACTGTTGAGAAGACTAAATGATACCATGCTTGTGAAGTCGCCAGGGCAGTGTCTGGTACAGGATAGATTCAAGACAGGTTCCTTTCTTTCCCATGATGCCCTTTTCCTATTGATATTATTATAAACTATGTACATTATTGTGAGACATCATTGAACAAAAACATTTCACAAAAGCCATGTAAGAGGAAAAAAAAGCAAGTAAGTCAAGATGAAAAATGAGGAAAAACAGTCATTTATAAACTGCAAAGAGTAAGCTGGCATAAAGACTCTGGTCCATATTTTCCCAACCTGCACCATGGCCAGATTAATTCATGAGAAATTTGACTTCTGAATTCTTCAAATACCCAGCGATGAGAAGGACACACAGTGGATCTTGCGCAGCGTGACAGAACTATTGGTTAATTCAACTCCCAGATTCTAATAGCCAGTCATATATTTTAAGGTATCAATAATTCAGAAGAAGGAGCATTTTCTATGGTTGCTGAAACCACATTTGCAACTACTCAATAAATATAGGCCAGATGAATGAAAAATGCATAAGGTGGTAGTGAAAAATGACCAGCAAAAGTATTTTAAAAGATCAACCTGGAAAGAAAATCAATTCTAATATACTTGATGCTCTCGGGCTCAAATATCATGAAGCTAAATAGTCTTTGAAACTGCAATGAGCATGCAGCAGAGAATAGTAAATAACATTGATCAAACCTAAAACCCTCCCAGGCATCCTCACAGCTCAGAGATAAATTGATTAACTGTTATCTCACACCCAGGACCCCCAAATTAACTGCCTTCATTCCGTAAATAATTCCTAGGCAAAGACAAAACTGTTTGGTTGAATTAGCATTTTCAGTTGAAAAGGAATGAAAACTGAAATTGAAAGGGAATTGACTTTCATGTTTTTTGTTTTTTGTTTTTGCAAAGTATATTTCAATCAAATAATTAGCTCCTTTTAAGGAAAGAGCCTGTATTTTTCAGGCATTCATATTAATATGCACGTGAAGAAACTTTATTTAAATAGTTATAGA
Organism: Okapia johnstoni; assembly: GCA_024291935.2. NCBI lineage: Eukaryota > Metazoa > Chordata > Mammalia > Artiodactyla > Giraffidae > Okapia > Okapia johnstoni. The sequence continues at coordinate 6,882,295 of CM044305.1, forward strand.
CTTAAAAAAACCTGATTTCTGTTAATGAAATAAATGTCACACATTTTCAATTTTGGAATATTCTAATAACCAGGTCACCTTAAGACTGCAGAATTAAGGGGAAAAAACTCTAGGGGCCCAATCTCAATTGAGGTTAAAGTTGCAGGACTGGGTAGTTTGCTGCTGTTGAATCATTTTACTTGAGTATCATTTTCATGATGTACAGATTCAACTGGAAGGATTCTAGGATTTGGTATATGTGAAGTTTAAAAACTAAACATCTATTTTGCAGAATTTTGCCTAGTTTGCACATTTTTAGTTTTATTTTAATGAGAAGGGGAAAAACTGCCATGAGGCAGCACCTAAACTTTCTCAGGCAAAAAAACCACAACAAAGATGACTGTCCCCTCCTGAATGGTGGGGGAGGGGCAGCAGTGTTTAGAGGAATTTGGTTCTCAGCTATGGGGGGTGGGGAACAGGTTTCTGGACTTGTCTGTCACAGAAAGTGACAGTGGTCTGTCACTTATATCTTCTTCAAGCCTATACCAACTTGAGGGACTGTAGTAGTTTGCTTGAGGGAAAAATTGTCTCCAGTTGAAGTAATCTACTTCTAAACTACTCAGGCTCAAGTTTACCAAGATATACTAAAAGGATATATAAATATATTTATCAATTCTAAAAATAACAGAATGGAATGAGGGAGTAAGAAATAATGTTTGGCAAATAAGGCTGCATAAGCCAGCCGATCCCTTGAAAATGCTGACAAAGCCTTGGTACCTATTCTTTCTGATTCTGAGGCAGTTTCCTCACTTTCCGATTAGAACACTGGCCGAGGAACAATTGGACATGGAAATTCTTCATAATGGACTCAAAATTCCATTTTCCTAATTTTAGTGGGACCACTCTCCCTTTATCTCACATTGCCGAGAACTTACTGTGTCTGGGTGATCAGCAGTGGTGTGGGTCTGCACGGTCCTCCTTACAGAAAAACAGGTGAAAGAGGCATCCTCATAGGAAACCGACAATTTTGGAATTTTCCAGGAAGGCCTAGTTTTCTCCCACCGACATGCAGTTGTATCCTCAAACGAATAAAATTTTGATATCAATGCTTTAAAATATGATTACCCTATTAACAGATACATTCAGATACGGAGTCCAGGGTCTGTGTGTGTTTTGTTTAAATCAGTTGCTCAAAACTGATGCTAATCAAATTTAGGAACACTGGCATTATGCTCTGGCTACCAGCTCTTTGTGCAGGAAACAGCGTCTTTCTCACACACTAGCCAGACACAATGCAGCGAGATATCCCCCAGCATCGCTAACCAATTTCCCTTTCTTCCAACACAGCCACTTTAATAAAGCAGTTAGACTAGCATCCTAGGAGCAGTAGGAGAAAAAAAAAAGAGAGCGCCTTACCAGTTTCTCCTGCGGTAGATGGTAGACGAAAGAAAACCACCCCCAGCTGCTCTAGGCCAGGCAACTGGGTTTCTCAGAGTCACTTTACTGAGGGGACCAAGACGGCTGAAGTCTTCCTTCCCTCTGTTTGGTTTCTCCCCAGCCCTCCCAGGATCTTTCTCACAAAGCACTCTGCTAGTTTCTAATCCCCTCACAAGGAAAACCGGCACACACACCAAATGACTTCTGCAGAAGCGCCTCTCCTGGGGAGTGGGAGGGGAGGGGGTGAAAGAGGGTGTTTGCTGCCCGGGATTCCTGCAAGCCAGATCCTCAGAGAGGCCAGGGACCCAGACACCAAGTACTGAACCCTGACCAGGTTGGGGATGTGCGTTTGCACTCTTGGTACCCTCCCCAGGCTCAGGGATGGAGGAGGCAGCTCAGCGCCAAACTTTTCATCTGACTTCTCAACTCCCTCCCAGGACAGAAGAATTTCAAGCAAGGTATGTAGCAATCAGCTAGAACCATCCAAATCTAGCTAGCACTTTCAAGTGCAAATGCCAGTCGCTCAGTGCGTCTGACTCTTTTCGACCCTGTGGACTGTAGGCCACCAGGCTCCTCTGTCGATGGGATTTCCCAGGCAAGAATACTGGAGTGGGTAGCCATGCCCTTCTCCAGGGGATCTTCCCTGGGAATCGAAGCTGTGTGTCCTGCATTGCTGGCTGATTCTTCACTGTCTGAGCCACCAGGGAAGCCCCGAGCACTTTCATAGCCCTTGATTATGTACAGCAGCTGTTTGTTTTTCATGCCCCCAAACTGAAAATCAACTGAAAACATCGAGAAAAGGCAGAATAGCAAATAGGAAAACATGGATCGACAAGTGCCAGCCAGAATCCAAAAAATAACTGTGTTGACCCAAAGTCATGTTTCAAAAATATTAATGAAAAGCCAGGTGCTAAGTAGTAAGGCATGATCTTTTGTAAGCTCTTAAGTTTACCTTGTCTTCCCAAGGACTGGGTTCACCCTTGCACTTCACAACAATATTCACACCTTACAAACGCAAATCCCCTTCCAAACGAAGATGAATATCTTACAGACATTTCAGAGATGCTATAATCAATCTGGAATTCCTCCTTTTCCCCTCGAGTTTTGAGAAAGACGACTTACCTTTCGACTGTATCATTTAAAAGCCCGAAACGAATAAATCAAAGAGGAGACAAGCAGATGGCACAGTTCTGCATTTCGCAATGAGGGCTGTTTGCCTAGGAGTCATTATTTCTGAGACGCTGTGCGGGTGCCTCTGCTCGGCAGCATGCCATTTGGGCCTTTGAAACAAAATGAATAAGCTTCACACTACCAGCTTTACTACAGACTAACACTCCAGAATGCCCCAACCAGGACAGGCCGCCTCTTTCCGTAGTGACCCTGCACAGAATCAGAGGTGACGGTTTGATGGATGAGTTTCCCAGGAGACAATGCAATCTGTGACATCACGGGTCTGTCTGCAACCCCTGCCCCAGGCCCCCGTCCAGCTTTTCCTCTCCCCTCTCCTTTCTTGATAGAAAACTGCCTCTGCTTGGTGACAATGCCATCTCACTAGCAAAAATGAACCTGGGTTCCAAAGCAATGCTTTAACTTTCTCTGTCCTTCTTCACTTTAATTTTCTGATTCCCCTTTGTTGGGGTAATGAAAGGGGGACTGAGATATGAAGGGACTGGGGAGAGAATTCAGACAAAATCAAACAAAAGTGTAGATACAATATTCTAAAAGTTTATCACCTGACAGTAAAATAGTAACCCTTCAAAAGTAACGCTTTATGTTTCCTATCAGTATTAAACACTTCCACAATGACACTGATGTCTTTCTGTTACATGTGCTTCAAGAGATTTACAATGAAATTATACGTAAACAATTGCAAAGATATTTCAAGTGTCTATATGAAGACTTTTAGACTCAACTGCAATACCCTTAACGTCACATTTTTCTTGATTGTAAAAGATTTTCCTGACTATCATGTGATATATATGCTCTTGAATTAACCTTGGCCATTCACTTTATTCTATGTTTCAGTTGCTCCCTGAACCAGTACACATCCCTAGTCTTAACGTTTAAAGTAATATTCAGTAAATTCATTTGACCTAATACAAACTTACTTGTGAAGAAAAGTTCTAATATCTTTGCAACTCTCATTACCTCCATCCTTTTCACCCAATTAAGTTTCAGATGTATGGCTCAAGGACAATTAAAAAAAAAAACCCAGATGATATCTATATTATATCTTTATCTATCTCATCTATATCTTTATCTGTATCATCTTTACATATACTCATTTTGTAGCTTATCTCTCTCTATCTATGAACCATCAGTAGATCATTCTGTATAAAGATAAAAAAAACTTGGCCTTCCCTGATAGCTCAGTGGTAAAGAGAATCCCCCTGCCAGGGCAGGAGACACAGATTTGATCCCTGATCCAGGAAGATCCCACATGCCACGGAGCAACTAAGCCCGTGCACCACACCTATTGAGCCTGTAACCTTGAGCTGGGGAGCCTCAACTACTGAGCCTGTGGGGTGCAGCTACTGAAGTGTGTGCTCCCTAGAGCCCATGCTCTGCAATAAGAGATGCCACTGCAATGGGAAACCCGCACACCACAACTAGAGAAAAAGCCCACACAAAGCGATGAAGACCCAGCATTACCAAAGATAAATGAATAAAATTATTTTTAAAAATTAAAAACTTCTACATGGCAAAATAAAGCATGAGACAAGTCACAAGACAGGAAGAACTGGGACAGAGGGCCTTTGTCCTTTATGCTGAACAAATGGCTAAACTTTGAAAAGAGAAAAACCTACCTCCCAAAAGGTTATGAAACAGAGGTGACATATCATAGGTTTTAAAATGTAATGGAAAGATGTTCTTTCTCACTTTCAGTAAAAGAAATGCAAATTAAAAGTACATCAAGATCATCACTTCTTGCCTACAGACTGCACTAAATCCAAATGTTTGACCTCATGTATACCACTGCCTGCCAACTACTTCTGGTGGCACTACTGGTAAAGAACCCGCCTGCCAACTACTCTGGTTGGGAAGATCCCCTGGAGGAGGGCATGGCAACCCACTCCAATATTCTTGCCTAGAGAATCCCATGAACAGAGGAGCCTGGCAGGCTACAGTCCATAGGGTCACAAAGAGTCGAACATGACTGAAGGGACTTAGCACGCACACATGCATACCACTGGGGAGGCCGGGGGGAAACAGGTAATCTCTGAGGTTGCAGGTGGGAGTACAAAATACTACCACAAACATGGAGGGGATTGGGCAATAAGTAATAAATTTACGGACACAAACCCCTCCATCTGGCCTTACCACTGCTAGGCATCTATTCCACAGAATCACCAGTACAATGTTCAGGCGAAATAATGGAAAGCACACAGACGTCCAGCACTAGATTGATTATTCCAGAGCACGTACATAGCAAAGCTGTGAACAACTGCCAAAGGGAAGTCAGATCTCTAAGTACTAATGCAACGAATGCCCAGATCATGAAAACAAAAGTGTTGGAGAGGCCTGAGTCTGTAAGAAATAAGGAAGGGGCAGTGGGAGGACTAAAAGTCTACAACTGTGCCTATGTTTGCCAAAAATGGAACTCTGGAAGGATAAATCAGAATCCAATAAAAAATAGATTTTCATAGGGAAAGGAACTGAGTGGGGTAGAAAGGGCAGAAATGGACATGAGATTCCTGTGTGTTTATGTGTGTATTTATCCTTTTCTGTCTGGGGTTGGCAAACTACAGATTCTCCTTGGCTTGTGATGGGGTTACATCCTGATAAATCCAATATAAGTTGAAAATATCATTAGTAGAAAATGCATTTAATATACCTAACCTACCAAACATCACAGCTTAGCCTAGGCTCCATTAAATGTGCTCAGGACTCTTATCAAGCCCACAGTTGGGCAAAATCATCTAACACCAAGTCTGAAAGTGAAAGTGAAATGAGAGTTGCTCAGTTGTGTCTGACTCTTTGTGACACCATGGACTATACAGTCCATGGAATTCTCCAAGCCAGAATACTAGAGTGGGTAGTCTTTCCCTTCCCAGGGATCAAACCCAGGTCTCCCACATTACAGTTGGATTCTTTACCAGCTAAGCCACTAGGGAAGACCAAGAATATTGAAGTGGGTAGCCTATCCCTTGTCCAGCGAATCTTCCTGACCCAGGAATCAAACCGGAGTCTCCTGCAATGCAGGCAGATTCTTTACCAACTGAGCTATGAGGGAAGCCCAAACCTATATTCGTAATATAGTATCAAACATCTCATTTAATTTATTGAATAATGTCCTGAAAGTGGGGCTTCCCAGGTGGCTCAGTGGTAAAGACTCCACCTGCCAATGCAGGAGATGTCAGAGACCCAGGATCAATCCCTTGGTTGGGAAGATTCCTTGGAGAAGGAATGGTTACCCATTCCATACTCTTGGCTGGGAAATCCCATGGACAGAGGAGTCTGGCGGGCTGAATTCCAAGGGTGATTTTCCCAATGGAGGGGTTGGCAGAAATTATACCCCCTTTTATGATCTCTCTTGGAAATCATATGGTGTCACATCTGGTGGATTGAGGCAGTTATAGAACATCACCCAAGTTCAGAATAAAGGATGGAATTTCTACCTCTTGGTGGGGCATGACAAGGCTCAGAAAGTGAAGGGAGTGATGGAAAGGTTGCTGTCATCATTTTGGAAAGTATAATCTGTCATAATTATGCAGTGATTAAGATGATACAGCAGATCCAACTTTATTAACATGGAAGGATATTCAAATGAGAGTGAATGTTGAGTTGCTAGGATAGCCAATATGGTGCCATCCATATTGAGATAACACTGACACATAACTGAAACTCAATAAACATAGGTTGAATAAATTGTTGTATACAAATGAATTATGTTTTATGTTTGTGTCTATATAAAAACATTCTAAGAGAAGCTACATCAAAATGTGAACACTGGTTATATTTCTGTGATGGGATTAACAACTTCACTTTTTTAAGACAGTGAGTTTATAATATTCTTTGAATGAATGTTCACAAAAAATTAAAAGGTATTCCAAAATGAACCTCAGAGGATAATAATTTGAGTTGATTATCAGAAAGGTTGACCTATTTTTTTTTTCAAGATAATTGAAAGCTAATTAGAAATGCTCCCTGACAAGCACTTTTTCCTTTTTCTGCTTGTTGAAAGAACTGATTGTTTGGGTATCTGTAAGCATTTAATTGATGTAATGTATTTAAGGAACGTAAAAATAGTAACTTTCTTTTGTGATAAGAAAAGAGCATCAGGAACATAAAATACAATTATTTTAAAAAATAAGATATCTCATTACAGTAATCTGTCTCCAAGTTAGTCATTGGTGAGAACAGTAATAGGCTTCCCTGGTGGCTCAGATGGTAAAGCATCTGCCTGCAATGTGGGAGACCTGAGTTCGATCCCTGGGTTGGGAAGATCCCCTGGAGAAGGAAATGGCAACCCACTCCAGTACTCTTGCCTGGAAAATTCCATGGATGGAGGAGCCTGGTGGCTACAGTCCATGGGATCACAAAGAGTAGGACATGACTGAGCAACTTCACTGGAGAATAGTAATAGTAAATTCACATTTTAATCACTGAAATAGTAGGCTACAGTTCAACGGGGACCAGGATATCAAAAAGAAAAACTGTGGTGTGCATGAAAGGCACCATGATAAACTATCAGGACATTTTTTGTGAACATTAATGTTTTTAAAATATATGAAAAGAGAACTTATTTTTAGAAGCAAAATTGTTAACTTTCCATATAACAAATAGCTTGAAAGCTCTGTTTAACTAAAATGTTACACACGATACAAGAACAAATGTAAGAGAGCAGTGAGTGCGTGTGTGCTAAGTCACTTTGATCATGTCCACCTCTTTGCAACCCTATGGACTGTAGCCCGCCAGGCTCCTCTGCCCATGACCAGCTCAGTTCAGTTCAGTCGCTCAGTTGTGTGTGACTCTTTGCAACCTCATGGACCGCAGCACGCTAGGCCTCCCTGTCCATCACCATCTCCCAGAGCTTGCTCAAACTCATGTCCATCGAGTTGGTGATGCCATCCAACCATCTCATCCTCTGTCGTCCCCTTCTGCTCCTGCCTTCAATCTTTCCCAGCATCAGGGTCTTTTCCAATGAGTCAGTTCTTCGCATCAGATGGCCAAAGTACTGGAGTTTCCGCTTCAGCATCAGTCCTTCCAATGAATATTCAGGACTGATTTCCTTTAGAATGGATTGGTTGGATCTCCAAGAGACTCTCAAGAGTCTTCTCCAACACCACAGTTCAAAAGCATCAATTCTTCAGCGCTCAGCTTTCTTTATAGTCCAACTCTCACATCCATACATGACTGCTGGAAAAACCATAACTTCGACTAGATGGACTTTTGTTGGCAAAGTAATGTCTCTGCTTTTTAATATGCTTTCTAGATTGGTCGTAACTTTTCTTTCATGATAGTCAGTGTCAAATTTGGGGCGTTGGATGAAGCTGGATTACCAACAATCCTGATAGAATGGAGAGTCATTTGTGTGACACTAGAAGGAGAATATAGTTTGAACTGAACACATGAACTGGTTTAATAATCATTAGCTTTTAGTAAGACTTGTCATATTTGCATTCAGTTGTGGTCATTTCCCTTTACTTGACTCCAACTGCAATCTCAAATACTTCCAAGCTGCAGCTCTTACTTCATCCCTTGATAGGTCACTCCTCTAAAAGGATACATGGATGAACTCATCCCTGATTCTGTAGAAGCTAAAAGAGTTCCACTGTCAACACATAATGACAAAATCATTAACATCCTGAATAAACACAGTTCATCTTGTCTCTGGAAGCTAGAGTCTCTGATCCTCCTTTTTGGAAGTAGATCATTAATCACTTGAATCGCAGGCGTGCACATACCACACTCACATCTAACCCCTGCCACCCTCATCCCCATTTGCAAGACGTTATTCATCCAGAGTCAATCATTCATTATCTAAAGAGTTTTTGGCTTTCAATTTGTAAGTGAATTGCTTCAAGTGGTAAATGCTCAAATGTGGAATTTTGGGCATTAAAAAAAAGTCTGATAAAAATCACCTATAATTTAAAAGATGAAGTGGTAACCACCATTAATAATTTGCCACACATATTTACAGCTGAATGATAGATAGCGAGAGATAACATTCATCAAATTGAGTTCACACTAGATATATATATATATATATATATATATATATACACTTTTACATCGTATCTTTCAAAAAATGTTGTCATTTTTATATCTTTAACAGCTTTACTAAAGCATAGTTTAAGCACAGCACAGTTTACATATAATAAAATTCATTCATTTAAAATGGTCTGAAGTAAATTTATCAAGTTCTGTAGCTATCACCAAAAGTCAGTTTTAGAATATTTCCATCACCCTAGCAAGACCTCAGTTCTCATTTATAGTTTAACCCTGTAGCCCCTGGCAACTCCTTCCTGTTACTATGCATTTGTCTTTTCTGGATAGTTCCTACAAGTTAAGTCATACAATATGTGGTCTTCTGTGAGTGGCTTATTTTACTACAGAAATTGTCTTTGAGCATCAACCATGTGGTAACATATACCGTTACTCCATTAGTTTTTATCACGAAATAGCATTTGCAGCTCTTCATTAAACCTAGCATAAAACCACTCAGGTTTAACTACTGTTTGGGTCTTCATTTCTTTATGAAGGCTTGTCATGTCAAACTTTTATTAAGTAAATATGTATGCTTTTCACTTGTCAATATATCTTCTGTTTCAGAGGCCCTGGTGGAAAACTTAGAAGCATAGAAGAAAAAAATATTTTCCTTTCCTCCAAGAATATTTATACTTGGTTGATTTATTCAACAAATATTGATTGTGTCTACTATATGCCAGTCCACTGTCCTAGATGATGAGTCAGTTCACATGAACATATAGGAAATGCAGAGTTGATTCTGCTTTTTTGGAGATTAGGGTTTATTTGGGAAGAAAAACACTCAACTTGAAGACATAATACAGTGAATGAGAACTATGGAATGAGAAGCACAGGTATCATTAGAGCTTGGAGTAACAAAACCCAACCTCTTCTATGGTTCTCTGAGCACCCACTTGGAACTCCAAAGTTGGTCTAAAGATTATTTTAAGATGATGACATTTGAGATTCAACAGATACAGAAAGAAGTCTTCTTGGAGCTTCTCTTATTTGACTAAAAGCAGAAACTTAGGAAAATTGAAGACTTCCATAAATTCTTTCTTCAGGGTGGCTTCTACTCCCAGGAGACAGACCAAGAGTAAACCTACCATAAATCGCCTCTCTGGGGGAGTTTCCCAACCTTGCAGAAGCAAACATTATCATAAACTTTGAAAATCTCCCATTTGTTTCCCTAAAAACCTATTTGACTTTCCAAAAGAGACCTATTTGTTCTTGCCACAGATGTCTTTACTCCCTAGTCCATTTCCCCTACTAAGTTAGGTCTATAACTCCAAGATTTTAAGCACTCCTTTGAATTACTCATCACCAAGACCTCCAGTGGCTGTGCCCTGCACATGTACATACACACCATTTGTTCTCCTTCTAACCTGTCTTTTGTCAGTTTAAATTTTCAGTCCTCTCAATCACAAACCTGAGATGGTAGGGCTCAGTTGTGTCTGACTGTTTTGCGACCTCATGGACTGGAGCCCACCAGTCTCCTCTGTCTATGGAATTTTCCAGGCAAGAATACTGGAGTGGGTTGACATTTCCTTTTCCATGAGATCTTCCTGACCCAGGGATCAAATCTGCATCTTTCTTCTTCTGCATTGGCAGGAGGGTTCTTTACCACTAGCACCACCTGGGAAGCCCGTAAGAGAGTAGAAGAAGAGTTTTTACTCCCCAATAGTTTTTTTTTCCCCCAGAAGAATCAACTTTGGTGAAGAACAAGTAGGAATTTGCAGGTAGTGTAGGAGGGATGATGAAGAATGTTTCAGGGAGCAACATGCTGCAAAAATCAAGAAATAAGAGAGAACAACCCTTGGACAACAGAAAGAAATATACCAAGGCTGGAATGTGAATTTCACAAGGGAAAGTGGGAAAAATAGATGGAGTCTGAGAGATAGGCAGAGGCTAGACTATGCTTTCCAATATGATAGTCATCAGCTTCATGTGGCTAACTGGAGAGTTGAAATGTACTGAGTCTGACTGAGATGTGCTGAAGATGTAAAAATATACAGCAGCATTCAAAAACTTAGCATGAAAAAAAAATTTAAAACATCTCATTAATAACTTTTAAAACACTGATCACGTGTTGAAATGATAATAACTTGGCTCTATTGTGTTCAATAAGATATAATACTACACTGAATTTCACCTGTTGGTTCTTTTATTTTTAACTTTGCTGCAGGAAAAGTTGTAATTACACAGGCAACTCGCATGTTATTTCTACTGAACAGTGTTGTTCTAGACCAGGGAGGGCCCAGATTAGAATTTGTTGGTAGGACAAAAATAACATCAGCTCTAAAAGGTCTCTAGCAACTATTTCACCCAACTACACCCTGGCTGGGCTATAGTCCACGGGGTCGCAAAGAGTCAGACATGACTTAGTGACTAAAGCACCACCATCCATAGCCTGGCTAATAATTGCATGGCCTGGAACAAACAGGAGACTGACCTTTGCCCATAATCGATTCAAGTGTTTTTTTAAAAAGAAGTTTTTTTGGGGGGGAAGTCATTACTAGAACAATTCTCATTGACCTTTACATTTGTTACTAACTCCTTCTGTTTCAAGAAGCAGAGGGCTGGGGACAACCCCCCCTCCCCCTTTCCCCAATACAATTTATCCCATTTTCAAAAGAATTGGGAGACTGGAGGCTCCATTCACTTCAGAAATCTACCAGGTGGTTTTGCTTTTCAGTTACAAAAATCTGCTACTTCCTCCAAGAAATAGAAACAATGGATTAACGGGGCTACTCTCAGCTGGTGAAATGCTGACTTTATTTTACAAAGGGACACCACAGCCAGCTCTTAATGGCTCTTTAATGATCCAACCAAGGATCAACAGTCAAAGGACTGGATCCCAGAATGCCTCAGGGGACGTTCCCTAAACCCAAATTACAAGTCCAAACAAAACCCACAGAAACACTGAAAGAAACCTACAGAAGCTTGGAGCTGGGGTATTGGAGGATGACGGCAGTCTCACAGTTTGCAGGAGCTTTCAAAATAAGGTGATAGAGATGACTTATACAGGACTGCCCCAGATCACCCATCACTGATGAGTTTTTTTTTTCCATGAAAAATTCCCTTTGAAATTTGAGTTAAATAAAAAAGAAAAAGTGCAAATATCTTTACTGATGATTCAGTGTATTTGTTTAAAAGTATGTAAGACTTATGAATTGATTGAAGGCTTTGGTCTCTCTAAATATCCGATGTGGTGTCTGAGGGGGTCCTGTGGTGGTGGTTTGTTTTTGGAACTGTGGCTGGGAGGTGGGGGTGGGGGTGAGTGTGTTCTGACCTGTGCTGTAGGGTGATGGAAAGCAGGTTTACTCCATCATGACACTACTGACATTTGGAGCTGGATTATTCTCCGTTGTGGGGTGTCCTGTGCATTATAGGCTATTGAGCAGCATTCTTGGGCTCTGCTTACCGGATGCCAGTAGCATCCCCCACATTCCGGTTGTAACAACCAAAAATGTCTCCAGACTTTGCCAGATGTCCCCTGGAGGTCAGAACCACCTTCCTCCTCCTACTCCTTTTGAGAAGCACTGGTGTAATCCCTTAAAATACAGTGTTTATAGAAAAACAGACTTCAAAGTATTAATGTGCATTTTCCCTGTTGTTTTTTTACCCCTCAGTGCTGTGATGCAGACCTAGATGTGTGGGTTTCTAAAATCTTTCTAACAAGTTGGACAGTGTTGGAGAGAACATATTTTCCACTGAGCCCTGACCCTGTGGGGCAGGTTGAAATTCTAGCCTCAGTCTGGAGGGACCATTTACGGGGGAGACGCTGGTCACATGTCAACATCCTGCCTCCATCCCAAGGAAACAGACACACAAGGTAGTCTCATAACACTGATCTGTGTTCACTCGTGAATGAAATAAAATGGTTCATCATAATTTCTCAAAAATGGATCTCAATTAATTGCACAACCTACGTGTTGACAAATGCACAATTCTGGCAGAGAGTATGCATACATTTAATAGTAAGGTACTAAAAGTGACTTAGAAAGGGTAAGGGGTACCATTTATAGTGAGGGTATCAACGTTCACAATGTCCCTGCTATTCACCTGTACAGTCATATAACCATTGAAGAGGATCTGAATATGTTATCTCCAAATATACCACTTTGCATAATGATTATTTTCAGTCAATGGCAATTGAGAAACAACAGATAAAAGAAAAGCTCTCTAACCTTCCCTATTTGCCTAAAAGGCAGGGCTTACATTTCTCTCTGGGAAGATGTACCCGCTTCACTCTCCGGTACCAAGAAGAGGAGATAACATATCACAGACGATGGTCGTGAAATCTGCATAAACAAATCTTCCTGAAATAATCCTCATCTCCATTAGTTTCCTCCATGTGTTCCTCACAATGACTGTCCCTAGAATCCTGAAACCCTTTTCCATTGTCTTGGCACATCTCCACCAAATTATAGCACGGAGAAGGGGACGGCAGAGGATGAGATGGCTGGATGGCATCACCGACTCGATGGACATGGGTTTGGGTAAACTCCGAGAGTTGGTGATGGACAGGGAGGCCTGGCGTGCTGCGATTCATGGGGTCGCAAAGAGTCGGACACGACTGAGCGACTGAACTGAACTGAAAGTAGCGTACAAGTCCTCTAGGTTTAATAGACTCTTTGGGGTTTTCACCTGGTTTCTGTGAGCCCCTCATTATGCATATTTAATACACTTTTTTTCCTCCTGTTAATCTGTCCATTGTTAGTTTATTTTGCAAGGTCCCAGTCAATGGAAGTAAGAGGGCTGAAGAATATGTTTTTTCCCTCCCTGACTCCATGTTGGGACCTGGAAGAGGCCTTCTGCATGAATGTAGAGCAGATTAAAATGACAGGTCATACTGCAATTGCACAAATATGGGGGACTGATATCTCCTATCTAGAACACGTTTTACTAACATCTTTATTCCACCCACCACCTGGGCTTGCCAATTTTAATTGTCACTAAATAACTAAATCCCTAGACAATTCACAAAAAGTTGCCCTTTTAAAAAGGAATGAAACTGAGCCATTTGCAGAGATGTGGATGGACCAAGAGTCTGTTATACAGAGTGAAGTAAGTCAGAAAGAGAAAAACAAATTTATATATTAACAAATATATATGGAATCTAGAAAAATGGTACTGAAGAGCCTATTTGCAGAGCAGGAACAGAGATGTAGACAAACAGAATAGACTTGTGGCCACAGTGGGGGAAGGCGAGGATGGGACAAATTGAGCGAGTAGCACTGCCATATACACACTACCCTGTGTGGAACAGATAGCTGGTGGGAAGCTGCTGGGTAACACGGGGAACTCAGCTCGTTGCTCTGTCATAACCTAGAGGGGCAAGATGGGAGTGGGGTGGGAAGGAGGCTCAAGAGGGAGGGGATAATGCATACATAGAGCTTATTCACACTGTTGTAGAGCAGAAACACAATGTTATAAAGCAACTATATTCTAAAAAAAAAAACACAACTAAAAAAAAGTTGCCCTTTTGAGAAGCAGTTGCTTTGCAAACTGGAGTCTGTAGCATGGAGCTCTGCCCCTATGACTCAGCCACAGAGGCTCCCATTTGCCCCATCACTTGTCTGTAGTCCTGCTTTAATAGGTGTGGCTGGTCTTTGCCCAGAGCTGGGTCTTGCAGCTGCCCGTACACTCAGGAATTGTACTTTTTAGTGCTGCCATACCCTGTTTCTGTGAGGCAAAATAAGTTTCTGGACATCACAGAATCTCTCATTTAAGTCAGACTACCTAGGTGGTGCAGCGGTAAAGAATCTGTCTGAAAATGCAGAAGATGTGGGCAGGAGACGTAGGTTCAATTCCTGGGTTGGGAAGATCCCCTGGAGAAGGAATGGCAACCCACTCCAGTATTCTTGCGTGGGAAATCCCCTGGACAGAGGAGCCTGGCGGGCTACGGTCCATGGGGTCGCAAAAGAGTCCGACACAACTTAGCAACTAAACAACAACGACAATGACAAGTCTACTCTTTGAGTATGTTAAAGAACTGCCTAGATATTTTCACTTAACAGCAGGCAGTTTTTAGATAGACTCTTGGATGCAGATCAGGTAAAGTGACCAGCTTGATACTTCAATCAAGTTGTATTGTAAAGTAGCTGAAAGGTGAATTTACCCTATGATGTATCAAAACACCACATGTTATAATTTTCTTCCTTTTAACTATATTTTATATTTCATGGACTGTGGGAAATATGAATATAGAAATTGGGGTCAAAAGTAAATTTTTTAAAGGTTCTTTACATTTAGGAAAGTGGGATTTCAAATAATGGATTAAGGGGCAAAATCTTACATAGTAGAGCAAAGAATGAAAGAGGCAGCTTTGAGATATCTTAGGGAAAGACTGTCTTAGGGAAAGTGCTTCCCAGGTGGCACTAATGGTGAAGAACTTGCCTGCCAACGTAGGAGATGTGAAGAGATGGGGGTTTGATCCCTGGATCAGGAAGATTCCCTGGAAAGAACTAGATTTGCCTTGGATAGGCAGAACTGAAGGAGAATCAGTATTTTTGATGAAATAATTAAAAAAAAAAAAAACCCAGGTCACTGTTGTTCTATGAAGATGTGAAATCTACATATAAAATGGAAATGTTCTTTTCCACATCAGTGGGGAAGCTAAATTTGTAGACTTTAGCAGTTTTTTAATTCTGTCTACAAAAAACTTTTTTGAAACTATGAAGACAAAGAAAAACCATCATTCTTCAGACAACTAAAGAGTGGCTTGCAAGCCTGAACACAAACCATTAAGAATGCAGTGCTGGAAACTGCTGGTTTTTCTTTTAAATGTGAAACCCAGAACAGGCAAACCATCAAGCTGGAAAAAGAAATTAATATAACCTCACAGGCAAGAAGAAAAGCAAATACTCACTCTAAAGCAGCTGTTGTTGATGCAAGCAAAGGTTAGAGCAACAGGGCTATTTTCTAACAAAGTGTGAATCCCATTAGTGCCGAAGTGTGATCCCCATCTTAGTCCTTACATCTTAGCCAGAAAAGATTTCAGATTTTACTTCCATCTGCATCTGAAGACTGGTAAATAGGACCCACAGAGACATGCAAAAATGGTGATACCATTCAAAAGGCATCTTAGTCTTAGCATAAGACTTTGACATATACACAAAGGCAGTGGCCAAAGTCTGCCCAAATACCCCTTTAGCATGCATAGGTGGACAGAATAGGGAGCTGGCCTCCCCCAGTTTCCCAGCTTCCCTTGTGGCCCCCATTGTCTCTTCCCAAATACACAATGATGCCATTTCATGATTGGTACATTGGACGTGGGGGCATTTGGAAAAGTTTCTCTGGGGAGCTCAGAATTTAAACTTGTGTCATTTAAGGAAGAAGAACCAGGGGAAAGTAGAGGAGATACGGCAGCAGCTAAAAAATGTAAAACATCTGGAAATCATCAATGACTTACTTTTTTGTGTGTCCAATACCAAGGTGACACACTAATATTGTGCTCCAATGGATATTGATTGTTTATTGCAAGGATCTGTAATCAAAATCCTTGTATTTGTGTTTTTTTTTCCCTGTATCAAGATCTGTCAAGTATGTCTCCAAAGCCAGATTGTGTCACTGAGCATAACCAAATAAAATCACAAAATGAAGCTACCTATTTTCCTAAAGAAAAATCCAATGTAAGAAAAGTTTGTACCTTGGCAAAGATTTTCAACATGGTTGCAATCAAGTCATTTTCCAATTGTATAAATAAATAACATTGCCTACATGAAATATTCTGCCAGAAGTATACACAGTTGCTATGACTTTTCTTTACTAAAAGTGTAAAGCTAAGTGCTCAAATTTAAAATTATTGGACTTGGGTTTCAGCAGTTGAATGTATGCGGTGAATATGTATGATAATTGTACCATGATGTGTTTAACACAAATAACATTTCTATCTTGAGGAAAAACTTTCTGATTCCTAACTGCACAAAGCTGTATCACCTTGCCAAGAATGAAGAAATTAAAAAAAAAAAACCTACTGGAAATAACATTTGGTTGTTCATATCAGCACTGAAAACAACTGTGGTTTAGAAATTTCCCCTTTTTAATTGTAACAAGTAAACTATTTTGCCAACTCTCTTTGGGCAGCTCAGTTTTCATCCTAGCTGACTACCCTGAAAATGAAGCTGTCAAAAATCCTAGGTTGAAATTGTTTTTCTGAAAAGAATGTTTTTATTATAGCATGTCTCTCAAAATTCTGGAGGATTTGTTCAGAAAGACATGTCTTCTTCAAACTGAGTTTGATGCATAGTTTTATTACTTAAAATCCATATGAAAAGTTCTTTTAAACAATTTAACTCACATGTACAACAAGACTTATTTTAGGTATCTTACTTATTTGCCTTTAAGTACACATCATGTTCAGAATCCATGACGAAGCTGAATAAACACCACTGTGTTTTTTTGAAAGCAAACTCAAGTTTGCACCAATACAAATTCTTTCCTGACATTCACTTAATCACCAGGAATGTTCTTTGATAGTTATCAAAAATTCTATTGGACAGTTTACTCTTTTCTACAATTAATGAATGTTATGAACTGAATGTCTGTGTTCTCCAAATTCATATATTTGAGCCTTAATGCTTAGCATGACTATTTGGAGATGGGATCTTTATGGAAGTTGTTAAGGTTTAATGAGGTCATAAGGGTGGGGCCCTGACCCAATAGGATTAGTATCCTTATAAGAAGAGACACTAGAAACCCTGCTCTGTTTCCATGTGCATGCACTGAGGACACAATGAGTAGGTGGCAGTTTGAAAGCCAGGAAGACAGCCTTTATCAGAAACCTCATCAGCTAGCACCATTATCTTGGACCTCCCAACTTCCAGAACTGTGAGAAATAAGTATTTGCCATTTCTGTCACCCAGTCTGTAGTATTCTGTTATGGCAGTCTAAACTGACTAATACAATGGGCAACACAATTTAATAGAATCAATATATTTTAGTTAGAATCTTGTCACTACAGTAGGATTCCTGGAGCAAGCACAAAGGATTTAAGAAGGAAAATTAACAAAAAATCATACCATAAGTATTTTTAACCCTTTACTATTTTTACTATTTCACACTAAAATGGTTCAGTTTGCAAAATCCACCCAATTAAAAGTGATATTTAGCTATCGGCATATATGGTCTCACTAAGTAACAGAAAAACATAAAGAGACCGTCATAAGTGCACTATACAGAGAATCAAGACTTATAGCCATTGAAGGCAATCTTTAACACCTTCTTTCAACACAAAATAAAGGTGATGGATGATTCACAAAATAAAAACAAGACATGGCCTAAAGAATTTTAGAGGTGCTTTGAATCCTCTCTTCCAATACAATTTTCTCATTTAAAAAAATGAAAAAGACCGAAAAGTAGAAACAACCTAACTGTTCACCAACTTGTGAATGGATAAATAAAATGTGGTCTATCTATGCAATGGAATATAATTCAGTAATAACAAGGAACAAACTATGATATATATATATATATATATATATATATATATATATATATATATATATATATATATATGGATGAACACTGAAACACCATGGTAAGTGAAAGAAGTCAGAAACAAAGAAAATACACTGCATGATCCCACTGATTGGAAATGCCCACACAAGGCAAATCTATATAAAGAGAAAGTAGGTTAGTGGTTGCCAGGGGCTAGAAAACAAGGAGTTACTGGAAGTGGGCAAACTGAATCTTCATAAGTGATGGAAATGTTCTAAAAGTTGGATTGTGATGAAGGTTGCACAACTTTGTCAATTTCCTAAACTTATTGAATTGTACAGCTAAAATAAGCAAATTTTATGGTATGCAAATGATATTTCAATAAGCTATTTTATAAAAAATTTAGAGAGAGGGGCTATGAAATGCTGAGAAACATACCCGTGGTCCCCCACTGAAATGAAAACCCAGGCCAAAACCTCAGAAGACTCAGATCTTCATTCAGATCCATCAAAACTTCAGATACATTTGGACCTAGTCTATTAACATACATACTTTTTCTTTATAGTATTTAATTGCTTTATAGTATTGTGTTGGTTTCTGCCAGACACTAACATGAATCAGCCATAGGTATACATATGTCCCCTCCTTCTTGAACCTCTCTCCCATCTCCCTCCCCATCCCACCCCTCTAGGTTGTTACAGAGCCTTGGTTTGAGTTCCCAGGGCTATTTGAGTTGCGTAGCAAATTTCCATTGGCTATCTATTAACCTACATTCTTGATCTAGCCACTCTTCAACCCAAAACTGAGTAAAGGGAAAACAAACACAGTGGGTGGTTTTTCTGACTTTGAGTTTTCATTCAGTAACTAGCATATATAACATCTTTTCTGAATTAGAGTAAATATTATTTTACATGGTAAAATCTTGATCAGAGTGTTCTATTAAGAGATTACTAATATAGGTAGGTTACCAATTTTTAAACAAATAACTAAGTATATATTCTTTTAAGATTCATGTTAATGTATGGCAAAACAAATACAATATTGTAAAGTTAAAAAAATAGATAAATAAACTAATTAAAAAAAAAAGATTCCAAGACTGAATAATTTGCAGAGGCTTTTCAAATATCCATTAGTAATAGCATGAAAAAACGTGCCGTGTCTCTTTCTTTGTATTGAGATAAC
Source organism: Okapia johnstoni (assembly GCA_024291935.2). NCBI lineage: Eukaryota > Metazoa > Chordata > Mammalia > Artiodactyla > Giraffidae > Okapia > Okapia johnstoni. The sequence goes on from CM044305.1 coordinate 6,901,528, forward strand.
ACCAAGTTGCTTATACAGAACTCTTACCCACTTTCAGTGCATATACACCTACACACAGAGGGAGACACACACATACCAGGCTGTATTTTACCTTCAAACCTTGGCTGGCCCTTCTTCCTTGAAAGCTATAATCATCCCCTCCCAACCTCACTTTCCTCTTCATTTCTAAGGAAACCTGCTTTTCAGACTCAGGTCTGATATAGCCCTCTCTGGAACTTTGGCTCCTCTTTCCCACCATGATCTCATTTTCCTCCCTTGGGACATATGAAACATCTCTCCTCTGGGTACCACTCACATTAGACTGTGCTTACATATGGAGTTGTGGAAAGTGCTGGGATAATATGGTCTTATTCATCTATGTGTGCTCAGAGTTGAGGATAGAGCTTAACACACCATGGGTGGTCAATAAATGTCACAAAAGGGTGGGGAGGAGAAGGAAGGGAAGGAGAGGAGGAAGGAAGGAAAGGACTATGAAGGAATAAGTGAATGGCGATCACTGCCTCCAGTATTCTCTCCATCCAAGTATTTATTTGTCTGGCAAGCTATAGCTCAAGCCTTTTCCCTACCCCAGGTGTGATGAGCAAACCACTCTCCGTCCTGCACCTCAGGACCACTACTCATGCCACTGAAGGGGAGACACTGATGACCCTGAGGGAGAGAGGGCCCTCTTGGGGATTCCCACCAAATCAGTGGGGATCTAGGATCCCAAGGACTTGGAAAAATACTCTAGAAGCTTCTCAACTTAGATGGCTTGGTGGTTTGTAACTGGAAGACAGAGGTCTGGATATGTGAAGGTATGGGGGCAGCAGGGAAAGTGACCTTTGGACGCTGTAGGCATATCCTGAGTTTGGCCCAATTTCCCTAGATCCTAAGGCAGTGGTCTCCAACTTTTTTGGCACCTGGGACCAGTTTTGTGGAAGACAATTTTTCCACTAATGTGAGGACCAGGGGATGGTTTGGGGATGATTTCCTGAGAGCTCAGTTAGTAAAGAATCCGCTTGCAATGCAAGAGACCCCAGTTCTATTCCTGGGTCCAGAAGATCCACTGGAGAAGGGACAGGCTACCCACTCCAGTATTCTTGGGCTTCCCTTGTGGTTCAGCTAGTAAAGAATCCACCTGCAATGTGGAAGACCTGTATCCGATCCCAGGGTTGGGAAGATCCCCTGGAGAAGGGAAAGGCTACCCACTCCAGTATTCTGGCCTGGAGAACTCCATGGACTATCCATGGGGTCGCAAAGAGTTGGACACAACTGAGCAACTTTCACTTGCAAGCAGATTACATTTATTGTGTACTTTATTTCTACTTTTACTACATCAGCTCCACCTCAGATTGTCAGGCATTAGATCCCAGGGGTTGGGGACCCCTGTCCTAAGGAACAACCCCAGTAGAGTGGGGGTCCTGATAACTATCACAATGATGACAGTAACAGGAATGTATAGCACAGGCTGTAGATTATGTAAAGGTTTTCAGTTCAGTTCAGTTGCTCAGTCATGTCTCACTCTTTGCGACCCCATGAATCGCAGCACTCCAGGCCTCCCTGTCCATCACCAACTCCCAGAGCTTGCTAAAACTCAAGTCCATTGAGTCGGTGATGCCATCCAACCATCTCATCCTCTGTTGTCCCCTTCTCCTCTCCCCTTCAATCTTTCCCCAGCATCAGGGTCTTTTCCAGTGAGTCAGTTCTTTGCATCAGATGGCCAAAGGATTGGAGTTTCGGCTTCATCATCAGTCCTTCCAATGATTATTCAGGACTGATTTCCTTTACGATGGACTGGTTTGATCTCCTGGCAGTCCAAGGGACTCTCAATAGTCTTCTCCAACACCACAGTTCAAAAGCATCAATTCTTCAGTGTTCAGCTTTCTTTATGGTGCAACTCTCACATCTATACATGACTAATGGAAAAACCATAGCTCTGACTAGAGGGACCTTTGTTGGAAAAGTCATGTCTCTGCTTTTTAATATGCTTTCTAGGTTGGCCATAGCTTTTCTTCCAAGGAGCAAGCGTCTTTTAATTTTATGGCTGCAGTCACCATCTGCAGTGATTTTGGAGCCCAAGAAAATAAGTCTGTCACTGTTTCCACTGTTTCCCCATCTATTTGCCATGAAGTGATGGGACTGGATGCCATGATCTTAGTTTTTTGAATGTTGAGTTTTAAGCCAGCTTTTTCACTCTCCTCTTTCACTTTTATCAAAAGGCTCTTCAGTTCCTGTTTGCTCTCTGCCATAGGGTGGTATTATCTGCATATTGAGGTTATTGATATTTCTCCTGGCAATCTTGATCCCAGCTTGTGCTTCATCCAGCCTGGCATTTTGCATGATGTAATCTGCATATAAGTTAAATAAGCAGGGTGACAATATACAGCCTTGATGTACTCCGTTTCCAATTTGGAACCAGTCCGTTGTTCCATGTCTGGTTCTAACTGTTGCTTCTTGACCTGCATACAGATTTCTCAGGAGGCAAGTAGGGTGGTCTGATATTCCCATCTCTTCAAGAATTTTCCACAATTTAGATCACTCAAAATAAACTCAATTTTGAGTACAATTTGTTCCCATTTTAAAGAGGAAGGCACAGATTCAGGTAGGAGATGTAACCTGCCCAAACTAATGAACTCAACAAGCCACACTTGGAGCGCCCCGCCCCCATACGCCTACTCCCTCTCCCAGGTTTCTTCCCTTCTCCTCCACTGTCCCCTTTCTACAAGGCCCCCATGATCTTCTTATTTAAAACCGCAGCCTTCCCCATACTCCTCCCTTGTGTAATGTTCTCCATTGCACTGACCACCTTCTAATCCTTACGGGGCTTACATATGTATTTTTATATCGTCTAGCCACCAATGATACTGTTCCTCTCCTTGAGATAGAAATTCTTCAAGGACAGTCATCTTATTCTCTCTCTGTGTTGAGGACTCTATCCCTGGCATGTAGACTGGTGGCCCAGCATACAGAACATTCTCATCAATATCTGCTGAATAAACGCATAGGATTTAGATTTTGATGCCTGGTCCGTACTCTCTCAATGATTTTTCCCAAAGATAATACACCATTTCACATTCAACTTGTTAATTATATTCTGCTGGCTTTCATCAGTACCAATGGTTAAATTTAAGTGTCCTATAAATAAGCATGGTAAAAGACAATATTGGTGCCTTCGGAGGAGGGAGAAGAAAAGAGGATGGCTTAAAATCAAATATTTTATTCACAGTGTTTTTTTTCTTTCCCTTTAGTGGGTCCAAAATCATTCGTTTTTCTTTTAAGATCAATACATAAAGACTCAATGCCAGTTTTATTCCATCTCCAAGTTCTGTCAAATGGGAAAGAGATTGATTCTAATATAAATCACTAAAACAAATCTATTGCCAAAACATCTCTTAGATATATTTTGGAGAGCTTTTGTAATATAATTTGTGTTGTGAGACTAGTTATTGCCTGTTGTAGCAAAACCATATGGTATTAGTTTCACAGGAAAAGATATAAATGAATTTTTACAAATCAGTGCCTGGTCAAACACTCACCCCATTCCCTTTCTTCTTCAGGGTCTTGTCCAACAGACACAGTAAGCTTTCTATCAGGCATCTTGCTTTTTGAAGCAGTTACAAAGTCTTCCTTGTTTACACTTAGTTCTTCTACGTAATTATGACATTTAAAAGGTACATTTAGCTCTAAACTTCACTTATTATATTTGGAGAAGGAAATGGCAATCCACTCCAGTACTCTTGCCTGGGAAATATCATGGAAGAGGAGCCTGGTGGGCTATAGTCCATGGGGTTGCAAAGAGTTGGATATGACTTAGTGACTAAACAACAAACATTATATCTTTAACAGGTCAAAGCTTTTCTAGGAATTTTTTCTAAAGAAAACCAGTTAAATGAGAGCCCAGGGACCACTGCAGTGCTACAGAGAGTGGTGGCTGTTATTGAGGCATACAAGGGAACAGCCATATTCAAAATGGCTTCCTACCCCTCCCATTACCAGTAGCTTTGCCTCCCTAATCTTTATGAGCCTCCAGACCTTTCTAAAGGTTGTTGTGATTCACTTTTGTGAGGGCAGCAAAGCTCTATCAAGCTGATATGGCATGCGAGTATCAGTAAAAGTAACAAGAGAATCCAAATGCTATTGTACTGACACATGTTACTGAACAATAAGATGAGTTGATAAATGAACTCAAAGAATGAGAGAAAGAAAGAAAGAAAAAAAAGAAAGATTATAATTACCTAGCCTCCTTTCCTTTATGATTTTGTTTTGCTTCTCAAAACATTGTTAAAGTTAATTTGCTAAATTTCGTTAAGTGTTAGATGAATACTGGATAAGCCTTAATAAGAAATTTGAGGCATTATTAAATCCCTCTGTTAGCATGAAACCATTGTAAGTTTTATAGCACTCTGGGGTGACTTTTTTGCATGTTAAAAATTGAGACAACTATGAAAACTGTATCTAGGTGAGTAAACATTATTTCTCCCTGGCAGCATGGCAGTAGGTTTGTTGTGAGAAATCTGTACTCAGTCCATGCTAGGAGCATTGGATGACATATTACCACAGAAGAAGTCGAATCCAGTGCATGATTTTAAGAAGCTTAGAACCCAGGAGATAAAACAGGAAAGGCACAAAGTAACAGTAAATCTAGTATATGCAACTTTGATTTTCAAGGAATGGTACAATATGGGATCAATGATTTTATAACGTGCTAAATGTGTTGGCCAGAGTTCATTATATGTGAGATGAAAGCTCTAGAAGGTGGGATATTGTCAGTGAGCTCAATAAACATTGTCAATACCATATGAGAGGAACTTTGTAAAGCCAAAAAGGATCACTTTCACACCTTTCAATTTTACAGAAGTTAGCTAGAGTCAGGAGTTTCACAAAGAGGCCAGTGTATTGTGACATAATGAACCTGGGCTTTGGGGTCTTCTGATTCCCACACTCTTAATAGCTCTGTCATCTTGGGCAGGCTGCTTGATATCCCTAAAACCCAGTTTCCTCTTCAGTGAAATAAAAAGTCCTGCTCCATAGATATTGTTGAGAAGATTGAATGAGGTGGTGTCTGCATGCTCAGTCACTTCAACTGTGTCCAACTCTTTACGATCCTATAGACTGTAGCCTACCAGGCTCTTCTGTCCATGGGATTCTCCAGGCAAGAATACTACAGTGGGTTGCCATGCCCTCCTCAAGGGGATCTTTCTGACCCAAGGATTGAACCTGCCTCTCCTGCTTTGCAGGTGGTTTCTTTACTGCTTAGCCACTGAGGAAGTCTCCAAATGAGGTGGTGGACATCCTTAAGTCTGTACTTGGCACATGACAGAAACACAGAAAGCACTGGTTTCTTACTCTTACTAAAATTTAATATTTATCAATGGCATCTCAGCTGCTGTGCTGAGCATGGTACATGCCTCATTTCATTTAATCTTTACAACAGCTCCATGAGCTTGGTACTATTATGATCCTCAGCTTACAGATGATGAAACTGAGACCTAAAAAGGTAGAAAAAGTTGCTCAAGAACACATACTTACTGAGCAGAAGGACTAAGTTTCCAACTCTACATTCTACTTTACCCACTACCACTTTGCTAATCAGGAGGGGCTCAGTCCATTAAGTCACTGAACAAATATTACTAAGTACTTTGCTTCAAGCACTTTATGAATGGCTGAAGATGCAGTGATGAATAAAATAGACATGGCCCTTGGCCTCATGAAGCTCACAACCTAGCCTAGGGTTTCTTTACTTCAGCACTGTTGACATTTGGGGCTGGACAATTCTTTGCTATGGAGACTGCTCTGTGCACTAACAGATGTTGAGCAGCATCCCTGGCTTCCACATATTAGACAGCAGGTTGTGACAGTCAAAAAAGTCTCCATACATTCCTATAGCTCTTTGCGGAGAGGAAATGGCCCCGAATAAGAACCACTGCTCCTGTGAAGTCAATATTAAGAGTCTTGTACTTAAGGAAATAGGAAACTCCTACTGAGCCAGAGGCTCTTCTAAGACACAGTTTCTCTTTAAAAAACAAACAACTTCCCCCCAGGTCAGAGAGCAGGTGGATAAAAGGGAATCCTCATACACTGGTGTTGAGAATGTAAATGGGAGCAGCTACTATGGAGAACAGTATGGTGGTGCCTTAAAAAAAACCTAAGAATACAGCTAACATGTGATCTAGTAATCCTAACTCCTTGGCATATACCTGGAGAAAACCATAATTTGAAAAGATACATGCATCCCAATGTACATTGCAGCACTATTTACAATGGCCAAGACATGGAAGCAGCCCAAGTGCCCACCAACAGATGAATCAATGAAGAAGATGTGGTACAAGTACACAATGGAATATTACTCAGCCATAAAAAATAAGGAAATAATGACATTTGTAGCCGTATGGATGGACCTGGAGATGATCAAACTAAGTGAAATAAGCCAGACAAAGAAAGACAACTGTCATACGATATCACTTATATGTAGACTCTAAAAACAAACAAACATACTTACAAAACAGAAACAGAACCACACACATAGAAAAGAGATGGTGATCAAAGGGGAAAGGGAGGGAGTGATAAATTCCGAGTTTGGGATTAACGTATACACACTGCTGTATATAGAATAAACAAACAATTAGGACCTACTAAAAGTCCATCAAAAAAAAAATAATAAATAAAAAATAAATAAAAGTCCATCTAGTCAAGGCTATGGTTTTTCCAGTGGTCATGTATGGATGTGAGAGCTGGACGGTGAAGAAAGCTGAGTGCCGCAGAATTGATGCTTTTGAACTGTGGTGTTGGAGAAGACTCTTGAGAGTCCCTTGGACTGCAAGGAGATCCAAACAGTCCACCCTAAAGGAGATCAGTCCTGGGTGTTCATTGGAAGGACTGATGTTGAAGCTGAAACTCCAATACTTTGGCCACCTCATGCGAAGAGTTGACTCATTGGAAAAGACCCTGATGCTGGGAGGATTGGGGGCAAGAGGAGAAGGGGATGGCAGAGGATGAGATGGTTGGATGGCATCACTGACTCGATGGACATGGGTTTGGGTAGACTCCGGGAGTTGGTGATGGACAGAGAGGCCTGGCGTGCTGCAATTCATGGGGTCGAAAGAGTCGGACACGACTGAGCGACTGAACTGAACTGAACTGACATAGAACAGGGACGTATACTCAATATTTTGTAATGACCTATAAGGGAAAAGAAGTGGAAAACAAATAGGTGTGTAGGACTTCCCTGGTAATCTAGTGGTTAAGAATCCATCTGCCAATGCAGGGGACACAGCTTCAATTGCTGGTCCGGGAAGATTTCACATGCCACAGAGCAACTAAGCCTGGGTGCCATAACCACTGAGCCTGTGTATCTGGAGCCTGTGCTCCACAACAAGAGAAGCCACCACAATGAGAAACCTGTGCACTGCAATTAGAAAGTAGACACCACTCTCCAAAACTAGAGAAAAGTTTACACGCAACAATGAAGACCCAGTACAGCCAAAAATAAATAAATAGAAATTTAAAAAATAAGTTATATATAAATGTAACCACCTCACAAAACAGTTTCATATTTCTTTATTGAAGGCTTTCTTGGTGGAACTATTTCTAGTTTGGAAAAAGAAGTCAATACAATTTGCTCTATAGGGAGTTCCCTGGTGGTCCATCGGTTAGGACTCTGCACTTTCACTATTGGGGGCCTGGGTTCAATCCTTGTTTGGGGAACTAAAACCCACAAGCCACAAGGTGCAACCAAAAAAAAAAAGTTTTGCTCTATAGAAATATGTTTCCTAGTCAGCTTACCTGAAACAGAGTATACCATAAATAAACCATCACATTTCCCCACAAAAATGGGAAGGCATATACAGACACATGACTCACACTAGAGTTGGAACTAACTGTAGTTTTATAATTGGGCAGGTGAGGAAAGAATTGAATTGTGGGGGCAGCTAGAATCAAGGGTTGCCAGGTTTAACACTTCCAAGTTTATCGCAGAATTTTCAGGTTACTGGTGGTAGCTGAACTGCTGCAATTCAAAAATGACACAGTGAAAACTTACTTGTCTACACTGAGACTCAGGGAGCCAGTCTTCCATCATGTGCGGAGGGTGACAGAGGTTTTTATAGACTGTGACTAGCATATTCCATTCATAAGAACTCAAGTACATGACTACTGCAAGATACCAATACAAGAGAGGCTAGGGGATGGAGTCCCACTATGTGTCCAGGACAGAAAGGAGAACTGTTTGGTGAACATCTACTCAGACTTTGCCAATATAGTAAAAATCATTTTCATGGTCCAAGAGTATATGTGGTCTCATTTTCAGATTTATAAAAATCAGAATATTATATACTTTATAAAGATTCTGTGAGGACTAATAAAAGATGTATAAGCTACATTCTTCCCAAAGATTTTGTGCTATGTATGCATCTGATATCTGGAGAATAATACACTGTGCTAATTTATAGTCCCATTATGAATAGACACATTCTTAATCCCTGGCAGACATCCTGATGTGGTCAATCTGTTATCATTCATTAAAGAAAGGAGAATGTGCTATGTAGTACAAGTTCAAGTCCCTAAGCGGTGCTGTAATATTTTCTTTTGCACTCGATGTGTGAATTATTAAAAAAAAAAGCTAGCTACAATGTCATCATTTTTGATTATATCAAAAATGAAGGCAGAGACAGGAATGCTTCCAATCTGTGAAGTTATTTAGCATTTAATATTCCCTTTGGGAAATCAATATGGTTTGGGGGAGATTATTTATATACCACTAGTCAAGTGTGGTTTAAATAAATGCAGTGTGTTGCTAGCGCTCTGTGAATGAATCTTTCAATGTCAAGAGCTTACTATTGAATAAAGGGATGTAATCATAAATAAGCTAATGGGAGAATGGTTAGTAGAAATTATCTGGTCATTTTACTGATACAGATGAATATCTTCGGTTCTCTTTTTCCTTGGATTTAGTCAAATCATAAAAACGAAATGTCTGGGCATTGTACACCAAGCTATTCACATTTATTCATTATTTAAAATGTTTATAGAACTAATTTTATTGTAGGGGAGTGAAATGTAGGCTGGTGGTTCACACATGAATAAATAATTCATGTCTTTTTTTTTTAACCCCGCAAGGTAAAAAGAAGAATTAATCAAATGAGAACAAAATAATTCCTACTTCCAGGCTTCATGGAAGTTTAGAGCAGAGGGGGATGGTCAGCAGGGTAGAGAGAAGAAGGGCGATGAAGAGAGAAGTCTCAGGTCTCTGAGCTAAAGCACATGTTGGTCAATTTCTCCTCTTGTGTGCTGTCACTTCAGTAGTGTCTGACTCTGTGCAACCCTATGGACTTTGGCCGCCAGGCTCCTGTGTCCATGGTATTCTCCAGGCAAGAACACTGGAGTGGTCTGCCATTTCCTCCTCCAGGGGATCTTCCTGACCCAGGGATTGAACCCGATTCTCTTACATCTTCTGCATTGGCAAACCAGTTATTTAGCACTAGCAGCACCTGGGATGCCCTTAAGCTGCTTAATTCCTATCAGAAAACAGAAATTCCTGGCAGAAACAAGAAGAAACTACAACTAAAGAGATAAATGTATCCTAAGCAATCCTGGGGGTATTTTGGAGTGAGAACCCACAAGCCTCCCTGTGAACAGAGAACCAACACTGGCTTTTCCTTTCCTCATTTACCTGTTCACCAGACAACAGGTACGCCCTGCTTTAAGCACAGAAAAACAGCAACACCCTTTACCCCAAGAGTCACTGTAAAATGTATTTAATTAGTGAGTGTCCCCTGAAGCCCATAAAAACATTTTCAGTTCAGTTCAGTCACTCAGTCGTGTCCGACTCTTTGCGACCCCATGAACTGCAGCACGCCAGGCCTCCCTGTCCATCACCAACGCCTGGAGTCTACCCAAACCCATGTCCATTGAGTCGGTGATGCCATCCAACCATCTCATCCTCTGTCGTCCCCTTCTCCTCCTGCCTTCAATCTTTCCCAGCATCAAAGTCTTTTCAAATGAGTCAGCTCTTCACATCAGGTGGCCAAAGGATTGGAGTTTCAGCTTCAACATCAGTCCTTCCAATGAACACCCAGGACTGATCTCCTTTAGGATGGACTGATTGGATCTCCTTGCAGTCCAAGGGACTCTCAAGAGTCTTCTCCAACACCACAGTTCAAAAGCATCAATTCTTCAGCGCTCAGCTTTCTTTATAGTCCAACTCTCATATCCATACATGACCACTGGAAAAACCATAGCCTTGACTAGATGGACTTTTGTTGACAAAGTAATGTCTCTGCTTTTCAATATGCTGTCTAGGTTGGTCATAACTTTCTTTTCAAGAGTAAGTGTCTTTTAATTTCATGGCTGCAGTCACCATCAGCAGTGATTTTGGAGCCCCCAAAAATAAAGTCAGCCACTGTTTCCACTGTTTCCCCATCTATTTGCCATGAAGTGATGGGACCAGACGCCATGACCTTACTTTTCTGAATGTTGAGCTTTAAGCCAACTTTTCCACTCTCCTCTTTCACTTTCATCAAGAGGCTCTTTAGTTCTCCTTCACTTTCTGCCATAAGGGTGTGTCATTTGCATATCTGAGCTTATTGATATTTCTCCCGCCAATCTTGATTCCAGCTTGTGCTTCTTCCAGCCCAGTGTTTCTCATGATGTACTCTGCATATAAGTTAAATAAGTAGGGTAACATATACAGCCTTGATGTATTCCTTTCCCTATTTGGAACCTGTCTGTTGTTCCATGTCCAGTTCTAACTGTTGCTTCCTGACCTGCATACAGATTTCTCAAGAGGCAGGTCAGGTGGTCTCGTATTCCCATCTCTTTCAGAATTTTCCACAGTTTATGGTGATCCACACGGTCAAAGGCTTTGGCATAGCCAATAAAGCAGAAATAGATGGTTTTTTGGAACTCTCTTGCTTTTTCGATGATTCATCGGATGTTGGCAATTTGATCTCTGGTTCCTCTGCCTTTTCTAAAACCAGCTTGAACATCTGGAAATTCACGGTTCATGTATTGCTGAAGCCTGGCTTGAAGAATTTTAAGCATTACTTTACTAGCGTGTGAGGTGAGTCCAATTGTGCGGTAGTTTGAGCATTCTTTGGCATTGCCTTTCTTTGGGATTGGTTAATAAAAATGATTTTCACATATTTACAGTGAACAATATGACACGGTCACTATCTGACCATTCTGACTGGCAAAACAGCAGTTTCTTAAGGTCCAACAATGTTAAGATTTTGGTTTGTGGGAACAAATCTTTTATAAAAAGCAAGCTGTGTCCCACCAAGAAAAACTACAAACAAATTTGATGGGGAAAGATTTAATGGAATATAATACTTCAGAGGGTATTATTTTTAGGTAATTAAAAATGTGGGCACTCTTTAATGTGAGTGCTCAAAAAGTTTTTTACCTAAAAACTGACATTGTCAAAAAAATCAACCTTGTCCAACAACTGAGAGATTGCATCAAGTTGCAATAGCAATAACCAAAAAGATAGATCAATCATAGGTGTCATAGAAGAAAAGCTATTGACTGATGGTATCTTTCTTTTTCCACTGTTTGAACTACTGTGTCTGCAATGCACTGCATGGCTGATGTCACAGATCAGAGTCTTTTAATATCTGGGAGAGATGGAACAGCAGGCTGCAGGCAAGTTAGGCGAGTTCTGCTCTTTCTGGCTCATTTGTCTAAGAAAGAATTTGGTGAGTTGACAAGTTTCTGAAAGTAGAGGAAAATGATTTGAGTAAAGGCGGCCAGAGGCAGTTAGCAAATTCTGACCACCATCATAGTTGTCACCCACCGAAATTTAAACTCGAGTCCAAATTTATACAAGTGGATTCACTTACATGGTATAGAATTCACGTGCTATTTATTAACTATCACTGGGGCCTTTCTTCTGAACTCTGTATATTTTTGGATGGCAGGCCATTTTTGGAAGCTGTAATCCTCTTGTGACAGGTTATAAGAGCCAGGTAAAACTTTCTGATTTTGTTCTGACTTAGGAGACTCATCTTTAACTGCAGTGATGATTGTGATTCCAAAGGCAAACCTCAGGAAAGGAAGTGAAAAAGTCAGCAAGTCTGGAGAAGGTTGGAGGAGCAAGTGTGTGCGGGTTGTGAGCAGAGAGGTAGAGGGCAGATTCTTCCCTTTTTCTTTTTTCCAAAGTGATTTTTCACTTCTAAATGAGACAGCTCAATTTAACTACCCCAAATTTATGGGTCTAACGATGGGGAAAGATTATGTGTCTGGAGTCCTCTGGGGAAAGAAGCTACCTGGCGGTCCAACATTCATGGTCAATTGTTATTACAGGTGTGGGGACACATTGCTGGCAAAGGGAGAATTCCTAGGGCAGGAAATTTAGGTAGGATGCCTTAATGGGGTGGGTCAAGAGACAGCCAAAGCTGTATGCCAGTAAAAGGTAGAGGTTGCTACTGCAGCTAGTATTTTCTGCTCTGCACTTTAGAATTTGGGGGCAAGCCATAATTTCTCTATAGAAATGCACAACCAGGGACCTCCCAACTAAGAGCCCGCATGCTGAAAGCAAAAGATCCTACTTGCCACAACGAAGACCTGGCACAGCCAAATAAATTTTTAAAAAATGCACGACTAATTTTTTGTGTTCACTGTCTTAATTTTGCCCAGAAGTTACATTAAAATAAGAAGCAGCCAAGTTTTTGTCTTTTTAGAGTGACAAGATTATCTTTTATAGTTTTAACTAATAAGTGACATAAATTATCAAGTACACTCTTGGGCAACAATCAACACCTGTGTATAGTGAAATGACGTGACAAATGCATGAGTCCCTTAGAATAACTCTTGAGAAAAGGCTGTCACTATATTAACCAGTCAACCACTGAATGATCAGTATGGATGAGGTGGACACACGCTGAATTATCTTTAGAATCCTTTTTTTTTCTTTAAAAAATTTTAAAATATAATATAAATACTTTTAGGTGGGATTATTCTATATATGGGTGTGTGGATCTGTGCATGTTGTGTCTGACTCTTTGCAACCCCACAGACTGTAGCCCGCCAGGCTCCTCTGTCCATGGGATTTCTCCAGGCAAGAATACTGGAGTGGGTTGCCATTTCCTTCTCCATATTCTATATATACCACTCTGTAATCTGCCCTTTAAATACTATGTTATCATTTATAACTGCTATGTAATATTCCATTAATGGATATGTTTATACCATATATTATTTCAACCAATTCACCAAGTATTGGTCCTTTAGACTGTATAATCTTTCGACTCTAATATGGATTATTGTTATCAACATCAAATTTTATATTCATGTTAGCAACTTTTCTTTCCTTAGGATAAATTCCTACAATTAGGATTGACTGGTAATAAGATATTTTTTGGTGGACATTTTAATACAGATGATGAAGCACTTTTCTTAAAACTTGTATTTATCTGCAATCTCACCAACCATATGAGAGTTATTAGTCTGTTTTAAGAGTTCCCAGCCAGCTCATTCCCTCCTTTGGAGGAGAACAGGGCCTATTTTCTAATTGCCTTATCTCTTTCCTTCTATTCCTTCTTCTGACAAACACTGATCCATCACCCATCACTTTCAAGCATTGAACATCAAATCTCTGATCACAGTAGATAACATGTGTGGACAAGTGGTAGTTTCCTAGCATCTCTTCTTTTGGAGCCCTCTTATGGAATCTACATAAATATCATGGAAAATTCCACCACGTCGACTTCCAATCTTCCTTTCTCGGATACTTTTCACATCTGGAAGTAGCACAAATTCTTGTGTCAAATCACGTGCCTTGATTTTACTCTGGAAATACAGTCACCATAACTGTGGCAGACAGAAACCAGTCATGTCCCATCTCTGGGCTCACTGTGCCACACTTTGAGTAACTCCTCCTCTTCTCCTGCTCGGGGACAGTTCTGGGGTGTCTCTTTCCCACATCCCCAATCCCCATGTCTGGCCTAAGGCAGTAGAGAGACAAGAGTGCGTGGGTTATGCTTTGGCATCTCTCAGTGCACTTCTTCCCTTATGCCAGACTCTCTGTTATGTTAAGGAGCTATTTTCCATGACGCTCCAAGAAGCGAGGAAGAACAACAGTCTTTTTGTCAAGGAAAGTGACAGTCAATTAATGAGAGTTTTCTATATCGTTATAAGTAAAATATTCCTTTTTGCGACCCCACGGACTGTAGCCCACCAGGCTCCTCTGTCCATGGGATTCTCCAGGCAAGAACACTGGAGTGGGTTGTCATTTCCTACTCCAGGGGATCTTTCTGACCCAGGGATTGAACCCACATCTCTTGTGTCTCCTACACTGCAGGTGGACTCTTTACCACTGAGCCATTGGGGAAGATCCCAAAAGCCCCTAATTAACTTTTAATTTAGTGAGAGGGACTTCAGAGCTCCCTCTATGCCCAGAATAGTCTGAAAAGTCTCCGATATTCATGGACCTCTTTCAACCCCCTGTGATGTTTGGGCTTTTGCAATGACTTCTAAAGGCCAACAGACCACTCCAATAACCATAAATGAATAAAACGCATCGAGCTGTGCATGATGTGAGACACAGTTAAAACACTCCCACCCATACTGAGCCCATATACAATATTAGGAGTAGAGGAGTTCTGACCATGCCTCTTTCAAGTGGTCTAAAGTAAAATTACACTGGTTTTTAAACTATGGTTTTCTTCTCTTTTCATCTATTTCCCTTCTTGGAGAGACAAAGAAAGAACAAATGTTAGATCATTGAACTGATGAGGCAAACGGTCCAGATGCAAAAGGCAGCGTACAAAGGTTTGCAATGGCCAAATGTTGAAAGGGAAGTTCAAGCGAGTTATGGTAGCATGTTCTTAGAAGAGGGCTTCTCAGATGGAGCTACTGGTGAAGAATCCCCCTGCCAATGCAGGAGAACTAAGAGATGCCAGTTCAATACCTGGGTCGGGAAGATCCCCTGGAGGAAGAAATGGCAACCCACTCCAGTATTCTTGCCCGGAAAATCCCATGGACAGAGGAGCCTGGTGGGCTACAGTCCATGGGGTCACAAAGAGTCGGATACAACTAAAGTGACTTAGCATAAGTTCTTAGAAGAGTACCTTCTAATTTTTTGTTCTCCACTTCAGTGACTTTGTTAATGATTTAATTTAGTGGTTCTCCACAAGGGGTGATTTTACTGTGAAGGGGACAGTTGCAAATGTTTGGAACATTTTTGGGAGTCACAGCTGGGATGGAGGTCTATTGGCATGTAAAGTGTAGACACCAAGGATGTCGCTAAACAGTCCTGCAAAGTTGAGGGAAACCTCTCACATCAGAGAATTATCAGCCCTAAATGTTAATAGTGTGAAGGTTGAGAAATTCTGATTTAATGGACTTCACATTCAGTTTGTTTGACTCAAGGATCTGAATAATTATTTCAAGCATCGTCAGCTGTCACAACATGCAATTTTAACAAAATTCAACTCTAGCCAAGATTATAGGTAGAAACCTGCATTTTCCTATCAGGAAACTTCTACAGAGGGGTAGTTAGTGCCTCAGTAATGTTTGAGTTCTTCTGAAAGACTGCTCATGAAAGAAAACTATGAAGAGGAACAATGAGAAATGTGCCTTTTCTCTTTAAGAAGTGAATGAACACATTTTTAGTTGCTAGAAAAAATCATGTAAGATTTGGCTGCTCTCCTTTGTAAACTCATTCTAATTGTAAGGTGAAGGTTAAGGAGGATTCCTATGGAACATAATTCCTTCAGATCACCTGAAATCTTCTGTAAGGCCTGAAAGAACAAGAGACTAGGATGAGACGATAGCTCAGTGGTTCTTAAAGTGTGTTCCCTGGAACAGCAACAACATCTGGGAACTTGTTACAGGTGCAAAATTCTGAGGCCCTAGCCAGACCTACAGAATCTGAAACTGATGGTGTCTCCCTATGATTGACCACGTCTTCCAAGAGATGCTGATAACATGATCAAATTCAAAACAACTTTAGCGGGGAAAAAATGCTGGCAAGACAGAGAAAACAAAGAGAAACAGAATTTTTAAGGACGATCTCAGTTTGTGCTACTCAAGAACAAATCAAGATATTCTCTTAACCTCAACCATGTAATTTAAAAATACAAAATCTGAATTGGAATTTTCACTTAGAATCTCATTTCCAAGGCAGCCTGTGATCTCATGGGTATGTAGATTTAAAGTTCATGAGCTGAGACAGAGCAAAGATCTTTATAGGTAAAGTCTTGCCATTTAGTAAGTTTCAGGCCAGAGGGCAATGGGAGACCCACTCTTGATGTTCCTGCACACATTCAGTCTTTTTATGATTCAAGAGGGGAAGAGCTAATACTTCCTATCGCATCTGCACTCATCTCAATTTCAAGTTATGAAAAAAACTCATCATTCATGTTGGTATTTTTTGTGCCCTGTGACAATGGGATTCAGAATGCAAGCCTTCTTTCGTGCCAGTCCTTGGGCACCCAAACAATCAGAAACACTCATTATCATCCCAGCAGTCCAGCCTAGTGAAGAATCATGCCTTTCTGGATACAGTTCAAAGTGGAGCCCAGGTAAAAATTGAGAAGGAGCGGGCATGGAAG
The DNA here is from genome assembly GCA_024291935.2 of Okapia johnstoni. NCBI lineage: Eukaryota > Metazoa > Chordata > Mammalia > Artiodactyla > Giraffidae > Okapia > Okapia johnstoni. The sequence goes on from CM044305.1 coordinate 6,918,054, forward strand.
ACCCTCAATTTCAAGGGAGCCCTAAGTGAGCGGGGTGCCTGTGAAACCTGAAATCTATACAGATCACGGGGCCTTCATGCCCAAACGAAGAATTCCTCTCTAAAAGAAGTAGCACCGATTCATCTTTGACAGTTGCTGATCTTGTGGAAAACTGGCACCAGTCTCTCTATAATTCACGAGCAATCTATCTTTGCTAATCAAATCAGGAACAGTCTAACATGGTCTGTGTTTTAATTGCCTTAGTGGCATTGCTGACTGAACTGTAGCTCATGCTTCTAGACAGCCATGGATAAAAGTCAGGCACAGGTAACAGACGCAACGGCCTCATTTACGATACTCCAAACATTATGAAAAGAGAATGAAAATGAAGCCATGTCTGGTAGGGCTTGAAAAGATTTTATATCTAAGGAGCCAGCCAAGTTGTGAAAATAACTGAGCAACATCAGACTTAATGGGAAAAAAGCTACTAAACTGATCAGTGATAATATGTAGAATGCCAAGCTTTCAGGAAATAAAATTCTATCATGAAAATATGACCATTTCCAAACATGTTTCTTGTTCTAATTTTACCTAATCAAGGTATAATATACTCTTTTGTATACTGTACATATTGCAATTTTTAAAGAAATGATTTAAATGGCTTGCATTAGAAAGTCAGTTTTTTACTCAAAAATGAAGTTAGATGTTGAGGTTTTCTTATGTTAAATAGGATTTTCCCTCCCTCCCTCTCTCTCTCTACATATATATCCCCTACACACACATACACCCACATGTGAACAGACTTCTCTATAATCAGAACTAAAGGACAGTTTTCTACAGTGTGAATTAAAGAGTAATTAATCCAGTGCCATATGCACAGACCTGAGTAATAACAGATGTAAAAGGTCTGTATGTTTCAAACTCGGAGACGAATTCATATAAACTATATTTTTTGAGTTTCTGGCTTATCAGATCTAAAGATACAGCCCTCTTTGCTAATGTTTCAGCGATCAATCAACAAATATATTCCATGGTCATTCTGTGCCCAAAACACAGGATCAAATTTTCCATCATCCAAAGTTCAACTTAGAATATAATGGTTGTGGGGGCAAAATCTTCTTTAGCAAATGATGCTAGCAAAAATCAAGAATTGCTTTCTTGGACAGAGGAGATTAAATCTAAACACATATCTTTCTGAAAATTAAGGCAAAATCAATAGATCTGCATTCAAACCAGAATACCTCCTTTCGTAAGATACAGACTTGCTATTTGGGGGATTATGCATAGAAATATTTCCAAATTGCCATGCACACAGCTCTTTGGCCATATATTTACACCTCTGAGTAAATGTACAGTTAGGAAAAACATTTTATCCTATGCCAGGTACAATTTTAAAAGTAAGCATGTGTGTTCTAAGTTGACCAACTCTTTGAGACCCTATGGACTGAAGCCCGCCAGGCTCCTCTATCCATGGGATTTTCCAGGCAAGAATAAGTAGAGTGGGTTGCCATGCCCTCCTGCAGGGGATCTTCCCCACCCAGGGATCGAACCTGTGTCTCTTATGTCCCCTGCATTGGCAGGCGGTTGCTTTGCCACTAGCGCCACCTGGCTGCATAAAAATCACATAATAGATGATGATTGTTGTCCAGAGTTGGGAGCAAAGGGACACAAATTTCTCAAAAGCCTTTTGTAGTTCTAGTATTTTCTTTGCCATGTAAAAGGATTCCTACCAGAGCTCAAGTGATTTGCAGAGGAACAAATGGGGGGCTAAGGGGTGGGGGAGGGCTCCAGGGTGTTTCTGGAACAAAAAGTCCTGAGAAGTACTCTGCTGAAGTTGTGGAAAAAGTAGTAGTTGCAAAACCCCAAACCACATGAAATTAGCTTGATTCTGAGTTGACAGTGGAATTTGAAACCAGCTGTATTTCATCCTAAAATGTTAGCGCTATAAACCCTTCATCAAACCTGGAGACAATTATTTTCTCACTATCTGGACAAGACCACATTTCTAGCGGCTGAATTTTTCCAGGGCAGACTTTGCTTTCCCATTTTCCTTTTGTAGAGCTCCCCTCTCGCAGACTTGCATAAACAAGCCGCACTAGAGAAGGAAGGGATGGTCTGAGGTTCAGCCTTATTCCACCGCCTATGATTCCCCCACTAAAAACCATCAAGGGAACTTGTTACATAAAGCACGCATCACAATGGCATTCCCAGGCTTCTGAGAAATACAGAGGAAGGCCAAAAGCTGATTTTAAAAAGCCATTTGAGAAAGTTAAGGAAAATAGTGGTATTTCATTCAAGGAGTAGATTCTTTACCTCATTTATCAGTTCTGGGTACACAGTTAAAATACTGAAACTACCCATAACCTAAAATAGCCAAAAGTAAATATGGGACAGTAAAAGGAGACTGTTGAAACGAACCTCATGCCAACTGAACTTTTGGTAAAGAGCATACTGCTGTTTGGTGATCTTTAATAATGTCTGCCAGCCTCTGAGATATTACAGAAACATTGGCTTCAATGAGTTTCCCAGGTGGTGCAGTGGTAAAGAATCTGCCTGCCAATGCAGGAGACACAAAAGACATGCGTTCAATCCCTGGGTCGGGAAGAGCCCCTGGAGTGGGAAATAGCAACCCACTCCAGTATCCTTGTCTGGGAAATTCCAAGGACAGAGGATCATGGTTGGCTATTGTCCATGGGGTTGCAAAGAGCTGGACATGACTGAGAGACTGAGCATGCAGCACACACGAGCGCACACATATACTGGCTTAAAGAGAAATAGGGAGTAACAGAGACCAAATAGAATTGCTTCAAGGAATCAAAACACACGATCTCCTGGTTAGTCTGGCTGTTTTCTTCTTGTTGTTGCTGTTTGCTTTAAAACTTAAGCCATGATGAGACAACTGGAAACCATGCTTTTGGTTGAGTGAGACCGATGGATTCATTCATTCAGTTACACAAATGTGAGGCTGGCCTCATGAGGGTGCAACCTGGGCAGTCGCATAGGGCTCCATGCTACGAAGGCTCCCCAGTTTGGATGAACGCCCTACTGCCATCACCTTGAAATTCTTCATAATGTTTCAACAAAGGGCTCCATGTCCTCACCTTGCACTGGGCTTTGTAAATTGGGTAGTGTGTCCCACACATAAGCTTATTTGGCATGTAGTTTTGAGCACTGTCAGAGTAAGATGCTGGCCTTCCTGGGGAACACAGTGATGTCCAAAGTATGATGTGTTTGTTGAATGAGCTTCCCATCTAAGAAAGGAGATGAGACATGTCCAAGGACCATGAGAACATGCAGCCAAATATAATAATTCAATAAAAGAGGCCTGTACTTCAGAGGATGATGGCAAGATCATTTCCAGCTGGGAAAACCTGAAATGTCTCGTGAATGGGGTGTCATTTGAGTTTAGCCTTTCAAGCAGATTCTTTAGTGCTTATTTTTCTGAAGAAAAATAGAAAAACAAAGAAAATAAATAGAGGCACTTTCCTTTTTTACCATCTGGTCCACTTCGTGGTTTTACTGGTTCCTTTTTCTCAGTCACTTTAGTTGACTTTGGAGTTTTAAGCATAGGATTTCGGTATTTTTGTACTCATAAAGTGTGGTCTTCACACTTTATGAAAAAGAGCTTGAATTTTTAAATATTGGAAGATGGGGTCAATGTGTGTGCCTCTCAGCAAGCCTCGTTGGAGATGGCTGCTGCTGCTGCTGCTGAGTCGCTTCAGTCGTGTCCGACTCTGTGTGACCCTATAGACGGCAGCCCACCAGGCTCCGCCGTCCCTAGGATTCTCCAGGCAAGAATACTGGAGTGGGTTGCCATTTCCTTCTCCAGTGCATGAAAGGGAAAAGGGAAAGTGAAGTCACTCAGTCGTGTCCGACGCTTAGCGACCCCAGGGACTGTAGCCTACCAGGCTCCTCCGTCCATGGGATTTTCCAGGCAAGAGTACTGGCGTGGGGTGCCATTGCCTTCTCCGGTTGGAGATGGCAGATGAATTCAAAATCTGTAGTATCGTGTATGCGATTCAGATACCCACAGGGTGGGTAAGTGTTATCATCTCACTACTATCTAGAAAGCCAACTGTGTCCACCTCAGGGCCCCACAGAAGCTCAACAACAAAAAAATGAGGCACCAATGCTAGAATTTGTTGTACCTAGAGGTCCAGATCACATCTCTCTCAACTGCCACAAGAGCGTTCCCAGCAAACCTTCAGCTTAAAAGAGGTTATCAGGAAAGCCAAGGGCTTCCCTGGTGGCTCAGTAGTCAAGAATCTGCCTGTCAATGCAGGAGACGTGGGTTTGATCTCTGGGTTGGGAAGGCCTCCCCTGGAGGAGGGCATGGCAACCCACTCCAGTATTCTTGCCTGGAGAATCCCATGGATAGAGGTGTCTGGCCGGGGCTACAGTCCATGGGGTCACAAAGAGTTGGACATGACTAAACCAACTCAGCACAAGAGAATACATGAGTATTCTCTAAGATTGGAGATAAGTATAATACATGGAGGGATAAAGCTGCACATAACCAATTTTAAAAAAATAATATTTTTAGGATATCTTGGCCATCAGTTCAGTTCAGTTGCTCAGTCGTGTCCAACTCTTTGCAACTCCATGGACCACAGCACGCCAGGCCTCCCTGTCCATCACCAATTCCTGGAGTTTACTCAAACTCATTATTGAGTCGGTGATGTCATCCAACCATCTCATCCTCTGTCGTCCCCTTCTCCTCCTACCTTCAATCTTTCCCAGCATCAGGGTCTTTTCAAATGAGTCAGCTCTTCGCATCATGGGGCCAAAATATTGGAGTTTCAGCTTCAACATCAGTCCTTCCAATGAACATCCAGGACTGATCTCCTTTAGGATGGACTGGTTGGATCTCCTTGCAGTCCAAGGAACTCTCAAGAGTCTTCTCCAACACCACAGTTCAAAAGCATCAATTCTTCGGTGCTCAGCTTTCTTTATAGTCCAACTCTCATATCCAAGGAGTGTCTTTTACTTATTGTTTTTGTCTTTTTTAAAAACTTTATTTATTTTAATTGGGGGCTAATTACTTTACAATATTGTATTGGTTTTACCATACATTGACATGACTCTGCCATGGGTGTACATGTGTTCCCCATCCTGAACCCCACTCCCATCTCCCTCCCCATCCCATCCCTCAGGGTCATCCCAGTGCACCAGCCCTGAGCACCCTGTCTCATGCATCAAACTGGACTGGCGATACATTTCACATATGATAATATACATGTTTCAATGCCATTCTCCCAAATCATCCCACCCTTGCCCTCTCCTACAGAGTCCAAAAGTCTGTTCTGTACATCTGTGTCTCTTTTGCTGTTTTGCATATAGGGTTATCGTTACCATCTTTCTAAACTCCACATATATGCATTAGTATACTGTATTGGTGTTTTTCTTTCTGGCTTATTTCACTCTGTATAATAGGCTCCAGTTTCATCCACCTCATTAGAACTGATTCGAATGTATTCTTTTTAATGGCTGAGTAATATTCCATTGTGTATATGTACCACAGCTTCCTTATCCATTCGTCTGCCAAAGGACATCTAGGTTGCTTCCATTTCCTGGCTATTATAAACAGTGCTGCGATGAACACTGGGGTACACATGTCTCTTTCAATTCTGGTTTCCTTGGTGTGTATGCCCAGCAGCGGGATTGCTGGGTCATATGGCAGTTCTATTTCCAGGTTTTAAGGAATCTCCACAGTGTTCTCCATAGTGGCTGTACTAGTTTGCATTCCCACCAACAGTGTAAGAGGGTTCCCTTTTCTCCACACCCTCTCCAGCATTTATTGCTTGTAGACTTTTGGATAGCAGCCATTCTGACTGGTGTGAAATGGTACCTCATTGTGGTTTTGATTTGCATTTTTAATGATTGCACTGATAATGAGTGATGTTGAGCATCTTTTCCTGTGTTTGTTAGCCATCTGTACGTCTTCTTTGGAGAAATGTATGTTTAGTTCTTTGGCCCACTTTTTGATTAGGTCATTTATTTTTCTGTAATTGAGCTGCAGGAGCGGCTTGTATATTTTTGAGATTAATTCTTTGTCAGTTGCTTCGTTTGCTGTTGTTTTCTCCCATTCTGAAGGCTGTCTTTTCACCTTGCTTATAGCTTCCTTTGTTGTACAAAAGCTTTTAATTTTAATTAGGTCCCATTTGTTTATTTTTGCTTTTGTTTCCATTACTTTGGGAGGTGGGTCATGGAGGATCCTGCTGTGGTTTATGTCGGAGAGTGCCTTGCCTATGTTTTCCTCTAGGAGTTTTATAGTTTCTGGTCTTACGTTTAGATCTTTAATCCATTTTGAGTTTATTTTTGTGTGTGGTGTTTTCTATTTTGTTTCCATTGATCTATATTTCTGTCTTTGTGCCAGTACCACACCGTCTTGATGACTGTGGCTTTGTTGTAGAGACTGAAGTCAGGCAGGTTGATTACTCCAGGTCCATTATTCTTTCTCAAGGTTGCTTTGGCTATTCGAGGTTTTTTGTATTTCCATACACACTGTGAAATTATTTGTTCTAGTTCTCTGAAAAAGACCGTTGGTAGCTTGATAGGGATTGCATTGAACCTATACATTGCTTTGGGTGGTATACTCATTTTCACTATATTGATTCTTCTGCTCCATGAACACGGTATATTTCTCCATCTATTTGTGTCCTCTATGATTTCTTTCACCAGTGTTTTATAGTTTTCTATATATAGGTCTTTTGTTTCTTTAGGTAGATATATTCCTAAGTATTTTATTCTTTTTGTTGCAATGGTGAATGGAATTGTTTCCTTAATTTCTAAGGAGTAAGTGTCTTTTAATTTCATGGCTGCAGTCACCATCTGCAGTGATTTTGGAGCCCAAAACATAAACTCAGCCACTGTTTCCACTGTTTCCCATCTATTTGCCATGAATTGATGGGACTGGATGCCATCACCTTACTTTTCTGAATGTTGAGCTTTAAGCCAACTTTTTCACTCTCCTCTTTCACTTTCATCAAGAGGCTCTTTAGTTCTTCTTTGTTTTCTGCCCTAAGTGTGGTGTCATCTGCATATCTGAGGTTATTGATATTTCTCCCGGCAATCTTGATTCCAGCTTGTGCTTCATCCAGCCCAGCATTTTGCATGATGTACTCTGCATATAAGTTAAATAAGCAAGGTGACAATATACAGCCTTGACATACTCCTTTTCCTATTTGGAACCAGTGTGTTGTTCCATGTCCAGTTCTAACTGTTGCTTCCTGACCTGCATACAGATTTCTCAAAAGGCAGGTGAGGTGGTCTGGTATTCCCATCTCTTTCAGAATTTGACTGTGTGGATCACAATAAACTGTGGAAAATTCTGAAAGAGATGGGAATACCAGACCACCTGACCTGCCTCTTGAGAAATCTTGGCCATATTCAATATTAAAAGTGAATTTTAAAAATCTTCATACATTAATGGATATAACCACATGCCATGCTTTGGGTCAATGTCCTTAGAAAAAGAAAGTACTACCCAAAAGAAATAATACAGTCAGTGAACTTCGCAGAACCTGCGAACATTTTTTTCTTTCCTGCTGTTTCATAGTTACCCTTAATATGTTCTATATATCTATAATTTAGTCTCTTTAATTCCTAATGGAACAAAGTAGAAGTTTAAAAAATTCCACTATGTCTTTTTAAGCCTATGATCGTGGATAAAGCTATGCAAGCAAGGGTACAATACAATAAATTATATGTTCTTTTTTTCCAGTCTTGTCTTATCTAAGTTTGATTTATCACTAGATATTTAAACCAGAACCAGAAACAGAGATTCTCTGGCTATCAACGAAACAGCATTTGTCATTTCTTACAAAATTGATCATTTTGGCTTGCCCCGTAGTGTACAATTAAGAGAGAGCTCCTATTATTTTAAGCAGCTAACAATCTAATTCCCCAGGAGGGAGAAGCAATAAACATTGAAATCAAATAATTTACCTGTACTTTGTGAGAAAATTGAGACAGAAAAGTAGACGTTTTTAACACGGTAGGTTTTATGACTCAGGTTAAGATGGAAGGTCAGGGATATTAGGTATTCAGTTTACAACATCAAATTTAGTCGAGTGTTTCTTTGTCTCAGAAAAGAGTGGAATACTAAAGCTACATTTGACGCCAATTCAACGGCCAAGCCTGCTTGTATGAAACCACCGTCTGGCAGAATTTATGAGAGAAAAAGAAAACCATGTAAGCAGCAGTTGGCTTTCAGCAATGGGTGGCAGAAGAAAAGCATATCCAAGAATATCAAGGTTTACCTTTGCCCTCGTTTCCCATTTTAAGAACCATGTCACATGTTTCCAACTGGAGCATTCTGGTCCTTATAACCACTTTGCTTTGGCATTCTGGCAACTCCTGACCCACATTTTTGGTGGCCAAACTGTGGTTAGCGTGGGCCAGGGAGCCAGGGACTGCTGACTCAACTCTTTCTGCAGCTTGTGGCTACGTGGGAACAGCGGGCAATGGTTGGATTCCTCTCCTGTGCTCAGAGCACATGACACAGTGGGACTGGGAAGGGGTACGATCAGCCCATGGCACAGAACTGCTTTCTGGATTCTCATGGAAGGCTCAAAAGAGCTGAAGCAGAGAATCAGGCCGGCAATCAAACCTCCGTGTGTGTAATGTCTCTGTTAATGTGGCACAATGAAGACTCACTGGGTGTATTTCAGGGCTAGTCTTCTTCAACAGTCTTTTGAATTATGAAGAGTGAGCTCATCAGAGCCACAGATTCATCCAAATGAAATGAAAATCGGTCTTCATTCTGTTTGAGAAGAGGGGGGGTTTTGCAACTTTTTTAAAAAAAAAAGACTCAAGAACATCATAGTTCTGGCTAAAGCAGGGGTTCTCAAAGTGTGGTCCCTGCAGTGGCTGCAGTCTGGGGAGGTTAGATGCAGAGAAATGCAGGAGACTTCCTGGCTCCATCTCAGTCCTACGCAATCAGCATTCTGAGGCTGGAGCCCAATAATCTGGGTTTTACCAAGCTTTCCACGTGATTCTGTCGCACATGCAACTTGAGAACCACTGAGCTAAGGAATCAGTGCAGAGGTGACTTCTGTGACAGTAAACAGTGTCACCTCCCCTGGGAAATGGGCTGCCTGCGAATGTGTTACCAGGGGTACTTCCACTTTGTACTGTGGCCATGACAGCAGACCATTCTACTTTAGCTGAAGAAAAGAAGCCATCTGCTCCCTCAACTTGTATCATTTGACTTGTTCAAATTCAAATTGCCCAAGATTTTCCTAAAAGCCCCAAAGCACAAAATAGCATTTGTATGAAAGTCAAAGTGTTAGTTGTTCAGTCATGTCTGACTCTTCACAACCCCATAGACTGCAGCCCACCAGGCTCCTCTGTCCATGGGATTCTCCAGGCAAGAACACTGGAGTGGGCTGCATCCCCTTCGTCCCACCATTTGTATGATTGAATAGTAATTTTTTGAACCATACTCCATATACTGTTGTTGATTTCTGTGCAATTAAAATGCTTACTTTTTCTCCAAAATAAAATTTTCACAATTCATAGGCTCAAAGAATTTTAGAGTTGGATCTTTACAATTAGTCACCATTTTCTTTTGTTTAAACCCAGGGAGGGAGCAACTCGGGTCACAAGATGCAGACAGTGAGAGGTGAGACAGAAAAATCTTCCTGGGGGCAATGAGAAAAGGTGACCAGTGGCAAAGATAGAAGTTCCTCGACTGGGATCAGAAATCAAGGATCACATCGTATTCATCTCTTATCTCCCTTTCACATCACAGTTCTGGGAACAGTGTTGGCACAGTTCGAGCAACATTTTTTTTGAAAAAGGATATGAAATAAAAGGTATGTTCCTTTTTTTCTCTGCTCCTACAGGAGAGAAAAAGGCATTTTCTCACAGTCTGCCAGAAGGGATGAGGGAAGATGAAAAATTACTTCAGTTTCTATTAAATAATAGGTTACTTCTTTGAAGTTGCCAACCCGGTAGCCTGTGATTGTATAAAATGGGTTCTATTAACAAGAGACCCAGGACAACGAGCCACAAAGATCCGGACTGAGATGTGTCAGAAAGGCTATTTGGAGATGTTTGCGCTGGGCTGGCTCATTCCTATGTCTGGCTCAAGTCCATTTTATTTAGCACCATAAAAACAGACTTAGCTTATGATATTTTAAGCCTCTTAAACAAAGTGAGATCTATGCCATGGGGTGCAACTTTGGGCCTTCCACTGTCCCAGGTTTTCCCCAGGTCAGGAAAGGCGAGAAACTGTTTCTGCATCGAGAAGCGCCAAGTGGAAAGCCCCCTCCCTCTCCCTTCTAATATCACCAGGAATGAACAGGCAGCGTGTTTCCCATAATTCAGCAATAACTGGGCTATTATTCTTTAATGCTTCAGTTTATTAATGTAGCCACTGTGTCATTCCGACCATGCCCATGTAATTAAATTACCCGACAGACATTCGATATGAAGCTCCCAGTCCCCACAAAAGCCCAGAATTTCTATGCCCCTTTGTGAGTCCCTAATGAATGAGTGGCACACACACTTCTGTCATCCACGCTCACTCACTGTCCTCTCTGACTGCTCTCCTGTGTCGCAGGGGCTGGCTCCTGCAGACACACTAGGAACCGCTCAAAGGCAGGGGGTCACGTTTCCTCTGACAACAACAAGCACCAGGCAGGCTATCACCTTTCTTTCTGCTTGTCCGGCTAGACTAGAGGCTGACCAAATTAAATTCCGAACCCGCTGCCTGGGTGGATCAGTGGTGCACTCTTCCACCTTGGCTCCCCAGTGTTTATTCTTCTCTGGGTCATAAGTATGAAGGGAAAATAAACTGCAAAAAAATTAAAGCCACTGCTATGTACATCCAAAGATGTCACTGTGTGACTTTGTGAAAAGGAAAACAGATAAATTTACTTAATCATTGAGTGTTTGACTTTAAAATGTTGCAAAGGGAGCTATAATAATGAAGTCCCCTCCAGATGCCATCCTAATCCAGCTTGTGAAAAGTTATCTGGGATTATTGATAAAATAGTGGATTTTTTCCTATATCAAGTGTTCAAGCTATCAATTACAATACATAAAGCATGCTAAATGTTGTAGAACTTGGACATGAATTCTTTAAAATAATCACAATAGATTGTACAGTAGGAATTTCTTTATTTCTAGAAATGGCACTTTAGAGGCTCTGTCTGTGTGCATGCTATGCTGCTCCAGTCCTGTCCAACTCTGTAATCCCATGGACTATAGCCCCCCAGGCTCCTCTGTCCGTGGGATTCTGCAGTCAAGAATACTGGAGTCGGTTGTCATTCCCTTCTCCAAGGGATCTACCCAACACAGGGATCGAACCCGCGTCTCATTATGTTTCCTGCATTGGCAGGTGAATTCTTTACTATTAGTGCAACCTGGGAAGCCCAGAGGATCTATATGTTTCTAAAGATTTTTTAAAAACTTGTATTTTGCATTTAACAAAATGTAACATGAAGGTGAAAGAGGAGAATGAAAAAGTTGGCTTAAAGCTCAACATTCAGAAAACTAAGATCATGGCATCCGGTCCCATCACTTCATGGCAAATAGATGGGGAAACAGTGGAAACAGTGGCTGACTTTGTTTTTTTTGGGCTCCAAAATCACTGCAGATGGTGACTGTGGCCATGAAATTAAAAGACGCTTGCTCCTTGGAAGGAAAGTTATAACCAACCTAGATAGCATATTAAAAAGCAGAGACATTACTTTGTCAACAAAGGCCCATCTAAGTCAAGGCTATGGTTTTTCCAGTAGTTGTGCATGGATGTGAGAGTTGGACTATAAAGAAAGCTGAGCGCCAAAGAATCGATGCTTTTGAACTGTGGTGTTGGAGAAGACTCTTGAGAGTCCCTTGGACTGCAAGGAGATCCAACCAGTCCATCCTAAAGGAAATCAGTCCTGGGTGTTCATTGGAAGGACTGATGTTGAAGCTGAAACTCCAATACATTGGCCACCTGATGCGAAGAGCTGACTCATTGGAAAAGACCCTGATGCTGGGAAAGATTGAGGGCAGGAGAAGGGGACGACAGAGGATGAGATGGTTGGATGGCATCACCGACTCAATGGACATGGGTTTGGGTGAACTCCGGCAGTTAGTGATGGGCAGGGAGGCCTGGCGTGCTGCGGTTCATGAGGTCACAAAGAGTCAGACACGACTGAGTGACTGAACTGAACTGAACATGATTAACTTATTATATATTTGTTAGCATAGAGTCCGATTTGACTGCAAACCATGACACGTGATTTTTGAATATTTAATTACATGCTTCATGTACGGTAGGAAGAATATAAGCAAAAGTAAGTGTATAGAAATATAAATTGAGATCTAATCTGAAAAAAATTACTTTGCTTTTGAAACATGAAAGAAGCATGAAATCAAAGTATACGATGCCCACATAAGTAGATTAGAAATGTTTCCAAACCACCAAACTTTGAGATTGGATATTTGAGAGAGAAAAATCACATGGGAATCTTGAAAATTTAAATGTGGTTAAAATCTGAGTAACAATTACCTTATTACTTTCACTGCTCTTTAATGTTAAAATCTGTTTATATATTATTAACATAATCTTAGTTTATATGATGTTTCAACTGTACAGATACACAGAGAAAATATTAAATTTAAATTCTAAAATATGTGAGATGAAAAGAATACTTAAAGTTATTAGTAGCTATTCTATTAGTCCCACACTCATGATTTAAAGCAAAATATTACTTCTGGTTAAAATATTTTGAGGGAGATGATCTGAACCAACAATATAAGCTAAGAATTGTTCATGTGTGCATGCATGCTCAGTCGTGTCTGACTCTCTTGTGAACCCATGAGCTGTAGCCTGCCAGGCTCCTCTGTCTATGGAATTTTCTAGGCACGAATGGAGTGGGTTGCCATTTGCTCCTCCAGGGGATCTCCCTGACCCAGGGATCGAATTCACAACCCCTGCATTTCCTGTATTGCAGGTGGATTCCTTACTGCAGAGCCATCAGGGATGCCCTCATAGGATAGTGAATGAATATTTGTGAGAGACAAACAGGAACATTTCATAATGACAGAAGGGCAAATCATCAGGATGACATAACAATAATAAATGTGTATATATTTAATTCAAAATAAAAACTGCCAGAACTAGAGAAGAGAAAGATAAATTCATGATACCAGTTGCCAATTTTATACCTCTATTTATTTTTAAATTTTTAACCATTTTTAATTGAAGCATAGTTAAATACAACATTGTGTTAGTTTTAGGTATATAGCAAAGTGATTCAGTTATACATCTACCTGCCTATCTATTTATCTGGGGGCTTCCAGGTGGCTCGATGGTAAAGAATCTGCCTGACAATGCAGGAGACACAGGTTCAATCCTTGGGTCAGGAAGATTCCCTGGAGAATGGTAATGGCAACACACTCTAGTATCCTTGCTTGGAGAATCCCATGGACAGAGGAGTCTGGCAGGCTACTTTCCATACCAAAGAGTTGGACACAACTGAACGACTTAACATGCATGCATCTATTTATCTAAGTACCATCTATCTAAATACCTATCTATTTATCTATTTACATATCTTTATATATCCATTTTTATATCTTGATCCATTTATCTGTCAATAGATATTTAGGTTGCTTCTATGTCTTGTCTATTGTAACTAGTGTTACATTGAATATTGGGGTGCATGTGCCTTTTGGAGACAGATTTTTCTCCAGATATATGCCCACAAGTGGGACTGCAGGATCATATGTAACTCTATTTTTAGCTTTTTAAGGAATCTCCATAGTGTTCTCTTTAGTGGCTGCTCCAATTTACTCTCCTACTAACAGTGTAGAAGGGCACCTTTCTCTCTACACCCTCCCCAGCATTTACTATTTCTACAGTTTTTTTTTTAATTGGAATATAGTTGTATTTGTAGAGTTTTTAATGATGGCCATTCTGACCAGTGTGAGGAAATTCTAGTTTTGATTTGTATTTCTCTAATAACGAGCAATATTGAGTAACTTGTCACGTGTCTGTTGGCCATCTGTATATCTTCTTTGGAGTAATGTCTTTATAGGTCTTCTGCCCATTTCTTGACTGGGCTGTTTCTTTGATATTCAGCTGTATGCACTGTTCGTATATTTTGGAAATTAATCCCTTGTTGGTAGCATTTTTTGCAAATATTTTCTCCCAGTCTGTAGGATGTCTTTTCATTTTGTTTATGGTTTCCTTTGCTGTGCAAAAGCTTTTGAGTTTAATTAGGTTACATTTGTTTATTTTTGTTTGTATTTCCATTATTCTAGGAGACAGATTCAAAAAAATATTGCTGCAACTTACGGCAAGAAACATTTAAAATCAGTGATGGGAGTGGGAAGGAGGCTCAAGAAGGATGGATGTGTATATGCTTACGGCTGATTCACATTGTTGTATGGTAAAAACCAACACAACGTTGCAAAGCAACTATCCTCCAATTAAAAATAACCTTAAAGGAATAAATCTGAATTGAAACTCTAACAAATAGAGTAAAATCAGTGATCTAAGTTTACACCTTAGGCAGTTAACAAAAGAGCAACAACTTAAACACAAAGTAACAGAAGGAAGGAAAAGTAAACATAAAAAGAGTAAATGGTAAAATAGCTGATAAATAATAGTTATTTAACAAAGTCAAACTTTGTTGTTGTTTTTTACCTTAGTAACAAAATTCACTAACTCTTGGCAATGCTGATCAAGGAAAAAGAGAGAAAACAGGAATCACCTGTATCACTCTGCAGGCATCAAAGAAATAAGGTAATATTATAAACAATTTTGTCTTCTCTGGTAGCTTAGCTGGTAAAGAAACTGCCTGCTATGCAGGAGACCCCGGTTCGATTTCTGGGTTGGGAAGATCCCCTGGAGAAGGGATAGGCTACCCACTCTAGTATTCTTGGGCTTCCCTTGTGGCTCAGCTGGTAAAGAATCTGCCTGCAATGTGGGAGACCTGGGTTTGATCCCTGGGTTGGGAAGATCCCCTGGAGAAGGGAAAGGCTACTCACTCCAGTGATCTGGCCTGGAGAATTCCATGGACCGTACAGTCCATGGGGTGGCAAAGAGTGGGACATGCCTGAGCGACTTTCACTTTCATCCTTCCTGAAGATATACATGACTGTCTTTAACTAAATATTAGCAAATCAAGTCCAGCAACATGTAAAAAGCATAACACGTGACAACCAGGAACATAAGGTTAATTTAACATTTGAAATCAATCAACCAGTTTAATTCACCACATTAAGAGGAGAAAGGAGAAAAAACATGATCATTTCAATAATGGCAGACAAGGAGCTTTATAAAATTCAACATCCACTCAATGATATAAAACTGTAAATTAGAAAGTAAAGTCAATTTTGTCAACCTGATGAAGAGCATCTGTGGAAACCTATGGTAAAGTCAATTTTGTCAACCTGATGAAGAGCATCTATGGAACCTATGGTTCACGTAACACTTTATTGTAAAAGATTGAACACTTTCTCTCAAGATCTGAACAAGGCAAAAATGTCGACTTTAAGCACTCATATTCAACAGTGTACTGGATACTATGGTAGTGTTTTAGTCTCTAAGTTGTGTACAACTCTTGTGACCCAGTGGACTGTAGCCCACCAGGGTCCTCTGTCCATGGGATTTCCTAGGCAAGAATACTGAAGTTGCCATTTCCTTATACAGGAGATCTTCCCGACCCAGGGATCGAACCCACATCTGCTTGGTAGGCAAATTCTTTACCATTAAGTCACTTGGGAAGCCACTGGCTTACTATAGCCAGGGAAATAAAATGAGAATAGTAAATAAAAGACATCAAGTTTTAAAAGGAAGTAAATTTGTCCTTTTTCAAAAACTGCATGATTGCTTATATAATAAAATTCTGAGGCACCAACAAAAAAATTGTTCAAGCTAATAAGTAGATTGTAAAATCTACTTATAATAAGTAAAATCCAGAAATATGTTCACATGTATATGGTCAGTAGATTTTCAACAAATGGTCCAACGTAATCAAATAATGAAAAAGACCAGTTTTTTCATCAAACGGTGCTGGAATAACTGGAAAAATCACATGATAAAAAAATGAACTTTGACCTCTACCTCATATTACACACTGTCAGTAAATCAAGATGCATCATAAACCTAAACCTGAAAGTTAAAACTAAAGGTTCTAGGGGAAAAAATCATAGGCAAATATCTCACAACTATAAAGTAGGAAAATACTTTTTACAGAGGAAACAAAATAATGAATAGAAAAAAAGGAAACTGTGTTTCATCTAAATTTAAAAGTTCTGCTCATCGAAGATACTGTTAAGAAAATAAAAAGCCAAGATACTGACCAAGAAAAATATTTTATCTATCTACCTACCTACCTACCTACATCTGACATAGTAATTGTATCCAGAATATATATAATAACTCTACAATTCAAAAATAAAAAGATAACCCAATAAAAATGCATCAAAAGTATAAAGAGAAATTTTATAGTGGAAAGTACATGAGCCACCAATAAGTACAGAAAAAAAGTTTTTCAACATCGCTGTTTGTCATCAGGGAAATTTAAAATAAAAACTCAACAAGATGTCATTTCATACTCCACAGAATGGTAAAGATGAAAAAAAAAAATAAAACACCAAATGTTGGTGAGGATGTGAAGCAATCAGAAGAGGCTTCATACATTACTGGTGAGAGTGCAAAAGGTTACAAGCACTTTGGAAAAGTGTTTTGCAGTTTCTAGTACATTTAAACATACATTTATGCTCTTCCCAGTAATTCTGCTCCCAGGTATTTACCTAAGGGAAATGAAAATGCATGTCCTCACAAAGAATTACATGCAAATGTTTGCAGTTGTTAAGTCGCTTCAGTTGTGTCTGGCTCTGTGCGACTCCATGGACTGGAGCCCTCCAGGCTCCTCTGTCCTTGGGATTCTCCAGGAAAGAATACGGAGTGGGTTGCTGTGCCCACCTCCAGGGGATCTTCCCAATCAGTGGCCACCAATTATATCCTACTTTACATCTATCCTTAATGTTCTTGTTATTTATTCCGTATGCCTTTTTTTCTACACTAAAAGAAAATCTATGATTTGCTCTCTCACAAGGTTAGGGAATTTTTGTTAAATTTTGTGTATAGGTGAGTCTCAAGCTGAAGTTTTGTTTAAATTTCTTATTCTTCATACTTCAAAGTATTCTGCCTTTAAAGGCAAGGAATTCCTGCAGATAATTTTATACACTTAGTTGTGATTCTTGAGATACATTGTCAGGGTGTTATCTTGTAATATTTTTCTAACCTCTACCGTGGAATACATATTAACATTATAAATTAATTAAAATCAGTTCTCAAGAGTTAGTTATGATATCCTTAATCTAAAACTGTTGATTTTACCTTAGATATAATGCTCGTGAGCATGCATACTCAGTTGCTGTTGTGTCCGACTCTTTGCGACCCCATGGACTGTAGCCCCCCAGGCTCCTCTGTCCATGGGATTCTCCAGGCAAGAATCCTGGAGTGGGGTGCCATTTCCTCTTCTAGAGGATCTTCCAGACTCAGGGATAGAATCCATGTCTTCTGTATCTCCTGCATTGCAGGCAGATTCTTTACTACTGAGCCGCCTGGGAAGCCCAATGATGCTCACACTGAGTCTGAATTCAGGGGTTTTTTCTGAGGTTGTTTTTAAAGTAATGCTTCCCAGTGGCTCCACTGTTGAGTTTTCATTGAAAAGAGGCGAGAAACGTTTTGTCCACGATATTCATAAGCCGCATCTGCTGTTGTTGCTGTTATTTCAGACTCCAACTCCCCACCCCTCCTTCCCCAAAGAGAGCCCCACATCAGGCCATTTACAAGAGTCAGGGTTTGACGTGGAGGTGGAGTGTTGTTCTCAAGGTCTCCAGGCTCCTCTGAACATGAGGCAGAAAGCAGAAGACATGTCGACATGTGAACTTCACCCATTCGTGACCAGGATGTCAGACTTCTGAATCCTGAGGTGTCCGGGCTTTGCCCAGGGCTGTCTCTCTTTCAGGTCAGTCACTTCGGTTCAGATGAGTCACTCAGTTCTGTCCGACTCCTTGAGACTCCATGGACTGCAGCACACTAGGCCTGCAGTCACCAACTCCTGGAGTTTACTCAAACTCATGTCCAGTTGAGTCGGTGATGCCATCCAACCATCTCATCCTCTGTTGTCCCCTTCTTCTCCTGCCTTCAGTCTTTCCCAGCATCAAGGTCTTTTCAAGTGAGTCAACTCTTCGTATCAGGTGGCCAAAGGATTGGAGTTTCAGCTTAAACATCAGTCCTTCCAATGAACACCCAGGACTGATCTCCTTTAGGATGGACTGGTTGGATCTCCTTGCAGTCCAAGGGCCTCTTAAGAGTCTTCTCCAACACCACAGTTCAAAAGCATCAATTCTTCTGTGCTCAGCTTCTTTATACTTCAAATCTCACATCCATACATGACTACTGGAAAAACCATAGCTTTGACTAGACGGACCTTTGTTGGCAAAGTAATATCTCTGCTTTTTAACATGCTGTCTAGGTTGGTCATAACTTTTCTTCAAAGGAGTGTCTTTTAATTTCCTGGCTGCAGTCACCATCTGCAGTGATTTTGGAGCCGCCAAAAATAAAGTCTGACACTGTTTCCATTGTTTCCCCATCTATTTGCCATGAAGTGATGGGACCAGATGCCATGACCTTACTTTTCTGAATGTTGAGTTTTAAGCCAACTTTTTCACTCTCCTCTTTCACTTTCATCAAGAGGCTCTTCAGTTCTTCTTCGCTTTCTGCCATAAGGGTGGTGTCATCTGCACATCTGAGGTTATTGATATTTCTCCCGGCAATCTTAATTCCAGCTTGTGCTTCATCCAGTCCATGGTTTCTCATGATGTACTCTGCATATAAGTTAAATAAACAGGGTGATGATATACAGCCTTGATGTACTCCTTTCCCTATTTGGAACCAGTCTGTTGTTCCATGTCCAGTTCTAACTGTTGCTTCCTGACCTGCACACAGATTTCTCAGGAGGCAGGTCAGGTGGTCTGGTATTCCCATCTCTTTCAGAATTTTCCACAGTTTATTGTGATCCACACAGTCAAAGGCTTTGGCATAGTCAATGAAACAGAAATAGATGTGTTCCTGGAACTCTCTTGCTTTTACAATGATCCAATGGATGTTGACAATTTGATCTCTGGTTCCTCTGCCTTTTCTAAAACGAGCTTGAACATCTGGAAGTTCACAGTTCCTGTACGGTTGAAGTCTGGCTGGGAGAATTTTGAGCATTACTTTACTAGCATGTGAGATGAGTGCAATTGTGCAGTAGTTTGAGCTTTCTTTGGCATTGTCTTTCTTTATGTCTCTCTTCCCCCCGGTATCAAAGAATTCTTTAAGCTAAGGCTCAGTCAGTTTCTCTTATACTTATTTGTGAGAGCTACTTATGATACCTTTTTTTTTTTTAACAAAAGTGCTTAAACCTAATTTAAACCTAAACCAAGAAGTGGCATAATATCTTTAAATAAAATCACAACCCCCTCAAATTCCTCATTCTTTCATTCCTAATCATGCTTCCTGATAACAACCTAAACAGTCTTTTTGTATAATCAGGTGTTTATATATAACCACAGGCTTTAAAGAAGGCTGAGCGCCAAAGAATTTATGCTTTCAAATTGTGGTGCTGGAGAAGACTCTTGAGAGTCCCTCGGACAGCAAGGAGATCAAACCAGTCAATTCTAAAGGAAATCAACCCTGAATATTCACTAGAAGGAGTTATGCTAAAGCTGAAACTCCAATACTCTGGCCACCTGATGCAAAGAGTCAAGTCAATGGAAAAGACCCTGATGCTGGGAAAGACTGAGGGCAGGAGGAGAAGGGGATGGCAGAGGATGAGATGGCTGGATGGCATCACTGATTCAATGGATATGAATTTGAGCAAATTCCGGGAGATAGTGAAGGACCGTGAAGCCTGGTGTGCTGTAGTCCATGGGGTCGCAAAGATTCAGCATGACTTGGCAACTGAACAACAACAATATATATGTGTACAGTACAGACTTTTGTTCAGATATAGCTTATACATGTAAAATAGGTTTTGAAGAAGTACATGTATAGTTATTATATTTACATGGGATATATATGTGCATACATAGAGCCTGTTACACACATATGTAAGCACATTCTGGTTTTTTTTAT
Source organism: Okapia johnstoni (assembly GCA_024291935.2). NCBI lineage: Eukaryota > Metazoa > Chordata > Mammalia > Artiodactyla > Giraffidae > Okapia > Okapia johnstoni. The sequence goes on from CM044305.1 coordinate 6,938,170, forward strand.
ATATTTATTCTTATATTTATTTTAGCTGTAGTCCATACGTAGTGAAAGTGAAAGTGAAGTTGCTCAGTCGTGTCCTACTCTTTGTGACCCCATGGGACTTTAGCCCACCAGGCTCCTCCGTCCATGGGATTCTCCAGGCAAGAATACTGGAGTGGGTTGCCATTTCCTTCTCCTGTAAGCACATTCTTATTTCAAAATAGTCTCTGCATTTCCCTTCCAGATTTGGGACATAAAGAGCCTAAGAATGTTGCTTTTCATTCTCAACAAAGTGGGAGACAGCTTACAAAAACCTGATTCTGATCCCATCAAAAATATGCTTAGGAACAAACATAAGCCCCAAGGATAAGAGCAACTTGACAGATTTTCTCAGAATTCTCAAAAAACTGGTTTTTCCCAAACCAAGCAAACCCATCAAATGGACACACTGGGCCAGGGTGCATGAGGCCCTCGCTAGAGATGTTCAATGGATGCTAGAAACTACCCTGTCCCTAGGTTCAGTACATCTCCTCTCTACATGGACCCTGCAGCCAGCCCCAAACGAAGTCAGTTTGGTGTGTACATTTCGGCCAGCCCCTCACAGAAGATGTCGCTGTTCCCAGTGGAAGGACAATAGCACAGCAGGTCCCAGCCCACAGTCTCAGGAACGACTGCTCTTTAGCATGACCCTGATGGCAATGTGATGCATCAGCCAGACAGTGGGAAAGAAAGAGAGACAGGAAGAAAGGGGGAAGAGATGGGAGAAAGGGACAAAGGCTGTGAAAGGGCAGGATGGGCAAGAAAAGAGGAAGAGCCAGGAGTGATGGAATGCAGGGGAGGGGCGGAGGAGAGAGAGGCTGGGGAGTGCTGGAGGAGACAACGGAGGGGAGGGATGTAGGAGAGGCGGGGTAGAAAAGGGGCCGAGGGAGACTACAGAGAGACTAAACTAGAACAAAGGGAGGGATGGACAGATAAAGACACTCTTAAAGGAGAAGGAGATAGAAAGATACAGGGGAGAAGACATGCAGATTTACAGAGACACAGGGAGGGAGAGAAAAGGGTCAGAGAGAGGCTGTTGGTCCGCACCTGCCCCGTGGGGGTCTGCAAGCCCTGTACCCACCCAGCCTCGAGACCAAAGAAAGAGCCCAGAATCAGCAACAGAGGCGTCAATGGTCTACTGGACAGCGATCTTCAACATGTGAAGCAGGGTCTTGGAGTCTGTGTGTGGCAGACGGGCAGGACATGGCAGCAGTCTTCACTACTGAGGGGGCAGGGGAGAGAAGGAGGCTGCCATTTGTAGGGGAACTGACATCAGGGTGGCTCATCGGTTACAAGGGAAACCAGTGGCTGGGGTAGGGGGCAAGCACATGAGCACTTACTAATTAGGCCCTACTGGTAAAGAACCTGCTTGCCAAGGCAGGAGACAAGCGTTCAATCTGCGAGTTGGGAAGATTCCCCTGGAAGAGGAAATGGCAAAACCCACTCCGGTGTTCTTGCCTGGAGCATCCCATGGACAGCAGAGCCTGATGGGCTACAGTCCATGGGGTCACAGAGTCTGACATGACAGAATCGATTTAGCATGCATAATTAAGAAGACTGGATAGTGATATGAGTGAATCAGGGACTGGTGGAGCAGGGGATGTACAGAGAGCAAGAGAACAGCCATCTGGAATGACCTCACCATACAGGGGAACCATGCAGGCAGCTGAGCCACCAAACAAGGCTGTGGCTGGGAGCAGTATGGGGTGGCCCAGCTGCACGGTTGGACAACCCTGTGATCCACCCCTTGGGCTGGTTCTCTTGTGAAATGCAAAATCTCAGCGGGCTGAGTCCAGGGAGCTTGCTGTCACATCTCCTCTGTCATCAGTGGGTGGTCCTGATCTCAGTGCAAATGTAGAGAGAGCACTGCTCGGCCTTCTCATTGTCCTGATGCGTTACACAAGCAGTATCTTTTCCCTCCCTGGTTACAGCTCAGAAGAGCACACACAGGACAGAGTAAAGCCAGGAGGGCTGCAGGGGGAAGCAGAACCTGTCTTCGTAAGTAGAATCACCCAGAGCAGTCCTTACTGCCTTTCACAAGGTCATGGGCAGATTGTACCAGTCATACCATCTCCAGCTGGTAAACAGAAGGAAGTCCAGCCCAGGAAGACCCAGATCTGAAAAGCAAATGACAAAGGCTCTGGTATCAGGACACTTTTTCTGGAACCTTCTTTCTCTGGGAAGTCAGTGGGCATTTAGCTGGAATTACCATGTTTAGCAGAGGCACAGACAGATGCCCAGTTCAATCTGAATTGCATATAAACCATAAATAACACTTTGAAAGTGAAGGTGGCTCACATGGTAAAGAATCTGCATGCGATGCGGGAGACCAGGGTTTGAGCCCTGGGTCAGGAAGGTCCCCAGAGAAGGAAATGGCAACCCACTCCAGTATTCTTGCTTGGAAAATCCCATGAACAGAGAAGCCTGGAGGGCTACAGTCCATGGGGTAGCAAAGAGTCGGACATGACTGAGCAATTGAGCATGCATGCATGCATTAGGATTCACCCTCACAGTATAGAAGTTTTCTGCTAAATGCAAAAAAATTTCCTAAAACTTTTGTCCCATGTGTCAGGGTTTTATTGTGTTTCATCCTGCTTTTAATTCTAGTATCTCTTTTGGTTCAAGCAATATTTTGTCAGGAGGGAAGGTAGTATGTTCGCTTTTTCCAATATCTGAACACCTGGTATGTGATGGGAAGGGATACATTGTCGAGTGAAGATCAAGTGAATAAAAATACGATTGAGGAGGGGCCACTGAGGAGATGGAATTGCACAAGCAGACATCCTGTTCCTGTGTGTGGGTAGCATGGATTCCCTGTCCAGGAGCTGTATTACTGCCTTCCTGGAGGAGTGGTGGGTGGAAAGTGAGAATAAATGACCTCTAAGATTCCATCTAACTAGGACTTTTCTGGCATTGATTAGAAAAATGTGCCCCTGTGTACTCTTAAGGGTCTTCTCTTCAATCCAATGGAAAACTCTACCATTGAGGCTCATGGTACTGTGAAACATCTCCTATTTGATTTTAGATGAAATGAGCATAGATAACTTGGGAACCAAAAAAAAAAAATGAGGGAGCTACAATTTTAGACTTCCCATCACATATTCTCAGAGAATATCAGGGCACGCTATGGACTCTGGAATGGTGCCAGCGTGTCTTGGTGAAGCGCCAGTGGGTGCAGTGGAATGTTGAGGTTGTACGCAGAAGGATAAGCATATGACAGTGTAGCAGCTGAAGAGTGAGAAAGGAGAATGAAGATGAGAAACAAGAGCTAGGGCAAAGAGGACTCTGACCATGGGGAAACAGAAGCCCGATTCAACTCATCTCAACGTGGAGTTCAGTATATACCACAGCAATATTCGCCCTGCCCTGCTCCGTCCTAAATGTAGATTCTCTTTTCTGAGCATATACAGCCACAGTACTAAAGAAGTCAGGAAAGAATTAGCCAGAGGCTAGGCCTTGAAGAATAGGTTGCATCTGTTTTGAATATGTTCATGGCCCACATGTGGCACTGACCTCCTGTCAGAGAGGCCTCTGAACTGCAACACAAGAAGATGTGTTGATCTAGAAAATGCTTACACAAGCACTTACACACTTGAAAAGAAATCTTCTGTGTCTTTGGCATGCCAGTTACAGACATTCTAGAACTGCACCGCCCATCGCCTTTTTTTTTTCTTTCTTTCTTATTTTTAGAACTGGGATGCCATAAGGCATGAGGGGTCAAGATAAATGAGGACAGGTGAACTGCAAAGAAGGAATGCTGTTAGCTCTTCCTTAGGTGACCTTGTGCCTGCATACGGTCCATGCTCTTATGGCCCACAGTAGCTTAGAGCAGAGGATTCAATTATTATCATTGCAGTCTGCCCTTTTTTTTAAATATAGAATCGAAACATTAGTAAAACCATGGTAGAGCAATTGCTGTGATATCTTAGGATGTTGCTCTATCTGGAGCCTTTGAAAACAATCTAACTTACTTTCTAAAACCGTGACTGTCCTATGTATATTCTGGAAATTTTCTTATCAATGGGGAAAGCAGGGAAGCAACAATGTATATTACCCATTAAGAAGAAATTTCTAATAAACACAATGTATAGGCAGTAAAAGGCAAAGGTCTTCAGTGCACAGTTCAGGGAGTTTTTTACAGAGGAATACATCCATGTATTCCTTCCCAGGTGGTGGAGTGGTAAAGAACCCACCTGCCAATGCAGGAGATGCAAGAGACGTGTAAATCAGACTTTACACGGGACATGGGGCCCTCCTTACTTTGTGATGAGGGAGGAATTATTCATGGAATTTTCAAGATAAGGGAACAGTAATTCAGGAAGTAAAGGCCCAGCCAGGGACCAATAGCAGGGCTTTTAATGTTCAAGTTCCATGCCCTTCTCACCAAACCAGACGTGCCTTTCACAATGCCACATGGCTGATATGAAGCAAATTGACCTTTATGGTCTTTATTCACACTCAGGCAACTTACAGAGGTTAATGAAACGAGAAAGAAGGGTAGCACAGGGACTTCCCGGGTGGCCCAGTGGCTAAGACTCTGCGCTCCCAATGCAGGGGGCCTGGGTTCGATCCCTGGATTGAAATTTGATCTCACATGCCGCAACTAAGAGTTCACATGATGCAAGTAAAGATCTTGTATGCCACAACAAAGACCCAGCACAGACAAATCAATAAGGTGAGTAAGTATGAGAAGAACTGTAGTGCAGTGATTAATTACCGAGTCTTGGAATCAAATCCCTGTTCTGTCATTACCGGGTGTATGTCCAAGACCAAGTTTCTTTCCTCTCCCAGCCTTAGATTCTCTAATGGCAGAATAGGTTTAAAAATAATCTTTTCACTGTGTTGTTGTGAGGATTAAATAAATTCATATATGTAAAGTCTTAGTGTAGAAAACTTCTCCACCTGTACTTACTATTTTTAGTATTATTATTATCTCAAGAAGTGGATTATATTCTTTCCTTCAATGTGGACTTGCCCATCAATCTAGGATGCTGCTTGTACGCTTGCCCTAAGAGCACCAGGCATTTTGAAAGAAGGGATTAAGAGCTTCACCAAGAAGTAACTCATCTTAAAGTTGAGTCAAAGCAATCCCTAGAGATGCTTTGTAATCATTGGTGAGAAATGTGTACAATGATCAGAAATCAAGTGTGAGATGTGGAACCAAGCCTGTTAGCAACTGAAGCTTGACTTAGAGGAAATGTACAAAAAGGAGGAAAAAGTTCATTGTGTTCCTGCCAAGGGTATCTGTGTCTTGTCAACATCATTTTTGCTTAAATGCCTCCAAATTTCTGAAGCCCGGAAGATAACCGTGGACTCTTACAGCTAGGATTCTGCTGATAGGGTATTAGAAGATGAAGGATTGCATGACACTGTTATTTAATTTGGAGAGAAAAGATAAATTTAGGAACTAAAGTAAGACTACCAATTTCAACACTAAGAGGCTTAAAGTATGGAGTTATTCTGGAAATGTTTTGAGATGGCGAGAGACCTGCAGGCTAGGAGTCTGTGTGCAGACAGGATGTGCAGAACAAGACAGTAGCTTTGGGCTCTCAGCTGCACCCTGAATCAGTGTAAGTGATAACAAGGTAGGAAAGACAACGACAGGCTTTCTTTTCTTTTCTTACTTCTTCCCAACACTCTGTTTTCGTCTTCTTGTTGCTTAGTCGCTCAGTCATGTCCAATTCTTTGCAACCCTGAGGACTGCAGCCTGCCAGGCTCCTCTGTCCATGGGATGCTTCAGGCAAGAATACTGGAGTGAGTTGACATTTCCTTCTCCAGGGGATCTTCCCTCCCCAGGGATTGAACTCGGGTCTCCTGTACTGCAGGCAGATTACCACTGACCCACCAGGGAAGACTTTTTGTCTTAGTTTATTAAAAAAAAAAGATATCAGTCTTTGAAAATAATTTTTGTTCTTTTTACAGCTGTTAAGAATCTAGAGAAAGGTAGTCCTAAGCCTGTCCACTGGGGAAGGAGACAATTGTTAATCTGCTGGGCTTGCAGTAGGAATATCATAGAATAAAGCCAAATGGAAGACTGATTCCACTGTTGGGGGCAGGGAGACATTCTACTAAATGAACAACTTGTAAAATGAATTGTGTAAAATGAAGTTTGAAGAAGAAAGAGGATTTAAAAAGAAAAATAGTGACTAACATTTAATTTAGATGCTTTGTCTTTCTAGGGAAATTAGTTTATGAATAAATGATACCCAAGGTTATAATTGAGTGGAATGTCTGAAGGAAGAAGTGGCTAAACCTAGCTATATTCAAGGTAAGGAAACAAGTGTGTTATAGGTCTATAAAACTCTTGGTTAAAAAAAAAGGAAGAATAAGCAAACCTAGGCAACATTTTAAAATAAGATGAATTTGATATTGACACCTCAGTCTTACAACTTAGTTCCCTTTTCCCCTTTCTGGTTCTTGTCGCTCCTAAGAGACCTCACCCCACCTCTCTCTGTGGCCCAGTGCCTTCGTTTCTACACCCCCTCCGGTATTTGTTACCAATTACTGATCTCAGATAAGAGTCTTAAACTCTGGCATTAAAAGTTATAAAAATTGATATAAGCTGACCATATTTTACCTCCCCTTTTCTAGAAATGCATTTTAGTAGGGATCAGAGATTAATGCCAAGGTAATGATTTTACATGTCATTCAAGGCTGTGGCCAGAAAGTGGGAAGAGGGAATAAGGAGGAAGGAAAGCAGAGGACCAACAGAAAGGTCTTCGTGAAAGTGCACTATGTTAAAAATAAGAACCCCTTCTACACATGCGGAGCACAGACCTGCCAAAGGCACTATGGGCTTATTGTGGAAGGGCAAATTTAGCCCTTCCACCAACCAACTGAACTAAATCTACTTTTCTCAAAAAGCAAAGAAAGGGGATGTTCTACAATACCTTATTATGACTTTTTCTTTGGGAGTACCTTAAAAACACTTTCAATGGTAAAGACAAATTGCTTGTGGTTTAAACATCCAGAGGGCAAGATACTTTATCCCTGACTTCTTGATTTCTTCAAATAATTACAAATTATTCTCAGTAGAAAAATTAGACTCATTTTCTTCACAAGTCTATGAGAGTTTCAAGTCCCCATCCTAACATAAGTGGCCCTGTGGCATTGCAAATCTCCAGTCAGTGGAACAATTGGTTGACTTTGGCAGTCTCTATGACTAATGCGCTAACTCCAGCCGATCGAATGAACTAAAACCGAGCGTGTTTTAATATTTGGTTTAAAGATAAGCCTACTGGGGGCATTCAAACAAATGAGGTGAACTTGACTTTTCTGGTCCTTTCAAGATTATGTTCAGAGGAAAGGTTACCCAACAATTCAGCAGAGCCAAGCCAAAAACATCCACTCCCAAAGCCTTCCTTTCAACAACAAACTGTCTTTGCATTTTGCTAAAATTTTGTTATTTGGAATTAAAAGCTTATTAGAAGCAAGTCTCCCCTGCAAGCTGACATATTCAATTACAGTCATCTGTTCTAGAGAACAGACTGCGTCTAGACAAAAGAATACCACTGTGGCTTAGAAGGAACACGATGCGTTTCAGAGGCTGATTCGAGGGCTGGGTGACCGTTTTTACGATCTGTGCTGGGAACACCATCTGATAAACTGTTTTGCAGTTTCCCAAATGCACGTAGAGACAAAATGACCTGAATGACTATAGCCGAGAACAAAAAACCAATGAGAGTAAAGGATGGAAGAAGAAGGCATAAGCCAAAGAGAAATAGGAACCAGAGCATTAATAGTGCAAAATAAAAGCAAGCAAACAAAACCAGATTAATAGAAATTAAAGCCAAGATTCCAGCTTTGTGACAGAAAAAATTCTAGTCTATGTTGCATGCTCCAGGATCTTCGCAACAGTGTTTAGGGCCGGGGTGGTGGTGGGGGGGGGGTAGTTATTTATTCCCACGTTTGTGGAATAAGAACAAGCAGTTGGCTGGCTATAAGAAATTAAGGATCTGTCCTGGGAACTTCCTCCCCAAAAAGAACCATATTGAGAGCACACCACAGGAAAGGGAATAGGCTAGGAGAACTGGCTGGTCCTGATAGAAACTTGTAAGAAAGCAGTCTTCACGGTTTGAAACGTTTAGGCTTAAATGCACGTCTAGCACTTTAGCGACTAACAACACAGTAGACGTGTTCGATCTTGGGAAGAATCTCAGTTTAAATCAATTTTCCTAAGGCGAGTTTACATGTGCTATAAATCACGTGCGATCTGCGAGGCCATTGCCAATATGGAAGAATAGGACTCAGCTCCCCAATGTACCCCCACCTCCCCACGTCCCCCGCCCGGCCCAGGAAATTGGTCATCATTCTGAGAGACTGAAAATGCAATCATTGTCAATTTTCTGGTTTCCATGGCTTAGAAATCTGAGAAGGCAGGGGTTCATTTCTTACTACATTTGCCCCCTAGGTTGGAGAAGGAAGACACAAATAAAAGGAAGAACATGATGTTGGGCGGTTGCTAAGAAACATGCAACTGAACACAGACGGCCACTTAATAATGGCCAGAGGGGGTATGCGCTGCGATAACATCAGCCATGATAGCGCTGCCTGTCAGCCCAGCAGGGGCCAGTGCAGTGGGGAAAATGAAAAGGAAGGCAGTCTTGTTAGGGAAAATGTAAGAAGATCTGGAAAGGGAAATGAAAGCCTGAGGCCACTCTCCTACTGAGATGGTGCCTTGTGGGAAAAGGTAAGCTTTGTGCAATTTTCTACCTAGTAATGCAGGTGGGTGAGACTGCTTTCCACTCGGCCACTTGCTCACCTGATAGCCCAGAGGTCTTTGAAAGAACTGGGCCCCGTGAGTTCATTGCTCAGGACTCCAGGAGCCAACCCATGTGCCTGACTTGATCAGCCTCATCAAGAGGAAAAAGGAGGCTTCCCTGATGGCTCAGTGGTAAAGAATCCACCTGCCAATGATGGAGACATGGGTTCGATCCCCAGTCCGGGAGGATCCCACATGCTGCAGAGCAACTAAGCCCGTGCGCCACAATTACTCAGCCCACAGGCTGCAACTACTGAAGCCCACATGTCCTGGAGCCTGTTCTCTGCAACAAGAGAAGCCACCACAATGAGAAGCCCATGCACCACAACTAGAGAGTAGCCCTTGCTCGCTGCAGCAAAGACTCAGCACAGCCAAATATAAATGATAAAATAAATACATTTTAAAAAATTGAAAAAGGAAAAAGGGACTTTAGCCCTGAGCTAACTAGCCAACTAGCTCCAAAGAGTCATAAAATGGATGTTCTGTATTATGCAACTGCCATGATCAGCCCAGCCCAGTGGTCCAGAGTATAGCCTCTGGGGTCTGGCTAACCTGGGTTCAGATTCTGATCCTTCTACCCAAGGACCTGGGGAAAGTAACACAAACTTGTCAAGTCTCCGAGTCCTCACTGTGTTTGTGGTGGTGGTAGTTTAGTTGCTAAGTTGTGCCCAACTCTTGCGACCCCATGGAGTGTAGGCCACCAGGCTCCTCTGTCCATAGGGATTCTCCAGGCAAGAATACTGGAGTGGGTTGCCATTTCCTTCTCCAGCATTGTGTTTAAAGGGGGGTAACAATATATATACCCTCTGTACAAGCTCTTTTTTAGTCTAGCACCATGTGCCCCTTTTCTTCCAGTAACAGTCCTCCCTGCTCTTATTTCGGAGAAATCCCCAGCCAATGTAGGCTCTAGTGGGGGGCTACAAGTAGAATACCAACACCTGCCAACCTCAGTGACAGTCACTGGTCCAAGGATTTGGGCATTGACTCAACCCGGTTGACCAGAATCCTGCCATTGGGATTGGAACTAGATTGGGGCACGGGGTTCACATATGTTCAGGGGAAGACCCTTTCTTTCCAGTGGTGAAGCTGGCAGGGCTACTGGCAACCACTATTCCCATCACATGGATAAAGTTGGTCTACAGGGGAAGAACATGACACTGACAAGCAAAGACACAGATGGGAGAAAGAAGTTCCTGAGTTCCCTAAGGCCACCTCGGTTGTCACCTTTCATGGAGCTACATGACAGTTAGATGAGAAAATGCCTGTCAAACCTTCAGCACAGTGCCTGACATGGAGTATCTCATAAATGTTTAGATCAATCCTCTCTCCCACTCCAGTGAAGAAGTCCATTGGAATGGCTGCTTCTCATCCCATTTATTAACTGAGTCCTGTGGAAAGTGGCCTGTCCAGGACGGAGGAGAGAGGACATGGTGGGACCGACAGAGACCACCCCAACTGTACCACTTGACTCACTGCGACTGCCCAGATGTCCCGGCCTCCAGATGGATTTAATCCTAATGGTCAAGAGTTCCTGGTTTTCAGTAAGTTAAATCCAAACAGCTCAATGAAAAGGGCTGGACAAAAACATGACAGAGACTAGATCGTGGTCCTGATTCTACCACAGGTAAGGTTAAGACTAAGTATCGCTAAGTTTCCATTCTTGACAAGTATAAACTCTAGAGAGTTTGAGAATGTGTGGAAGAGTTATTAATATTCTCCTAGAGGTGAAGGGAGGGCTTCCCTGGTGGCTCACTGGTAAAGAATGCACCTGCCAATGCAGGAGATGCAGGAGATATGGGTTCAATCCCTGGGTTGGGACGATCCCCTGGAGAAGGAAATGGCAACTCACTCCAGTATTCTTGCCTGGAGAATTCCATGGACAGAGCAGCTTGGTGAGCTATAGTCCATGAGGTTGCAAAGAGTCTAAACAACAACAAGAGGGCAAGAGAACTGGTATGGTGACCAAGCCATTTCTACACAGGCAGAAAAGAGAGAGAAGCAGCAGACATTCAGACCATCAATTAATGTATGGAGCATCTTCTACATGTCTGCACCGAGCTTAGGGAAATTAACCACAATTGCTACTCCTATGGTGTTCACAGTCCATCCACTGAAACAGACCCAGAGACAAGGACTAAGAGAGCAGTCAATTCCCAGAGGAAGACATGATGATTTACATCTGGGAGGAGGCCAGGGAAGGAGACAAAACGAGATAATGTTTGATTTGAGCTTTGACTTTCAGCAGGCAGAGAAGAGCTGGGAGGGCTTCCTGAGCAACATACTCATGGAGTCAGGTGGCTCGACAGTGCACAAAGCATGTTTGGGAAGAGCCAAAGAGGCAACAAGGAATGTGGCTAGAACACGAGATACAATGGGCTCAACATCCAGCTATGCAGACAAGGGAGCCATTGAAGATGTTGGGGCCTGGTGGTGAGGGGCTCAATCTGTTAGTGGGCACAGCGGGGAATGGGGAAGGCTGAAAGGGAGAGGGGAGACTAGAGGAAACAAGAACCATCATTATCTTTGAGGATAGAACTGATGAGGATTACCATGATCATGAGAGTTAATGCAGTGGCAGCTGGGAGATGAGGGTTTGTTTTTCTGTTTTGTTTTTAGCAATCTATGAGTCAGAGGATTCCAAAACATTCACAGTCCATTTTAAGACCCAAATATTTGTGAATTTCAAGTGAAAGCAGCTCTTCAAAAATTGCTACTTCAAGACTTCATAGACCTGCTATATGTGCATGTTCTTAGATGTGTCCGGCTCTTTGTGACCCCCTGGACTGTAACCTGCCAGGTTTCTCTGTCCATCAGATTTTCCAGGCAAGAATACTGGAGTGGGGTGCCATCCCTTTTTCCAGAGGATCTTCTCAAACCCAGGGATAGAACCCGTGTCTCCTGCATTGGCAGGCAGATTCTTTACCACTACTGCCACCTGGGGAAGCTTGACCTGTTATACAATTTTTCCTAATTAAGGCAAGGGCTATGCATGGTAGGACAATAAAGGGATCATTTGTGTGTGTGTATGTATTAAAAAATTTCTCTAGGCTTTAAACTCATTTCTTCACGGGCTTCCTCACATTCCCTTCCTTCTTGTCTGCACTTCAAAGCAATCCATTAAGTAGTCTCTCCTTTGAGCCCCAAATTTGTGAGACTTCTTTTATGAGGAGACATGTTTATGCATGTAAGATCTGCACACATCTTCGAAAAAAAAAATCCTCCCATCATACCTTTGAAAACCCAAAGCTTCAGACATTAGGCCTGGTTTTTCAGGAAAAAAAGAGGAAATATTTTTTTTTTAGGTGTATCAGTTCTTCAAGCTTTTGCGATCCATTTAATGAGCTGGAGACGACAATGGTTCATGAGATGCTAGTGGCCCAAATCATGAGGAACTTCCAGTCTTGCTGCTCCCAGGAATCATATATTTCTGTTGACAAATGGCTCCAGCTTTTCCCACTGGGCTGGCCTCTCCCCTGCGTGCTGTCCATAAGGCCCTCCTTCAAGCAGTCCCATTGTTCTTCAGCCCCCACCCATCGAGTCAGCTGTCATTATGCTAAGACACAGAGGCAGCAAAGGCAGAGCTGCATGGTCCCAGGCCCAGTTTCAATTTATAGCCCTCTCTCATGGGACAGAAAACAACTAAATGTGAAAACACACCTTTGATTTATGCAGTGCACTCTGTGAAGTCTGAAATTAAACAACAAGCAAGTTGAGATCATGCTGGTCAATGTGGCTAGTCTCAAAGATTTATACACTAGCCTGAACAACTCAGAAGGAGGGCTGAGTTACAGATGAGTGCAGATTTATAGGTTATTGATGCCTTTACAGCAAGACAACTCTTTATTTATATGAAGTGATTATAATGGTGGGTTATTCTCACTTGAGTCATTTATTGTTATGAATTAATCCATCCTCCAAAGCTAGTGGAAACTTATCATCACTATAATGAAATCAATGAATGGAAAACAAAGCCGGGTTTAGGGGGATGTAAAGCCAGTTTTGAGGTTATCAATACACACTGTGGTGGTCACGTTGCACGTATGCGATGTTGCCCCAAAGAAAAGTGGCTTCATCCACAGCGTGCAGTAGATGGTGGGCTATCGGACAAACAGGGGTATGACCACTGGTACGTTCACCTTCATTAATTAAATGTGCCAGAGAAACCTGTGACAGGACATGTGGGTCCCATGGAGGGTGGGGGGAACACTCTGGTACTGTCATAAGGGCCGGACCGTGTTTGCTGCCGCGATTGCAAGTGTCCCTTCTTCCTACTGCTCCTCTTCAGTCACCTCTGGCCTCGTGCATATTTTTCATTTCTGCAGAGCAGACTATTTCTGGAAGGTTCCGACCCTATCCTCGTGCACAGTCACACTATGGGATGGGGAATGTTTCATATATCTTCCCTGCCAGAAAGGCCTCTACTAAGAGTTCACCATTTCTCCATCCTCTTTTTCAACTTTGTCCAAAATTCCCATCAGAGGGGATCTTCCTCAATGTTTGATTAGACCTAGAAGAGCCCTGTCTCCACAGGACACTGATAAGTTGCAGACAGTCTGTGGAGAGGAAGGCCCAAAGCATCTGAGCAGACATCATCATTAGAAAAGGTTAAGTGTGGTCCCTGGACCCGCAGCGTTAGCACCTCCTGGGAACTTGGTAGAAATAGGGAATCATGGGCCTCACCTCAGATCCACTGAGTCAGAGCCTACACTTGGACCAGAGGATCTGAGGGAACGTGACACTTTACACTGACCTTGAAGAAAGAAGAGCAGTGCTGTTTGGAACGAGGATGGTCAAACCAAGATGACTGAAGAGATGGTTGCAAATAAACTGGCTATTGTGTCAAGGACTCTTCTAGAACAATATTCTACCCCTTGGTTCCCAAAGCAGGTTGAGCATCTGACTATTCACAAGTACACATTTCCAGATCACATATCAGAGATTCGGGTTCTACTGATCTGAGGAGGTGCCTAGGAATTTCCATTTTTAGCAAGCACCTTTGTGATTCTCCTGGTTGTTGTTGCTGTTGTTCAGTCGCTCAGTTGTGTCCGACTCTTTGTGACACCATGGACTGCAACCCACCAGGCTCCTCTGTCCATGGGATTTCCAAGGCAAGAACACTGGAGTGGGTTACCAGGGGATCTTCCTGACCCAGGGATCAAATCTGCATCCCTTACTTCTCCTGCACTGGCAGGCAGGTTCTTTACCACTGAGCCACCAGGGAAGCCCAGATACTACTGATCACTGCTTCTAAGCCACCATCCTAACTTCATGGCCATCAGCGTCAGATCTGGTTTCTGGGTAACCCAGGACTGCTTTCAAATCCATGGCCATCTTCAGATTTACTGACCATGAAGACTTGAAATTACGGACCTGCATTTGCTGTTGGCTTGACTAGAGTTATGCAAGACAGCTGATGAAGTGGGAATCTGTATTTAGAAGCCCACTTGTGAGTACACATGTGTTGAGGGGAAATGCCAGTGATTCCAAATGGGCAGTGGGCACAGGGTTATGTCACTAGTGTCACAGAGACGTCTGCTGGTGATGCTGTCACTTCAGCAGAAAGTGATCCAAGGTCAATGCAGGATCTCTCTCAGAAAACTTTCTCATTTAAAACAAGGGTCTTTACTGCCTGAAATATGAGAATTTCAGGTCTGATGTTGACTGACAATTGGCCTTTGTCCTTTCTCTTCTGTCTCCAGGTTTTGGAAGAAACACCCAGCTTTCCACACGGGGGCTTCTCTCACAAAGGATTTTGCCTCATAGGGCAGTGGTTTGGAAAGAGTCTTCCCTAAAAATGCCAAAGTAAGGAATACTTTCCTGGTAGCTTCCCTGGTGGTTCAGTGGTAAAGAATCCGTCTGCCAATGCAGGAGATGTGGGTTTGATCCCGGGGTCGGGAAGATCCCCTGGGGAAGGAAATGGCAACCAGCTGCAGTATTCTTGCCTGGAGAATCCTGATGGACAGAGGGGCCTGGGGAGCTACAGTTCATGGGGCTGCAAAGAGTCAGACACAACTGAAGTGACTTAGCATGCACGCACGTGTCACAGAGCCACCGAGAGGATTAAATGGGAAAATACAAGGCAATGTATCTAGTAGAAAGCATTGTCAACCTGCTCCCCAAACAGTCCCTCCACCCAGAAACTTGCAAGAGCAGATGGAGGCCCACTGCCTAGACCTCTTCTTCCACAGCCTCTTGCATATTCAGATTTCTCTATCCTCTGCAGCGAAACTGGCACCCAAGTGGGGACATTGTTTTGTTGCATAGCCCATCAGATGAGGACCTGTTTTTTTTTTTTTGCCTTTCTCTTGCTCACCTCACCTCTCAGAGTCTCGAGTCTATTACCGAGTTCTTCATTTTGTTTTCTTCAAAAGGAAATTCTGCAAGGACTTCACTCTAACCTGCCCAATCAAAACTCATCTGAGGGCTTCCCTGGTGGCTCAGTGGCAAAGAAATCTGCCTGCCAATGCAGGAGACAAGGGTTCGATCCCTGGTCCAGGAAGATCCCACATGCAGCAACTAAGCCCGGGTGCCACAACCACTGAGCCCATGGGCCCTAGAGCCTGTGCTCTGTAACAAGAGAAGCCACTGCAGTGAGAAGCCTGTGCACTAGAATGAAAAGTAGTCTTCGCTTGCCGCAGCTAGAGAAAGACTGCGTGTAGCAACGAAGACCCACTACAGCCAAAAATAAATAAAGAAATATATAAATAATATATATATATACTTTAAAAAAATGCATGCATTTTAACTTCCAAAGGCCAGGCTCCTGTCTGCCCAGCAAGGGCCTTTTCATCTGGCAGTTTCTAATCTAGAAACAGTTAGAATGGCTCCTTCTCCTCTCTAAGTTCTGCCCTTTTTTGCAGACGCCTGTTGAATCTGGCCCGTGTTGCCTGTGTTTGCTCCAACGGCTTTTGTGGTATGAACGGGAAATGGGAATAGGATCTGTGGTGGGAAGGGGCGGGTGGAAACAGAAATCTTAAAAGACAGAACAAATGAGTGCTGAGCCCCCAGCTTCCTTGTGTAACATCAGTGGGAGTCACAAGGTTGCAGAACGGTGGCAGTCGTCTGCTAACTAGGAGGGTGAACGGTATGCTCTGTGTTCATTTGGCTGAAAAGACTCTCTTCCCTAGTAAGCAAACTATTGATTATAAACTGTTATTTTTCAGAACTGTTGCAGATCTCCTTAAATCTGTGAAAAATCTTAGCTTACAGTGAGTAGGTAGATGGCAAATGTTTGAAAGAGACAGTGAAGCTGTCAAAATTTGGAAGACCGGAGCAGAGCAGTTTGGTATTTTTATTATTGTAGGAGGGCAAGTGAAGTATTTGCCTGAGTGCTAAATTCCTAAGGAGAGATATTACTCAACTCAAGAGGTTTTCTGGGTCACAGGAGTCTTCTGACATCTATCTACACTGAATTGTCTGATTAGCACACAAAAGAAGATCATTTTGTTCTCATTGCTAGCCTGAGGCTGCTACACAAGGTATCACGAGAGGTAAGATATACAGAAGGTCTTCCAGAGTAGTGAGCTCCAATTTCAGTTTTTCTCAGTGAGAAACAAAGATGGGGATATTTTTTAGACACCTCCCCCCAAATGACAGCTTTTGTAAGTTACCTTAACGCAAATAAACTGTTGAAGCAATGAGGACAATTTTTCTGTTTGAATTTTATAAGACTCCCTGAAGTGGACTTTTATCTTTGAAAACAAATAATTCTCAGAGAGCAGCTAAGATGAATAAATCCTCCTTTCCTGCGCTATCTTGTACTCATTTCTCGAGTGAGATGCACTCTGCGAAGGAGCAGATGAGATTAGCCTGACCTATGGGAGAAGGCAATGGCACCCCACTCTGGTACTCTTGCCTGGAAAATCCCATGGACAGAGGAGCCTGGTGGGCTACAGTCCATGGGGTCGCTAAGAGTCGGACACGACTGAGCGACTTCACTTTCACTTTTCCCTTTCATGCACTGGAGAAGGAAATGGCAACCCACTCCAGTGTTCTTGTCTGGAGAATCCTAGGGACGGCGGAGCATGGTGGGCTGCCATCTATGGCGTCGCACAGAGTCGGACACGACCGAAGCGACTTAGCAGCAGCAGCATGGGACCAAAAGGCCGTTTTTGGGTGACCCTGTAATCTCCACAGTGAGTCTCAGATCTAGGAAACATTTCCCTTGGAAAGTTCACATCATCACAAATAAAAAGTCTCATTATTCAGAAACCGGCATTATTCAGTTGTAGAATACATCAAACATAATCCTTATTTTGACGGTATTCTAAGTATCCAGATTCAACGAAGTTAGCCCCAAACATATGAAAATGTTGAGCTTTACATTATCCTAAGTTTTTTTTTTTCTTTTAAGTCTGAATCTAAGATGAACAATTTATTTTTAACCAGGATGCTTCTCATACCCAAAGTGCAGTGCCAGAGAACTTGTAGGAAAAGTTTGAAAAAGCCATCCTAAAGTGAAATTTACATAAGGGGATAAGCCTGAAAATGCTCATGTAAATCCTATCCATCTGGTTAGAAGGTGGACTGCGGTTGACGTTTGTTTGTAGACTAAAGATTTACACAGAAATGCTTTGGAAAAATAAGCAAAAAGCAACATGAATCCAAATATGTCTGATATTAGGCTACAGAGCAGTATAACGGATTCCTAGAGAATATTGCAGAAAACAAAAATCTCCTTCCTTCCCCGAAATAGTAATGGAAAGTAGAAAAAAATGAAGAATATGGAATCATTCCCATTGTCCAGTGTACAGATTTTCCCCCCACTAGAGTTGCTGATAGGAGATAGTATCTAATCTGGCAACAAGCATGGAAAAAAAAATTTTAAAACCAACAAACTAAATGTCAAATGATGCTTTCATGGAGCAAGGGGAGTTACTTGTCATTTCATAGGGAGCAGGAGAAAAAGAACAGATTTATTTGTTTCTTAGCAAAGACATTTGGTACAAGGAAGACTAGAGAGACCCTAGCTAAATCAGAATCTCGCCAATCCCCAAGCCAGGGGTCCTTATTGCCCGTATAAAAGCTCAGGTGGCAGTTGTGGAATCTCAGATGAACTAATAAATATGGAGCGAGCGTTCAGCGAGAAAGAATGTCAGCAATTTACCAGTGGACGCCTCGGAGCATGTTTTGAATGTATCTCGTCACGGCTTTCAGAGAAACCAAGCTCCAGAAACTTCAGAATGGCAGAGATAGCCCACTGAAGTCAAGAAATTCAAGGACAAACATCAGGCTGGGACAGATGGTGAAAAGGGGACATGGCCTGTTTTTATTCTGTTGCTAAATGCTTTCCCATGCCAGCACACCCAGACTTACTATGAAGAAGCAGACAAAGAAGGCGTACTTTGTCCAAAGTTTGTAATAAGTTGAATTCCACTCTATGATGTGAATCTGTCACTAATTTTCTTGGTGACCTGACACCACCTTAAGAAATGAGTAAGATACCCAGGAGATAATCCTCTTTCGATATTTATGCACACATGGACACATACGGTCTCATATGGAGAAGCAAAATTAAAAACATACAGCAAATAGCCATTTACAACACAGAAGGTTTCTGTAGTCTGTATAAATTAATCTCCTTTGGAAGGAAAAAAAAATCCATGCTATTTATTTATGCAGGTGTTTTCAAACAAGTTTCTCAGATTATCTGATGATAAGTATAATGTTATCATCTACGGACGAGTAGCGAACTTTAAAATCAAGACGTGGCATGTGTGAAGCAAAGCAGAGAAATTTCATGAGGAGCTTTTAGTTTTGGGAGGAACACTGTGAACAGAGTATTAAGATTGACTGTACCTAATTACAATGCTAAATCATATAGCGAACAAAGACAGACACAGGGAAATACCGGGGTCTGCAGCCTTGCAGTGAAGGCCTTTGGGAGCCCCCAGCTCCCTCCCTTCACAGACGAGGAGCCTGAGATCCCGGACATTCCTACCATGTGAAATCACACACACAAGCTCAGGTCAAGGCTACGTGTCCAGTCGTTTACGCATGGGTCAGAAGGGGGAGATATACACACACTCAAATGCATAGAGAAAGAAAGGCTGTGAACACAATGCTGTGTGCAGGGGTGGGAATGGAGCACCCCCCAGGAAGAAAACACAAGCACTACAGAGAAAGAGAATTCGTCAAACCACGTTGAGCCTTCCTGTCGTGCACTGAAAGGCTGGATATCAGAGTGGGACTCTCAGATGAAGTGAAAATGACAGGGGAGTCCCATTCACTTGTAAAGGATGCCTGCAACTTCCCAGGGGACCCCCATGGCATGGTCAGCCTACCTCTGTGTTGTCCTATGAAACCAGAGGCCCCTCACCTCATTTAAAAACCACTTCCTCTCTGAAGCTCTCTGGCTAAAAAAACCTCCTCTTTGCCTGGAGTACCTGGACCTTTCAGTCTCATTCGTAACATTTTGACTGCCTCCGGTGTGCACCCAGGCACCTCGTCATGGTGGGCTTGTCAAGGCAGTTTCTGGGGTTCCACCTACCGCATTCCTGACTCAGTTATTTGGGGCGGGGGGCCTGAGAACCTGTGTGTCTAACAAGAGTCGCAGTGTGCTGAAGCTGCTGATGCACAGGCCACAGTTGGATTCACGACCCTCACTACCGCAGTCGAGGTTGGTTGAAACTGGATTACTGACGCGATGGATGAAGATGATGCCCTTTCATGGGACCACATAAAATATGGTATGTGCATCTGGCACTAGCAGTGCCATCAGGAAAATGTTGACAAGCAACCCTTAAAAATTTGTTCCTAAGATGGGTTTAAATGATCTCCGTATGCAACATCTATGGGATGGAACTTAAAAAAAGTCCTCTCCATAATAAAAGCGAAATGAGTCATTACTATGATTGTTGAAGTGGATGCATGCAGTTCCAAGAAGTGTGGGGAATATTTCTGTCATTTTGGGGGTAAATTAAGTATTTCTGAAACTACCTCACTAGAAAAGAACTTTTTAATTATTGAAACTTTACATCTGAACTCTTCTTTTTTAAAATATTACAGAGTTTGAGCTGGACAGGCTTATTACTGGATTTTACTTTTCAGCAGAAAATGGAACTCTATCCAAATCAACAAATGAATGTTCTGCTCCAGTTTGCTGTTCAGAACCATGTAGTTATCTATAAATCAAGTTTTCTGTTTTGGCTAACTTATTATGTACAAGAAAAAAAAAATAATAGTCATTCAAATATAGATTTGGGGGCAACTCAAAAATTTATTAATCCTGGTAATGATGTTAAACCATATTAATGTACATCAACTGCTCTCACAATCCACTTTATATTTTGCATTGAAGACCAGTTTATCTATCAAGGCAAGATACAAGGCTTCTTTGTTCTAAACTGGTTTGTTTATTCTCTTGATTAACCCTCATCTGACTCTGCAGGCCACTGACAAGGAGTTTTGTTAGGTCTCTGAATGGCCGTATGTCTTCTTGAAAACAATCTTTACTAGTACTTTTTACCATGTCAGTCTCCGCCACACGTAATTAAAATAGAGTGAACATTTTCTCAAGCTTTAAGAAAAGCTGCTAAAATTTAAAGAATGCAAATCACAAATTCTATCTGCATAACAAGCAGATGAAATGAACTATTGAAAATTGGTACACGGTTAATTAATTTTGCACTGGCTGGCAAATGGTTACAGATGTTCCCCACACGTAACCTTTCCCAGTTTGCATCTTTCATCCCGTAAAATGCTTCTTTTCTTTACAGAAGCTCCCAGACAGTAAATACTCCGTTTTCAAGGGACGTGGACAACATATGTGTACACCATTCTAGTTGAATACTGGAGGGAGAGTGAGGTGGCAGGCTCAACTTGCTTGTGCTGCTTTTAGGCTGGGAGGCAACTGGAATTAATGATTTTCAGAACTTCCCCCTGCAGTGTGAGGTGACTGGAAACATAAATACATCAGTATGATTTGCAACGTGATGTGAGGTAAGGAAAGCTTGTGGTGAATGATGCCCATGGGCAAGGTCGCCTTAGTCACTTTCTGCCCACCTGTGTAGCCACCTTCCTTTACATACTACCCTGGGGGCACCTGTGTAGTCTCCCTGCTCCAGAGAGCACCTTCACCTCACGTTCCATTCCCTTCTCCCGCCCCCATCCCCGGTTTCTCCTTAGTCACTTCTGTCACTGACATCACTGTGCTGTCTGCTACATACATGATTCTCTGCCCCCATTTCATGTGCACCAGGGTTTGGTAAAGTCGTTAGACCCAGATATTACCACACTAAATGAAGTCAGACAAATATCATATATCATTTATATGTGAATCTTAAAAAAATGATACAAAGAAACTTATTTACAAAAAAAAAATAGATTTGCAGACATAGAAAGCAAATTTATGGTTACCAAAGGAGAAAGCGGCCGAGAAGGAACAAATTAGGACTTTGGGATTAACATATACACACTGTTATATCTGCAATATTAATGGATAACCAACAAGGTCATACTTACAGCACAGGGAACTCTACTCAATATTTTATAATAACCTATAATGAAAAAGCGGAGAAGGCAATGGCACCCCACTCCAGTCCTCTTGCCTGGAGAATCCCATGGACAGAGGAGCCTGGTAGGCTACAGTCCATGGGGTCGCTAGGAGTCGGACACAACTGAACGACTTTCCTTTTACTTTTCACTTTCCTGCATTGGAGAAGGAAATGGCAACCCACTCCAGTGTTCTTGCCTGGAGAATTCCAGGGACAGGGGAGCCTGGTGGGCTGCCGTCTATGGGGTCGCACAGAGTCGGACACGACTGAAGCGACTTAGCAGCAGCAGCAGCATAATGAAAAAGAATCTGAAAAAGAATATATGCTTATGCAGACATGAATCACTTTGCTGTGTACCTGAAATACTGTAAATCAATTATATTTCCATTTTAAAAAAGAGGAGGGCTAAGGGGACTCTTGGGTGGACCCTCAGCTGACCCCCGAGGACTCCTGTCCTCTTCAATGTAATCTCACAGTGCTGCTGTGCCCACTTAGCACAGGTCTCCCCTTCCAGAATGCCCAGCCTCAAGGGCACAGTCTACATGCCATCCTGGGAAGTGCTTTTTCAAACCAATCCATTTTTGAGTTGAGCACTTTGCATCAAGTCAACCACCAAGCACATTCCTGACAGATGAAGGCTCAGGCATGACTGTGATGTGAGCCCTGGATAGTCAAGGGTAGGTGAAGGGTTCCACTCAGGAGAAATAAAAAGTACACATAGTTCCTTTCATTAATCTACGACTGCACCATCTCTATGCAGTCATGGTAAATACTGCTCACTCTCCTTTTCTCCTATCTTTAGGGAGAGGAGGACTAGTTAGGTCTGTGTTACCTAGTTAAGATCTCCTCTCCCTAAAGATACAAGAAGAATGTAATATAACCTACATGCATGCTTATTCACTCAGTTGTGTCCAACTCTTTGCGACTCTCTGGACTTCAGCCCACCAGGATCCTCTGTACATGGGATTCTCCAGGCAAGAATCCCGGAGTGGGTTGCCATGCCCTCCTCCAGGGGATCTTCCCAACCCAGGGATCAAACTTGAGTCTCCTTTGTCTCCTGCAAAGCCATCGGAGAAGCCGACTATAAACTACATACTTCATTTCAAAACTGTAAAATGACTTATTTTGTTCAGAAAACAAAGAAAATTTTAAAATTTACATTTCCTTTTTATGCTGTACCCATAAACATCTCATGTGCTTTTTTTTACTAGATTATTTGGCTGTGTGTGTGTGTGTTGGGGGAAGAATGTTAATATGAAGTTGTCTTTGTTGCGTCAAAAAATAAAATGAAAACAAAAAGGGAAAGTGCACTCATCTTGAAAAAACCAGGCTGGTCTCAACTTTGGGTAATCATTGGGAAAGTCCAGAATCGTCTGCTGTTCTGGCAGGAGGAGAATCTATAGAACATTCCCACCAATCAATACTTCCTGCCTGGAAAATTATTTTCTAAGCTTCACGATCAGTTTTATTTTCTATTAGTGACTGTGTAAGTATCTGAGAATGGCGGGACGTTATCTTATCACAAGGCTGGCATCAACCATTCTCTATTACTCAGAGCAACTAACAGTAAGGAAGTCATTTCTTTTACCAAAATGCAGCCTAGGACTTTCAAGTAAATTGTTGCAACAGTCTAATTATGTGGAAGCTGCATTCCGTCCTTTCACTCCCTGCTCTCCTTTTGCCCGCTCATGTGCATATGTACGTATCCACACACTGCACTTGTAAATCTTCTATAGGTGGAGAAGATGCTGCTGTCCTTAACTGGTAAAAGTGAAGTCGCTCAGTCATGTCCGACTGTTTGCGACCTGATGGACTGTAGCCTACCAGGCTCCTCTGTCCATGGGATTTTCCAGGCAAGGATACTGGAATGGGTTGCCATTTCCTTCTCCAGGAGATCTTCCCGACCCAGGGATTGAACCCGGGTCTTCCGCACTGTAGGCAGACACTTTACCGTCTGAGCCACCAGGGAAGTCCAATGTGTTCCAACAAGCACCGTCCTGTTCTCTGACCAAGTACAATGAAGTGTTGGCTACTCTCAGGGCAGAGTTTAGCATAAAATAGGACTCAGGTGGTTGAAAAGGGTCCAAGGAACTCTGTGAGGCTGTGTTTCCAGAATTCTCCATGTGCACCTCAGATGTTCCTGTCATGAGGTCTTGGTAGAGAACACTACCTCTTTGGTTACAGGGTAATTACAATGGAAAATAAGCATAATTCTGGGCCTGGATTTCAGATAATTCAAATCTATAACATTTGGAATAGTCCTTTTAATTTTAATCAATCTGTGAGTGGAAGATTGGCCCTGATCCTTCATTTCTCCCAGCACCCCAGCCCTCTGCCATGGTACACCAGTGGCAGGCTATACTTCTCTGTCTCTTGACCTAGCCATATGATTTGTTTCAGCCTATGGAAGGAGGCAGAAGTGATACAGTGCCAGTCCTAAGCCAAGGACTCAAGAAGCCTTGTGTGTTTCCACCCGCTTTCTTGCAACTCTGCCTTTGCCAGGAAAATGAGATGCCTGGGCTTGCCTGCTGGTCCCAAGAGAATAATGCAGCAGAGTCCTCCCCAAGCCAAGACCAGTAAGCCAAGACTGATCAGCAGACTTGCTGTTGCTGCTGCTGCTAAGTTGCTTCAGTCGTGTCCGACTCTGTGCGACCCCATAGATGGCAGACTACCAGGCTCCTCCATCCCTGGGATTCTCCAGGAAAGAACACTGGAGTGGACTTGAGAAACATCATAAATCATACCTGTTCTAACCCACTACATGTGGGGATGGTCTGTTATGCGGTATTAACTGGCTGATATATCATTAAATCACTATTAGACAGGTTTGGTTGATGGTGTTAATCAGGACTGGTCTGTTTGATTAGTTTATTTTTAAATGTGATATAACAAGAATCCTAATAGAAACTGATTGACTTTTGAGTCAGATGGCTTGATATTTATTCAGAGGGAAAGTTCCCTTGTCTTTCAGAGCTTCACTATGTGCATCTGTAAAGCCAGAATTATCACACTTGGTAAAGAATCCTCCTGCCAGTGCAGGAAATGCAAGAGAAGCAGGTTCAATAGCTGGGTCAGGCAGATCCCCTGGAGTAGAGAAATGGCACTACAATCCAGTATTCTTGCCTGGGAAATCCCATGGGCAGAGAAGCCTGGTGGGCTACAGTCCATGGGGTCGCAAAAAGTTGGACATGACTGAGCGATTGAGCACAGCACACCTTGAAGAGTAGGAGGTAATGGGTAAAGTATGTACTTTACCCAGCATGTGGTAGGACAATAAATGTTAGGTGTTACTTTTATTCAGTACAATGTATAAGAGAACATCTATTTATACTTGAGTCATTATTTGTATTCCATGACTTTTTTCTTTTAATTTTTTGCTCATTTTCTTCTGGTTTCACTTATATAAACTCCTCTCTTTACCTTGCCTTAGGTCTTCTGAAAAATTCAAGTACAGAATCCAACATTCTTTTTGCTCAGAGCTCAAAAACTATGATTTATCAGAAGTTCTAAGTCCCACTGAGCTATTTATATGGCTCTGGACACAAGTTTCATGTTATGAACAAATTTTCAAACATTAAGTTCTTTTGAAAGAAAATCAAGTAAGGCAGATCATTAAACGTCCTCCTTAAAAAAGCGAACATTTTTTTCTCTCCACTCTCTTCCATAACCTCCTTCAAGTAAGTATTGGCTGTAACTGATATGTTTTCTAATTAAACCCATGACCCACTCTGTGTAAAACAAAGACAACAAGAAAATGCTTGCCTTCCTTTCTGTCATAGATACAGAAGTTATCTCAGTTTGCAATGGATTGTCAAATGATTTGCTGAGGAGCAAGCAACTTTTTTCTAGAAAGGGCCAAAGAGTACATATTTTCAGCTTTGTGAGCCATATGGTCTCTGTTGAAACTGCTAAACTCTGCCTGTTGTAGCACAAAAACAACCACAGACAATATGTAAAAAAAATATGTATGGATGTGTTCTAATAAAACCCTGTATTCAAAAGCACTTGGGCCATAGTTTGCAGACAGTTACTATAAACAATAAATTATAAGACAAAAGTCATGCTGATATTAATGCAAAATGAGGCACAATAAAGCTCAAATATATTCTTTAACATACTATCCACACTATGTAAATATCACTTGGGCTTGCTTTTAAATATTAGAATTTTTCAAACGTTCTGTGTAGGACAATAATAAGGTTGGGATTTATTTATTTTGGGCTTCCCTGATAGCTCAGTGGGTAAAGAATCCACCTGCAGTGCAGGGGACCCCAGTTTGATTCCTGGGTGGGGAAGATCCACTGGAGAAGGGATAGGCTACCCCTTCCAGTATTCCTGGGCTTTCCCTGTGGCTCAGCTGGTAAGGAATCCACCTGCAATGAGGGAGACCTGGTTCAATTCCTAGGTTGGGAAGATCCCCTGGAGAGGGGAAAGGCTACCCACTCCAGTATTTTGGCCTGGAGAATTCCATGGACTATACAGTCTACGGGGTCATAAAGAGGAGTCAGACATGACTGAGTGACTTTCATTTTCACTTTATTTATTTTATGTACCCACGTGGTCCAAAGTTCACTAGCATTTGCAGGACAGATATTTGAGTTTAAATTCTGCCAGAAATCTAATTCAATTTCATTCTAATTATTCTGTTTAGGACATTCATTCTGCTGTTTTCATATATATTGACACTGGATCTCTGTAGCACCAATATAACAGTATTTCCATCTATTTGCATGTTACTCAGTCCTGTTTTAATGATGACTGTGTTAGACAATCCATTTTTTGTTTCCCAAATAAGAGCCAACAGGAACATACAAACATACAACAGGAACATTCAAAGGAAATACATGGGCAGGGGTGCCCAACTGCCCATTTCATATGGAATCTCCCCCTGGCTTCTGAAAACCCATTATTAAGGTGTATTCCAACACCATGTTTATTTAGCTCCTCCTCATGTTAATAGCAACTCACACCAACCCAATAATTGTTCTGGTTCACCCTTGTGAAAACCAGCTAACTAACATGCTCAGCCCATAAGAAACACGTTACAGAAAGGCATGCAAGTCCGCAGAGTTCACACGAACACAGCTGCCCTGACATGCTAAGGAAGTATTCACGTGCAAGCTGAGTTTGGCATGCAGATGTTGGTGAATGGTTCATGAAGACCTCCATGAGAACATCAAGCTTGCCGTCCAGCAAACTAGCTCGAGGTGAATTTCTTCCAGGTTTCCATCATTAAAAACATTTCATTTACTAAGATGGGTTTCAGCAATCTCCCAGTGTGACATTTATTTTATCGGGTAATTTAACCTGCCTTTAATTTCAAAAGGGGGAGTATTCTGAGATAAAGCTAGATTCTGGTGTATCTCTTTTTTGAGGCAAGATTCAGGTTCCTCTGGTCTTGGAAAAGAAATGATTTATCATGTACCATGTGATAGATCAAGCCAAAAGATTCCCTTTCATCTCTGAGCCTGTGTGTATTCTCAGTTTTTAAGACTTTGGATTTTCTTTGACTGTCCTGATTTTGATTATTTTGGGTTTCAAACCATCCTAACCAAAAGTGTGGCCAGGGTGGGCTTTGGAAAGAAAAAAATCCAGTTCATCACTGTTAATGTGAAGAAAGAGAGAGTCAAGAAATTCACAAGAAACTGGAGTCCTGGTTTGGACAATGACTATGTGTAGAAACCTCAGCATTTCTAAAAGCTCACTTCCTGATACTACATGAAAATAAATGGATGTTTTCAACAGCAGAATTTGAGTAACAATTGTCAATACAAAGTTAAAAGCTCACACAGAACCCTTTCATCTAGGAAGCGTGCTGTCTACTGTCATGAAAGCTGAAAGACAAAGACACACACACACACACACTCACACACCCAATAAATGGTGCTCAATTCCCCAAAGCAGACCTACCTACCTTAGAGTCTAAGCAGGGTGCAGATAGACACCCAAGGGGAGGCAGGCAGCGAGCCCATCTGAGGGTACTGATAGGTTATAAGAAAGAGAACAACCGAGTCATGGCATAAATGGTCCTATCTCTCTGCCACTGTGTTTGGTAGATAGTCCACTGCCCTGAGCTAGTGGTTCTCAATGTGTGTGTGTGTGTGTGTGTGTGTGTGTGTGCATGCGCGTGCACATGTGTGTGTGTAGGAGAAGTGATTTTGCTTACCAGAGGACATCTTGTAATATCTAGAGACATTTTTGGGGTCACAATGTGGAGGGGGATGCTACTGGCATTTAATGGATAGAGGATATTTAGGAAGCTTCCTAGGTAGCACTAGTTGGTAAAGAATCTGCCTGCCAATGCAGGAGAAACAAGAGACGCAGGTTTGACCCCTGGGTTGGGAAGATTCTCTGGAGGAGGAAATGGCAACCCCCTCCAGTATTCTTGCTCGGGAAATCCCAAGCACAAGGAGCCTTGGTGGGGTACAGTCCATGTGATTGCAGAGAGTCAAACATGACTGAACACACACTATTGTATTGTATTGTACATATCCTACAGGACACAGAAAAGCTCCCACAAGAAAGAATGATCTGGTACTTAACATCAGCAGTGCTGAGGCTGAGAGACCCTGTCTCGTCTTTGACAGTGTTTTGGGGGTCTGTGGTCAACTGCAGACTATCAGCTGTCTCTAGGGGCAGCAACTCGAAGGTTCTAGCTGATGTGGGCATGTGGGAACCTTCCACACAGGAAGAGAACCATACAAAGGATTAAGACTAACTCAAGATATGATGGAATAATAACTTCAAATTATCTTTAGAGCCAAGTCAGAAGAATTAAAATATCTTAAGACTTTTTGCCAGAAAGACAACACAAAGAAAGCCAATTTCTTTCAACCTAAATCAAATTAAAGACATAGGTAATGAATGGGGAGGGGGTAGGGAGACAGTTGGACTGGGAGTTTGGAGTTAGTAGATGCAAACTATTACATTTAGAATGGTCCTACTATAGAGCACAGAGAACTATACTCAGTATCTTATGATAAACTATGATGGACAAGTATATAAAAAAGAATGTCTTTATGTGTATAACTGAGTCACTTTGCTGTATAGCAGAGACTGGTACTACAATATAAATCAACTATACTCCAATTTTAAAAAGGAGTGATAAAAAAAGAAATGGGTAATGAAATGGATTTAGGGTCACAGGTTGACACAGTGATTCTAAAACAAGGATGTTGGTTGAGGCTCAGTGTGGTGTACACCCTGGATCATTGCAGCCTCCATGTCCTACATCCTGCATCAAATCTCTAACCCAGAAGCCACCAAGTTAACATCCTCAGTCAACCCATTATGGAAACTCAATTGAGTTAATAGATGAATTTCATAGGTGTACTGCTGATCCTGTTCATGACATCAATTGTCTTGCTGTTCGCACTGTCCACACTGTTTGCTGAACCCAGGGTAGGCAAGATGTGTGCTAAGAGGTTGGAAGAAGACTTGAAGAGCCATAGGAACTCCTTTGGCTGGCATGGCAGCCATAACACAGCCCCTCTCCCTGCTGATGCAGCAGCTGGAGCAGCAGTCATAACATAACCTCCCATAACATAACCATGATGTCGCTCCAATGTAACCCCAATGCAACAGCAGCCAGGGCTTTCATGGTGAAGCTCATACAGGTGTACTACACAAAGTAGCCCATGACCAAGCGAGTACCTCGTGATACACATGAGCAGTACTATAAGTGATCTCAGCTGTTACATAGCCATTCTTTACAAAACGTGGGGCAAGAGCAAGAGGCTGTGGGGCAAGAGAGCCTGATCACGCCATCTGGGCTAATTTTCTCTTTTTCTGCAATAGGGTTAATTCTTTTGTTTTAAATTTAGGAACACATTTAGCAATTGTAATGACAATCTGGGAATGTGATTGAAAGCATTTTTAATTTTTAAGAGCATTTTAGAAAATGGACTTATTTGCTTATTCAGTAAATATTTGTCAAATGATTAAATGTATCAGCCTTTTGATTCAAATTTTCATTGTGAAATTGATTTCAGACTTGTGATTGTAAATTGAAAAGTACAACAGAATTTAACTGTTTGGTAAATAATATTGGACTCTCAAGGTGAATTTTCAGTTCTTTAAATAAGTATGGATACTGCAATTTAACAAACTCAACCACTGAACCATTTAAATCATAAAAGTATAAATAGTTTAATATTTTAAAGGTAATAAGTTGAAACATTTCAAGTTCAAGTGGTAATGAACTTAAATATATGTGCTTACTGAATAAATGAATGCATGTATTACATTTACAAAAATTGTTTGAGATTTTTAGAAAGATTTTGCCTATTAGGGTTTTAAGTTTGCCCAGTAAGATAGATACTTGAATGGTTAAACAGAAAACAGAATATATTAACCTCATAAAAGTAGATTAAAATGTACAAAGAATTTTAGCTAATTAAGTTTAGAAATGAGAGCAATTGTTTGAGTTGAGGTTCAGTTAAGTCACCACTAATCAAAACCCTCCGTAAAACTATTTATTCTTATTGTATACAAAAATGTTATTTGAATTATAGGCAGAAAAAGAATATCTGCAAGATGAACTTAGAGCTTGAGGGATATTTTGATTTTTGTCACTTTATAAATTTATCAGTTTTATTTTTTAATTGGAGGATAACTGCATTTACAATTTTGTGTTGGTTTCTGCCCTACATCAACATGAATCAGCCACAGGTATACATATGTCCCCTTACATCAACATGAATCTGCCACAGGTATAATACATATGTCCCCTTCATCTTGAACCTGCCTCCAACTTAATTACCAGGTAAAAGCCTACAAAACTGGAAATAGCCCTTTCTGCAACAAAAGAAACAAAAAGAAAATGGCAGCCTCAGACATTTTAAAAATCATTAATAACAACCCAACTTGTCTTTTAGCAATCAAGAAATAATGTCCCTTTTGAGCAAAGGGGATGTATCAGGAAGGTTCGTGACTTTTCAGGTTCCAAAGGTAAAGGATTTCCGGAGCCAACTGTATGTTTACCTTCAGGAAACTGGAAAGGATTTTTTTTAGCCCCTGGACAGATAAGGCCATGGTGCTGACTTTAATCCTTTCTGAAAGCTCAATTACCATTAAATAGAATATAAAATGGTGGTGCTGGTAGTTCAGTCAATAAGTTGTGTCTGACTCTTGCAACCCTGTGGGCTGTAGCCCGCCAGGCCCCTCTGTCCGTGGGATTCTCCAGGCAAGAATACTGGAGTGGGTTGCCATTTCCTTCTCCAGGGGATCTTCCCGACCAGGGATTGAACTCATGTCATCTGTGTCTCCTGCATTGCAGGTAGATTCTTTACCCGCTGAGCCATGGAGGAAGCCTGTGACTCAAAAATGTTAGTTCTGGAATGATCCTTAGAGATCCAGAGCCTCACCCTCCTCCTCACTTGCCCCCAGGGGTGACATGGCAGGACTAGTCCCAAGCACCAACTGTAGAGGACCTTCCCAGCAGGGTTACCCACACACCCTTCCCCTCTGTTAATTTGTTAGGGTTCATTTCACAATCTTTGCCAATTTTTGTATAACAGTTTCTATAAACCTCAATGAGTTCCTTTTCTCTGTGAGCAGATGAGCAATGAAGTGCCATGAAACAAACAATATGGCAACAACACACTTCCCAGAACTGACAGTGATGGGTGGGGGTGGGGGGCATCTGTTTGCGTGGAGGGGAAAGTGAAGGCTGGCATCTACTTTTTCTTGGACTTTTTTTATCACTTGAAAATGATACTAAGGCTATAAAAGAGGCCTATGAATTTATTTTCTTTTTTCTTGCTCCGAACTTAGAAAATGTATTGAGATGACCTGTGAGGACCCCCTCCTAACAGCAAGGAGTGGTATTTAGACAGACCTGATGACAGGATCAGGCTCTTGAAAATAAAAGAGAAACTCTTTATCTTAGTGCCTTAAGAAAAGAAAACAAAAACCAGGAAGCTCTCAATTTAGCGCTAAACCAAACAGCACCGTCTGCTGGCTGTTTGCTAATACGCGTTATCTAATCAGTGCCACCAAACAAAGGTAATTGATAGGAAAAAAGGGAGAAGCAGGCTCCCTCCCCAGTTTCCTGGTGTCCTGGGACTCCCTGTCACAGGCCTTCTGAAACCCAAAGATGACAAGGCTGGCTTCTGTGAGACAGACTCCCATGTCCACTGGGACCCCTTTCCATCCCTTCTTTCAGTGAAGCATGCAAGAACCTAGAATACCTTGGATTTGGCTTGGCTATCAATATACACATTTTCAAGCAAACGAAGACTACGTTTAACACCCTCATTTTCTTTTTCCACTCCCGTTCTTTTCAATAGAGATTAACTAGGAGCTGGCCACTCAATCAACACAAACACACAGAGACTTTGACTCTTTTTCACTGAAGCTCCAGAAGGAAGGCCTGGAGAGGAGGTGGCAAAGGTCACTGAGGTCTAGCTACTCTAGCACCAAGCAGGTTGTTTGTTTCTACCCACTGGCTTAACATTGCCATTCACCATGGTATCCGGGCAAAGTGATATATGATATAGCTGAGCTGTGGATCGTCTTACCAATCCATAGATGAGCTGGCGTGAAAAATATTTACACTTTAATCAAATACAAATACACATGCAACTGTCTTTTTCAGAGTTTCTTTCCCTGTGTAAGGAAGTGAAATGAGGGAAAACAGTGACCTGACTAATCAGATTCACCACTCCAAAGAAGCTCAAATGTCATCACTATGGCAACAGAACAGTCAGGGTCCACCCTGTCTCTTCCCTCACACACTGCCCTGGCTAATGAATGAACGTGGCAAACACACTAAAAACAGTGAGCTTGGAGCTATGAGCAGGGTCTTAAGAGTGATCGCCTTCATGAAACATTCTATCCTATTTTCACTTTTCTTTCTCCAAATTTAATTAACTTCTGAGGACCTGCTTTGCACAAAGGAGGTGCTCACTTGCTGGCTTGCTCTATTTTCAGAAGGATCCTGTGTTATTGAGCCCTTTGTTCTGGCAAATGACAGGGATCATTTCTACTTTGGAATCCAAACTGGGCTAATCTCAGGGGAAGTAATACAGAAGATGAGTCTAGCGTATATACCAGGGGGGTAAATTTAACATGGTAAGAAGGTATGCAAAAGATCCTCTATTCATTCGAAGATCACTTACTGAAAAAATTGAATGAGTTTTTGATTAAACCTCTCCAAGGCTGGTGTTTACGTAGGCAACCGATTAGTTTTAGAACTCAGGAGAAATGTCCCTTTGATCAATTAGGTGCCTGATATTCATGTTCCTTATGAGAGAAAATGAACCTATACAGCTAGTCTAAAGCCTTCATTTTATCATAATTAATCATTTCTTTTTATCCACTCTGAAAATTGTAGAAAATGGCTCAAAACTATCTTCCTTAAAATTCTTTTCAAATCTTATAAACTTAAGTTAGGATTTCTCTTAGCTTTCACACAAGGTCCATTTGCCAAAAGTTAATTTTCCAAGAAGCCAAAAACACCCAAATCTAACCATTGTGGGTTTAATCACTTTAATGGTTTTAAGTGGAATGTTAGATTTTAGTGACTGATACATATTATCTGAAATTCAACTTAAGTAAGGGTAGAATAAGAATTCTAAATATGCTAAAAGTCTGGCCAAGGAGAAACAAGGTAAACTTCCCATATGGAAAACTATTTTTAATTCAAAAATCGGCATTTTTAATATAAAATGACTGTTTCAGCTACTTCTGATTTTAGTCCAGATGTTTTTAAAAGACACTCCTCGTTTTTTCTATTTTAAGCAATTTATCTAATTTTTAATGAACTATCAGTCTTTCTATTATAACAAGCAATTCAAAAAAATTTAAATTATAAATGAAACAGAAATGAAACTTTAGTAAGTATAAGTAAAATTTTCAATACAAATTAAAAAGGAGATCAGATAGATCAGTATTTAAAAATAGCAATGAAGTTGAAGTTTAATTCATATTAAGTACTGATATTTAGACCAAAAGCAAATATTCGTAAATTGCCAAAACAATTCTATTATATGATTTGATTATATATATACACATATATATAAATTTTAAATAGTTGACATTTGATATGGGAGGCAAAATCAATTAAAGGAGTGGAAAGTGGTTATTATGGTAATCCAAGAGGGACATAGGAAGAGTTAAGTGAATGGTAGCTCAATTTCAAAATACATTAACTGTAAATATGGAATCCAACATGAACGATTACAAAAATAAACTGGTTAAAACAATTGAACATGCTGAAAGATGACTGTAAAACCAAAGTACTTTAATTTAATTTAAACTGAAAAGCAACCCATTCCAATATTTTGATTATTGCTAATGAAATAATACATTTCTGAGCATATTTATTATGCTTTATTAATTACTGACTGTACAGAAAATGTACATGTAACCCATCATCAGATGCTACGGTTGAATAGTTATGTTAAAATTGTTTAGGGCTTCCCTGGTGGCTCAGTGGTAAAGAGTCCGCCTGCCAACACAGGAGACACGGGTTCGATCTCTGGTCCGGAATAATCCCACATGCCACACAACAACTAAGCCTGTGTGCCACAACTACTGAGCCTGTGCTCTAGAGCCTGGGAACCACAACTACTGAGCCTATGTGCTACAACTACTGGAGCTCGTGAGCCCTAGAGCGGTACCCCTCAACAAGAGAAGCCACCACAATGTACCACAACTAGAGAAGCCTGTACACCAGTGAAGACCTAGCATAGCCAAATATAAATTAAAAAAATTTTTTTAAAAAGGTGTTTAGATACCTCTAGGAATGTTCTAATGCCACCTTTTACTAAATCAGGACATTTATATATAAGCTTTTTGGTGAATGGACTGAGTGTCACTGTGTGTGTGTGCATACGCAAGTATGTGTGTGAACATGTGTGCATGTTTTAAATCTAGCTATTTCATACCTCTCCTTTATATATTGTGTTCTGACTGGTGCAGAGAACAGCAATTCTAATGGTTTTTCCATTTTAAATGCTATGATTCACATGGAAGCAACCTAGATGTCCATCGGCAGACGAATGGATAAGGAAGTTGTGGTACATATACGCAATGGAATATTACTCAGCCATTAAAAAAAATACATTTGAATCGGTTCTATTGAGATGGATGAAACTGGAGCCCATTATACAGAGTGAAGTGAGCCAGAAAGAAAAGCACCAATACAGTATACTAATGCATGTATATGGAATTTGAAAGATGGTAATGGTAACCCTATATGTGAGACAGAATAAGAGACACAGATGCATAGAACAGTCCTGTGGACTCTGAGGGAGAAGGTGAGGGTGGGACGTTCTGGGACAATAACATTGAAACATGTATATTGTCATATGTGAAGCGGAACACCATTCCATGTTTTATGCATGGGACGGATGCTCAGGGATGGAGCGTTGGGATGACACAGAGGGATGGGAAGGGGAGGGAGGTGGGAGGAGGGTTCGGGAGGGGGAGCACATGTGAACCCATGGCTGATTCATGTCAATGTATGGCAAAAACTACTACAATATTGTAAAGTAATTAGCCCCCAACTAAAGTAAAAAAAAAAATAAATGCTATGATTCTATTAATGCAGCCTCAGAGTACACTGCTTAATTCCCAAGTCATACTTGCCTCCTATTAGAGCTTTAAGTCAACTGATACTGTCAATTCTTTTTTGCCAGAACTGATATAAATTTCAATCACTCTGATTCTACCATTGTGCACTAGAACTTTCTTGAACTTAAGTACTAGATTTTTTTCCCCTGGTTATATTTTAACTTGTTTTACGTGCTGTGTTGCATTGCTTGGTGTGTATTAGTTGTCTTCTCAGTTTTATTGAAAACCTCTTGTCATCTCAATTGCTTCTTTCTCCCCATTTTTATGGCTCCATTTGGTCTAAGGTAGCCTATGTAACAAATCTGTCACTGTGGTAAAGAACCCGCCTGGCAATGCAGGAGACGTGAGAGACAGGGGTTCAATCCCTGGGTCGGGAAGATCCTCTGGAGGAGGAAATGACAACCCACTTCAGTATTCTTGCCTGGAGAATCCTGTGGACAGAGAAGCCTGATAGGCTCCAGTCCATGGGTTGCAAAGACTCGGACACGACTGAAGCGACTTAGTATGCACGAGGAGTGACACAGACCTGCTGAACATACTTGCCCTGTGCCCACAGCAAATACCTCTAATACCTTTGAAGATTCCATTTATCCAACCTTTGAAATGAAGAGCTTCATCTCTCCTGCCGTCATTTATTTGAAGCTGAATTATTGAAACAGAAGAAAAATGCATTTACAGATGGCATTTTAGTAAAAACTTAATTAATGAACAAATCATGCCAAGTTAATTAAAAACTGAGATGAAAACAATCTGATAAAATCATTAATTTTCCTGCAAGTGCCTAATTAAAGCACAGAGTATATCTTAATTAATAGGAATGTCACAAATATGTTAGTTACAGTGATATCTACATACTCAACTCTAAGTTTCAGGCAGCTATCTAAAATAATAAAGAGTTCACATTCCTTATGTTTTACTGGGGATTTGGGTGTGTTGAAATACCTGGTGTGCTGCAGTCCATGGGGTCGCAGAGTTGGACATGACCGGGCGACTAAACAAGAACAACAATGGTGCATACATCCAGCATTCTGAGAGCTCACCCTCACTCTAAGCAAGATAATACTAATCAAACAAAGAGAAGAAAGCTTCAAAACCTCAACAATCAGGGACAACTTCTCGGAGTCAATTCTTTAAGAAGAGAAGAAATCTAGTGTTTTAAGTGACCTTCCCCATCCCAAACTCAGAATTCTAAAGAATGCCAAGAAATTACAGACTTACTGAGGGAATTTTTCTGAAGTCTCCTGAGGAGCAATTCTGCATTTTAGCAAATTCTTTCTTGGAGATAATTGTGGCCTCAATTCTAAAACTTCATGGGCTTAATAAAAGTTTTAGTGTGTCACTCACGAACTTCAAAATAAAACATTAAAATGAAGCAATAAATAGAATCTTGTAATACTTTAGAATAAAAATAATCCCAAATCCGGGATGATTTGTTTCAGAAATATTCGGATAGCTCGGTAAATGGAAATCCACGGACACAGGATTCTATACTTCAATGAGAAAGAGATCATATGAACATTTCAAGAGGTAACACAACAGATGAAAAGGAATGCATACTTCCTTAAAGAATTAAAGAATAATGCCCATTAGGATGTCACTGTCGACCCCCCTTACACTGAAAGCCAAGAGCCACACCCTAGCACATCATTGTTTAGAACTTTCTATGATGACGGAATTTTTTTTTCCCACACTGTCCCATATGATAGCCACTAGCTATTTATGGCTACTGAGCACTTGACATGTGGCCACTCTGACTACAGAAGTGAATTTTTACCTTTATTTCATTTTTATCCATTTGAATTTAAAAAATCACATGTGGCTAATAGCCATTATAAAGCACAGTACAGCCCTAAGGGGTATTTCTGTATTCAAGGTGAGAGGGAGGGCAATAATGTACAGCGTAACCATTATATTTGATAGTTTAGCAGTTGCTGCTATCAATCACCAAGAGTTTTTTAATAAAAATTATAAAACTTAGTATCACAATTTTCTATCTAAATAATTAAAGGGAGTTACCTTGAAAAATATAGTGTTAATTAGCATGGTATAAAAGAGAGAGAGAGAAAAAGTAAATTTACAAAAGTTAGTAGCCCTGATGCCCAAACAGCAATACTGACACACTGTCAGCAGCAAGGAGAAAAAAGAAAAACCATCTCTAGCTTTAGAGGAGGGCTTCCTAGGTGGCTCAGTGGTAAAGAATTCACCTGCCATTGCAGGAGACGCAGGTTCTATCCCTGGGTCGGGAAGATTCCCTGGAGAAGGAAATGACTACCCACTCCAGTATTCTTGCCTGGGAAATCCCATGCCTGAAAAATCCCTGGTGGGCTACAGACCATGGGGTCACAAGGAGTTGAACATGACTGAGCACACATACAGCTATAAGAGCACATGAAAAGACTATAGTGTGGCTTATCCAGAAATGAGAGCATAAGTCTATCAAAGAATATCCTACACATATCTTGGGGGACTTTTCTTCCAGATTGTCAGACTAACATTAACCTTTTCAGGCCACAGAAGAAGAAAGCTAACACTGAGTTATGGTAGATGTTTTTTCTCTCTCTGTTCATTGTAGAAGAGCAAGTGGATTCATTGCTTATGAACATTTCCCACCTCACTTTTATGGGTAAAGAAACTGAGGCACAAGACACAGAGCAAATAAATGGCCACCCTGGGGCTTAACTCTTCCTCCAAAGTCAGTCTTCACAGCAGGAAAACGTGTCTATTCGGTTTCTCACTTTTTTCCCTCCGACATTTGTCTTATTTATTTCAAATATCTGAGTATCTGATTTAAAATGACTCATTTGGGACCACAGAGGATGTGAAGGCATAAAACCCAAAAGAAACTCCTAGGAACAGTTATAGACATTGGTTGAAAAGAAGAGTTTAGTGTTGATGCAAGGTGTAAGTAGGGCTAGCTCACATGCAGGCCAATAGCAGCTGCTGACGGTGGTTGTTGGGAGCAGGGAACCCATATTCCATGAAACACCAATATAATGAAGACATAGAACTCCAAGAGTAATTAATAACGCACGTACTGGAACCTATATGTCTAAGTAAGTACTGGTCCTTGGAAAGAGCCATCTAGGAAGCATAAATGTAAATTCTAAGTTAGCTAAAGTTGTTCAAGAATCTCTGACTTACTCTTATAAAAGTTCCTTTAGAGCTAGTATACAAGTAACAACAAAAATAGCCTTATAGATTTTCTGTGAGAAAATAAACCAAACAATATTGTGAAAGACAAAATACATGAGGAATACCTTTAAAGGGGACTTTAACTTGAATTCTGGCATTCTAGGAAAAGCAGCTTTGATTAGGAGAGAAGATGGAGGCAGTCAAAGGTTTTCAGCAAATTCTAAAGGGGGCATGTAAGCACTTTCATGGGCTTTAGAGATCAGTATCTTCGACACTTTATGACTTCTAAGTCCGTTTCAAATCTCGACAGCTTTTACGTTCTTTGCTAAAGCGGTATAGTTCTAACTACTCCTCTGCTGTGATGATCTTGAAACTGTCTTCCAGCTTTAGAATGCTCTGAATCTTAGCAAGCAGCAAACTGCAGTGGGATTGTCATGGAGGTCTTGAATGACAGCGAGCAGTGGGGCAGGAGAGGGGGATGGAGCGAGGAAAAAAAATGACAGAGACAGGGAGGTGGGGAGGGAGAGAGAAAGCGAAGAAAAGATGACCAGGCAGGAGTTGGAAGTGAGGAAGGACAGCCAATGGGGATTGCAGAGCATGCGTATTAGAAGAGATGATCTAGAAGTAACTGAGCTGCAGGAAGGGCCAGTTGGGAAGGGAAGAGCAAGGCAGATTGGAAAGAAAGGAGGAAAAAGGAGAATTTGGGTCAAAAAAATCACACATTAGATAGTCCTCTAAATTGGACACCAAAGAACATTCAACTCAGATATGCTTGAGCCACTGTCTAGCATGGGAGAGGGAAGGGGAAGGGAGGCAAGGAGGCCGGGAGTCAGGTCTAGGACTCATCAAGTCATGCATGAATGATTAATTTTGAGATATCACATTGACAGCCTTGTGATGGAAGCACAGCATTAAGCAGTATAAAATAGAATAACTCCAGCATTAAGGAGGGATTCCCTGGTGGCTCAGATGGTAAAGCGTCTGCCTGCAATGTGGGAGACCCGTGTTTGATCCCTGGGTTGGGAAGATCCCCTGGAGAAGGAAATGGCAACCCACTCCAGTATCCTTGCCTGAAAAACCCCATAGGCAGAGGAGCCTAGTAGGCTATAGTCCATGGGGGTCGCCAAGAGTCAGACACGACTAAGCATGTGCACTGTAGCACTGTAGCATTAAGGAAGCCCCTGCATCAGACAGAGACAGTATAAATGTCCTTCTACCAGTCAAAGGAGTGTATCATAGGGGACCCTGCAAGGTGGCCTTGGCCTTCCTGAAGATGGCAATCCTCTGGATTCCTTATCGTGGGGGATGGCAGTCAATCATGCCGACCTGTATATTCAGGTTAGCTCAAAAAACAAGTGACCCCCAGGGAAAGAGTTATTTCTTCTAATACAGTCAGCAACAGCTTCAAGGGTTCTTAAATCTCCAGTTCCTATACAAACAACTCATGACAGGCAGACAATGGAGGAAGCCTGTCTTTGGAAGAGTTGTGAGTTAGAAGGTCCACATAGAAGGAACATATTCAATTCCCATGGTAACTGTCCAGGTTATATAGAGGCATTAAGGCTTGTCCTCTATTCCTTCTCCATCAGCATGAAGATGGAGGATTTCCAAGAGCCTGAAATCTCAAGACAAAGCAAAATACCATTTTTTTTCCCAAAGCAGAATCCCAACAATAAATTGCACTCAAATAGCAGTCTGTGTCTTTTTTCAAGATGCCCTTCTACTATCCTGTTTGATCTTGGTAATACTGGGAGGAACAGGAAGGCAAGTTTTCAATATGAGGACATAGATGTTTCAAGAGGTGAAGTGATGAACCTCAGGCCATGCCACACAAGTTCATTACAGAATCCAGACAGAGCTCAGACGGCATGATGTCTAGTACAATATTCATGACAGCCAGAATATTCAATTTCAGGCTTCTTGCTGGAATTAAACTCTGGTTTAACTTTATCTGAATTAAGTTCTTGCAAAAGGGATGAAAAAAGAGCATCCCATTCAACCCCACACAATTACTGAGCACCTAGAATGCTCTACATGGTTAAGTCAGGTTACAATAAACTAGATGTAGATCCTATCTTTAAACATATTATTTAGCCTGGGAGACAATGAAACAGGGACATCAACAGTTAAATGAGTTATATTTTTTCCAGGTAGAGAAGGTGGCAATGGGTATACCTGTCCATTCACTTATTTTTAATTATGTACTCAATACATTTACATTAAGCAGTCACTACATGCCATGTATTCAACCCTGAATACTCATTGGAAGGACTGATACTGAAGCTGAAGCTCCAATACTTTGGACACCTAATGTGAAGAGTCAACTCATTGGAAAAGACCCTGATGCTGGGAAAGATTGAAGGCAGAAGAAGAGGGAGACAGAGAATGGATAGTTGGATGGCATCACCAATTCAATGGACACAAACTTGGGCAAACACTGAGAGATGGTGAGGGACAGAGAGGTCTGGCATGCTGCAGTCCATGGGGTCACCAAGAGCTGGACACAATTTAGTGACTAAACAACAACACGCCATGTACTGTGCGGCCATGCGCTGGGGTCCCAGAGATGAAAGGTATGTGATTCTTTCTCCCCAGAATCTAGGAAATAAATACATATGTAATGGCCCACTGTCATGCAATGAGGCTATATCTAGGGTAAAGAGAGGCACATATAAGAAGCAATGGAATCACAGAGAAAGAAGCTGAAAATCTAACTGGGGGGTGCAAGCAGCTTCCACTGAGCATGTATATGAGAGGAGATTATCTAGACTTAACAGAGCTGCAAGGAGGGCAAGTGGGGGGTGGGGTGGGGAAAAACAAAGGAGATTGGAAAGGATGGGGAAAGAGGGAGAATTTGGAATCTCACCCTGAAAAGTAGAGTCATAACACCTTGTCTCGCCCTTATGAAACATCACATAGCCAGAACAGGCATATAAACAGAGAACTACCATAAACCATGGTAAGTGCCACTTTATTTACGAAGCGCTGGGCTAACACATCCTCTAGCAATTCCTGTTGAGTGCATAAGCATGCAGCACGGTGCTGAAGACTGAGCGGGCCCTTGGAGCATGACCAAGTCCATGAGGGGCAGAAAGGAAAAAGCCATCGTTGGCAGATGGGAACATACAAACAAAATCTCTGAAGCATGAAAGAACATGGTACCAGGGATTGAGAAGATTGGAAACAGGAGCTGAGATTTGATTGAATAGAGGAACAGGACAGGAGGCAGGAAAGCAAATTTGGATGGTGTTTTACGAGTCCAGGGTAAAAAAGTAGAGAGAGGGCATGAAGAGAGTCAGTGATGATTAAGATGGAGGGATTGTATATTTATGAGGAGGTTCAGCTGCAGAACATGTGGGACCTGGGAAACTTTGCATGTAAGGGATGCAAGACAGGAGTGCAAGATGGCTCGAAAGTTTCTAACGTCACCAGCTGAGCAGCTGGAGAAGCAGTTACTGAGGTATGAGACCCAGAGAGGGATGGGGTGGGGGTGTGGTCAGCAGAATAATGGTCCCCAAAGGTGTCCATGTCCTCTTCCCTTAGAAACTATGAGTATGTTACTTTGTATGAAGCGAGGGTGGAGGAGGGGAGAAGGAGGAGAGGCAGAAAAAGAGATACAGTGATAGAAGCAGAAGGGAGAGACATTGATCAAGTTGAAGATGCTTTGCTGCTGGCATTTAAGATGGAGGAAGGGATCTTGAGCAAAGGAATACAGGTGACCACTAGAAGCTAGAAAAGGCAAAGAAAGAAATTCTCCTCCAGCGCCTTCAGGAGGAAGGCAGGAAAGCTGAACCATTTTGGAATTTTTTCATCGCTTTAAGCCACTAAGCTGTGGTAATCTGGTACAAAATCAATAGGAAACTAATACAGGAAACAAACAGGAAAGTGAAGAATTCAATTTTATTGAATTCTTTACTTGTGGCGTGACTTCTTGGAATTCATATCAAAGCTGGAGTGAAAGGTCACAGTGATGTCAAAGGGGTGAAAGGGGTTATCACTAAGAGCAAGAACCAGAAAAAAAAGAAAAAAGTGTGGCTTTAAAAAATATCAAATCTCCTTTAGTTTGTAAACCTAAGAGTTTTCAGTGATGTAAAGTATAAACGACACATTTTTCACTTTCTGACAAATGTAAGGAGTAAGAGTAATATTTAAATATGAAATATCCTGCCTGTCATCATGGAAATGTGCCCAAACACCTAGGACAGTGATATCCTAAGTGGATCCCTTTGACGTGCAAATCCATTGAAAATAATACTCTCAAGATGGCCACGCTGCTATTTGTAGGTCTAAATCTGATAGATTTGTTATGGATATTGAA
The DNA here is from genome assembly GCA_024291935.2 of Okapia johnstoni. Classification (NCBI taxonomy): domain Eukaryota; kingdom Metazoa; phylum Chordata; class Mammalia; order Artiodactyla; family Giraffidae; genus Okapia; species Okapia johnstoni. Next base: position 6,980,468 of record CM044305.1, read on the forward strand.
CAAGAAAGGAAACCATCAAATTCCTTTTAGTGACCTGAAGAGATTTCCCAGAGCCTTTCTAGTGTGTTATATGACATTCATTTGTTGTTGCTAAAATCCCGCAATATTCCATAACTCTTGTGAAATTCAAAGAGAATGTCACCATTTGCTTTTGTGGGTTTAAAATAGTTTCTATCTAGAACTCCATGTGTACATGGCATTGAGGATGAACTTTTGGATACTTAGTAACATTCCAGTAAGCTTGCTCAGTGTTATCCAGTGTTCCTGGAAATTTGATTTTTTATGTATTAAACAACAATCCATTCTTCTGAATATCCAGACATGGAGTTGTTGTATAAAGGCCTTGAGGTGTTTCAGGAACCCTGGATCACTTTGAAATCTGTGAGCTGCACAGTACTTTTCTTAGGCGATTTGGATTACTTGATTGTTGTTTAGTCACTAAGTTGTTTCTAACTCTTTGTGACCCCATAGAATGTAGCTCACCAGGCTCCTCTGTCCATGGGCTTACCCAGGCAAGAATACTGGAGTGGGTTGCCATCTCCTCCTCCAGGGGATCTTCCTGACCTAGCACACTGATTATCTGGGCCATTTTAAATGTCCATCTCATACACAGATAATCATCCTACGAGTTGCTCAACCAACAGGATGTTTTTCTGATGCATGTGATAATGGCATATAAAGTACATTTCTGAAACAAGAGTCCACTAATGTCCTAAAGAAAAACCACAGAGGTGACTAAAGCTGCAACTTGATCTGAGGGATAACAAAAAGGGTTTGTACCGGGCTTCTTGGTGGAAAGTGACAGTGGCGCCTTTCGTGTTTCCTGTTTTGGTGAGTGCCACTGTTGCCGGTCCAGTTGCTCAAGATTGAAACCACAAAGTCATCATTACATCTCTCCTCCTCCTCATATCCCACAGCCAATTAGCTGGCCAATCCTGTTGATTCTATGACCTCAACGTGTTAGGCATCTGACCCCTCCTGTCCACCGCCCATAGTTCCTTTCTGCCTGAATTCTGTCATCGCCTTGGTATTGTCTGCATCCTTTCCCCACCACGCCTCTCTACTGCCACCACATTTCTGTGCCTGTGATTTGAATGATATAATTTTCTTGCTTACAAGTCAGGAGGACTTGCTATTACAAACAGTATGAAGGGTAGGATCCTCAAGCTGATATTCCAACTATAACAGTATGGTCCACGAGGACCAACACAGTTCACCATGAGGAGACACAGACAAATACAGAGGAATCACTGAGAAATCTCTCTAGATGTTCTTTCCTTTTTTCCTATATTTGTTCTGATTATATTCATGGAAATGTAATTATGTATCTGTTGAATCTGCTAATTGAGTTCTCAAGTTTGTAAATTTAAAAAGTATTTTAATATTCTCAGTTATACTCAGTTTTACTCTTGAAAATCATATTATCAATAGACCAGACAGTGACAATTTAAAACTGATTGAGAAGCACTGTTACACCAAGTGGTGTTACACCAAGTGAGGTCCCTGAACTGGCAGTGTACGCATCACTTGGGAGCTGGTTAGAAAAGCAGAATTTCAGGTCTCACCCAAGACTTAGCAATTCAACACTCTCTGGTGGTGGATCCCAGAAGCCTGTGTTTTAACAAGCCCTCCAGGTGCTGGCAAATGTCTGAGAGACATCAATTAACAATCTTTCCACTGCACCTTCAACCCCCTGTAGCTCCTAGTGGCCACAAAGCACTTCAACTGTGGCTAGTACAATTGAGGAACTGCATCTTTAACTTTATTTTGTTTCATTGAAACCTACACAGCCACTTGCAGCCAGTGGTTGTCGTATTGGACTGCATTGGTCTATTTCCTATATTCTGTCCTTAAAAGGACAGCTGCAGTGCCACCTCTGTGCTATATTTTTAAGCTTTCCAGTCCACAAAGGAAGATTTGCTTTCCAAACCCAGCACTCTCATAGTAATCTACTACATTTCAGCTATCTCTCAATATTTTCACCTCTTCCAAGAAGACCTCCAGGATCTTCTGTATTTAAATTAACTTCCTTCCTTGTTTTCTTTTTATAGTGTTCTTCTTTCTCTGACTCTCTTATAAAACTTATTACTCTCTTGCTTTGTGCCCACGTTATTTAGGAATGGGTTTGTCCTCCCCCAGATGGAAGACTATTGGTCTCATTATCTTTTATCCCACGATGGCACCGACCAGATAGTTTGAAAATGGGAGACATTCATCAACCATGTAATCAAATTAAACCTCCATGAAACCAGAGAGAAAAGTCTTCAACACCAAAAATGCATCCTAGTGGTCTTAGAAGTCAGGACAGATCAAAATGTTAACATATACAATTTAGATTAGAATAGGAAAAATGTTAAAGTCATGGTGAAACATTTGTCACAGGATCAAAATACATTGTTATAAAAATAAACACAGTGCCTGCTTCATCATTTCTTTAGCAGCAGGAAAGCATTTTCCCTTGGCAATCCTCTACCTCCATCAGAACTGTTCCTTAACTGAATTTGAGATTAAAAACAGACTTCTAGCTTTTAAAAAAAAGCCACTCCTATTGGAGAAGCATATTCTTTGTGATATAAAAGCAGTTTTCCTATCAGTTTCCTGAAAGATATTAGACTTCTGAATGGATCGATATTTTGCTGATAAAAAAAGGTAATCTTTATTTTTATAGAAAAGGTGAGGAGAGAACACAATTCACTCTGCTTTATTTCAGAGTTCTATACTTGATCCTGTTTTTACAAAGCTATAAAATTAAAATAAATGAAATTAACCACACCAAACCAAGCAATAAGGTGGTTAATAATTAAATATATTCTGCCATCAATGTTATAAACCTCATTAGATTTTTATAGGGATTGCACACCCACACTGACTCACAAATACAGCACTGCAAAGAACTTATACTTCACAATGCCCTCACACAAAAGTGAATGGGAAACGCATGTTACTTTCCAACAATGGGCAATGGCAGCATTCATATTAGATTTGAAAACCTGAATGTCAAATACAATTGACAGTTTTCCGTGTGCCTTTAATTATGGAAACTCACCAACTAACATCAATGCCAACCCCCCTCACAAGTTGTATTTTCAAAATTTTTACATTGTCTGACTGTGCCATGGTGGAAAAGCACACAATTCAACAAGCTCCAAGCATCCACACATGACACATTTAATGTTCTTAATCTTTTCTGAGAAGCTTGGAAGAATACAGGTTTCTAGGCAATACTTTCTATTTATTGTGGGTATGAATTTAGATGAAGAATAGGCTGGTAATCCAAGATTACATAGTTAATGTCAATAATACACTATTTATTAGAACACAATGGCAAAAATATTTCAAGACATGTGCATAACTGGAAAAAAGATACCACAGTACAAAAATATATATTTCTAGTTATATAAAAAATAAATAAAATACATGCGAAGATACAGAAGAAGAACTTTAACTCCAAACTGTTAAAAACGGATTCCTTTGAGTGAGTAAGTAATGGTGGTGGGGCAATGAAGAATATGTTTTCATCAATTTACTTTATATATTTTTGCTAGTTTGAATCTTTTATAACAAGAATGTTTCCACATACTACTCGTGTAGCTGAAAGCAAGAATTATTCTAAGAAAATAAATTCTATTTATAGAAAAGTGAAAGAAATATTTTTTGCCCTGACAGAATATTTTTCCCCTAAAATGTAATACAACCCAAAGCCAAGTTTTAAAAAAATGTTTTGTTGGGAAAACACAATAAAAAATTAAACAGGGCTTCCTAATGAACTGTGATTAACTCTCATTAATGATAATGAATGTTTATATAGTACTTTATAGTTTAGAAATTGCATTGTACATTCATTATCACATTTATTAATTGAACGATGAGACCGATTTCACCATCATCATTTTACAAATGAGGAACTGAACCTCATGGATGTTAAACTATTTGGCTGTTACCACCCAAGTCATAAGTGGCAGGGCCAGAATTTGATCCAAATTCTGACTCCAAAGCTCAGGTGTGACCCACTATACTCCCTCAACTCAAGGAGATGCAGCTCAGAGTAGCTGACTAGCTGAAACTGCCTAGAGAAGTTAAACAACCTAATCTAGACAATTAATGACTTAGTAAAGCTTAATGGATTCATTTGAAACAATTATGTATGAAACAGTAATATTTTATACAGGCTAAAAAGTCTTTAATAACTTCCTTCCATAATCTTTCTAGTGATCTTTTCTTTAATCAGAAGAACCAGTAGTGGGAGAAAATGACAAGTTTCACTGGATCCCAATCCCATGCTCATGGTTATATCACATGTTAGGGCCATTCATTGTTCATTCACTTGTCCCACAGAGATGTATTGATCTCCCAATGTGTTGCTTATTGTGTGTGTAGGAAACAGGGTCCGGGAGAAGAATGAAGCATCATTCCTGCTTTTGGGGAACCCCATGTTCCTGGAAAATAGGTATAAAATAATGAATCCCACACGAGATAAAGAAGGGCAATACCAGAGTATGTGCTGTGCTGACTGAAGTAGTTCTCAAGATGGGTAACTGTGCCACCCTGGGTATGTTCAACAATATCTGGACACATGTTGGTGGTCATATTTGGGGAGTTGGCATGTATCAATAGTCGGCAGAATCCCCAGATGCTGCTCAACATCCTATAATGAACAGGACAGCCTCCACAGCAAAGATTTTTCTGGTCCCAAATGCTAATAGTGCCAAGGTTTAGGAATATGTTTCTACATCATATTACTCATTCCAGATTTTAAGTGAAGAAATTTATACTGGCTAAACAAGAGGAATTTATAAGTCCACAATAATGAGTGGACTAAAAATATAAGTCATCTCTTGTTGAATAAACACTCTAATCCTATTTTCATCTGTCTGTGAGATTAAGACAAAAGACAACTTCTCTAGAAGTGGGCTAATAATACATGAGAGGCTTTGCCACTTTTCCGGGAATGAATTCCTATTCTTCTGCCCCACACTTGGCCAAGCTCCAATCACCTCTCTTTTCCGAGATTGATGTGCACCAGGATCAGATTGCCTTATGTTCAGCACTCTTAACAAATCCCCCTGCACTGGGGATAGCATTCAACCAGCTTCAACATCTACAGGGTGCCTGCGACCTGGACCCTGATGACCTGGGACCCTCATCATGTTTACTCTGCTTGCCACAGTGATCACAGTTCAAAGGCTTCACACATTCTGTGCCCTTTAAGTCTCCTCCCCTACCATTAAATCCTTCTGTTTCACATCACAATCTAAATACAGACTAGAACAGAATAGAATATTACACTCTCACTTCATCATGCCTGTGTGGGCTCAGTTGCTCAGTTGTGTCTGACTCTTTGCAACCCCATGGACTGTAGCCCGACAGGCTCCTCTGTCTATGGGATTCTCCAGGCAAGAATACTGGAGTGGGTTGTCATTTCCTCCTCCAGGTGATCTTTGCAACTCAGGGATCAAATCAACATCTCTTTTGTCTCCTGCACTGGCAGTTGGATTTTTTTACTACTGCACCAATGCATGTTTTTAAGGTGAAAGTTTTAGCCACCCAGTCATGTCCAACTCTTTGTGATCCCATGGACTATAGCCCACCAGGCTTCTCTGTCCATGGGGTTTCCCAGACAAAAATACTAGTGTGGGTTGCCATTTCATTCTCTAGGGGATCTTCCCACTCCAGGTATCAAACCCAGGTCTCCTGCATTGCAGGCAGATTCTTTACTATCTGAAATACCAGGGAAGCCTAAATAGCATGCCCTCAAAAACGCTTTCCCTAACTGGTAGGGACCTAAAAGAAGGAGAAGATATTAAGAAGAGGTGGCAAGAATACACAGAAGAACTGTACAAAAAAGATCTTCATGACCCAGATAATCATGATGGTGTGATCACTCACCTAGAGCCAGACATCCTGGAATGTGAAGTCAAGTGGGCCTTAGGAAGCATCACTACGAACAAAGCTAGTGGATGTGATGGAATTCCAGTTGAGCTAATTCAAATCCTGAAAGATGATGCTGTGAAAGTGCTGCACTCAATATGCCAGCAAATTTGTAAAACTCAGCAGTGGCCACAGGCCTGGAAAAGGTCAGTTTTCATTCCAATCCCTAAGAAAGGCAATGCCAGAGAATGCTCAAACTACCGCACAATTGTACTCATCTCACACGCTAGTAAAGTAATGCTCAAAATTCTCCAAGCCAGACTTCAGCAATACGTGAACAGTGAACTTCCAGATGTTCAAGTTGGTTTTAGAAAAGGCAGAGGAACCAGAGATCAAATTGCCAACATCCGCTGCATCATCGAAAAAGCAAGAAAGTTCCAGAAAAACATCTATTTCTGCTTTATTGACTATGCCAAAGCCTATGACTGTGTGGATCACAATAAACTGTGGAAAATTCTGAAAGAGATGGGAATACCAGACCACCTGACCTGCCTCTTGAGAAACCTGTATGCAGGTCAGGAAGCAACAGTTAGAACTGGACATGGTACAACAGACTGGTTCCAAATAGGAAAAGGAGTACGTCAAGGCTGTATACTGTCACCCTACTTATTTAACTTTTATGCAGAGTACATCATGAGAAACGCTGGGCTGGAAGAAGCACAAGCTGGAATCAAGATTGCCAGGAGAAATATCGATAACCTCAGATATGCAGATGACACCACCCTTATGGCAGAAAGTGAAGAGGAACTAAAGAGCCTCTTGATGAAAGTGAAAGAGGAGAGTGAAAAAGTTGGCTTAAAGCTCAACATTCAGAAAACCAAGATCATGGCATCCGGTCCCATCACTTCATGGCAAATAGATGGGGAAACAGTGGCTGACTTTATTTTTGTGGGCTCCAAAATCACTGCATATGGTGACTGCAGCCATGAAATTAAAAGATGCCTACTCCTTGGAAGGAAAGTTATGACCAAGCTACATAGCATATTGAAAAGTAGAGACATTACTTTGCCAACAAAGGTTCATCTAGTCAAGGCTATGGTTTTTCCAGTGGTCATGTATGGATGTGAGAGTTGGACTATAAAGAAAGTTGAGCACCAAAGAATTGATGCTTTTGAACTGTGGTGTTGGAGAAGACTCTTGAGAGTCCCTTGGACTGCAAGGAGATCCAATCAATCCATCCTAAAGGAGATCAATCCTGGGTGTTCATTGGAAGGACTGATGTTGATGCTGAAACTCCAATGCTTTGGCCACCTCATGTGAAGAGTTGACTCATTGGAAAAGATCCTGATGCTGGGAAAGATTGGGGGCAGGAGGAGAAGGGGACGACAGAGGATGAGATGGCTGGATGGCCTCAACGACTCGATGGACATGGGTTTGGGTAGACTCCGGGAGTTGGTGATGGACAGGGAGGCCTGGCGTGCTGCGGTTCATGGGATCACAAAGAGTTGGACACGACTGAGCAACTCAACTGAACTGAACTTCCCATTTCCTTTCATCATCCCTGTCCTTATGCATTCTCCCCACTTCTCTGCCCTACTCTGCACCCCTCGCCCCATTGGCTCTGTATGACATAAGGACTGTTCCTAGCTGACTCAGGCTTAGATTCAGCCAATGGGAAGCAACGGTAAGAGATCGGAGGGCTGGAGGAGACAGACATCCAGGTATTTCAACCTTCTTTCGTTCTTACGTGCCACTAGGTGTTTCTTAGGTGCCTCTAGGAGAGTATCTCCTGCTAGCACCCCGGCTCTCATTAAGCCTTGGTGCTACATTCTGTCCCTGTATCCCCGCCCTCCTTCCTTCTTTCCTTTATTCCAGAAAACCCTCTTGTTTCTGGTAAAGGTGACATCTCTCCTCTGTCCCCTTCACTGCCCCCTCCTCCACAAATGGCCCCTTCATTAACAAAGTTTCATCTGAATCATCTAAAGTGAATTTTGTTTCAGTGTAAATCAGTACAGATTCTTTGGATTATTTTTCATATAGATACTTCTACAGCCCCCAGGCATTTTTCCTCTGAGCTTGTATCAGATTTTATCAACATGTGTATGGGTGGCTGTAACAGTATTTTGATTCTTTGTGTACTGTCACCTGACCTTGCACAATTAGGTATGTTCCACAGGGATTGTTGCTGTTTGGTTAAGGACAGTTGAATGGATGGATTAAAGGGCAGGGCTTGTCATCACTAAAGACAGATACCTGAAATGGTAAGGAAATAAATCTCTATTAAAAAACAGTGTTAATACAAGGAATTTATGGATGAACAAAACATATGTGAAGGAAAAAGTTTGGAGCTTTAAGTACATTCATGCACACACTCCACTGACATTTGTCCAGCACCTTGAAGTACCACATTCTTCATTAGGCGCGGGCAATAGAGGCGTGAAAAGGAAACAGTCTCTTTTCTCAAAGGCTTATAGGCCGATGGGGAAGATAGAAATGTAAAGATAATAGGACACCTGAGACACCTGAGCTGGAGGCACAGTAAGGTCAAGAAAGAGACTGCTATCAAAGACAGAAGATTTACAAGGAAAGCATCTGGAAATATATATATATATATATATATATATATATATAAATAAGAGCATGTTTTAGTTTTGTTCAGAAAACACGAAGGCTAATGTGACCATAAATTCTTTGTTCCTCAAATTGAGGGAGGAAGGGAAAGAAGTTGCATCCAAGCCAAAAGGTCGCTCTGGGCTAATGTCTCAGCCCAGATAAAAGGGTCCAGTTTGCTTTGGCAGGCAAAGATGCAATGACATGAAAATTGCCTGTGTTTTACAAGACTCCAAACATGTGGGTTCTGATCATAATGGGAGCCCAAATGGTGCAATCGTAGAAGCCTTCAGCTAGAGTTCCTGCATTTTCCGAGTTGAGGAAGGCTTAAGTAATTTACCCGCTGTCAAGTTTGATATACATATGTGTACCACTGGGTGGTGTATATGGGTGTGTGTGATTACAATATGACATTTATAATCCCCAAGGTAACAGTTACATTCACCAACATTCTTTCTGTCTTGAAATATTAAGAAATAGTCTAACATCTTTTTTCACTGAAGGAATATGTTTTTACCCTCCTGTTGAGAGGAAAACAGTGACATCGACAAATGATTTTTTCATCTTCATGATTTTTGTCAATGAGTTGCCCTGTCTGGGCTTTCCTGGTGGCTTAGTGCTAAAGAATCCACCTGCCAATGCAATAGACCAGGGTTTGATCCCTGGGTTGGGAAGATCCCCTGGAGAAGGATATGGAAACCCACTCTAGTGTTCTTGCCTGGAGAACTCCATGGACAGAGGAGCCTGGTGGGCTATAGACTATGGGGTGGCAAAGAGTTGGACGTGACTGAGCAAATAATACTTTGCCCCTGTCCAGAGAGGTCACCATGAATCACAAATCATTCTGATTAGAACCAAATAAACACAGCTTCTGTCGTCCATCAGATGTTATAACTAGGGTTGGCAAACTTTTGTGATAAAGGTCAGTTAGTAAATATTTTAGGTTTTGTGAGCCATATGGTCCCTTTCAACAATTCAACATGGTCACTATAACAGGAAGACAGCCACTGACAAGGTGCACATGAATGGGCATGGTTCTGTTTCAATCAAACTCTGGTAGCAAAAAGAGATGGCAAGCTAGATTTGGCCTCTGGGGAATAGTTTGTCAGCCCTGCACTAGACTATACAGAAGGAAAGAAAAAAAAACGAACTGGGAACAAGGGAGACAGCTCCAAAACAAGTGGGAAAAATGAAATCACTGATGGAAACACTGCAGGGGTACAAAGGAGATAATGTTCTAGTTGTAAGATACACTAAGGGAATGATAATAAATCAATAAACTCTGGCTGACCATGTGGGAAAATAAAATTGATCAGTAGAATTTCCTACCAACTATAACCACTGTGCAAAAAAGTTCTATTTTAACAAATTTAAATAAATATACAGCTCAGACATAGGAGCTAACTGCAACATGGATGAGCCTTGAAAACATCATGCTTAGTGAAAGAAGCCAGACACAAAAGGCCATGTATTGTATGATTCCACTCAGATGAAATGTCCAGAAGAGGCAAATCCAAAGAGACAGAAAGCAAATTAGTGGTTGCCAGGGCCTGGGGAGGAGGAAATAGGGAGTGACTGCTAGTGGGCATAGGGTTTCTTTTGGGGGTGGTGGAAATGTTCTGAATTAGAGAGTTATGAGGGTGGCACAACTCTGTAAATGTACCCCCAAACTCACTGAATTGGACACTTTAAAAGGGTGAATTGGGGCTTCCCTGGTGGCTCAATGGTGAACAATCTGCCTGCCAATGCAGGAGACACGAATTTGATCCCTCGTCCAGGAAGATTCCACTGGCCATGAAACAACTAAGCCTGTGAGCCACAACTACTGAGACTGTGTTCTAGAGCCCGGGTGAGTTTCCCTGGGGGCTCAGATGGTAAGGAATCTGTCTGCAGTGCAGGAGACCCTGGTTCGATCCCTAGGTCAGAAGATCCCCTGGAGAAGGGAATGGCAACCCACTCTAGTATTCTTGCCTGGAGAATCCCACAGATGGAGGAGCCTGGCGGGATACAGTCCATGGGGCAACAGAGTTGGACCTGACTGAAGTGACTTAGCACACACACATGCAAAAATATAAGAGAAAGGGAAAGAGGAGTGAAGAGGATGGGGACATGGAAAAACAGCAAATAAATCAATTAATCATGTCAGTTACTGGGATGGTTCTCTGTACATCAGATCGAACACAAAAGGGCCTCTACCACAACCTGGGAACAATTTAAAGGCAATACTTTACCCTCTCCCCTCCCTGGAAAGTGGTCATGGCTGTGTGATCTGTTTACATGAGCAAACAACAGATTTGCCAGGATGTAAGTTGATTACGGGCACTGGCTGCAAGCTTGTCAGCCTTTGTTGATCCTTTCCACAGTTCTGCAGGATATGCCTCCTAAATCCCATTTCATAGATGAGCAAACCAATTGTCAAAGGCTGTGTCTTATCCCCCATCCCTTCTGATCTCGCAGATCTCAGGGGACGGTGCCTCTAGCAGGAGGCAGGTGTCGGCCTGCACCTCACTTCCTGAATGTCCCTAAGCTGTGCTCTTTCCCTCAAGGGTGGTGCAGACAAGGCCCTGAAGACCAGTTCACAATACTGCCATCTGGATTTTAGCAGTTGGCTCTCAAATGGTCATCCTGTTTCTTCTTCTGCCCATAACTGCCAGAGGAATCTAGTTTAATCTGTAGTCATCTCATATCCACTTCTACCTACCCCCATTCCAATTTTAGCTGAAGAAGTCAAGCTCTTCACCCGGACTTAGAAGGGTCTAGATATACCCTGGCTCCTTTGGGTAGCATCTGTGTGGCATCCCACTCTCGCCCTTCATGCATCAACCTATGGGCCCTCCACATCAAGCCAGAGGCTGGCCTTGGCTGGTCCCTCCACCAGGATTGCCCTTCCCATGGCAGACTCTTTCTTGAGATCACCTCTCACAGACACTGTCCTCGCCTACAGTTCCCAAGGAGAGACAGTTCTTCAATTCCTTCCTCCTTTCCTTCCTCCTTCCATAGAATGTAAGCTCCATGAGAACATGAACTCTGTGCTGTTCACTGAAGGATCACCTGCCCCTACCCATTTGAGACACTCAACTATTTGTTGAAAGAATTAATGGATGCGGATGAAACCTGGCAAAGGTCCTATGTTTAGCTAAACGATTAAAGATTTAAATCTCACAGCACACAGTCTTGGCTCTGTGGAGCGCTAACCAATAAATGGGTGTCTAATGACCACAGACTTCAGAAGGTCCTAATCAACACCGGCCGTTTACAACTGCCCCCACCCCCAAAGTTCCATGTCTGAGACAAGTTTCTGCCTGGAGAGAGTTTTTATTACATACTCATAAAGCCCTGAATCATGTGGTTTACAGGGCAAGTGCTAATACAGTCATAATTATATTGGTGTGAACACATTGTCATAGAAATGTAGCAAACAGAGACACGGGCATTTAAGGGAAACCAGCTGCTCCCAACGCAAGATCACCAGTTGCATAGGAACCAGTCAGCACGCACACAGCTAAGGAACTTGAACTGAGTGACTGATGGTGACACACCCTATAAATCATGGAGTAAAATGACAGTTTGCGGCAGCACCTTGTAGTAACCAACTCACTACCCAGAGAGTTATGCATCTGGGGGAAAGCCTGTAAGTCATGGATACCACCTTCCCCCACATGGGGACTGCCATTCATTCTTTTGTTTAATTACCTCAAACACAAAAGAAGGGTAAACTTCAGTCTGTGGGTGATTTCTTTCTTTTCTCTTGGGAAGCAGATCAAGAAACAAGAAGGGACATGACTTCATTATACATTCAGCACTTACTTATTTTTTTTTCCCTTTTTAATCTTTGAAATAACAGTTGATCCATTAAGAGACTTGAAGGTGAAAAATGTCAAGCCTTTGACCTTTTCTTAATTCAAACATGTACGGAGCCAATGAAAACATAATCCACCCCCCACTCCATCTGCCCACAATTAGTACTTTCCATGGACTCAGTCATGATTCTAGAGTGAGGCTTCTCAGCCTAGGCACTATGGACACTTCGGATAATTCTCAGGGGCAGAAGCCAGGGGGAAAGAGAGCTGCTCTGTGCATTTGGCCTCCACTCACTAAATGCCAGTAGCACTCACCCCTCAGCTGTGACAAACAAATATGCCTCTGGACAGCGCCAAAACTTTCCTGGACAGCAAAACCACTGTTCAAGAGGCGGTACATAAGAAACTAGAAGAAAAAGAACAGCAAATATTCTCTAATTATTTCCCCCTTTCAACATATGCTGACACGTTTTCTATCTAGGATGGGCTAAACTTATCAATCTGGAATGTGTACACACATGGCCCCTGTATCATTTGTCGCTGCGCTTGAGTCATGGACATTGCCTGGCATTTCACTGAAGTGCCAGAAGGCCATGACTGCTCTTGGAGGAAGACTCTCTGAAATTCAATGCACAATTTTCTGCCTTCCTCAAGGATTGTAAGCCAAGATTATGTTTTTTTTTTTTTTAAATAACCAGGGTCTGGAAATGCCTCTAAGATTCGGCAATATTTGCAAGTGGTGGAAGGATCTCCAGACTGGTTTCAAATCAGACATTTAAAGATCATAATATTTGTACAAAGAGCTCTTTAAAGAGAAAGAAGAGAGCTGGCTTCAGTTTGAAACCAGTCGTTCGTCTTTGCCTTTTGCTAAAGTAACAAACCTCTCTTAATGACGATGTATTTAGATTAACAACAGAAAGAACAGAACTAGCCCTGGTATCAGACTTACGAGATTTTACATTCTGAAAAGGCCATTAATCAGCAAACAATCTATAAAGACAACCTAAAGAAAATGTGTTCCAACTGCCTCATTCCCTTGTCTTGGTTATAATCCAGGAGTAAATCCTCCAAGTCTAAATCTTGCTACCCATAAAACCTCTTATCTGCCTTTACTCAGGAAAGGCCATCAACCAAACCTCTGCACACTGCTTTTCCCATGGAAGAAAGAGGCTGTAAGTTTGTTCACTAAAAGGCACTAGGTGGGAAGGAAGACTAAGCAAGGAATCTCCCATAAATCTTCCTGGGCCTTCTCGTGTAAAGCTGACATGGATTTAGACAAAGCTTTTCTTCAGGATTTTCATAAACTGTATTATTTGCCCCGGAATAATTTATCCTAATTGGAAAAGTGCATTTTAAAAGCTGTTGACAGTCATACGTGGCTTATTTCACATTACACAGGAAGCTGACCAATGTAACACTTCGATGGCATCGCCACACTCCTGAGGGATTTTGTTTGCTTTCATGATTTTCTTCTATGACATTTTATGAGTTTTGATTTACTACCAGATGCACATTTGGTATGAATGCTATAATTTCTTTAGGAGGGTGTTTACAGAGAGATGAAAAGTAGATTTGTATCATTTTTAAATCTTTTTCTTAACTTTTCTATGGGTTAATGACTTTCATGGTGCAAGTCCTACATTTTTATTTGACCAAAGAGAAATATACTTGACATAGTCCATTTCAGTCTAACTGTGGTTTCGCTTTAAGCCCTCTGTGAATAGCTTGCATCTTGTGATCTATTTAATACCTTACCTTTCTTATTAACAAAACCAAAACTAGGCCATATCCAGGGTGATCAGCTAGAAAGAATGTGGCTCATCAGAGAGGGTGGGTGTGTACCCAGCTTTCTTCTCGAGAACAGAGAACAGTGTGGCTCTCCACAAATATGGAGGGTGGGGAGTATGGAAGGTCTGGGCCCTCAGATTAACTCCTGATTAGGAGCCTTTTGAGTTTGCTTTTATTAATTACAATTTAAACACCCTTCCTTTCTTTGGATCTCCCATCAACTAATTCAACAGCTGCTTGGGGATCATACTGGCGTCATAGATTCAGCTTAAGAGGAATCTAAATGCTTACAAGTCACCTTCATGTAATTTCTAAAATAAGTGATCATGTATAATGACCATCTTGTAGCTGTAACTCAAGGAAATTAATGATTTGAATACTACTTAAATAAAGTTGATCATGTATGTAGATCATAACATGAAGGCAGCAGAGAAAATCTTATGACAGTTTAAGGTCACAATTAATTCCCTTGGGTTATTTTATAAAAATATCATGCTTGGAAACTATCATTACCAAAAAGCATTCATTTACTGAGTTAATCAGGTGAGATATAACAAATATCATGACAATTCAATAGACTTCCAGAACTTTCAGGAAGTTTAGGGTGGGGTTGAGATACCAAACAGACTGATGAAAGTTTCATTTAGAGCCATGACGGGGGTGAAGAGATAGTAACATGCCATGAACACACTCAACACATGAGAGACAAGCAAGCACTTTTCCTACACCTTCACAACAGTTAGGCAAAGCCTGCATTTTTATCTCTGTATCTCCCAAAGTAGAAATTTAGATCTAAAGAAGGTAAGAAACTCTATCTAAGTCCAGACTTAGTAGAAGTAGCTGAGCTGAAATATATACTCTTTTCTGGAGCTAGAGGTCTTTTTGCTCAGGCACAATAGACACCTACTTATACTGTCTTTCAAACCACCAAAATACTATGATAGGCATGTCTAAAATGGTCTCCAGTGGTCTGGACCTGCTGGTATTCATGACTTGGTATTTACCTTCCCTTAAGTAATTCTTTGCTATCTAATAGTATAGGGCAACATTGAGGGAAGCCACTTCCATGATTGGTCAGAAAAAGATTGTGATCTCCATCTTGTTGGCAGACTCCCCAGCTGGCTTTGATGAAGCAAAGCTGGCATGTTAGAGAGGCCCACATGACAAGGAATGGAGGTGGCCTCTGGGCAACAGCCAAAAATGAAATGAAGCTCTCAGTCTAATAGCCCTCAAGGAACTGAATCCTACCAACAACCACATGAGTGAGCTTGGAAGCATATTCTTCCCCAGTTGAGCCTACAGATGAGACTTCAGCTTCAGTGGAAACTTTGATCATATCCTTGTGAAATCCTGAGCAGAGGACTCAACTAAGGTATGCCTGGATTCGTGACTAGCAAAACCTGTGAGACAAAGAATGTGTATTATTTTAAACCTCTAAGTTCTGAGGTAATTACTCTAGGAGCAATAGAGTCCTAATATAAGGGCCTCACAGAAAGGCTAAATAAAACCAAATGGCCTGGCACATGTAGCTACCAGTCTGAGATCCATGAAAGATAATGATGCTACTTTTCAAAGTGACAGATATAAGAACTCCTCCACTAACTAGATCATACACCCAAAATAGGCTTAAAGACAATACAGTGAACACATTGCCTCCTGGACCCAATACCTTTGCTTAACTCCTGTGTCAAAAGTATAAAACAGAAAGGGTGCA
Source organism: Okapia johnstoni (assembly GCA_024291935.2). NCBI lineage: Eukaryota > Metazoa > Chordata > Mammalia > Artiodactyla > Giraffidae > Okapia > Okapia johnstoni. Next base: position 6,996,248 of record CM044305.1, read on the forward strand.
ACCATTAGGCAGAGAAAAAAAAAATCAACAAACACATACATGCAACAAATTAATATAAATGAACAAAGAACAAGTACATACTGAAGGACAGGAATTTTGGAAATCACCAGAGAATTCCAATCTACACTGAGTTTTAAACTAGTGGATGACTTGAATCATCACCTAAGAAATCATTTTGGTATCCTAGCTGACTGAGCTAGCTCTGCTTGACTGAGCTTCATCAACAGGGAGCAGTTCTTTGGATTAGAAAGCTTTCATCTTTTTCAGAGCTTTTATTTTTTAACAAATGAATAGTTGAGACTCAAATTAAAAAAAATTGTGGAAATTTATAACTTTCCATTTTGAGGTCAACATGTACTCATCATACTAAGTTATGCTCCATCAGCACTATTTCTTAGTATTTAGAACACAGCCTGAGTTTGAATTCTTGTCAATTCACTTTCTAACCAAGTAGTCTTAACCTCTTAATTCTGTTTTATCATCTGTTAATGGGGGTGAATATATAGTCTTTGAGATGGAAATTTCCATATAAATTAAATGACATAACATAAGTAAAATGTGTATATTATGCTTGGCACATAAGCAGCTGTTACTGTATTTTAAAGATTTTTTCCTTGTGTTTGGTTTTCTGAGGTTTGAATACGATATGGCTAGGTATAAACTCTTTGGTATTTATCCTAGTTATGTTTCATGAACTGCTTGGATTTATGGTTTAGTTTCTGTCATGAATTGTGGAAAATTCTCAGTCATTGTTACTTTAATTATTTTTTTTCTGCCCCTTTCTCTCTCTCTTTTTCTTCTGACATTCCCATCATGTGTATGTTATATCTTTTACAATTGTCTCACAGTCTTTGGATACTATATTCCTTTTTTCCTCTTTGCATTTCAGTTTTGGGAGGTTTCATTGGCATATCTGTATGCAGGTCAGGAAGCAACAGTTAGAACTGGACATGGTACAACAGACTGGTTCCAAATAGGAAAAGGAGTACATCAAGGCTGTATATTGTCACCCTGCTTATTTAACTTGTATGCAGAGTACATCATGAGAAATGCTGGGCTGGAAGAAACACAAGCTGGAATCAAGATTGCCAGGAGAAATATCAATAACCTCAGAGATGCAGATGACACCACCCTTATGGCAGAAAGTGAAGAAGAACTAAAGAGCCTCTTGATGAAAGTGAAAGAGGAGAGTGAAAAAGTTGGCTTAAAGCTCAATATTCAGAAAACTAAGATCATGGCATCCCGTCCCATCACCTCATGGCAGATAGATGGGGAAACAGTGGAAACAGTGGCTGACTTTATTTTGGGGGGCTCCAAAATCACTGCTGATGGTGATTGCAGCCATGAAATTAAAAGACGCTTACTCCTTGGAAGGAAGGTTATGACCAACCTAGATAGCATATTTAAAAGCAGAGACATTACTTTGCCAACAAAGGTCCGTCTAGTCAAGGCTATGGTTTTTCCAGTGGTCATGTATGGATGTGAGAGTTGGACGGTGAAGAAAGCTGAGCGCTGAAGAATGGATGCTTTTGAACTGTGGTGTTAGAGAAGACTCTTGAGAGTCCCTTGGACTGCAAGGAGATCCAACCAGTCCATCCTAAAGGAGATCAGTCCTGGGTGTTCATTGGAAGGACTAATGTTGAAGCTGAAACTACAATACTTTGGCCACCTCATGCGAAGAGTTGACTCATTGGAAAAGACTTAGGGTTTTGGGGGCAGGAGGAGAAGGGGACAACAGAGGATGAGATGGTTGGATGGCATCACCGACTCGATGGACATGGGTTTGGGTAAACTCCGGGAGTTGGTGATGGACAGGGAGGCCTGGTGTGCTGCGATTCATGGGGTCGCAAGGAGTCGGACACGACTGAGTGACTGAACTGAACTGAACTATTGGCATATCTTTCAGTTCACTGGTTCCTTGCTTGTCCATGGACAGTTTACTTATGAGCTCATCAAAGGTATTCTTCATTTCTGTTATAGTACTTTTGATTTCCATAATTTCCTTTTGATTCTTTCTTAGAGTTTCCATTTCTCTGCTTATGATACCCATATGATCTTGCATGTTATCCATTTTTTTCCCATTAGAGCCTTTAGCATATCAATCACAGTTATTCTAAATTCCTGATCTGATCATTCTGAAGTCTCTACCATACTTGAGTTTGATTTTGATGCTTACTTTTGTCTCTTCAGATTGTAGTTTTTCTTGCCTTTTAGGTTGTCTTGTAATTTTTTGTTGAAAGTTGGACATGATGTGTTGAATAATAGGAACTGAGATAGGCTTTACGTTGATCTGCCTAGCAATTAGGCTCTATTTTTTTGTACCTGTAGGTGTCAGAGGCTTTAATTTCCTCAAGTATTCTGGTTTTGTTTCATGTTGTTACCCTTCCTGTGGTCTTTGTGTTTCCCTAAAAACTCCTTTTTACAGTCTGAGCATCACAGTTACTTTGCTTGTAATCTACTGTCATTATCCAGGAGCTTTATTGATACAGTGTGTGTCGGGGGGAAAACAGTCTTTAATCCTATGATCAGTTCTTAATTTTTCAGTGTGCCTGTATCCATGGGATGTGACCCTAACAAGTGCTTCTTAGCTTTTGTTTTACTCTCAAGCAAGATACGCAGGCTAAAGAGGGCTGAAATTGGGCAATTTCCCTTCTTTCAAGTCAGTTAAAGCTCTGGTAAATTCTTTTCCCTTGCTGGTGAGGCTTCTGTTGTAAAGAATATTCTGACTTTGTTTTAAAATACTTACCTTTCTCCTGCATTCATTTCAAAATTGTTACTTTTGTATTTCAAAATGGTTTCTTTCCCCCTATTCTGTCCAAGCACTATAGGATTTTTCTCTGATTTTCACCATGAGATACAGTGGGAATCCTAGAGGTGAAACATACAGAAGTGTGGGGCTCCCAATTACATTGAGTCTCCAGTAGTTTTTAGCTCTCAAGATAGTCAATACTCTCAACTATTAGCAATTCACTGAAGTTATAGTTTATGTGTTACTAACAGCTACTGGGTCCAGTGGCTTACATTTTAGGTAAACTGACCTTTATTTTCTATATCTGTGTTTCTCTCCAGTTTTGAGGATGGGACTTTGTCCTGTGATTTCATTTTCTGATGGAGCTAAGTCATTGATTTTTCAGTTTGTTCAGCCTTTTTCTTGTTAAGAGGGCAGAAGTGATGGCAGCTCTTTACATGCATGAGTGGAAACCAGATGTTTCTTCTGCCAAAATATTTTAAATTTATGAACAAGTTACACTCTTCTCAACTAGAGAGATCTATAAATCTAAAGATCTAGAAATCCAATTGTCCAAATGTGTTTCTATCATGGCACTCAAGTTTCTCACATATCAACCATATCTTCTTATATGAAACAAATAAGAAATAGTCAAATGACTGCTCCTTTTTTGTAAGTACAAATGTTACCACAGCTCATTCAGACAATATTCTTTTAAGTAATTTAACTGGCAATTAATGATCTGAAAAAGGAAAGAAAAAGTTCTCTAAACTCACAGGGGGAGGGATGGAGAGGGAATTCTTTTCATACTTAGAACTGAAGGAAAAATATTTAGTTAGAATACTCATTTTAAAAAAATCAGAAAGAAAAAACACCAATACAGTACATTAATGCATATATATGGAATTTAGAAAGATGGTAATGATGACCCTATATGTGAGACAGCAAAAGAGACACAGATGTAAAGAACATACTTTTGGACTCTGTGGGAGAAGGTGAGGGTGGGATGATTTGAGAGAATAGCATTGAAACATGTATATGACCATATGTGAAATAGATCACCAGTCCAGGTTCGATGCATGAGACAGGGTGCTCAGGGCTGGTGCACTGGGATGACCCAGAGGGATGGGATGGGGAAGGAGGTGGGGGGAGAGTTCAGCATGGGGAACACATGTACACCCATGGCTGATTCATGTCAGTGTATGGCAAAAACCACTACAATATTGTAAAGTAATTAGCCTCCATTTAAAATAAATAAGTTAAAAAAATAAAAAAAATCAATTCTAGGAACTTTTAAAGAAAGACAGTGACAAATGACATAGCTTTCTTCTGCTGCATAACAAATTACAATGAATTTAGTGAATTAAAACAACACTTTTTATTACCTCACAATTCTGGAGGCTTGAAATCTGGACAGGTTCTATCGGGTTCCATGCTCAGGGTCTCACAAGGCTGAAATTAAAGTGTTGTATAGGTAGGCCTCTCATCTGAAGGCTCTGGGAAAGAATTCACTTCCAAGATCATTCAGATTGTTGACCAAATTTAGTTCCTTGTGGTTGTAGGACTGAGGGACCATTTCCTTGTTGGCTGGCAGTGAAGGGTTGCTCAGCTCCTATTGGTTAGTCTTCCATCTTTACACATGGCTCCTTCCATCTTCAAATACAGAAATGGTGCATCAAACCTTTCTCATGCTTTGAATCTCCGTCTTCCTCTTTGCCATCAGTCAGAAAATGTTCTCTGCTTTTAAGAGCTCGTGAGACCAGATCATGCCCAACAGGTAATTTCTCTATTTTAATATGGAATAACATAATGTAGACATGGAAGTATTATCTCATAACATCACAGATTCCAGGGACTAGGGTGGGACATCTTTGAGGGGGGCATCCTAAAAATTCTGCCTATCACAAATAGGTATACAGAGGGCTCTTAGAATGGGACAAGTCAGAAATATTCAGTACATTGGAAATTTTTCTAAGAACTAGGCCAATTCAGTCTGCAGAAGAAATGGGTAACAGGTTCTACCTTTTTCAAAGGCTATGTGTGGAGGAGATGGTATACATATATGCACCCCACAAACAAGATTAGGTACCTATTATAAGCCAAAGTATGTGTCAGATGTTAAAAAAAAAGTAAAAATGAATAATATCATTTCTGGTCTCATGGCCAGAGAAGAGAAGCTGACATGAAAGCTTCTAAGGTATTCCTATCTGATAGACTTCTCTAGGATGATCCTATGTTGTTCCTCTCTGTGATGAAATTATATATGATAACCATCAAAACTCCCTCCTATGAGATCCATCTCTGTAATGACCTTCCATGATGTACCTTTTTATGATATGCTTATCTCTGATGGACCTCTCTATGATGCAGCCAATCTACAATGCCCTTTTCTATGGTGCCCCTCCTGTGGTATTCCTCTTCATTATGCCTATCTATATGAAGCCAGCATATAAGATGCCTATTTTTAAGAAACCCCTCTTTGAGAAGCCATATTTAAAAAAAAATTATTGTGGGAGAATATTTGTAATATACAATTTACCATTTAAACCATTTTCAGTGTAAAAATGACATTAAGTATGTTCACAACATTGTATTACCATCACTACTATTGATTTCCCTAAGTTTTTTATCCTCCCAGACCAAAACTCTGTATACATTAAGTGACTACTCCTCACTCTCCACTCCTCCAGCCCCTATTCTCTTTTCATTTTACTTTTTAAAATTTATTATGCTTCTCTTTGATTTCCCTGCCCCAGCTTTACTGAGGTACACTAGACAAATGAAATTGTATATATTTAAAGTGTACAGTGTGATTTGACATATGTATATATTGTGAAATGATTACTGCCATTAATGAACACATCCATCACCTCACATGACCTTCTTTGCAGGTCTATGTGTGCATGGTGATAATTCTTAAGATCTACTTCCTCTCTTAGGAAATTTCAAGTATACCATATTGTACATTAGATCCTCAGAATTTAATCTTCTTAAAACTGGAAGTTTGTACCCTTAACCAATATCTCCCCACTCCCCAACCTACCCCCTCTGTTAATATTTTAACAATATTAATTCTTGCAGGCCAAGGACATGGGAGATATCTTTCTATCTGTGTATTCTTCAATTCCTTTAATCCATGTCTAACAGTTTTTAGCACACAGGTCTTTTATCTACTTGGTTAAATTTACTCCTAAGTATTCTATTGTTTTTAATGCTATTATAAATGGGATTTCCTTAATTTCTCTTTCAGATAGTGTGCTGTTAGTGTACAGAATCATAACTTAATTTTGTGTCTGAATTTGATATTCTGCAACTTTAGTGAATTAGCTCAAACAGTTTTTTGATGGAATCTTTAGGATTTTCTGTATTTACTTTTCCTCTCTCTCTAGCATCCTTCTCTATGGCACCTTATCAGTGGGATAAACTGTCCTATAGGGGATGAAATCCTTTTCCTAAAGGCAGCTGAGTGGAGGCAAGATGGCCAGCGGTCATGGTTACCATAAAGGAGAATTCTGAGGTCACTTTTGACTAGATTGTTTGACTAACAAAAGAAGTCCATTGTGGCAGCATGGCTTCAAGTTATTATTTTAGCATCTGAGATACATTTTCACTGATTCATCCAGACACCCTCCATATTGGTCCTTTTCTAGGGCCAGTGGCACAGTCCCTTAAAAAACACTAGGGCCCAGTTTGGTGCCCTGTCTTTGATGAGGTAAAGAAAAAATTTTAACCTATTTTTGCTTCTATTTAACCATCATTTTTATAGTAGTTACTCTGAGCCAAGGACTGTTGTAAGCACTTTATAAATATGAACACATTAAATCCACTTAATTCTAATTTTACAGATGAGGAATTCAGAACAGAGAAGTTGAGAAACATGTCCAAGTTAATATAGCTGGTAAGTGGAGATGCTGGGATTCAAACCGAGGCTGTCTGGCTACGAATCTACATTTTCCAGCATTGAGCTGAAAGGTTAATCATTTTTTTTGTTGTTGTTGAAGACTGACAAGGTACAAAACAAAGGTACAATTCTTGTGCTAATTAAGGAGTCAAACCAAGTCCAAAAAGGGAGAGAGACGTTCACTGACAGTGATTTTGACACACAGAGTACATGAACGTGAGTGGGGAGAATTATGGGTGGGAGGGTAGGCAAAGCTAGAGTAAAGAAGACACTTGTCAGGGCTATCGACATTTGAAACCATGAAGGATCAGGCTAGGACTGATCCATGATGAAGTTTCATACGAAGAGTAGTGAAATGAAGAAAATGTAGATAATTTAATAATTTGTTCATAAAGCTAAATTTATTTAACAGAAATAACTGCTCTTTAAAATTACAGCCTGCTTATATTTTTCAATAGTAAAATGTCCATTTTTTTTTTACTATTTTGTGTGTAAGAAGGTTTTTTTGTTATTGTAATGTGGCAAAATTTAAAGTCAACAACTCATATTAGTCTCCTGCCATTCAGAAAAAACCACAAATAAGATACTCAGGAATAAACCTATTTAAGGATGCAAAAGATCTATTTAGAAAACTATAAGATACTGATGAAAGATAGCAAAGATGACACAGTTAGAAAGATACACCATGTTCTCAGATTAGAAGAATCAATATTGTTAAAATGACTTATGTCACTCAAGGCAATTTACACATTCAATGCAATTTGTATCAAATTACCAATGGCATTTTTTTTCACAGAATTAGAACAAAAAGTTTTTAAATTTGTATGGAGACATAAGAGACTCCAAATAGCCAAAGCTATCTCAAGAAAGAAAAACGGAGCTACAGGGATCATGCTCCCTGACTTCAAACTGTATTACAAGTTTACAGTAATCAAAACAGTATGTTACTGGCACAAAAACAGAAATACAGATCAATAGAACAGGCTAGAAAGCCCAGAAGTAAGCCCACACACCTATGGTCAATTAATCTTTGACAAAGGAGGCAAGAATATACAATGGAGAAAAGACAGTCACTTCAATAAGTGGTGCTGGGAAAACTGGACAGCTACATGTGAAAGAATGAAATTAGGAACTTCCATGGTGGTCCAGTGGTTAAGACTCCATGTTCCCAACGCAAGGGGCCCAGGTTCAATCCCTGGTCAGGGAATGCATCCCACATGCTGCAACTAAGAGTCCACATACTGCAATAAAGAGTCCACATATTGCAACTAATAATTGGCATAGTCAAATTAAAAAAAAAAACTAAACGAATGGCATTAGAACATTCTCTAACACCACACACAAACATAAACTGGAAATGGATTACAGTTCTAAATGTAAAATCGGGTACTATAAATCTCTTAGAGGAAAACATAGGCAGAACACTGACATAAATAGCAGGCAATGTCTTTTTGGATCCATCTCCTAGGGTGATGAAAATCAAAACAAAAATAAGCAAATGGGGCCTAAGTAAACTTACAAGCTTTTGCACAGAAAAGGAAACCACAAACAAAACGAAAAGACAACATACAGAATGGGAGAAAATATTTGCAAATGATGTGACCGACAGGGGATTAATCTCCAAAATATACAAACAGCTCATAGAGCTTAATAAAAGCAAACAAACAAACAAACAACTCAATCAAAAGAGGGCAGAAAAACCAAATGGACATTTCTCCAAGAAGACATAAAGGTGGCCAAAGGCACAAGAAAAGGTCCTCAACACCACTAATTATGAAAGCAAAAGTGTTAGTCACTCAGTCATGTCCAATTCTCTGCAACTCCAAGGACTGTGGCCTAGCAGGCTCCTTTGTCCATGGGATTCCCCGGGCAAGGATAATGGAGTGGGTTGCCATTTCCTTCTCCAGGGCATCTTCCCGACACAGGGATTGGTTCTGGGTCTCTGCATTGTGGGCGGATTCTTTACCAACTGAGCCACCAGGGAATGAGAGAGATGCAAATCAAAACTACAATCAGGTATTACCTCACACTGATCAGAATGGCCATCATTCAAAATTTGACAAATAATAAATGCTAGAAAGGGTGTGGAGAAAAAGGAATCCTCTTATACTATTGCTGGGAATGTAAATTGGTGTAGCTACTATAGAGAACAGTATGAAAATTCCTCAACAAACTAAAAGTAGAGCTATCATTTGATCCTACAATTCCACTCCTGGGAACATATATAGAGAGAATCATAATTTGAAAAGATACATGCACCCCAATGTTCACAGCAGCACTATTTACAATAGTCAAGGCACCTAAATGTCCATCAGTGGAGGAATGGATGAAGAAGACATGGTACATATATATATATATATACATATATATACATATAATGGAATATTACTGAGCCATTAAAAGAATGAAATAATGCCATTTGCAGCAACATGGATAGACCTAGAGATTGTCATACTAAGTGAAGGAAGTCAGACACAGAGAGAGACAGTTTTGACAGAGAAAAGGGGGGTGAGAGGCAGGTTACAGTGGGGATAGATAATTCTCATTTATCGTTAGGAAACTTAACTTGAGTGACCACACATGGAAAACATGTATTTTGGCTCATTACATGCACGTAGTTGCATTTTGCTTGTTGTCAGGTTGCCATACCTTTAAGACACACGGGGAAGAGGAATGACATAAAGAAATTAATTTCAACCATAGCTCTGAAGCAAGAATATTGGCAACTCCAAAATTACTTGTCTCAATAAAAAAAGAATCAATCATTCCTCAGCTTTTTTATCACCTCCTCTTTTCCAGTCATGGCAATCTCCCCCTAGATTGGAAACTAGATAAACATCAGCATCCTAAAAATCCCCCCTGGGCTTCCCTGGTGACTCAGGGGTAAAGAATCTACCTGCCAGTGCAGGAGAACATGAGTTCCTCCCTAGTCTGGGAGGATCCCACAGGCTGTAGAGCAACTAAGCCCACAATCTGCAACTACTGAGTCCACATGCTGCAACTACTGAAGTCCTCAGTAGTTGAATGTCCTCCGCAACAGGAGAAGCCATCGCAATGAGAAGCCGAGCACTGCAACTGGAGAGTAGCCCCCACTCAATGCAACTAGAGAAAAGCTTGTGCAGCAATGAAAACTCAGCACAGCCAAAAAATATTAAAATAAATAAATTTAAAAAAGGAAAATCTCCTCCCAGAGTCTCTCTGTGAGAGGTCAAAGTAATGGTCAGGGAGTCATGTCTCCACTAGCAAGTCAAGCCATTACAGTCCCCCTCTGACTGGACTGGATCAGAGTTGGGAGGACATCTGAGACTGGATTTTATGTCCTTTCCAGTATGTGTGGCAAAAAAATACCGGCCTCTCAGTCACCAGCCTAATTTGTCCTAGGAGAAGTCATGTGGGAAGTATGCCTAAGTCCCCTTGAACCAATGCAGAGTTAATCACAAGCAAGGGCACTGTAAATTGAATGCTAACCTGTGATCAACTGGAGATGTCAGTCTCTCTGTGTGCTTCCCTTCAGACTGTACGAGTGCAGTGAGAAGGTTGTCTCAATAACCTGAAGGCCTGGAAACATTAAAAAAAAAACCTGAATTGGCCTATTCCTGGAGACTAGTGCTGAGCCTACTGGGATATCATCAATCTGCAGGTTTCCCCTAGCACTGAAGGCATATTCCATCCTATAATTGAAAAATAGATTTGATTGAGATTCCATTGTGTTAGAGCTTACACTTGGGTCTCTTTGTGGAGGGGTCTGGGCAATAGGGAGATGGTCTAGTTCTGAAAAAAGACACTCCATAGACACTTGTGGAGAATGCTGCAAAAATGGGCCAGGGTGATGTTTGAATAAGGATTCTGAGATCTCTTTGGAGACTGTGGGGTTAGACTGAAAGAGGTGATGGATGGAGAACCCAGACAGGAAACAGAGCAAGTGGTGGCCTCCCAACCTGGAAGTAGCATTTGTGGAGTCCTATCGTAGGCTGGGGGCTTCCTAGGTGGCTCTGTGGTAAAGAATCTGCCTGCCAATGCAAGGGGTGCAGGTTTGATCCCTGGGTCAGGAAGAAGGAAATGGCAAAATCCACTTCAGTATTCTTGCCTGGAGAATCCCATGGGCAGAGGAACCTGGTGGGCTACAGGCCACAGGGTTGCAAAGAGTTGGACATGACAGAAACAACTGAGCAGGCACACATGCCAAACCATTCTTAGCTTGCAGGCCATACAAAACCAAGTGGAGACTGGATTTAGCCTGCAGGCCAGAATTGACCAATACCTGCTGGAGGATCGTACTTTATTTTTTCATGTACTTGACATAGTTTACTTCTAGAAAGTTTACAAAAGTATTGGGTTGGCCAAAAAGTTCATTCAAGTTTTTCCATTGACTTTTTGACCAACCCAATAGAATAGATCTGTTGACAACCAGACAGCGAAAACTACTAAGTGTAACTAGGCATTTTACATCATAATAACGCCAATTTTGGGTTTCTAGAGTGGCTCACACAAAAAAAAATGTCATTATGTATGGCTTTTTAAAAAATTATTTCTTTAGGCTTTTTTAAAATCCAAAGTTGGGATTTATAATTTTATTATTTATTTTATTGGAGTATGGTTGATTTACATGTGTTAGTTTCAGGTATGTAGCAAGATGAATCAGTTATACATATACATATCCACTCTTTTCTAGATTCTTTCCCCTTATAGGTTATTACAGAATACTGAGTACACTGTATTTTTTTAAAAAACCTTTTTTTACTTGAAATTTTCACTGACGTAAATATAAATTCACATGCAATTGTAAGAAATAACACAAAGAAACTCCACGTACCATTTGCCTTATGGTAATAGTTTGTAAAACGATAGTATAATATTACAAAGAGGATATTGACATTGATATAGTCTACTGATCTTACTCAGATTTCCCCAGTTTTACTTGTATTAATATGTGTGTGTGTGTGTATTTAGTTCTATACAATTTTATCACATGTGCAGATATGTATATTTGCTTCCAGGATCAAGATACAGACTAGTACCAACTGCCACAAGGATTACCTGTGCTACCCTTTTGTAACTACATCTGCCTCCCTCCCTTCCTTCCACCCCTAACTGTTGGGCAACCACTAATCTGCTCTTCATTTCTAAAATTTTGTCCTTTAAAGAGCATATATAAATAGAATCACACAGCATATAACCTTTAGGGATTGGCTTTTATTTGACTCATAATAATGCCCTGGAGATTCATCCATGTTGTTGAAGATGTCAGTAGTCCATTCCTTTTTATGGCTGTGTAGTGTTCCTTGGTATAGAAGTACCATAGCTTCTTTAACTCTCTTCCTGTTGAAAGACACTTGGGTTCTCTCAAGGTTTAGGCTAACATGAATAAAGTTTCTATGAATGTTTATGCATAGGTTTTTATGTGAACTTTCCATTTCTCTGGGATAAATGTCCAAGAGTGCAATTTCTGGCCTATATGGTAATTTCATGCTATTACTTATTTAAAATTCTCTTTGAGCATGTTTAAGAAACAGCTGGTGGCTCAAACGGTAAAGAACCTGTCTGTAATACAGGAGATCTGGGTTTGATCCCTGGGTCGGGAAGATCCCCTGGAGGCTCCCGGAGGTTATGGGCTTCCCTGATGGCTTAGCAGGTAAAGAACCCTCCTGCGATGCAGGAGACACAGGAGATGCAGCTTCGATACCTGGGTCGGGAAGATTCGATCCCTGGAAAAGGAAATGGAAACCCATTCCAGTATTCTTGCCTGAAAAATTTCATGGACATAGGAGCCTGGTGGGCTACAGTTCAAAGGGTACCAAACAGTCAGACACAACTGAGCGACTCACATTTTCAAAGTCTTACCAGACAGGTTCTGAGGTCCTGAACGGTCCAGAGAAGGATTCATTTCATTTCTATATAAGTTGGGACAATGTTCATTGCACTGACCAAGACCAGAAGTGCAGGTTCCCTACATTTTTCACTCTCTCCTCAGGATCCAGGAGGTATTGCAAGTGTGTGTCCATATCTTAAACTGGTTCTATTCAAAATAGGGTCTTTGGACCAGCAGCAGCAGCATCACCTGCACACTTATTAGGAATGCAGACCCCCAGGTCCCTCCCAAGACCAGTAGAACCAAACCTGCTGCAGCAAAGCCCAACCATCTGCTTCTTCATCACGTCTAGCCTAGAGATGCTGAAGCTCACTAAAGCTTGAGCAATGGTATAACTACTTCCAAACTACATTTCAAAGAGACAATGGAAACGGAATCCATAGCTTGCAAATAGGTTAAAAAAAAAAACAGCTAACACAACAGTTTCAGTCCTTTTCTGTCAATTACACAGTCTTTATGAGGTCAATATTGACATCAGCATAAGCCTGAGTTGTTATTTCTGACATTCAACAGATCATAGCTTTCTTCACACATGCTATATGTACATTATGTTTCTAATGAAAATGTTCTGTTTGTGCTTCTACTTAGCACCTATTTAAAATTCTTTATCAAACTGTAATTTCCTTGAGGGCAGGAAACGTGTGTCTCCATAGCCTAATAAATATGTGCCTAATAAGTGGTTGCTGGACAAATGACTGGTTTGTATTTTATATTATAGTGGCTTCGTCCTCTACTAAAGGGTGCACTTTAAGGCTGTAGAAGATGCTGGATTCTCAAAAACATTCTGACTATCCTTAAGTATCCAGCACATTTTTCTGAACATGAAGGATTGGAAGAAATTGTAGAATAAACATCAACAACCAATGAAATCACATCTTTGGTGTTACTCCATTGACTCCAAATAATTTTACAATGGACATTATTTCCACATGCATGTGGGGAAAATGAATTTCATAGGTGCCATCTTGAAAATTGTTTAAAAAAAAATCACTACCTACAAAATGGAGCTTGAAAGCGTGTCTGGGGTGACTTGTGTTTAAACAAAGGTGCCCTGTGATAAAAGTACCTTCTTTCAGAAAGGTCACTCATAGAACAATAAAGCAGGCAGGCCCCAGCTTCTGCTTTTCCAATTTTTTTCGTTAAGAAGTCAAACAATGCAGTCTTACCAGGTGATCCAAATTCCAGCATTAAGGTAGGGATGTCTTAAGCTCTTTGAAGTGGAGCTTTCAGGTTGTTCTGCTTTGTTGGTTATTCTGTAAGACTGAGAGCAACTGACATGTCCACAGAAAGGTATTATGACACACAAGCACTCTTGAAAGATCAGATATGTGTAGAGGAAAATACAATATCTATACTTGAGGATCTAAGATCACTTAGCAAGGAAGATTTGAGCTCTTTAGTTTTCATACAGATCATTTGAAGGACAGGAAATTCTACGTGTTTTCCTCAGTGTTCTTTGTTATAAAACACTAGAGAGGGATATAAGTTTTGTAATCTACCTTTCAGTTAAACAAGCAAATAAATCATTCATCTATGCCTTGGCATTTAAGAGGAGGAAAAACTGAAATTAAGTGTTTATGATACGTAGACTTCAGCAGTGAAGTGCTTTGGAAATATACAATTATAAAAAATCTTAGGAACACTTAAACATAGTTTTCTTTCCCATCAAAAGAACATTTCCTTGAGAGTGATAGGAAAAGGAAATGGCTACACATATTCATTTCTTTCATTCAATATTGCTGCCATCTTTGCATATTTGTAGGAATAGGATTTTGTTGTTGGGTAGGGTTTTTGCCCTCTTGAAATATGTCTTCAGGACACATATTAACAGATTTCTAAAGGACTAATCTGTTTCTGATCCAAGAGGAAATACAAAACTAGGCTGGGTAAAATAACACCTTCCAAACAAATTTTAATTTTGATTCTAATATGTTCAAGTATTTCACAGAAAAATTGGTCACCAGGCAAAACTCTTAAAAACTTGTTTTGAGTCAACTTATGTTACAACAGTTGTTGGCAATAACTGAATATATTAGTAGCATTAATCCAAACTTCTTGAGTAATGTTTTGCATGCAAAGCTTAAGGCTGATCTAGTCTCAGAAAGATTCTTTAAAGGAATAAAGTTGTTCATTGTGAACTGAATATACAGGGTGATAGAAAACGAATGTTCACCTTCAACTCTGACCGGTCACTGTCTCAACGAGCAATCAATCCTTTTCATTACTTATATTGACCGAGAGATTCTAGATCCTGCCTAAGCCCATGAACCTCTGTGTTGTTGGTGTTCATTCACTAAGTTCTGTCTGACTCTCTGCGACCCCATGGACCTCTGAAGGAAGTCTAAACAATTCTGAGTGCTTTGAAGTAAAAGCAGTACTAAACAACAAAGTCAGAAGCTTGTTAGTGGGCATCCTCTTCCCTAGAGGCAGTGTGTTTTGCAAGATTGGTCCTTCAGAGTGACGGTTGCATAGTTCACATGTTTATTAAATATCAGGCCATCACTCTCAAGGAATATAGTGGGTATGATACTAGCCAGTACTGACTGAACACTTACTCTGTGAAGAACACTGCACATACATCTAATTTATTCTTAGCAAATGACCCTGGCAAACAGGTGGTAAAAGAAACCAAGGTCAAGGAATCACGAGTTAGGAGTAGGCAGTTCAGCTAGGAAGTGGCACGACAGAGACTCTACTGCAGATCTGCATGGCTTGTTTTCCTAACCTCAATGCCATAGTGCACTTCCTAACATGGCATTAACAGCTAGTGATGCTCTTCAAAGTGGGTTCTTCTTTTCTGTATCTTTCCTTAGCTGAGATGGGAAATAACACATATGCATTAGTTTCATTTTGGTTTATTTATAGTGGATAATTTGCATCATGTGCACATCTGTGTGTGTGTGTGTGTGAAAGAGAGGGAGACAGGAAAGGAATACTCAGAAATATTGAAAAGGTTTGAAGACCACTCATCTAGTCTTTTCAACTATTTAAATGAAATTAATTGGAACTGTAATTAATCTCCCTTCTCATGTCCTTCCATTTGTGACTTATAGAACACTATATTCCTTTTCTTCAACACTACACTGTAGTTATTCCATTTACTCCATGCAATGGCCTCAAATGTCTTCATTCTTCCTGTCTTCCCAGTTATGAGGCTGGGGGGTGTTTTTCCCCACCCCTAGTTGCTTCCCTTTAGTACACACTCATTTCTTCCTTCCCACTTTCATAAATTCAATATTTGGAACCCAGAGAGAATAAGAAACAAATAGATATGAAATGGAAAGAAATCATTACAACCTAATATTTCCACGTTTGTTCTGTCTGGTCCCTGGGAGTTCCCAATTAGGCCTGTCTTAATTCTTTTGGCAAATTTCAGGAACTTTCATAATCCTTAAATTATCATCTTCCAATATTCTCTCTTGGGAATTCCATGGAAGGTTCCTGCCTCCATGCAATCCTAGGATATGATTAAGAGCCATATTTTATTTATGCTTTGACAGTTCTCATCTAGCTGGCCTGCTGCTGCTGCTGCTGCTAAGTTGTATCAGTCGTGTCTAACTCTGTGTGACCACATAGACGGCAGCCCACCAGGCTCCGCCGTCCCTGGGATTCTCCAGGCAAGAATACTGGAGTGGGTCACCAGTGCCTTCTCCGCTAGCTGGCCTAGTCTGTAACATTCTACAAGTTATAGGATCCAGTATGTTCAGACATGTCCTCCCAAGCCTTTCCAATCAGTGGGTTAAGGAGAGCCATTTTACTATTTGTTGTACCTTTTGCCAATCTTTCTTCAAATCTGAAATCGTAAGTGATGGATTCTACTTATCCCATTGGTAGAGACTTTGTTTCATGACTCTCATTTTCTTGAGCAGTCCCATTGGCTTCAAACCTTCACTTGCCGTTAAAAGTAAAGATAAAATTATTCCTCCCCCAAAATGCCCTGCATACAGCAGTTTGTTGGAATTTAAGTGACGGTCCTTGTCAACCTAAAGCTTATCTGCGCTGGGCACAAGCACAGTATGGAGGGCAAGTAGATTGCCTGGCACACGGCCAGGTAAAATAAGTATGCAGGGGAGGAAAGAGCAAACACTCGCAGAACAAACTTAGCTAGGCAAATCCACAAAGTCATGGTCGGTGAGCACAAACCAGCAGCTTAGCTGCCCCATACTCAGTAAATAGAAACATGAGGTTCCTTTTGACATGACGTGCTAATGTAAACCTACGGTGCACACAACCCCAGAAGACAACACATTCCACAGCACCCCAGGGTCCTTGAGTCACAATGTCATCCTTGAAAACAGTCAGGAGAGTAGAAGATGTGATCTCTACAATTTTTGTGTCCCTGAAGGGCTCATGATCTCTTAAACAAATGTAAGGAGTGATCATTTCAGAGAAACACTAAAAGAGTCTTTAAAAATAGTCAGTTGATTCCAATGACTGACGTCATCAAGAAACAGACCATCTTAAGGAACACATGGGCCATAAAAACAAGCAGATGTTTGCATTTTAACCAGGGCACTAATGGAGGTGCTGTGGCATTGTATCAAAGTAAGGTTTGCCATCTTCACAATTGCCCACTGGAGTTTGCACTACGGCTACATAACTTTGACTCGACAACTGGGAAGCCTTCCTGGACCACTCTGAACGCTGCAGGTAAGAATGAATAATTCACTATTAACATGCTGTGTCAAACTCATTTCCTGCTATGGACCTTGAAACGTGTGAGTGACTGCAAGATCCAAACGTGCCATAAAAACAATTCCTCAGGTTGCTGAATTACAAACATAAGTTATTATGAGTGAAGCACAGTAAAAATAAACGAGCGAGTCCAAACCCACAGGAGACCGGATTTGGAATTTCATGGGTAGGCTCTAAGCCTGGCAGTTAGAGAGTCAAGCATCGGGTACTTGGGTAAATCTTGATGGTGAAAATAGATTTGAATATGACACTCTTCTCCCTCCCACTCCCCTTCAGAAAGTGTTCAATAAATATTAAGCCAGGTACCTCTGGCTCAATAAATGACTCCTGGGAGTGTGAAAAATATTTGGAGGATTAACTCTTTAGGCAACCATCATTCACTGCCCTAGAATAATCATTTCCTAAATCAGAAATAGCCAGCCTCCTCTGAAGCACCTCACAGCTAAGAAACCAGAATTCCTGCTGAAAGTGAAAGGGTTAGTCACTCAGTCGTGTCTGACACCCCATGGACTATAACCCATCAGGCTCAGTCCATCAGGAGATGTGGGTTCGATCCCTGGGTCGGGAAGATCCCCTGGAGGAGGGCATGGCAACCCACTCCAGTGTTCTTGCCTGGAAAATCCCATGGACAGAGGAGCCTGGCGGGCTACAGTCCATGGGGTCGCAAGAGTCAGACACAACTGAGTGACTAAGCAACAACAGACAAGTCCTGCCATCTCCAGGGCTCAGTTGCAGTGGAGATGAACCTCTCCAGGACATTATTCTGCAGCCAGTGTCTGGGACGTACCCCTTGGCTGACTGTCTTGTCACGTGGCCCTTTCACCTGATGCTTGCTGTCTTCCACTCCTGCCCGCTTTCGTTTCTGGGCCATCTTATCCTCTTTCCCAGCAAGACACCTAGAGAACAATGTCTCCTCAGCCCCACCAGCTCAAGTGCCATGACCATTTTTGTCTCATTTCATATTTCTTGATTTTTAATGTTATCTCCCTGTTTCTTACTTTAGTTGGCTTTTTCTGCCCATTTGCTTGAGCTTTACAAGCACTCACCCTGAAGTTTCATTCTCACCCTTTCTTGTGTTCTCTCTCTCTCTTTGGTTCCCAGTATTTTCTAGCAATTTTTAGTTTGCCTCTTTTCTTTAGCTAGACTAAACAAAAACAAAACAAAACAAAACAAAAAACAACTTTCCCAGCTGTGCTGCATGGCATGTGGGATCTTAGTTCCCTGACCAGGGATCAAACCCATGCCCCTTGTATTGGAAGCACAGAGTCTTAATCACTGGACCACCAGAGAAGCCTTCCTTCTCCTGATCCCTTTGTCCTCCACCTGCTTGTTTGCTAGGCTTTTGTTTATAGATGGAGGGCAGGCCTGACTGGCAAGGGGAGAGTCGATTTTTGCTGCTTTGAGACCTCCTTTCCTCTCTCATTTCCTGCTTTTCTTTTCTTTCTTTACTCTTTTTTGTTTTCTTTTTACCCCTGACCTCTTTGGTAACTTCTAAATCAGTATACTTGGTCTTAAAAAATGCGACATTTTCTTTTCTTATATATTTCATCTGACTTAAAAAAAATCAGTCAACAATGCCTACTTATTGTTCTCAATAGGGAGGAACTTTCAAACGGACACATACATTTGGATACATGTAGCTTGTATATACACTCCAGTACTCTTGCCTGGAAAATCCCATGGACGGAGGAGCCTGGTAGGCTGCAGTCCATGGGGTCGCTACGAGTTGGACACAACTGAGCGACTTCACTTTCACTTTTCACTTTCATGCATTGTTGAAGGAAATGGCAACCCACTCCAGTGATCTTGCCTGGAGAATCCCAGGGACGGGAGAGCCTGGTGGGCTGCCGTCTATGGGATCGCACAGAGTCGGACACAACTGAAGCGACTTAGCAGCAGCAGCAGCAGCAGCTTGTATATATGTAATAAACATATGGGGCTTCCCTGGTACATAGATACATACATAGATACCTATAGTGTTGCTTTATCACCTATAGTGACTATAATACATAAAACAAGAGCTGGCTGTACTAATGGCAATATGTGGAAATATTCTACAGGAACTATATAAGGACTGAATAGGTCTTGAAAGCAGCAATAAAAATTAATTAAAAAAATATGATAAAATAAACATACGTTGGCATATAAGAATATTCACGTTTCACTGGAATAACTAGTGTTACATATTGTGAAATTGTTATATATGTGAAATATATATATTTCACACACATATATATATGTATATACATATAAAATCTAAAGTTAACTGTGAAACTCCCAATCAATAGCAATAAATTATACACATACACACACATTACTGTTATTTTCCCCACAGAAGGCAGGTCATTTAAAAATAAACTTTTGGATAATCTAAAACTCGCATATTGACTTATGCTACCAAAATACAGCCTGGAGTAAGCAGGGAAACAACTAAATCAAATGGACAAGTATATATAAAATAGACTGTTTCAGAGATAACATAGGACAGATTTTATTAACTAATTTATGACCTACAATCTGTTGGCAGAGACCTTCCTCCTCCCTAATTTCAGCCTTTCTCAGCAGGATAAACAGACCAGAAGACCTGATGGTGTGCAAAGCTCACATCTTTATCTTTGCAGGAATTTTATTTAGGGGCCTGGAAACAGAAGTTCTCACCATTTTTCATTCACTGTAATGTTTGATGTGCTTTCTCTATACTGCGACCTTCTCTTTGGCTCATTCTGTCAGGTTCCTTCTTAATCTTTGAACTATTGGCAAATGATTTACTGGCAGGTAACTACATTCACAGGCAAAGTGAACTTTCTCTTGGTTGACACTGCCTAGCTCTGGCTTCCTGCTACTGCATTGTGACTCCTCAAACATCCAGACTTGGAGCCACTACTACTGCACATGCTAATTAGAAGTTGCTATGGAATGCCCCTGCTTTGAACTCAGCAAAACTAAAGCCAACTGGGTCTTTATGAAGTGAAATGGCAGCCCCTCTGGGAGACACAATTTGGATTTAGAAGTGCCTTTTTACATTGCTCTTATATCTTAAAGTGCATTTGCATCCAAATGGACCACATAGAGAAACAATTATAAAGGCAGGGAAGGTAGTGGGAAGAGGAAGCTCTTAAAAGCCTGCCTAAGACTTCTAATTCAGATAAGAGCTTCCGCTCCACTTCCTTCTCCACTCCTCCCGCACATCCCAATCCCTGCCTGGGTGTATACAGTCAACTCTCAAATATCCAGATGGAGAATCAAGAACAACTTAGTTATCTGTGCAAAGACCTTGCGTGCTCAGTCCTGTCCAACTCTTTGCGACCCCGTGGACTGTAGCCCATCAGGCGCCTCTGTCCACGGGATTTCCCAGGCAAGAATGCTGGAGTGGGTTGCCAGTTCCTTCCCCAGGGGATTTACCTGACCCAGGGATTGAATCTGTGTTTCTTGTGTTGCCTACATTGTCAGGTGAATTCTTTACCACAACTGCCAGCTGGGAAGCTATGCGTAAATTAATTCAGTTATCCAGAAGTTCATACAAATGTGTCACCTTCTTCCATCCCGAACAAGTGAAACAATGAAATAAAATGCCTCCCACTCTCTCCCACCCATTTTTCTATATGGAAATAAGTGTTTCCTGCAAGGAAAATAACTGAATGGGGTCTGGATGGGAAATAATCTCTCTGATAATTCAGTGAGAGATAAATATGGTTATAAAAAGACAACAGTGTGGCAAGAACAGAGGGAAAGAAGTGGAGCCAGGCAACAGGGGAGATGTTTGGTAGTAGTTAGGATCCTGCAAGGTCAAAACACCTGCAGAGAGGGAAGTTAATACCTGGATTCCAGAGGGCTTAACCCCCTCTGCCCCTTCACCTGCCCACTCCAGTGTGTTCCTCAACCACTGGCTGCAGCTTTCACTGCCTAATGGCTTCCTTTAATGAGGGACTATTTGGAAGCCAGAAAGGAATGTGCTGAGGTCACTCAAGGGCATAGGAATTACATATGTCGTATAAAATGCCCTCGCTAAATTGACGCTAGAAAAACAGAATGGGAAACTCTTCACCCGAAGCCTACAGGGAGTGTGAAGCTAATCAACTGTGCTCATCTGTTAGTGCAAACTCTCGGGTTACATTTTCCTAAATCCTCTAGTCCTCTTACAAGCGATAAGGGATCTCAGCTGAGAAAAGCAATGTACCTTCTTCCTCTATGGGTTCCCTTGAGCCAGGCTGAGAGAGAGGAGGAGAGGGGGTGGGAACAAAATAGAAGGAATTCACCAGACAAATGAAGCTAATAGCTGCCCTGTACATTATCAACAAGAAGAAACTCCACTAAGGTAAACTTACAGAGTGTTGAGATCTCAGCTGTCAAAACTCCTACACACCACCCCACCTCCTAGAAAGTTCTTGAAAATAGCCACTCTGCCTCTAGGCTTCACTGCTGCTCAGTTTTGGAGTGATCATAGTAACTCATGTAGGAAGGAACGTCAACCACGTATGAAGTTATGTTGATTGTCCCAGCAACCCTGTGAAGTGAATGGATACGGCTTCATTTTTAAAGATGGAAGAACTGAGGTTCAGAGAAACTTAGCATCACAACGCTAGTAAATGGATGAGCTAGACTTATTTTCCACTTCATCAGACTACAAATGATTCCTCTCTCTACCCTCAAATGAGCTCAACTTTCACTCCTCTCTACATCATTAATGACACCACTTATTCCTCTACTTTTGTGGACCAAATTCCGGAGAGTTTGTCATGACACTTCCTGGTCCCTCATCATTGCTCATGTCCCATTCATTACCAATACCTATCTATTTCACCTCTGAAATATAACTAAAAGCCATCCACCTTGCTTTCTCTCCACCTCCGTGATACTAGTACATTGAGACATCATCTTTCCCTGGACCCCTTTCTTGGGCTCACTCACATTCACTCTGAAGCTCCCCAGAGACTCAGCTCATTCTAGGTCTCCAAGATGCTGTCAATGTAGTCTTCCTGACTGCTGAAAACTCTCAGATACACTCTGGCCATTTCCTACCCCTCCAAACACTGACTCACATCCTGTCCTACTGCCTCTCGGTTGAAGCATCCCTTTCTTGGGGAAGCTTTCTCTGACTTCCCTTGATTATCTAAATCCTTCCAGTACAATCTCATGGCAACATATAACTATACTTTATAGCTTTTATTCCAGGAAGACTTTTACACTTGTTGGCCTGATACGTCACCGATGCCTGTCTCCTACACTGGAAGGGTAGGTAGGTTCTTAAGTGCAGGCACTTTAGTGTCAGCATGTAGGGTGATGCCTGGTTCAGACCAGGGATTTGATAAATTTCACTGAAT
Organism: Okapia johnstoni; assembly: GCA_024291935.2. Taxonomy (NCBI): domain Eukaryota; kingdom Metazoa; phylum Chordata; class Mammalia; order Artiodactyla; family Giraffidae; genus Okapia; species Okapia johnstoni. The sequence goes on from CM044305.1 coordinate 7,018,762, forward strand.
AAAAGTTGAGCTTCTTCTTTTTCTCTGCTCTTTTCCTGCTCTTTTTTCATTCCTCATCCCCATCCCATTCCTTGTCCCATCTTCACAGGCTCTTGCTCTTACTTCATCTTAAAAGGAATGAAATGCATGCCAAAGCAGTAAATACAGCAACCACACGTTGCTCTCTCTAGAGTCATTAATTTCTACTAAAACACTCTTGATGCCTTAAAAGACAATTAAATCATTCTCTAATGCTGAGATTTTAGGCATCCCTGTGGGCTGGGAGAGATGCACTCTATTTCCTGAGTTCTCAGGGTAAGTGCTTTCCAGTTTAACCAGGCTGACATTGGGAGGTATCTTACTCTTGCTGCCTGGGAGGTGGTCCTGATATAGCTGTCATTGCCCACCCATGAACCTTCTTGGTCACAGAAGTTCATATTTTTCTCACTTCTTTTGAGTTCTAGGCATTATGTGAAATCAGCTCCCCACATCCGGAGAAGAGAAGTCACATGCCTCTCAAAGGAATGAAAAGGAGGAAGGGTTTTCCCCAGGTCAGGGGGAGATCCTCCTTGGGTTCAGGTAGGACTATAGGAAAGTTGTCTGGGCAGATATCCAGGAGATCAGTGGAAGCCACCAAGAGTGTTACTTCTGAACACATTCATGGACATGTGTCAGAAGGGCTAAAAAATTAGCTCACTCACAAGTGTAGTCACTTGGTGGGTATACCTGCATTCCCAGGTAGGATCATAGAGGAAGAAATATAGTTCTGGTTGTTATCTTTTGGTAGAGACTCAGAGACAGTAGAGATGCCCCCTAAAAAGAAATGCTGTCTCCTGGCACAGAGCATGATGACATGGTGTGGAAAAGCGTACACATGAAAATTCCGATTGAAACGTGATTCAGGAAAGCTGGAATCTTAAACCGTTTTTCTTGCCGCATTTTTCATTTTATGTATGCACAGGAGGAAGACATGATTTTCTTTTAAAAAATTGGTTGAAATAAGCCAGTTTTGTTGTTGTTCAGTCCCTAAGTCTTGTCTGACTCTTTGTGACCCATAGACCGCAGCAAGTCAGGCTCCCCTATCCTTCACTATTTCCTGGAGTTTGCTCAGATTCACACCCATTGAGTCAGTGATGCTATCTAACCATCTCATCCTCTGCTACCCCTGTCTCCTTTTTGCCTTCAATCTTTCCCAGCATCAGAGTCTAAAAGAATTCTTTCCATAAATGTAGTATAAATGTTTCAATGCTAAGAAAACATGTTATGATCTAAAAAGATTTTTTCTTTCTTAATGATGTATCTTACAATAGATGATATCTTAAGATCAATGAAAATAAGTCAGAAATACAGAGTCACTTGATCTATGTCTTGATAAAGCCACTTCTGTGGACTGAATTGTGCCCCCACCACCAAGTTCATATGTTGAAACCCTAACCCTCAATGTGATGATATTAGAGATGGGGCTTTGGGGAGGTAACTAGGGTAAGATGAGGTCATGAGGGTGGGGCTGCCATGATGGGATTAGTGCCTTTCTAAAAAGAGGGAGAGACTGCTGTCTCTCTGTCAAGTGAGGACACAGAGAGAAGAGACCTATCTACAAGGTGGATAGAGAGCTCTCACCAGATACTGAATTTGCTAACACTTTGATCTTGGACTCCCCAACCCCCAGAATACTGAGAAATAAACACCTGATACTTAATCACCTGTGTGTGGATACTAAGTCACTTCAGTTATGTCTGACTCCTTGAGATCCCAAGGACTATAGCCCACCAGGCTCCTCTGTCCATGGGTTTCTCCAAGCAAGAATACTGGAGTGGGTTGCCATGCCCTCCTCCAGGAGATCTTCCTGACCCAGGGATCGAACATGCGTCTCTTACGTCTCTTGCATTGGCAGGCAGGTTCTTTACCACTAGCACCACCTGGTAAGCCCATTTAACCACCCAGTCTGTGCTATTTTGTTATAGCAGCCTGAGCTGACTAATACAGGTGCCCTGCTTCCTCATCAAACCAGCACCATTTGGTCCCCACTAGCCTTAGCCAGGAGCAAACTCTTGTCAGGGCACATTAGTCCATGGGACACATTCTGTCCACATCATAGGAGCAATATAAGATTAAATGTTATATTCCACTGGGGCAGGATGTAATGAGTGAGAGTGGGACAAAGACGGTGGGATCTGAGGATAACCTTAGGGACATAATACCTTAGAGACCCTAACACATCAAGACACCTGGAAAACTACTGTTGTGAACTAAAGCCAGGGAGATGTTCTACTTACTGTCCACAAAATGAGTGAATTTTATCCATGAATTTACTAGTCCAGTCCCTCCCACCAGTGCTGTTGGAAAGCTTGCAAGCTGTCAAATTACTGAGTGCAAAATGAGTATTTTTTGTTTTGCTTCTAAAATGTGTTACTTTGGAGAAAACACCTTAAAAGGGGCGGCGGAGGGGACTTACATTTGATATAATATAGATTGCTATAGAAAAAGCCTTTATAACAAGAGTCTCAAATGCAAAACCTACAAGGGACAAACAGGTAACACTAAGAAAAGGGGACCTGCTATGAGACATTAGAAAGTATACCATGCTTCACTGAAAAGCATGTTTTAAATCACGGAGTGGGCAAAAGTACATAGGGGATAGCAATGGTTGCTTTCTACTTCTTCAACCTCTTAATTGTTTACTTGAGAATGCCTCATCCACTCCCATGCATTTCACATCCAATGAATACTTATTGACTGGCCTCCTGCCCAGCTCTGTGCTAGGTGCTGTCAATACTCATAACTGTCCAGTGAACTGTGTATTTATGTCTCCAGTGATGGATGAGGAAATTGAATCCCAGAGAAGTTTAAGATGACTTGGCCAAACCCACCATCTACCACCTTGGAATAAACCTGGGAAACACTGCTATTCTTTTGTTTCTTAGCTTTAAGCCAAGTATATCAGTTCGAGTAAACTCGTTATCCATTCTCTAGTAGTTTATATACAGTTTCGGTCCCCAAGGCAATACGTGATGAGTGTGTCAGTACAGATCTAAATAAATGCACAATTAGATACTCTGGGTGGGGGGCGGATAAATTGGGTTTAAATAACCAAGGCCTCTGCTGCAGAACAATACCTATAAATAATGCAGTTATTTCCTGGCTCCGGCCCTTTGACCAAAATTCCTATTCTGTCACGTGTTAAAACTCAAACTGTCAAATTGAGGAGGTTCTGCTTAATTTCATCTCTGTCTCAAGTTTAGACAAGTGAAGAGCAACTTGCAACAGAGTGGGAGCAGTTAGAGCCAATCTTTATGCGATCCAGCTATTAGGTAAGTATCACGCACACTGGAGAACGCTCCATTACACAAAGCGCTGCTATCAATTTTTATTTTCCTTTTAAATAAAAAATAAAATTAACTGAACCCTTAGCATTAATATATAAAGCAACTCAATTTCTCTGAAAGATTCACTCACAGATTTCCTTATATGTGACTGCAAGCAATTAATTAAAAAATGGAAATGTATTTTTACATTTAACTAGAAGTCCTAGTCTAGTCATGTCTATCACCTCACCAGCCAAGCTTTCTTCAAATATAAATATATTTTAAATTGTTTTTGCTAATGCCTGAGATACTTGCAAAATCCTACTGGCGCAAAAAGTGTGGGTTAGTTGCTCAGTCATGTCCGACTCTTTGTGACACCATGAACTGTAGCCCAACAGGCTCCTCTGTCGATGGGGTTTTCCAGGCAAGAATACTGGAGTGGGTAGCCATTTCCTTCTCCAGGGGATCTTCCCGACCCAAGGATTGAACCTTTGTCTCACGCATTGCAGACGGATTCTTTACTGTCTGAGCCACCAAAGAAACCCCCTACTGGTGCAAACCAGTTATTAATTCACGATCCCTGATTCTAAGCCTTACATCTACAACTTAGCAGTAACAGCAAATGCTCTTGCCTGCTTCTTAAGAATCATCACTGGTCAATTAGTAATTTGCAGTGGGTAAAAGCCAGTATAAAACTCTGAAGTTACCTAGTACTTTGAAAATCTCTCTTCTTAACATGGTGCCTTAGGAACCCCTCACAATCCAAGAAAATGTGGTCTTGAAAAATACATTAGCAAAACAGAAAAAGGTATCACCTAGCTCCCTGTTATCTAGAGATGCTCTGCGGGAAGCAAGGGGGCATCTTTCTTCTGTAAGTAACCAAGTTTGTCGGCATCTACTGGACATGTTCTGACATGGAAATTATCTGGTGAACATCTTGACAGCATGAACATCTTGACCTGTGTGTTAACCTGTTTTCTGCTCACCAATTGGAAAGCTTTGACTTCAAGAATGTCCCTCAGGATGATCAGCCAAAAAGTGAGTGGTCCAGTAAGTTTGTAGCAAATCGTACTTCACATGCTGCACACCAGTCAGGCAATAATATTGCTCTTTGCAGAAATGCTACCAATTGCATGAAGACTCAGTTTAAATTCATCTGTGTCCTATATACCCTCTTTTCCCTTTGAGTAAAGGACTTCAAAAGGCACACAGTAAATATTTGCTGAATGAATGTAACAGGAATTAATAATGCAAAATGTTTTTAAAAAGGTAATTGATGACAAATGGTAGCCAGAGGAAGCCAGATAAAGTTCACCAGGGATAGGAATGCTGTGTACAAATTTGGTACAGTATCTAAGGAAATAATTTACATTTAATAAAGAACTTTGGAAACCAGGTTCTTTTGTGTCATTGCCTCTGGACCAGGCCACACTGGTGGCAGGAGAATCTTAACCAAGCAAACTGTGATAGCAGTTTGAGAAAAAGAATAAATGATGTTAGTCATTTAGTTGGTCATAATAAATGATGTTAGTCATCGTGTTTGCCATCGGCTTTCTAGGAGATCTTTAAGAATAGGAAAACAATGACCATGACAAAAACACACACCCCAATACTTCCTTAACTTTGTTATAGAACAAAGGGGGCAAACTGGGTGACATATAGAGGACCTTGGCCTTCCCACGATAACATGAAAGGTGATAAAAAATGGTAAGCTTATGTTTCATCAATGTTGAGCCTTAAGGCTCAAGTTTTAACAAAGTAGTTGAATTTTCCCTGGCTCTATCTGTATTCTGGGCCTGGCTTGTCAAAGACAGTTTCCTAGCTTTTACACAGAAATTGATCCTATCTGTACAACGCATTGGGGCAAGCTGAGGAAACTAAGTGGTCCATAGATAACCCTCAGGGGGATATGCCCATCCCAGGCACAGCTTGATGACCCGATGCCAAGAGGGATCAACTTCTGGGCATGTCTGCAACTCGTTCATCATCTACCAGTACTCCATGGCCCATCTTTCAGAAAGCTTTGCCTTAGAGAAAGTTCCTCAGGATGATCAGGCCAAAAAGGATCCATCAGGTATATCTGCAACAAATCATACTTCATATGCTACACTTTTTTAGGGTGTTGCAACATATATGAGCAAAGGACGATATTAAGGTTCCATTACTTGTTTTTTCCCTTCCATGATTTTTCAATCTCCTTAACCAGGACACTTACTAACACCTCACAGACCTAAACACATAGCACCAGTGACTGGAAAACAACTAATACGGCACCACTGCACCTTACCTGCCTTTCACTGGAGGATTAGTTCGGACCCTGAAACAACTTTAATCTTCAAGAAGAAATCCTGTTGAGACTCTATGAATACCAAAGTGTTAAATACAATAATCACTCTTATTACCCTCAAATGAGCTGCCCAGGAACCAGAGGTAAGTAAATTCAGGAGTCAGGGATCCCAGTCACTGACAGCAATTCATCAGCTGCTGGAAAGGAGAACTCTAAACATGAGATTCCCCAAACCCAAGCTCACCCCCAGCCCTCCCCACCCAGGAGACGGATTTATCTTTCTAGTTATATATTCCCTTGGCCGTTGATGTAATTAGTGTATAATAACTGTGTACATATCAACTCACAGAAAAAACAGCGGACGTGCTAGTCAACTTGGCTGGGGGCCATCTCTCCAGCAGGGTGAGACAACCAGGTATAAACATCTGTTATTAACCGTATATTTTAAGAGTGCTTTGTGTCTCCTGGGTTACTGATTCCCATTGAAAGCAGTACAATATCAAGACTCCTATTTTTCTGAGCAGCGGTGAGGAGATAACAAGCTTTAAAACATTTGCATTAGGCTCCTCAGTTCTGCTGCTTGTGTTATGAAATTTATTTACTAAGACATCTACTGTCCTTCACACACACACTGCTTTTCTTGGTTTCATTCTCAATGAGATGAGCAGGTTTCATTTAAACTGTATTACTGTAAATAGTAAGGCTTTTGCAAGTTGAGAGCTCTAAATAAAACTGGCCATAGCTTTTGTTTTTATGAATAAGAAGTTGCCAATCCCTGTATTAAACCCATAGCCTCACTATTGAATGGACTATAACTTACAATTTTTAAAAAAGCGGCCATTCACTCAAACCTGCTTGTTTGTGCTGGTTACTTTTCTTGAAATTAATTTGAGAAACTAATTTCTTAACATGACAAATTGGAAATTGTGTGCCACTTGCCTGCTCCCCCAACTCTTAGGATTAAGTCGCTGTGCATGACAGAAAATGACAATATTTCTCTGCAAGATGAAAAGTCAAATCATTCAAAACAATTATCCAAGCTCACTGAATTAAGAAAATCACCTTGCCAGAAAAAAAATTGTACTCCATTCCAAAATCATTTGGAAGGCTATACTAGATTTTTTTTAAATTAACTTTCTTTTCAAAAGTTTTACCTAAGCCCCAGAACTCAGCTGGAACGGCTTTTTCTTCTTTCTCACTCAGTTGCCTCTTATAATTGAGCATTCCCCAGTATTACTAAAATTCTCCTGCAAGTCTGTTAAACACTTTCACATTTCCCTGTTTAATTACATTCAGACTTCAATTTTTGTCCACAGATAGAATAGAGCCAAATTTTAACTCAATCGACCACAATGCCTTTGACACAAAGCCTTTCTACTTGGTTCCTGCCTTATATATAAATAGACATATGCTAACTTGTCAAAATGCAAGAGTGGGCTTCTTTACATTGTCTAGAACAAAGAGCTCAGCTCAGCTTCTTTCTTTTCTCAGTGTCTCAGAAGGTGTCCTTTATTACATGTGCAGGATGGAAGGATTTTTGCTGCCACATGAATGAAAAATGATACCTTCAGACTGCCTTTTTTTGTGACAAACTGCACTTCTACAGACTATCACCCCGCCTGTGGTTTTTGGAACCCCACTTAAAGTTACTATTGACATCCTTGGGGGCTCGGCGTTCTCACGAAGCACCCCACGGCTCCTTTCCACTCTGCGGAGTGCAACAAAGATGAGAAAGTTTGCTCATCGCGTTAGGAGAGAAACTCCTGAGTAGTAAAAAAAAAAAAAAGCCAACACTCCCCCCTCAAACCACCAAAACACTCTAAGGTGCGAAAATCACTGCCTCTATGGATTCTCAGGGTACAAAACAGGCAGGAAAAGTTGTCTGGAGGTATTCGCTAAGCCTGGTGTTTGTTCAGGAAGGAGCTGTGGGGTGAGAGGCTTAGCGACGCCTCTGCCTCCACTTCCTGGGTGAGACCAGCGAGGCGTGCCCCTGAGCGCCAGCGTAGAGAGCGAGATCGGTAAGACTCACCGGCTTCCCCATTTTTCCCAGGACGGGGTTTTTGTTCCTCAGCTGTGATCTGGAAGAGGCAAACCTGTAGGTCCTCCAGGCAGCCTGCCTCGATCAGCTGAATGGCTGGTGCGATCAGGAAGCTTGCTCTGTCCAGCTCGGAATCACTCCCCGTCTCTGGGCTGTGTGCTCACACGCCTCCCAGTCAGCGCAAAAATCCGCCAAACTCAGGTCAGCCTAACAGGTTTCCTTATATAGGTAAACACGAATTGCATTCCTGGTGAAAGAAGTTAACTAGGCAGCCCGGTAACCTGGTTAACTCTACACACGCCAGAGTGGCTCAGCGTCAGCCAGCCTGAGGAGGCTTTGGTTGCAGTACAAAGGGATTTGTGCAATTTAATTAAAATCATCTTTATTCCAGCAGTCTGTAAAATTGGCCCTTCTAGTGTAACTGTGAGTCAACAGCTAGTATTTCATATCATGAGCTATGACCGACCTTCTATTATATAAAGGCACTGTAGGGAGAAAAACCAAAGCATAGGATATTATCGGTTGTCCTTCATGTTTTTAAAACCAGGGTAACTTTTCTTGAAATTATTTTCAAAGAAGTGAATAGAACATATGATGTGATGGGAATACAAACAAACTTCTATCAAGTAAGACCCCAATGCCTTATAGGAACATAGTAACTAATAGTTATTCAACTTTTCCAGGCCTTTAGTAGATAATACAATAAGATCATTTAGAGTTTACTCCTTTTACAATGCGGTAATTGCCACTTTTTTTTATGGGCAAAATGACACATAATGATATCTATTTATTCCCCGAAATAACCCTCCTGAGCCCACATATTAAAGTGTTATTTGATGGTTTCAGGAATGAAATCTAAGACTTGTGAATTTGAATAATTACATGGAAAAAAATTTAAACAACCTCCTAGACTTAAGAAGATAAGAAAATGTATCTTTAAAAGTACTCTGTGGAAGGCTTAACTCTAGGCTCAAAACAGTTTTTAAATGTAAGCATGTAACACATCCATTGTCTTAATAATTGGCTCTTCTCCTCTACATTTATCTACCTTTGAGAAAAGTAATAATTCTTTTTAAGTCTAACCAATTCCACTGAAGTCTCACTATGAAGAACAGACTCAAGACTTAGTACTTGAGGGCTAGAGGTGAAGACTGCCTGCTAAATAAAGCTTATCTTAAAATGAATCATTTGTTTCTATTTCATCCACTGGTTGACTGCTCCTTGAGTAGTGCGGATCTTAACAAAAATAGCTCAGTGCTGTGTCTTAGGTCTCTGCTCAGGGAAGGGGAGAGAATGAATGTTTACAGGCTACAGAAGCCAGCACCTACACAAACCAATCATGAAGGGTTTCTGCTAAGAGCGGGAGACTGAAGAAAAAAAAAAACAACACAGGGGCATTTTCCACTGGGCAAATGCTTTTCCATACCGTTTCTCTTTATATCTCTACAGGAAGCATGTGTTATTATTTCCTAAGAAATAATATTATTGTGTATTATTATTTGTTAAGATAACAAAATTGAGTTTCAGTGATAAAGTGACTGGTCTAAAGTCTCGTGATCCATTTTGTGGCAGATCCAAAATCTCAGATCTTCTAGAATTTACCTCCAATAGAATTTTAAAAAATCAAATCCACTTGAAGAGACAGAAAAACATTCAAATGGCAGATTTCCATGTTAAAATATCATTTTTAAAAATCATATGTCCAGAGAGTTTAAAGGTAACGTACCAACTGATTAAAATACTCTTTTATGAAGTCATAACTTACTGCTAAAACGACTGCCTTTACCTGACTCCAGAATGATCCTAAAATGAGATATTAGGTGCATTTTTATTGAATACAAATTTGGGTTATAAAATATTATGAAAATATAACTTTGCAAATATTGCACACGTTTTTCTGTTCACAGTACACACATTTCTATGATATCAAGTTAAGACTCATCTTGACTGCCCCAGTGGAAATAATATTAGTGTTTTCTATTTATTGGGTTTTCATTAATTTTAAATAAAACTCTGTGTGCCATGCTAGGTAAATGGCTTTCACTAATATAGTCCATTTACGATCCTGCACCCTTTATGTTCTCATAATTCCCGCTGAAGCAAGTTCTGTTTGTGCAGGAACTTTAGACTTTATTAACATGTTGATGCAAGACAAAGAATGCGTTTTTTTTCCAGGGCAGGCTAAATCTTTAAGTGCCTTAAGCTGGCCTCCAAATTTGTTCTTACAATTCTAAGCAAACAATCATTTTGGCTTTAAACATAAAATATCTTAGGCTATAATTATTGAATTGAAAGGTCAAAATGAAATTTGGATCTGAAAGTAGCCTATTTCAAAGTGGGAATATAACCCTCTGCTAAATCCATCTTGGATGCCTCAAGAAATGTTTTGGGAAAGACAGGGTCAGGGAAGCAACATGAATTCAACCTAACCATAGAGGACCCCAATGAGAGAGTACATACAGCTGAATCATTATACCATGCCCCCAAAATAGCATTTATGGGAAACGAAATAAAATACAAGATCTACTTGAAGGGGAGAAAATATCATTGTGGTTTAAAGAAAACATCAGGGGATAGATTTGAGAAATTTCCAGTGACATATAACTAATGAGTAGCTGAGCTATAATTCAAATCTCAGTCCATCAGACTCCAGAACATTTGCTCTTCCTACTGAAGCCTGGGTGCACCATGCTATCCAAGAAAGAGCAAATGCCTGAGAATCAGAATGCTCCCATTCTGGTTCCATCTCTTGGTGGTGTGACCTTGGGTAAATTACTTGTAATGTTTCTGAGCCTCACCTCCAAACCAGAAATAAAAAGGGCTGCCTACCTCAAAGATGATGGAAAGTATCAAATGCAAATCATTCCAGATACTTTTTGATGCTTCTATGGTCCGGGCATTCTGCTAGGTCCCAGGAAGACAACCACGAGCAAGTGAGGCATATGCCAACTACATCTTAAAGAAAGCCTGTGCACATCAGTATTATGGAATGTGAAGCTCTAATGTCTCCCTAAATTTCTCCTAACAGAAGGATGTTTCATTGAAGCTCCACATCAATACAGAAGTGTGTTAGTCGCTCAGTCGTGTCTGACTCTTTGTGACTCCATGGACTGTAGCCTGCCAGACTCCTCTGTCCATGGGATTCTCCAGGCAAGAATACTGGTGTAGGTAGGTAGCCCTCTCCTCCTCCAGGGGTATTCCCAACCCAGGAATTGAACCCAGGTCTCCTGCATCTCCTGCACTGCAGGCGGATTCTTTACCATCTGAGCCTCCAGGGAAGCCCAATATAGAAGTATTAATAGGCAAATGCCCAAGCTCACCCTCTCACTATAGTGAGTGCAGGTTACTCTCAGTGGCCAGAGGCCGGTCTTACCATGATTAGAAGTGGTGAATCTGGGCTGAGTCAACTAAAGTAAATATTAGGGAAGGTAAAACCTCCATCATAATGACTATATCCTTATATCAAACAATTGAGGAGGACAAGGGCATTCAATTGAAAAGTACCTTGAAGGTGCTTAGGACGCTGGATGTACACGGAGTTGTTTTTATCATTAATTCATATATAATACAGCCTCCCAGGTGGCGCTAGTGAAAGAATCCACCTGCTAATGAAGGAGATGCAAGAGCTGCGGGTTCTATCCCTAATCCGGTAAGATCCCCTGGAGAAAGGAATGGCAACCTACACCAGTATTATTGCCTGGGAAATCCCATGGCCAGAGGAGCCTGGTGGGCTACAGCCCATGGGGTTATAAAGAGTTGGACACAACTGAGCACATGCACATATATAAAAACAGGATGCAAAAGCATAAAAAAGATTCCCTAAATATGTTAGCCAGTTATGTATCAATCTATTATTAAGTAACTTCTATGCAATAAACATTTAAGTGGTATGCACAGTGGATAAGGTTCTGTGAGGGATATATACAGAAAAGGATCCATAGGAAAAGAAGGGTCCTGAGCTTTAATGGAGCTTTCTAGAAAAATGTTATGGTGCTCAAGAGCTGTTATCAGGCAAGATGGGTGAGGTTATGCTCTGGTAACAAGCCACCCCCCAGGTCTCAGTGGCTTTATAACAACAACGGTGTGTTTCTCACTCGTGCTGCACATCCATGCATATCTCTAGGGAGGGGTCTCTATTCACAGTCACTCAGGAGCCCAACCTGATGAAGGTTCCTTTCAACACATACCTCCACGGTTGCCAAGACAGGAAACACGGACGTGGTGAATCATGAACTGCCTTTCAAAGCTTCACTCCCTAAAGGATGCAAACTTCTGCTCACCTTTCACTGGCCAAAGCAAGTCCTCCGGCTCTCCTTCATTTGAGAGCAAGACAGGAGAATCAGAATACATGATGAGCAGACACAACAGGTATGGCAAGCCCATCCACTTAGAGGAATGCGTCCATTAAGTAGGCATGCTCATGACCACTATAGTATCACGACTGGCATCTGAGGTTTGGCCATCACTGACTGGATCCAGTTTCCAGAGGAGTGGGAGCTTAAAAGTGGACTCAGATTATCAATGGTTCTGGCAGAACCTTGAGGGAAACAGTGACATTTTAAAAGGATGTCCTGAGGCAGGCTCTTCTTAATATTTCCATCAGTTACTTGAGTGATGAAATAAAAGACAAGTTGATTTAATTTGCAGATGGTGCCAAATTGGATAGCTAACACCTCAGAGGATTGTGTTATAATTCAAAATGCCCTTGAAGAGATGGGGGAAAATAATGTTAAGAAAGAAGCTTGGGTTCAATAGTGATAAACAGAGGATGGGAATGAAAGATCTACAAAACGGATGGGAGAAAAACTATATTGGGCCATTATTAGCCCATAAGTTGAATATATACTGGTAGCTTAGCACTTTTACTTGTAAAGCCTGTGGTATGGTGATGTAAGGCATGTAAACACGGAGAAATAGGCATTCTTAAAATATTTCTTTATTGGAGATTCACATTTTTAGAAATCAGAGCAAATTCAGAAGTAAAAGCTGAAATTTCCAAAAGACTTAAGTGCCCTAGGTCAGGAGTGGGCAAATTATTTTCTGTGACGGGCAAGATAGTAAATATTTTCGACTTTGCCAGCCGTACACCTCTCTATTGCAGCTACTCTATTCAGCTGCTGTGGTCCAAACCAGCCACAGATAATATGGAAATGAACATGTGTGGCTGTGTTCCAATAAAACTTTATTCACACAACTGGGTGGCCAAACTTGGGCTACACTTTGCAGACCCCTAGTCTCTATGTTATGAGAACTGTATCAGAATGGCACAGTACTCAAATTTATTGCACGTGCCCAGAGGCAAGAGGAACGCTATTTCAGCCTAGTTCATTTAATAGTCCTTTACACACACAGGTGCTAGTGAATAAATTGGTGAAATAAATTAAATTAAATTAGCCAATAATGTTACTCCACTGACTTCCTTATTAAATATTCAGAAAGAACTGGACTATGTGATCCTTGAAAATGTCATGGAAATAAAATCTAAAATATAATTTGCCTTTTCAATGTGTTAAATATTTATCAGTTACATTGTTTTTCAGGTATAAAAATATTAATGGTGAAAAACATAATGAAACCTAGAAAAGAAGGATTATGATAATGTAATTACAGGGAACAAAAGTTTGCAGAGCAGAATATATACATATTGTGCTTTAATTTTTCTTCCCAAGTTCTTTGTAACAAGATGAGGTTGATAAAGCAGATGTTGTCTTTTTCAGTTGTTATTTAGTAGCTAAATCATGCCTGCCCGGCTCCTCTGTCCATGGGATTTTCCAGGCAAGAATACTGGACCAGGTTGCAATTTCCTTCTCCAGGAGATCTTCCTGACCCAGGGATACAACCTGAGTCTCCTACATTATCAGGCAGATTCTTTACCACTGAGCCACCTGGGAAGCCCAATGGTGAAAATGGTGACAAGGAGAGGTTAAGTCAGTTGTCTGATGTCACCAAGCTAGTGATGATGGAGAATAAAATAGGACCTGGGTTTCCTGGGTTTATAATTCCAGACCATGATAAACACCAAGTACATAATAGGAACTAGGACAAGATAGCTGATACAAGATGCAATGGAAGTGCTACAGTGTGTCCTTTTGGCTACCTGCGGGGAATCCAGCACTGTGAAAATCACCTCTCCTTCCCACCCCCACCCATGTGCCCCACACAGCCCCTCCCTCTTCAATCTAGTCTGCTTTGAAGACAACCCCACAGCCTCTTCCTTCTTTGTAAAGCCCTGAAAGCTAAAGCCTAGTTATGGGTGAGTGTGTGTCCAAACCCTGGAGAAGGAAATGGCAACCCACTCCAGTATTCTTGCCTGGATAATTGCATGCACAGAGGAGCCTGGCGGGCTATAGTCCATGGGGTCGCAAAGAGGTGGAGATGATTGAGCCTCTGAGCACACATGCTCTGACCATGTCTTTCCTGTTGCCTCCAACCCTTCCAGTTTCTCAGCCTCCGCAATACAGGGCAGGATCATTCTTTGTGCTGGGGGCTGCCCTAGGCACTGTAGGATGCTCAGCAGCATTGCTGGCACCTTCCCACTGGATCCCAGTGGTACTCTCTCGCCCCTTAACCACAAGTCACAACCGGAAGTCTCTTCAGACATTGCCAAATGTTCCCTATGGGCTGGCAGCACAAAACTGCCCCATGCTGAGAACCTTTGAACTAGATCACTGTAATTGTCTTTTTTTTTTTTTTTAATTGGTGAGACCTTTGATTCCTCGACCGGGGATTGAAACCGGGCCCACAGCAGTCAAACTGCCTAGTTCTAAACACTGGACTGCCAGGGAATTCCCTGTACTTGCTTCTCAATTGTTTTTCCTACTTCTGCCCTTGCCTCTCCACAGTTCATTTTCACAGAGCACCCCAAACCATCTTTTAAAAATATATATCAGATCATGCCATTCCCTGCTCAAAACCTCTAGCGGTCTCCTCCTATGACCAGAACACAATTTAGTTTTCATACCATGGCCCACCAAGCTCTCCATGATCTGACCTCTGCCAGCTTTCCCCAGACTAACCTCAGAGCATTATGTCCACCCACATTGGTCTTCCTTCTCTTCCCCCATCATATCCATCTTGTTCAGACCTTAGGGCCTTTGCACATGTTCTTCCACTGCCTGAAATGCTCTGCTTCGTGTGGCAGGCAGATAGTGACCTCACAAAGATGTCCAAAGATGACAGAATGTGGTCCACTGGAGAAGGGAGTGGCAGACCACTTCAGTATTCTTGCCTTGAGAACCCCATGAATAGTATGAAAAGGAAAAAAGAAAAAAAAAAAGGAAACAAGATAGGACACTGAAAGATGAACTCCTCAGGTCGGTAGGTGCCCAAATATGCTACTGCAGATCAGTGGAGAAATAACTCCAGAAAGAATGAAGGGATGGAGCCAAAACAAAAACAACACCCAGTTGTGGATGGGACTGGTGACAGAAGCAAAGTTTGATGCTGTAAAGAGCAATACTGCATAGGAACATAGAATGTTAGGTCCATGAATCAAAGCAAATTGGAAGTGGTCAAACAGGAGATGACAAGAGTGAACATCGACATTCTAGGAATCAGCGAACTAACATGGACTGGCATGGGTGAATTTAACTCAGATGACCATTATATCTACTACTGTGGGCAGGAATCCCTTAGAAGAAATGGAGCAGCCATCATAGTCAACAAAAAAGTCCGAAATGCAGTACTTGGATGCAATCTCAAAAACGACAGAATGATCTCTGTTCATTTCAAAGGCAAACCATTCAATATCACGGTAATTCAGGTCTATGCCCTGACCAGTAATGCTGAAGAAGCTGAAGTTGAACAGTTCTATGAAGACCTACAAGACCTTCTAGAACTAACACCCAAAAAAGATGTCTTTTTCATTATAGGGGACTGGAATGCAAAAGTAGGAAGTCAGGAAACACCTGGCGTAACAGGCAAATTTGGCCTTGGAGTACAGAATGAAGCAGGGCAAAGGCTAATAGAGTTCTTCCAAGAGAACGCACTGGTCATAGCAAACACCCTCTTGCAACAACGCAAGACAAGACTCTACACATGGACATCATGAGATGGTTGACACCAAAATCAGATTCAGTGCAGCCAAAGATGGAGAAGCTCTATACAGTCAGCAAAAACAAGACCGGGAGCAGACTGTGGCTCAGATCATGAACTCCTTATTGCCAAATTCAGACTGAAACTGAAGAAAGTAGGGAAAACCACTAGTCCATTCAGGTATGACCTAAATCAATTCCCTTATGACTATACAGTGGAAGTGAGAAATAGATTTAAGGGACTAGATCTGGTAGACAGAGTTCCTGATGAACTATGGACAGAGGTTCGTGACATTGTACAGGAGACAGGAATCAAGATCACCCCCAGGAAAAAGAAATGCAAAAAAGCAAAATGGCTGTCTGAGGAGGCCTTACAGATAGCTGGGAAAAGACGGGAAGCGAAAAGCAAAGGAGAAAAGGAAAGATATTCCCATCTGAATGCAGAGTTCCAAAGAATAGCAAGGAGAGATAAGAGAGCCTTCCTCAGTGATCAGTGCAAAGAAATAGAGGAAAACAACAGAATGGGAAAGACTGGAGATCTCTTCAAGAATATTAGAGATACCAAAGGAACATTTCATGCAAAGATAGGCTCGATAAAGGACAGAAATGGTATGGACCTAACAGAAGCAGAAGATATTAAGAAGAGGTGGCAAGAATACACAGAAGAACTGTACAAAAAAGATCTTCATGACCCAGATAATCACGATGGTGTGATCACTCACCTAGAGCCAGACATCCTGGAATGTGAAGTCAAGTGGGCCTTAGGAAGCAGCCCTACGAACAAAGCTAGTGGAGTTGATGGAATTCCAGTTGAGCTATTTCAAATCCTGAAAGATGATGCTGTGAAAGTGCTGCACTCAATATGCCAGCAAATTGGGAAAACTCAGCAGGGGCCACAGGCCTGGAAAAGGTCAGTTTTCATTCCAATCCCAAAGAAAAGCAATGCCAAGGAATGCTCAAACTACTGCATGTTTTGCACTCATCTCACACGCTAGTAAAGTAATGCTCAAAATTCTCCAAGCCAGGCTTCAGAATACATGAACCGTGAACTTCCAGATGTTCAATCTGGTTTTAGAAAAGGTAGAGGAACCAGAGATCAAGTTGCCAATATCCGCTGGATCATCGAAAAAGCAAGAGAGTTCCAGAAAAACATCTATTTCTGCTTTATTGACTATGCCAAAGCCTTTGACTGTGTGGATCACAACAAACTGTGGAAAATTCTGAAAGAGATGGGAATACCAGACCACCTGACCTGTCTCTTGAGAAACCTGTATGCAGGTCAGGAAGCAACAGTTAGAACTGGACATGGAACAACAGACTGGTTCCAAATAGGAAAAGGAGTACGTCAAGGCTGTATATTGTCACCCTGCTTATTTAACTTATATGCAGAGTACATCATGAGAAACGCTGTGCTGGAAGAAACACAAGCTGGAATCAAGATTGCCAGGAGAAATATGAATAACTTCAGATACGCAGATGACACCACCCTTATGGCAGAAAGCGAAGAAGAACTAAAGAGCCTCTTGATGAAAGTGACAGAGGAGAGTGAAAAAGTTGGCTTAAAGCTCAACATTCAGAAAACTAAGATCATGGCATCTGGTCCCATCACTTCATGGCAAATAGATGGGAAAACAGTGGAAACAGTGGCTGACTTTATTTTTCTGGGCCCCAAAATCACTGCAGATGGTGACCGCAGCCATGAAATTAAAAGATGCTTACTCCTTGGAAGGAAGGTTATGACCAACCTAGATAGCATATTAAAAAGCAGAGACATCACTTTGCCAACAAACGTCCGTTTAGTCAAGGCTACAGTTTTTCCAGTGGTCATGTACGGATGTGAGAGTTGGACTATAAAGAAAGCTGAGCGCAGAAGAATTGATGCTTTTGAACTGTGGTGTTGGAGAAGACTCTTGAGAGCCCCTTGGATTGCAAGGAGATCCAACCAGTCCATCCTAAGGGAGATCAGTCCTGGGTGTTCATTGGAAGGACTGATATTGAAGCTGAAACTCCAATACTTTGTCCACCTGATGCGAAGAGCTGACTCATTGGAAAAGACCCTGATGCTGGGAAAGATTGAGGGCAGGAGAAGATGGGGACAACAGAGGATGAGATGGTTGGATAGCATCACTGACTCAATGGACATGGGTTTGGGTGGACTCCAGGAGTTGGTGATGGACAGGGAGGCCTGGTGTGTTGCAATTCATGGGGTTGCAAAGAGTTAGACACAACTGAGCGACTGAACTGAAAGATGTCCACCTCCAAGTCCCTGGAATCTGCACATATATTAAGTTAAATGATGATGAGGAGTTAAGGTTGCAGATGGAATGAAGCTTCCTAAATTGCTGACCTTAAGATGATCAGCCTGGATTATCCAGGTGGGTCCAAAGGAATCACAAGGTCTTTAAAATGTGGATGGGGGAGGCAGAAAAATCCGTGTAAGCATAATGTGATATAAGAGACTTGACTAACTACTGGTGGCTTGGAAAATGGAGGAAGGAGACCATGATCCAGGGAGTGGGGTCAGCCTCTAGAGGCTGGGCACAGATTCTCCTCTAAAGTTTCCAGAAGGAATTCAGTCCTGGAGACACCTTGATTTTAGTCCACTGAGACCTGTGTTGGACTTCTGACCTGAAGAACTGTATGAAAATAATTTGCGTTGTTTTAATCCACTGAAGTGTGTTAGTAGCTCAGCCGTGCGACCCCATGGACTGTAGCCCACCAGGTTCCTCTGTCCATGAATTCTCCAGGCAAGAATACGGGAGTGGGTAGCCATTCTCTTCTCCAGGAGATCCTCCCAATCCATGGATGGAACTCAGGTCTCCTGTGTTGCAGGCAGATTCTTTCCTGTCTGAGCCACCAGGGAAGCCCCAAGCTAGTGATAATTTGTTACTGCAGCAATAGGAAATGGATACACTTGGCGTCTTCACTGCTAACCCTTAAACTCTCAGAACGTATGCAAAGGTTTCCTCCGGGAAGAGGCCATCCATGACCAATGACAACCAGGAAGGACATCACCACCCATCCCACCTCCAGTGGTTCCATCTCAATTGTCCTATGTTATCACCTTCACAGTTTGGATCACTTTCTGACGTTACCAAAAGGAGAAAATGATAACAAACTGAAAAAAATAAATAAATGGGGTTGTCCTTTTATATGCCTCAGAACAGGAATGTTGGAGAAAGAACCAGGTTTGGATTAAGGAAAGAACATTTATGTTGGATGAAAAGACATTCTTGACGGTAGTTGGAGTAATTGCACAATGAAACTGGCTGCCAAGAAGGGCCACGGAGGACAAGATTGTGGCAACACTCACAAAAGAGATTAGATAACTCAAGTCAGGAGAGTAAGTGGAGCTCAGCTGAGAGCATTTACTTGATGACCTGCTTGTTCTTCCTCCAGCTTGAAAATGTGTGGAGCACAAAGCAATGAATCACAGGACAACATCTGCATGTAATTGCATTTCTGTTCCAATAATAAATGTTTCAACTGCTATACTATTTATGAAAGCTGTTATCATAAAGAGCCAAGTGGGGGAAATTTGAAACACAAATGCTTATCTTAAGAAACCTTTCCTGTGCAATTCAGTGTCCAAGTACCCAAACACCCAATTTGCTGGAGCATGTGAATTGTCCTGGGGAGTTTATTTTTTGAAATTCAATTTGAAAGTGATTTTTAGGTATCTGGGTCCCTACAAAGGCCCTCTGTGTCATCCATGGTTTTATTAATATATTTTGAAACCGAGGAGGAACAAAGGCTAGAAAATTGTTCACTATTTCCCCCACAGACCTATTGTCTGAATTTGGGGCCCATGGTCAATGAAGGAGAGAGGGTGTTTTGCACCTTATCTTTAGTCAAGAATGTTTACTCTCAAAACAGAAGACTAGGATGACAGAGTTCCCCACCCACGTCACTCCCACAAAACACCCCACACTTCAGGATTCACAGCCTTTAAATTGCTTGCAAAATGCCAGGACAGTTTAAAATTATTAACCGCTGATACAGAAAAGACGAGGAAATAAGAGAAAGTTGCATTTCCTCGGATGAGCCTGCCCCCTCACCTCCCCACAGTTGGCAGATCATTTTTCTGGAGGCACAGGTCCTGGCACGAGAGAACCAAGCTTCTCTGTTCAACATTCTCCGTGCCCCCAGGGCCACCAGCAAAGGTGAGTGATCATTCTGGCCTTTTCAACTTAGCTTGGAGGGAATGAATGGTCTGAAAAATTCAGCAAGTTGAATTTTTAAACAGTTCACTTTACTCTGCAACCTGCAACTGCGTCTGTCAGCAGCGAGAAACCCACTGCTTTGGATAAAGCATCAAAACTTGGTAAAACCACAGAGAAAAGAAAGCTAGTGCTCATAAAAGGCTGCCTCTTTCCATGTGGTGAGGCAGGTGTTTCGAGATGATGATGTTGAGAGTTTCCCTTTTAATGAGATGGCAACTTACCACAAAGGAGGGAAAACCCTCAAATGCAATGAAAACAAGCAATTTGACAATACTAATTCTAAAGTGCCTCCCCATTTCCCAAGGTCTGTATTGCTGAACTCCTACATGCTTACCTCTCACTTCATTAGCACTGTTTACAACACTACAGTCAAATATATAAATCATAAGAAAACTTCCAACATCCTTTTAGGAGGATGAAAATGTATCCCAGTTTTCCGAAGTTATTTTTAATTCATTCTTTAAAACCCAATCAATACAAGAGGTTGGACTATGGACTGGCTAGTATCTAGGTTGCCTAAGATGTCTCTTTTTCCCCACCCAGGGACCCTGACCTATACAGATGAGGGTGGAGACAGGGAGATATTCATTCAGTCACCAAGTAATACTGATTACATACTATGTGTCACATACACATTCCTATTCTGGGGTAGAGAATGGCAACCTAATTAAAGGTTGGAAGAGTTTCAAAAGTTAGGCTATAGTGCAAATACAAAATATTGCATTTTCTTGTTTTTACATTAAGAGCAATGGGCATTCTGTGGCATTAGAAATCAACTAGACTGCATTAGCAGTGATAAGTGATGCTGATAGCATGTTACAATGTGATGAAAAGGGCACTTCACCTCCTTGGTATCTTTCCCCAAACCCATCACCCCAATCTAATCGTGAAAAAACAAGAGATAAACCTAATGTCTTCATCCATTTGGGCGGCTCTAACAAGATACCACAGACTGGGTGGCTTATAAACAACAGACATTTATTCTTCACAGGTCTGTGGGCTAGAAGTCCCAGATCAGGCTCCCACCATGGTCGGGTGTAACCACCCTCTTCTGAGCTGGAGACTTCTTGTATCCTTACCTGGAGGAAGGGGCTAGGGAACTCTGTGGGGGCCTCTTCTATAAGGGCACTAATTCCAGTCATGAGAATTATACTATCACATTGGAGATTAGGACATGCATGCTGGGAAGACAAAAACATTCAGACTGTGGCAGCTAAAATGAGTGACATTCTGTAAAACACTTGATCAGTACTCCTCAAAACAGGGAACATTTTGGAGAGGAAAGCGAAGACAAAGAAACTCACAGCCCAGGGGAGCCTAAAGAGACCTGATGACTAAATACAATGGAGTACTTTGGACGGGATCCTGGAACAGAAAGAAGGCATTTGTGAAAAAACACTATAGCAATCCAAATAAAGCCTGTAGTTTAGTTAATAGTAATGTACTGATGGTGCTTTCCTACTTTGACAGAAGTGCCATGGTAATGTAAGATATTGACATTACAGGAAACCAGGTAAAGGGTATAGAGGATCACTCTGTACTTATTTTGAAACCTCAGTTATTAAAAAAAAAAAACCCAAAACATGGACTTCCCTGGTGGTCCAGTGGTTCAAAATCTGCCTGCCAATGCAAGGGACATAGGTTCGATCCCTTGTCTGGAAAGATTCCACATGCTGAGGGGCAAGTAGGCCCGTGGGCCACAATTACTGAGTCCTTGAGCTGAAACAAGAGAAGCCACCAAAAATGAAGAGTCCCCACTCCAAAACTAGATAGTAGCCCCCACTCGCTGAAACTAGAGAAAGCCTGCCACAGCAACGAAGACCCAGCACAGCCAAAAATACAAGAAATAAATTAAAAAACAAACAAAAAAACCCCAAACAAGAACAATAAAACATAGCACATTCATTTTACACTGTGACCAGAGAAGGAAAAATAAGATGGAGAAAATACCCATCCAAGAAGGACAGAAACCAGGGGCAGGGACATGTGAAGAGCAACAGACAAGGAAATAGACAGGTGGGCTCCAGGAGCGTGTTAAGAGCTCCATTTTCTTGTTATGTGGCTCCCCACTATTCTCTTAAGCTATAGGGAACAGAAAAAAGGATAATTCTTTAAAAGAACTGAGAGATTTGATGCACTTTCAAAACATGTTAGCATATGGAGAAAGTTCTCTGCCTTTATTTTCAAATATTAGATCTTTTTTCTATGTGAGTCTCAAGATTCTACAGGTGTGTCAAGATAACTTTGGTTTACCAAGTTTTTCAGGAACCTTGAAGAGTGGTGGTGGTTCAGTTGCTCAGTCGTGTCCAACTCTTGTGACCCCATGGATTGTAGCCCGCCAGGCTTCTCTGTCCATGGGATTCTCCAGGCCAGAATACTGGAGTGGGTAGCCATTTCCTTCTCCAGGGGATCTTCCCGACCCAGGAATTGAACTTGGGTCTCCTGCACTGCATGCATATTCTTTATCGACTGAGCTATGAGGGAAGACCCTTGGGCTTCCCTTGTGGCTCAGTTGGTAAAGAATCCATCTGCAATGCGAGGGCCCAGGTTTGATCCCTGGGTTGGGAAGATCCCCTGGAGAAGGGAAAGGCTACCCACTCCAGTATTCTGGCCTGGAGAATTCCATGGACTATATAGTCCAAGGGGTTGCAGAGAGTTGGACATGACTGAGCAACTTTCACTCATTCACTCACCTTGGAGACACCGATCACCAAATTTCTGACACTGAAAGCTGTCATTTGCCAAAGAGTTGCACTTTGAGAATGTCACTCTCTCTAGTGTCCCAATGCCACCAAAGAGACATTTAAAACTGACCTTTGACTTAGTCCTAATAAGCACTTCTATTTAGAAATCAATCTAGTTCTTGGTCTATTTGAGAATATATATTCAGTTCAGTCACTCAGTCATGTCTAACTCTTTGCAATCCCATGAGATAAATCCTACTAATCTTTCTTACCTTCTCTGTTGATCATGCCAGGTTGAAGCCTGTATGTTTTACTATAAAATTTGTTCATTTATTTATTTTATAGGTGTGTAGATACATAGAGATAGGGATACTTAGTGAGAGAGATTCTGTCACAACCATCTGAGAATATTTGGCAAAATCTGAACACATACTTGGCTGTCACAATGCATAAGACAGCCCCCTACATATACACACACACAGAATTGTCTGATTAAAATGTCAGTAGTGCTGAGAAGCCTAGTGGACTATAGTCCATGGGGTCACAGAGAGTCAGACACAACTGAGTGACTAAGTGCGCGCGTGCATGCGCGCGCGCACACACACACACACACACGCACACACACACACACACACAGTGCTGAGAAACTTTGAGATAGATACATACAAAGATAGCTAGCTAGATAGGTGGATACGTAAGAAGAAAGCTAGATATATACTAAGTACCACATGCCGGGCTCAGCAGAGAACAATCAGAGCATCCCTTATTGACAGCAAATTTAATGTACAGCCATCATGTGTCTTCATCCCTCAAAATCCAGCCCTGTTTTATTATTGGGAAAAATGAAGTTTGGCCTCTCCCAGGATTTATTGCCTTTCTAATCAGCATTTTTTAGGAGTAAAACTACCAAAACATGCATTTCTAAGTGAAGTTAATTTTCTGTACAGAATACATAGTTCCTAGCACTGATAACAAATTCAGCAGACTTAATCAGATTCAGATTTGGTATGCTGTTTCAGGGGAAAAGGAAAACAAATATAAGTGGGTACTTTAGAGCTTTGGCTCTTGCTAAAGAGTTTATGTAATTTGCCGAATTAAATTTTAAATCCAAGCTTACAAGAACTTCACATTTATGATATAAAATTAATTCAAGATGAAATATGCCGTCCCCTGAGATGTCTTCCCAGCTCTATCTCCCTCTTCTCCCACTTTCTTCATGGCTCCCATTACCAAAATCTCAATCAGTTTTGAGATAGAGATTTCTCTCATGTAGTATGTATGTGCATTCTCCAGTCAATCTCAGTAAAAGATTTAGAGAGCTAGATGTGAGTATCCCATCCATGAAACACATATTTGGACCTGGTTTCCAGGTGGCACAGTGGTAATGAATCCGCTTGCCAATGTAAGAATCACAAGAGATGCAAGTTCATTCCCTGGATTGGGAAAATTCCCTGGAGTAGGAAATGACCACATGCTCTTGTATTCTTGCCTGGAAAATTCCATGGACAGGGGAGCCTGGCAGACTACAGTCCATGGGGTCACAAAGAGTTGGACACGACTGAGCACACACACACACAGAGCACACACTAATCAAATGCTTTTGATTGGCTGTTAATAGCTCACATTTTAACCTAGTCAAGACTGTCCTCACTTATAGTTGCTACTGTTTCAAGTCATTTTTAGAAAATACCATGTAAAGTGTAAGCAAGTGCACACTGGTCTGCAGAAATTCTTATTGTGCATTAGTTCAGATGAACTGTGGGGTTAGATGGCAAGGGAAACCACTGTGAAACACTGGGGCGACTCTTCTAAGAAGAGAACCCCAAAGAGTTCATGTGAGCAACTGTGAAAACATAATCTAACTTTAGGGGCTTTTTTTCTTCTTTTTTTGCTTCCCCCAGGTACATACAGATAGATGTATGTACTAGCATATGTAGTATATACCTACTATAGTGCGTGTGTGCTCAGTTGTGTCCAACTCTGCAACCCCGTGGACTGAAGCCCACCAGGCTCCTCTGTCCATGGGATTCTCCAGGCAAGAATACTGGAGTGGGTTGCCATTTCCTTCTCCAGGGGATCTTCCTATTCCAGGGATCAAACCTAGGTCTCATGCATTGCAGGTGGATTCTTTACCACTGCACCACCTGGGAAATCCTATTATAATAAACTAGAAGACTATGTAACAAATGCAAGATAATATTTTGGGATTCCCCAATGATTCCATCCCCTATGCCTTCCACCTACTACTCTTCTGCATACCAGATGGCAACACACGTTTTCTGTGCCCACAATATTCAGATATAGCTTAGAACACAGAACTCAGTTGTTTTGCTGAATCAAGTTAGTAAATTCACAGCAGATCATAATAATCTGAAGAACAAAGCTCATTTGACATATAAAAGTAGGCTTTTGAGGGGAAAAATAGGACTTTTTATTTTAAAAGTTTTTCTTTAAATATCAAAAGCCAGAGCTCCAGGTGATTCAGAGGAAAGAAATTTAACAAAAAGAGAGATTTAGTTTCTGAAGGCAAAGAGAGTAATATCCTATTTCCCATGTAAAAGATGAGGAACCGACAGGTTTACAGGGTACCATGTACCGCTAACCCAGTGGCCTGCACACAGTAGGTACTCAATCATTATCATCTAAAATAAATTGCGGCACATTTTTAAAGAATACACAACTGGTATACCACCACTTCATTCTAAACTTTAATCATAAACAAGACCATAATTAGAATAACCTGGATTACTTTCTTGACTCAAAAGCCCACATTCTGCATTTCCATTATGTGCCAGACTCCTTTACACCACAGCTGAGTGGAATACAGACATTCAACTAGGAATTAGACAGATGACCTTGGGTATGCTATTAAAACTCTTTGAGGCTCTTTGTTCCCATCATCTGTAGAAAGGGAGAGAGAACAATTTCCACCTTTTAGGGTTTCTCTGAGGATGAAATGAGATCAATAAGAGCAAGCGCCTTATTATCAACATTTAATCATTTGCTTAATGCCCCTGGAGACTGGTTTCCATGGTCAACAGCTTTGAAGGCAGTACCCAAATTAATATTTCTCCTGTGCTTGAATCAAGAATGTATATGTGAAGCCTGATGAGAAGAGTAAAATATATTTATACACGATACAAATGTAAGTAAAGTGGCAGCAGTGCATGCCTTACTCTTCAAGGTAATTCTTCCATCCTATCCCTCGTTAAAAAGAAATAAGATGCATTTGAAATATATGACTCCCTTTTAACCCTGAGCATTGTTTAAGGGCCCCCAGGCTACATAATCCCAGGAGGTGGACAGAGTGGAGACCAGTTTCAGCCTAAAGTCAAGACTGAACTGTTTATCCAGGGCTGCCCTGGCTGACCCAGCTTACTGACCCTTGTCTACTTTCCAAAACATTGTGAATTTGACTATTCCATTCTGGGATAGGTGACCACCATTAACTTGACCCCTGAGGTAATGACGTCCATGGTCTCATTCACTCACTCCCTCATTCATTCACTTGTTCCTTCTCTGATGAACTCTATTCAAACTACAGTTAAACAGTGACACTCAGTGCTGCAGAAAATCAAAGGATGGTTCAGGAATTCACTGTGTGAGTAATATGAATTCACACATACATATACACATAATACACATGTATGTGACATAAGAAGAGTCCAGCTATTAATAATATGTTTCTAAAATTCAATGAGAAAAAGATTACAAATAGAGGCATATGCAAGTCTTTGTTGAAGGGTGTCTAATCTGGTCTTTGAGAAATGGAAAGATTTGGGGCTTAAGGAGAGAGTGGTTATATAGGTGTTCATTTTATAGAAATTTGTTAGGCTGAACATATACGCTTAACTTTAAAACATTTCAGCAGACTTTTTAATAATCAGGTTTCTAAAGTTTGCACTACATTCTCTGCTCTTCTAACCATTCCACACTATGGTATCTGAAATCTATATTTTAATTAGGCTGGCAAAATTATTTTGTCAAACTACTTCTAACAATAATTGGGGTGTACTAATTAAATGGAAAACCAGGAATGGGATTCATCCATCTAAGTCACCTAAAACCCTCAAACCAAGATAATTTTCCCAAAGAAATAGAATCTATAGATTGCTTCACCTTCCTTGACTCAATATTTCCTCTTGTAACATATGGATAAGGTTATTGGTCCCCCTGAGGTGTGTGGCTATTATGGAAGTTACTAGGGCAATTTGTTCAAGTACTTTAATGATCCCAGTGTATTTGAGATCAGTTCAGGATAACTTTCTTCCATGGGCAGACTGACCAAGGGTTCAGGAACTAGTTCATTCATCACAGCATAACAGGCCTTAGCAGAATCCACCTAATGGGTAGAAGGTGAACTACTTATCCACAGTCCCTTGGGGGAAATTGATAATTAGATTGGTAAGTGGTTTCATGAGCCAGGGGTGGCTGTGGGAAGGACACAGAAGAAGAGGTGGAGTAAGATATAAGAGAAAGTCCAGCTACCAAGTGAGAAAATGTTTCAGTGGCTAATGGCCTTAGAGGGTAAGAGATTAACAATCAGGAGATCCAGGGGTTAAGCCTAAATATGGGGATTTGTATATTCGAGTAATGTTTCAAAATCAACTTATAATAAATGACAAAGACAAAACAGAACTGTTAAAATAAGGATAAAAGAGTCAAAAGAAAATAATGAACAAAAGGAAGCAGCTGGATTAGAAAGCAAGTCAGCAGAGTTATTACAACTGAACACAATTACTAGCTCTAAGACCCTGGGAGCCGAGGAAGAAAGGGGACCAAGACAGATTACATAGTTCATATGATAGAAAGAGACAACCATTTCACCAGCATCAAGACATAGATATTTTATTCAATGGATCTTATGGTAGACAGAATAACAGCCCCCCCACCCAAAGATGTTCATAATTTAATCCCTAGACTTGTGAAAGTTACCTTACATGCCAAAAGGGACTTTGTAGACATTATCAAGTTACGGGTCTTGCGACGGAGAAATTCTCTCAAATTACTGTGGTGGAGCCAGTGTAATCCAAGGGTCCTTATATGGGAAAGAAAGAAGAAGAGGGGGCATAGTCAGAGAAGGAGATGTGGCGATGGCAGCAGAGGTCTCAGTGGCAACATTGCTGGAAAGAAACCAGGACCCAAAGAATGCAGGCAGCCTCTGAAAGCTGGAAAAGCAAAGGAAACAGATTCTCCTCAGAAAATTCCAGAAAGAATTAGCCCTGCTGAAACCTTGATTTTAGGCTTGTGAGATCCATTTTCAGACTTCTAACCACAAAACTATAAGATACCAAATTTATGGTTTTATTCAAACCACTAAACTTATGGTAATTTGTTAGAGCAGGAATAGAAAATGAATACAGATAGTTTTTATAATGGACTAAGAGAAAAATCATTAGAATGTAACTTTTTGCTCACTTCTGTTAGAATTAAAAATAATGAGGCTGAGATATGTAACTTTCTGGTGAGGCTGACTAGGTATAAGAATCGAGCCTAGAGAATTTGGAGTGGTTTTTAAACCAGGTACATCACAATCTGAGATGATGATGAAAAATTCAGATTTCCAAGTCCCTCTCCAGTCCTGCTAAATGGACTTTGTGGCTAGGCTCTGGGACTCTGTATTTTTTTTAACAAGTATCTATATTAGTTGTCATCTTTGCAAACAAATTACTATGCATTTAGCAGCTCAAAACAACACAAGTTTATTAATTCCAAGTTTTGGTGGGTTAGAAATCTTGCCATGCCTGAGCTGATTCCACTACTTTAGGGTCTCCTAAGGCTGTAACTGATTCACCAGCTGGGGATAGAGCCTCATCTGAAAGTTTGACTGTGAAAGGATCTGCTGCCAAGCTCACCCAGATTGTTGGCCAAATGCAGTTATTTAAGAGCTGTTTGACTAAGGGTCTGGATTCCTTGCTGGCTACTGGTTGGAGGCTATCCTCAGTTCCTTTTTGGATAGACGTCTCCAACATGACAGTTTGCCTTCTCAAAGGCAGCCAAAGAGAGAGCCTGCTATCAAGACAGGGGTTACAATCTTAGTAATGTTATTGTGGAAGTGACAGCCCATCACCTTACCTGTATTCTATTGGTTAGAAGCATGTCACAGGTCCTGCATCCATTCAACAGAGGGGATCACACAACAGTAAGGAAACCAGGAGAAGGGGATCAGTGGATGGGGGGTGGTGGGGGCCTCTCTTTAGAGTCTTTCCACCATAGCATTCCAGTGATTCATGTGTACAACCAAGTGAGGAAAAATACTAGTCAAGGAGAATAAAAGATGAGAAGGAAACAATGATTTCATTTGGGCCTTTGATAGGAAGCAGACATGAAGCAATTCAAGACTGTGGGCTCAGTAGTGTCCTTTCCATAACCAATGATATGGGTTAGCACAGTGTTTGGACATTGGAAACAATCATTATCATTACTCCCAGGCCTCTCTCTGCTGCCAGCTCAGTTATTTGCTGTCCCTGAACTGACCTCAACATCTCAGGGTAGCCACCTAAGAGGGAGGCAGAGAGATGAAGGAACAAAGGGGGATAAACTGACATGTTAAGGGGGGGGTCACTGAAATTCATGAGTTTTGATTATTTTCACTTTCTTGTCAAAAAAATGTAAAATCTGCCCTGTTACAATATAAGAGGATCCTTTTCACAATGTATGTGATTGATTTTAACTATTAACCCTATTTCAAGCTCCATCACATTTCCTCAAATATGGAAATGCGAGTCTGGCAGAAACACTGGCATGTGCTTGCCAAGCCCTCCTGGGCACAAAACTCAACATTTCCCAGCCTCTTGCAGTGAAGTGAGGCAAGGGAATGGAGCTGGCCTGTGCCAAACAGCCTGGCTCCTCAGGCCTCTGGATTGGCCTTGAACCTCTCTCTGCACTCACCTCTTGGCCAGACACTGAGAACACAGCAAAGGCCTCCGAGATCCTAGTAGTGATGGAGCCACTAGAATGAAGGAATGTGGATCCTCAGACAACTACTTCCTTTCTACTGTCATTGGCCACCTGTGCTGGGTATAGAGGGACATGTGTAACAGAATACGTCACAAGGGTGGTAATGGGGGCATACACCCTCTGTGTTCTTCCCTGCTAAACTACAAGTTAGCCTGGATCATGCTACACACTGGTTCTCTATCTGTGGAAATTGAAGTCCTTTCTCAAGGAGTCTCTATGACAACAGTGGGGCCTCCAATTATGACTCAGACACTGATTCTAAGGGGGCTGATTGCCTGGAACTGACATACCCCATCCGACTTGAAATGACATGGCTAGAAGCTCCTGCCATCAACCTGGATTCCCATATGGCATTTTTCTGTCTCTCCCCAGAGAGAGTTTATTTTTTAAATATAAAGAATTGTTCTTTATTCTGAGGCCATTTCTTCTCAACCTTCTTTTATTAATTTTTAAATTTATTTATTTTCAATTGGAGGTTAACTGCTTGACAATACTGTGTTGGTTTCTGCCATATATCAACATGAATCAGCCATAGGTATACATATGTCCCCTCTGTAATGAACCTCCCCCCTACCTCCCACCCTGTCTCTGGTTGTCACAGAGTACTGGGATGTATGAGCTCCATGCATCATACAGCAAATTCCCACTAGCTATCTATTTTACATATGGTAATGTATCTGTTTCCATACTACTCTCTCAATTTGTCCCACACTCTCCACCCCTCACTGTGTCCACAAGTCTGTTCTCTAGGTCTGTGTCTTTACTGCTGCTTTGCAAATAGGTTCATCAGTACCATCTTTCTAGATTCCATATATATGCATTCATACACGATATTTGTTTTTCTCTTTCTGACTTACTTCACTCCGTACAATAGGCTCTAGGCTCATCCACCTCATTAGAACTAACTAAAATGCATTCCTTTTTATAGATGAGTAATATTCCATTGTATATACGTACCACAACTTTCTTATTCATTCGTCGATGGGTTTCTTGGTTGGTTCCATGTCCTAGCTATTGTAAATAGCGCTGCAATGAACATTGGGGTACACATGTCTTTTTCAATTACAGTTTCCTCTGGGTATATGCCAAGTAGTGGGATTGTTGGGTCATGTGGTAGTTTTATTCCTAGTTTTTTAAGGAATCTCCATACTGTTCTCCGTGGTGGCTATGTCAATTTACATTCCCACCAACAATGCAAATAATGCCAGTCTGGTCCAAGCAGAGGTTGGCTACACCCTTTGCATACCATGAAGTAGAAAGCTCACTTCCACCTGAAGGTTCAGTGATGGCTTGGGCCCACTGTCATCTCTACGTTAACACACTAACTTGGGACATTAAGGTACTAGCCTATCTTGTGTTAAGATCTATGACTTGCATTTTTTTAAAAAAGAAAAAGAATGCTGAAGTCATTAAGTTGCAAAGATCTTGATTTGCAATCATGCAGTACTTGGAGGAAGCAACTATTGGAAAATACGTTACTTCCCACTGAGGTTTTTAGACAGTGATAATCATGATCATGATCATAGCAAATCCTATGATAATGTCATTTGTGTGAGGCCTTTGTGCTCAGCATATCATGTTTTGTACAGTTTTATTTAAACTTCTGAAATAAAGTATTGGGATTATATTGCCGTGTGCTGATAAGAAAAGTGACTTTCGGAGAAGCTGCCACACAGCTAATATGTAGGAGGAGGCAAATCTAATTTCAAAGGTGACATTATTAACTCTGTGTGTGTGCGTGTATAATGAATAGATTTTACAATGAATAGACTATGTACATACACATATACATATATGTAGTGAATATTTAAATCATATATGTATTTATGTGTATATGTGTAATGAATAGACTTTAAACCATATTTATATGTATATGTGTATACATCTATGTATTTAATAGAATTTAAACCATATGTGTATGAATATCTGTACATTGAATAGAATTTAAACTCTGTATTTATATGTATGTGAGTGCATGTGTGTCTCTATATAATGAAACAGAGTCCCCAAGGAGAGGATGCTTACTTGGCTAATGCCCCAACGGTAATGACAGAGGTGGAAGTCTATCCTGAATTTCCTCTATTTATAAAAGGTGACTTCCTTGAAGTCCAAGTGTTAATCTTAAGGAGTAACTTCTAATTATTTCAGCATTTGAAGTGTTTTGCAAAGGGCCAGAAATAGGCATCTCCCACCTCATGCCAATAGAAAAGGCCATGAGATCATCTAAAACTGGAGTGTACTATGGATTATAAAACATATTAAATATATTTTATATATATATTTAATATAGAATATTAAAATTCATTTCTAGAATTTATTATAATGCTGTAGTTTAAACACCTAGATTGAAAACTGAACACATGGTATCTCATAAGCTAATTCAGAACTTGTGGAATTTGTGAATTAGTGTGTATGCTAATTTTTAAAAGTACAATTCTTAAGTTTTTTTTTTTTTAAGATATAGAGGATTTAAAAATATATAACATCTTTAACATTAGCCTGCACATACACAGAGCTTTGGAATTTGTTGTTTGGTTGCTAAGTCCCAACCTGGGAAGCCTGAGGTTTGGAATATCACCTCCTATATCAGTTATAAACAATTATTTAGTAAATATAATCACAGCTTAGGTGGAAAATGCTCTTAGTTGATATTCAACACATGCTTGCTTACTATTTACTGAATGAATAAATAAACACATGACAGATACGAGAATCACACTAAACCTGAATGGTAATTAAAGGTTATAAAGTACATGCCATAGATTTTTCTGAGTAAAATAAAGCAGACAACACTATTTGTCACACATACTAGACAAATGTCAAGTTACTAAAGGGAACCCTCCTACCCTGTTGGTGGGAATGCAAATTGGTACAACCATTTTGGAGAATAGTATGGAGATTCTTAAAAAACTAAAAGTAGAAGTATCATATGAAACAGTAATCCAACTCCTGGGATTGTATCTCTGGAGAAAACTATATATTGAAAAGATACATGCACCCCAATGTTCATAGCAGCACTATTTACAACAGCTAGAACATGGAAGAAACCTAAACATCCATTGGCAGAAGAGTGGACAAAGAAGATGTGGTACATATATGCAACAGAATATTACTGAAACATAAACAAGAACAAAACACCATTTGCGGCAACACGGATGGACCTAGAGACTGTCATACTGAGTGAAGTAAGTCAGACAGAAAAAGACAAATATCATATGATACCACTTATATGTGGAATCTAAAAAAATGGTAGAAATGAACTTACTTACAAAACTGAAATAGAGTCACAGATGTAGAAAAGAAGCTTATAGTTACCAGGGGGAAAGATAAATTGGGAGACTGGGACTGACATATACACACTACCATATACAAAACAGATAACTAATAAGGACCTACAAGGAAATGGCAACCCACTACAGTACTCTTGCCAGGAAAATCCCATGGACAGAGAAGCCTGGTAGGCTGCAGTCCATGGGGTCGCTAAGGGTCAGACACGACTGAGTGACTTCACTTTCACTTTTCACTTTCATGCATTGGAGAAGGAAATGGCAACCCACTCCAGTGTTCTTGCCTGGAGAATCCCAGGGACGGGGGAGCCTGGTGGGCTGCCGTCTGTGGGGTCGCACAGAGTCAGACACGACTGAAGCGACTGAGCAGCAGCAGCAGCATACAGCACAGGGAACTCTACTCAGTGCTCTGTAATGACCTATATGAGAAGAGAATTCAAAAAAGAGTGGATATACACATATGTATAACTAAATTACTTTGATGTACACCTGAAACTAATACAACATTGAAAGAAAGAAAGTGAAAGTGAAGTCGCTCAGTCATGTCCGACTCTTTGCGACCCCGTGGCCTGTAGCCTACCAGGCTCCTCCGTCCATGGGATTCTCCAGGCGAGAATACTGGAGTGGGTTGCCATTTCCTTTTCCAGGGGACCTTCCCGACCCAGGGATCAAAACTGGGTCTCCCACATGGCAGGCAGATGCTTTAACCTCTGAGCCACAGGAGAAGCCCTACAACATTGTAAATCGACTGTATTCCAATAAAAAAGTGTTTAAATAGTGCTAACTGATGATAAACGTGGCAGTTTGGATGAAAGTATGAATTCAATTCTATTATGGGTTGGTTCCCTGTTGCATATTTTTCAATTTTAGGAGTGTCTTATGCCAACACAAGATGCCATAGCAAAGTACCATAGACTGCGTGACTTAACAAAAATTTATCTCCTCACAGTACTAGAGGCTGGAAGTCCAAGATCAGCATATAAGCATGGTTGGGTTTGGGTGAGGGCTCTCTTCCTGGTTTTCAGATGGCTTCCTTCTCAGTGTGTGCTCACATGGTGGAGAGAGATCAAGTTCTCTGATTTTTCTTATTAGGGCACTAACCCAATCAAGTAAGCCCCACCCTCATGACCTTATCTAGATCTAATTACCTCCTAAAGGCCCCACCTTCAAATATCATCACATTAGGAGTTAGGGTTTCAACATATGGATTTTGAGGGGAGACAATTCAGTCCATGGGGCTTCCCTGGTGGCTCAGATGGTAAAGAATCCACCTGCAATGCAGGAGACAGGAGTTTGATCCCTGGGTTTGGAAGGTCCCCTGGCAAGGGAATGGCAATCCACTTCAGTATTCTTGCCTGGGAAATCCCATGGACAGAGGAGCCTGGTGTGCTACAAAAAGTCAAACGTGACTGAGCAACTAAGAACACATGCATTAATTCATTCCATAGCATGGAGTAATGAAGTCTTGATATAATTTTTAATTTTCTAACCAACATTTGGTTACATTTCTAAAATTCTATTATACTGACCTCATGTCATAAGCCTGTCACAATCATGGTTGTATAATGAAGTTTTCAACTTCACCACTAGTAACTTTTGGAGCTGGACTGTTTTTGGGTAGTGGGGAGGCTGTCCTAGGCCTTGGAGGATATTTGACAACATGCCTGGTCTTTACCCACTGGATGCCAGTAGCCTTTCCTCTAAGATTGTCTCCATTCATTATCACACGTCACCTGTGGGGACTCAACTAATTCTTTCTCTGTCTGGCTTATCCCACGAAGCATAATGCCTTCAAAGTCCATCTATTTTGCTGAAATTGCCATAATGTCCTCCTTTCTCATGGCTGAGTAGTATTCCAGTGAGTGTGTGTGTGTGTGTGTGTGTGTGTGTGTGTGTGTGTGTGTATTAAAAACATCTTCTTTATCCATTCATCTGTTGTCAGACAATTGGGTTATTTTTGTTTCTTGGTTATTGTGAATAATATTGCAATAAACATGGGAGTAGAGGTATCTTTTCAATACCCTGTTTTCATTTCCTTTAGATATATAGCCGGAAGTGTGGTTGCTGGATCATATGGTAGTTCTATTTTTAATTTTTTGAGGAATCTCCTTATTGTTTTCCATAGTAACTGTACCAATTTACATTCCAATCCATCCAGTTTAAATTCTGGTCATGTGGATGGAACTTTCTTTTTCCTCATCAGGATACCTAAAGTTTAAACTTTAATTCTCACCTAACTCTCCTGGGACCTGGTCGAGTTACCTCAAAAAAAATGTACTATTACACCGGCTACTTTTTAAATTACTTAGAACAGATACGAAACATGATGATACATTTCACTGTCTTGACATTGACAGCTATGAAGAAAATGTGATGAGCATAAGTGTTTACATGTATTTTCTTTTTAAAACAGAATCTCCAAAGCAAATAATCTCCTTCGCTGACACTTAGTTTCAGTGTTAGAGGAATGAACTGTTTTCCTCAGGGGAACCAGGGCTTCCAAAAATACCTCATTGCTTAAGGGAAACAGATACAAATGCTAACATTTCCTATTTCAGACCAGAGATAAACTGAAGAACCTCTCTCATCCAAATAAGCAAATGGAGTTAACTCCTGAATCTGCTACCAAAAATACATTTTCAAGGATGTTCCCTGTGAGCTAAGTCAGTCTCAAGTTTCCCAAAACAAAAGCATTATGAAGTAAGTGGGCAGATATAGTTTAAACAAAGAAATATAAACAATTATGCCTCTACATTAAAAGTTCTCCAAATCACTCTTAAGTGTTTCTTCTCTGTGACTTGAATTTCTTTCAAG
This sequence comes from Okapia johnstoni, assembly GCA_024291935.2. NCBI lineage: Eukaryota > Metazoa > Chordata > Mammalia > Artiodactyla > Giraffidae > Okapia > Okapia johnstoni. The sequence goes on from CM044305.1 coordinate 7,054,372, forward strand.
TTTTTGTGTCCAGATTTGCCCGTGCTATTGTTGACAAGAGTCCTCTCAAAACCAGAATATAGCATTCTATGCTTATTCTCTCTTGGTCATTCTCTAATAAACTTATTTACAACTAAGACATGTTATTCCAAGTTGAAAGGTCCTCAACACAGCAAGAGAAATCTAACTTTTCTTCCATCTGCCCCTTCAATCTTTTCTCTTAATAATAGTCCAGTTATCCAATTTGAGCTTTTGCATTTTACTCAGGACTCCATTGGGCAGCAGAGAATTCAGTTTGTTCAGTAGCTTCCCAAGAACCCAGGCTGAAAGAAGTCTTGTTATTCTCAAAGCAAACAATATAACTGGAAGACTTATCAGGCATTAAAAGGATAAGAAAGAAAACAAGGCCCTAGTTCTTCAATATGTGATCTCTCCATTTTTATTATTCAAAGGGAAGCAGGACTTGACTTTGTTTTCAATACAAAGGAGACCTTAAAAAGAAAAACTTTTGTACATAAGGGGTTTTCTTGGTTGCCGCATGGATGATTCTCAAGGGTAGAGGTAGAGCATGTGTTACTACCAAGAAGATATACTACTGATCAATAGTTGATGCAAAGGCTTCTTTCTCATCACCCCAACTTGCCCATGTTAAGCCTCACAACTAAGACTACACGAATATGCCAGGATATGTTTATCTCCCTCTGCGCATAATTCTTGAGGCTTCTGAGGCTTCTGAGTGGTAAAGAATCTGTCTGCCAATGCAGGAGATCCGGGTTTGATCCCTGGGTCGGGAAGATCCCCTGGAGAGGGGAATGGCTACTCACTTCAGTACTCTTGCCTGGGAAATCCCATGGACAGAGGGGCCTGGCAGGCTATAGTCCATGGAGTCTCAAAAGAATCAGATACAGCTGAGCATGCAGACATACACACACAATTCTTAGCTTATATTGTTGGTTCAGATCATCTCCCTCAAGATATTTTACCCAGAAAAAATATTTTGCTTTAAATCAAGAGTCCCAGGTCTCGGCTTAAAATCAGTGCTGCTCGGAGAGCATTCTGCGGGGTAGGACTTGGCTACATCTGCCCACCAGCTGCCAGAAATGTACATATATTGAGCAAATTTTCTCTCAGAGATGCAGGTAATTTCGATCTCTTGGAAGAGAAACGGCAACACAGAGAAGTTGCCAAAACAGAACAGCAAATTCCTCTTCTTACCCTACCGAGACATCCCTCACCCCCATCTCACGTTTGTAAAAGTCATCCTACAATTCAGAACTTGAAGCTCAGACTTCTCATGTTCTTGTCGTGGCTTCTGACCTCTCAGCCAACCCACTGATAACCCAGCATAAGAGAGATTAACTAACCATATGCTGAAAGGTTCGACCATCCCTGAGGGGGTATCGAACTACACGGAGAGCTATATGTCCTGGCAGGGGAAACACAGTCTAACCCAATTTCTATTTTCACCACTACATGCATTTCATGGGCCTGGGAAAAATGGATCTTCTTACTTGTTTAACCAAACTCCATCAAAACAAGACTAGGTGTCGCCCAAACAACTAATCAGAGCCTGGATTTTATTGTGGCTCGAGGGGAAAGTAGAAGGATCACTGACATTTTCTTGGCTCTTGAGCTGCATGAGGGGACCTCACAACCCAAACATTCCTCAAGGGATACCAAATGTCACTATAATTGATGTGGAAAGGGGTATTACCTCAAGAACCCAGATATCTTCCTCCTTGTTTTGGCAAGTTGATTGACATAGATGAGGGTAGTCATCTGAAAAGACATCCTGGTACACTTGTTCTCAGTGCCTCCTTAGAGTTCAGTCCAAAATATGGAGCTCATTCTTAAAGCCTCACCTCTGATGTCAGAAAACTTGCAAGAATTCTATGCATTATTATCAGCAGAGAGCTACTGCTCAATCTAAAGGCGAGGCCTGCTAGGTAACCTTCCTTCCAAAGCTGAAGATCACTCTCTTCCAATAGAGTTAACAGCCAACACCAGGAAGGCAAAGAACCACAGTTTCTTTCTGAAAACCTCTAGGTCAAGGTGCCAAATTTGCCAGTCATCTCTCCCAATCACAAGTGGCTATTCCCAGTTGCAATCACTTGTCCACTTTTTAACCCCACTACCCTTACTTCGGTTCAAGCCATCCTGTCTTCCTTGCATAATCACACCAGCCTGTTTTGGTTTAGTTTGGTTTTGGTAAAAGTTACTGAAGTAGAATTTCCATATTATAAAACTCACTCCCATTCTGGTGTACATTTCAGTGACTTTTAGTAAGTTCACCAAGTGGTACAACTATTCCTGTCATCCAGTTTTAGAACATTTTCATCACCCCAAAGAGATCCCTCTTTACTATTGATGGTTAATCCCTGTTCCCACTCAGAGAGTCCTTGGAAGGATTAAGTGTATTACAATGTGTGAAGCCCTTAGGACACTCCTCACTGAAAGTTAGTGATGACCAATGAATTCTTCATGTTTTGGCTTAGATTTGACTTCCTTTTAGAAGCTGTCTCTGATCCCATATGTACGAGCTTGCTTCTTTAAATAAATGTGTCCATAATACTCTGTTTCTGTTGTATCATGTTATCATTGCCATCATATTGCCATTTACTGGCTTGTCCCCTGGCACTCTGAGTTTTTAAGGCAAATTAAACTACTTTGATCACTTCTACCACATGTATCTCCCAGAGAAGAACTCACAGTAAGTGCTCATTAAAATATTTGCTGAACTGAAAAACTGTGCTAGACATTCCCTTGCCTCCATCCATTCTCACACCTTTCTTTGTCCAGTTCTCTCTGCCAAAGAGAGCTCCATGGACTGCAGCATCTGGACTGCTAACCATCTGCAGTTTGGTTGACTTTGGCCAAAAGGAGGCTCTGGCAAGATTGAGTGTGTCATCTGAATCCTATTGGGACCATAACTGGTACAATGATGGAGCATAGCCATTACTGTCCAATTCACATTCCTGCTGGGGGTTCGGGTGGCAGAGGGGTTGGGGGGGTGCCTCTTGGCTGTATTTTTTTGGAGAAGTGATGGTGGGGAAGAATATGATTTCATTATTAAAATAGCCTGCAATGTTTATAGTTTTATTTTTATATGTATACATGTCATTTGCCGTATGCCAGCATGTGTTATTGCCAATGGTTTCCATATGGAATGTTGTTAAAGCATTTGACCTGTGGATCTTGCTATAGTGCACTTTCCTTGTGAAGACTGGGTAGTAGCATTCGACTTGCTTAATGGAAAATCGTAGTCCATACTGAGTGCTAAAACTCTTCAAGTATCATGATTTTTTTTCAGTTTCAGCTAATGGTACATTCTCCAGGCAGTTGTTTCCAGTTCCACTTGAAAAACAAAGCTGATATGTGATACCGTAAGTTCCATTATAAGAATAGGCTCTAAACAGACATGTATCAGACTCTGAAACCAGGGAAGATCTGTAGGTCCAAAGACCACCACCCAGACACCTGTGTGTCTTGTGTTGATCTGTTAGTGTCTGTTGAGCACACACTCCTTATAGAGCACGGCCTTACTTGCTCAGTTCCATAGAAATAGGAGGCTTGGACTGAATATTCAAATAGTTTATGGTATAACCATTGCTTTGCATCAAGTCAGTGTCTTTTTTCATATGAACTTCGAGTTATAAATAATCACCCACAAGGACTTGGCATTATTACCCCATTTTCACCATTTACAGTGTTTCTCTAATACGATCAAAGCTCAGATTTCAAAAGCTTTAACTGAACTATTTTGTTGAAGCCATCAAAATGTGTCACATACTAAATGTGAGAGGCTACATGAGGAATTGGTAAATTTATAAAATCATGTCTTCTAAAAACATTGCTGTGCTACTTTCCTATGGCTGCTGTAACAAATTTTCACAAATTTAGTGACCTAAAACAAAGCCAACTTATTGTTTTACAGTTCTGGACGTCTGAAGTCCAAAATGGGTCTCAGTGGATGAAATTCAAGGTGTCAGTGGGGCTGTGTTCTTTCTGCAGGCTCTGGGGGGAATCCGTTTCCTTGTCTCTTCCAGCTTTAAGAGGCTGCCTGCATTCCTTGGCTCGTGGCCCCCTTTTCCATCTTCAAAGCCAGCAATGGCTGTCCAAGCCTTTCTCACATCATATCACTGTGATACTGCCTCGTTTTCACATCTCCTTTTCTGCCTCTCTTGTCTCGCTCTTTCACTTATTGGATCCTTCTAATTATACTGAATCTACCTGGATAATCCAGGATAACCTCCCCATCTCAAGATCATAACTAAATGATATCTGGTAAGTCCCTTTTGTCACATAAGGTAACATAACTATAGGTTCCAGAAGTTAGGATGGGGACATCCTTGGGGGACTTTATTCTGCCTACTACAGCTCCTATTAAATAATTTTTTTAAATTTTTGAAACCTTTCCTTTTGCAGTTATAAATAATGAAAAGTGGTGGAAATTAAAACAATTTCATGAATGTTTTTAGTTTTTCTCTATAGCCACAAAAAATCCCTAGACACATTCTGTTGCCTGATGTCTTTACATCTTAAAAGAGTATAAAAATAACCACTTCAAAGGGTTTTAATTTTTGAATTTGAAATTAATAATGTAGGTAAAATTACTGTTATAGAGAAAGTGCTTTAAATCATCCCCTAGACATCACAAACCATTTTCCCTGAGTTAGGAAACACAAAGATTTCACTAGTGATAATAGTAACTGTTTAGGTTTCAGATGTTATTTTGTGATTTGGAAAGCTCCATGAAACAATTTCATACTTGGTACCCTCTCATCTTTAAAATTAATACAGGAGAAACACAATTTTTGAGTCTACATATAATTTTTACTTATATGTAGTTTGGGGTTTGGCTTTCTACAAGATAGGAACTAGAAACATTTTTAGGTTTCTGTGGCAGCGGCTTGGAATTCTTCCCCCAAAGAAGAAGCCAACCGTCGTACATGATTATCCATTTGAGCAACTGAGAAGGTGATTGCCAGATGTGAAGAAGGCCAGGTTGTACTTAGCACTGAGAAGGTATCATAGCTGCATACTATAGGGAAAACAGTGTAGTAAATGGCTACTTGACAAAATTTGTATTGATCCAAAGGTTAACTGATTGCCAGGTTAAGGGATAAAGGTGGTGTAAACAGAAAGGACACCTTCTTTTGTGGTGCCTACATTTGAGTGGAGGATGACAGGGAAGTAATATACAAACAGATAAGTGAGCCAATATAGGAACAATGTAATTCTAAGAAGGGTAAATGCTATGGTGACAGTGATGGGCTGGGCTGTGTTTGTGGCAGAGGGAAGGGAACTCTAAGGGAAGATATCTCTGGAGAGGAGACATTTGAGCTGTCATTTGATGATAAGCAATTCACACTGTAGGTTCTCAAGAGTCCAGGTCCCTAGGGCCCCTCTGTTCATCTCCAAAGTGAGGTATGTATACTATTGAGAGTGAGCAAGTTAACCAACTGGAGTACAGGGTGGAAAGATTAAAACATCTGCTCATATTTATGTTAAACCAGAAAATAAGAAAGAAATTAAAATTTGAAAATATTTAAATTTTCACTATGGCACCCTACACTTGGTCCCTAAGACATATAGTCACTCTCTCTCTGGAGTAGTTTAAAGTATTGCATTTTGGAAGAACCAATTAAGTGAATTTAGAAATGCTATTGTCTAATTTTAACTAGAATCAATCATTTCCAGTAGTCACATACAGATGTGAGAGTTGGACCATAAAGGTTGAACACTGAAGAATTGATGCTTTTGAACTGTGGTGTTGGAGAAGACTCTTGAGAGTCCCTTGGACTGCAAGGAGATCCAACCAGTCCATCCTAAAGGAGATCAGTCCTGGGTGTTCATTGGAAGGACTGATGCTGAAGCTGAAACTCCAGTACTCTGGCCACCTGATGCGAAGAGCTAACTCATTAGAAAAGACTCTGATGCTGGGAAAGATTGAGGACAGGAGGAGAAGGGGACAACAGAGGATGAGATGGTTGGATGACATCACTATCTCAATGAACATGAGTTTGAGCAAACTCTGGGAGATAGTAACAGACAGGGAAGCTTGGCATGCTGTAGTTCACAGGGTCGCAGAGTCAGACACAACTGAGCGACTGAACATCACCTAGAATAAACCTCACATGATGGATCAATGGTTTTCAAAGTTTTCTCTAAGGAAACCATGGAGAGAGGTAATACTATGAGTGCAATTTCAAGTTAATAATAAGAAAATGTCAGAAACAACTCTTTTTCTCCTCCAAGTAGGCCATCACCAGCCACATTATGACCCTTTATTCGGAGCCAAAAAGAACTCAGCCAAAAATATTTTACATTGTCAAAAAATTAACATAAAACATATATTGACAACCACTTCCATTGTAGACAACTCTTACCCAGACTCTTCATAGGATGGAACTATCACAGTGAGCAACACACCTCAAAATATTCCTGATTCACGTATACAACATGAATTAATATACATATATTTCGGTTTTGTGTGCATTTCTTTTTACTTCTAGACTTGCATAGTCAAATGTGCTTTGTGATCACTGTTCTAAACTATTTGATAGTTTATGGCCCTTGTCAGCGACTGTCAGCAACCATATATGGGACAACCCAGCTCTGAACTCTGAAACGAATTTTCAAGATGGTGTGAAGTTTTGAGTGTAATCAAAGTGCCAAGAATCACATAATCCAGCAGAATCAGGGTGGAGCAGCAATTCCCGAGTGCTTTGGAAGGAACATTCCAGTTCCAGCTAGAAGCTGCAGGGAATCTGAGCTGATCCCCGAGGCCCTGCTCTAATTCCTGTGTCTTTGGTTCATAAAGGAAATTGGCCAAGATTCATCTGCAACTCTCTTCCTCGAAAATAGAGTTTCATGAGTCTACACAGGGTTTGATCAGTGACAAGATTTATGTGAGTGTGCGCCTGCACGCACACATGTACCAAAGTGACACCAACCAGGGTTTCCTTCTACTCTCTGTGATTTTGTTAAACACCTTTGACCCATTTTGATGCTTGCTTTATTTTAACATTGGATAAAGTATTTCATAAAAGAGGTTGTTACTTTCTTTGGTCAGAAGCCAATAAAATCCAAAATATAGCTAAAGGCATGGTGACCTAAAACAAATAAAGTGCCAGATATTTCTCTAGCAAAGATGGGTTTATTTGGAATCAGCAGAGAATTGCAGTTCTGGGACTGCAACCATGGTGAGCCACCTGCACGTTCCCACATGGCAAAGGAAGGAGAATGCTTTTATAGAGCGGAAAAGGAAGTTGGGAGGGACAGAATAAACAAAGAGTCCATGGCTTCTCATCCGCTCGTCCCTTGCCAGGAAAGAAGGAAGAGTCTTTCCTGTTGGGCTCTGCTATAGTGACAGGGCATGAGAGCGCCCCCTTCTGGCATCCCAGCTCTATTTAACTGAGATTTCTGTTCATTATTTTTACAGACACCAGAGAAAACCATACTTTGAAAAGGCACATGCACCCCCAACATTAATTGCAGCACTATTTACAATAGCCAAGATATGGATGCAACCTAAATGTCCATCAACAGAGGAAGGGATAAAGAAGATGTGGTACATATATACAATGGAATATTACTGAGCCATAAGAAGAATGAAATAATGCCATTGGCTTGTCATACTAAGTGAAATAAGTCAGACAGAGGAAGACAAATATCACATTATACTTCTTATATGTGGAATCTGCAAACAACTGATACAATTGAACTTATTTACAAAGCAGAAACAGACTCACAGGCTTAAAAAATAAACTTATGGTTACCAAAGGGGAAAGATGGGGGAGGGATAAAATAAGAGCTCGGGATTAACATATATACACTACTATATACAAAATAGATAATCAACAAGGACCTACTGTATAGCACAGGGAACTCTACTCAATACTCTAATAACCTACATGGGAAAAGAATCTGAAGAAGAAATAGATATATGTATACATGAATCACTTTGCTATACACCTGAAAATAACACAACATAATAAATCACCTGTATTCTAATATGAAAATAAAAACTGCAATTAAACGATGTATGAACGATAAATAAAAGAATTAAAATATACTTTTAAGTTATGTGTGCATTTTTCTCTAATGGCATTGGTGAAATAATTTGAAGTTTTGTTCTTCCTTAAGTATAGGCACTAAATACCTCATGTAACTGAGCCCTCTTTGGCCATGAATAAAGAATCATAATGTGCTAATGGTGGCCTGTTATGTACACCCATGGTGGATTCATGTCAATGTATGGCAAAACAAATACAATATTGTAAAGTTAAAAAATAGAAAATAAACTAATTAAAAAAAAAAAGCAAGTGTTAATCTTTAAGGATTTATTCATGATTAGACTGCAGGGGCTTCAACATGTACAAAAGAATGCATTCCCAGGAGAAAAAGGACAGCAGAAATTCAAAGGTCTGCCAGGCCTACCATGTCCTACAGTTCACATGTATCAAACTACTAAGTGTCTTACCAGAGGAATTTTCTCTCATTCCCTTTTCCTATCCCCTTTGTCCCTTCTGCAGTAATGCATGTGCACCCACTCCCAGAACATAGACGAACTCCTCCCAGAAATACGAGCAGGGTAGAATTATCTAAGACTGAGCCAGTGATGGTGTATTTCATCCTCTCTTTTCATCTATTTCTCTACCATCCTGTGCTCTGAAGGGTAAGACTACAGAAAGACCATTCATAAAAGCTTCTTATGCACGTAACGGTGTGTGTGAGGGTGTATGCTCTGGACACAGGGTCCACTGTCTCTGAGGAGATAGATAACTTCATGGAAGGATTCCTAGGAGGTCAATGCTCAAGGCATTTGAACTTTGATGGTGCCGGTGGTGGTGGGTATGTATGCATGCGCACACACTGGCAGAGGGTGAGGGAACAGACTTGCATAGAAGACCCTCGCCCATACTGTGGGAAAGAAGATAGAGCCAGAGCCTCTTGAATTACTAAACAAATACCACTTGAGAGCTCATCCCAGGCACTGGAAACTTATGCAAGTGGCTGGCATGATCCATGAAAACTCTACATTTAGACCTGCTTATTTATTCCTTGGAAAATCTCTTCTATCCCTTTCTTACCACATCTACCCTGAAGGTAGATCCTGGATTTCAGGTTCATGGAATCTATGAGTTCCAAATCAATTTTAAGAAAACTATCTCTAGTTCTAAGCAACGGGGGGTCAATGACAAACTAGTCCTTGTCTGGGTCAAGTGGCCACTTCAGAGGGAGACCTCCTAGACATGATCAGCTCTGAGAAGGAAAGGAGTGGGCCCAGGACCTCTCAGTCACTTTGACCTCGACTGTCTTCTCCATAGATACCTACTCAGTCTCTTCCATCTTTGAATACTGAGGTCCTAATGGATTTCCTCTACAGGCAACAGCTTCCCAGGGGCCTTCAAAAGCCTGATGTCCTAAGCCAAAAATACAGAAAATCAAATACCCTCCTCTCTTGTCATCACAATAAACATGTGTCACAATAGGATGGTTTAATTTACTTTCCATGTGGAAGATTTTATTAAGTTTCAAGTAGACTGGGTATGCAGTTCTTTCCTGTGGCTGCAGTTTATGACGAGGGTAACCCAAAACACATGACCACATGATAAAACAATGTTAGGCAGTGCTTCAAGAATTCCAAGTGAACAGAAGGTTGGAAAGCGATCCTTTGTATAAATAAGAGCTGGTCTCACATAATGGTAGATGCTTGCGGATTTAAAATCCAAAGAAACATGAACTTTCCCTATAACCCACTGCTTCTTCTGGCCAGTCCAGATACATGTCTTCAGACCCTCAAGGAGGGACAACTTGAGCATTGCCTCCTCCATTGCCACCAGTAACCTGCTCTGGCATTTAAGCAACTTTTTCAGAATGTTCTTTCTTGCTCACAAGTATGTATGCTTAGTTGCTTCAGTCGTGTCCAATTCTTTGCAACCCCATGGACTGTAGCCAGCTAGGGTACTCTGTCCATGTGATTTTTCAGGCAAGACTACTGGAAAAGGTTGCCATGCTCTCCTCCAGGGGATCTTCCCGACCCAGGGATTGAACCTGTGCCATGCACGTCTCATGCACTGGCAGGCAGGTTCTTTATCACTAGTGCCACCTGGGAAGCCCCAAGTATAATCCTCTCAAAATACATGAGATATTAAGAGATAAACATAGCACTTTGGAAGACACTGTGGTTGACATACGCAGGAACTGGACTAAGCATGAAATGGTGTGAATTACCAGAGAGAAGATATACTCTTCAGATAGTAGCCTGGATTCACAGTACTCACTCTGCCATTCACCAGCTGGGGGAATTCAAGCAAGTCACTAGGCCTCTCGATCCTCCTCATGATCCTCCTCATCTTAAAAGAGACCAAGAATATCTCTCTTATGAGCTTGCTGTGTGTTTCTATGAGTTGGATTTTGTAAAGTGCCACATGTGGGTTATTTCTTGGTATCCAGTGATTGGTTTCTGTGCTAAAGAGAATGAGAGCAAAGAGGGACTTCTTAAGAGATTAGTTGGTAAAACCAGTTCACTTTCTAGATAAGTGATCTGAGGCGCAGAGAAGAGAAGAAACTCAAAGTTTGTCATGGTTACACAGTGGATGTGTTCAAGATTCAAAAGAATAACACCAACAATTGTGTTGGCTTGTGTATCCACTTGCTGTAAAAATTTCCATGATACCTTCATGGAACCAGTTTAGAGAACATGCAAAGAACATTTCTTTTCCAACCATTCCTTTCAAACATTCTCTGTTCCAGTTCCCTTTTCCTTCCTCAAAGATATCCCCGGCAGACTCTTTAGTGGCCTGCCTATTCTGATATTTGAAAATGCCCAGGCCAGTCCAGTTGAAACTTCGGACTCATATTCAATGTATCACGCTGGGGATCCAGAGAAAGGCCTTGGACTGAAGCGTGTTGAATAGAGGAGGAGCTTTTGTCACTTCCTTCATCCTGTGCTCTTCTGTGTTCTTTCTTCCTGTTCTGTGTTGGAGATGAGGGAGAAGGTACGGGGTGGTGGTACCTGGGGCAGACATCCTTGCCAGAAGAGGTGCCTCTGCAGTCTTCTCTGTTGACTCTTCCTGCTTCTTCCCAGAAGCCTCGTGTATGCATGAAAACAAGTGCTCCCTCTGATGTGAGGCTCATGGATATATTTTTCCAGAAGTCTCTTGGGATGGATCTTCCCACCACACAGTTCTCATGTATCAAACATGTACTTCAGTTGGAACTCACGACGAACACTGCATTTGGTGGTGTGCCATGCAGTCTCCTGCTGCCAGGGGCCCCTGGCCAAATAGGCAGCCATCATGGATGAGATGAGGGCTCAAGCCCAAGTACTTCTCTCTGCGTCTGTTGGCTCACGGGAAACCCAAATATCCCGGCTTCACCTCTGTCTCTCTCCATTGATTGCTCTGCTCCTAAGTCCCAGAGAAGGAATCGGCAAGTTCATTACACAGGCAAACAGCCAGCTCTGGAATTAAATGACATCCCTTCATCACTAATCATGATTCTTTAGAACCTTCTCCATCACCTGATTTAAAACTTAGAGCTGTCTTCTGATAACTCTCCAATGTATTCCCAGCCTTCTACTAAATAGCTTGAGGAAAGTGGTGAGGAGACTTGGGGCCTCTCAAGTCTCATTAAGTTGCAGGGAATTTGTGAGTTAAATATGGGAACATTTGGTGCCCATTATTTTCATCCGAGTGTCTTTTATCTGTTCAGATTTGCTGTTAAGCCCCTCTAGTGAATTCTTCATTCAGTTATTATACTTTTCAAATCCAGATTTTCCATATGGCTCCAAAAACCTAATTTCCAGCTCTTCATTAATATTCTCTATTTCGTGAGATATTCTCATCCTCTGCTTTAGCTCTTTAGATACGGTTTCCTACAGTTCTTTGAGCATATTTAAAATTCCTGATTTAAAGTCATTGTCTAGTAACGCCAAAATCTGGCTTTCTCAGGGACAGCTCCTGTCGCCTGTTTTCTTCTCCCTAGTGGATGGTCCATATTTTGTTATTTATTTCCATGTCTCTTTTTGGTTGAAAATGAGACATATTTAAAGTAGTGTAAAGTAGCCAGCCACCTTGGAAATCAGATTCTCCCCTTTCCCTACGATATGTTGTTACTTTTACTTTTTGTTGCTATATTTGGTTTTGGTTTTTGTGCTTTTTTTTTTTCTTTTTAGCGACTTTTCTGAACTGACTGTGTTGTCTATATTCTTTGTCATTCATGACCACTACACTCTCTCCTTGATTAGCCAAATAGAGTTCTATTCAATTTTCTCATACTCTGTCAAGCCACAAGAGAGATGAGTCATCCAGGCAAAGAAATATTAGTAAGAGAACTATACCCAGTGATATATCTATGTATGCCTATATATCTATAACTATTTCCTTTAGGCTGAAAGATGAGGATGTTCAAGAAGGAGTGTGTGACAACAGTAATTTTAGAAATGCCATACCAGGACCATGATCTCATCAATGATCATTAGGAGCCAGGGACTTCTTTGGGTAGATAGAGAAGAAAATTTTGACAAAGTCTAGACTTGTACTGGGAAATGTAGGGTGATGCCATTTCCAAGAGTGACAAGTTTAATATGGTGGGAAAAAAACATTTCAAAACTATTACCGTGGTTGGATGAAGTATAAATGCAACACTAATTAACGTATTTGCCTCCTATGTCAATCTGTGGGTCAGGTATGAATGTTCTAGGAATCTCAAAGTTCACCGATAAGGATTGTTCTGTTAATCAAAAACTTAGTCCAAGACTCACTTTTTTTCTTAAGTTCTGGAGGATGAAGGTGGAGCGATCACAAGGGCTGTCATTTTATCAGATCCCAGCTCACTGTTCTTGCCTGCTTTTGCTTTCATTCTGGTGATAGAGATTCCTTCTGTTCACATATATCTGCACCCCCTCTCCCCTGGAGCTATGTCCAGTTGTTCAAATTCAAGTGACTAGTAATAGCCAATATGCTGTGGGAAGAAGTGACCTGTGTCATTTCCCAGCTGGGGAATTTTATTGCCATTGGGAGACCTTGCAACACTCTCTTCCCAGTGCTGTCATGACTGGTGATGTTCCACATGTTGGTAAGTCTATTAGTCTGGTTTCCAGAGGTCGGATGACATAGAGAAGCACCCTTCAAAGACAGCTGCTATTTATCATATGTGATTAAAAATTAAACCTCAGACCAATCACAAGTACAGAAATTTGAAACTGTGATTAAAAAGCTCCCAACAAACAAAAGTCCAGGACCAGATGGCTTCACATGCGAATTCTATCAAACATTTAGAGAAGAGTTAATACCTATCCTTCTGAAACTATTCTAAAAAACTGCAGAGGAAAGAACACTCCCAAACTCATTCTATGAGGCCACCATCACCCTGAAGCCAAAACCAGAACAAGATACCACACAAAAAAGAAAAATTACAGTCCATTATCATTGATGAACATAGATGCAAATATCTTCAACAAAATATTAGCAATCTGAATCCAACAATACATTAAGAGGATCACACACCACCATGGTCACGTGGGATTTATCTCAGGGATGCAAGGATTTTTCAATATCTGAAAAGTAGTGTGATACACCACATCAAAAAAAAATCAAAGAATAAAAACCTTATGGTCATCACAATAGATGCAAAAAAAGCTTTTGACAAAATTCAAAATTCATGATTAAAAAGAAACCTCTCCACTACAGTCCCCCACTCTGTGTGTACCTATGGCTGATTCATGTTGAGGTTTGACAGAAAACAACAAAATTCTGTAAAGCAATTATCCTTCAATTAAAAAATAAAAAAAAAAAAAACACTCCAGAAAGCAGGCATAGAGAGAAACCTACCTCAACCTAATAAAGGCTATATGTGACAAACCTATAGCTAAATCTAACACAGTAGTGAAAAGCTGAAAGCATTTCCCCTAAAATCAGGAACAAGACAAGGATGTCTACTCTTCCCAGTTTTATTCAACATAGTTTTGGAAGTCCTAGCCATGGCAATCAGAGAAGAAAACAAAAGAAAGGAAATCCAAACTGGAAAAGAAGAAGCAAAAGTGACATTGAAGATGATATGATACTATACATTGTTGTTGTTTGTTGTTTAGGCACTAAGTTGTGTCAGCTTCTTTGTGATCCCAAGGAACGCAGCATGCCAGGCTTCCCTGTCCTTCACTGTCTTCCAGAGTTTGCTCAAACTATACTATACATAGACACTACACATAGAAAATCCTAAAGATTCTACCAGAAACCACCAGAGCTCAACAAATGAATTTGATGAAGTTGCAGCACACAAAATTAATAGACAGAAATCTGTTGCATTTCTATACACTGACAATGAAAGGCCAGAAAGAGACGTTAAAGAAACAATTCTATTTACCATCACATCAAAAAGACTAAAATACCTAGGACTAAACCCAGCTAAGGAGGCAAAAGCCCTATACTCTGAAAACTACAAGATGCTGATGGCAGAAATCAGGGATGACACAAACAGATGGAAAGACATACCATGTTCTTGGATTGGAAGAATCAATATTGTCAAAATGACTATACTACCCGAGGCAATCTAAAGATTCAATACAATCCCTATCAAATTACTAATGGCATTTGTTTCACAGAACTAGGACAAATTTTCTTTTTAATTTGTATAGAGACACAAAAGACCCTGAACAGTCAAAGCAAACTTGAGAAAGAAAAATGGAGCTGGAGTAATCAGGTTTATGGACTTCAGATGATACTATGAAGCTACAGTCATCACATGACTATAGTTTTGGCACAAAACAGAAAGACAGATTAATGGGACAGGATAGAAGGCCCGACAATAAATCCACGCACCTATGGTCATTTAATGTACAACAAAGGGGGTAAAACTATACAATGGAGAAAAGACAGTCTCTTCAGTACATGGTGCTTGGGAAACTGGACATCTGCAGGTGAAAAAGAAATGAAATTACAACATTCTTTAACATCATACACAAAAATGAACTGAAAATGGATTAAAGATATAAATACAAGGCTGGATACTATAAAACTCTTAGAGGAAAACAAAGGCGGAACACTCTTTGACATAAATCATAACAATATCCTTTTCAATCCAACTCCTGGAGTAATGGAAATAAAAACAAATATTAAGAAATCAGTTCAGTTCAGTAACTCAGTCATGTCCAACTCTCTGCGACCTCATGGACTGTAGCACGCCAGGCTACCCTGACCATCACCAACACCCAGGGCTAGCTAAAACTCATGTCCATTGAGTCGGTGATTCCAACCAACCATCTCATCCTCGGTTGTCCCCTTCTCCTCCTGCCTTCAACCTCTCCCAGCATCTGAGTCTTTTCCAAGGAGTCAATTTTTCACATCAAGTGGCCAAAGTATTGGAGTTTCAGCAACAGTTCTTCCAATGAATATTCAGAGCTGATTTACTTTAGGATTGACTGGTTGGATCTCCTTGCAGTCCAAGGGACTCTCAAGAGTCTTCTCCAACACCACAGTTCAAAAGCATCAATTCTTCGGCACTCAGCTTTCTTTATAGTCCAACTCTCACATCCATACATGACCACTGGAGAAACCATAGCCTTGACTAAATGAACCTTTGTTGGCACAGTAATGTCTCTGCTTTTCAATATGCTATGTAGGTTGGTCATAACTTTCCTTCCAAGGAGTAAGTGTCATTTAATTTCATGGCTGCAGTCACCATATGCAGTGATTTTGGAGCCCCAAAATAAAGTCTCTCACTGTTTCCACTGTTTCCCCATCTATTTGCCATGAAGTGATGAGACCAGATGCCATGATCTTAGTTTTCTGAATGTGGAGCTTTAAGCCAACTTTTTCACTCACCTCTTTCACTTTCATAAAGAGGCGCTTTAGTTCTTCTTCGCTTTCTGCCATAAGGGTGGTTTCATCTGCATCTCTGAGGTTATTGATATTTCTCCCAGCAATCCTGATTCCAGCTTGTGCTTCATCCAGCCTGGCATTTCGCATGATGTCCTCTGCATATAAGTTAAATAAGCAGGGTGACAATATACAGCCTTGGCGTACTCCTTTTCCTATTTGGAACTAGTCTGTTGTTCCATGTCCAGTTCTGTCACTTCCTGACCTGCATACAGATTTCTGAGGAGGCAGGTCAGGTGGTCTGGTATTCCCATCTCTTTAAGAATTTTCCACAGTTTTGTTGTGATCCACATAGTCAAAGGCTTTGGCATAGTCAATAAAGCAGAAATAGATGTTTTTCTGGAACTCTCTTGCTTTTTTTTGATAATCCTGCGGATGTTGGCAATTTGATCTCTGGTTCCTCTGCCTTTTCTAAACCCAGCTTGAACATCTGGAAGTTCAGTTATATACTGCTGAAGTCTGGCTTGGAAAATTTTGAGCATTACTTTGCGAGTGTGTGAGATGAGTGCAATTGTGCAATAGTTTGGACATTCTTTGACATTGCCTTTTTTTGGGGATTGGAATGAAAACTGACCTTTTCCAGTCCTGTGGCCACTGCTGAGTTTTCCAAATTTGCTGGCATATTGAGTGCAACACTTTCACAGCATCATCTTTTAGGATTTGAAATAGCTCAACTAGAATTCCATCAACTCCACTAGCTTTGTTCGTAGTGATGCTTCCTGAGGCCTACTTGACTTCACATTCTTGGATGTCTGGCTATAAATGAGTGATCATACCATCTTGATTATCTGCGTCATGAAGATCTTTTTTGTATAGTTCATCTGTGTATTCTTGCCACCTTTTCTTAATATCTTCTGCTTCTGTTAGGTCCATACCATTTTTATCCTTTATTGTGCCCATCTTTGCATGAAATGTTCCCTTGGTATCTCTAATTTTCTTGAAGAGATCTCTAGTCTTTCCCATTCTGTTGTTTTCCTCTATTTCTTTGCATTGATCATTGATGGAGGCTTTCTTATCTCTCCTTGCTATTCTTTGAAACTCTGCATTCAAATGGGTACATCTTTCCTTTTCTCCTTTGCCTTTTTTCCTCTTCTTTTCTAAGCTATTTGTAAGGCATCCTCAGACAACCATTTTCCTTTTTCATGGCGACAGTCTTGATCACTGCCTCCTGTACAATGTCACGAACCTCCGTCTATAGTTCTTCAGACACTCTGTCTATCAGATCTAATCCCTTGAATCTATTTGTCACTTTCACTGCATAATCACAAGGGATTTGATTTAGGTCATACCTACATGGTCTAGTGGTTTTCCATACTTTCTTCAATTTAAGTCTGAATTTTGAAATAAGGAGTTCATGATCTAAGCCGCAGTCAGCTCCTAGTCTTGTTTTTGCTGACTGTATAGAGGTTCTCCATCTTTGGCCACAAAGAATATAATCAATCTAATTTCCGTATTGACTATCTGGTGATGTCCATGTGTAGAGTCTTCTCTTGTGTTGTTGGAAGAGGGTGTTTGCTATGACCAATTCATTCTCTTGGTAAAACTCTGTTAGCCTTTTCCCTGCTTCATTTTGTACTCTAAGGCCAAATTTGCCTGTTATTCCAGGTATCTCTTGACTTCCTACTTTTGCATTCCAGTCCCCTATAAAGAAAATGATATCTTTTGGGGGTGTTAGTTCTAGAAGGTCTTGTAGGTCTTCATAGAACTGTTCAACTTCAGCTTCTTCAGCATTACTGGTCAGGGCATAGACCTGAATTACCGTGATATTGAATGGTTTGCCTTGGAAACAAACAGAGATCATTCTGTTGTTTTTGAGATTGCATCCAAGTACTGCATTTTGGACTCCTTTGTTGACTATGAGGGCTACTCCATTTCTTCTAAGGGATTCCTGCCCATGGTAGTAGATATAATGGTCATCTGAGTTGATTTACCCATTCCAGTCCATTTTACTTCACTGATTCCTAAAATGTCGATGTTCACTGTTGCCATCTCCTGTTTGACCACTTCCAATTTGCCTTGATTCATGGACCTAACATTCTAGGTTCCTATGCAGTATTGCTCTTTACAGCATTAGACTTTGCTTCCATTACCAGTCACATCCACAACTGGGTGTTGTTTTTGCTTTGGCTCTGTCTCCTTATTCTTTCTGGAGTTATTTCTCCACTCTTCTCCAGTAGCATATTGGGCACCTACCCACCTGGGGAGTTTGTCTTTCAATGTACTATCTTTTTGCCTTTTCATACTGTTCATGGGATTCTCAAGGCAAGAATACTGAACTGGTTTGCCATTTCTTTCTCCAGTGGACTACGTCTTGTCAGAACTCTCCACCATGACCCACCCGTGTCGGGTGGTCCCATATTAAGTAATGGGACCTAATTAAACTCAAAGGCTTTTACACAGAAAAGGAGACCAGATACAAAATGAACAGACAACACACAGAATGGGAGAAAATATTTGCAAAAGATGTGATTTACAAGGGATTAATCTCTGAAGTTTACAAACAGCTCATGCAGCTCAACACAAAAAAAGCAACCCAAACAAAAGATGGGTAGAAGAGCTACACAGACATTTCTCCAAAGAAGACCTACAGATGGCCAAGAGTCACATAAAAAGATGCTCAACATCACAGATCAAAGAGAAATGCAGATCAAAACTACAGTGGAATGTCACCTCACACAGTCAGAATGGCCATCATCAAAAAGACTACAAACAGTAAACGCTAGAGAGCATGTGGAGAAAAGAGAACCCTCTTACACTGGTCGTGGGAATGTAAATTGGTACAGCCACTATGGAGATCAGTATGGAGGTTCCTTAAGAAACTAAACATGGAGCTATACCATAGGATTCAGTAATCCCACTCCTGAGCATATATATGGAGAAAACTGTAGTTCAAAAGGGTACATGCACCTCAAAGTTCATTGCATCACTGTTTACAATAGCCAGGACATGGAAGCAACCTAAATGTCCATTGAGAGAGGAATGGAAAAAGAAGATGTGGTACATATATACAACGGAATATTACTCAGCCAGGAGAAAGAAGAAAGTAATGCCATTTGCAGCAACAAGTATGGTCTTAGAGATGATCAAAATCTATGAAGTGAGTCAGAGAAAGACAAATACTGTGTTACCACTTATATGTGGAATCTAAAAAATAAAACACACAAGTGAGATGGTGTCATCAGTGGGGAGAGGGAAGGGGAAGGGGGAATGATAGGGGTAGGGGACTAAGAAGCACAAACTACTATGTATAAAATAAGTAAGCTACAAGGATATATTGTACAGTACAGGGAAATAAGGTCAATGTTTTAAAATAACTGTAAATGGAATATAACTTACAAAATTTTAAATCAATATGTTATATACCTGAAACTAATATTGTAATGAAAATATATACGTCGATGAGAAAAGATAAATAAGCAATAGGGATGTAATGTACAACATAATAAATATAGTTAACACTGCTATACATTATACATGTAAGTTATTTAGAGAGCAAATCTGAAGAGTTCGCACCAGAAAATTTGTTTCCTATTTCTTTAATTTTGTATCCACGTGAAAAGATGGATGTTCACTAAACATATCGTGGTCATCATTTTATCATGTATGCAGGTCAGATCATGAGGCTGTATACCTTAAAACTTATACAGCGCTGTATGGCAATTACATGTTAATAACACTGGAAGAAAAAAAATTATTTCTGTAAAAACAAAATAAATCTCATTTTGTTTCATAAGATTTTGGAGGGTTTTTTGTTGTTCTTGTTAACGTAGTATAATCATTGCTATCCCAACTAATATGTTACTTCATTTCAGGATTTTAAGATTGACCCACCTATAGTCCTTTGGTTTGGCCCCTGGCACCATTTTCAGCACATATGCCATATTCATCAGTTTCCTCGTGCTTATTTGAGACAATGAAGGGAGGAATTGGACTTACTTTTTTTCAAAATTTTCCTCTGAGCCTCCCACTAACATGTGAAGTTATGACATAAACCATAACAAACCAGTCTGTTCTATATTTAACATTCTATCTCTCTCTCTCTCCCGCTCTTTCTCTGAAAGATAGACTTGACATGGAAGTCAACTGCCTAAAATAAACTGATGAGACTGCACACATACTCAGAGTTCCAATGCCTCATTATGACTTCAGCAAACCACTATCGTCTTGGGTTTCCTCTTGCTGGTGTCTAAAGCAAGGACAAGAGTGATATTTCCCAAGGTGGTTATGAGAATGAGTGTGTTTGGTGTGTGGGGTGTGAGTGTTAGGGGAAATGTGGTGTATTTTGCATAAAGTGAGCTATAATTGAAATAGGCACTCTATTCTAAGGGAGCAGGCAAGAGAACTATGGACCTCTGGAGCATGTTGGAATCTGGTTTCTATTTTCCCACGTTTGTTTCATGCTAAATTGCTTGGGTCCCCATTCCCCACTGAAATATTTGGCCCCAGTGAAACATGGTATTGCTACACTCTTTACTGAGTTAAGAATAGTAGCCAATCCAATAGGAAGAAGAATCATTCTTGTATCAGCCTTTGGGGGGAGTAGAAAAAAAATGCGCTTCTTAAATTCTAAATGCTTTCATTTTTAACTTTTTCTTGTTTTGATAATAAAAGAACCAGCCACTTTTCATTAAAAGATTAATATGCTTATATAATATTGAAATATTAAGTATTATAAAAGGATGTGCAAGGTCAACTATATTTCATTTTCAGACCAGGTTCCCAGGTTCCAGTTCTATTTAGAAAGTGAAAGTGAAAGTCGCTCACTCGTGTCCAACTCTTTGCAACCCCATGTACTGTATAGTCCATGGAATTCTCCAGGCCAGAATAATGGAGTGGGCAGCCTTTCTCTTCTCTAGGGGATCTTCCCAACCCAGGAATCAAACCCAGGTCTCCTGTGTTGCAGGCGGATTCTTTATCAGCTGAGACACAAGGGAAGCCCATCCTGTCTAGAAGCAACTCTTGCTACTATTACACATTCTATGCATTACAAACATAATATATGATACATACAATGTACAACCAGTCCATCCTAAAGGAGATCAGTCCTGAATGTTCATTGAAAGGACTGATGCTGAAGCTGAAACTCCAATACTTTGGCCACCTGATGTGAAGAACTGACTCATTGGAAAAGACCCTGATAATGGGAAAGATTGAAGGTGGGAAGAGAAGGGGACGACAGAGGATGAGATGGCTGGATGGCATCACCGACTCAACAGACATGAGTTTGGGCAAACTCCGGGAATTGGTGATGGACAGGGAGGCCTGGCGTGCTTCAGTCCATGAGGTCACAAAGAGTCAGACATGACTGAGTGACTGAACTAAACTGAACTGAACAATGTACAAAACCTGGCCTTACTCATATTTATCAACAAAAAATGGGAGCAGAGTGTGTACACTGTTCTTAGCTTGGCTTTTTTTTTTTTAATCAATTGTATCTTGGTCACTGTTTCTCTTCCATCCACATAGACTGACCCATTTTCTTCTAATGGATAAATCTTTCATTGTACATTTAGGACTTGACTTGGTACAGTTGGCCAAGCAGGAGGTCTGTAGTTAGGTCTGATTTTAAAATTCTGAGATGCCGTAGAATATAAGCTCTGGCAGCGCAGGTTATGCTATGTGGACAGTTCCTAGATGATGGGTCATTTATGTCAGACTAAGGCTATTGAAGACAATGCCATGAAGATCTTGTTTGACCTTTGCCCACATGTGCAGGTAGATATGAAGAATACACTCCTAGAAGCAGACTCACTGACATAAAGGGTATGTACATTTTCTTTTGTTTTAAACAAACTTTACATACAATCAAATGCATCCTTTTAAAATGTTACCCCAACATAATTAAGATATAAAACATTTCTATTTCAGTAAAAGCTTTTCCATTATTGAGGAATGATAAGGCCAACAGATCAAGAGATGACTGCCATTAGAAGAATAGTTTATGACACTCACATTTCCTGAGAGTGAGAGTACATTCTGTGTCCTGGGTGAGCTACTTGGGGAATCAGCAAGAGTGATGTAGCTAAGTCAGTGGGCAAGAGACAGAGATGCTGTGGACCCAAGCCTCCATTGTGGTTTCCTTGGGAAGTATGTGGGAGGAGCAATGACTTTCATTACTAGAGAGGGGACTGGAAACACTGGATTGGTTGGTTTGGACTTGAGATGACTCAAATTGGGCTTTCAGAACAAGGTGTGTCTGGCATCTCCATACAAGGCAGATGTTAAAGCATCGAGTTTACAGAGTCTAAAAATGTGGCTAACACAACTTCCATTACTGCCAAAGTTCCCTTACAACCCTTTGCAGAAAGTCCTTCCTTAACCTCTGTTTCTGGACATGCCTTACCTGCTTTCTATCCCCATAGTTTTGCCAGTTCTAGAACTTCATATAAATGGGATTGAACAATATGCAACCTTTTGTGCCTGCCTTCTGTTGCTCAGGATACTGTTTTTGAAATTTACTCATGTTGTTTTGTGTATTAATAGTTCTTTATTTTCTTTGCTGAGCAGCATTCCATTGCATGGATATATTATAATTTGTTCATTCATCTCTGATAGACATTAGCATTGTTTCTAGTTTGGAGTTATTATGAATACTGCTGCTTTGAATACTCTTTCAAATGTCTTTTGTGGGCACAGGTACACATTTCTGTTGGAAAAACACCCAGAGGTAGAATGGGTCAAGGTGTACGTTTATCCTTATAAGAAAGTGCCAAATGGTTTTGCAAAGTGATCGTGCCGTTTTATACTCATAGAGGTGTATGAGAGTTCTGGTTGCTTCAGATTCTCGCCAACACTCGATATGGTTGACGTGTATTTTGATGAATATTGCTCTCCAAATGTGTAGCGGACACTGCTAGTTGTCCGAACCAACAACTGCTCCTTCCCATCTTCTTCCTACTATCATTAAGTTAAGACTTTCCCAACTTTTCTTCTTCTTCAATGTATCAAAGTCCTAGCCAGGAGGGTATAAATCAAAGTCTGCCAGGACCTACCTGGGCACAAGCTTATTTACCTAATAAAGGGACAGATGTGCCAGCACCCCTCCCTTCCTCCCTCTTCTTCATCCTTACTGGCTTGATTGCAGACATGGTTCCAATGCTTGCCACCATGAGGCGAAGAGCAAGAGAATTCCAGCAGACAGTGACAACCCAGAGCCCTCTAAACCAGCAGTCACCTACCTTCAAACTTCAAATTATGAGAGAAAATTGAACCTAGACTTACTTAAGCCATGGTGCCCCCCACATATTTTCTTATTTCCAGGATATAAAACTAATATTCCTCACATTCTTTATTATTCATTTACGCAGTACCAAAGGGGATTGCCAGCCGACATACCTAGGGAATACGAGTGTCTGTTTCTCCACATTTCTAATACAGGGCATGGTTTTAATATTTACTCTTTTGAGGTTTTAAAAGACATTCACTTAATTGTGGCTGAAGTTTAAAACAACCTCTGTTGTTTAAGAGCTTTTATTTTTTCTGTGACTCACCTATATATTTCTTTTGGGTGTTGATTTGTAAAAACTCTGGATCTTAATTAAATCAACTCTTCATCTGTCGTATTTGCCATTTATCTTTCAATTTTATGAATGGGAGATTTTTCACTGGTCAGACATTTTTAGTTTTAATATAATGTTTTTCTGAAGTGAGATGTCCTGCATTCAAATATTAGGTCATCATTCTAAGGGAAATCACATCTGAAGTTGCAGGGGAGACTGGCTTTCTTAAGTGTGCATACTTCCAATCTTTGTGAACATGAGGCTACTTTCTGCCTTCATCTGAAGGTTATAAACAGATAAGTGGGTCCTCTAAGAGAAGTCCTACTTAAAGCACTGAAAAAATTTTACTTTCTCTGGCTTATAGGAAGGTTGTCCTCATACTTCCAATCTTTTTTAAGACACGTGGGTCCTCTGTGACTTCATCTGTATGATACACATAGATACGTGGTAGGTCCAAGTTGGTCTCCCAAGATCAACCTGTATCTCCCTTTTGATCATCTCTACTAAAATTATTTGTTGTAGTTCATGAAATCTCCCAATGCTATTATCAGTCAAGTGTCAAAATATTATCAACAATTTAAATTATTATTAACATAAAAAATTTAAGAACCATGAACAATCAGCTTAGTGTGGGCTTTTCTTTCCTTCTACAACTATATAAGGGTGGGCATTTTGTTTTCTTTAACCTACATGAAATTAGAATTTTACAGTACATGCCAAACAAAATCAGCCTTTTCCTCAATCCCGTTTCAATTTTAAACTGTGATTTTGCTTTGGCTTACATTTTAATAAAGTTGGCATTTTTACCTCTTCTGCATCTGGAAATTCCCAGTTGACTTTGTCATGATGTGAACTGAAATAGTAATTCAGTTGGACTGAATTTGCTTTGAGGAATAAACCACTTTTTACATTTTTCTCCCCTATGATTTATTGATTTGAAAGATGTGCTATGAAATATACATACTTGTATATATGTGTGTGTGTGTGTTCACACACAGAGACTGAAGTTAAAAAAGAAAAGCATTGCATGCATGGTTCAGCTTACTACTAATTTGATTTCTTCATTTAGGGCAGCTCCAAGGAGTTAGAAACTGAAAAAAAAGTGAACTCAAGAGAGAGGACAAACAAAAAATATATATGCAGACTGCTAAAATACAATTACTTCCACCACTTCACTGCTTTTGGAAAATAAGCAGTATTTTTTATGTGTTCAGTATTTAAGAAGAACATATTATGATAAATCAGTAACTACAGGTAAATCCATTAGATACTCTAAACCAGTGTATCTCTAAAATGTTTGAAATAATGTGACAGCAATCAAAGATGTCAATAGTTTCGTTCAGTCCCTCAGTCGTGTCCAACTCTTTGTGACCCCATGGACTGCAGCATGCCAGGCTTCCCTGTCCATTACCAACTGGTCCTGCTTTTTCCCCAGTTTTGAAAGTAAACAGGGGTGTCATTTGCCAGCCAAAAACAGCTGCTCGGCTGATGGCATTTTCTTTTTTGTTTGTTTCAGGTTAAGAGCAGGTGACCAACTGTATTAAAACCATTTACCTAGAATAGGGGAGATCCCTGAAATACAGAACTTTCAGTCCCTGGGAAAGTCCTGGGAAACTGTGATGTTGGTCAGCCTAGAGCAGGTTGGTCAACCTGTCTTGAGTGGTAAAACTGTACTCATCTGGGTTTGATATTGGAATATATACCTCTCCTTCAAGTGCCCAGACACCATGCCTGTACATGCTCATAGTGTCTAAATGGAAGAAAAAATTCTGAAGCCACAATATTAAAGGTTTTACAAGTTTAAAAGGAGTATGTTTTGTGGTTTCATGTTTCCAGTCATTAGGATATTGTTATAAACACATTATATTCTGAAGCAAATTGAATTAGAGAAAAACTGTCTTCCCTAAAACAAATGTCTAGTCTAAGATGTACATCAACTTGGTGTTTTGCTATGAGGGGAAGAGGGATATTTACAGTATGGGTGGAAAGGCAATATTATGCTCAGAAAGCCACTGTGAAAGCAGTTTCTTTTATTGTTATTAGCACTGGACTCTCTCATTGGAAGGACTGATGATGAAGCTGAAACTCCAATACTTTGGCCACCTGATGCAAAGAGTCAACTCATGGAAAAGACCCGACTCATTGAGAAAAAACCCTGATGCTGGGAAAGATTGAGGGCAGGAGGAGGAGGGGACGACAGAGGATGAGACGGTTGGATGGCATCACCGACTCAACGGACAGGAGTTTGAACAAACTCCAGGAGATAGTGGGGGACAGGGAAGCCTGGTGTGCTGCAGTCCAGGGGGTCACAAAGAGGCAGACATGGCTGAGCAACTGAACAATAACACCACCAAGATAATGGAATGCCCATTTTCTGGGAAAAAGCCACCAGTGGCTGACATTTGGGTGGCAACTTTTTTAAAAAGCTATACCTGAGTCTGCCACTGACATCCACATTTAGCTAAGCACAGGATTGAGGACCAGATCTAAATGCCTCTGATGTGAAGCACAGATCTCTGAAAGGGAGGTATTTACAGTCACCATTTATATGTTGAGTACTTTACAAACAACTAGACACCTCTCTTTATCCATCCTTCTCAATCGGCCATTTTGTAGGAAAGATTTGGGTTCAAAACTTTTCCATCTACTTTGGAGTTGAGAGCTAGACAAGATGCACAGACAGGGAGGGGACCTGGCTGGATTTTTTTATTCTCTAAGAAAAGTCAGGGTGTAATATCAGCCCAGCCAGGCTTTCCCTTTTGATTCTCACTAAATCTGTTGCTACCCCCAACCCAATTGTAGTAGAGGTCCTTCAGGGATTCACAGGGGCAGGTGGAGCTTGGACCTCTCCTACTTGTTTTTTATGCTAATTCCTTCTTCTGATGAATTAGTTGTGTGCGGGCCACCTCACTGACCCTTCTGAGGTTATGGGGTCACACCAGTCACATCTCCCTTCAGGACAATCTGTGGCCAAGAGTATGGTGAGCAAATAGCCAACAGTTGCTATACCTACAGATCTGCGACGATATTTCTGCCAAGACTACACTGCCTCGGGACCACTCCTGGCCAAAGACTTAGCAGGAAATGAGGCTAGATTCAAGCTCCTGTCTGATGTGGATTCTCTAATAGGAAAGCTTTGCTCAAGGACTGCCCAGCATCTAGACCATGATGGTCTCAGAGCTGTGCTACAGACCACAGGGTTCCTGTCCCAATGTTCCTTCCTTCTCCTCACAGGTATTAGACACGCATCACGGATCAAAGGCCCTCCCTACCTATTCCTGCTCTGCTGCTGCTCTTTCATTGCTCAGTCATGTCCGACTCCTTGCAACCCCATGGACGGTAGTCCTCCATGCTCCTCTGGGATTCTCCCAGGCAAGAGTACTGAAGGGGTTGCCATTTCCTTCTCCAGGGGATCTTCCTGACCCAGGGATTGGACCCCCGTCTCCTGCTTGGCAGGCAGATTCTTTACCACTGAGGCACCTGGAAAGCCATCCCTGCTCTCTCACTCCCATATCTTTCATTGGTATTTTCTCCATCTGTGTAGCGGCTTCTCAGATGACCTGAACTGACACAGTTTTTCTTATTGCCTGATGCTAGAGGCCACTCAAAGTAGCAATGACACAAGGCTCCGTGTTTAGCAGGTTTTTTTTTTTTCCTGAAGGTAACACATCAAATGATGTATAAGTCCATCTTTAGCACTCTTGTCCTCAAAATCTTTTCTTTACACCCCATCTTATTATTTCCCATCAATTCTTCTTCCATAGGCTTAAATCTGTTGCCACATCTTTCACATTCCTAGTCTTGCCTTGTTTCTTTGATCACCACGTGGCACTCAGTATTTACTATGCCCCCTAAATGCTTGTTAACTTCCCCTTTTACAAACTATGTTATTGGGGTATCACCTGCCACAGTTCAATCGGTTTGTTATCTCTCTTCCTAAAAGTGACTGTCAGGCCAGGGCAAAAAAATGACATTTTTTCCCCAAACTCTACTATGCATATAATGCATGATGCTTCCCAGGTGGTGCTAGTGTTATAGAATCCATGTGCCAATGCAGAAGACACCAGAGATGTGGGTGGGGAAGATCCCCTGGAGTAGGAAATGGCAACCCTGTCTATTATTCATGCCTGGGAAATTCCATGGACAGAGGGGCCTGGTGGGCTACAGTTCATGGGATCACAAACAGTTGGACACGGCTGAGGGCTCTCTCTCTCTCACACACACACACACACACTTTCTTTATTGGATTGTTTTTGCACTTGTTAGAATTCAGTTGTGCATATATATGTGCATCTACTTTCATGCATTGGAGAAGGAAATGGCTACCCACTCCAGTGTTCTTGCCTGGATAATCCCAGGGATGGCGGAGCCTGGTGGGCTGCCGTCTATGGGGTTGCACAGAGTCAGACACGACTGACGCGACTTAGCAGCAGCAACTAATAGTTTCTCCAATCTGTTCCAATGCTATACTTATCTATATTTATATCAGTACCACATTGTCTTGATTACAGGAGTTTAATAATAATTCTTGAAACTGGGTAGTATTATTCCTTTTTTTCTACTCTTTAAAGCTAGTTGTATCCTAGCTTCTTTGCATTTCCATATGAATTTTAGAATCAGTTTGTCAATATCTGCTAAAAAAATCCTACTGGGATTTTGACTAGGATTGCATTAAATCTATTGATTAATTTGGGGAGATGTGAAATTTTAACAATATTGAATCTTTTGGCCTTTCAACAAACCATATCTGACTATTTATGTAGGTAATCATTTATTTTCTCTCAAAAATGTTTTACCTGTACATGTCTTTTACATATTTTGTCCAATTTATCCCTAAAGCATTTCACTATTATGCTATTGTAAATG
This sequence comes from Okapia johnstoni, assembly GCA_024291935.2. Classification (NCBI taxonomy): domain Eukaryota; kingdom Metazoa; phylum Chordata; class Mammalia; order Artiodactyla; family Giraffidae; genus Okapia; species Okapia johnstoni. The sequence continues at coordinate 7,082,600 of CM044305.1, forward strand.
ATATTTTTACTTTAATTTCCTACTGTTCCGTGCCAGTATATAGGAGTACAATTATTTTTGTATATTGATCTTATATCTTGCAACTTATCCCAACTCACTAGCTCCAGCAGCTTTTTTATAGATCTATCACATTTTCTATATAAACTATCATCTGTAAATAAGACAGTTTTACTTTTTTCTGTCTACTCTTTAGTTCTTTTCCTTAACTAATTTCTCTCGCTAGACTTTCCAGTACAATGTTAAATAGAGGTGATGAAAATGAACATCCTGATCTTATTTCTTATTTTAGAGAGGCGGCTTTCAGTCGTTCACTATAAGAAAGACATTAGCTATGGGTTTCTCATAGATATCCTTTATCAGATTGTGGAAGTTCCCTTCTGTTCCTATTTGCTGAGAGGTTTTGTCAGGAATGGATGTTGGATTTTGACAAATGTTTTTTCTATGTATATTATCACATAGTGTTTTTTTTCCTTTATTTTTAGTTTATAAATATAGTGAATTATATCGGCTGATTTTCACATTTTATGCCAACCTACATTTCTGGGATTAACATCACAGGGTCCTGATGTATTAGTCTTTTTATGTACTGTTGGATTTGACTTGTTAAAATTTCATCTAGAATTTTTTTTGAGAAGCATTGGTCTAGCACATACTAAATACTCAAAAAATGTTAGTGACTCATCAGCTCAAATGCACTTACCCCTTCTAGTGTTGCTGTTTTTCTGGAGTGTGATAAACAAAACTACGAAAAAATATACCTACATGGGAGCACCTGGGCAAATTTAATTAACTTGTTCGGAGTTGTCACAGGAATTTAGGTTAAAGTACACGTAAACCTAAGTTGAACTTCTATTTCTTAGCTACATGAAAATAATGAGCACATGTCCTTTCCTGTCTGTAACAAAGGGCTTCTCAAGTTGAGGGTTTACTGGCAATCTCAAATTTCTTCCTGGCTTTCTATGTTCAGTTTCAGACTTATCCAAGCAGCAGAAAAGCCTACCTTTTGAAACCATGGCTGATGGGGTATCTTTACACCCACACAGGACAGCAGGGTCAGGCTTCCAGCAGAGAGAACTAGGGAAGCCATCCAAATACATTACATTCTGTTAAATCTCACACTTGAAATCCACTCACCCCGGCTCACACATTATGTACAATTCACATTCTATACACACAAGGCTATTAGGCAAACTGCCTGAATTCCAATGCTTGTCATCTTCTACCCCATTCTTACACGTTAAGGAAAAACAAGGACAACCTTGTGCAAGAGCAGAACCACTGTCTTCAGATTGAGTCTTCTGTGTCATCATCTTCCAGCGTTTCTTGAGTTAGTGTCATGGGCTATGTAACTCGGCCATTCAACATGCCCAGTCACAGGAAAAGTTGTTCTTTTTCTTACTACCCATGGACTGTTTACATAACAGCTAGATGGAAACAGACCTCCAACTCTGGGTACACAGCTGAGTTTTAGGAGGCCTAGGAGAAGGAACATAGCAGAAGAATCAGCAAATGTAGGTGGGTGTAGGTTGGGCTGTCCGTTGGACTATAACATACAGTGTAATAAATCTAAAAGCAATGTATAGAAAACAATGTTTAAGCTTAGCACATTTGTGTCTAAGAAACTTGATTGTTTACAGTTGCATTCCACACTAGGAAGAAGCCTTTAGGGTGTGGGAGCAATTTAATCCTGTGGTCTCAAATACCTGTAAGGCAGGCTGGGTGGGGCTTCCAGTTTATATTCTTCCCATCTTCTGAATGATCCCTTTTGGGGTTCAAGAGTGGCTACTATAACTTAATCTCATATTTTGTAATCAGCTTCAGGCATGGTTGAATGGAAGTATATTTCTAAAATGAATCATAGCCCTATTGTTTACCTAATCTTTTTCCCTTCTCTTGCTCTCTATTTGCCATTATTATATTCTAGGAAAAGATAGGATGATAAATTAGTAGAAGTCTTGCTTACTGGGAGATATTGCTAAGAAAGCTCCGAGCAATTTCTCATGAACACATATTTCTAAATTTAAGCATTCAGTAAAAATGAATCTTTTTTTAAAACTCCATTTCTTATGACCAACTTAGTTGGCATGCATATGCTTTCATTCAACTTTTCTGGGAATGCTATGTGGGTGTCCAATGCAAAGTTTCAGATTTTGAAACAGCAAAGCTTTTGTGAGCAAAGATAATCTCTTATATTTATTTCTTAGATACCAAAATATCCAAGACAATGTATGTCACATTATAAAGCTTCTGTAAATACTTACAAAGAATTTGAAAAATTGTGTATTTAGGGTAATGCTTTTTGTTGTTTGGACATTTACTCCAATGGTTTCCTTAACTCTTTGTTTTCCATGATTTTTATCACAGACAAATTCTTCTTTCACTCAAATGGGACGTGGATGCTGTTTTTAAAAAATACATAAAAATTTATAAATTTAAGTATTATATATTTTATATCTTCATATTTATGTACCAGTGTATTTATTTCCTTCTGAAAACACAATTGGGCAAAATTATGAAAATAGGATATTGCCAGAGACCACATTCTGTGTGCTGAACAGTATTTTGGCAGGACTTTCTGAGCTCTGACCTCCCTGGAAGGAGAAAGCACAGAGTGGCAGATATGCTAAGCTGACACTTCTAATGATAATCTTTCTTGAGTTGGGAAGGCAAGTTGAACTGTGAAAACACATATCTTCAACTGGAACAGTTTGGGCTACAAGAAGCAACAGAGAATGCAAAGCAGCTCATCTTCAGAAAATTAGGTTTGGGGGAAGATTTCAGGAGAGATAACCTGGACCAAGTGCCCAATGCCTCGGTTCAGTGGTTAAATACCCTGGTGTGTAAAGTTTGCATGTTTGGAAGGTCCAAAAGCTCACATTCAAGTTTCATTGCAGAAGGAGTGCTATGAAGTCACATGCAATATCATGTTTAGGTATCTGGATCACCTGTGTCTCTGTTCCTCTCCATTCCAGAGTTAATAAAGAGCCAACAAAAGTAATAGACAATAGGAGCAATATCAAACTCAAAGAAGTAGAAAGGAAAGAAGAGCAGCATCTGCTGGAACTGTTGGAGGGAAAGCACCAAATACAAAATGATGAGAACCAGGTAGAACAATTCAAGTTGAAAAGGAGGACACATGTATATCTGTGGCTGATTCATGTTGATGTATGGCAAAAACCATCACAATATTGTAAAAAATAATTCAGTTCAGTGGCTCAGTCATGTCCAACTCTTTGCAACCCCATGAATTTTTTGGCGCTCACACCATCTGCAGTGATTTTGGAGCCCAGAAAAATAAAGTCAGCCACTGTTTTCCCATCTATTTCCCATGAAGTGATGGGACAGGATGCCATGATCTTAGTTTTCTGAATGTTGACCTTTAAGCCAACATTTTCACTCTCCTCTTTCACTTTCATATCAAGAGGCTCTTTAGTTCTTCTTCACTTTCTGCCATATGGGTGGTGTCATCTGCATATCTGAGGTTATTGATATTTCTCCCGGCAATATTGATTCCAGCTTGTGCTTCCTCCAGCACAGCGTTTCTGATGGTAGTTCTCTGCATATAAGTTAAATAAGCAGGGTGACAATATACAGCCTTGATGTACTCCTTTTCCTATTTGGAACCAGTCTGTTCCATGTCCAGTTCTAACTGTTGCTTCCTGACCTGCACACAGGTTTCTCAAGAGACAGGTCAAGTGGTCTGGTATTCCTATCTCTTTCAGAATGTTCCACAGTTTATTGTGATCCACACAGTCAAAGGATTTGGCATAGTCTATAAGGCAGAAATAGATGTTTTTCTGGAACTCTCTTGCTTTTTCGATGATCCAGCGAATGTTGGCAATTAGATCTCTGGTTCCTCTGCCTTTTCTAAAACCAGCTTGAACGTCTGGAAGTTCACGGTTCACGTATTGCTGAAGCCTGGCTTGGAGAATTTTGAGCATTTCTTCACTAGCGTGTGAAATGTGTGCAATTGTGCAGGAGTTATAATTACCTTCTAATTAAAATGCATATATGAAAGGAAGACAAATGTCAGACATTTCCAGAAGGAGCAGAACTGGAATCATCAGTCAGGAGGAAATCTTGAGAGAAAACATGACTCAGTGAGTACCTTGGACTCAAGTCCCTTAGCCTCTCCACGTCTCAACATCCTCCTTTACACTCCCTTCCAGGGAGTCACACTGGCACACCCTGATAACCGAAAGTCTGGGAATAGAAATATACTCGCATATATTTTTAATGATATCAAAGTCTTATCTGTCAGGCGAGTGTACACTCCTCGCTTCGGTCTCGTCACAACAACGATTTGGAGTGATGGACATTAGAGCCCTCGGCATGTCACAGCTCTCGGGTCTTGGACAGACTGTGTTATAGCTCTCAGGTCTGAAACGGACTGTGTTATAGCTCTTAGACAAATCAGTGTTACAGCTCCGTGTTACAGCTCTATTTTATTTAGATAATAGCAGGAAAATCCATCCTAGAGGAGTGAGGGCATGTCGACCCAAAGACCTGAAGAGAAGAATGCCCTAGCGCGTGGGAGAGAGAGAGAGGGCGAGAGCGCTTTGGCTCCTCTTTTTGTATGTTTTTCTCCTCCCCCTGGGCCTGCCCTATGTAAATTGGGCTTAGCCAGGAGTGTTGTTCTACCTGAAGTTCTCACTCTGGTCCTTGGACCTTCCTTGTTCTATTTTCACGGGCTTTTCCCTTATCTTTTAGCCACCGCCATTCTGGACTCCTGTTTCCTATTCTAACTACCTAACATATCCAAATTTGTAATGTAACATGGCATCCTTTAAATGTACCCCTTGTGCTTTATTTCAGTAGCTTCTTCAGAATGAAAAATTTCATTTGGAAACCAACCAGTAAGCACAAAATAAAATGAATGTGGTGAAAGTTGTCAGTAGACTTTCACGTATGTGTCAATAGATGGTGAAACAGATTGTCTCATTTTTTTAATATATCATTTTTGGGTCGGCCCCTCCATAAATATGCTTTTCACACCTCAGAAAGATGAAGAAAGGAATATTTTTAAACTGGGCTAACTGGATGTGCCCAAAGCCTTGTCAGAAGCTCCGAACCCTTGAAAGTCTTGGTTCTCAGTGTTTGAGTCCAATGACACAAATTTATTCCAATACTGCAGTCTGTTATTTAAAGAAACATGTTCTTATCTCTTCTTGGCTTGTCTTTTTTTTACTTCAATGTAAGGAAATTTCTTCATATCTAGCAAATGTGTCTGTGTAGTAGAGGGGAGACGGAAAGAGGTGGAACGGGAAGAAGGAAATACTCTTGTGATGGGTAAGGGGGAGTTCCATAAATATTTTCATGCAAGTTTCCACCAAGCCAATGGTAATGAGGACTTGTTACATGCCAGGCACTGGGTGAGACATACAAGGCACCATGCTAGATAGACATCAAAGAGACAGCAAAGAAACACAACAGCTTGGCAGCCACTCTGACTTAAAAACCCATTTGCACAGGCTTCAGAGAGCTGGTCATCTCCTGGGGAGGCTTTGGCATGGACAGCAGAAAACATCAAAGACACTCCAGACTTCAAATCCCTTCCAAGGGTGCGATCAGCAGGACAGGAAATGGGAAAGTCATCCTAGAAGGGATTTGGAAGGGAAGACGCTCATCCAAGGACACCTCTGGCCTTGTGCATGAGCTGTTGCCATGTGCACATTCAACAGACGTGATGCAGTGAACAGCTTGGCACCCAGTCAGTAGCAAGCCTTGCCCTAAGCCCCCACCGAGAAACTGCAGGGAATAAGGCGACATGAGAGAAGAGAATTCACTGAGAGTATTTTCTCATTGACATGGTCGACTTAATATTTTTAAAGGATCCCATGGAACAAGAAAGCCAAGCTCTAAAACAACAGAAGCATAAATAAATATCCAAAGATAGAAGCCCAAAGGGATGGGAGAAAACCAAATTCAACCACGAGAAAATGAACAGATAGGGTTTACCTGAAATAATATCTGGCAGGCTAGACTAAAAACTCCTGGTAACCCAGCAGGGTTATTCATGCTTACGATACCTCATTACGACCAGGGAACCAAAAGCTGCCAACACACACAAGGAAAGGCCTTTAATTCCATGTCACTGGGAAATAATGACAGACTATGAAATCTGCCTGTGCACAGAGCCCAAACAAGGCTGAAATTTCACATGTGGCCTGTCACTGAAAGAGGATGGCAAAAATGAACTTGGTCATGCTTTTTCTCAAAACACTAGTTCCTACAAAAGCGAGGGATAGGAGCTTTCTTGAAGAGATAGGAACATTAAGGTGAATATTATGGGACACATAGGATGTATATTGATTGTACGTACTGTATGTTGATTCAGTCAAACCATACACACTGTCTACATACATATGTATCATATGTATCTTAAAATATAAATGTAAAATTTAAAACATACATTTTAAATCAAACAAAGCTAAGATTTTAAAGTAAGGCCACAACAAGTGGGAGATTTTAAGATGAGCCTCCAAGCTCAAGTAATCCTTTCTTGCACATGCCTAGCTAGCAAGAACGCACGCATGCTCGTGTGGTTTGGAGGCCATGTACCAGTCAAGCTTGGAGTTTACTGAGTAAAACCTTCAAGGGTTAGACACCAGCCTTGTTACTAAGTATCAGTATGACTGAGAAAAGATCCAGACCTCAAGAAACATGAGCATAATATCAGTACTTACCTTATATGGCGATTGTGGAGACTAACATATGTAAATCACTAAACTGAACCCCAGCACATATTAGAGACTCAATAAACATTCACTATTAATATGATAAATCTATTATAAATCTATAAACAGAGATAATCTGTGCCACATATCACTTTATCATGTCCACAGCACCTAACAAATAGCAATCAGTAGTATTTAGTATATGTCTGTTATTTGATTTAGAACTTAGATGATCCACAACTTATTTGATTCCCTAAATCTTACAATATAAACAGACATATAAAACAGAACATTTCATTTTTTCTATGTGATCATTTCCATCAGTTATTAAACAAATGCATTTTTCACTGTACCTATTTTTTAATTTCATCTTCTTACAACAGAGAAAATGTCTGTTCCTTGTCATCAGTATTAAATCCTATAAACAAATCTCTAGATGTCAACACAACATTAGTACCTTAGAATAACGTTCCTCAAGATTTCTTCAAGGAGCAGATTATCCAGATGTAAACAGGTATCTCTATTTAAAAAAAAAAAGGGACTTTATTAATTTAAAATGTTGGATTAAATAATGTTAATCAAATATGTAGGATTTAACAGAGCCTTAAATATGCTAATGTGTGCTATGGATCTCCAAGAGATGAATATAAAATTGCACGTTACCCCGAATTACTTGTCCGCACAACTTCTTTTTTATGGCATTACCTCTTGCATAGAACTATGATCCCTAGACAGAACTAATGTTCTGTAATAGGTACTTTGGGACACACTATCTTAGAGAGAATCCCTTAACTCTGCAGATTTTACCCTGAAAAGTGGGGTCAAAATTTCCTGAGAACACAGTTACTTTTCTCCTCAGATTGTCTGCATAGAAAGCAGTGGTAGTTATAAAATGTCAGTGCTCTAAGCCCAGGGTTGATGGCGGTATTTAATCATTGTTTTCTGGGTTTAATTGTTTATTAAATACATTGATACAGGTCATTCAACCCATTTTTGCTCCAAGATGAGCAGAGGTTTTCTGCTCTCTCTTCTGAACTAAGGGAAATAATCCTCTGGATGAAAAATTATTTTTTGGCAGACTGGCCATTTCTTTTCCTTTTGTTAAATTCAAGTAAGTGTTTGTAATAAAATCTACTGATTGGGAAGGCTTCTCCTGCCTATATAAGCTCAGAAAATCCAAGTGAATATTAGTACTGTTTTCAGTCAAGGTCATCACTGATTCTAGAATTGCATCAAGCTAACCATGTCATCAGAGAATACAATGAAAGATAGCAAAAGTCTACATGTGTATCATACTTTTCACAGTTATTTAAACCTACATTCCAATTCTCTCTCTTGATCAGTATTTCCTGAGCTTTAGGATAATGATCACCCATGGAACCTGGGATAAATAGCAATTCTTGGGTTCTATCAGCTCATGTGTTTTTGAAATATTTCCCTGGTGAGGTGTATGATCAAGCACCTCTGGGAAACTCAACCTTGACTGCACATTACAAACCTTCTTTGTTTTTTCGAAAACACCAGACTCCTAACAGAAACCCTACTGAATCAGAATCTGCAAAGGTGGGCTGGGTATCTGTATTTTTAAACGTCTAAGAAATAGAACCAGCTCTCTAAGGGGAACTATGGCTCTACACTTCCAGTTCATCCATCAACAAAGCCAGAGATGGAACTGCAAGGCAGCTCCTCCAACATAAAGTCTCAGGCTTCTTCCATGGGATCCATTACTACTGGCCACAAGGTTCTGACCAGCGAGGCATGCTATACATAGGGAAAGCTTGAATATCCACTGAATGAGGAAGGAAGGAATGTCAAGAGTAATATCTAAAACTAAACAAACAGTGTCTTTGGAAAATAGTCAGAGGTGGGAGCAAGGAAATTTGTCCAAAGAGCTCCAACAGGGTTTAATGAAGAGGTTCTTGTGCTCATTTTCATGTGCTCATTCGACTTTACCTTCCAGTATTTTCTGTCGTGTAAAATAGCTCCTTAGATTTTTAGTCTGTGACATGAAACACCTTCTCAAACTTCACCATGCAGTTTTCTGATTGGTGATGTGGTTGCCCAATATAGTTGCATTTGTTTGGTCCCCCACCCTCTGGGCTTCCCTGGTGGCTCAGTGGTAACAAATCAGTCTGCAAATACAGGAGATGCTGGTTTGATCCCTGGGTCAGGAAGATCCCTTGGAGAAGGAAATGGCAACCCACTCCAGTATTCTTGCCTGGGGAATGCCATGGGCAGCCTACAGTCCAGGGGATTGCAAAGAGTGGAACATGACTGAAGTGACTAAGCACGCACACACTAGTAAAAGTATAGAACTTATTTAGATTTCATCAGTTTTCCCACTAATGTCCTTTTTTTGTTGTTCTAGGATCCCACCCAAGATTCCACATTTTATTCAACTGTCACTTGTCCTTAGTCTCTTCTGATCTGTGAAAGTTTCTTTCCAGATCTTGACACTTTTGAAGAACAGTGGTGGCTTTTTGTTAGAATGCCCCTCAGTATGGGTCTGTGTGATGTTTTCTGTGAGGTTATGTATTTGGGGCAAGCATACTATTGAAGTAATGGGTGCTTCTCAGGGTATCATATCTAGGGGTGCTTGATGTTCACAGGTATTACTAGGGATGTTAACTTTGATCACCTGGCTAAGGTGGTGTCTGCCAGAATTCTCTGCGGTAACTATTCTTTCCTTTGTGATTATTAAGTACCTTAGGAGAGATACTGTTAAGTTGTGTGTGTGTCTCTTTGTAATCCCATGGACTGTAGCCCACCAGGCTCCTCTGTCCATTGAATCCTCCAGGCAAGAATACTGGAGTGGGCTGCCATTCCATTCTCCAGGGGATCTTCCCAACCCAGGGATCGAACCTGTGTCTGATGCTTTTCAGGCAGATTCTTTACCATCTGAGCCAGAATTCTTCCATAAGGAAGAGTATAGTTTCCTTCCTCCCCACACCCATTTAAGACAAACACAGGCTACACAATTTTAGGTAGACCAGTAGGACAGCATGCATAGCAGATTGGGTCTTCAGAACATGATGCTATACCTGCATTCCCTGGGGAGATTCTACCCTAAAGACTAGCAAAACACACACTAGACATGGAACATCCTAGAGTTTAACCCTAAATGCAGAGCTAGGGTAGAGATGGCAGCATAGTGGTGATGATGCGAGGAGGAGTGTTTCTGGAGGTAGCCACCTGAAAAAAGTGTTAATGCTTGATGTTTTTTAGTCACTAAGTCATGTCTCATGTTTTTTGTAACCCCATGGATGGTAGCCCACCAGGCTCCTCTGTCCATGGGATTCTCCAGGCAAGAATACTGGAGTGGGTTGCCATTTCCTTCTCCAGGGGAATCTTCCCAACCCAGGGATCGAACCTGTGTCTCTTGCATTGGCAGGTAGATTCTTGACCACTGAGCCACTTGGGAAGCCTGTGTTAATGCTAGTCAGGAATAAGAGAATTTCTGGGGTTCAGAGAATATATACAGAAAAGGTTAAATAGGCTGATGGCAATTGGATGCTTGGTAAAAAACCAAGTTGTTACCAAGAGAGTCCAGAGAAAAGGTAGCAGGGTCAGTGAAGAAATTCTAGAAAGAACAGAGGCTAAGATCTCATGAGGATTAGGACTGAGAACTGAGGAATCTGGGTGAAACCAAGGAAGCCAGGCAAGTGTGACGGAATGGGAAAATAGAAAACCTGGTATCATCAGAATTGTTCTCTGTGAAGGGCAGGAGAATAAATATTTGGGTTGTAGGCTGTAAAAGGCTTTGTCCCACAACTCAATTTTGCAGCTGCAGTGTGAATGCAGCTACGAACAGTATGGAAAGGAATGGGCACAGTAGGCTTGGTCCTGCAGTGGGTCAGTTTGGCCTGTGGATCTTAGTTTGCCAATTATGAAGCAAATAAAGCCAAAAGTATATCTGGAGCCAAAATGTCCTCTAGGCTCTATACAAAGTACCTCTTAGTTGGGCTCATCTGTGGGATGAACAGAGAAAAATACCTTTCAATATTTTCAGTTTCTATAATGTCTTAGTAGTTCTCTGGAAATATAACTTTGAGCCTGCATCATACTTTGCACTTCCCTGATGGCTCAGTGGTAAAGAATCTGCCTGCAACGCAGGAGACATGCGTTCGATCCCTGGGTCGGGAAGATCCTCTGGAGAAGGAAATCTTAACCCACTCCATTATTCTTGCCTGAAAAATCCCACAGACAGAGGAGCCTGGAGGGCTACAGTCCATGGGGTCGCGAAAGTCTTGGACACGACTTAGCGACTAAACAAACAAAAACAATTATACTTTGCAGATTTGATTTGAAGTAAGAGAGCCAATTTTAGCAAAATATCAAGATGTTTGCCCATTTTACATCTTATTATACTGAATATTGGTGTAAAATACACTTGGATCCATGTCTCCAGCTACTTTGTTGTAACACAGGAGTTGAAATATTAAGCAAATTGTTTTTCATGTAGGAAGTGAAGTGAAATGAAGGTCGCTCGGTTGTGTCCGACTCTTTGTGTCTCCATGGACTATACAGTCCATGGAATTCTCCAGGCCAGAATACTGGAGTGGGTAGCTTTTCCCTTCTCCAGGGGATCTTCCCAACCCAGGGATCGAACCCAGGTCTCCTTCATGGAGGGTGGATTCTTTACCAACTGAGCTATCAGGGAAGCCCATAGGAAACTTGTCAGCAATTTGCTATTACTTTGTGAAAAAAAAGTTTCACATCCAAAAACAGTAAACAGATTATAGGATCACCTGAGTCTAAGGGCTGTGAATATTCTGATCATTAAATCCATGCATTTCTTTGGGCATAAATTAGCTTAGGCCACAGGGCAGTTGGAGGGTGACCACAGCTTGACAAACTTTATGGTTCAGCAGATGTGGTTGTAAAATATGGCTTCACTGAAAAATATTCACCACTAAGCAATTTTAGGACTACAATCTGAGGTTTTGATTTAAAAACTTGGAATTTCCAATAGAAAAGGAGTGGGTTTATATCATATTGGTCTTGGGATACAGAAATATTTAGCTGCCTCAAGTAAGCAATAATGTGAATCAATAGAGCATTTCAAATTGCAATATTTCTACAAATCTGTAAGTCATGAGATGAGAAAGTTTTCCAGCACAAGTAATGACCCTTTTGCAGTTTCTTTTTGTTGACTTCCAGATACCCAGGGGCTTTTCATGGTATATATATCAGAAGCCTTCATGTGAATCATTTACTTTAAAAAGTCAGCTCAGTATTTGAGTAGATTATTTGAACAGTATATTCCTTGATTTGGAAAATAATATGTGTATTCTCATGTAGGTGTAGAATTATTGAAATGTTCCAAGATTTTAGAAGAAATATCACAGCCACCATCATTTCCTTGGCTGTAGAGCTGAACACTGTCATTTATAATACACATTGAGAAATTCCATAAAATCATGAAATGCACAGGAATCGAGTAGGTACCTAGACATGCAGGAGAATCAGGACGAAGGAACTTCAGAAACAACCTAATGTCAACCTCAAGCTTCCAAGGTCTGGGTTAATAAAATTGAGTCAGACCAGTAATACTACTTTGATCTAGATCAAAATTTCCACTCTAATTCCCTGGCTATGAAAGGAAAGTAAATTTCCAGATTTCTCTTTGTAAAGGAAAAAAAGAAAAGAAAGATGCTGACAGACTTCTTCAATGGTTTCAGAACTTGTGGTTAAGTTTACGAAACTCAGTAAGTTACAATCCAACATTTATATAAAGCAGGACGGGGCTGATGAAATTAACATGTCCAAAAGTTACAAAGGAAACCTCTAAGATAAGGCAGGACTGCTGTATACTTTCCTAAAGGGGGGTTGGTTCCCAATCTGGGGCATAATTCCTACTAGGTGAAATACTCAGTGCACAGAATCTCTGTGATTTATTCCAGTTCCTTGCTTACCTTTCCATGGAATATTCAGAGTAGCACTTATTGGTTTTGTTAGTCAGGACTCTTTGCTTTCCCAATCCCAACAATATTTATTTTAAAACATTCCTGTTTACTTATAGTGTCCTTGAAATTGACCATATAAAACTTCACCGCACATTCATACAAATGAGTGAAGATCAAGAAAAAGAAAAGTCATGTTTCCATTGCCTAAGAAGTTGGCAGTGTTTTCTCATTAGACTGTAAGCTCTGTGAGGGTAGGGATATTAAGTATTTGTCTTTCAGGCACTACTACATGGTTTGTGCGTAATAGAGCATTTCAATAAATATTTCAGTTTAATTGATTACATCTGAGGTTATCAGACCCTGTGCAATGTATTTACTTATTGCCAATTACACTTCACAATGACTTTTCTAGTTAGGCAACATTATCCTCATTTTATAAAGTCCCAAGATCACATAGCAGGAAAGCAAAAATATTTAGGATCAGATCCTAAATTTCTTATTCCAAGTTTAATACTTCCACATCAGCTGTCTAAAATGGTATTCAGTGGACAAAAGCAGTTGCAAAATCTTTCCTCATGCCAGCAAATAAAGGATAATGTTGGATTCTTCTCATTTTTATTTGAATATCTGATATAGGAATCCCTCCTTAACCACAGAAAAGGAAGTGTTTTGAATTGTTAAGGAACCCAAAAGTAATCAGTTATTATTTAGAGAAAACCCATCCCAATCCCCACTCCAATATTTCCCTAATCATGTTTCTGGTTGGAACACAGGCACTGAATTTAGAACCTGAAGCCCATTTCCTGTCTAAAATGGTTTTCATTCATCGAATGTGAACACTTGTTTTTTTTTTTACTGCAAAGTTGTTTACAAAGCTGAGTTGCTGGAATTCATTTCTTTTAATGAACAATAGAGTGATGGAATATGTAGCTGGAAGGAATTTTCAGAGATCTGCATGCAACTGGCAGAGTTTTAAGAAAAAGTTTTCAGTTCTAACGGAGGCTCCTCAGTCTAAATTGGAGCAACATTCAGGTAAAATACTTTTAATGAAAGAATTGAGTAACTGAGAAAAGGAAGTTGGTAACCTCTTCAAACTAAACAGAGCTTGTTCTCATCCAACAGAATCATTCATTCAGGAGTCCATGGAATTCTCCAGGCCAGAATACTGGAATGGGTAGCCTTTCCCTTCTCCAGAGGATCTTCCCAAACCAGGGATTGAACCCAGGTCTCCTGCATTGCAGGCAGATTCTTTACCAGCTGAGCCACAAGGGAAGCCCTCAGGAAATACTAATGAACATAAAATAAGTTCATTAAGACTGATTTGTATTCATAAAAGATAACCAATAATTTTATGTTTTATGAAAAGTGGTATGTGACTGCTTTTCTTAAAGGCAGTACATTGAACTAAGAGCAAATTACGCTCAGAACTCTAATAGGTAGAACAATAAAATCAACACATAAGGCTGAGATCAGCTGCAAATACAAGTCACCTTTAAGACCAAAACTCGATTGGTAGTTGATCTATAGAATATATGCATCAAAAGAAAGTGTTTCTTTTTTCACATTGGTGAAACTCTAGTCTTTTAATTTAAATTGATATATAAATCACATACCATAAAATTCATCATTTCAATGTGAACAATTCAGTAGTTTTTAGTACACTCAGAGTTGTGCAATCATCACCACTATTGAGGAACCTCCCTGGTGAGCCAGTGGCTAAGACTTTGTGCTCCCAATGCAAGGGGCTCAGGTTCAATCCCTGGTCAGGGAACTAGATCCCACATGCCAGAACTAAGAGTTTGCATGCTGCAACTAAAAGTTATGCATGCAGCAATTAAAAATAAAGATCCTGCATGCTGCAACAAAGACCTAGTGCAGCTAAATAAATAGTAAATATTAAAAAAAAAAAAACGCATCACCACTATCTAATCGTGGAACATTTTCATCACTGCAATTAGAAACTCTACACTCTTTAAGCAGTCATTCACTCTTCCCTCCTTCTCCCAGCACTGGAAACCACTCATTTACTTTCTGTAGCTATGGGTTTGCTGGTTCTGGAGATTTCAAGTAAATGGGATCATATAACATGTGGTCTTTTGTGATTAACTCCTTTCACTTAGCATTATGTTTTTAAGATTCATCCACATTGTAGAATGAATCACTTCATTTCTCTTTAAAGATGAATAATACCCCATGGTGAGTGCTGACGAACTGATGCTTTTGAACTGTGGTGTTGGAGAAGATTCTTGAGAGTCCCTTGGACTGCAAGCAGATCCAACCAGTCCATCCTAAAGGAAATCAGTCCTGAATATTCATTGGAAGGACTGATGTTGAAGCTGAAACTCCAATACTTTGGCCACCTGATGCGAAAAACTGACTCATTTGAAAAGACCCTGATGCTAGGAAAGACTGAAGGCGGGAGGAGAAGGGGACGGCAGAGGATGAGATGGTTGGATGGCATCACTGACTCAATGGACATGAGTTTGAGTAAACTCCGGGAGTTGGTGATGGAAAGGGAGGCCTGGAATTCTGCAGTCCATGGGGTTGCAAAGAGTCGGACACGACTGAGAGACTGAACTGAACTGAACTGAATATCCCATGGTATGGACAGACTACATTTTGTCCATCTATTCATCAGTTGATGGGATGGGCATTTGCATTGTTCTCATGTTCAGGCGGTTATGAGTAATTCTGTGGTGAACATTCATTCACTGATACAAGTTTTTGTGTGACCATGTTCCTTTCATATGGTCAGCTTAGAAACAAAGAAAAGCAAGAGTCAGAAAGGTACCCAGGACTGTGCCAATGATGGCAAATTTATCAGTAGTCTGTTCCTTTTGTTGCTGAATAGTATTTCATTGTATGAAGATATCACTATTTATTTATTTACCAGGTGCAAGATGTTTTGATTGTTTCTAGTTTGAGGTAATTATGAATAAAACCACAATAACATAGGTTTTTGTGTGAATATAAATCTTAATTTCTCTTGGGTAAGAATCTAGGAGTGGATTACTGCATCATGTAATTCTACATTTAACTTTAAAAGGAAATAAAAGCAAAAATAAATAAATGGGACCTAATTAAAATTAAAAGCTATGGAGAACCAATACATTTGAATCAGTTTTCTATTGAGATGGATGAAACTGGACGCCCATTAATACAGAGTGAATTAGCCAGAAAATCACTCAATACAGTATACTGCATATATATGGGAATTTGAAAGATGGTAACGATAACCCTGTATGCGAGAAGAATAAGAGACACGGAGGCATAGAAAAGTCTTATGGACTCTGAGTGAGAAGGTGAGGTGGGGGATGTATTGAGAGAATAGCATGAAACATGTATATTATCATATGTGAAACAGAACACCATTCCAGGTTCGATGCATGAGACAAATGCTCAGTCAGGCTGGGGCAATGGATGACCCAGAGGGATGGGATGGGGAGGGAAGTGGGAGGGGGGTTCAGGATGGGGAACACATGTAAAACCCATGGCTGATTCATGTCAATGTATGGCAAAAACCACCACAATATTTTAAAATAATTAGCCCCCAACTAAAATAAATAAATTTATTAAAAAATAAATAAAAAAAATAAAAGGAATGGCTAAAATCTTTTCAAGGAAACCCAACCATTTTGCATTTCTACCAGCAAAGTATGAATTCTAGTTGCTCCATATCCTTGACAACATTTGACATTGTCAGATTTTTTGTTTAATTTTTTTAACCATTCTAATAAGTGTTTAGTAGTGTCTCATTGATGGTTTTGATGCTCTATATCATCCTAGGTGGGTTTGTTATTTGGAAAGTAACTTGTTTTCTTGTTACTGTTTTTTCCCTAACATTAAAAAAAATTCTTGTGCAGATGTAGAGAGAATAGTATAATAAATCTGCATAAATTGATTACCCAAGTGTCAATGATTATCAACATTTTGCCAATTTGTTTCATCAAGCACTACAACCAATTATTTTTGTTTTTTCCTGTGGTTCTTTAAAAAATTACATACTTTATTTCATGTAACTATTAAACATTGCAATATGAATCCTTTGAATGCCTTCACAAATAAAACAAAGTATAATTAAAACAAAATTTAACAATTCCTTAACATTCTCTAATATTTAGTCTATGTACAAATATTCCCAATGCCTCAGAATTCTTCTTAAAGATTATTTTGTTTAAATTTAATTTCCTTAAAACATTCAGAGGAAGCTAAAAAAAAAATCTGAGGTCCTATTTCTCCAAATGATTGAGGTTCCCCTCAATTTTCAGAAATAGTTTGAAGTTAGTTCAGATTTTACCCAAGTTATAGTTTACTATTCCAAATTATATTTTTATTACACAGCAGGAGTTGGGGGTTATGAGACAGATATTAAGAAAACAGAACTGGTGGATCATTTATCTTATAGATCAAAATACTTAAAAGATGACTGTTACTATTAAACAGTGCAGCCAGTTGATTCTGTTGGCAGTGAATACATGGGTTGGCATTACCAGCCCAGAGTAGGGTACAAAGGACAAATCCAGTGATAGGAACACAGGAAAGGGTTCTTCATTTGACCACCAGATAGGAAGACTTGCCTCTTTCACCTGGCACTGTTCCATACAAACTTAGTCATAGTAGGTCCTCAAAATAACTGGAGAATTAATTAAAAATCCTACCAAGAGATGTGTATATTTTGCATCAGGGGCTTCAGTCAAATGAAATTTTGGTTTTGTTTTGGAGTAAAACCCAAATAAGAACATTTTAAGTCATGTCAGTTTCAACTTTCACTTCAGTTAGTAAACAGACAAGACTTTATTTTGAATTAGTTCCACTTTAGTTGATAGTTGAGTCATAAAAAAAATCCAGATATTAATATGGAGATTTGAAGATAAGCAACTTGGTGTGTTCTGTTCTGATTTTTAAATTAATATCTCAGTTTAAATTCCTGGTGGGAATAAGACTTTTCTTCACTGCAAACTGTCATGCTGTGTTATATGGCTCCCTACATCTCCTGAGCTCCTTTCAATGTTTGCACAAATGTATTTGCTAGCTCTATTACCATTTGCTTCAGATAACAAGGCTCAAGTAAATGTAGCCTGCACAATAAGAATATAATCGCTGCTTAAAATCAAACTTCAGAGCGGGTCAACATGGCATAATCTCCTGTCTAAGTGATCTGTAATTCACCTCTGTAGATAGTCATCTCGGCCCTGGAGGAGTTTAAAAGGTAGTAGCTGCCAAAAATTGTTAACCATTAAACAAAGGTTTGCTTTTCTTTTATGTGGCAGGAACAAAGGTAGACTTCTAAATCTGTGTCTGAAAAATGTGTAGGTTTTGAAGACTCCTATCCACTCTGTAACTCTTGATTTTGGTATCCAAAACAAACCTTTTAAAGTGTTCTGGGGGTTGGGGTTTGTTTCTTATTTTTTTGTTTGGCCTTGGTTGGGTGATCTGAGCCAAGGTATGAGGGTTTCATTCTGGGGGCAAAGTTGATATAAAGAAAACTTGGAAAATGCAAAAGAGTCCTGAAAGGAGGTGTATCACACTGAAATATATTCCATCAATTGCCAGAATATTTAAGAACACTGTCATCATCATGGGAAATGTCCCCTTCATGAGGACAAAGGTAAGTGTTCCTCATGGAGAGTACACCCTTCCATGGAAACATGGTGCAGTTAACAGTTCATATATTGCCTTTCATGGTAGCTTAAAAGTATACGTTAGCATTTCTGTTCACTTTTCAATTTCATAAAGCTAGCACATTGCATTACTTCCAGCTTCAAAAAAGTCTAGCTTCATTTTCAAGGCAACTCTAGAAGATACAGCATTTTAAGCACTAGGGGACTCAAGACTCATACACACATAGCCTCTCATGGATTCAATTAGGTCACCATTCGAATCTGAAGATCTAAGTTTCTGCTCAGGGAAGGTTTCCCCCAGGGCATTGTGCTTTGTCATGACTACATTTGGTTTCTGCCAAGTTCTCTTTTTGGAACTTAGAATGTTGTTTTAGATCTTCACCAGTGGAAGGACAACACCAGGTTTTTCATTAGTGTAATGGACCCATTTGCCAAAGCCAGTGGAATACGATGTTACTTATCAAATTCCTTAGAGTAAACATGTTGGCAAAGTCATTGCTGGATTCTACCTATTAGAACTGTGGTCCCCTCATCCCCCATTTTTTTTTACTGCCAGGTGAAAGAGACAAAGGTAGTAATGCTTTATAACCAGGGTTTTTCAGTCTCCTTGGCACTATGAACATCTGAGGCCATTCTTTGTGGTGGGGGCTGTCCTGTGCATCATAGGATGTTGGCAGCAGCCTCGGCCTCTACTCATAGATGGCAGTATCACCCCACCTCCAGAGTCATGACCACCACAGATAACTCTAGAAACTGCAAAATGTCCCATGGGAGACAAAACCATCCCCTGTTGAGAATCACCATTTTATAACCAGCAAGACAAGTATCTATCTTCTGTCTTTTGAGTTCTTCACTCATGGACACATTCCACAGTTAACTACTATATAAAGAGTGGTGCCAGACACAGGGTGGTACTCAACATGATCTTTGTATGATGCTTAGCTTCACAGAGTTTTTGGATTAGCTAAGGAAGCTCACAAGGTAACCTTGTACCTGATATTTCCCTAGCAAGAGCCCTGAACCACAGTCAATATAGGTGAGGACCCATTCTGTGAACTCACATCTAGTCCTGGCTCATGACCTTCCTATTCGCCTCCAAATCCCCAAACCATAGCACCTGTCTGGTCTTAGTGGCCACTCCAAAGGATGGTTCTACTCTCTTTTGTGCTCTTTCATGGAATTCGGTTTGTATCATTCATTTCCTACCGCCCAGTTTACAGATACTATACCTAATTTATCACTTTATTCTTTTTATTTTTAAAAAATTAATTTATTTTAATTGGAAGATAATTACTTTACAATATTGTAGTGGTTTTTACCATACATTCACCTGAATCAGCCATATAGCACCTCCCTTAGATGCCTGGTTGGTTGCCTGGTTGGATGGTCGGGTCAATCATTGTGGAGCACCTTGGTAGTCAAACGAAAGAGTTTGGAGACAATCTTTTTTGAGTATGAGAATGATCTGACCAACACATTTACTTAGAAATATCATCATGTGACACTGAGCTGGAAAGACTGGAGAAGGAAAACCCTGAAGCCATGGAGACAGTAACAGAATTATTTTATATTCTTTCTATGGATCAATAAAGTACATCAGCAGAATAATGACAATGTAAAAAGAGGAACAGAGGAACAAAATAACTATTTTAAATAAAAAATAAATAAGGTTTTGAAAGATGAAGTGATCATTACAAAGTAAATGGAAACCAAAGGTCTCTGAAGTTCAGAGTATGGGGGTCTAAAAATATGATTTCTCCACTAAATACAGATGGTATTCAGATGAGCCAGGGATGTTCTGATATACTAAGGTCATCATTCTTCCTGTCGTTTTCCTCCTTTGAAAGTAATGTTCTTATGAATGTCCTACTCTTAAATTCAGCAGTAATCTAAGAGCAACCGGATTAGGGTGTCAGACAATTCATTATGTGGATATCACATGGAATACAACGATGAGTATAGCAATACCATACAGATAAAAGAGGACTTACAGGGTCCCTCTACTGCTGTGGAGGGAACAGACTCTGATGGATCTAGGGAATAAGGAAGAAAATCATTTAGGAATTCATTACATTAGATCCTGGTGTTAGGGATGGCGACCATGAGAAGTGGTGAGATTAGAGATATATTGTGAAAATTGAGCCAACAGAACTGTAGATGAATTCAGTGTAAGGAGTAACTTCAAAAAAAAAAAAAACAAACAAGTTTCATGGAACAAAGTAATGAGTTGAGGAATTTAGGGAAGTAGCCAGTTTGGGGAGATACCAAAAATTCAGTTGTTGACATGGTTAACATTAAGGAATTTGTTAGATATCCAAGCATTGATTTCAAATGGCCATTTGGAATCATGAATCTAAAGTTAGGTGCTTGGCTAGAAATAAAAACATGGGAGTGGTACTGCATAGAGTTCTTAATTGCAGACAACAGAATTCACACTTGCCAGTTTAAACAGAAAAGCGATATTACATAGCTCCAAGAATTTGGGGGTGAGATAGAACAACACTTGGATGTTTGCCCTAGTGCAGCTAAGGTAAATGGGTAACCAAATCAGAGGAAAGTTCTAGTGGAAACATCACCGTTGCTACTACTCACTGTGATGTTAGGAACTGGACACTGGAAGTCTGACTGACTTGTTTTAGATGAAGCAGACACCTCAGCCATTAGGAAAGGTGATCCTGTCTCTCCTAGGTATGACTACACCCCAATCTTGCACCTCCGTGCATTTGAGTCGCAGACATTCAGTCACATGTTTCCTCTCTAGCTCCAAGAAGAACATACAATTTTAGCTTTACAAGCTCTCTAACATTGGAAGGCAAGCTAGGGAAGTTTGCGATGAGTGTTGAATATGTCAATTTGCTATATCTGCTTCAGAGATATAGTCATTGGTGGATACTTGGTATTTATAGTTTTGGTATTGGGGGAGGCCACCAGGGGACAGAAGTGGGAAAATGCCTGGGATCTTACACACCCCAATACTTAGAGTACGTTGGTAGTCGAACAAAAGAATTTGGAGACAATCTTCTCTGAGTATGAAAATGATGTGACCATAACAATTACTTAGAAATATCATGTGACATTGAATGAGGGACTTTTTTTCCATGGTGAAGAGATGCTGAATTTTGTTGAATTATTTTTCTGCATCTATTGAGATGATCATGATGAATTTCATTGATGTTTGAACGCTGAACCAATCTTGCATTCCTAAGAGAAGTCTTACTTGGTCATAACGTATTTTTTTATTCATGCACTTTATTTGCTAATATTTTGTTAGGGATTTCTATGTTTATGCTCATGAGGGAAATTTGTCTGTCTGTTATTTGCTCTCCTTTAAATGTTTTGGTCTGGTCTTGGTTTCAGGGTAATGCTAAACTCATAATTTGAGTAGGAATGTGTTTCATCTTCCTCTATTTTTAGGATGAGTTTATATAAAACTGTGTTATTTCTTCCTTCATTGTTTCTAAAATTTGCCAGTGAAGTCATCAGAACCCAGAGTTTCCTTTGTTGGAAGGTGTTTCACTACAAATTTCATTTCATTATTTAGTATAGGGTTATTCACATAACCCATGTCTTCATGGTTGAGTCTGGGTGCTCGGTTTATGACTTTTGAACAGTCCTTTTCATAGCATTCAAGTTATCAAATATATTATTCAATAGTGTCAAGTTGCTCTTAATGATGCCTTTATTTCCCTTCGGATGTCCTGAGGATCTTTAGGGATGTCTCCTCTTTTAACCAGATACTGTTAATTTGCTTCACTCTTTTCTTTAACAGCTTGGCCAAAAGCTTATCCATTTGATTGATTTTTTTCAAAGAAACTTTGGAGCAAAATGGAGGTTTGGTTAAGTTCAAGGAAGGAATGCATAAAGTGCTTTGAAGAGAGACAAAGGCCAAGCCAGTGTGGCAGGGTGTCACTCCTGGTGTGAATTCAAGCTGTGCATTCCTCTGTTCTAGCACTGGCTTTCCTTGGTTGCGTTAAGTGCCCACTTAGAGTGAAAGCAAAGTTCAGCTCCCCATGCTGAGCCGCGCACCTGAATGCTCTGGAAACTTGTCCTTCTTTTGTTCTTATTCAAAACCCTCCAGGCTGCTGACCAGGTAAAAGAATAGAACATATGGTCTCTATTTAATTCCTTCATCCTTAGCGCCAAGACAAGAGGAGGTTGAAGAGTGAAGATCTCTTGGCTGTCTCCAACGCTTTCCTTTAATCTTGCTTTATTTACTAAGAGCTAATAAAAAATCTGAAGTGCTTAACTCTCCAGTGTTGTTTTTCTTCTGGGCACTGGTATTTGATTTGTTCCTTGGCCTAAACCCCCCACTCCTTTTACTGCTGAATATGCTATTGTGAACCTCCTTTTTAAGGGTCTTTGCATTCTCCTTTCTTCGATATATCTTTCAGCTTCTCAAAGTTTGTCTTTTCCCACTCTTATTCAAAGTATTCTAAGCTATTTTAAAATATAATAATATCGGGCTTATAAAAGTAACAATTTAATTATACTGGGCTTATAAAAAGTAACATAATTTAATTATAAAAGTAATAGTTATATGAACAATTTTGGAAGAGAGGAGAAAATCATTTATAATCTTACTTCCCAAATGCAGTAGCTCTTTATTCTCTTTTAATATAAGCAGTGCATTTTGCATACTGACTAAAGAGTGTAGAGAAATCTGTCCCAAATGTCTTTCACTCCATATTATTCTATCAACATGGTTCTCTATTTGCTAACTCTGTCTTATAATTATTAGGTTGGATATTCAAGTGACATTGCCTCAATTTACCCAGCCTTCTTGCTATTTATGGGACATTTAGATTGATAAAATCTGTTTTTAAGGCTGTGTTAGGGACAAGAGCTTTGGAAAGCAATCATTCGTGCACAAAATGTAAGGGCTAATAATATGCGAGATGTGTGAGGTTTAGATATGAAAATGACCAGTTATAAAAACTTTGTGACGAATAATTCAACAAGAACAACTCCATCTGGTTATTTTCAAGACAAAGAGCTATAGATTGGGGATGTGAGCATAAACATGACTGGAGTATCAGCATCCATTTTAGAGGAGGGTTATTAATGTAATCACCCATACCCACAGAGTCAATTTCCTGCCATATTCATATCATATCTAAAATTTATCCTTGAGGAGAGGGGAGTTTGGGGGACAATGGATACATGTATATGTATGGCTGAGTCCCTTTGCTGTTCAACTGAAACTATCACAATATTGTAAATCGCTCAATTAACAATACTATAATCCAATATAAAATTAAAAGTTTCAAAAAATAAAATTAATAAAACAAAATTTATCCTTGAAAATGTGATCCTTGAAACTATATTCAACTCCCAGGCTAAACTAATTTTTACCTTTAATATTTACATAAGATAAATATTTATTTCCTTATTAATTATATAGTAAGCAACCTTTCAATTATCTTTCCAGTTTCTAATATTCACACCTTCTAATATTTTCTTTGGAGCTTTTTAAAAAACTGAATAGTTCTCAGAGGTTCATATTTCTCTATACACAATAAAAACAGAGAATAACAGCTTAAGACACCTGAATGCATCCTTACTGTTAAGCCTGATCATCGTGTCTTTTGAAAACCAGGAAATTGTAATATAGACAAAAACATGCTCTTACTCTTTCTAAATTACTCATTATACTACCTCTTTTTAAATATTGTGCTTCTTTGTATATCAGTTTCTTTTCTTTTTAAAATTATTTTAACTTGTTAATAAAATACTTAGGATAGACAATTAAGAGGTACAAACTATTATGTATAAAATATGCTACAAGGATATATTGTACAACACAGGGAATACAGCCAATATTTTCTAAAACCTGTAACGGGAGTATAACCTTTAAAAACTGGGAATTGTTATCCTGTACGCCTGTAAAAAATTAAAAAATAAAGTAGTTATATTGTACAGAAATCCTTGAGATTCTTGATATGATCAACTCCATTTTACCAAGAGCAAAACCCTTTAATACCCTTACGGGATTAATTACTTTGTCCTTACTCATTCCATTTTTAATATCTTTTCTCCTTTTATACATTTTTCTTAAATTCTATTTTACTTTGTAAGTACATTAGTTATCTCTGTTTTTTTGTTGGTGCGCATACGTGTGTATGAGAGAGAGCTGATATTTCCCTGAATATCGTTTTGCTAAATTCCTTTATACTAAAATGCTTTGTATCAGTTTATGTTTCTCTTGTGAGCAGCATACATTTTATTATTTATCCAAACTGATTATCATGTTTAATATATTAGTCTTTTTGCATCTATTCTTACTGATAAGTTAAAATGTATGTTATCTTTTACTTGTTCTTTATTCTCTGCTACTATATTTGTTTCCCTTTTTTGACTTCTGTGAGATTAATAATTTTTTCTGTTCTTCTTTTAAAAAGATACCGTTTGCATTTATATTACTTCAGTGGCTCTTCATGTTAGCATACATAGCAATTCTACATTTTTCTAACAACTTTAAGATTATTTGGTAGTCCCACTCTTTTTGCAGGACAAAGCAAGTACTTTACTGCCTTAAGCTCCATGGTAACTTCCCCGCTCTCTCTTATTATTATTCACAATGTTTTTCCCTTTCAAAGAATTAACTTATTTCCTGTCAGAGTTATGTCTAT
Organism: Okapia johnstoni; assembly: GCA_024291935.2. Lineage (NCBI taxonomy): Eukaryota > Metazoa > Chordata > Mammalia > Artiodactyla > Giraffidae > Okapia > Okapia johnstoni. Next base: position 7,107,433 of record CM044305.1, read on the forward strand.
TTACATATTTTAGTGATTTTCATGCCCCCAGTTTTTCTTGTACCCCACATTTTCTCCTGGGTTTACATCTCTTTATGCAGAAGCCCCTCACTCCTAGGTACTTTAGTGAGGGTCTCTGGCAGGGGTAAATTCACTTAGTCTTTGCGACTGAAAATGTCTTTATTTTGCTTTTGTTCTTGAATGACAGTTAAGTGAGTATAAAACCCTAGGTTGACATTTACCATCAGCACTTGGAGGCTATTAATCTTCCATTATCTTCTGGCATCTATTTCCAATTATGAAGAAATGTCCTGGGAGTCCACCTGACAATAGTCCGTTCTCTGTCTTCTGTCTCTGGCAGCTCTTACGGCCTTTTGTACATTGCCCTCCATGTTCTGGAGCTTCACTACTATGTGTCTAGGTGTGGATTTATTTTCATTTAACCTGCTTAGTACTGGGGGCATTCTTTCAAATTGAGTACTCTTGTCTTTCTCCAAATTAGATATGGTTAAGCTACTGTACCAGTCATTTCCTCTAATCTTAGTTCCCCACTCTTCTGACACCACTTAGATCAGTTAGGGAGGGTTGAGGTACTCTGTTACAGTCTGGAGAGGATGAACATCTAAGGTCTGCATCTGGCCCTTGCTGGTGAGGGTGGTCTTTTCTTCCCAGTCTTTTCTGTGATGTTTGGCTACAGTAGTTAGTATCTAAAAGTTCTTTATACTGCCAGTCTCTCCTTTTCCTGGTCCTTTAGCTAGAGAGAGATGGCTTTTCTCAGTTTTCATTTTGTCTGTGCCTTTTATCATTTCCAGGTAGCTAGTCTGAAGTATGGGCTTCCTAGGTGGCGCTAGTGGTAAAGAACCTGCCTGCCAATGCAGAAGACATAGAGACATGGGTTCAATCCCTGGGTCGGGAAGATCCCCTGGAGAATGAAATGGAAACCCACTTCAGTATTCTTGCCTGGAGAATCCCATGGACAGAGGAGCCTGGTGGGCTACAGTCCATGAGGTCTCAAAGAGTTGGACACAACTGAAGTGACAGCATGCACGTAAGCAGTCTGGAGTATATAATATAAAAAGGAAACCTTAGGTTCCAAGATCCTGAGTGGGTCTGCCTTCTTTTCTCCAACTTTCTAAGTGTTGTTATGTTTGTTTTATGTGTTTTGTTCAGAGTTTTTAGTTCTACCTATGTGGAGAAATAGGCAACAGTAGGTCTACTGCATCTTCTTGGAAACAAAACCTATGTATTTTAAAGTCTTTGTCAGACTCTTCTGGAAATTAATTTTAAGTGGGAAGAACATAAATTATCAATATTTTTGGCTATGTTCCTTGCATTAGATTTCTTCACTTGTTTTTGCATGCTGGTTTTTAAGCTCACTGGAAAAGGAAAGATTTGCTTTATTTCTCTTTCTCTCTTTCTTTCAATTATCATCCATCTCTTTCTAGTAATATTGTTGTTTCTTTCTCCAGACCCTAGACACCAATTCCAGTGCTCAGTTTCATCCGACTTTTTGTGACCCCATAGACTGTAGCCCACCAGGTCCCTCTGTCCATGGGATTTTACAGCCAAGAATACTGTAGTGAGTTGCCATTTTCTTCTCCAGGGTATCTTCCTGACCCAGGGATCAAATCTGGCTCTTCTTCATCTCCTGCATTGGCAGGCAGATTCTTTACCACTGAGTCACCTGAGAAGCCCGTATTCTAGAACCAGGTTTAAAATGCAATTTAGGGCCCCTGCTCTTTGCACTGTGGGATAAAGTTATCACAGATCTGGGTTCCAAGCCATTTTATGAGTTGGTTGAACTCCTAGTTGACCAACTACACCTGAGGTTTCCCACAGGCTTGGCCCACAGGTAACAAACTGTGAGCCTGGTCCCGGGAATTGAGTGGCAACAGGTTTTTCAAACTCCTTTCATTCATGAGGGAAAAGGAAGTCGCATCTCAGCCCCAACTTTCAGTAACAAGCCTACCCTGGTGCATCTCAAGTGGAGATGGAGAATCCGAGAGTACTTTAGTTGCTCTTACTTTGTAGAAGTCCAACAACCTGCTATCAGACCCAGATTCCAAATGGTCTCTTACTTCACCTCTTCCTATCATTTTGCTTTTCTGTTATATTTCTGGACCACAGAACTGTTTAATTATGTGCTCTTTAAAAAATCTCGGATCTCAATGTCATGTACTGGGAGCAGAAACTGTACACCAAAGCAGGAATGTACTGGGTCATCTAGATGGAAAAATCTACACTTCTATTAAACATGTTTTGGAAACACCTGGATGAACTAGTTTATATAAGATAATGAGCTCCCAAATCCAGAATTATCTTTTAGTTTAATAACTGAACCAGTTATTTAAAGTGACATCATTTATTAGCCATTTTGATATATAATTATGCAGTTCTCTCTTACATCCTCTTCACCTCAACTTACCATCCAAATAAGGATAGATGATAACTTTCTGCTACATTTGTTATTCAGTATTATTGGGTAAGTATAAGCCAATTGTTTACCATGATGAAACCAACTTTCTTGTAAACTTTTATTTTCTGGTGCTAATAACTGTCTCAGTTTTCTTTGCTTTATTGTCTTTTTCACCTGTGGTTAATTCAACCAGTCAATCCTAAAGGAAATCATCCCTGAACATTTACTGAAAGGACTGATGCTGAAGCTGAGGCTCCAATACTTTGGCCACCTGATGCGATGAAATGACTCATTAGAAAAGGCCCTGAAGCTGTGGAAGATTAAGGGCAGGAGGAGAAGGGGGTGGCAGAGGATGAGATGGTTGGATGGCATCACCAACTCAATGGACATGAGTCTAAGCAAACTGGGAGATAGTGAAGGACAGGGAAGCCTGGGGTGCTATAGTCCTGGGGGTCATCATCACAAACAGTCAGACACGACTTAGTGACTGAAGAATGACAATTCTCCCAATACTGTAAAATAATACAGCAATACAGATTTCTGTGCAATCAAATCTCTCAGTCCCTATACCGTGTTCTCCTTTCTCACTTTTTTCTTAGTACTCTTCATCTTCATGATCCATTAGGACCAGTTACTTTCTTGGACTTAGTAAAGGGGTATGGTTTGTGGTTCTATGTGATTGGCCTTCCTCTGGAAGGATCCCAGTGATGATAACCTGGGTTATCAGGCTATCTCACTTTGGAGTTTACCGAAAAACAAAGCCTGAGATGATGACTTGAGTGGAATTAATTTGGAAGGTGATATTTGCAATAGAAGTGAGGGAATGAGGAGGGTGTGACAGGAAAGAAGAAAAAGCCACAAAAGACTGAGTTACTGATTTAATAAAGAGTGTGGGAAACTGGGACGCAAGCCCAATCAAACCATCTGAGGAACTGGTAGAAGAGATCTCAGAAATGTCACATCACATGAAATGGAAATAAAGTTAGTTGTCTATTGACTCTCACTGCCCCTCTTATCAGGATCACCCCTGGGAACATTAACATCTCCCTCACATTTCAGAACAGTGGCTGTTACAGATCTAACAGGTCTCCCCCTGCTTTGCAGAGAGATCCTAGCAGCCAAAAAAGAGATGCTGAATGGTGATGCTGTAAGCTGGCACAATGCACGGAAGGTTCATTTCAGGTACATGGAGATCAGTTAGACTAAGAGCACATAGTGAGACACCATGAGGATCTGCCATGCATGGGTGGTGGAAGATGATGCAAGTAACCAAACAAAAGAGAGAAGCACTTGCCTAGCTCAAGGGAGTCAAGGTCAGAGGGTTCAAGCAGAGATCCTCCAAGGAGCCCTCAAAAAAGCCCACATGGGACTTCCCTGGTGGTCCATGGATAAGACTCTATGTTCCCAATGCAGGGGGCATGAGTTTGATCCCTCATTGGGGATCTAGAACTCCCATGCCACAACTAAAGAGTCTGCATGACAAAACTAAGACCTCGGGCAACCAAACAAACAAATACAAATATTTTTTTAAAAAGAAAAGGCCCACCTGACAAAAAACATGCTTGAAACAACCATAAATCATGGGAAAGACAAAGCCAGCTCAGAAGGGACCGACTCCATTCATTTCCTCTTCCCTTTCCCACTCCTCCCTGTGGCCAGACCCTTGAGCCATCCCGGTCAACAGGCTGGAGGTTTGCAGATGAGGAAAAAGAAATCCAATGCCTCCTTTCTCACTGGAGGCTTCAAGCATGGGGAAGTGATGAAATGCTGCCTTGAAATCAAGTTGAGGGGGTTCGCTACCATCCTGGGTTGGACACTGATTTGTGAAACAAGACTGCAACTCTCTATAATCAGAAGAAAGTAGGGAAAACCACTAGACCATTCAGGTATGACCTAAATCAAATCCCTTATGATTATACAGTGGAAGTGGCAAATAGATTTAAGGGACTAGATCTGATAGACAGAGTGCCTGATGATCTATGGACAGAGGTTCGTGACATTGTACAGGAAACAGGGATCAAGACCATCCCCATGGAAAAGAAATGCAAAAAAGCAAAATGGCTGTCTGAGGAGGCCTTATAAATAGCTGTGAAAAGAAGGGAAGTGAAAAGCAAAGGAGAAAAGGAAAGATATGCCCATTTGAATGCAGAGTTCCAAAGAATAGCAAGGAGAGATAAGAAAGCCTTCCTCAGTGATCAATGCAAAGAAATAGAGGAAAACAGTAGAAGGGGAAAGGCTAGAGATCTCTTCAAGAAAATCAGAGATACTAAGGGAAAATTTCATGCAAAGATGGGCTTGATAAAGGACAGAAATGGTATGGACCTAACAGAAGCAGAAGATATTACGATATTAAGAAGAGGTGGCAAGAATACACAGAACTGTACAAAAAAGATCTTCATGACCCAGATAACCATGATGGTGTGATCACTCACCTACAGCCAGACATCCAGGAATGTGAAGTCAAGTGGGCCTTAGAAACTGCAAACAAAGCTAGTGGAGGGGATGGAATTCTAGTTGAGCTATTTCAAATCCTAAAAGATGATGCTGTGAAAGTGCTGCACTCAATATGCCAGCAAATTTGCAAAACTCAGCAGTGGCCACAGGCCTGGAAAAGGTCAGTTTTCATCCCAATCCCAAAGAAAAGCAATGCCAAAGAATGCTCAAACTACCGCACAATTGCACCCATCTCACATGCTAGTAAAGTAATACATAAAATTCTCCAAGCCAGGCTTCAGCAATATGTGAACCGTGAATTTCCAGACGTTCAAGCTGGTTTTAGAAAAGGCAGAGGAACTAGAGATCAAATTGCCAACATCTGCTGAATCATCGAAAAAGCAAGAGAGTTCCAGAAAAACATCTATTTCTGCTTTATTGACTATGCCGAAGCCTTTGACTGTGTGGATAACAATATACTGTGGAAAATTCTGAAAGAGATGGGAATACCAGACCACCTGACCTGCCTCTTGAGAAACCTATATGCAGGTCAGGAAGCAACAGTTAGAACTGGACATGGAAAAACAGACTGGTTCCAGATAGGAAAAGGAGTACGTCAAGGCTGTATATTGTCACCCTGCTTACTTAACTTATATTCAGAGTACATCATGAGAAATGCTGGGCTGGAAGAAGCACAAGCTGGAACCAAGATTCCCGGGAGAAATATCAATAACCTCAGATATGCAGATGACACCACCCTTATGGCAGAAAGCGAATAAGAACTAAAAAGCCTCTTGATGAAAGTGAAAGAGGAGAGTGAAAAAGTTGGCTTAAAGCTCAACATTCAGAAAACTAAGATCATGGCATCTGGTCTCATCACTTCATGGGAAATGGATGGGGAAACAGTGGAAACAGTGGCTGACTTTATTTTTCTGGGCTCCAAAATCACTGCAGATGGTGATTGCAGCCATGAAATTAAGACACTTACTCTTCGGAAGGGAAGTTATGACCAACCTAGACAGCATATTAAAAAGTAGAGACATTACTTTGCCAACAAAGGTCCATCTAGTCAAGGCTATGGTTTTTCTAGTAGTCATGTATGGATGTGAGAGTTGGGCTGTGAAGAAGGCTGAGCGCCAAAGAATTGATACTTTTGAATTGTGGTGTTGGAGAAGACTCTTGAGAGTCCCTTGGACTGCAAGGAGATCCAACCAGTCCATCCTAAAGGAGATCAGTCCTGGGTGTTCATTGGAGGGACTGATGCTGAAGCTGAAACTCCAATACTTTGGCCACCTCATGCGAAGTGTTGACTCATTGGAAAAGACCCTGATGCTGGGAAGGATTGGGGGCAGGAGGAGAAGGGGACAACAGAGGATGAGATGGCTGGATGGCATCACTGACTCAATGAACATGAGTTTGAGTAAACTCCTGGAGTTGGTGATGGACAGGGAGGCCTGGCGTGCTGCGATTCATGGGGTCACAAAGAGTCGGACATGACTGAGTGACTAAACTGAACTGATAATCAGAAGAGTTGCGTGTTACCTGAGGAAGATGAGAAAAGTTTTCATTCTGGAACAGGGGACATTCACACCCTTCCAAACCAAGTTCTATTGCAGATGTGGGAGATCAATACAATTGCATTTTGATTGTAGCATCAGTTGTCCTTATTGTATCAAAATGTATCAGGTGATTTTCAAAAAATAAAATTCATCTTTGCTTTTCTTTCTTTTCTGGGTGACTGTATTTCCCCAAATGTAAAAGGTGATGAAGGATCTGACAGACAGGAAGTTTGGCTTGAGACTATATGAACCCAAATTCCTTACCATTGTTGATAAGGCTTGTGTGACCCTGAATCTGAGTATTCCTCCTACTCATGTAATACACTCTTTCTCAAGTTCTGTGCTCCAGCCACACTGCCATTCTTTCCCTTCCTACAGAGCACGACAATATGGTTCCTCTCCAGCCTTCCATATTGTCCTTCTCTTTCCCTTCCTCCCACTTGATCTTTTTTACACACTTAATTACTTATTATTCACTAGATCTCAATTTAAATCTTGCCTCCTCCAGGAACACCCCCACCACCCCACCAACCAAGCACCCAAGTTTATATCAGCACCTTCAGGTGCTGAACGAACTTGTTTGTGGTGCCCCATCCCTCCCAGCATCTTATCACTACTCTATCTACCTGTTTACAGGGCACTTTACCCTCACCCATGGCCACAATCTCTGTAAGAGATGATCTGTCTGGTTCATATCAGCAGCCCCCAAAGCTAGGATACTGTCTGGCATATAGTATAAATACTTATCAAATGAATTAATTTATATGTGCATGTTCATAAAACGTCTGACAATGTCCACGTATTAAGCCACAGGGTTTAAAAAAATCAGCTTAGCAGGAAAAAGGAAAAATGACAATATATTGGAATCTCCCTGGAAAATTCAGGACTTATGGTGGCTATCTCTTATATATTCCTTAAGAGGGAGTGTCTCAAATTGTGGTCCTTGGACAAGCAGCATCCCTGGGGAACTTGTTAGAGATGCAAATGCTCAGCACCTCCCCCTCATCAGAAACTCTGGGGGAAGGGCCCAACATGTGTGTTTAACAAGCCCTCCAGGGTCCACTCAAGTTTGAGAACCACTGCCCTAAATGCTCCTCCCCTGCAAAGCGCTTAAGTCATATTTGGAAGGAGGAGATGGTGTCTATTAAACATCCCTGCAAATTGAGACCCATATGATCTCCTTCTTCTTGATGCCATTCAAGTGAACCATCTAAACTAAAGACCGCCCCACACAGTCCATTACCAGAGGACTCAGCTGGAAAGGATTACAAGTGAGCAGCACTGTCAACATCTACAAACGGGGTCCAGGTGCGTGCATCTGGCACTCTTGGCTAGGAAATCACTGGATTACTTGCTTCATTTAGTTCTACGTTTTAACAGTCTGACATTTTAAACTGCCTGGCTGGCTTTTTAATCAGATGGGCCCGTATCTGTACCTACCTTGGCGCAACCACTTGCTTTGTGGGAGAGTTGAATTAGCAAGGGTGTTAAGCCTCAGGTTTGGCCAAGGGGAGAGGAAGTGACACTTGAAATGTTTGGCTGATCCATACGTGACCTCAAGATGTGAGATCAAAGCTTCCAGGTGGAGGAAAAGAGTGAAGAGCCACAGAGAAATCATCCAGACCCCGGCAGTGAGTATATGCTGACTCCTTTACCCAAGGAGGTCATATATTCTTAAAACCCTATTAAGTTCAGGGAGGGGGAAATTCTTGTTCCTTGGATCAGATTCTATTTTATCCATGATGGCAACCAACAAGAGCAATGGCACAGAACTTAGACAAAGGAAGGAAAATAAGTCTTTAAATGGGATAAAAATAAAAATTAGAAAGCCCAAACAAACAAGGAGAGCAAAGGAAAGGAAGGAAAAAGAGTGAAAATTCTTCACTTCATGTTAACAGAAAGAATGACGAAAACAATGTGCCAGACACTATGTAGAGGAAGAAAATAGAGAAAAGAATAAAACTTTTCATCACCATAGTGCCAAAGGCTATCTACTTATCTCTAGAGCATCTTTGCCCAATAAGGAAGCCAGTAGCCACGTGAAGCTATTTAAATTAAAATCAATTGAAATCAAACAAAATTTAACATTCAGTGCCTTAGGAGCACAAGCCACATTTCCGCTGTGAGGTAGCCACATGTGGCTAGCATAATGAACAGCACAGATTAGAACACTCCTATCACCCTAGACAGTTCTATTGAACAATGCTGCTCTAGAACTTGCTCTAAGATTAAACTTCTAAGGGTACCTAAATTCAGAAAACATGTAAAATCAAAGGTAAATGGCCAAGGAGGCAAGTAATTTTGTTTTGTTGATAAGTTAGTATTCTCCCTGAAATTCAGGGCAACCATAGCCTGATTTGTTTGTCTACACATCCCTCAAGCATATACACAATGCAATTTAACACAACAAATGTGAACTTGAAGGCCTGCTCTGGGCGAGGCACTGCCTTGGGTACCACTTGAAGAGTCAAGATGCACATAATGTTGTTCTTATTCTCCAGGGTCATATTTGATGGAAAATGTAAGACCAGGACACAACTACGAGATAAGAAAAATAGGTACTTTAGGAGAAGTAGAAACTAAGCTGTGGGTCTCCAGCACTGCTAAACCTATAATAGCCTCGCTAAACAAACTAAAAGGATGCTCCAGGCCCATCTGAAGAGAGGAGTGTTACTTAGCTGTTGAAGGTGTCAGCAATGTACCTTCTTCAGGGAAGCAGACACATGCAAGATGGCTTTTGGGTATCAAGAGAGAACACAGTATAGGAGAACAAGCATTCCATAGGCCAAGAGATGGAGGATTTATAAACTTGCTTCAGCACGAAGGTCTGTGTTTTTGACCAAGCCACTTCAGCATCTTAACAAGTAACTATCGTCAAAAAATCCCATCATGATTTGCTTTTGAATCTTCCAAAGCAAAAAATAACAATTTGAATCCTTGAGGAGGAAAATGATCTCAGGAGTTGGTGAGATCTGAATGAAATTAACAAGGAAACAAAGTTCTGATGTCACCACAAGTATTCAGAGATCTTAAGCCAACCAAGAAGACAGTATCCTTTGGGGACAGATGAGTCATGTATTATACTTAAAGAAAGAAAGAAAGAAAGTGAAGACACTCAGTCGTGTCTGACTCTTTGCAACCCCATGGACTGTAGCCTACCAGGATCCTCCATCCACTGGATTTTCCAGGCAAGAGTACTGGAGTGGGTTGCCATTTCCTTCTCCAGGGGACCTTCGGGATCCAGGGATCGAACCCAGGTCTCCTGCATTGTATGCAGACGCTTTACCATCTGAGCTACCAGGGAAATCCCATTATACTTAACAAGCTATTAATTAATCTAGGAGGATCAGCAATCCTTAGGGGGAAGGGCACACTTTTTTTTTTTTTTTTACATAGGGAGTAGCTTTGGATTATAGGAAAGCATTCCTGGGGATTGCAATATATAAAGCTAACAGCAGCAGACAAAAATTATGCCCCAAGATGCTGTGCTGATCAGATGACAAAACCTCTTGAGACTCTTAGTTAGGGAGTAACTTTGTTACCCTACATTATCAACAGCTATCTCCCGACTCATCCTGTGGCAATAATGGCTTTAACATCAATGGCTGACTGACTTGGACCAGTGAGATGTACACTTGCCCTGTGTTTGAGCAAAACTAGAGAAATTGGCATTAAGATTGTAGTTGACTTTGATAGCATCATAGCTTAAAATCAGATAAGTATTAAAATTTTAACTTTTCCATCTCATCCTGGGTTCCGTTTCTCTTCTATTCCAGACTATTGCAAATGCATTCCTTTTTTTCTCTTTCTTTTCCTTCCTTTCTTCCTTCTTACTCCTTCCCATCTTTCTTCCTTCCCTTTTTATTTTTTAAACCTTGGAGATGATGCAGATTGCTCTTTCTTAACAGGATAAAGCAGGTAAAGAGCAAGAATGTCAATTCACTCAGGCTGTCTTAACTTTCTTTGTCTGAACATAACCTGTCACCACCACCAGAATGCCTTCTTTAATGACAATTTCCTGTTGTACCAGATTCCAAGACTGTAATCCCTGTGAAGGGCCATGCAAATGTTAGATTTGTAAGTCATGTGCAGTTGTTCCAAGGAATTTTTATGGAGTTTCATTGGACATGCAGGTTAAAAATGCAATTTCTGGCTTTTATTAGACACTAAAAGTCTATGTTTCAACTAATTCAACAAAGAAAAAATTGGGGTGCAGTACATAGCAGATGGAAAGACCATCACTTAAGACTGTACTGGTTGTACACTGCTCAGCTCCAGGGAGAGTCATTCATGGTCTTTGCAATGAATAGCGTCCCTGGGAGTTGTACAGTGTACAACCTGCTCAACTATTCATAAAAGCCTTGACAGGAAGCTTTCTAAAGAATTCATAAGTTATTTGTTCATCAATTAAGTACTTACTGGGTGTTTATCATATGTAGGCCCTGTACTAGATCCTAGTGAGCAAAAATGATTAAATCTGTCTCCTCAGACATCTCATTTTATTAATATTATGCTTTGCTTTATTGCACTTCACAGATAGTAGTTATTTTTTTTATAAATAAACTGAATATTTGTGACAACCCTGCATCATGCAAGTCTATAGGCACCATTTTTTCAACAGTATTTTCTCACTTCATGTCTCTGTGTCACATTTGGAAATTCATGCAATATTTCAAGTTTTTATTATTATTATTTTATTTGTTATGGTGATCTCTGAGTAGCAATGGTCTTTGATGTTATTATTGTGAAAAGATTACCACTTACTAAAGGCTCAGAAGATGGTTAGAATTTTTCATAAATAAAGCATTTTTTTGAAGGTATGTACATTGTTTTTTTAGACATAATGCTATTGCACACTTAATAGACTATGGTATAATGTAGACCGTATATGCACCATGAAAACAAAAAATTCATGACTTGTTTTATTGCAATATGTGCTTTTTACTGCAGTGGTCTGGAACTGAACCTACAATATCTCTGAGGTATGCCTGTATCAGGAGAGTCAAATAATTAAGCAAGCACTCATGATTAAAGCTTAAGTACTGACATACAAGAAGAAATAATACATGGTGCTATGGAGCACAGAGGATGGAGTCCCTTCGGGAAGGGGCCAAGAGAGATTCCTAAAGGAACTGATGGTCATTTCAAAACATTAGGAATGAAGCAGAATTAGACAGGTCAAGTGAGTGGACCAGTCAATCCTAAAGAAAATCAACCCTGAATATTCATTGGAAGGATTGATGCTGAAGCTGAAGCTCCAATCCTTTATCCACCTGATGCGAAGAGCCAACTCATTGGAAAAGACCCTGATGCTGGGGAAGATTGAGGGCAAGAGGAGAAGGGGGTGACAGAGGGTGAAGATGGTGGATGGCATCACTGACCTGATGGACATGAGTTTGAGCAAACTCCAGGAGATAGTGAAGGACAGGGAAACCTAGCATGCTGCAGTCCATGGGGTTGCAAAGAGTTGGACACGACTGAGCGACTGAACAACAACAAAGAGCCAACATGGTTGGCTTGGGAAAGCAGCAGGAGATGCTGAGGAGAGAATGTTCCAGGAAGAACATTATGCACGAAAAGCACAGAATGATGTGTGAGACACTGAATCATCAGCTACTTCCTGCTGCCCTTCTTGTTGGAGCTGAGTGTACATGGCTCTCAGCTGAGCCATGGGACCTGCTTGGGAAAGATGTCATCTCTATGCAATCACCCGGACAGCTGTGCTATCCCCTGCTTAGTGACACTTGTCTCTAATCTTATGTTTTGTTTCAAAGTAATTGGAGTATTTTATTCCCCAGTCGACTGTGGGAGCCCACTGAGAACAGAATATCTTAACTCTCAATGTCCTGTAACTCTATCTCTGCATGTGGTAAGTGTCCAATAAATATTGACAGAAAAAAACTGAACCATCATCTAATTTATGGTAAATCAATGTGAGATAAGGACTGGGGGACTTTATTTTTCCTTTCCCCAAATTTTCCATTAAGTTAAACCAACACAGACATCTACCCCAGGCAGTCTTTGAGCCTGGTTTTCCTGATTTCAGCTGTGCCATTAGTCAACACACAAAGAGCAGTTTCCTGATATTGTAATATGACAGAAAAGGACATTTAAACAAATAATGATATTTGCAGCAAAAGACTCATGATCTCATGTTTTGATTCCAATTTTATAAACACTTGAAAGTCGCTTTATAGGTGTCCTGGGCTAATTCTAAGGGAGCGTATAGTTCTTGTGCAATCATTGGAAAGAAAACACAGTATCCTGTTCCAATAAAAGTTTCAGACACGGCAGTAAATCAGGCTCGCCTTTCAGAATACAACATTGGGCCATTGGTTTGGGCATAACATTTGGTAATATCATTGAGACACTGAAGGCAATCGTCATAACCCACATATATCCCCAGTTCCAAGGGTAGCTTTATACTGAAGCCAGAACATGACGTTGGCATGTGGTTTTTACTTGGTATGGAGAAGACCATAGAGACAGCCTGAAATCCATTAACAAGATTAGTTTTTGCCTTGACACTAGGGGAGTAGCTTTTCTGAAAGCTTATAAAATATTTTCAGATCTTCACTAATAAGGGTGCAATAACAGTGAGAGAAAGTTCTAATTCATTTCATGCAGCTTAGCACTTTTTAAAACACTTTAGACTACAAATACGTGCACTGACTGAACTTAATTGCATCGCTCCTTTCTCTTGCCAGTGACAAAGTTCAATCACAGCGAAGGTAAGTGATCTAAAAAGTGGGTTCTCACAATGTGGCTTGTATTTTCAGCTTGCATTTCAATTAGATTTTACCTCTAATTTTCTCCTGGTTTTTGGACTACTTTGATTTCGCACAAGATGTGATTCCAAAATAGCTCTGTCAAATTTGATCATCCATGACAGTGGTAAAAGTTAGAGAAATATTGACTTCCAGATTTCTTTAGAGAACAAATTCAGATTTAATGCTGCCAATAAGCCATATTTCTTGGGAGAAATATGCTAAAATCTTTGATTTCATCTGTAGGGATACTCAATAAAAATGAATAAAGTTATTCACTTAAAAGCCTCTCATTTACTGTATATCCTCATTACATTCTAATGATCTTGGATTACACTGGGCTATTTCAACACTTAATTTTTCATGGTTTCTTGGGACTTCTGAACTAAGCAAATACACTCTTCAGGTGCAAATAATTGATATGTTACAGCATACATATAAATAGCTTTACAACTAGCATCTTCCCACATTTGCTTGCACATAGCTGCCCAACGAATTTTTTTGAAAGAATGAATAATTCTATAAATATTTCTCCATATCAATCAGCCAAAATATGTGACTTGGATAATGTTCAAACAACATACTTTCAATTGCAAAATGCATTGGTTCTTTGGTCTATGTTCTCTCACAGGCAAGCTCCCAAAAATAGCCAGTAAAGTGACTATGCCAGTGTCAACTCCATGGGTGGCCCCATTCTTCAGGCCACATGAATGTTTACCTTGTTCCGCAGGACCCTGAGTAGCTCTATCCTTCCCTAGGGCTTAGCTCTCAGGATTACTACAGAAATCTTTCTCTAGAGACTTCCCTGGTGGTCCAGTGGCTAAGACTCCATGCTCCCAATGCAGGGGGCCCAGGTTTGAACCCTAATCAGGGACCTAGATCCCACATGTCACAACCAAGAGTTCACATGCTGCAAATAAAGATCTCGCATGCCACAACTAAAAGATCCCACTTGATGCAACTAAGACCTGGCTCAGCCAAATAAATATTAAAAGAAATCCTCCTCCATAACTGAACGTTCAGTCCTGTGCTAGTTTCTAGAGCCAACCTTTCTCTTCGCTGGAAGGATTTAAGGAACTCTTTTTAATATCCAGAACATCCCTTCATACTCTCTTGGAGTTCTTATAACTGAATGTCTGTTTTGTCCCCAGGATGGTCGGCTCACTTGTGGCCTCCCACTCACCTCTTGGGCTCAGTCTGTATCTTAGTGATTGCAACTTGGACAGAGAAGCCTGTTGGGCTACAGTGCATAGGGTCACAAAGAGTTGGACCTGACTGAGTTACTAACAGTTTGACTTCACTTTCAGCATCTGTAGGAATGTACTGTCTTCATTGCTTCTATGAACCTTACAGCAGTGGAGGACTCTATTCTCTTGCTCCCTATCAGCTCAGGGAGGAACCCTCCCGCAATCTCCTGCCTGCTTGCTGCTGAGATTGCTGAATATCCCCTCTGACTCCTGAAATGCCTGCCAATGTGTCCCTTCTACTTGTCAGACACCCTACTTGGTCTATTAACCCCTGTTTCCTGTAGGGACGATGGCTGGGTAGTGTGATCTACTTGTATGTTAGCCCACATCCTCTGAGAAGCGAGTGCTGAGACAGGATGAAGCGCCCAAGGATTTCATTAGGGTGCAAGCCTCCTGGAGTTGGTGATGGACAGGGAGGCCCGGCATGCTGCAGTCCATGGGGTCACAAAGAGTCGGACACGACTGAGCGACTGAACTGAACTGAACTGCGTGAGAGGAAGTGGAGGAGCACAGGAGAGCATGCAGACTGTTATGCACAGGGACTTCCAGTGAAGGAGAGAAGAGAAGGCACAAGCCCCTAGTCTGTCCTTCAACCTGAGGAAGAGTTGTCAGGGCACCTCAACTAAAGTCATCCATCAAAGGGGTACTGTGTCTTTGAGGAAGGGGCTTCAGTGCACATCCCATGATGGACAGAAGGGGGCAGCACCTAGGACCCTCAGTTATCCACCCCACAGTCACAGGCCAGCCAGGTGCATGCTCAGAGCCTTCACCACCTGACAGACTGGACTTTGTTCAAACACTTGAAGCCAGGTCTGTACCCTAGGAGCTGACCTCACTCTGGCCAGCGCTCTGTTTAATGTCCAGGACCCAGCCTCTACCAGCCTGCTCACAGCTTATCACAGGTAGCACTTTCACGTGTCAATTCCCTCCTGGCATTTCTCAGGGAATTTATGTGTGTTTCTCAAATCCAAATTAAAAAATAATAGAGTTGAGACATTGAGAAAATAAGAAAAGGTGTTATAACTCTCCTCCAAGAATTAAGACAGAACAAAGATGCTGGTTTGATGATTCTTGGGCCACAAATGTCCCCTGGAGAAGGGAATGGCAACCCAATCCAGAACTCTTGCCTGGAGAATCCCATGGACAAAGGAGACTTGTGGGCTATAGTCTATAGGGCTGCAAAGAGTTGGACATGACTGAAGCGACTTAGCATAGCCAACATAGAGACATAATTGGTTTGACGGAAGTCATTGACACCAAGTCAAAAGAGCAGGAAACTCTGATGCATGGAGTCAAAGAACAAGGTCAGTGTTTCTGGAACTGGGACAGGAGCCCAGAAAAGAGGTCACCAGCTAGTCAGTCAGCTTTGCTTGCCCCTGTTGCCATGATATACATGTGTGTTCTCTGCAGATAAGATAAATGTCAATAACTTTCTATGCATAGTATACTGTATACAAATCCTATCATTGGTGTTCAAACAAGTAAGTTTCTGAAGCAAAAGTAAGTTCTTCAATTGTCAATTTCCATGTGTAACTTTGGACAGCGCTGTTAATCTTATAAGCACATCTGAACATAAGTTTATTCAGATACTACCCAAAAACACTTGCGAGCATTTCCCAGTGTTTAAATATTTCTTATATGCCATGATTCTTTGTAGATAATGCTAAAGCAAAAATTCCTTATTAAACAATTTTTGACAGCCATAATAATTACTAAAGAGCATAAAGAATATTGGAAGTTCCATTTTAGCAACAGTGCATAATAGAGAATGACTAATCAAAGTCCTCAGAATTCTCATTTCTCATTCTGAGTCCTAAAGAATGGAAACACCGAGAGAGCAAACTTGGGAATCCTCCAGGAATGAGGAGAGAAACAATGATGACTAAAATGAGCCTTCACCAGTCAGAATTCAACCCTCTTAGCCAAGCAGAACTTAAATCTCACTGCTCTGTGAACCTAATTTAACTGCTCCTTCATAATAAGGAAAACTATTGCATCATACAGGGTTTAATGGGGCTTCCCAGGTGGCACTAGAGGTGAAGAATTTGCCTGCCAATGCAGGAGACATAAGAGATGTGGGTTCGATCCCAGGATCAGAAAGATCCCCTGGAGAAGGAAATGGCAACCCACACCAGTATTCTTGCCTGGAGAATCTCATGGACAGAGGAGCCTGGCGGGCTACACAGTCCATGGAGTCACAGAGTTGGACTATGACTAAGTGAACACACATACACACAGGCTTCAATTGTGAATCTTTCCATTTTAGAAAAAATATAATACAATTTTCTTGTAAATTATTCACCCTGTAGAAAGCTTGGCAACCACATAACTACAATGGAAAGAGAAATGACAACTTAAGAAAAAGAAAAGCACACCCTTTTATCTATGATACTGCTGTAGATGGGTTCATGTACTTGATCTTCAGTGAGTGTATCATATCCCTAAAGAGCTATTTCTAATTGTATTTCAGCATCTTGGTTTTCTTGGAATGCCACGACAAAATATCATAATCTTTGGGTGGTGGGGTTTCAACAACTATGAGATCTACTTCACATAGTTTCAGAGGCTGGCAATTGCAACATCAAGGTGTTGGTGAATTCCATTCTTGAGGGAGACTCTCTTCCTGGATTTCATCTTGCTGGGTCCCCACATGGCAGACAGTAAGCTCTCTGGTGTCTCTTGTTTCAAGAGCACTTTTCTCATCATGAAGACCCACCCCCATGACCTCATCTAATTTCCCATCTTAAATACAATCACACTAGGGGTGAGGGTTTGACATATTAATTTGTGGGGTTTAGAGGGGCATTCAGTCCATAACATCCAACATGGCTGAACAAGACCACTGCCAGATCATAAAAAAAAAAGAGTCCAATCCTGGAAAGGTGACTGGGCAGTTCTCACGCAGTCCTTTTCCTTGGTGCTCCTTACTCCCCTGTGGACACTGATTCCTTAGTGCCCACCTCTCTGGGATCTGGGCAGGGAGTGAAGAGGGCACTGCCCTCCCCTGTACTGAGGGAAGTCCATAAGCAAGGGTTCACAAATATCATCAACTTCCGTCCTCCCAACACCCCTAGTGGGAGCCCTCCTCCATTTGACAGACAAGCGACATCTGACGTTCAAACAGTTTCAGTAATTCACAGGTCCATGTCACAAAAATGGTAAGGATTGGACCTAGTTTTTTAAAGATACACCACACACTACAAAATTCACCCCTTTAAACCATACAGTTCAGTGTTTTTTAGTATATTCACAAGGTTGTACAACCATCACTACCATCAAATTCCAGAACATTTCCTCATCCCCTCAAAAAATTCCATACACAGTAGCAGTCATTCCTCATTCCTCCCTTCCCTCAGCCCCTGCTGCTGCTAAGTTGCTTCAGTCGTGTCCGGCTCTGTGCGACCCCATAGACGGCAGCCCACCAGGCTCCACCATCCCTGGGATTCTCCAGGCAAGAACACTGGAGTGGGTTGCCATTTCCTTCTCCAGTGCATGAAAGTGAAAAGTGAAAGTGAAGTCGCTCAGTCGTGTCCCACTCTTAGCGACCCCATGGACTGCAGCCTACCAGGCTCCTCCGTCCATGGGATTTTCCAGGCGAGAGTATTGGAGTGGGGTGCCATTGCCTTCTCCCCCTCAGCCCCTGGAAACTGCTAATCTGCTTTGTGTCTCTATGGGGATGCCTACTTTGAACATTTCACAGAAATGGAGTCTTACATTATGTGGTCTTTTGTGCCTGGAAATCAACCCTGAATATTCACTGAAAGGACTGATGCTGAAGCTGAAGCTCCAATACTTTGGCCGCCTGATACAAAGAGCCGACTCATTGGAAAAGACCCTGATGCTGGGACAGATTGAAGGCAGGAGGAGAAGGGGGTGACAGAGGATGAAACGGTTGGATGGCATCACCGACTCAATGGACATGAGTTTGAGCAAACTCCCGGAGATAGTAAAGGACAGGGAAGCCTGGCGTGCTGCAGTCCATGGAGGTCACAAAGAGTCAGACACGACATAGCAACTCAACAACGATGAATGATGGACACATTTCATGTTGCCTTTCTGCTCTGAGGATGCTCTCATGATGAACTGGCCATGATAACATCACCCTGAACCTGGGAGGAGGTTTGAAAGGTTGAAAAGTCTGCTACACGTTTACCAGCACAGTGCAGCCTGGGTTGCTGCCTCTTCCCACCCACCAAACCAGATCAGTTTCAAAACTGTCTCTTTCTCAGTAGCCTCTGGTTTGATTTAATTTACTGCACTTGGAATTTGATAAGTTCCTGGCCAGCTTTCACATTCTTTCACATCCTTGTAATTCACATATTATCTTTCAGCTTTCAGTTCTTCAAATCTTCAAGTTACTCCTAGAGAAAAGCTTCTTTACCATTTTATCTGGTTAATGCCTCAAAAACGAAGTCAAACACAGGGATGTATCATTACCCAGAAATGTCACCGTGGTCCGGATGCTCTTCAGAGTCTGACGTTTCAGGAGGTCTGTCCACAGGTCCCATTAGGGATCTACCGATGGAAAAGAATGCCCCCATCCCTCAGGAGCTCATGTTTTTGTGGCAAGTACAGACAACAGCCAGTCACAAAACAATACAAGCATTCTGGCAGGTAGTTATGTGCCCAAGCCCATGGTTGCAGCAGCCTGCACAGACTAGGGATGCCATGAAAGTTTTAAAACCAGAGATTGTAGGGACTTCCCTGGTGGTCCAATGGCTAAGACTCCTTGCTCCCAAATGCAGGGGGCCCGGGTTTGATCCCTGGTCAGAGAATTAGATCCCACGTATGGGAACCAAGAATTCACATGTTGCAACTGAAGATCCCACATGCCACAAGTAACAAAGACCCCACATGCTGCAACTAAAGACCTGGTACAGCCAAACAAACAAACAAACGAATAAATATGTTGAAAAAACCTGGAAGTTGTAGAACATGGTAAATAAAGAAGTGGGACAACCATGTTCCAGGAGGCAGGCGGGCATCCCTGAAGCATCTGCCATGAGAGTGGATTCATTCAAGCGTAGATTTGGGGCCAGAAGGCAAAGAGACATAAAAATGGTGAATCCTTATGTAGTCTTAATGCACACCAGGCAGAGTTCTTCCTGCTTACTAACTCCTAGTAATCCTTATAGCAGCTGGAGAAAGGAAAGGCTACCCACTCCAGTATTCTGGCCTGGAGAATTCCATGGACTATATAGTCCATGGGGTCGCAAAGAGTCAGACACGACTGAGTGACTTTCACAGCAGAGGGTGGTCACAGTGTCCAATAAGGGATGTAACTATGATTTAAACCCAGGTAGGCTGGGTCAGAGTTCACAGTCTAAAGGCTGCCAACAAAGGTCTGTCTAGTCAAAGCTATGGTCTTTCCAGTAGTCATGTATGGATGTGAGAGTTGGACTATAAAGAAAGCTGAGCACTGAAGAATTGATGCTTTTGAACTGTGGTGTTAGAAAAGACTCTTGAGAGTCCCTTGGACTGCAAGGAGATCCAACCAGTCCATCCTAAAGGAAATCAGTCCTGAATATTCATTGGAAGGACTGATGTTGAAGCTGAAGCTGCAATACTTTGGACACCTCATGCGAAGAACTGACTCACTGGAAAAGACCCTGATGCTGGGAAAGATTGAAGGCGGGAGGAGAAGGGGACAACAGAGGATGAGATGGTTGGATGGCATCACTGACTCAATGGACATGAGTTTGAGTAAACTCTGGGAGTTGGTGATGGACAGGGAGGGCTGGCGTGCTGCAGTTCATGGGGTCGCAAAGAGTCGGACACGACTGAGTGACTGAACTGAACTGATGGAGACCATGTGGCAAATTTTAAATGACTTGACCAGTTCATCCCATTCATTCGTACATTGATTTATTCAACACATACTCCCAGAATCCTGTCAGTATATGCCAGGCATGATGATAGGCTTGAGGACAAAAGGGTCAAGGCCCTTGAATTCTACCCTTAAAGCAACAGTGAAGGCAGAGCAATGGGCAGGCTGCCATTTTGTTAAGATGGAAATAGAGTAAAAATAAGACATTGCCTTCTGGGTGCTGGAGTCTAACAGGAGGAAATGCTATGAAACAGGACATACTCGAGCAAATAACTTCAGTCAAATCATGTAAGGAAATTCGGGCTCAGCGTCAGACACAATAACCATGGAGTAGGAAACAGCTACCCACTCCAGTATTCTTGCTTAGAAAATTCCATGAACAGAGGGGCCTAGTGGGCTACAGTCCATGGGGTTGAAAAGAGTTAGACATGACTGAGCATGCATGTGTTGTTAGCCCTAATAAAGGTACATATCATCATGTATAAGTGGGTAAAGACTAGTGAAGAACAAACTGTCACACACGAAAGAGAAGGAATACTGTCCACAGACCGTGGATGCCAATGGAAAGGGGAGACAATTTGTTATAAAGGTGACATAGAGCACAGGGCAGGCTTGTTGGGCTAGTGAGTGGGACCTGAGGTACCATGAACATGGCTTGGGTCTTAACCCCAATCCATCATGGCTTCTCTTGGAACATTTAAAGATGTGGCCAGCACATATTAGCATATTAGCATCTGCAGGCAAGTCTTGAAAATCTCTCTGGCTGAATGAGAGGAACACTTACCTAAAGGAGAGAGTTCTGAATTCTGGAAACATGGCCAGTTAGAATACTCTGGTCTCAAGCGATAATGACTTCCGCAGACTGGGCACAACACATAGCATCTTGCCAACTCCCAACGGACTGACCTGTTCCATCGTGAACCCCTCTCTCACTGCCCCTGCCTCCTCCAGAACTTCACAGTGACAGGAGAGGGCAAACTACTGGGCCCAGAAAGTTTTCCTCTAAAACTCCTTCTTGAACCAAAGCGGGGACAACACTTTGGGAAAGCTCTTTCCCAAACAGATTTTTCTGCTTGACCAAAGGTATAATTTTTCCTCCAGGAAGTTAAGGCACCTCATGCTGGTGTAATTGAGTTTCCCTGGGAAGAAGCCGCTGCCCCCTGGGTGGTCACTGCTGCTGAAAAATTAAACACAGATGTTTGGCGGGTCGCCTCCCCATGCATCCTGCTCTTTGTGTTTTTCCTCTTAAAGAGATGGGAGTGGGTTGAGGATGTCCCTAATGCTGGTGCTCTGCACTCAGCAACAATATGTCCATGCAGTTGGCTGCAATATAAACCTCTGAAATGAATCAATCATCCAACGACTTCAGTCACCTCCCATATTGTTGAGCCCTCCTCCCAGCCACTGTCCTAGAAATGGACACAGCAGTTGTATCCCTTCTTATTTGAGGAATGAGCATGGGAAAACTCACATTTGTGAAATGCAGATTTTTTTTTAAAAACTGCGTTCTTATTTTAGAAACAACTGTCAACGATTTCAACCTTTCAAATGAAGGTAAAAAGAGCAACGGTTTTCACAGGGGCCTCAGTGGTAAGGAACCCGCCTGCCAATGCCGAAGACGCAGGTTCAATCCCTGAATGTGGAACATCCCCTGGAGGAGGAATTAGCAGCTCACTCCAGTATTCTTGCCTGGGAAGTCCTATGGACAGAGGAGCCTGCAAGGCCACAGTCTATGGAGTGGCAAAGAGTCAGACATGACTTAGGGACTCAACAACAACAAGAGTGCAATGGTTGCCTTCTTAATATGGCACTGTTAGGTGAGGGTGATGGATATTATTTTGCTAGTTCATTCACCTAATAGTAGTTTCTGAGAAATTATAAGTAGGGAAAGGAGTAGCTTAAACTTTTAAAACTCATCTTTACAAATATCCTACTATCTCTTCTATTTAAAAAAACGCACTCCAATCCTCCTCCAGCTACTCTGCTCTTTATTTCCTATCATTGATAACACAACTGCTTTAAAGAACTGTCTGAACGTGGAGACTGATTTCTCTTTTCCTACACATTCTATGTGACTTCAATTTCTTTATCTCACAACAAAAGCTATCCACTTGAAAACCTTCCAGACACACAACAAGTAGGCTCTGCTTCGAGACTGAATCTCATGTTCTTTCCAATCCTCTACTCTCTCATTTGAGGACCATGTTCTAATTAGGCTTATGCATCACATCAGTTCAAGGAGAATTTCTTTTTCGTTCACAGCTACACTCTCCTATGGTGGGTCCTTCAACCAGCCAATAAAACCACAGTGAAAACACTGTCTACCACTTCATTCTGCAGTGCAAATACTAATCTACTGTCAGCTATATTCACAGTCAGCAGTATTTTCTAGTACCGACAAGCCTGTCCAAACCTGATACAATGCCCCCAAAAGCAACATGATATACAATTAAAATACTGTGTTTCCACTCTTCTTAGTCAGGGCCAGTAAACAGAGTGTATGTCCACGTGTGTGCTATATACCTGTGAAGTATACAAATGCCACTCAGTCATCTTGCATTTCTACAACTGTGCTCACTGAACGTGTTTCTTCCCTAAGTAATAATAGGAGACGAGGGTGATGGATTGGTTTGCAAGTGTATTCACCCTCCAATGGTAAACCCTGCCAGCAACTTTTGAGTACTTATGGGGAGTAAGTCAAAGTTTTAAAATCACCTTCAAAACATGCAGTTATTTCTCCCATCACTCAATCCTTCTCCAGATACTGCCCATTTCCTGATTTCCCTTTATAAGGAGTCCTTCCAAGTGTTGTGACTATTTCTGGTTTCCAATTTCCTGCTCACGTGAATTCCCATTTTGTGAATTTCTTCTGATTAAGCTTTGCAGCCACCACTCACCAATGTTGTTCTACTGAAAGGTCACTAGTTACTTCCACATTAGTAAGCCCAATCTCAATTCTCAGTCCTCCTCATTTGGGGCTCATTAGTAGCATTTTCCAAGCTTGTTGTGTTTGGACATGTAATATATCCAAGTTGGAACTCTGAATACTCTCCCTGATCTGCCATTTGCTGCCATTCCTGCTCCTAGTCTTCCAATCTCAGTTAATGACAACTCCATCCATCTTTATGGTTTGGTCAAAGAGCTTAGAGATACCTTTGACTCTCCCATACTCACATTTGATTCTTCAGCAAATTGTATCACCTGTCCTCATCACCTCTATTCTGACCACCTAGGCCCAAATTACCTGGTCCAACCTCTTCTAGATTATTACAATGGTCCCCTGGCTGGTCTCTCATCTTCTGGAAAAACTGGATTATATATATATGTATATATATATATACACATATACATATATATATACATATATATTCTTTAAATATATGTATATATATTTGTGCTGTGCTGCGCTTGGTCACTCAGTCATGTTCAACTCTTTAGGACTCCATGGCCTGTAGCCCACCAGGCTCTTCTGTCCATGGGGATTCTCCAGGCAAGAATACTGGAGTGGGTTGCCATGCACTCTTCCAGGGGATCTTCCCAACCCAGAGATTGAACCCAGGTTTCCCACATTGCAGGCGGATTCTTTACCATCTGAGTCACCAGGAAAGCCCAAATATATGTATATATATACACACACATAATACATAATATATAAAACATTCTATATTACATACAGTATATATTATATAAATATAATATATAAATATATTATATATTTATATGTACATATAATATGTATTTTTTATATATTTTATGTGTATTATACATAAACATCAACTCCTCGGGATTCTCCCTTTGTTGATATTTGCACAAACTGTTCATCTGAATCTGATTATAAAAAATTGGGGGGAAAAATAATGAAAGCAGCACTATATATACAATAGTCACTCAAAAAAACTGTTTTTGCATACATCCAGGAGAAGTATAAGCCTATCCATTATCATCTGGTGAGAACATTCTCCACTGAAATAAGAATGGAGGAAATGCCTTGATTTATTCATTTTTAAATGTTCTTGTATTCTGGTTTTATTTTCCTTGTTTCCAACTCTTTGGGGGAAAAAAAAAACCATCAACATAAATTAAGCTCTTCAGTCTGCTCCCAGGGAGAGGAACAAGTTCTTCTTTGTGCAATTTCGAGAGTCATCTCCCTCCATCCATTTTAATATATGAACTAACTCCTGATTCCCCTGCCAGCTTCTATTCCATGTGTATGAATTAGTTCCATGTTGCCTAAGAGTTTAAAAGGGCAGTAAAGTAACTCCACTGAATCCCATTCACAAATAGAGGAATTTAGGAAAGTACTGACAGCATCAAAAACTTCAAGCAGGGTGCAATTAGCATCAAACTATTCTACTTGTCCAATGTATAATTGTGCCACTATTTTCAAGAAAACAAAATTTGTGATGTAATACCATTGTCAACTTGCTCTAAAGCTGTGGTTTTCAATTGGTGGCAATTCTCGCCCCCTCCCTAGGACATTTGGCAACCCGTGGAAAACATATTTGGTTGTCTCAATGAGGAGAGGTGGGGGGGTGCTCCTGGCATCTAATGTATAGAGCCCAAGGATGCTTCTAAACATCTTGTAATGCACAAGACAGCCCTCACAACAAAGAATAACCTTGCCTCAAATTCCAAGAGTGTCAAGTTTGAAACACTCTTATTTCCATTTAAAACATTTATAACCCCATGGGACTATGGAGTAAATATCCAATTAAAATAGATTTAAATTTTATGAGCAGAATTTTGGTTTTCAGACTTCTGGTGCATCTCATTGAAGACACAGCTTTGACAATTTCATGCCTATGTAAGTCACCCATGTAGCACTAAACCAGCTTCTGGAAATTCTCAGAGCAAAGCTCAGTAGCAACTAATTTCCTGAAACACAGATCTGGCACCAAACTGATATGCCAGAGATGAATACCAAAGAAACAAAGTGCAGTGCACATAGTAGGTGCTGACAATAAATATCCAGTGATTTATTGACTCACTCAGAATGTGTTCGCAGTTCAAATTTCTGGATGGTTTGTTGATACCTACATTTATCAACCTGATATAGTATTCAAATCCACAAATTTCTATAAATGAAGGTCGTGTATGATGATTTAGGAACATTTTAATCCAAAATGCTCAAATCAATCTTTATTTCAAATATAAGCATATGTGTAGGGTTTGGTATAACTGTGTATCCACTGGGGACATCTTAAATTGGAAATCCCGCATGTATTGTATTCTCTACTTTTAGGGGCTAACTACAACATTCTTAGTTACCAGAATGTGGATACTTGAAGGACTAATGATCTAGTGCAACCACACCTCTCTTACTACAAATGAAGAAAGAGAAGCTCCCAGAGCTTAGAAGACTTTTTCAAAGCCTTCTAACTAACAATGCTGGTTAGTGGCCAATCATGGACAAAAGCTCTGCTCCTCTCTTGGAGTATTCTGGGGTTTTCCCAATAGACTAATTTTTCTTTGCTTGTTTAGACTCAAACTTTCTAGAACAATTGTATAAATTTGTGTTGTGTAATTCACCGTGAGTCTATAAACTTGATATAAGTCCCTGAATAAGTTATTTCTTATTGTTTTATCTAAAATTAAAATCTTTCCACTAGGCATACAGCACAATTCTTTAAAGTGAACTGAAAATTATAATTATACAGATTCAATAAATGTAATATATAATTCACACACAAGAAATGCCATTAATAATTTTTCTGCCATAATGATTTGTGAGTATAGCAACTTGTGGACAATTCCTTTTCTCCCAGAACATCAACTTTTTAACCCCCAAAACACACTAAATAAACTATAACAAATGATATGTCAATATATTAATTTAGGAAATTACCTACTCACCAATTTACCTGACACAATTTTTGGTTGGAAAACTCAATAGTATGGAACATATTTCAGGTATACCATGTCTGAATAAACGCAAAGAATTGTGTTTGGTTCTTACACCAAGCAAGAGAGATGAACAAGGTGACGGCTGTGGGCTACATGTACCATTTTTTATATTTTTAAGCACAATCATACCTAACTTGATGTTTCTCTATAAATACCTTTCTGTGCTCCAACTTAACTTGTAAGTTGCTTATAATGCAACTATAAGCCTTAAAGATTGCAAACCTGATAAGAAAAATGAGTCCAAGAAAATGACAACAAACCTTCAAAATATTGTGTTTTACGTATGAAATCTGTTTATGTACTTACCTATTCAATTTATGTAGCACCTATTTAATCTAATCTATGAAAGCTTTTTTTCCCCCATTGAATGGTTTTCAGGAATAAGGTTAAGCAAAGAGAGAACTGAAAGTGATTTGGGGATTTTATCATAAATCCGAGTAGTCAAGCACCATCCACACTTAAAATACTACAGGTCACTTTTCCTTGTTCCCTAGTAGAACTAATTATTAGAACATTTCATTCCAGATCTTCTCTTTGCCTATCTTCCCTTTATATCTCTTCCTGCCAGCCAAATACTGAAGCATTGTAACAGACACTTCAAAAATGCCTGGAGTCAGGCATGTGACTTTAATAGGAGGCTCTGGCTGGAGCTTTTTTGCAATGAAAACCAAATAATTCTGCGTTCAAATGGAAATGGAAATATTTCATCCTGAATTATCTTTACAAGATGATTCCAGCTTTTACATATGAAAATAACAGGGGAGATTTTTATCTGTGAATTTCTCAGGAGCTCCATTTTCAAACTATGTGGTCTATTTTAAACACACCATATGGATTATGTACTCTACGAACTACTCTGGGCTAAAAAAACTGTGCAAACACAAACCACCCAGTTCTCAAGTCCCAGCTGGCACTTCTGTTACCCATAAGTGCTCTTTTCTGTTTATGTTTCTTACACCCACATGTATATATGTTTGCAGTTGGAATCCTTCACCCTTGTCTCTTAAAAATTCCTTGAGCAAAAATGCAGCTCTGAATGGGACTTTGCTCCATTTCTGCAGGTCAGTGTTCTGCCCAGCACTGTGGACAAGGCCCAGGCTGCAGGAGGAAGGCTACCAGGAGAATGCATGGCCCAGAATCTTCTCCTCCCTCCTCTTCCATTCTAACTGGCTTGTCTGATGTTCCATTTACTTGAGGCTCAAATATCTACTTTTGAAGATGCCACCCAATCAGAGGAACCAGCATTTCCCAAAGTGTGAGCCTTATGGCTGCTAACAAGAGTCCTATGAAAAGAAGGGTCCTGTGGCAAAAGTGTGGGGAGTCAAAACTTCTGAAAAGCTTTTATGCCTAGAGCTTTCCATGTTAATGTTCTTTGTGAATGTTCATGGTGATGGGTCCATGGAGTACAGGTTGTCTGATAGTATATTTAAATGTGGAACTCTTCCTTTTCTACTGAGTGTCCTCCAGGAAGAACGTTCCACAGAGCTCATTTTGAGAACTACTACCAATGTTACCAGGCTTCCCTGGTGGCTCATTGGTAAAGAACCCACCTGTCAATGCAGGAGACTCGGGTTCAATCCTTGGGTCAGGAAGATCCCCTGGAGAAGGAAATGGCAATCCACTCCAGGACTCTTGCCTGGGAAATTCCATGGACAAAGGAGCTTGGTGGGCTACAGTCCATGCTGTCACAAAGAATTGGACATGAGCAAATGACTAAACAACAAAACAACCAATGTCACCAGCTAAAAGGAACTTCTCAAGGCCTAATACTATATCCCAGGGCAGGAGTCTTAAGTAGGACAGGCAGGCCTCCTAGATAGCTGCTGGGAAGCTATTTTTAAGTAAGTGGTTCTATTGGCACATGTCAGGACCCACCACACAAGTGCTTGACTATTTCAGCCCTGATAATGTACTCCTCTGTGACAGTCACATTGTCACCCACCTAGGGGTGACAGCAATGGTTCCAGGGATGCTGAGACATGAGAGGCAATGCAGAAAGTAGAGAGAAACTCAACTGTGTAATTTAGGGTTTGTGAATTACAAGTAGCAGCAATCCCTTTTGTCCTTTGGGTTGAGTACCTTGAGAGTGGGGCCAGGTGGTCCTGGCATATATGTGCACTCAGTGAATATCTGCAGAGTGACTCAGTGATGTAGCAATCACCAAATTTGGGCAATCTCCTTGGTTTTCATGTTACTTCCCTCCTCTCTGCAGTGCCAATCCCCACTTTCAGAGACGACCATGGGAATCAGTAGATATAGCCATCAGAAACAACCTCTAGGCAACTGTTTGTCCCCAGTCCAAAAGTGACCTACATAAGGTGAAAGATCAGCTCTCTATTTAAAAACTCCAGTAAAAGAGGCTTCAAGGCATGCTTAGTACTCTGCTTCAGAGTTGCAGGACACTCACAGCTAAGGAAATCATCCTCAGTCACACCTTCTATCTCGTGCAACTGTCTAAAAGGCACTTGAGGGAGGGTGGCCATTTCCCCTGAGGTGTCAAGTTCAACCGCAGTGTTTCCCTAAACACTTCGGCAAAACTGCCAGAGAACAAGATTTTTCCTGCTGCATGATTAGATGAAGGACATTCTCTGGAATCCATTCTCACCTTAAAATATATGTGTGTGTATACTCACAAATATATCTGTATGCATGTGTGTGCATTTACACATGTGTGTTTGCATGTACTAATACCATCTGCCTAATCACACATGTTCAAGACTTTAGCCATTTTCATGTCCTCCTTCGTGAACTTTGTTCATTTAAATAGCCATTGAATTGGATCCATGCTGTTCCTGAAATGACACTCACATTCACTGGATCCTTCACAGATTTCTGCCCTTAGTTCTGGACTTCTTTCTCTTTCGCTGACACTGTGCAGTAGGCTCCCAACTCGTAGAGAGATATTTCTAAACTCTCCACCCAGTACTGCATGTGTATGGCCCTTTATAACTGCTGAACTGTTTTCCAGTATGTTATTTAATGCTTGTGACAGCCTATGTGTGCCGATGAGGTCACTGTGGATGGTAAACCACTAGCTCAGCGTCCCACAGTCAATAATTTATTTGTCAACAAATCACTCTTCCCCTGACCTTGTTTTTCCCCCATAGACCTTAGATAGTTATACAAACACAATTTAAAAAAATTTTAAAGACTGCTACATATGACCTTATTCAATGGAAAAAGAAAGTTTGTCTTGATCAATCATTAATGAAGTTACTAGCCCTTAAAATCGTAAAATAAGCAAATATGGATGAAAATTAAATATATTCTACTTAAAACTAGCTACTTTATACTACAAAAAATGGCGAGATACTTTTTTTGTTAATACCTAAGGGCAGGTGGTGCTTCCCACGTGGCTCAGTGGTAAAGAATCTACTTGACAATGCAGGGGACTCAGGAGACATGGGTTTGACCCTTGGGTCGGGAAGATCCCCTGGGGGAGGAAATGGCAACCCAGTCCAGTATTCTTGTCTAGGAAATCCCATGGACAGAGGCACCAGGTGGGCTACAATCCAGGAGGTGGCAAAGAGTTGGACACAACTGAGTACGCACACACACATGAACAGCAGGTGAAAAGTGGTATGTTACCAGGACAGGGATGCTCCCTAATTGTTGGGATTTGTAGGTCTTGCCAAGTAGAACGATGCATACACTATGTTTGTCTATGCTTTTTGCCCAGCACAGGCTGCCTCTTTCCAGGTTCCCCAACCTGCCAAACCCTGCCCAGCCTCCAAGCCCCAGTTCACATGCACCCCTCCCTCCACTCTTCAAGCCTGCTCTGCAACCTTAGGTTGATGCTTTCAACTCCTGTAAGGTAGTCATCAGATTCTAGCCTGTACCCTGGTTATCTCGGTACATGCCCTCCAACCTTAGAGAATAACTCATTCACATACTGATTCAACAAATACCCCTTCAGTGATGCTACCATGCCAAGTGCTATTGTGAGCTCTGAAAACAGAGTATCTTAAGAAATAAATTCCACCTTGAGAGTAAAATCTTGCGCAAGCACCTGCCATCTTTGTTATGTCACATACATTGATGAATAGCTTTGCTGTGGCCGGTCCAGCACGTCTGATGGCAGACTCCAGTTTATAGACTGCTGTTTACTCTTCCCCTCTCTGGTGTAGCCTGAGACTGTAAATCCAACACAAAGACATCTTGCATTTCAGCCTTGCATTTAGCATCTAATAGCTGACTGCACTTCAAACAGAATGGTGCTTCTATTGAGAAAGAAGTATCCCTTACATGAGGCCAGCATTCCATTAACCAATCAAAGAAAGTGTTGTTTAAACATGCCATTTCCCCCTGAACTCTTCTCTTAGTTCATTGTGTAGCTCAGAGCATTAACAGTCATGAAGAAATCTGTTACAGTCAAACTTCTTTTCCACTAAGGAACTAATTAGAACTTCTTTTTTATACTGAGAGTTATATACAAGAGAGTTAATTGTGCCAAGTGTACTGAGTTCAAAAGTGAAGAGAAGGTTCCATGGCCTCCTTGAACAATTAGCAACAACTGTTTGAGTGCTTTGGTGTTAATTACAACTGTCAGTCCATCACTTATATAATAAACTCTTCAAAGGGGCTCTTTCCACAACCAGTGTCAGCAAATACAGCAAAGAAAATAAAGAGAAACTAAGGGAACAAAGGGAAAACAGCTTTCAGAAGTTCCAGTAGACCTGAGAAATTAGAGACTCCATCATTACTTTAGATCTCGGAGAATTCTTTCAAAGCAGGATTTGAGACAGTTCTTACCTAAGCACATAAATTCCAAGTAAAAACAGGAAACTTAGGTCATGAAAGGATGTAGACAGAAGATGTACACTCATACGTTTGAGGAAAGTAAATAACAGGTGTAACTCTGAGCTTCCTGTTGACCAGGGCAAAAAATGAATAACGAGCAGTAACTAGGATTTTAGCAGAATGGACCATGTATATGTGTTTTCTCTTTGGCTGAACTCCTCAATTAAGATTGGGTGGTATTCATCTCTGCCTTCCAGTTTGTTAAACTGGATCCCCCATCCCAAGTAGAGGTTTGGGCTGCATTAAATTTGACTAAATTTCCTGATGTTGAAGCTAAAGCTCCAATACTCTGGCCACCTGATGTGAAGAGCTGACTCATTGGGAAAGACTCTGATGCTGGGAAAGATTGAGGGCAGAAAGAGAAGTGGGTGACAGAGGATGAGATGGTTGGATGGTATCACTGACTCGATGGACATGAGTTTGAGCAAACTCCGGGAAATAGCAAAGGACAGTGAAGCCTGGCAGGCTGCAGTCCATGGGGTCACAAACAGTTGGGTGCGACCGAGCAACAACAACAAACTGTATTAGTAGCTTATAACTGGGATGCCTGCCTTCCCTCATGATTCCCTATAATCAATTCTTCAGAGGAAAGTTAGGATGATCCCTCAGGATTGTAAATCAAAGCCTGTCTCTCACATGCTGGCCATCCTCTGAAGGGTTTCCATTGCATTTAGCATAAAATCTAGACTCCTGTACTCTGACACCTCTGGCTCTATAAGACCTCAGCTCGCACCTCCTTTCCCTTCCCTCAACTCTGCTTAAAGCACTCTTGGGGTCTAAGATCCTGCTATTCCCTCTGTCTGCAAAGCTCTTTCCCCTGATTTTCATATAGAGGCTTCTTCATTCATTCAGTTTTCAGGTTCAATTCTCAAGGAAGCATTTTCCTGACCACTACAGAATCAGTCTGTGCATGACTTTTGAACCAATTATGAGGTCTTACTTCCTTCCCTCCACTCACCATTTTCAGGGACCTTAGTGTTTGTCTTGGTTGGCTTGTTTGTGGGGGTCCTCACACTAGCACATGAACCCCTAAGAGAAGAGGATCTTGCTTCCCTCTCCTTCCCTGGAGCAAGGAGCTCTGCATGACACATGCTGGTGATAAACCAATCAACCTATAAAAGACAATATACTCTAAGCTGACTTGATCATAAAAATGAACAAAATGAACAGATACATAAATATGTAATGGCTAACTCCCTTCCCTTTGTGATTAACTTTTACCTCCTTTGGGGTAAAGGTCCAAGTCATTCATCTAAAGCAGGGGTTCAGCCAACTTTTCTGTAAAGGGCCAGAGTGTAAATATTTTAGGCTTTGTGGGACATGGTCTTTGCCTCAACTACTTGGCAGTACAGAAGCCATCATACACAGTATGTGAACAAATGGGTATGGCTGTGTTTTGATAAAACTTTATATGCAAAAATAGACATCTGTTGGATTTGGCCTGTAATTTCCTCACTGTAGATCACAACTGGGGCTTCCCAGGTGGCCCTAGTGGTAAAGAACCCACCTGCCAATGCAGGAAACATAAGAGACTGGTTGGATCCATGGGTTGGGAAGATCCACTGGAGCAGGAAAGGGCAACCCACTCCAGTATTCTTGCATGGGAACATGGACAGAGGAACCTGGCAGGCTACAGTCCATAGGGTCACAAAGAGTCAGACACGACTGAAGTGACTTAGCATGCACACACAGATCACAATCAGTAACAGGAAAATAATAGCTAAAAGTAAAAAACCAAATAAACAGACCAGTGGACACAGTAGGGGAAGGGGAGGGTGGGATGAAATGAGAGAGTAGCACTGAAACATATGCATCACGATATGTAGAACAGACAGCCAGCAGAAGTTTGCTGTATGATGTAGGGAACTCAAACCTGGTGTGCTGTGACAACCTAGAGGGGTGGAATGGGATGGGAGGTGGGAGGGAGGCTCAAGAGGGAGGATACATATGTATACCTATGACTGATTCATGGTGATGTATGGCAGAAACCAACACAATATTATAAAACAATTATCCTCCAATTAAAAATAAATAAACTAAAAAACAGACAAACAGAAAAATTCAATGGCAAAAAACTTCCAGAAACACAAGAGTGAAAATTTGTATGTCTAGAAAAATACTGAAACCAAGTAATAAGTGGATCCAAGGTAAGAACAGTAAAAGAAAGACTGAATAGTAGCGATGCTAATGGCCACATCATGGTTGAGGCTACACTCACAGGCTTCACTCTGTGATTGTGAAGTGATAACCCTTCCCTTCAAGAAGATGCTGATGAGATCACACTTGGAAAAATAGAGACAGGTCCAGGCATTTTATTAAAGGGAAAATGGAAAAAAAAAAGGCCAAAAAATTGGAAAGCTTTAAACAGTCACTGGCATGCATTCAGAGGCACACAGCCAGAAAGAAGGCTCAGGAAGCTAATGGATGGAGAGGGATTAAAAAGACCCCAAGATCTGTAACAAGGGGGGGTAAATGAAGACTACAGAGGATACACGGAAGTGCTCATGTAAGAACACTGCAAATACTGTAGACAGAAGAGGTCTATGCTGTTCATCTATCTGGAGACTTGAAAACATGAAATATTGTAGAATGAAATTTGGAAAATACATATTTAGGCCAAATTTCCCTACCAGAGTTCAGAATAAAAAACCTCAATATCCAGATTTTTAAAGTATATTCCAGTGATCCCAGAAAACATTTCCAAGAATATGAGTATTCACATTTATTTAACACTTCACAGTTGTCCAGATACATACAGACACTCCAGTCCAATTGGATCACTGAGGCAGGTGGGAAAAAATTTATTATCCACTTTTTGTAGATGAAGAAACAAAGGCGCAGAAAAGTTACTTGTTAGCTAGGAAGTAGTGGTAGAAAGCCCCAGCTTTGAAGATCTCAATTCAAAGTGTTCAAATTGTGACTTGGTCATTTAATAGTTTAACAAAGAACTTACTCTAAACATATGTATACATCTTCATGGACTCAAAGAATGTTACACTTGGAGAATTTCTGGCTATACATTAGATTGAATGGAATGATTATTTTTCAATGGAGCAATGCCTGGGCCCCACACTAAAGCAATTAAATAAAAAATTTCTGGGAGTGGGATTCACACATGAGTAGTTTTTAAATGTTCTAAGTCATCACCAAAGTTGAGGATCACTGATCAAGTACCGAGGTCAGCAAATATTTTGTGTAAAGGGCCGGACAGGAAATATTTGAAGCTCTGCTGGCCATATAGTCAGTGTCATAACTACCCCTGCTGTTGCTTGGTGAAAGCAGCCATAGATGACATGTAAGCAAATGCACGTGGCTGTGTTCCAATAAAACTTTATTTGAAAAAACAAGTGATTGGCCAGATTTGGACCAAGGGCCATGGTGTACCAACCCCTGATGTAGTAGAACCTTTCTATGGAAGAGAGGCCTGGAGATGTGAACTATCTTACCCAAGGTCTAATCATTCATCAATAACAAACAAGGCTGGGCTCTGCTCTTCATTCACTGGCTGCTATGGTTCCTCTACCAGTTCTCTGGGAC
The DNA here is from genome assembly GCA_024291935.2 of Okapia johnstoni. Taxonomy (NCBI): domain Eukaryota; kingdom Metazoa; phylum Chordata; class Mammalia; order Artiodactyla; family Giraffidae; genus Okapia; species Okapia johnstoni. Next base: position 7,141,902 of record CM044305.1, read on the forward strand.
TCTCAAACTACAACTTGGGACCTGCTACGCTTCATTTTGCTTCCCTGGTGGCTCATGCCAATGCAGGAGACACAGGAGACCCAGGTTCAATCCCTGGGTTGGGAAGATCCCCTGGAGAAGGAAATGGCTTCCACTCCAGTATTCTTACTTGGGAAATCCCATGGAGAGAGGAGCCTGGTGGGATCAGTCCATGGGGTCACAAAAGAGTTGGACATGACTTGGCAACTAAACAACAACAACAACATACTTCATCTTTCACAAGCTTGAACATTCCTCTTGGAATAACTTATTTATTGGGAAGAAGGCTGCATTTGGGCAAAAAGCTGTGATTTTGAGTCCCAGCTCTTCTACTTTACTAGCAGGAGAGCCTCTGGCAGTTCCCTCAAACCATCTGAGGCTAAAGTGTCTGCATTGTAAGCCAGGGATGAGATTTCCAAAGGAAAATGTCTGTATGGATTAAATGAGTACTGAATGACCCGGTGCCATGCGTGACACATAGTATGTGCTCAGTAAATACTTATTTCACAACCTGAGAACTTTGACTACTATCAGATTCATTTTTCTTTTTTTGGTAATTCGTGTGGACAAAAATTTGAGAAACCTAGAATATTAGGAAAAGAGAAACATTTCATCAAAACTTACTCTCACTGTCAGAGACAAGGACATATGAAAAAGGGATGGGTAGAAGGGTAAAAAGGATATACAAAGAAGCTTCCCCAAGAGGTTGTGATGGCCATGGTCCTGGCCAATCTCATCACCAACTGAGAGTCACTAGCCTAAATTTTGATAAATTTCCCATCATCCCAGAAGATGAGAGGAGATGAAGAGAGTGTGACGATTCCTTGTTTTCATTCAGAGGTAGAAGATTCGGGTTGGGGGTTTGTTCACTCCATTCTCCTAAACTTGGCAACTTGAATATGAACCTAAATCTCCACAACCCATTATTCTTCACTGAACATGAGATACTATTCGCCAAATTATGAAATCAGGATTTAGCTGACATAAAATTGATTTATACTCAGTATCATCAGTGAGTTTACGTTTCAAAATATCCTGGCGGGTGACCATCAAACTACCTATTTGTATACTGAGGGTTAGAAGATTTCTCTGACATATATGGTAAAATATTGGGATGGTCTAGAAGCAGAAATTGTTGGTTGACTTCCATGCTAAGGGATACAACATGCATTTACTTCCTTCCTTGCTAAGGGATTGCTATTTCATTCAAACATACCTCACTCAAGTGCCATGGTATGTTTCATACTAGGAAGTTTGAACCTATTTTCAGCTCCAGCCAAGGACTTGATTCACCGAGGAGTTATATATTAGTCTTCTCACCAGTGAGTGGATAGAAAATGGGTATGTGACCTTATTCCGGCCAATGAGAGCTAAGAAGTCAGGTAGGGGCTTCCGAGAAAGTTTTCTGATTCTCCTGAGAGGGCAACAAGACAGACTGTCTCTCCTCTTTCTCTAGAAACTATTGTGTCTGTAGACAATGCCTGACACCTGAGCTGTCATCTTGCGTGAGTGTCACTTTAGTCATGTTTGACTCTTTGTAACCCTATCGACTGTAGCCCACCAGGCTCCTCTGTCCATGGGATTCTCCAGGCAAGAATACTGGAGGGGGTTACCACTCCCTTCTCCAGGGAATCTTCCTGACCCAGGGATCAAACCCGAGTCTCTTATGTCTCCTGCATTGGCAAGCAGGTTCTTTACCATGAGCACCACCTGGAGAGCTGTCATCTTATGTGTAGTTAAACCAATTATAAAGATGACTCTGGCAAACAGATACAGAACCTGGATCCCTGTGGACATCATTAAGTCACAGAATCAACCACTCTGAACCTGCTCTGTCTATAGACATTTCTTTCTGTCACCTCATACTTCTCCTTATGGTTTAAGTTAACTTGATTGAGAGTATCTTGATTCTGAACCCAAGCTGCTGAAACCGTTTATCTGATGCTATTTCCTGGTTGTGTTTCTCCCTCATCTCTTCTAAAATCAGTTTTCAACTCATTTTTTCCCAAAATATAAAAAAGCACAAAGTAGCTGTCTAGCTACATTTGGTAATTTGATGCTTCAAAAGGAAAGCAAATAGTCTGGCATTCCAAAGAGTTAGAAGAGAAATGTGCTTTATTAACAAATTTCTGCAAGCGAACTTCACAGTTGGATGGTAATATACCCAGAGATGACAGCCATTCATACTTGAGGAAAGCAATGTTTTTGAAGCTCAGGCTACCTGAATGCACACAATTGAGGTAATGTTGTTTTTAATCCATCATTTCTAATTTACAATCAAATGTTCACCACAGCAATCAAACAAGAGAAACTTGAATACATGTCTTCAAAACAACATAAGTTATTAATTCTCTCAGCTCAGTGTTTCAATTTTCTGTACTTACTCATTCCACAAATGCATGTTGAGTTTCTACTGTGTGCTAGGTTTAGGGAATACAGAAATAAAAAGGGCAAAATCAGTCCCTTAAGGGGATCAGAGGCTATCAGCACTGTCCATTAGAACCTTCTACAATGATGAAAATGTTCTCTATCTGCATGGTCCAATACAGTAGCCATTAGCCACTCTGGCCAATGAGTACTTGAAATGTTGCTCTTGCAACTTAGGGACAGAATTTTAAACTTACTTTCATTAATTTTAATTTAAATAGCCATGTGTACCTAGTGACCACCATTTTGCACAGCACAAGTTGAGATGGTAAAGACGACAAGAAAATCAAAGGTATTATGATCAGTACCACAAAAACAGATTCACATCATCCTACAAAACAGGACTCCAGGGGACGAGCACTCAAGTAATTCAGCCTTGGGCTAGAAGGCAAGATAAGAAAACTCATTCAAGGAAAGCTGACTCTTGAATCCAGATCTAAAGGACAAAGAACAGTGAATCACCAAGTTCACTTTCTTATTCTCTACTGTTTTTTAAAAAAGGAAAATTGTATTGGGTTGGCCAAAATGTTCGTTCACCAAAATGTTTGCTTATGGGAAAACACGAATGAACTTTTTGACCAATCCATTATTATGACAGTCTACCTTGTCATAAAATTAGCATTTTCCATTATATTAGCATCTCCCATTTACCAGTTCACTTCATACTTATTTCTTTGCATGAAGCAGATTCATTGTGTACATGTATTAGAGCTTTCCTAAGTCAGTCACTCCGCATTTGACCCAGAGCGATACATAATCAACATTTTTATGTTAATTACATAATACAAGGACACCCACATGCCACTTTAAAATGGTTATCTGCTGACTTGCTGCCGAGCGAAAACTACCAAAATAATTTTCTCTGACCCCACTGTATGTGTGTTTTCCTCTTTCATCTATTTTAAAGATCAGTTTTCAAATTACTATTCAAAATACGTATTTACCAAAATTATGTCTCCAGTTACATAAACACTAAGTATGTGGAGATTCATCTTTCTTTCTGTCCCTTATTCACTGAGACAGTCCTTTCTGACTTCTGAGCTCTTTCTGAAGCCACAAGGGCCACCTGCCCCCTAGATCAACACTGAATACCAACCTCTGTGAACTGATTGTAAGTCCTGTCACATCTTCCATGTTCCCTAAACACAACATTCCATCTCTTTCCAAGAGGGGAAGCCGGGAATATCTGACTTTCTAAGTACAGTGGACTTTATAAGACTAATAGGTGCAGAATGAAGATGACAGATGAGGGTAGGGACACTGCTCCCTGTTGAGTAGAATCAACAGGGAAGCCCTGACAAGGAGGAAATGGAGAGTTTATTATTGTAGGAACTCAGGCCAAAGCAGCAGGGATGGAAAAGGCTGAGGGGAGAGACAATGACAAACAGAACTATCTGTTTGGAAACCCACTGAATTCCAGAGGGCAGAGAGAGCCAAGACTTTCAAGTGGGTGATTGGACAAATGGTGTAGTCATTGTATAAACAATGCTGAGGAAAGAGATGGCTTCTCTTGGGCTGTGGTGGGGTTCAGTTGGATTTTAGGAGCAGTGGATTGTGGGAAATGCAAATTTTGAGGCCAGTGATACAGAATTCAGAGATATCACTGAGGCAGGTAAGAGAGATGGGAAGGAGAGGGAAATAAGGCACAAGAGACTAGATAGGGAGCAACCACCTGGATGAACTGATGCTCTTGGAGGTTTTCAGGTCTTTGAAGAGGATCATGAGACCCTGATGAAGATTATTACATGAGCAGACTGGAGCAAGGGGAAACCCGGGATGGAGTTGGATAAGGAACCCCGGGTCTGGGATTCCAAATGAACAGTGGAGAATATGTTCCAGGGGAGGGAGCATGATGCAATGGTGAAGACCACAGCGTCCACCAACATTGAATCTGTTTTGGAATCGTGATTCCACTGCTTCCTGGCCGTGAGACCTTGGACACATCAAACTGTCTTCCTGTGCCACAGCTTCCTTCTCTAGAAAATACCAATGGAAACAATGTCGTGATGTGCCATGGTGAGGCTTGAGTTTGAACTGGTGGCATATGCAACACAGGGAAGAGGGAGAAGAAGGCAAGTGGTCATTCAGAGTTGAAGATCTTGAAGATGGGACAGCTTTGAGTGATGGAGGTGGCCAAGCTGGGTAGCAAAGGTGAGGTGAAGATGGAGGTCCATGAAGTGCTGGAGGGTGAGGAACAGGCAGACAAGTAGGTTGGGAATGTCTTCAACATGAATGTAGAGATAAATGGGAGTGAAAAAAGAGTGGAAGGACAATGCTAAGTCTTCCTGGTAGAAGACTGATGGCATTCAAAATTTTAACAGATTATTAATCAAACATGCCAGCCTCAATCAGCAGTTTATATATCTCCACCTCATCTTCTCCTCACAAAAGTCCTCTAAGGTCAGTGTTTTCCTCCTCTTCAGAAAAGAAACTGGCACTCGAGGGTTTCATATATTTACAATGCCAAAGCTTCTACACATAAGACATAAAATGGGGGCCCTGAGAACCTGGGCTTGTATAACCATAACTATGCTGTGGGGAAGTGAAAGTGGAGGTCAATAGGTTGGACCTCCAAGGCAGAGTAACTGTGGAGCTCAGATGGTGATGATGAGGGGAAGGCAGACTGAATAAAGAGGAAGAGGCAATGCTGCAAGACCGAAGGATGGCCGACATTGGCTTGGGTATTCACAAAATTAAAAGAGAGCCAATTGGTTTCCATCAGTCCTTTCTGTTACTGCAGTTACTGAACTGAGAAAGCCTTTTGCTCTTTGCTTTTTCTTGGGAATAACATAATCATTCAGGTTGGGTTGAGTGTCTGACAGTGTTTTATGTAGTCCTCTTATTTCTGAGCCTGAAAACTTATTCCCCATGTGATAGTTCCATATTCCTTTTGGAATGTGTAGCCTGATATCCGTCTCTGCCTCCTAGCAACCTGTCTGCTATGATATATACCATTTCATCCCTCTAGCAATTGGGAAATGCATTTCTGGAAGCCAGTCTCTTGGTAACTGATGCATCATTTTTCCATTAAAGAGAGTACTCATGCATTCACGAAGAATTGCAGGTTTAAAGTGTTTGGTAATGATCTCTGGTTGCTTGTCAAGCAGAATTTCGATCGGAACATGAAAATACAACATTAGTATGATTTGCAACCCTTCCACTGGGTTCCTAATTTCCTTCAACAACAGAGTGGTATTTCTCCATGCTTAAAATCCATTACAGGTGCTTACTACATTTGGTCTCCTTTGGAGGTACATCTTCTAAGTCTGACACAGGAAAAAAGTTAAAAATGTTCTAAATGAGTAATCCCCCTACCCCACAATCTTTTAACTCTGATTTATTCCTCAGCTCAAAGTATTCATCACTAGTTGAGCTAAAATAAACTAACTCTTATGACATATAATTAAATTACTGGCAGAAATAAAATCTAAAATTCCTCCAGAGTACTTCACATAAACATCAGCAGAATAATTGAGTTGAGGTAAAATATTTTGTTGAAAGGCCCCCAAAAAAGTCACCTGAAGGAATTTGTTTTCCTAATCTCTGACAATGTTTAATTTTCTTTCATGATAATTATGGAAAAAAAATTTTGCTTGCATGTAAAATCCCCTCTTCTTTCAACTCTTCTTTGCCTGCCTTCCTTTTTTCATATCTTTACCAGAAACTGGAAATAAAAACACTAGGAAAATGTTTAAACTCTTAGCTAAATGATAGTCTCTCAAGATCTGGCTAAAAGAAATCATGCATTTACTCAAACCATTTACTCAGTATTCACAGCTTCTAGGTTAAATTTCTAGAAAGGAGGAGTGTTATATTTCCATTCTATCCATCTGATTTTTCTTTTAGTTGGCCCAAGAACAGGCTCAACTATCTCAAAGACTTCATAACCCGGGCACATGGGGGAGAATAGTGATTTCTCAGTCCCCAGTTAAATCCTTCAGGAGAAACACACACACACACCCCTCAATCACTCTGTACTTTTGCCCATTCAAGAACTTGTGAGTCCCAGTCTTCAGCTCCATTTTGCTTAGGAGTTTGTCCTGCCTTTCTGTTGCTTGAAATTCCAAAATGATACAGTCATTTTGGAAGCCAGAACTACGATGTCCACACTGCATGGAAAAATTTTAAGCCAACTTTTTCCAAGTTCACCACAAAATGAACAAGTCAATGAAACACTGGGTGGTTTGTGAGGCAATAAATTTTCCCTCTAAGATTCCGCAGTATCATTTTTTTTTATTCAGACACATCTGTGTGATGAGGAATATTGGGCAAAAGAATGCTTCAGTGTCTTTCTCTTGGAAGAGAGGGTTGTTTTTCAGCCACTCAGTCATGTCCGACCCTTTGTGACCCCATGGACTGCAGCACATCAGGCTTCCCTGTCCTTCACCATTTCCCAATGTTTGCTCAAACTCATGTCCATTGAGTTGGTGATGCCATCCAATCATCCCATCCTCTGTCGCCCTCTTTTCCTTTTGCCTTCAATCTTTCCCAGTATCAGGATCTTTCCCGATGAGTCAGCTCTTCGCATCAGGTGGCTGAAGTACTGGAACTTCAGCATCAGTCTTCCCAATGAATATTCAGGGATGATTTCCTTTAGGATTAACTGGTTTCATCTCTGCTGTCCAAGGGACTCTCAAGAGTCTTCTCTAACAGCTCGACAGTTGTCTCATGTATCAGCACACAGTTCTCTAAGGACAAATGTCTTCCCACTCCGATCTCCAGAAAACTCCTTCTCAACATTCAGGACCCTCCTAGTCCCAGTCCCCAGAAGATAACACCACTCTATCATCTGAGGAGCTCCGCCTACTTGTACCATCTTCCTACAACTTCATTTCATCTCTCTGCCCCTTCCCTTGTCCTCTTCTGCTTCTTAACCTTAAAGCTCCACCTCCATTCCTGACCAAAGGAAGATAGGCTGCCACTTGTCACACCTCCCAGGATTTGGGGGTCGGGGTAGAATGACTAGGAGGTGATGAAACACTCCCTGCTCTCCTCTGAAGCTTCTTGATTCCTGCTCCAACGTGCAACTATATTTCTAGTTTTTAAGTATTTTGCTATATGCTTACGCATCTCCCCATTGCCATTCATTTTTTTTACATCCTGGGACATTTTCCTAGGTCCTTTAAGACATTGACTATCCACCCCAACTTTCCCTTTCATCATTCTTTAAGGCTCTGACAACCCTATGGACACCCTTTCAGGCACTACACCTCACAGATCCTTGTCCTTTAGGACACCAAGAACTTATTTCTTTGGCACCTCCCCTCTAAGGAAGCATCACAATACACTTCACAATTTATTGCTACCACAATCTCAAACTGTGAGAGTCCTCTAAGAGGTCACAAGTTCCCAACCTTTCAACTCTAGCAAATCCTTACTGCTCCTACAGCTCCTTTCTCATCAAGACATCAACTTCTGGACCCTCCCTGCTTTCCCAGTGGATCAGCATCTGTGATCAACAACAGGCCCTGGGAGGTGTCCATGACCTAATATCCAGAATCTGTCAATATGCTACATTATATGGCAAAAGGAACTTGCAGATGCAATTAAATTCAGGATCTTGAGATAGATAACCCTGGATAACCCCAGAGGGCCCGATGTAACCATGAAGATCCACATAAGATGATGGGAGAAACAAAGACAGACAAGGTGGTGTGAGGATGGAATCAGAGACTGGAGTGATGTGGCTACAAGCGAAGTCATATCAGCACCCTCTAGAAGCTGGAAAGGGCAAGAAAAAGACTCTCCTGTGGAGCCTCCAAAGGAACCAGCCCTACGCCAAAGTTTTAGCCCAGTGAAACTCAGTTTGGACTTCTGACCACTAGAACTCTATGAGAGTAAAGTTTTAATTTAATCCCCTAAATTCATGGTAATTTGTTACAGCAGTAACTGGAAACTACACGATTCACACAGTTGAATGCCCTCTTAACCCAGCTGGGAGAGTGCCAATAATCAATAATTTCACTTTTGCCCTTATATTTGCCCTATAATTCCTCATTTGGGGCCTTCCTGCATGTGTGCCTTGCAAACGCCCGACCTTGATTGACTTCTATCCTAACAATGGACTTTTCATTTTGGCTAATCAGCTTCTAAATGATGCTGGAATAGATCTCAAACTAGTTATTAATAACTGGGTTCATTTATAAATCACTGGATTTTAGAAATTTTTTTCCTTTGAGATATATTATTAGTGGTTTAGTAGCAGTTGGTACAACTATTGCTACTCTGCCTGGGATCCGAAACCCATCTCCTCCCATTTCACTGTTAGATGAACCTACCATTTCTCAGGTTAAGATCATATACAACCTTCCAACTTTTCTTCTATCTATAACTACTCCTTTTTCTTCCCCACTGCCTCAAAATCTGTACCCTTTCTCCTTCTCCAATCCATATCCTCTCCAGGCCCTCTCGATCTGATGTCATCCTATATATTCCTCAACTTCACTCTACTTTCTAGCTTATGTCCTTGGAACACATACAGAGGGGTCATTAGCTCCACCCCTGTGTGCAGGGAAGCAGCATCTAAGCCATCAGGGACAAATTACTCCCTAGCTTTTTCCTAAATATTTCCAGAGCCAGAAATCCATAGCTTATTTTACTTCCCCTTATATTACTTGCTTGGGCTTCCCTGGTAGCTCAGCAGTAAAAAAAAAAAAAAAAAAAAAAAAATCCACCTGCCAATATAGGAGACTCAGGTTTGATCCCTGGGTTGGGAAGATCCCCTGGAGAAGGAAATGGCAACCCACTCCAGTATTCTTGCCTGGAAAATCCCATAGACAGAGGAGCCTGGAAGGCTATAGTCTATGGGGTTGCAAAGAGTTGGACATGACTTAGCAAATAAACAACAGATATCGCTTGTTTGCCCTAAAAATTAAAGAGCTCTCAGACTCCTTGGTTGCCCAGTGGTTAAGAACCCACCTGCCAATGATGGGGACATGAGTTCAATTCCTGGTCAAGAAAGATCCCACACGCCGCAGGGCAACTAAGACCATGAGCCACAACTACTGAACCAAAATGTGCTAGGGCCCATGCTCCAAAATAAGTTCAGTCCAGCTGCTCAGTCGTATCCGACTCTTTGTGACCCCATGAACCACAGCACGCAAGGGCTCCCTGTCCATCACCAACTCCCGGAGTCCACCCAAACCCATGTCCATTGAGTCGGTGATACCATCCAACCATCTCATCCTCCGTCATCCCCTTCATGTCCCGCTGTCAAACTTTCCAAGCATCAGGGTCTTTTCAAATGACTTAGCTCTTCGCATCAGGTGGCCAAAGGATTGGAGTTTCAACTTCAACATCAGTCCTTCCAATGAACACCAAGGACTGATCTCCTTTAGGATGGACTGGTTGGATCTCCTTGCAGTCCAAGGACTCCCAAGAGTCTTCTCCAACACCACAGTTCAAAAGCATCCATTCTTCGGCACTCAGCTTTCTTCACCGTCCAACTCTCACATCCATACATGACTACTGGAAAAACCATAGCCTTGACTAGACGGACCTTTGTTGGCAAAGTAATGTCTCTGCTTTTAAATATGCTATCTAGGTTGGTCATAACCTTCCTTCCAAGGAGTAAGCGTCTTTTAATTTCATGGCTGCAATCACCATCTGCAGTGATTTTGGAGCCCAAAAATATAAAGTCTGACACTGTTTCCATTGTTTCCCCATCTATTTCCCATGAAGTGACGGGGCCGGATGCCATGATCTTAGTTTTCTGAATGTTGAGCCAACTTTTTCACTCTCCTCTTTCACTTTCATCAAGAGGCTCTTTAGTTCTTCTTCACTTTCTGCCATAAGGGTGGTGTCATCTGCATTTCTGAGGTTATTGATATTTCTCCCGACAATCTTGATTCCAGCTTGTGCTTCCTCCAGCTCTGCGTTTCTCATGATGTACTCTGCATGTACGTTAAATAAGCAGGGTGACAGTATGAAGCCTTGATGTACCCCTTTTCCTATTTGGAGCCAGTCTGTTGTTCCACGTCCAGTTCTAACTGTTGTTTCCTGACCTACATACAGGTTTCTCAAGAGGCAGGTCAAGTGGTCTGGATTTCCCATCTCTTTCAGAATTTTCCACAGTTTATTGTGATCCACACAGTCAAAGGCTTTGGCATAGTCAATAAAGCAGAAATAGATGTTTTTCTGGAACTCTCTTGCTTTTTCGATGATCCAGTGGATGTTGGCAATTTGATCTCTGGTTCCTCTACCTTTTCTAAAACCAGCTTGAATGTCTGGAAGTTCACGGCTCACGTATTGCTGAAGCCTGGCCTGGAGAATTTTGAGCATTACTTTACTAGCGTGTGAGATGAGTGCAAATGTGCAGTAGTTTGAGCATTCTTTGGCATTGCCTTTCTTTGGGATTGGAATGAAAACTGACCTTTTCCAGTCCTGTGGCCATTGCTGAGTTTTCCAAACTTGCTGGCATATTGAGTGCAGCACTTTCACAGCATCATCTTTGAGGATTTGAAATAGCTCAACTGGAATTTCATCACCCCCACTAGCTTTGTTCGTAATGATGCTTCCTAAGGCCCATTTGACTTTGTATTCCAGTATGTCTGGCTCTAGGTGAGCGATCACACCATGTGATTATATGGGTCGTGAAGATCTTTTTTGTATAGTTCTTCTGTGTATTCTTGCCACCTGTTCTTAATATCTTGTGCTTCTGTTAGGTCCATACCATTTCTGTCCTTTATTGAGCCCATCTTTGCATGAACTATTCCCTTGGTATCTCTAATTTTCTTGAGAAGATCTCTAGTCATTTCCATTCTATTTTTTCCTCTATTTATTTGCCTTGATCACTGAGGAAGGCTTTCTTATCTCTCCTTGTTATTCTTTGGAACTCTGCATTCAAATGGGTATATCTTTCCTTTTCTCCTTTGCTTTTCGCTTCCCGTCTTTTCACAGCTATTTGTAAGGCCTCCTCAGACAGCCATTTTGCTTTTTTGCATTCCTTTTTCTTGGGAATGTCTTGATTCCTGTCTCCTGTACAATGTCACGAACCTCTGTCCATAGTTCATCAGGCACTCTGTGTATCAGATCTAGTTGAACCTCTGTCCATAGTTCATCAGGCACTCTGTGTATCAGATCTAGTCCCTTAAATCTATTTCTCACTTCCACTGTATAGTCATAAGGGATTTGACTTAGATCATACCTGAATAGTCTAGTGGTTTCCCCTTCTTTCTTCAATTTCAGTCTGATTTTGGCAATAAGGAGTTCATGATCTGTGCCACAGTCAGCTCCCGGTCTTGTTTTTGCTGACTGTATAGAGCTTCTCCATCTTTGGCTGCAAAGAGTATAATCAATCCGATTTCATCATCGACCATCTGGTGATGTCCATGTGTAGAGTCTTCTCTTGTGTTGTTGGAAGAGGGTGTTTGCTATGACCAGTGCGTTCTCTTGGCAGAACTCTATGAGCCTTTGCCCTGCTTCATTCTGTACTCCAACGCCAAATTTGCCTGTTACGCCAGGTGTTTCCTGACTTCCTACTTTTGCATTCCAGTCCCCTATAATGAAAAGGACACCTTTTTTTGGGTGTTAGGTCTAGAAGATCTTGTAGGTCTTCATAGAACTGTTCAACTTCAGCTTCTTCACCATTACTGGTCAGGGCATAGACTTGGATTACCGTGATATTGAATGGCTTGCCTTGGAAATGAACAGAGAACATTCTGTTGTTTTTGAGATTGCATCCAAGTACTGCGTTTCAGACTCTTTTGTTGACTATAATGGCTAGTCCATTTCTTCTAAGGGATTCCTGCCCACAGTGGTAGATATAATGGTCATCTGAGTTAAATTCACCCATTCCAGTCCATCTTAGTTCACTGATTCCTAGAATGTCGATGTTCACTCTTGTCATCTCCTTTTTGACCACTTCCAATTTGCCTTGTTTCATGAACCTAACATTCCAGGTTCCTATGCAATATTGCTCTTTACAGCATCAAACCTTGCTTCTATCACCAGTCACACCCACAACTGCGTGTTGTTTTTGCTTTGGCTGCATCCCTTCATTCTTTCTGGAGTTATTTCTCCACTGATCTCCAGTAGCATATTGGGCACCTACCGACCTGGGGAGTTCATCTTTCAGTGTCCTATCTTTTTGGCTTTTCATACTGTTCGTGGGGTTCTCTAGGCAAGAATACTGAAGTGGTTTGCCATTCCCTTCTCCAGTGGACCACATTCTGTCAGACCTCTCCACCATGACCCGTCCATCTTGGGTGGCCCCACATGGCATGGCTTAGTTTCATTGAGTTAGACAAGGCTGTGGAGAGGAGCTACCCCACGTTCAAGGTCAGGGGCTGTGGCCAAGAGGAGCTACCCCAAGTCCAAGGTAAGGAGCGGTGGTTGTGCTTGGCTGGAGCAGCCATGAAGAGATACCCCATGTCCAAGGTAAGAGAAACCCAAGTAAGACGGTAGGCATTGAGAGAGGGCATCAGAGGGCAGACAGACTGAAACCACAATCACAGACAACTAGCCAATCTGATCACACAGACCACAGCCTTTTCTAAGTCAATGAAACTAAGCCAAAACAAAAGAAGCCACGAAAATGAGAAACCAAAGCACCATAACTAGAGAGTAGCCCTTGCTTACCACAACTAGAGGAAGCTCTCATATAGCAACGAAGACCCAACACAGTCAAAAATTTAAAAAAAGAAGAAAGAAAAGAAGCTGTCAAGTGGGAAGTAATATTCAGTTGTTCAGCCTTTCAGAGACACACAGGAAAAATGGTAAACATAATGACATTAATAGAAATTCTCTGAGATCACGCAGATTAAAAAAATTTAGACCAATGTCTTCATAAATATAAAACGGTGCTTCATTTTGTTTTGTAAAACAGAGCCACTCTGCCCATGAGTCCTAAAGAACTTTGTGTTTTGTGTAATAAGCACTAACTGTTTATTGAATTAAATGGTCCAAGCAGCTCTTTGAAATGGAAATATTCCATGTGCTGATCATCACAGGCATAGAACTCTTAGCCCAAATAGCTGGATCTGCCTTCAGGTAAGAATCTCTCCATCTCTGTTTCTTTAAGTTGGTTAGTGCAGTGCAAGTCGCTTAGTTGTGTCTGACTCTTTGCGACCCCATGGACTATACAGTCCATGGAATTCTCCACGCCAGAATACTGGAGTAAGTGGCCTTTCCCTTCTCCAGGTGATCTTCCCAACCCAGGGATTGAACCCAGCTCTCCCGCATTGAAGGTGGATTCTTTACCAGCTGAGCCACAAGGGGTTAAGTTGGTTACAAAATATTATTTTCAATGTATAACCTTTATCATATGGCTGCCCGTTGTTAAAAACAAAATTATGTGCCTTCTACTGCTGACACTAATATATTCTTGTTATAGGTTTCAAAAACCTTACATAATAGTTCAAACAATTTTTGCTGCCAATTGAAGCCCAAGGATGAAGAGAAATAAGCATAAAAGGATAAAGCTATTTTAGAAAAACAACTGACTTTATGTAGATGTTAAAGATGTCAACATTTGTGGGGGGAAATCTTGCTTATTTTAAAATGTCTAACATTATTCTAGCCAAATAAATATAGAACTAAGCTTTTGCAGAAATATAATCTTTGTGGAAAAGATATAGATTTTTTTCATACAGCTATTTACTTTTGCCTTAAATTAATTGCATGTGTATGTAAAATCCGCAGACTTAAATTTTAAAAATATTAAATATATTAACATTCTCAAAAATTACATTTTCAATCAATGAATTTACATACACATGAAATATGTAAGCCATTTCAATGACAGTGTAAAAATAGGTTAAAAACTCAATTTATGAAAACTAGTGGGAGCCCTTCTCCATTTTACAGAGGCATTTGGGGTTCAAATAGATTCAGTAATTCATATGTCCACGTCACACAAATAGTAAGGACCAGAATTATTCTTTCAAAAAATCTAGTTTACATGCCATCAAATTTAACCTTTTAAAGTACAGTTCAGGGGTGTGCAGTATGTTTAAAAAGATGTGCAACCATCACCACTAATTTGAAAACATTTTCACCCCTCTAAAATGAAACCCAAAACCCAATAGTAGTCACTTCTCTCCTCCCCACTCCAGTTCTAGGCAACCACTATCATACTTTTTTATCTTTTCTGTACCTTTCTTATAAATGGAAACATACAAGATATGGTCTTTTGTGATTGGCTTCCTTCATTTAGGATAATGTTTTCAAGGTTCATTCATGTGGTAGCATGTATCTGAACTTTGTTCCTTTTCCTAGGTGAATAATATTCAATGACAGAAAAATCATACTTTTAAGCATTACACTGAGACAAAATTGTTTGTGGTCATCAAGTTCAAATACCATGTTGCAGAAAGATATAAAAAGGAAACACCATTTTTCAACTATTGGATCGGGCAACATCTAAAAATCTTACAATAGTCTGAGGTGCTGAGGCTGTAGGAAAGTAGCATTCAAGTATTGCTAGGGCGATGATGATGAACTGGCCCATTCATTATAGAGGGCAACTGGGTAATATCTATTAAAATTACAGATTCCCTTTCTGGAAATTCATTCTATAGATACATCAGCATATATGTGAAATGATGCATTTGTTTCAACATCATCTGTTGCAGCAAAAGAAGGGAAGACACTTTAAAGTACAGTACTACTGAACTGGTTAAATAAATGTGGTATGTCCATACAGTCCAACACTCTAAAGAATGAGAAAGTTCCTTACATACCAATATGGACAGTTCTCTATGATACTGTCATACCTGAAAGAACAAGGAGAAGAATACTACATAAAGAAGGATAATTTTTATAATAAAGAAAGGGAGTATAGTAGAGTACATATATTTATATCTTATATGTATAAAGAAACTTTGGAAGGATAACAAGAAGCTAGTAATTGGGCTTATCTGTTTTGGGAAAGAGGTTAAAACATTATGACTGGGGAATAATTTGAGAAAGACTTTTGGCTGCACACATGCATGCTGTGGTAGGCAAAATTCTATTAACAAAAATGTCCAAGCTGCCTAACTGCTGACTACTTGCTCAAACATTCATCTAGGTACTGCTGTGAAAGGACCTTTGAGATGGAATCAAGGTTGTGAGTCAGCTGATCTTAAAGTAGGGAGATTTTCCTAGAATATCTGAGTGGGCACAAAGGAATAATATAAGCCCTTAAAACCAGGAGAGGAAGGCAGAGGAGTCAGTCAGAGAGATGATGAAGGAGGTAAATGAGACTTGACTCACTGTTTCTGGGGGGAGCCACAGAGAAAGCAAAACAAAGAATGCAAACAACTGCTAGTTGCAGAGTACTCTAATAGCTAGCAAGGAAACAGGGACCTCAGTCCTACAACCACAAGCAATCAAACTGGCCAACAAGCTGAATGAGCTTGGAAGCAGATCTTTCCCAAAGCCTCTTTAGAACAGCACAGGCAGCTGACACCTTGCTTTCCATCTTGTGAGCCCCTGAGCAAAGAAAGAAGCCAAGCCAACTTTGACTTCTGACTCACAGAGCTGTGAAATTTTGTGGTGTTTTAGGCTGCCATATTTGTGGTAATACGTTCCAGCAGCAATAGAAAACTAATGCATATATATGATATACTGCTAATCTTTTTATGATAAAGATTTAAATTTAAAGGAAATACAAATAGACTTCATAAAATAGCTGAAAATAAGGGTAACCTTCCAGGGGCATAACTATCAAGTCAAAAGTTCATGGTACTCTTCTTTGTTTTATGTGACCACACTTAAATAATCTTAGTCTGAAAATCAAAATTTTGATAAAAATCCCCTGGGAAGCAAGTCTTATAAAACCTGAATGGTAGGCTTGTTCTCGCAAGGCCCTCTGTCTCCTAAATCTAATGTCTTCTCTAAAAACTAAAATGCCAGGATATAAACACAGTTTATTTAATTCCTAGTTAGAACCGATAACATTAAATTGATAGACACTAAAGAGACAGACACTTGGCTTAAAGGAGAATGTTTGCCTTCTCTAATTGAAATGTCTAAAGGTTAAGCCTGCACTTTGTCTAACCTTTAACTACACATTTCTTCCCTTTGGTATTGGGTATGTTCCAGAGTTTTGTTAAAGGAGTTTATTGTTCTTACATGGTGGAAAAATGGTCAAATAAGTGATCTTTGATACAGAATTAAGATGAAAGTTCCAAGGACACCAGTTCTCTTTATTATCATTTAGCTCTTTATACCTAAAAACTTTGTATGAAAACAAAAACCTTCCAAAAATTAACTACTTTACATGAGGAAAAGCACAAATCAATTTCTTTTCTAATTTGTTAGAAAAGTTAAATTAACCTCACTGTTGAGAAAAACTTACTAATTAATGTCATTGCTAGGGGAAACCTACTTATTTTCAAAACTATCTCTTCTCTTCTAAGTCCTGTGTCTACTTCTTGCTATCCACTGCTGGTTAATATCTATCCCAGTGATTCTCAAGGAGAGGCAATTCTGCTCCATGGGGCACATTTGGAGATATTTTTGGTTGGCACAACTGTGGGGAGGTGCTACTCGAATATAGTGGATAGAGGTCAGAGGTACTCTTCGACATCCTATAGTGCACAGGACACCTCACAATAGAGAACTATCTGGTTTCCAAATATCAATAGTGCTGATGTTGAGAAATCATGGTCTAGATGAATCTTGAAGGATGGGTCAGTAATGAATAAAGATGTGAGGTTCTTCACTGAGGAAAAACAAGGAAAGCCATGTTGGTACAGGCAGATCAAAAAAGGGAGAAAAAGAAAGAAGGGAAGGAAATTCCTTTCTTCAAAGTTTCCCAATAACTAAATTGAGTTTCATTATTAACTTTAAATTGATTAAAACAAAGTAAAATTTAAAGTTTAGTTCCTCAATCACATGCACTCGATTGCAAGCCATGTATGACAAGTGACTAGCAGATTCGGGGCATGAATTCAGACAGTATTCCTGGGACATGCATGTGTGCATGCATGCTCGGTATCTTCGGTCATGACCAACTCTGTGACCCCATGGACTGTAGCTGCCAGGTTCCTCTGTCCATGGGATTCTCCAGGCAAGAACACTGGAGAGGACTGCCACGCCCTCCTTCAGGGGATCTTCCCGGCCGAAGGATTGAACCTGTGTCTCTGGCATTGCAAGTGGATTCTTTACCCATTGAGCCACCTGAGAAGCTCCATTCCTGGGACATAGATAACATTTAATATATAGGAAGAAAGGAGGGAGGGCAGTGAGGAAGGGAACAGGGGGAGGAAGGTAGGAGGGAAGAGAGAGACGTGGGAAAGGATCACATTAAGCAAAGGGAAAGATGGGCAAAAAAACTTAGTGATGAGATCAATGAGAAGACCAGGAGGACAGAGGGTCACAAAGACAAGGAGATAGTTCTAAGGAAGCAAGGCAGACTGCTGTGAAACAAGAGCACCAAGAGATTACTAAAGAAAGCCCATGACTTTCTTACTAGTGTATACAAGCATTCAGTGAACAGATGAACTTTATGGAAGATTTCAAGGAAGATTTTTTTTTGAAGGAGTAGGAACAGATGTTCCTTTTAATTTATGTTTATTTCATGTGTTTGTTTTCTTCCCTTTTTCAGTTCAGTTCAGTCGCTCAGTCGTGTCCGACTCTTTGCGACCTCATGAATTGCAGCACACCAGGCCTCCCTGTCCATTACTAACTTCCGGAATTTACCCAAACCCATGTCCATTGAGTCGGTGATGCCATCCAGCCATCTCATCCTCTGTCATCCCCTTCTCCTCCTGCCCCCAATCCTACCCAGCATTTGGGTCTTTTCCAATGAGTCAACTCTTCGCATGAGGTGGCCAAAGTATTGGAGTTTCAGCTTCAACATCAGTCCTTCCAATGAAAACCCAGGATTGATCTCCTTTAGGATGGATTGATTGGATCTCCTTGCAGTCCAAGGGACTCTCAAGAGTCTTCTCCAACACCACAGTTCAAAAGCATCCATTCTTCGGCACTCAGCTTTCTTCACCGTCCAACTCTCACATCCATACATGACTACTGGAAAAACCATAGCCTTGACTAGATAGACCTTTGCTGGCAAAGTAATGTCTCTGCTTTTAAATACGCTGCCTAGGTTGATCATAACCTTCCTTCCAAGGAGTAAGCGTCTTTTAATTTCATGGCTGCAATCACCATCTGCAGTGATTTTGGAGCCCAAATATACAAAGTCTGACACTGTTTCCATTGTTTCCCCATCTATTTCCCATGAAGTGATGGGGCCGGATGCCATGATCTTAGTTTTCTGAATGTTGAGCTTTAAGCCAACTTTTTCACTCTCCTCTTTCACTTTCATCAAGAGGCTCTTTAGTTCTTCTTCACTTTCTGCCATAAGGGTTGTGTCGTCTGCATATCTGAGGTTATTGATATTTCTCCCAGCAATCTTGATTCCAGCTTGTGTTTCTTCCAGCCCAGCGTTTCTCATGATGTACTCTGCATATAAGTTAAATAAGCAGGGTGACAATATGAAGCCTTGACGTACTCCTTTTTCCTATTTGGAACCAGTCTGTTGTTCCATGTCCAGTTCTAACGGTTGCTTCCTGACCTGCATACAGGTTTCTCAAGAGACAGGTCAGGTGGTCTGGTATTCCCATCTCTTTCAGAATTTTCCACAGTTTATTGTGATCCACACAGTCACAGGCTTTGGCATAGTCAATAAAGCAGAAATAGATGTTTTTCTGGAACTCTCTTGCTTTTTCGATGATCCAGCGGATGTTGGCAATTTGATCTCTGGTTCCTCTGCCTTTTCTAAAACCATCTTGCCTTTTTAGGACGAGGAAAAATGGAGAATGTGGTTATACTGATAAAATGACCACCAAGCTGTCTCAAAAGTATTAATGTGCCAAAAATTCTCCTCTGAAATAATTAGAACTGCAAATCATTTCACAAAATTTTCATAACTGAAGCAATCATGTGTAAAGAGGCATTCATCATGGATGACCTTTTAAGTGAGGTATAAACTGTTTCTTGAAAAAAGAGAAATAATCTAGCACAAAAAGATACTCTTCTCTCCTTATTCCTTTTATGAAAAAGTGAAAGTGTTAGTCGCTCAGTCATGTCCAACTCTCTGCAACCTCCTGGACTGTAGCCTGCCAGGCTCTACTGTCCATGAAATTGTCCAGGCAAGAATACTGGAGTGGGTTGCCATGCCCTTCTCCAGGGGACCTTCCTGACCTGGGGATTGAACCCATGTCTGCTGCATTGTAGGCAGATTGTTTACCATCTGAGCTAACAGGGAAGTCCATCTATACCCAGTTGTAAAGCCCAGTTAATTAAATATCTTTTAAAAAAGGTGATTAAGTGTAAACCATCATTCAACTGGGGTGCTGCTGCTGCTGCTAAGTCGCTTCATGAGGGAAATGCAGAAAGGAGAAGGTTTTGGTTACACTGGTATCTGGCATAAGATAATCAATCAGTAAACTGATTTGCTTTTGTTTGTTTTTTCACTTTTCAGCTGCTTTTTCTGAATGGTATAGAGAGCTTATGGAGAAGGAAATGGCAACCCACTCCAGTACTCTTGCCTGGAAAATTCCATGGACAGAGGAGCCTGGTGGGCTACAGTCCATGGGGTCGCAGAGTCGGACACAACTTAGCGACTTAACAACAGCAGCAACAGTAAGCTTAAGTCTGATTTCCCCATTTGAATTCAAAGTGGACTGACATCATAACTCTTTCTTTGAGTAAACCATAAAAAAATATTCAACTGCTATTCATCCTGGACAGTCGGTTATCATTCTGGACCTCAGAAGCCCTTCCTTTATGGAGAAACTGCTCCTGTGACCTCACACAGCCCTTGAGGGGCATCTCTGTGGCTCCTTGGAAGGGAGCTGACAGCTTGAAGTTCACTACTGAGAAGCAGACATGAATCACTCCCTTTTGGAAAGCACAACAACTGGGAACATCTATGGATTTCAGATTTTTGGGAGGAAGCCTGCTCATCCAGTCTAAAAGGGGAACACTTTCATTGTAGCACTGTTTACAATAGCCAAGATGTGGAAGCAACCTAAATGTCCATTGACAGAGGAATGGATAAAGAAGATGTGGAACATACATACAATGGATTATTACTCAGCCATTAAAAAGAACGAAATAATGCCATTTGCAGCAACATAGATGGACCTAGAGAGTGTCACACTGAGTGAAGCAAGTCAGACATGGAAGGAGAAATATCATATGACACCCCTTATACGTGGAATTCAAAAGGAAATGATACAAATGAACCTTACTTACAAAACAAAAACAGACTCACAGACTTAGAAAACGAACATATTGTTGCTGGGGGAAGGGACAGTTAGTTAGGGACTTTGGGAAGGTCATGTACATACTGCTATGTTTAAAATAGATAACCAACAAAGACCTATTGTATAGCATAGGGAACTCTGCTCAATGTTATTTGGCACCTTGGATGGGAGAAGGGTTTGGGGGAGAATGCATGCATGCATGCTAAGTCACTTCAGTCATGTCCGACTCTTTGTGACCCCATGGACTGTAGCCCACCATGCTCCTCTGTCCATGGGATTCCCCAGGCAAGAATACTGGAGTGGGTTGCCATTTGCTTCTCCAGGGGGAGAATGGATACACGTACATGTATGGCTTAGTCCCTTCACTGTTCACCTTGAACTACCAAAACATTGTTAATCAGCTATACCCCAATAAAAATGTTTTTGGTGTTAAAAAAATAAATAAAAGGGGAACACTTTTGCCCAGACCCTTGAGAGCATTTGGTTCTAGCATTCTATTGGCTTTGGGTTATAGAATCTAGCTTAGAAAGATCTGATAAATATCACCATGCATTCACTCTGCATTCACTCTCTTTAAAGTCACTGACTTGCCAGCCTGGGGGCCAGAATTGAAGTCCAATGTCACATGTGTTTCCACCTCTGTAGGTTGCTTAGCTTTGCCTTACCTCACACTGTCTCATCCTAAATAGATCTACAGAAAGTGAGTGTGGATAGATCTACATGCTGTTTTTTCTGTTGTTTAGTTGCTAAGTCGTGTTTGACTCTGCGACTTCATGGATGGTAGCCCACCAGGCTCCTCTGTTCATGGAATTTCCCAGGCAAGAATACTGGAGTGGGTTGCAATTCCCTTCTCCAGGGGATCTTTCTGACTCTGGGATTGAACCTGTGTCTCCTGCATTAACAGGTGGATTCTTTACCACTGAGCTACCAATAAAACACCATCATTCTGATGTAAAACCTGTAGCATCTTCCATGTAAAGGGAGAGCATTCTATTATCCCTGGTGATAAAAGTGGATGCTACATAGAAGATATTCACATAAACAAGTCTACTTCCAATTCATAAGCAGCTGAATTCTCCCCCCATGCTATGCTCTCCTGCTGAGTTTACAAGACAAGAGCCCTCAGTCTGTCTCTCCAGTCCCTGCCTGCCCCCCTTGAAGACTTTTGACACACACTTCTGTCTCTAATCCCTGCCCATTCACCACTTTCTCCAACATTTCAGAAGGACACCACAGGGTCTTGGCATTGAGCTTGTGAGAAGTTGCCAGGCCTAACTGTATCAATGCCCCTACTGAATGCTCATACAATGAAATTATAGTTGAGTATGAAAAACCCCATCGCTTTTATAAATGTGGTGATAACACTCTTTACACCAGTACAGAGCAACAGAAAGGAGCTCAGACTTAATCCATTTTAATCACAGTTATTTCCTAATATAAAAGACTGTGGGACTTTTCACATTCTTTTGGAAGGATTAGTGAAGGCAAAAATGAATAACAAATTGACATTTCTGAGTTCTGGAAGAGCCAAAAGCAATACAAAAGGAAGGCAGACAGATCAAATTTCTGAGCAGAATTATTTTTCTAAGCTGAGTTTAACAGTTAACATTAGGAACAAATGTTAAACAGCTCAGCACAGTTATTTTTCTATACCTGGAACACATTTTGCCAAACAGTTAAAATGACAAGTTTGAAAGACACATCTCGATGTTATAGAGACAAAGGAACTTTGTCTATGCGACAAGCATGAGAGAATTTTCTTTTAAGAAGTGTTTCTTGAATAATAATTTGTATATTCCTTTAGTCATTTTGTTGTCTGAGGTATTCCAAAACTAATGGTATCAATTTTTTTAGTGAAGAATATGTTGATTTCTTTTAAATCATTGAGTACTGGTGTTAAGAGAGATTTTGAAATCATCTACTTTGGCCTCTTCCTTTTGTCAATGATGAAAGCAAGATCTACAAAGAGTTTCCAAGCCATCCAACAGTAAAAACTCAGAGATCCATAACAGTTCAGGACTAGTACCCTGTTTCTGTGATGATGCACTCAATGATCTTTTCATTTATTATTGTACTCTCCATGAGAACATTATATTTTATTGCTGTGTAGTTAGTATTAACTTGCTCCTCCACTATAACCCCATTTCAACTTGCTGCAATGTATCTTGAATCAAAATAACATGAACAAATTGGTTCTTGAGGTTTTACTTGTCTTAATGCTCCCACAAAGTCACTGAGCAATGCTGTGAGAATGGGATCCACCCAAGCCCTTTGAAAGCAATTCACATCTAACTCATAGAAATCGTAAAAGGAAAAGATCCCTCAGAGACTAGTTCCTTAATGGGATTCTAGATCTTAACACACTCCACATTCACCCTTCATCCTAGATGTAGGGTTTAGTCTAAACCAGGGCTTCTTGACTCCAGCACTGTTAACTCTGAATCAGTCATTGAGGTTGAGTGCCATTCTGTGCATTACAGGAGGCTTACCAGCAGCCCTGGCTTCTACCCACTGGGTGCAGTAGCACCCTATCTATGAGTTGTGATAACCAAAAATGTCTTCAAACATCCAGATGTCCCTTGACGGGGGGTGGGGGTGTAAAATCACCCCAGATTGAGAACAACTGGTCTAAATCCCTCAGCACATATATAAATCTTGACACACAAGAGGCACAAAAGCTGAGATGAAAAGTGGGATAAAAAGGAACTCACCGGTACTTTCGACTATGAACCTTCTTTAGCTCCAAAACCATTTTAAATGTTTTGGTGGAAAAAAAAAAAGAAACTTGTTTTAATCAACTCTAGGCCTTTCCTCACTCCCACCACACTTCTGCCTTCAAGTGTATTTTTGTTGCCATGAAAACAGAGCTTGCCTGTTTGTAATTATAATATTATTCTGTAGCAAATTTCAGTAAGAGTCAATTGGTGCACTTCCGACCTCCAAGTAGCTCTCTCCTCTCTCCCTTCCTTAGCCAGTAGTTTGGACCTGCTCACCACACTTCAAACATCACCTTGCCTCTGCCCCAACTTTGTGCCACAGCAAGGTTCTCATTTGATCAGCATGTTCACCCAAGACCACAGAACGTTGGTTAAGATGGTCAGGTCTCAACCACAGTGGTATGATGAAGGAGGGGATGGAAGAGCCAAATCACCCATGCTTAATCACAAAGAGATAGGAGGTTTTATTCATAGCTTAGATTACTTCTTTGAATATACCAATGATAGCCATGCTGTAGGAATTTGATAGAAATGTTTGATAGATGTGATTTTTACCTAATTTCTTCTCTACCTTTCTTCTGGCTTTTCCTAGATTGTGATATAATAAAATGCTCAAATCTGAGTTGTAAAGCTCTGTGAATGCTTACATAGGTATGTGCTGTGCTGTGCTTAGTCACTCAGTCCTGTCCGACTCTTTGTGACCCCATGGACTGTAGCCTGCCAGGTTCCTCTGTCCATGGGGACTCTCCAGGGAGAATACTGGAGTGGGTTGCCATGCCCTCCTCAAGGGGATCTTCTCAATCCAGGGATCAAACCCAGGTCTCCTGCATTGCAGATTCTTTACCATCTGAGCCACCAGAGAAGCCCATGAATACTGGAGAGGGTAGCCTATCCCTTCTGCAGGAGATCTTCCCTACCCAGGAATTGAACCAGGGTCTCCTTCATGGCAGGAGGGTTCTTTATCAACTGAGCTACAAGGGAAGCCCTTACATATGTATACATTCGCATATTAAAAAGCAAAGACATCACTGTGCCAACAAAGGTCTGTATAGTCAAAGCTAAGGTCTTTTCAGGAGCCACATACGGATGTGAGAGTTGGAACATAAAGAAGGCTGAGTGCTGAAGAGCTGATGCTTTTAACCTGCGGTGCTGGAGAAGACTCCTGAGAGTCCCCTGGACAGTAAGGAAATCAAACTGGTCAATCCTAAAGGATATCAACCCTGAATATGCATTGGAAGGACTAATGCTGAAGCTCCAAATCTTTGGCCACCTGATGCAAAGAGTCGATTCATTGGAAAAGATCCTGATGCTGGCAAACGCTGAAGGAAGGAGAAGGGGGTGACAGAGGATGAGATGGTTGGATGGCATCACCGATTAAATGGACATGAACTTTGGCAAACTCTGGGAGGTGGTGAGGGACAGGGAGGCCTGGCGTGCTGCAGTCTATGGGGTCACATAAAGTAGGACAAGACTTGGCAACTAAACAATATTCATGTCACTGCCTCCCAGATGAAGATATAAAACGTTTCCATTACCCTAGCAGGTTTCTTTCTTTACCTTCACACAGTTAAAACCCACCTGCCACCTCCCAAGGCAAGCAATATTCTGATTTCTGTTAATGCAAAATAGCTGTTTCTTTTAGAATTAAATTGTACAATATGTACTCTTTGTAGCTTTTCCCCCACATATTTCTTAAGTTCATGCATATAGTTTTATGTGTCAGTTTTTTTTTTTTTTGTTGTTGTTGCTATGTAGTATTCCATCATGGAAATAAACCGCAGACCTTGTTAATGGATATTTGTGGAGTTTAAAAATATTTTGGGACCCTTACAATAATGCTGCAAAGAAAATGCATAAAAGTCTTGTCTGGATGTATACATGTGGTTCCTTTGGGTGTAAAACTAGAAGTCAAATTCTAATATTAACAAAAAGATAATGTCAGTCATTAAACTGAAGTTTTTATATCAGGGTAAAGACTTAAAGGACACAATGCTCACTACACATTTGTTTTGCTTAAAGGAAAAATAGATGAACTTTTAAATTAATGTATCAAGAAAATATATACTTAACATACCCAATAGTAGGGTGGACATGGAATGTATCTTGAAATTGGGAAACTTTTCAGAGTACAAAGGACACTGTTAATACTGGCATTGTTGTTTAGTCGCTAAGTTGTGTCCTACTCTTTGCAACCCCATGGACAATAGCCCACCAGGATCCTCTGTCCATGGGATTTTCCAGGCAAGAATACTGGAATGGCTTGCCATTTCCTTCTCTAGGGGATCTTCCCAACCTGCATCTCCTGCTTGGCAGGGAGATTCTTATCACTGAGCCACCTGGGAAGCCCTAATATTTGCATCGGGGCCATGTAACCTGGACTTCTGTGAGAAAATTAAGTCTCATGATCACTCAAGCTAATTGTGACTGAGAGATGAAAGCTAGAGCCACATAGCTAATGTCAACTTCAGAATCAAGTTCCTTTTTGACCTTGGCCAACTTCTTTAAACCCTTGTCCTTTAATCATGACACTGGTCAGAATCTTCTCTATTGAAATTTTATAAATACTTCATAAGAGGCAAGTCATAAATCATACATCTCAAAGCCAAAAGAGCTGTCTAGGAAGGACTCAACACTAGAATGCAGACATCCAGAGCTGAGACACATGCTTTCAGGAGCCTGAATATACCTGCATCTAAAGTGCCACTCAACTAATTTATGAGGTTCTCTCTTCTATTACATTTTCTCTTTCTGTTCTCAATACATTCTGACTTCCAAATAAACTTAGGCTGGCAACATATGCTCTATGTTATTTTGCTGAAAAGAAGTGAACTGCAAATTACATCAGTGGTTGCTACACATTTGGCAATATCTTTCTTCTTCATGCTTCAGTCACTGGACTTCCACTGTGATGAAAATCCCAGAAGCCCAGTGGACAGTGCCTGAAATCTTTACTAAATCAAATACCATGAAATTGTTTCATCAAGCTGATTCTCAACATTGGATGGGAGGGGGTGAGGGCTACCCCAACGAAGCTGATACTCTTAGGCTTATGTGACAGAGGTTTTCTTTCCATAGCATTTAAAAGTGCGAAAGCTATACAAGACAATAACCATAACTTAGCAATGCCTTTTGAATATGAAGGGCTACCAGTTGTTACAAGCATTGAAAATTATGTTTGTCAAAAAACAGAGAGAAAGAGAGAAAACTGAAAACTAAAACAGGACCCCTTGAAAGGAAAATAATATATACTGGCTACACTTAGCATAGTCCCAGATTTGCTATATTGAAAGGATCAGTTGCACAGAGAGAGTAAATTTTAGTGGTATATGATTATCTGATATTAAGGACACTGTGCTTCCCACTGCAGAAAAGTAGCCACTCTGGGTAAATTTACTGGGAGTCAGAGCCTGTTATAAAATTATACATTAGAACAAGGACTAGAAATACAATACAATGCTTAGGACATGAATTCCTGTGGGGAAAAATTCTTTGATAAAATCATCATTATCTTAATATTAAGTGCATCCTCTCTAACATTTTTGGCTGAGTCTATACCTTTTCAACAGGCTTCCCTGGTGGCTCAGTGGTGAATAATCTCCCTGCAAGGCAAGAGATATGGGTTTGATCCCTGGGTCAGGAAGACCTCCTGGAGAAGGGAATGGCACCCCACTCCATTATTCTTGCCTGGCAAATCCCATAGACAAAGGAGCCTGGCAGGATACAGTCCATGGGGTTGCAAAGAGTCAGACACAACATCTCAACTAAACAAAACGTACCTCCTAAAATTTAACCAATGTGCTCACATTTTGGCTTTAAAACATCCCTATCTACACTAATACACAACCCAGTAATCAGATTCCTGGGCATCTATTCCAGAGAAATGAAGATTCATATCCACATGGAAAATGAAATGTGTGTGCACACATGGGAGGCACATGTGTGCTCAGTCATGTCTGACTCTTTGTGACCCCATGGACTGTAGCCCACCAGGCTCCTCTGTCCATAGATTCTCCAGGCAAGAATACTAGAGAGAGTCGCCATGTCCTCCTCCAGGGATCTTCCTGACTCAGGGATTGAACTCGTGTCTCCTGCATTGTAGGCAGATGCTTTACCACTAAGCCACCAGGGAATCCATCTACATAGAAACCTATACACAAATATTCATAGCAGTTTTATTGGTAATAGTGAAAAAGGGGAAACAACCCAAACATTCATCAACTGATGAACAGACAAATTAACTAGTATGTCCACACCATGGAATACCACTTAGCAACAAAAAGGAACAAAATCTTGATACATGCAACAATTTGGCACACTCCAGACAATTATTCTAAGTGAGGAAAAAGCTAATCTCAAAAGGCCACATAGTGTATAATTCCATTTATATAAAGGTATAAAAATAGAAAAGTTATAGAGATGGAGAAGAATTTAGTGGTTGCCAAAGGTTAGAGATGGTAAGGAGGAGTGAGTGTGACTCTAAGGGGCAGTGCATTAACGAGTCTTGTGGTCATGGAACATTTGTGTATCTGCATTGTGGTGATCATTACACAAATTTACATATGTGATAGAGTAGTACTATACCTAGTGTTCTTGCCTGGAGAATCCCAGGGACAGGGGAGCCTGGTGGGCTGCCGTCTATGGGGTCGCACAGAGTCGGACACGACTGAAGAGACTTAGCAGCAGCAGCAGCAGTACTATACCCACAGATTGTATCAATGTCAATTTCATGACTATGACACTGTAGTATATTTCCATAAGATATAACCACTGGAAGATACAGGGTATATGGCACATGCAATCTCTGTATTATTTTTGCTGCTGCCTGTAAATCTAATTATCTCAAAGTAAAAACTGTTTTTAAAAAGGTAGAGCCAGATTTATATCTGAACACACACACACACACACACACACACACACACACACACACACACGTAGGTCTCGCCCCCTACTTTTTGAGAGTCATTATCTCTAGCAATACTAGAAATCTAATCCTTTGGCCACCTGATGCAAACAGCTGACTCACTGGAAGAGACCCTGATGCTGGGAAAGATTGGGGGCAGGAGGAGAAGGGGGTGACATAGGATGAGATGGTTGGGTGGCATCACCAACTCATTGGACATGAGTTTGAGCAAACTCTGGGAGATGATGAAGGACAGGGAAGTCTGGTGTGCTGCACTCCATGGAGTTGGACATGATTGAGTGAGTGAAAAACAACAACAACAACCTCTAGGAAAAAAATACCTCCTAAAGCCAATTTTATTAAGTAAGAAATAAATTCACTATTAATAGCAAAGGGAAAAGTTTTCATTCATTTCCAACACCTCAGATCAACTTATTTATGCTAAGGAAACACCAAGTCACGTTAAAATGAACCCAGTCATGTTAGTATCGTAGACAAGTTGTGATAACACAACAAGGAAATGGTCTTTTAATTCCTTACCAAAAGACTTGTCTATCTGGACATGTTTCACTCTTTCCTAGCAGTCATGTACGGTGCATGGAAGTCTGTGATCATAACATCTGCACTATCAGTGATAACAGTATAGATGGTGCCTGAGGTCATCATTATCTGAAACAAGAAAACCAGGCAATTTCTTGGAGGAAGAGGTAGTAGATGCCATGTGCCTGTTCCATTTCTATGGCACACAGCTGCCCAGAAGGTGGTGGTGGTGGTGAATAGAGCCCACAAATATAAGTAGTGATACTGCTGCTGCTGCTGCTAAGTCGCTTCAGTAGTGATACTAGAAATGCCCGTAAATATAAGTAAGGATATTAGGCCAAACTCCCCTGAAAAGTACAATTCTTAAAACCTGAATGGCACAAATTGAAAAGAAGAAAGGCTGAAGGGGTATATAACTAAATCTTCAAGGCAAATCACAAGTGGATGTTAAAAGTATAAGGAAGTTTGTTTCTCAAATTATCTTACATTTTCAACATTCACATTTTACTTGTAAAATCTATTTTTAAAAAATACATATCTACTGTATAGCACAAGGAACTCTACTCAACATATTGTAATAACCAATAATCAAAAAAAAAATCTGAAAAAGAATATATATATATATTTTTTGCTCACTCAGTCATATCCAACTCTTTGCAACCCCATGGACTATAGCTGACCCCCACAGGCTCCTCTGTCCATGGGATTTTCCAGGCAAGAATACTGGAGTGGGTTGCCATTTCCTCCTCCACGGGATCTTCCTGACCCAGGGATTGAACCCATGTCTCCTGAGTCTCCTGCAGTGGCAGGCAGATTCTGGGCATACATGCCTACAAATGGTCATGCTCACCATGGGTCCTTTATCTGAGAGGAAATGATGGTAGACAATTGCTCGCTCCAGATCCCCTGAGGTCCTTTCCACTCCTTCTGGGCCACCTCCCCTGGTGTGGGTATAATTTGACCTCCAGGGACTGCCCATGGCATGGCCCTTGGCCTAGGGAAGCTGCTTTAGCTGCATCCTGACACACCTGGTAGTTGACCCTTAGCTCATGACCAGTAAGAGAGGAGCATGTAAACCAGCTCAGTTCCTGGCACCAGAGGAAGTGGCAACCTCTGAGATAGTAGCTGCTCTTAGAGGTACTCTGTGGCATATCAGGAGAATGAGACTTTGCTCAACATCATATCCCTGCTTGCCTTCTACCCTGACTGCCTGCTCACCCAGCCCCTGAAGCTCATTACCTGCAAGCATTTTCTCCATCACTTATATTAGACCCTCACTCCAGAGTTTCTGGAGACCAGACTGAAAATAAACCTATTTTTCACATAAAAACGCTTCTAAAGTCAAAGAGTATCTTACAACTGCAATGAACATTTAACACAGATTTTGCTACTGAAAACTCTTATTAAATTGATGTTGCGTCTTATCACTGATGACATCTGAGATTATAAGCTGTGTGAAGGCAAGGTGGGTCTATTTTATTCTCCACTGTGCATCCAATGCCCCAACATCGCCTCAAACATATTTAACTCATTCAATTTTTGTGGAATTAATGGATTAAAAAATATAGTTTTATAATTTGTCTTGTATTATAATTCAAGCTACGAATTTTCTCAACGGTAGGGAAAGAATCATGTCTGTATTTAAGCTTTTCATAATACTTAACACCACATCCTGTCCAAATTCACTGGCAACAAATGTTAACTGTAACTGGAACATAGACACAAAACATTTTTACAGAGCGAAAACTATTAACTAGGAGAAGCTGACCAGAGAGGACAAAAAGTACGAGGAAAGAAGAGTTGAGGACAATAGGAAAAAGGGAAGACAAGAGAAGGGTGAAGTCAAAAGAAATGACAAGTCGTGGATGTAGGTCAACTTTCAAGTGCCAACAAAGAAAACACTACAAAATTCATAATGGCTGGGAAGAATATGCGAGCAAAAGGCATTTTTTCAACAACAGAAAATTAAGATCTGGACTAGATCTCCCAGAGTGTGCAAAATTCTCCATCCAGTAATTATGGACCAGAAGTATGAAGATGCCCTAACAAAGCACCATAGCACAATTGCTTGTAGAGCTTAATATGATGCGGGGGACTTCTAGACACAATTACAACATGAGAAGCCACCAAAAGCCAAGGTGGAAACACTGGGCATCCGTATTCTTTGGACCAGCCAATGCAAGAGACACAGGTTTGATTCCCGATCTGGGAAGATCCCCTGGAGAAGGAAATGGCAACCCACTCCAGACTTCTTGTCTGGGAAATCCCATGAACAGAGGAGCCTGGTGTGCTACAGCCCATGGGGTCACAAAGGGTTGGACATGGCTGAGTGACTAAACACACATGAGTACCCAAATGCCCTTCCATCTGTCCTTCACCAAAGCCAATCATCAGGACTGAGTCATCCTCCTCGAGTGTTCTTTAAAGACAGCCACACAGACAGGGGGGTGCTATTTGTAGTTTGGTGCAGACATGATCAAAGGTAAGGTGACTTTTGAAGCTGAGCAAAAGCATCCGTTACTCTGTGTTTTGAGTTTAAAGCACTGTGGTGCTTCCTTTGAGACACAAAACTCAGCTCATTCTGATGCATCTCTCCCCTTTTACCTGGGATGCCCCAACTCTCCAGGAAGGGGCAGAGGACAGTAAAAAGGTGAAGGGGACAGGAAACACAGGGCGGGAGAGACCCAGCAACTGGTGGCCCAAATTCAAAATCTATTAAGGATGGGAATGGGAGAGGTATAGGCAAGGCCATGGCCTCAGCTGCACCCCTACCCACTTTCTTGCCCACTCAAGGAGGGAGGGAGTAAGAAGAGCAGTGGAGCATCAGCCTGTCCTACCCAGAGTGCCCCTGCCACCACCTCCCGCTCCATCACCACCTGGCTCATCCCTCAGGGCCGCCACTTTTACCCAGGCTTGGTCTGAAGCCTGGGTGGTTGGCTCAGTCTAATTTCCTTTGCACACAGGGCTCTACCCCTTCGTCTGATATGAGCCATCCACTAGCATGGCAAATGTGGCTACAGCAAGTAATGAGGAAGTGTTAAAAGATGTGAGCAGAAAAGAGGAGTCACTTAAGAAGAAACGTATTACCACTGGAACCCTGTAACAATGAGTGGTTCTTGAGCAGGGGCAGTTCTGCACTCACCATGACAGTGCTGGACAATGTCTAGAGGTACTTTTGGTTGTCATAACTTGGGGGAGGGGCATGGATGCTGTTAGTTTCTGGTGGGTAGTAGCCAGGGATGCTGCTAAACATTTCATCATGCACGGGAGACCTTCCAACAGCCGAGAATTATGGGACCTCAAATGTCACTCATGCCGAGGCTGAGAAAGCCTGACCTAAAAAGAGTCCATCCCAAAGGTCAGCTTGGTAGTGGAGAAGCAGCCGGAATACATGGCCAAGGACAGAGGTAGAGAGAGCCAGGTAGGTGCTTCATGGTCACAATTCAGAGCCTGCCTCTTCAGAGCTGTGTGTTACTCCACATTTCTCAGTCTCAGTGTGTGTAGTGGCTGCCCTGTCAGTGTGGTTATCAGGATAAAGTAGCCTCTGCCATTTATGCCTCCTCCAGTGCTGGCTCCTGGTTCCTAACATCTGCCCAGGAATCTGCAAGGGTTAAAGCACAGGTCGGCCACGAAGCACTTCTCAGGCCTTCAACAGGCCTTCAACAAAGAGCACTTTCCTCCCCTTTTCTGGCTCTGGACCATTTCTGTAATAAAAATCACAGAGGCAGAGGGAGGAGGGGGACGGTCTGATCCTCTTTCCACAACCCGACATCTCCAGGGTCCCTTGGTCCCGTTTCCCTTCTCCTCTACCTCCTTTTGAGGATGGAGGTCTCCCTCCATCAGCAATAAAAGGCCTGGGCAGTAGCTGGAGCGACCTATTTTTGCATCTTGTGACTCAAGAAGATCCAGCAGTGTGAACTTACCAGGGCTTCTAGGCACAAAAGAGACCAAGAAGCCTCTCGGAAGATTCCTCACCCTAAGAGAGCCAAGGGTCAACCACAGAAGTGTGCTTCAAAGACAATGGGTGTGCTTTGAAAGAAAGGGTCATCCTGAGTACACCAGAGGTCCTAGAATAGAATGGCTCTCTAGTTCGCTGAATGTGGAGTCACCCAGAGTCTCTGGCCAACGAAACTCTGATAAATATCCACTAGAATCCAAAATTGTTTCTGCAAGATCTCTGAGAGCTAATGAAAGGGCAAAGGATTACAGAATCTGTGATGGTGGAGGAGGAGCTGGCGTTGGAGGAGGTATTGATGGCAGGGGCTCCTTTACTCTGATAACCATACTGGTGACATGGTGGCCAGTGTGCACACTCTTGACAGAGGCCATTGGTGGCAACTGCAGCAGCCATGCTCTCGGGAGATATCAGCAGTGGTAGTTGCTCCTCTAGGGTCATTAAAAGCCATTGAGACCAGAGACGGGGAGAGGAGAGACGGCAGGCACTCCCACACCATCAGGAAGTCACCTTGTGAATACGGGAGGCCATCCTTGGGAAACCCAAGCACTCTGAAGGGACCACACAAGCAGTGGAGGCAGAGCAGTCAGATAAACACCAGTGGTGGTCACTGAAACCTTCTTCCCTTCTTATTTTCAGAGAAATAAATGTACTTTAACAACTTTCTGATCACAAAAGTAACATGCCTTTTAGCAAGGCTGGAAACTTTAACAACAAAAAAGAAACATGGTGACTGCCAATCACGCCACTGCTCAGAGAGGACCACCTGCGTGGGGGGTTGCAGTGCCCTTGCTCTGGTCTTGTTCTTTCCTGTGGGTAGTTTTTACATCATTGGGAACATGTTGGACATCCATGTCTACACTCATCCATTTTTCCAGCTCACATGGGGATGGTCTAAGAAGTCAAAGCTGTAGGAAGACTTCCCATGACCCCCACCCACCCAACTCCATGAGGCGTGAGGAAAGTGGAGTAACTCTTCTTATAACTTATCTGTTCTCTCACCAATGCTTATAGATCACAGCACCTTCACTTCCCCATTTCAGAAAATATGGTTTCTTAAGTTCAAGGCTTTCCCCTTTACGGGGAGGGAAAGTGAAGCCAAGGTGGTTTGACTTGCCTGGCACCACATTAGGAGACAAAGGCAGCCCCAGGAGCCCCTCCCTCGCCCAGACAATCACGGTACAGTCTTCTCTGGAATCAGACTGCCTGGAACACATACAGTGTAAATACAGAGCTAAGGAGGAAATAAAAGCCTAGCTTTCTATGATATATTAGAGGAATGCAAAATATTAGACCTAAGGCCTTCACATTCAATCTCCTACATTCCACTATTTCCATCTGAAGCTCCTTTCCTTGTGCTTTATATCTTTATTTTTTGACAGGATGTTAATCCTAAATCAAGATTGTAAAACTACACCATTTAAAATACATGCATGGTTAGCAAAAAGGATCCAAGGTTTTAAGAATCATTTTTAAAATTAGATTTTTCAATTTCATTCAATAAACATGTATTGAATGTCAGCCCCAGAGTCTCCAACTCCATTCATTTGTAGGTACTAAAAGCCCCCAGAGGCGAGCCCATGCTAGCCCAATCCCAATTAATCTGTCCTCTAACCAGTAATAGACCTCTTTCCATCGAGGGCTTCCTATATGCTGGGGCACTGGGCAAAGAGCTGTTGGAGTTCTCTACTTAATACATCTAGAGTCAACACCCATTTAAGTCTTTACTGTAGACAAGAAATATTTCACTTTCCTCTTAACTCTCCTATATATATTTATGTATAAATGCATAACTCTTCTATATACACATTTTACATATACAGGATGATAAATGGCACCAAAGTATGGCTTCCATGTTAGGTGTGTGTGCATGCTCAGTTGTATCTGACTCTTTGTGACCCCATGGACTGCAGCACACCAGGCTTCCCTGTCCTTCACCAACTCCCAGAGCTTGCTCAAACTCATGTCACATCAGTGAATCCATCCAACCATCACATCCTCTGTCGTCCCCTTCTCCTCCTGCCTTCAGTCTTTCCCAGCATCAGGGTCTTTTCCAGTTGGTCAGTTCTTTGCATCAGGTGGACAAAGTATTGGAGCTTCGGCTTTAGCATCAGTCCTTCCAATGAATATTCAGGACTGATTTCCTTTAGGATGGACTGGTTGGATCTCCTTGCAGTCCAAGGGACTCTCAAGAGTCTTCTCCGACACCACAGTTCAAGAGCATCAATTCTTTGGTGCTCAGCTTTCTTTATAGTCCAACTCTCACATCACGACCACTGGGAAAAACCATAGCTGCAGTCCACGGGATTGCAAAGAGTCAGAGAAAACTGGGAAACTGAACAACTATGGAAGGCAGTTTGGAGATACCTGTCAGAATTACAGTGTGCATTCTTTCTCCATCAGCTAAGTGTTTATCCAGTCCTTAGAACTCCAGTCCTAAGTGTTGATCCTGCAGAGAGACTCTCACACATGTGAAATTATGTATATTCAATATTCGTTGTGGCATTGCAAATGACATACATGCCCATCAATGTAAGACTAAGTAAATACAGTACACCCATACAATAGAATTCTGTATTGCTATTTAAAACCTGAGGCAGCTTTATATAGGATGACTTCACAGATAGAATGCCAAGTTTAAAAACAAAAACCCACAACACAAGGTGCAGAACACTAGGTGATCAGTTTCTAAGTCCTGTCTGACTCTTTCGTGACCCCATGGACTGTAGCCCACCAGGCTCCTCTGCCCATGGGGTTTTCGAGGCAAGAATACTGGAGAGGGGTGCCATTTCCGTCTCCAGTAGAACATTATATACATATGCTGACATTTGTGTTTTGCTTTTTTTTAAAGATGTATACATATATAATTGTCTATGCTTCAAGATGGCCACTGAATCTCAGTGTTTCCATGAGAGAGAAAAAAACTCTGTGTGACTCTTGATTCAGGGTTTTTGGCCATTCTGCCAAGGCCTTCACGTAGCTGTTAGGAACATCACAGTTATCCCCATCCATAATCCCAGTCCCTGTTTCCAGCCGGGCACTCCAGTTTCTCAGTGCAGCTGGAACCTTGCTCTGAATAGCTAAGAGAAGCTGTGATCATCAGACTTGACCATCTCTGTTCCCTGGGTGGCACACTGCCTCTGGCCTTCCCTGGCCACTCTGTCTCTTGCCAGCAAATACTGCCTGGGATTGTGCAGCCTGCCCAGAATGAGCCCTGACTTTGCCGTACCTCTACGAACATCAAGGAACGGACTACTGTCTCCTTCTTCTGAACCAAGTCCTTCTAGGGCCTGGTTAGAGCTCCAAGCTCTAGTCCATGGAACACAAGAATCTCATTACTTATACAGATAAATAAACCTTACAAATTTTGCATATTTTTGCATATGCATAAGCACACTGGCATAATAATGACTCTGAAGACTGCAGTGTAAAAAAACAGTTGCCTGTTTCCACCCAGCAGCTACCCAAGATTATCTGACTAATGACTCTTCCCTCTGTTGAACGCCTGTGAATATGACGCAAGGTTAGTATTTCCCAAGCATGAGTGACAAAGGATGAGATGGTTGGATGGCATCTCAATGGACATGAGTTTGAGTAAACTCTGGGAGATAGTGAAGGACAGGGAAGCCTGGCGTGCTGCAGTCCATGGGGTCGCAAAGAGCAGACACAACTGAACAACTGAACAACAACAAAGCATACCACAATTGGGAAAATCTATTCTAACCCAAGTCCAGCTTCTGTTCTTTTCTCCAGCTTGTCCTTTATAAAAGAGATTCCAGTGAACTTCCCTAACAAAGCCACAGTGTTTATGGTCAACTATAAAAAAAAAGAGAGAGAGAGAGAGACTAAATAGGAGAGGGAGAGAAACCCAATAAGGAGGAAATTTTCAAAATTAAATATCTGATTCTGTGATTTGATGGTTATGCTCATTTCAGGCAGAAAATGAACCAGATCATGGAAAGTAATAAATCAGAAAATCAGAAGGCAAGCAGGCAGGAGAACAGATAGGAATGTGGAAGGTCACAGCAGGCAATGGGTCATAAATCAGGAGCTAAGAGAACACAAATGCCTAAGAGGAGGTCAAGGTCAGTGGTTCCACTCTGGGCAGCCCATCAGAATCCATTAAAAAGCCACTAGAGTCAGATAGTTGTGGACTCTTCCCTCACAGAAGGTTCAAAGATGAGTACCTTTTAAGTTGGATTGATCTGAATCCTTAGAGGCCAACATGATAATGCACCTTGTACATCTAGAGGGAACCATTAAGATGGCAGACACTGTAGATACATATATTTATTGCCATTTTACAGAGGACTTTTTCTAGCAAAAAATTTTATATTATGGTAGTCTAGAAAGAGATTCTATTTCTCCTTCATGCAAAGGTGTCATACGAGTTGCAGCAGCCCTTCCCCAAAGGTCTACTCAGTCTACAGAAGAAGGCCATGGGGTATTGGGCAAGATACCAGCTCTTCGAGTCAAGTGACCTGCATCCCACACCTGGCTCCACTGGACACTTTTCTTCACCCTTCTAGGTGAGAATGTTCCTCAATGGCTCAGCGAGTAAAGAATCTGCTTGCAGTGCAAGA
Source organism: Okapia johnstoni (assembly GCA_024291935.2). NCBI lineage: Eukaryota > Metazoa > Chordata > Mammalia > Artiodactyla > Giraffidae > Okapia > Okapia johnstoni. The sequence goes on from CM044305.1 coordinate 7,179,239, forward strand.
GACACAGGAGACATGGGTTCAATTCCTAGGTCACAAAGATCCCTTGGACAAGAATTGGTAACTCACTCCAGTCTTCTTGCTTGAACAATCCCATGGTGAGCCACAGTCCAAAGGGTTGCAAAGAGTCGGAAACAGCTGAGCAGTTAAGCACAGGTTGGAATGTCCTCATTGGCTAAATGAAATTGAGCACTAGACAATCTTTCAATTATTTGATTACACTATACACTTTCCCACCTCCAATTTTTCAAACATCGAGTTGCTTCTACTTGAAATGCTTGTTGAGTGAAGGCTGAGGCTGAGCCTCCAAATCATTCAGATCTCAGTATGATGCCAAATATTCTAGAAGACCTTTACTTCTACCATGCTTAGGTCCCCTAATGAAAACTTCTTCCATCTTCCACCAACATAAATCACATGAGACTTTACCTTAATTTTGGTGTTTGTCTTTCCCACTAGACTTTAAACACCACTAGGAAGAGAAATATCTCTTTTGTTCAGGGCTATTTCTTCACCAGCAAGCATACAGTAGGAGCTCAATAAATATTTGCTAGATGATCTCAAAATGGAAACCACCAAGTTTCATTTTTAAAGATTTTTTTCTAGATCTAGTGTACGTTTTCATTTAAATTTAGCAAAATAAGCCAAATTCAGTAGTCTCCTGCTTCAGAAAATCGTCGTGAATCCTGATTTCTTATTTTAACCTTTTCGTTCTAAAAATAAAGTGTTATACAGGTTCAAATACACTCCTATAAAGTTGTATGTTTTGAGTATGTGAAAATTGGTTTCTATTTTAATTGTACTCTGCCACTTAGAAAAATGCTTAAGTGAATGATACGTGTTGGATATAATTTTTATTATCTTTAGCTCTCTATTTGTGGGTGGGGCCTTGGAGGAAGTTGCGTTTATAAGTTACAGAATGTATCCAGGTTCTCCAGCCTAGTCTGAGTAATTAACAAAAACTGAAATGGCAGAATTTCTTTGGGTCTGAGAACCCAAAAAGCTGAGGTCATTTAGAGGTCACACTAGAATCGCTTGGGATCTTCCAAATTCTCTGATTTTGGTGTGGGCCATGGCAGTACGGGAACAGATAGAAAGCAGGGTGGAGATGCCAGTTAACAAGGGGAGGGTGACAGAATGAGAAAACACCAGCCCTGGAGAAACAGGTTGGAAATGCCAGGAGACAAAGATCATTCATGTCCCTGGTCATATGTTGGCCAAGCTTTCCTTTCTAGATGTCTTCTAAAGAACAGGATAGCAAGTGCCTCATGGTAGGAGGCATCCAGAGCCTAGAAGCTTTATAATCATCCTCCAGTGCTTTAACTCAACATGGAGAATCTCATTGGACAATACAGAGTGCTGAGCTGGAAGATGAAAAAAAAATTAAGTTTCACCAGCAATAATTTGTTAGCCTATTGTTCTCATGTTATAGCTTTGTACCATTTCCTGCCATGAAATACCACAAATTAATTTTTACCTAAAGCTGTATAATGCTTGACATTTGTACATTTGGAGCCTACTGATTCATCACTAAGTTGTCAGGGTGATGTATATGTATTAGCCTCTCTCAAGAGGCCATCTGAAAGAGGAAGACAGTATCATTAACTTCACTTCCAACAGCTGGCCTATTATCATCTGGTTGTTCCTTTCACAAAGCATCTGCGACATTGCTGGAACTTGTCAATATGACCCTTGGCAGCACACTCAACCTCTCATCCTTGCCGGGCACTGGGTTCTTATAGCACTGTTTTCTCCCCCAGCAGCGCATGCCGTGCCTGAGGCCTGTGGCTGGGCTTGCAAATTGTAATTAGACTTGGGCCTTTTGGCCAGGTGCTTTGTCCCACCTCTACTAATTAGCCCAGGTTTCCCTTTAAGGCATGTAGGAACTCTCAGTTAAGTCAAACGAAGACAATAGGTGGGATGATGTCAGTTTTTAAAACTGTTGATTATTTTCCATATTATATCATATAGTCATGAGGATTACTCTGCACTTACAGGTAAACTATTCAGCTACTCGTGAGCTCAGTCCAGACACACTGAGGCTTGTCCTGGTTAACTAAACTTTTAAGCCATGTGACACAGGGAAAAAGAAAGTCCTCCAAGAAGTCTTAGACTGAATATGGTACTAAGACTTCCTTTCCTGGTGGGTTTTCTAGTAATTTTTCTCACAACACAACAATTCTAGAGACAGGATTTAGAACAAAAAGTAACAGAATGATGATATCTTCAGCAAGGACCTACTGTACAGCACAGGGAACTCTGCTCGATTATACGTGGCAGCCTGGATGGGAGGGGAGTTTGGGGGAGAATGGATACATGTGTCTGTGTGGTTGAGCGCTTTTGCCACCCACCTGAAACTATCACAACATTGTTTGTTAATCAGCTATACCCTAATATAAAAGTTAAAAAAATAATAACGGTATCTTGAATCTCTCTTTAGAAGCTAGAGGCACATTTTATGAATACATCATTGGCCGACTTTTCAAACAGGGTGACAACAGAATTAAGCACTTCCTGGTAGTAGCATAGGTTGTCCCGACACTTCCAACATACCAAGTCCGTAGGTTACCCTAGCACAAGAAAAGAAGCTTCCAGATGTTAGCTCTGTGGCATGTGTTATGTACTCTTACTTCCTTCTCCAGGGATTCTCAAAAACTGGTCCAGTGACCAGCAACATCAGCATCACCTTGGCAACTTGTTAGATGGGCAAATCCTTGGGACTCACCCAAGACACAGTGAATCTGAAACTCTGGGAGTAGAAGACAGCTATCTAAGTCTTAAGGAACTCTCTGGGTGATTATGGTACATCTGCCTCAGATGAAGCTCCACTGCCAATCACCTAGCCAAGCAGATAAAGGCAAAGCCAGCCTGTACAGATGTTGGTGGAATCCTGGAAGCTCATTCTGTTACTGTGAATCTTATATCACAGAAAACAGTGTTAGGATCATTGTTAGTCCTATGAAGAAAAGGAAGAAGGGAAAAAAAATTCACCAATTTCCTGGTAAATTTCCCCAATGGTTTTTAGCAATCTTTACCATATGCAAAGCATAATGTTCTCAAAGATTAAATACCACTCTTGAGACTTAAAGAAAAGAGGAATAGAAGACCATACTTGGGAAAAGAAATTTCTCTCTTTCCTGCTATGAAAGAAATATAACACTTATTAGGTCATTCCACAAACTACTGCCTTAGTTTCTAAGACAAAGAAAACTTTTAAGACAGAATGGCCAAGACAAATCAGAATACCTGTCTGTAGTGACTTTTCCAGTGAGGCTGACACACAACCTCTCCAAAGAAATTTTTCCTAAAGAGATTAACCTAATTACTCAAGTTCTTTTTACTGCAGTCACAAAAGGAAGGTGGGGGGTGGGGGGTGGGGGTTCAGGTGAAATTGCCTTGAAATCAGAGCCCCAGACTTCAGCACATTCTTCACATTTGTGGCATTCTTGAGGCCATCGGACCACCCCTAATGACAGAGAAAAGACGACTGACTGGAGGCAGCACAAACACCAATTATTAAAGCCGTTTCTAAGTGGGTATCTCATGAAAACACATTTCTTTATAGCCATTAAGTGACGGTAAGGATAAGGGAGGGCATGCCTGGTAATGGGAGAGGGTGACTGAGCCAGAGCGTTCCTGAACTTATCAGCAGGAGAAGGCTTTGAGGGGATAGACATGCCTGGGCCCTGAGCTCATCTCAGTTCCAGCAATTACCCTACCACTTTCCAGTGCCGTCCAGATCCAATTGTTTATTTGGATTAGCTCTACCAATTTACAAGAGATGCTTCAAGGAAATCCAAATAATTTATTGCACTCAGTTAAATTGTAGGACCAGCACCGGCCAGGTAATTTAACCTGGAGGCATGGCCACTTCGTTCATTACCATTGACCTTGGTCAACTGATTAAATCTCTCATTGCTCCAGTGACCCCATAAGTCCAGTGGGAATATTATCATCAGCTCATTATGGGATGACTCCTGAGAGAAATGGATGAAAGGAGCTGGGCATTCTACAATTTGCAAGGTATTTTTATTTTTTTAATTTATTTGTTTAATTGGAGAATAATTACTTTACAATATTGGCATGGTTTTTTGCCATACATGCAGAGCACCATAGGTATTTTGAGCTTGAAGAACCAATTAAAAGTGGTCCATATTCTAAGTCTCTTTCAATGAAGTTGAATGGGAAATTACTGAGCCAGGGGGCAAGCATCCTATTGTGCATGACATTGACCATTAGAAGGAAATCAATCAAATGTTTAACAGCAGAGCTTTTCTTCAGAGAGAGAGAGAAAATAACGTGTGTGTGCACATACACACATGCACACGTAAGAAAGAGTAATTTAAGCCAACTAAAAGGTTGGATTCTCAACAGTTCCTAGGAGTCTGAGAAGTTTGAGATGAGTGAGAGTGACATAAATGGCACTAAGCACTGATGCCTTCATAATAAATATTCTATAGCTATATGGCAATCCAAGCCTTCAACTGAGGAAGTAGCTACCCCAGTAGGGGTGATGCCATAGTTTTGGTCATCAAGGTGGCCCTACATTCACTATCTGCCTACTAATGGCATTTCTTGGAGCTGCCTCGAAGCCTCCCTAAGTAGCATCAGTTCTTCAGGCTCAGCCAGCTGCAGTTGCCATGGCCCAAGGGCAGGACAATTAACATTCACTAGTCAGATCAAGGGAAGAATTCCAAACACTGGGCCCTCCACCAAGAATGCAGCATCCTGACCCTCCTACTTCAAGACCTGAGAAGTTTTCAGTAAAAATAACCCTCACTAACCACAGCTCCTGTGGAAGACAAAGATAATTTCGGTGAAGTCACAAGGAGCTAAAAAGAAATCTTTAGAGATCAAAGAGTTATACTCAGAAGGGGTCAGAAAATTTAGGATATAATGATTCATCTTACATCCGCCTGCTCTTTCCGAGCCTCAGACAGGGCTGGGAGGAGGCTATCTGTCCCACAGGTAAAGCCTAATGTTGAATTAATTCCTAGTTCCATGCTGAAAAGAAACCTCATTTCACCATCTCAAATAAATGAGTAGTATGCAGCTAAGGAACATTCAAAACAGAGAGAGTCATCATGGTGACAGATTTATAAAAGGCAGTTGCAGGAAATTGCACAAAATAAGCAGAATAAATATTACTGGAGTGACCTGGATGCTTTATGAAACCACCACCTGAAACTCCCAACTTTCTTTCAGATTTCACTTTTCCTCCCTTCTCTTTTTTTGCCAGATGAATGTACTTCCAGCTGGACCAAGGAGAAGCAATGGTGTCAAACAACGACTTGTTAAGAAATACACACCTGTCATAAATGCAAGATTCTCTCAGGGGATATATTGAATTGCGTTCCCTGCTTCCTATGAGAAGGTGCAATGAAAAAATGAATTAACTATCAACTACCAGATGTTTCTAGCATCTCTATTAGTCTGAGAAAGATGAAACAATCGCTGCATTGTACAGATGTACAACTCACATAAACATAAGTACTTAGTATGTGGGAAGAAGGCTCTACTAAATGCATCTTGAGAATAATTGATCTTTTCTTTTTGGCAATGCTTCATCATAACAGGAAGACATCTCTTCTCCTTGAATTGACATATCTTATACCAACACAAAGAATAAGTGGGCATTTTTCTAAGGGTACAATCATAAAGATAAGCATTTTTTTAGCTTAACTTTGGTTCACTGTGTCAGTTATAACTAACTTGAACTTCCTGGTGATTCTCAGACCTGTATATTTCACGATTTCAAAGTGTTCTGCTTACAGAAAGCTCGAAGTACTGCAAATTCCATTCTCTAAATAATGAGAATGGGTTCCAGTGAGGAGAGATGGTGTGATCAATGGTGTGGGAAGCACAGCGCTGCCTGCTCTGTAAAAATATTAAAGGAGAATATAATAAACGAGAGACTAAAATGTTTTATTTTATTATACAATGAATAAAAATACATTGTTCAAGTATGCGGAACAGTCATCAATACGTGTCATTCAAGGCAAGGGACACGAGTGCATCCTGACAAGAGCTTCAGTGTTTGCTGCTGGCTCTACATCATTGTGTCTTCCAAGCGATTGGGCTTTGTTTTCAGTTCCCTGTCATCTCAGCTCCAAAGGAGAACCATGAAATGGAAAGCAGAGAAGGAAGGGGACACCATTTTGTGTCACGTAGTACACGGTTCATGAAAAGGTTTTGTTCAGATTTGGCTCACATGCCAAAGCTGATGGATTTTCACTACTGGCTGCATAGGCCCTTTCTGAAGGATTCTGAGACTGTATCTGGGCAGAAAAAAAGTTGGAGTTTCTTAGCAATATCTGACAGTTCTCCAGAAAGAGAGGGTGCCAGCTCCCAGGCAGGAATTTTCCAGCTCCGAGCCTGGTAGCAGTTAAGAGAGTGGGCTCTGTGATCCACCAGACCTCAGTTCAAAGGCACAGCTCCACTACTACAAGCTCAGATACTCTAGGAAACTTACTTCACCTCCCTAAGATGATTAACCCTACTTGAAAGAAGAGACAATAATGAAACTTACCCAAAGGGGCCATTGTAAAGATTAAGTGAGATGATGTATGTAAAGGTTTCACCCATTTCATGGCATAGAGTAAGAGCGACAAGAATGACAACCGTAGTGATGACAGGAATGGCCACCCTAACAGCAGTAATAGCAGTGAAAAGTGAAAGTCACTCAGCTGTGTTTGAATCTCTGAGACCCCATGGACTGTAGCCCGCAAGGCTCCTCTCTCCACGGGATTTCCCAGGCAAGAATACTGGAGTAGGTTGCTATTTCCTTCTCTGGGGGATCTTCCTGAGCCAAGGGATCGAACCCATGGATCATGGGTCTCCTGCAATGGCAGATGGATTCTTTACTATCTGAGCTACCAGGGAAGCCCAGTAATAGCAGTACTAACAGTCTAACAGTAGTGGTAACAGTAGTAGCAGGAGAAATTAGTTAGTAGCTTAAAAAACTTGGATGTGAAGTTTCCAGTATAGATTAGAGACAAAAACTATTGTCAAAGGGGAGAGAAGGGAAGGGAGGCAAGGAGGGAAGGGGAGGGGGGAGAGAGAGAGATTGACAGAGATTGAAAAAGAGGTGTTCTGACTAGACAAGTCCACTGGAACCAGAAATCATCTCTGGAGATCATGGCCCAGTTGTCATCACCCTTGCTCTGAAGCGACCCTCTCAGCCCCTAGAGAGGTTTACCCTTCTCTCTTGGGTGTTCTCAGTACAGTGACATGTGCTGTACCTACTGGACTAAAACTGTGCCAGTTCTTCTGAGGTGAGAGGTATGGTTTGAACTCTCTAACTATAGTGAGTATCAACCAAGAAAGAAGTGAGACAGTGATTGGTGGTCAGGTTCTCCTGAAAATCTTGAAAAGGCAGAGAAAACAGAAATGGAGGGAAAGCCACCAAGCCTTGAGCTGATCCTTGATCCCATTGGTGTCAGCTCTTACGAGTCTGCTTATTGAGCGGCACCCAAAGGTGAGTTTGATCGAGTGGCTTGGAGAACTGAGAGCCTGTGTGGATAAGTAAGAAAGAAGAAAATTGGTGAGAAGTTGAATGCTGAGAACACGATTGTGAGTTATGCTCCATCTGGATCCTGGAGCTACTAATTGTAACAGGGTGGGTTTGACAGAATCAAAGACTCTCAGTGTTTCACAAAGGCGACATGCTCCAGTAAGTTTGTTAGAGAAATAATGCCCGCCTTCCAGACCAATATTGAAAAAAAGAACAAATTCAGACGGAGGAGATTAAATGTTAAAGAGTACTTTTGGTAGAATAATAAAAGAAGGGCAGCTACAGATCATAGACTTTTATTCCTGGAATAAGCCTCTGAGATCGTTTAATCTAATCCCATTATTTATAGGCAAAGAAATACACATCTTCTGGATAAGAGATCTTGGAAATAACCTATTAAAACCAGGCGTTACTGTACTAGAAAGAGGAAGAGAATACAGAAATGGACAGGCAGATTTAGAAGTTACCTAGGTACATGCAGTAACTGAAATCATATACGATGATCCAGTTCACCCTAGCAAAGAGAAGAGACGCATTTCAGCTTCCAAGCAAAGCATGTACAGAGTAACACACCCATACTGAAACAGCCAAATGGGAAACACCCAAACATACATAACTCTATGATCCAAGCCACGTGACTCGACAGAGGAGGCTGGACAGTTATATTTCATATTTTTTTGTCTATCATTTGAACTTTATTTTTTACTCTTGGGATGATTCTGCTTCTTCAAGACTGTTAAGGAAATAAAGGCAGATTCAAAATTTATACAATGTTGATACTGTTTGGCCAACAACTGTAAATATGTAAAGGAAAAAGAATTTAAGAAAGACCTTTTGTCTGTCGGTAAGCAGTGAAAACATTTAGATCCAAGGTGAGTCACATACATATGTTGATATTAGAGAATCCCAAATAATCCATCATTCTTGAAAGCGGAGGTATGGGTTAAAATAGTTTCAATATTAAATAATAGGGCTCCACAATCTCAGATAACGCCAGTAAAAATCATGGACTGCATATACACAGGGAAGGAAAAATAAAAGCAAGCTAATGACCTCATCTTACACAGGATTCAAATAATTGTATTTCCTTTGTGAGACTGACAATTAGAGATATACAAGCTGCATTTTTTGATTTAATGGTAACTATTATAATTAAAATACATTCAGTGTTTCCAGAGGAAAACAGGTCAGGAATTAACTAATTATAGTTATGAATATTTACAATATACCAGGCACTTTCAAGGTATTTATTTATATGGTCCTCCGAATGGGTAAAAATAGTACCTATGAAATGGGTACTATTTTTATCTCCACTTTACAAATTGTACAAATGAAGACATTGAGGTACAAAGAATTTAAGAGCTACTGATTTTTAAAACGTTGAAATGAGATCCGTGAGCTGATGGTCTTAACATACTACACATGCATTAAAAAAATGGAAACTGGTAACGGCAACAGAAAAAATATTTTTAATGTAAATTGACTTTAGAAGCTCAAATATATTAACATAAGCATAAATTTAAACTTGTTTTTAAAATATTTAAGCAATGGAATTATCTATTATTTACAAGAGACTTGATACACAGAACAAAATGACGTAGAAATTTTACAAATAAAAAGGATGTGCTAATATGTATCAAGCCATTAAAAGCAAAACTAGAAAGCACTACTCAGAGTGTAATAAATAATAAACCCAGCAATGCTGCACTGATGAAAAGTATAATTCACAATAAAATATAACAGTCCGGATCAATGCTGTATAATAGAACTTTCTGTGACGACGGAAATATTCTATACTTGTGCTGTCCAGTATGGTATCTACTAGTCATATGTGGCTACTGAGTATGGAAAATACAGCTAGAGTGGCATATTAACTGAAATTAAAATTAAAAATTTAAGAAGCCACATGTGATGAGTGACTACAATATTGAACAGTGCAAGTGTAGTTCTTAGTATATATGTAGTAAATGTTGCTGTAATTAAAAGGAGAGTTTAAAAAAGAATGAAATATTGCCATTCGTAGCATCATGGACGGACCTAGAGATTGTCATACTAAGTGAAGTGAGTCAGAGAAAGACAAACATCGTATGATATTGTGTATATGTGGAATGTAAAATATAATACAAATGAACTTATTTACAAAACAGAAATAAGACTCACAGATGTAGACAACAAACTTATGGTAATCAGAGGGGAAAGAGGGGGAGGGATACATTGGACCATTGGGATTGATGTATACACACTACTGTGTATAGAAAAGGTTAACCTATTAAGTAGGTCCTAATAAGGACCTACTGTATAGCACAGGGAACTCTACTTAATACTCTGTAATGACCTATATGGGAGAAGAATCTAAAAAAGAGTGGGTATATGTATAATCAACTCACTTTGCTGTATAGCAGAAATACAACATTGTAAATCAACTATACTCCAATAAAAATTTTTAAAAGTGAAGGAGCATGTCTTAGTGTTAGATTATAAAACAATATTGAAGTATCAAACAGACTCAAAGCAGATGAGAATAAAATCAGAATAATTCAAGTACTAAAATTACTTAATATTTACATACAGAACCGTGCCCTCTACAAAGAATATGTATTCACATTCATGAGTGTTTACAAATGGTCACACACACACACACACACACCTACTTTTAGATTTCCCTGAAGTAGAAATTTTACAATGCAACAAACTAGAAATTCGTAACAAACTTAGTTAAATACACATAAAAATCAACAAGTTGGAAATTTTAAAGGATTATTCTAGATTTTTTTTTTTGCATTTTCATACTGTTCATGGGGTTCTCAAGGCAAGAATACTGAAGTGGTTTGCCATGCCCTTCTCCAGTGGACCACATTCTGTCAGACCTCTCCACCATCACCCATCCGTCTTGGGTGGCCCCACACGGCATGGCTTAGTTTCACTGAGATAGACAAGGCTGTGGTCCGTGTGATCAGATTAGCTAGTTTTCTGAATTTTAGTTTCAGTGTGTCTGCCCTCTGATGCCCTCTCGCAACACTTACTGTCTTACTTGGGTTTCTCTTACCTTGGGCCTTGGGTAATTCCACTCGCCGCCGCCGCCGCCGCCGCCGCCGCCGGCCCCCCAGCCCCCGGCCCGGCCTAACCCCTGTCGGCCGCCGCCCCTGGCCCCCGGCCCCCGGCCTAGCCCCTCTCGGCCGCCGCCCCTGGCCCCCGGGCCCGCGCCCGGACTAGGCCCTGTCGGCCGCCGCCCCCGGCCCTCGGCCCGGCCTAGCCCCTCTCGGCCGCCGCCCCCCGGCCCCCCGGCCCGGCCTAGCCCCTCTCGGGCGCCGCCCCCGGCCCCCGGCCCGGCCTAGCCCCTCTCGGCCGCCGCCCCCGGCCCCCGGCCCGGCCTAGCCTCTCTCGGCCGCCGCCCCCGGCCCCCGGCCCGGCCTAGCCCCTGTCGGCCGCCGCCCCCGGCCCCCAGTCCCCGGCCCCCGGCACCCAGTCCCTGGCCCGGCCTAGCCCCTGTCGGCCGCCGCTCCCGGCCCCCGGCCCGGCCTAGCCCCTGTCGGCCGCCGCCCCAGGCACCCGGCCCCCAGTCCCCGGCCCGGCCTAGCCCTTGTTGGCCGCCTCCCCCGGCCCCCAGCCCGGCCTAGCCCCTCTCGGCCGCCGCCCCAGGCCCCCGGCCCCCGACCTGGCCTAGCTCCTCTCGGCCACGCTTCTGTGCCGAGCCGTCGCAGCCGCCTCGCTTCTGCGAAGTTGTGCTTAGGAGGTGATATTTTAATTAACACTTGAAAGGATGGATAAGCATCACCCATCAGTGGGGAGGGGAGAAGAGACGCACACTCCAGCCTGAGCCAGTGTGAAGCTGAGGGAACATTTCATGCAAAGGAACATTTCATGCAAAGATAGGCTCGATAAAGGACAGAAATGGTATGGACCTAACAGAAGCAGAAGATATTAAGAAGAGGTGGCGAGAATACACAGAAGAACTGTACAAAAAAGATCTTCACGACCCAGATAATCACGATGGTGTGATCACTCACCTAGAGCCAGACATCCTGGAATGTGAAGTCAAGTGGGCCTTAGCATCACTATGAACAAAGCTAGTGGAGGTGATGGAATTCCAGTTGAGCTATTTCAGATCCTGAAAGATGATGCTGTGAAAGTGCTGCACTCGATATGCCAGCAAATTTGGAAAACTCAGCAGTGGCCGCAGGACTGGAAAAGGTCAGTTTTCGTTCCAATCCCAAAGAAAGGCAATGCCAAAGAATGCTCAAACTACCACACAATTGCACCCATCTCACATGCTAGTAAAGTAATGCTCAAAATTCTCCAAGCCAGGCTTCAGCAATACGTGAACCGTGAACTTACAGATGTTCAAGCTGGTTTTAGAAAAGGCAGAGGAACCAGAGATCAAATTGCCAATATCTGCTGGATCATCGAAAAAGAAAGAGAGTCCAGAAAAACATCTATTTCTGCTTTATTGACTATGCCAAAGCCTTTGACTGTGTGGCTCACAATAAACTGTGGAAAATTCTGAAAGAGATGGGAATACCAGAACACCTGACCTGCCTCTTGAGAAACCTGTATGCAGGTCAAGAAGCAACCGTTAGAACTGGACATGGAACAACAGACTGGTTCCAAATAGCAAAAGGAGTACGTCAAGGCTGTATATTGTCACCCTGCTTATTTAACTTATATGCAGAGTACATCATGAGAAACGCTGGGCTGGAAGAAACACAAGCTGGAATCAAGATTGCCGGGAGAAATATCAATAACCTCAGATATGCAGATGACACCACCCTTATGGCAGAAAGTGAAGAAGAACTAAAGAGCCTCTTGATGAAGGTGAAAGATGAGAGTGAAAAAGTTGGCTTAAAGCTCAACATTCAGAAAACTAAGATCATGGCATCTGGTCCTACCACTTCATGGGAAATAGATGGGGAAACAGTGGAAACAGTGTCAGACTTTATTTTTTGGGGCTCCAGAATCACTGCTGATGGTGACTGCAGCCATGAAATTAAAAGACACTTACTCCTTGGAAGGAAGGTTATGGCCAACCTAGATAGCATATTTAAAAGCAGAGACATTACTTTGCCAACAAAAGTCCGTCTAGTCAAGGCTATGGTTTTTTCAGTGGTCATGTATGGATGTGAGAGTTGGACGGTGAAGAAGGCTGAGCGCCGAAGAATTGATGCTTTTGAGCTGTGGTGTTGGAGGAGACTCTTGAGAGTCCCTTGGCCTGCAAGGAGATCCAATCAATCCATCCTAAAAGAGATCAATCCTGGGTGTTCATTGGAAGGTCTGATGTTGAAGCTGAAACTCCAATACTTTGGCCACCTCATGCGAAGGGTTGACTCATTGGAAAAGACCCTAATGCTGGGTAGGATTGGGGGCGGGAGGAGAAGGGGACGACAGAGGATGAGATGGTTGGATGGCATCACTGACTCGATGGACATGGGTTTGGGTAGACTCCGGGAGTTGGTGATGGACAGGGAAGCCTGGCGTGCTGCAATTCATGGGGTCGCAAAGAGTCGGACACGACTGAGCGGCTGAACTGAACTGATTCTAGATTTGTATCGGTTTACAATGGAAATAAGTTCTACAAATAAAGCTAATTATAACATATCAAGATGTAGGCTGGGTCAAAATTATACTCACAGGTATCTTCAGCACCTTAAAGTTTATTAATGTTGATTAAAAGAGAAACAGAAATAAATGATTCAATGCAATCAAGAACAGAACAAGGAAAACTTCAGAGAAAGGAAATTATAAAGATAAAAGGCAAAATTAATGAATTAGAAAATAGAAGTAGTAATTATGAAACTAAATGTCTGAGAAATTGAAAAATTAAGAAAGTAATAAAGGGAAGCTCTCAATTAAGTTTTAGTGAAAAATATTGAAAAGTATCAAACACAAATATGTGAAAAGGAAAAAAATATTGTTAAAATATAATATGCTAACAGTTTAAAATCTTAGTAAAGGGTTATTTGCTAGCAAAGTATAATCACCAAGCTGACATGAGAATAGAAAACTTCTGGTTGTACCACTAACTTTTAAAATGTCTTCTATGGCTATCAAAAATTATCTCCTCTGAAACTCACCATGTCTAAAGAGTCCTACAGATGAGGTCTATCAAATCTTCAAGAGACAGAATACTGTTGCCTCAGAAAAATTTCAGACCATGATATTGTAAATGAAAGGCTGATTAAAAGCCTAACAAGAAAAGATTATAGAGAAAATTAGAGCCTAAATCATTCTTAAATTCATAAGCAAAAATCAACATTAAACAGAAGCAAATCAAGACAATGTATTAAAACAACTGTCATGTATTATTAGAATGACACACCTAAAACATGGGATTTATTTAAGATTTACTATTAGGAAATGTATTATTTTGATTGATCACTTAAATATGTCACAGGATAAAAATGTTATTTCAAATACATCTCAGAGGGATATTTTGTTAAATTCAACACTTGTTGCCAATTCTTAAAAACTGTAGAATCCAGAAATATGAGTACTTCCATAAGATAATAATTAACATCTCCATTAGGAAAACAGTCTGTCTCACAACTGAATGTCAACGCAAATGAATTCTCATGAAAATCAAGAGTAATTCAGAATGCCCAATATCACAATTTCTGAAATTGTCCTAGAAGTTGTAGCCAGTGTACTAAAACATGAAAGAAAAGAACATTTATAGCTATTCCCATAGAAACGGAACTCTTACTTTGTGACTGATTTTTACCTATGCAGAAAATAAACAAAACAAAGCTAGTATTCGTACAAAAATCAGAGTATAATAAAGTACCTCAAAATAAAAAATAGAAATCTAAAAAATATTTTTCTATATACCTCCAGTAATAATATGACATAAAGATTGCAGTCATAACATGAGGAAAAAAATCTAGATTTAATCTAGGATTAATAGGAAATGTAAAGAAATTGTTAAATCTATTATAAGATGTAAGATTCAAAAGCATGAAAAGGCATGCCATTTCTGGATAGAAAGACTAATGAGTAGGATGTCAATTCTTCCCCAACAGTAATATTAATCTAATTCCAATTACAGTTTCATCAGTCCATTTGAAGAGTCTTTTAAAGTGATTCAAAATTATATCAAGAAGATTAAATGGATATTACATAAAATAAAATTTTGAAAGAGAATGAAGTGTGAGAAAGTGTGACCTACCAAATACTAAATTATATACATGCATGCAAACTTGATACAACAAACTCTGGAAAGTTGTTAAAGAGATGGGAATACCAGACTACCTGACCTGCCTCTTGAGAAATCTGTATGCAGGTCAGGAAGCAACAGTTAGAACTGGACATGGAACAACAGACTGGTTCCAAATGGGGAAAGGAGTATGTCAAGGCTGCATATTGTCACCCTGCTTATTTAACTTATATGCAGAGTACATCCTGAGAAACGCTGGGCTGGATGAAGTAAGAGCTGGAATCAAGATTGGCAGGAGAAATATCAATAACCTCAGAGATGCAGATGACACCACCCTTATGGCAGAAAGTGAAGAAGAACTAAAGAGCCTCTTGATGAAAGTGAGAGTGAAAAAGATGGCTTAAAACCCAACATTCAGAAAACTAATATCATGGCATCTGGTCCCATCACTTCATGGCAAATAGATGGGGAAACAGTGTCAGACTTTATTTTCTTGGGCTCCAAAATCACTGTAGATGGTGACTGCAGCCATGCAATTAAAAGACGCCCACTCCTTGGAAGAAAAGGTATGACCAACCTAGACAGCATATTAAAAAGCAGAGACATTACTTCGCCAACAAAGTTCTGTCTAGTCAAGGCTATGGTTCTTCCAGTAGTCAAGTAGGGATGTGAGAGTTGTACTATAAGGAAAGCTGAGCACTGAAGAACTGATGCTTTTGAACTGTGGTGTTGGAGAAGACTCTTGAGAGTCCCTTGGACTGCAAGGAGATCCAACCAGTCCATCCTAAATGAAATCAGTCCTGAATATTCATTGGAAGGACCAATGTTGAAGCTGAAACTCCAATACTTTAGCCACCTGATGTGAAGAACTGACTCATTTGAAAAGACCCTGATGCTGGGAAAGATTGAGGGCAGGAGCAGAAGGGGATGACAGAGGATGAGATGGTTGGATAGCGTCACCGACTCAATGGACATGAGTCTGAGTAAATTCCGGGAGTTGGTGATGGACAGGAAGGCTTGGTGTGCTGCAGTCAATGGGGTCGCAAAGAGTCGGACATGACTGAGCAACTGAACTGAACTGAAATTTTATACATAAGAATTTATTAGACATTTATTATATATTATAGATTAGTGGTAAAAGGAAGGCAAATTCATTAAACAGTACTGTGACAGAAGCACAGAGTTTATCCTCATGAAAAATCCTAAATATACTCCAAAGTAAATTTCAGAAGAATTAAAGATTTAAATATAGGAAACTTCCAGCTACAGTAGCACTGAAGTGATGCTGCTATCACTTCAGTTCAGTTGTTCAGTCAGGTCCAACTCTTTGGACCCCATGGACTGCAGCACACCAGGCTTCCCTGTCCATCACCAACTCCCAGAGCTTACTCAAACTAATGCCCATTGAGTCAATGATGCCATCCAACCATCTCATCCTCTGTCATCCCCTTCTCCTCCTGCCTTCAGTCTTTCCCAGCATCAGGGTCTTTTCCAATGAATCAGTTCCTCGACCATCAGGTGGGCAAAGTATTGGAGTTTCAGCTTCAGCATCAGTCCTTTCAATAAATATGCAGGGTGGGTTTCCTTTAGGATGAACTGGTTGGATCTCCTTGCAGTCCAAGGAACCCTCAAGAGTCTTCTCCAACATCACAGTTCAGAAACATCAATTTTTCAGTGCTCAGCTCTCTTTATAGTCCAACTCTCACATCCATACATGACCACTGGAAAAACCATAGCCTTGACTAGATGGACCTTTGTTGGCAAAGTGATGTCTCTGCTTTTTAATATGCTGTCTAGGTTGGTCATTGCTTTCCTTCCAAGGAGTAAGCGTCTTTTAATTTTATGACTGCAGTCACCATCTGCAGTGATCTTGGAGCCCAGAAAAATAAAGTCAGCCACTGTTTCCACTGTTTCCCCATCTATTTGCCATGAAGTGATGGTACTGCTATAAATGCATATAAATGCTGGATAAAATTTTAAAAAGTTTAGTATACAGCCAATTTTAAAGGAAAAAAAGGAAGGAAGGAAGAGAGGGAGGGAACTAAGATTTAAGGGAAGAAGAGAGGGAAATCCTCTCCAAAAAAAGTTTGGAGAAGGGGGAGAAGGACTCTCAAGCCAGAGAAGTGAATGAGTAAAGTGATACTAAAGTGTCACAAGAGGGCATGTGCCTTATTATGAGTGGGGTCTGTTCTGCTTTGGCATGTGGGTGGTCTGGTAATGAATTTATAGGAGCCCTGTGTTATGTGAATACTAGTCCAAGAAATTATATGATCTATTCAAAGTCACACAGTAAGTCCTAAGGAGGAGAAAAGTAAATTCATAGAAATATCATTAGGAAACCACACAACACCAAAGACTACTAGAAAATTTTAGAAACAGCTAGGGAGAAAAGATAGATTCCATATAAAAACCAAACAAACACAATTAGATTTCAAGCAGACTTCTCAACAGAAGTTAAAGATAATGGCAAAACATCATCAATGTGATGAGGACAACTGTCAACCCATAATTTTTTTTTATCTTTTGCCACACTGCATGGCATATATTATCTGAGTTCCCCAACCGGGGATTGAAGCCATGTCCCTTGTATTGAAAGAACAAAGTCTTAACCTCTGGACTGCCACAGAAGCCCCAGCCTAAAATTCTATACACAGAAAAAGTATCATTTGAAGTGGTGGGAAAATAAAGGTATTTTTCAAACAAGGTTGAGAGAATTTCCAATTCTCAGACCTTTAATGAAAGGACTGTCAAAGTTCAGATGTAACTCAGGAAAGAAAATTGACCCATGAGAAGTAAGAAGGAACAAATGGGAAAATGTGATAATAAATGTAAGCAATTGCTTCTTGTAAAGGATAATTCTGAACATTACGATGACTCTGACTAACCGGTATAGTAACAATAAGTTGGAACTAAAAATCTAGACCACAGTAACATAAATATGGTAAACAGAATAATCAGAGCTCTAAGATCTTGTATTGCTTGGAAAGAGGCTGACTGTAGAAAGTGACTAACACCTTTTGTCGACTCACGAGGCACAGTGGTGAGCATCAAGCAAATGAGAACACAGAAACCCATCTGGGCTACAGACAGGCTGCAGGCTGGGACTGGGCTCCACATGAAGTAATGAATAACTGGAACCTAAGAATTCCTATCAACTGGTACCCCAAATCTTAGTCGGGAAGATCCCCTGGAGGAGGGTACAGCAACCCACTCCAGTATTTTTACCTGGAGAATCCCATGGACAGAGGAGCCAGTTGGGCTACTAAAGCATCAGCTGGACACGACTGAAGCAACTTAGCATACATGCACACACCCCAAATCTAGATAGAAAACTGAAAGTAGCCTGTGTGTTCACTCTGATTGTTGAGGATGCCTTCCATGTTGCCCTGTAGGAAGAGGCACATTCCTACTACCAAACACAGGCACATACTACAGGCTCAGCAGCACCATGGGCCCAGGGCAGCTCTCTGTAGGATGGTGGATTGAAGGAGAACTGCATCTTTCAGTCCCTTGCTTCGGTTTTCCCTACAAAAGCCCCCTTTAAAAGAGTTCCGTATTTAAAAAAAAAAAGAGTCCCATATGCCAGAGTGGACTTTGCTCCAAATCCAGAGGCATAACATGTGGTGACCAGAAGAAATCCAACTGGCATAGAAGTCATATATGCTTTTTTCATTTTAAGGCTAACAAAAAGTTAACAGAATGCAATAATTCCAACAAGCAGGGAAATACAGAGATTGAAAACAACTCAAACAAGCAAGTGAGAAAAAATCAGAAAAAAGAAAATGAAAAAATAAGAGAATAGAAATAAATGTATATATCACAACAATCACAAAATATAAACAAATCAAATCCACTCTAAAAGGATATTCCCCAACTGAGTAATACAACAAAACTAGTTCTGTGCTTATTTTTAGGAGACATAACTCAAAGACAATCCACAGACTTAGAGAAAATCATTGCACGTCATCTATCTGATAAAAGGCTTGTACACAGAATACACCAACAACTTTCAAAGCTCAATAATAAGAAAACAAACAGCCCAACAAGATAAAAATGTGCAGATTTGAAGACAATTCAAAAGTAAGATACAGGTATAGCAAAAAAAAAAAACCCACATGCGCTTGAAAAGATACTCAATGTCAAGAGTCATTAAGGAAATACAAATTAAAATCACAAGATACAATTACACACCTACTAAAATGATTAAAACTTTCAAAATTAAGCACACCAGGTGTAGGCAAGAATGCAATCAAGATACAGCTATAAGTTAGTCCTTAAATGACAAAAAATACAGTATGAATTAAAAAATCACACATCTAATTTCCAGTATCACACATCAGCCTGGATATACATATTTACCTCTACAGCCTCCCCAATCTCCACTAAGATTACAGAGCTCTAAAATGGCCAAAACTCACAAGAATAAGGAAATGGGGGGGCTATACCCACAACATTTTGGAATCTGAAATACAGATAGAATTGACAATGGCAATGAGAAATCCCCAAAGCAAGCTAATTTATACCACAGGATGCCAGATTCATTCAGGAATTGAAGCCACTGCTGCTGCTGCTAAGTCGCTTCAGTCGTGTCCAACTCTGTAACCCCATAGACGGCAGCCCACCAGGCTCCTCTGTCCATGGAATTTTCCCAGGCAAGAGTACTGGAGTGGGTTGCCATTTCCTTCTCCATTGGAGCCACTAGTTATCTTTAAAATTGGGTTATGGAGAAGGCAGAAAATAGTACAATTAGTTGCATTTTTAAAAGCAGTTAAAGACATGTACCTTTTCCCTAATCCAGGTGATCTGGAAACTACTCATTTTGGTAAGGATTACAGATATATTTTTGGGAGGGGATGGTTTGCAGGTGGTCTGGATTTAGGATGGTCAGGGAAAGGATGCTATAGGGCCATTACTTAGAATTCCATTGAATGATGAGTGAGAAATTTCCAACCAGCATTAAATCTCCCAAGAAGGAGATGGAGAACATCCCCCTGGGAAAACATGTCTCAGAGAAAAAACTCACTGATCCTGAGATGTGGGGGCCCCTCACAAAATAACTCCTCCCAGTGATCAACACTGAAGCCCATTCCTCTAAAAGGCCCTCCTTCCCCAAAAGGCACACAGGAATCCAGAGCAACCAATTAGCTCCTTTTTACAAGCTGGACACCAACTATCCATAGACCTTCCAGAAAGCCTCTAGCATGAACAACAGAGATCAATACCAAAGAGGAACTGAAGAAAAGATAGGGAGGCAGGGAGGACACTTTAGGAAATTAAAATATCAACCAAGAGGTAAGAAAAGGTATGGCATTCAGGAAGGAAAGACTGGGTGGTACTATTAGAAAGAAATAGACTTTAGAAAGTAAAATCCTGATAATAGGCATTAAATATATGGGAAGGATTAAAAGCTGAAGTTGATAATATTGCCCAAGATGTAGAACAAAAAACTGGGGAAACTAGAGAGAAAGGTAAAAATACTAGAAGCTAAGTTTAAGTTCAAACCTCAAATTATTAGAAATTTCAGAAAGAGAGAACAGAGACTATTGTAGGTAGAAAAGTATGCAAGAAATAACACAAATTTCCCAGAAATTAAGAACTTTCCAGATGAAAATTCCTGTCAAATGTGTAACACAATGGAGTCCTTAGGTCAAGTTGAGCATCGCTCTGCTTTATTATTATGAAAGAAAGTTAAACTGTTAGTCGCTCAGTCAGTCTGACTCTTTGAGACCCCATGGACTGTGTGTAGTATGCCAGGCTGCTCTATCCATGGATTTCTGCAGGCAAGAATACTGGAGTGGGTTGCCATTCCCTTCTCCGTGGGATATTCCCAACCCAGGGATCAAACCCAGGTCTCCTGCATTGCAAGCAGATACTTTACCATCTGAGCCACCAGGGAAGCCCTCATTTTATTATTACATATGACTATAAAGTAGCATATCATGAACTAATCAGATTCCCAGATGCAGTACTACTGTCACAGAATAACTAACAATGTAGCATCATGATACATGGATAAAGAAGTCCTGGGCATCTTTGTATTATTTAGAGGATCAGCTTCCCTGTATCACCATGAAGCATACTACTAGAAATGTCCTATTATTAAGAAACATATTCACAAGAATTCAAAGGTGGAAGCAATCAAGTCACTGCTGCTGCTGCGTCACTTCAGTCGTGTCCGACTCTGTGCGACCCCATAGACGGCAGCCCACCAGGCTCCTCCGTCCCTGGGATTCTCCAGGCAAGAACACTGGAGTGGGTTGCCATTTCCTCCTCCAGTGCATGAAAGTGAAAAGTGAAAGTGAAGTCGCTCAGTCATGTCTTGACTCTTCACGACCCCATGGGCTGCAGCTTACCAGGCTCCTCCATCCATGGGGTTTCCCAGGCAAGAGTACTAGAGTGGGGTGCCATTGCCTTCTCCAATCAAGTGACCATCAACAGATAAATGGATACACAAAACAGAGTCTAGTCATACAATGGAACTCAGCCTAAAAAAGCAGGAAATTCTGACACATGCTTGAACATAGATGAATTGTGAAGACTTTATGCTAGTTAAATACACACAAAAAAGGACAAATTTTGTACACTATCACTCATAAGAGGTACTTAAGAATTGTCAGAGTCATAGAGACAAAGTGGTTGCCAGGGCTTGGAGGAAAAGGGGAAAACAGAGTTATTGGGTAATGGATACATGATTTCAGTTTTACACAAAGAAAAAGTTCTGGAGATGGATGGGGTGATGGTTGCACAACAGTATGAATGTACTTAATGCTACTAACTGTATTTCAGTTCAGTTCAGTCTCTCAGTCATGTCCAACTCTTTGCGACCCCATGGACTGTAGCACGCCAGGCCCCCCTGTCCATCATCAACTCCCGGAGCTTGCTCAAACTCATGTCTATCAAGTTGGTGATGCCATCCAACCATCTCATCCTCCGTTGTCCCCTTCTCCTCCTGTCTTCAATCTTTCCCAGCATCAGGGTCTTTTCCAATGAGTCAGTTCTTCATATTAGGTGGCCAAAGTATTGGAGTTACAGTGTGTATTAAAAACTGTGTATTTAAGATGATTTAAATGGTATATTTTGTTATGTATATTTTACTACAATTGAAAGTTTTAAATGAAGTTATTAAAGAGTGAACAACAAAACATTAAAAATTTTATCTTTTCTTTAAAAAGTAAAAAATCTTTAACATTTCTAGCTAGAAATATATGGATGTACACATACATATAAACATATATGTGTATATAGCACTTTTGTTTAATGCTTTAACTTTTATTGGAGTATAACTGATTTACAATGTTGTGTTAGTTTCTGCTGTACAACTAAGTGATTCAGTTATACATATACATATACATATATACACTCCGGAGAAGGGAATGTCCCAACCCACTCCAGTATTTTCACCTGAAGAATTCCATGGACAGAGGAGCCTGGGCAGCTACAGTTCATGGTGTTGCAAAGAGTCAGACATACTGAATGACTAACACACACACACACACAGTCTCTCTTTCTTTTTAAGATATTATTCCCATGTAGGTCACTACAGAATACTGAATAGAGTTCCCTGTGCTATTAGTAGGTTCTTATTAGTTATCTCTTCTATATATATCAGTGTGTATATGTCAATTCCAATTTCCCAATTTATCCCTCCTCCTCTTCCCCTCCCACTCACTCCATAACCAAAAGTTTGCTTTCTATATCTGTGATGCAACTTCTATTTTGTAACTAGGTTCATTTGTACCATTTCTTTAGGTTTCACATATCAACAATCTCATATGGTATTGTTCTTTCTCTGTCTGACTTACTTCACTCAGTATAACAATCTCTTAGTCCATTCATGTTGCTGTAAATGGCATTATTTGGGGGGTTTTTTAATGGCTGATATTTAATATTCTATTGTGTGTGTGTGTGTATGCACACACCACATCTTTATCCATTCCTCAGTTGATAGACATTTAGAATATTTATGTCTATACTTCATACTGATCTAAAGTGCACAGATCCTCATGTAGATAATCGCAGGATGACAGTTAATCAAACTGCAATTTTACTAAAAAGGACTTTTAAGTTCATGGTGGTCATAATGATACTCAACTTAGCATCACTTACCTTACAACGATATGGCCTAATATGAAGAACCAATGTGCAGAAATATTTTCTAAAAGGAAAGAAACACAGCAGGTGATCACAGAAACTTTGCATTCTTTAAATGTTCCAGAACGTTCAATTTATAATAGTGTACATTGAAAATACAGAGGAATGAAAAAGTGTGCCTGCTTTAGCTTTCTGCTGAAAGATTATCTCTTCTTTCTCTTGTCCTCCCATTATCCTCTTATCAGGTTAGAAATAAACTGTAAAATGTTATCTTCTGTATATTAATTTTGTATTCAGCAGCTTTACTGAATTCATTGATTAGCCATCTGTTACATTTCTATACATTAACAATGCAATATTAGAAATAGAAATTAATCATTTACCAAGTGATTATTACCAAAAAGAATAAAATACCTAGAAACAAATCTACCTACAGAGGCAAAAGACCTTTACTCCAAAAACTGTAAGATGCTAATGAAAGCAATTGAAGATGACACAAACGGAAAGATATACCATGTTCTTGGATTGCAAGAATTGATACTGTTAAAATATTCAAGGCAATCTACAGATTCAGTGCAATCCCTGTCAAATTATCAATGGCACTTTAAAAAAAAACTGAAAGAAAAAATTAAAATTTGTATGGAAACACAAAAGACCCAAACAGCAAAAACAATCTTAAGAAAGAAGAATAGAGCTGGAGGAATCATGCTCCCTGACTTCAGCCTATATTACAAAGCTACAGTCATCAAAACAGTATGATACTGGCATGAAAACAGACACATAGTTCAGTGGAACAGGATAGAAAGCCAAGAAATAAACCCATGCACCTATGGTCAATTAATCTATGACAAAGGAGGCAAGAAAATACAATAGAGAAAAGATAGTCTCTTCAATAAGTGGTGTCAGGAAAACTGCACAGCTACATGTAAAAGAATGAAATTAGAACATTCTCTAACAACACACACACAAATAAACTGTAAGTGGATTAAAGACTTAAATGCAAGATCAGATACTGTAAAACTCCCAGAGGAAAACATAAGCAGAACACTCTTTGACACAAATCACAGCAATATTTTTTTGGTTCTGTCTCCTAGAGTAATGGAAATAAAAATAAAAACTAACAAATAGCACCTAATTAAATTCAAAAGCATTTTCACAGTGAAGGAAACCTTAAACAAAAGACAACCTACAGACTGGAAGGAAATATTTGCAAATGACGCTACTGACAAAGGACTAACTTCCAAAATATGCAAACAGCTCATACAAGTAAGGAAATAATCCCATCAGAAACTGGGCAGAAGACCTAAACAGACATTTCTCCAAGGAAGACATATAGATGGTCAACAGACGTAAGAAAAGATGCTTGACACTGCTAATTATTAGAGAAATGCAAATCAAAACTACAGTGAGGCATCACCTCTCACACCAGTCAAAATGACCACCATTAAAAACTATAAAATAATAAATGCTGGAGAGGGTGCAGAGAAAATGAACTGTCCTTCCGCTGCTGGTGGAAATGTAAAATGGTACAGCCACTTTGGACATTCTTCAAAAAACTAAAAAGAGAGTTACCATATGATTCAGCAATCCCACCTCTGGGCATATATCCAGAGAAAACTACAATTCAAAAAGATACATGCTCCCCTACGTTTGTAGCAGCACTATTTACAATAGTAAAGACATGGAAGCAATCTAAATAACTTTGCTATACACTGGAAACTTATGCAACATTGTCAGTTAACTATACTTCAATTTAATTGAAGAAAGATGTGGTATATACACCCAACAGAATATTATTCAGCCATAAAAAAGAATGAAATAATGCCATCTGCAGCAACACAGATGGACCTAGAGATTATCATATTAAGTGAAGTAAGTTAGACAGACAAAGACAAACATCCTACAATATTACTTATACGTAGAATCTAAAAAAAATGATAAAAGTGAACTTCTTTACAAAGCAGAAATAAACGCACATAGAAAACAAACTTATAGTTACCAAAGCGGAAAGCAGAGTGTGTGGGAAAGAGATAAATTAGGAGTTTGCAATAAAGATATACAGGTTCAATCCCTGGGTTGAAGATCCCCTGGAGGAGAAAATGGCAACCAACTCCAGTATTCTTGCCTGGAGAATTCTATGGACAGAGGAGCCTGGCGCACTACAGTCCATCGGGTCACAAAGAGTTGGATACCACAGAGCTCACACATCATCATATATAAAATAAATGACAAGGACCTACTGTGTAACAGGGAACTCTACTCAATATCTTTTAATAACCTATAATGGAAAATAATCTGAAAAGGAAAGTTTTGGGATGAATCACTTTGGTGTACACCCAAAGCTAACAGCCTTGAAAATTAACTAACTTCAATTAAAAAGAATGGTTTTAAAAAGTTATCTTCTACTCCATTTCAGTCAGCCTTGAAGGAAGGTCAGTTTTCCACCAGCACTTGATGAGTATGAATCTATTACAGTCTCTAAGTCAGAGATTTCACAAGCTCCCTGATAATGCAGGTCTGTTTTAACCGTCTCTTAAGTAATCAAGTGAAAGTTGCTCAGTCGTGTCTGACTCTTTGTGACCCCATGTAATCAAAGTTCTTCATTTCTTTCCTGCTTTGCCATTAGTAGAAAAAGTTGAAATCAGTACGTTTTAGATTCTGATTTCTAAATCATTTTTTCATGATTAAAAAATTATGTTTTAATGTGGTCATTGAAGAAACATTCTAATAGTAGATTAAAACATTAAAACTATGATATGACCCAGCAACCCCACCACTGGGCATACACATATACCTTGAGAAAACCATAATTGAAAGAGACACATGTACCCCAACATTCAGCACTTTTTACAATAGCTGGGATATGGAAGCAATCTAGATGTCCATTGACAGACGAATGGATACAGAAATTGTGGTACATATATATAGTGGAATATTACTCAGCTAAAAAAAGAATGCATTTGACTCCTAATGAGGTGGATGGACCTAGAGCCTATTATATAGAGTAAAGTAAGTCAGAAAGAAAAAGACAAACATTGTATATTAATGCATGTGTATAGAATCTATAAAGATGGTGCTGATGAGCCTATTTGCAGGGCAGCAATGGACACTCAGACATATGAAACAGACTTGTGGACACAGTGGGGGAAGGTGAGGGTGGGATGAACTGAGAGAATAGTATGCAAACATATACACTACCATATGTAAAACATATAGCAAGTGGGAATGTGCTGTGTGACACAGGGAGCTCAACCCAGTGCTCTGTGACAACCTAGAGGGGCAGTATGTGGTGGGAGATGGGAGGTGGGTTCAGAAGGGAAGGGACATATTTATACCTGTGGGTGATTCATGCTGATGTATGGCAGAAACCAACACAATACTGTAAAGCAATTATCCTCCAATAAAAAAAAGAAAAACTATAGTCTTATATACTGCTGCTGCTGCTGCTGCTAAGTCGCTTCAGTCGTGTCCGACTCTGTGCGACCCCATAGACGGCAGCCCACCAGGCTCCCCTGTCCCTGGGATTCTCCAGGCAAGAATACTGGAGTGGGTTGCCATTTCCTACCCCAGTGCATGAAAGTGGAAAGTGAAAGCGAAGTCACTTAGTCGTGTCCGACTCTTAGCGACCCCATGGACTGCAGCCCACCAGGCTCCTCCGTCCATGGGATTTTTCCAGGCAAGAGTACTGGAGTAAGTTGCCATTGCCTTCTCCAAGTCTTATATACTATATGATCCCATTTAAATGAAGTACAAGAAACTGCAAAATTTTAGTGACAGAAAGATCAGTTGTATGGGGCTAGGGGTGGGTAGAGGGAATTCACCATAAAAAGGCACTGAGAACTTCTTGACTGGGACAGTGATAATAGACTGAATATCACAGTTTATTATGCTGTATAGCAAAAATGAGTGAATTTTATCATGTATAAATAATACCTTAATTTTTTAAAAGTGCTTTGTTGAAAAGGAAAAACAAACCCAGCCTGCAATCTCACTACTCAAACACAACCACTATTAATAGATCGATGTGTTCTGAATGCTTATCATACGTTTTTCTTCATTTATAAACATAATGGAATCATACAGCCTTTGGCAGCTTGCTATTGTAACAGTTTGATGTAACTATTTTCTATGTGACATGGTCTTCGAAATCACCATTTTCATTAGCTACCTAAAATTCAATCAAGTGACAAGAATTACTTCATTGTAAAAACTAATTATGTGTCTACTGTTAGTCATATTGATTCTTGCTCGTTACTCACACATGCAAACACTACTTAGAAAAAATTTTGTACATAAATATTTGTACATTTTCTTTCAAAATTTAGAAATATTTTTTAGACTACATTCACAGAGATATAATATTGAGCCAAACAATATCAACATGTTTAAGGCTCTTGCCAAACTCTAGATTCTTGCCAAAAGAGCCATACACATTTTTACTGCCTTCAGCAATGCACAGCATCCTTTTCAACCCTCCAGAATTGGATATTATCATTTTTTTAAATCTTAAAGACTTCCTAAGGACCTCTCCCCACAGCCTTTTAGCCATAATGAACTTCTCTAACTTTTTTTGTATCAAGCTTCTCAAAATTTTTCTTTTTGTTCCTATTTCCATTCCCTGTTTTCTCTTCCTTCTTTCTTTCTCTCATCCACCCCATTCTCTCCCCTTCCCAAACCAACCTTAACTGATGTTTTTCTTCTTTATCAAACAGAACACTTGTATAATATAAATCTGAGAAGAAATGCTTCGCCTAGGCCAAGACCAAATCTAAGGCATGGGAACAACAGCAGCTCTTCTGTAACAAAGGACAGAAAAATACTCAGGAAAATCAAATGCATTTCAGAGACTGGACTGTCAGAGGCCAGAGACTGCCGACCTTTTTAGTGATAGAAAGTGAAAGTGTAGTGGCTCAGTCATATCCAACTTTTTGTGACCCCATGGACTGTAGCCTGCCAGGCTCCTCTGTCCATGGAATTCTCCAGGCAAGAATACTGGAGTAGATTGCCATTTCCTTCTCCACGGGATCTTCCTGACCCAGGGATCAAACCTGGGTCTCCTGCATTGCATGCAGATTCTTTACTGTCTGAGCCACAGGAAAGCCTTTTAGTGACAGGGAGTCTAGGAAAGCAGAGAGTCAAGGAGTCAGGCTTGAAGGCTGTCACTTCCTTTCTTAAGTCCTTCCTTAATGAAGCAGAAATCTGGGGATAGAAGAGTCACTGGACCTGGTGAGAATCAGGCACATAGCAATCAGCTGATGGAATAAACAGACTCATAAAATGCCCTTCCCAATTTGGATTCCAAGGTCAGTCATTTCTTTGGATCTCCTGGGAACCCTCAATTTGTCCACTATGCCCACTTCTGTCTCTCTCTTCCTCTATGTCTGTCTCTCTCACACACAAACATACCCACGTGGTCCTTTTCTTGTCAAGTTTCACTCTGTATTTCTATTTCCTTCTCTTGCCACCCACTGACCAATGGTGTACCAAAATGGCAGGGAGGGGAGTCAGTGGTATTTTATAACTGACATTTACAATCACAGGTGCATGGTAATAATGAAAAAAAGGCCAACTTTTAGCCAGTTTTGTTAGTCTCCTATAGAGAGGGAAATGGAAACACAGTCCAGTATTCTTGTCTGGGAAATCCCAAGGACAGAGAAGCCTGGTGGGCTACAGTCCACGGGGTCACAAAGAGTCGAACACAGCTGAGTGAGTGAACATGCACACATGCATTAGTCTCCCAAAATTATCTGTATACAATGTACCTTCCCCTATCTGAACCCAGGGTGGACGGCCTCCCTGCAGCCACGGTGGATATTAGGTCATTCTTTTCCCCTACTTCATTTATCCTTTCATTACCTCATAGCTTCAGCTAACTCATGACTTGTGAATCTTCATAACCACAGCCTCTCTGTTTCATTGCCAAGGTTCTGCACTGCACCACTGTAGGAGTCCTGCTCATGGCCCTCCTTGTACCTCACTACTTTTTACCTTAGGCTTTTCATCATTCCTATAGAAGAGCTGGAAGGAAAAATCCAACCCTTCGTTTTACAATTCCTAATTTAAATTTCCCAGGGAAAATTTCCAGGAATCTGACTGGCTTGACTCTCCTTCTCATGCGAGGCCACATGGGAGGATCAAGTTCACTGAGTTGTGGACCCATCTTGAATCCAGTAGATGATCACCCTGCTGCATCCTAGATCAATTCCCATGATGGGCAAAGCTGCACTTGGGAAAGAAAGAATTAGATATGCAGGTACCTGATAGACATACCTCATAGGGGAAAAAATTGTCTTACTTATGGGATATTAGTAGCTCACAAAACATATTGAATGGTATTAGGAAATGTATAGAATCTCTAAGAAAAACAAGGACCAGTTTGTTTATGTGGAAGCCAAGAACAATACCCAACCACTCAAGTCTTCCAAATGAGGCCAACACCACAGCTTTCCCACCCTTGTGTACCTCACACCAAAATTCTCCTTTTCTCTCCAGAAGGCAAATCCCATACATTTAGATTGCTCACTTCTATGTCAACATCTCCAATGGGCATCTATGACTGCAGAAACCTAAGTCATGGGCAAGTGTCTGGCTCCAAATGATGCTGGAGGTGTGTTTTTTGCCTTCCATTTTGGGAGGCAAGAAGTTTCTCAATTATTACAAGAGTGTTCTTAAGATTCTAGGCAACAATCATCCACTATATCCTTTCTTCTTGATGACCGAATTCATATCCTCCTTCCAAGACACAGCAGATTCCCTCAGGCACTGCGCTCTCAATCTCACAGAGCATACCTATACTGTGACACTCTGTCTTGGAATTGTGCATTTGTGTTTCCTTAACTCATAAATTCCATAAAACCCATCATTGTCATGGGTGTGCTTGATCCTTCTTTGCATTATTATTCTCCTTATTTAACATGCAACCAATATCTGGCATATGGTAAGCACTTAATAGTTCTTCTTGATAGAAGGAGTAAAAATGGAAGAAATCTTAATTCAAATACTCTTTATCTGCAAATAGTTCAGTGATATACCATTGGTTGAATTCTCTTTGGCTCAACACCTCCAATTCAAGGGAAGATTTTAAATTCTGGCTCAATAATATAGCACTATAATTCACCAAGTTGTCTAACCAACACTAAAAACCATTTAAATAGTTTGTGGTTTTCTACTCTGCCTAAAGGAAATCAGAACACTAGCCTGAGTCTTCCCAAGATTAGCAATACACAAGCAATTCGAATTCAGGATCCTGTGATATTATAAACAACGATGTGACTTTCAAATGGAGACACGGTCATGAGGAAGAGGCCAGAGAGGGGACCTCAACTGTAAAAGTCATTTAAAATGAGACCTTTTTGTTTTGTTAATAGCCATGGGATTTGCATCAGTGTTACTCTGCCTCTACTTCGACATCATCAAATTGGTCTCCACGGGCCTGTTGACAGCTTCATGAGCTGACTGTGACAACAATCTATGTCCATGAAAAGAATAGGCAAGTAGGGAGTACATATTTTTATAAGTGGACATAAAGGCAACAATGAGCAAGCAAGTCCCCTTTCTATGTTTGAAATGTATATGAAATTGGTCATTTGGAGCCAATTCAAGGGATGTAACATCAATCTTTGATAGCCATTTAATTGAAATTGTTATGAACCAGTAATTCTGTAAATGGGATGATTGACAGAGTACCTGAATGGCAGATCCCCACCCCACTCCCTCAAATTGTAAAATACCATGGCCCTGTAATCTTGTAGACAGTCTAAGCAGGTAAAGAGAGTGAGGGAGGGGAGGCTTAATTCAATGAATAGCAAATATACTAGAAAATACTCAAAAAAGACATCCAAGGGCTACCCTGATCACCGAGAATAAAAGGTAGGACAACAAATTCTATTTTAATACTCAACTCCACTCTTCCCTCCACATTTTTAAAGATGAACAAATAAAATGAAAAATGTGACATTGAGCCTAAGTCATCCATTCCCTTTTGCATAGTGACCTTTCTTTGATAGGGAAATTATGTGAACTTCCCTGCACTAAATGCATTCACTGTTTTCCTCAATTTTTTTTAAAGAGGAGAAAGAATCCAGTTAAAATTTCTACAGTAGTATGTTTATTATCGCAGGTAGTATACAGGGCTACTTTAAACATATTGAGAGCATTTCAGTACAATAGAGATAATTTACTTTCCAATGATGACAGGTCAGGTTCAATTTCATGGTAGACTTGGCTAGCAAGGAAGAATGGACTAGCATTCATCTGGGGTCTCTATATAGCTCTTGGCTTAGTTTCAGCAATATACAGTATGAACTATGAGGGTCCATTAATTAAAATCCAAAAGACCAAATGGAAGATGGATGTTTATTCGACAAAACTACTATTTTTTCCATCTGTTTCAACACCGTGTGGATAAGAATTTTCTCCATCAAATGAAGAAAAGCGACAATTCAGAAATGTCTGTATTTCCAAATATTAGGCTGAAATTCAAACACTTCTAATAAATTTTGACAGTGTTTATACATGTTTTTAATCTAATCGTTTATATATTCTTTTTTCTTCTAAAATGATTAATCTGTTAATGCATGTGACTTTGGCAAATACCAGAATTGTGTTTTTCACTATGGTCTTAGCAGTTATGACTTTTTTTGCCTACAATACTTCACTACTAGATTCCTGTTCCTCACCTTTTCACCCACCATTCCTTCTTTGCTCTATTTTTCCTTCTATTTCTCTTTCCCTTCCCCTCTTTTTCTCCATTATGCATGATAGGAATATAGAATTATGATATACTTTTATTTATAGAATGTCTTAACTTTAAATGGAAATGACGATAACACTAACTTCATTTGGGTTCCTGTGACAATTAAAAAAGCTAATACAAGACTGGGATTGACATATATGCACTTCTATCTGTGTGTGTATATGTCTGTCTCTGTGTGTGTGTGTGTGTGTGTGTGTGTGTGTGTGTGTGTGTGTATCAGTTCAGTTGCTTAGTCATGTCCGACTCTTTGAGACCCCATGGACTGCAGCATGCCATGATTCCCTGTCCATCACCAACTCCAGGAGCTTACTCAAACTCATGTCCATTGAGTCAGTGATGCCATCCAACCATATCATTTTCTGTCATCCCCTTCTCCTCCCGCCTTCAATCTTTTCCAGCATCAGGGTCTTTTCCAATGAGTTGGCTCTTCACATCAGGTGGCCATAGTATTGGAGATTCAGCTTCAGCATCAGTCCTTCCAATGAATATTCAGGACTGATTTCCTTTAGGATTGACTTGTTGGATCTCCTTGCAGTCCAAGGAACTCTCAAGAGTCGTCTCTAAGACCACAGTTCAAAAGCATCAATTCTTCAGCACTCAGCTTTCTTTATAGTCCAACTCTCACATCCATACATGACTACTGGAAATATCTTTTACTAGACAGACCTTTGTTGGCAAGTAATGTCTCTGCTTTTTAATATGCTGTCTAGGTTGGTCATACCTTTTCTTCCAAGGAGCAAGTGTCTTTTAGTTTCATGGCTGCAATCACCATCTGCAGTGATTTTGGAGCCACCCAAAATAAAGTCTCTGTTTCCATTGTTTCCCTATCTATTTGCCATGAAGTGATGGGACCAGATGCCATGATCTTAGTTTTCTGAATGTTGAGTTTTAAGCCAAATTTTTCACTCTCCTCTTTCACTTTCATCAAGAAGCTCTTTAGTTCTTCTTCACTTTCTGCCATAAGGGTGATGTCATCTGCATCTATGAGGTTATTGATATTTCTCCTGCCAATCTTGATTCCAGCTCTTGCTTCATCCAGCCCAGCGTTTCTCAGGATGTACTCTGCATATAAGTTAAATAAGCAGGATGACAATATACAGCCTTAATGTACTCCTTTCCCCATTTGGAACCAGTCTGTTGTTCCATGTCAAGTTCTAACTGTTGCTTCTTTACTTACATACAGATTTCTCAAGAGACAGGTCAGGTGGTCTGGTATTCCCATCTCTTTAA
This sequence comes from Okapia johnstoni, assembly GCA_024291935.2. NCBI lineage: Eukaryota > Metazoa > Chordata > Mammalia > Artiodactyla > Giraffidae > Okapia > Okapia johnstoni. Next base: position 7,211,972 of record CM044305.1, read on the forward strand.
GAATTTTCCACAGTTTGTTGCGATCCACACAGTCAAAGGCTTCGGCATAGTCAATAAAGCAGAAGTAGATATGCAGAGTACATCATGTGAAATGCCAGGCTGGATGAATCACAAGCTGGAATCAAGATTGCCGGGAGAAATATCAACAACCTCAGCTATTCAGATGACACCACCCTTATGGCAGAAAGCAAAGAAAAACTAAAGAGCCTCTTGATGAAAGTGGAAGAGGAGAGTGAAAAAGCTAGCCTAAAACTCAACATTCTAAAACGATGATCCTGGCATCTCGTCCCATCACTTTATGGTAAATAGATGGGGAAAAAGTGGAAACAGTGACAGATTTTATTTTCTTCGGCTCCAAAATCACTGCAGGCAATGGCTGCAGCCATGATATTAAAAGACACTTGCTCCTTGGAAGAAAAGCTATGACCAACCAAGATAAAAAACAGAGACATCTGCCAACAAAGGTCTGTATAGTCAAAACTATGGTTTTTCTAGTAGTCATGTATAGATATGAGAGTTGGACCATAAAGAAGGCTGAGTGCCAAAGAACTGATGCTTTCGAACTGTGGTGCTAGAGAAGACTCTTGAGAGTTCCTTGGACTGCAAGGAGATCCAACCAGTCCTACCTGAAGGAAATCAATCCTGAATATTCAATCCTGAATGAGCAAACTCCAGGAAATAGTGAAGGACAGGGAAGCCTGGTGTGCTGCAGTTCTTGGGGTTGCAAAGAGTTGGACATGACTTAGCAACTGAACAATAACAACTATATAGCACTGGGAACTCTACTCAATACTCTGTAATGACCTATATGGGAAAAGAATCTGAAAAAGAGTATATATGTGTGTGTGCATAACTGATTCACTATGCTGTATACCTGAAACTAACACAATGTTGTAAATCACCTATATTATGACAAAAATTAAATAAAAACATAAAATTTAAAAAACAACTGGTGAGACGTAAGTGAAAGTATGTAATATGCTTAGAACATTGTTGGGTATATAAGTTATCAAACATCATCTTTATTTTTGGTAGCTACTGAATTTTATAATCCTTGTTCTTAGTTTCCAAGCAGACAAGTGAAATGTCTAGCATTTCTCTTTTTATTTGTTCTTCAGTGTCCTCTCCTGCTTTGAGGAATTCCCAGCATCTCCAACTCTTTAGAGCAGTGGCTCTTTATCTTTTGGGGATAACAAGAGATGCTCTAGCCTTCACCCAAGAAAATTGCCCATATACACAACGTTCTGCACACTATTAGGGGTCTCACCGACATCTTAATTCATCTATTGGCTGCTTATTGGTCCATTAACCTTATTTGAGAACCTCTACTCCACAGAGAAGTTTAGTACTATGTTACACAGATGAAAAAATAAAGTATGTGCTTACTAGTAATGCTACCCACTCCAGTATTCTGGCCTGGCAAATTCCATGGACTGCATGGTCCATGGGGTTGCAAAGAGTAGGACACAACTGAGCGAGTTTCACTTTACTTTATGACAATACCAAAGCAGGGTGGCCGGGAGAAAGAGAAATGGGGAGGTGCTCTTTGAAAATATTTGATTGCTGCTATTTCCATAGCAACTAAACACAATGTTGAAAAGGTCGCTCAGGTATGGGAGAGTCTGAACGAACTTTTTGGCTAACCCAATATTAGACTTGGGGAAAATGAAAAACCTCATTGGAAGTTTCTGCACTTATTTGAGCATTTGGCATTATTTTATTTTGTATCACCTTGGAGGGATTCATCTTTCTAGATGTCAGGACCATGACCCATCCATGCCTTGCCTCAGAACTAAAAACAGTGTTGTCAAGTGGCGAGAGCAGAGAGTTTGGAAGTCTACATCCTGGAGTTTGTGTTCTGGTTCTCCTCTCTCATTTCCTTGCCTTGGATGTGACATTACATTTCTTAGAAGTCTTGTCTCTCAAAGTTTTAAGAAGGTAATATCACCTACTACACAGGCTATTGGAGAAAATATGAGATTGATGTGTTAAATGCTTGTAGGTTACCTTCCCTTGGATTTTTAATAAAGTTTGCTGAATGAATAAGTGACAGTGAAGCCTGTTGCCCCTGTTGTTTTAAGAGCAATTTTAGGGCTGTTATACCATGATTTCCATGACTTACTAATCCTATCTGAGTGGTAGATTTTGCTTCTGCTGCTTTTACTCTAAAATTTGAACTTAGAAACATCACTGTGGCATAGTGTTCCTGTTCCAAGAATGAGACAGCCTTAAACCACATAGAGAGACTGTTCATATGTCTATTTTCTCTGACTTTATAAGGGAAGTTATAGATAAAAAAATGAGGACATAAGAAGGAAATGGTAAAAATGGGTATAAAGTATCTGTCTTCTTTTATATGCTTTATAATAGAGAGCAGTACAATTGGTATTAATCCTCCAAAGCTTTAAAATTCTCATTTTAAAGACAAATTCTCATTCTTTTACACTTACTCATGTTTTTTCACTTGCTTTCATAGTCTAATAGGTGAAAAAAGAAAATATCACATCTGGCAATGGTTTTTCATGACAACATTCTGTTTGTGGTATAAACTTCTTCACACCATTTGATAAATTGAGAATTCCACACAAATTCCATCTGCTTATGCCATGTGTTGTAATTAATCTATTGTAAGCAAGGCAATTTTTCTTAACTTTCCAAAGAATGTCCACTGAGAGGAAAAATTAGTATTTCCTTAATTCATTCCCATCTACACTTTATGCCAAAAGGGCACTTTTTTCCTGTACTCTTATGTATTTCTAAAAAATTCAGTGATCAAATATCCATGTATAAAACTTAAACATTGAGATGGATACCTCCGAGGACAACTGCCCAAATAACTTTTGAACTTCCATTCTACCAGGCACTGGGTAAATGTAAACTGTTGGAGGCAGGTATTTGGGTAGCTTATGATTTTCTTCTGGGGAACAGAGGCATACATGCAGGGGGTGAATGATGCCAACAGGTTAGCATTTGGAATGCCAACCCTCAAATCTGAGGATCAGGACTTCTTTCTGCCTTTTTCTCTTAACCTTGATGGTTACTGTACTTCTCTTTTCCTATTTCACCATCCTTCCTTTGATAAAAGCAAAGACTACCCTTGCTTTTAAAAATGTTCATATCAGCACCCATCATTTAAAAAGTGGACACTGAATTTTGAAATAGATGGGTTTTTTTAAGTATCTTTGGTATTCATTTCTCATTTAAGTGCTTTCTTCTCTGCAATCACCCTCTGTGGTTTTTCAGTCTTTTAACTTTACTGAGGCTTTCTACAGCTAAGTCAAAGATCTCTCCTGGTAACTGTCACATTACAGTTGAAAATATGTGGGTTATTTTCAAACATCTTCTGATATTGGTTTTTAACATAATTCCACAGTGATATGAGAACAGACTCCATATGATTTCAATATCTTTAGACCATGAAAATTTTGCACCTTGTTTTATGTCCCTGGATATGTTCCAGTGTCTCCTGGTTTATAGTCTATGGGAACTTGAATAGAATTTGTATCCTGCTTTTGTGTAAAAATTGTATAAATCTTAATTATGTTGAATTGTTTCATGGTGCTTTTCAGGTCTACTATAGCCTTCTACTTTTCTATTCATTCTATTAATTTTTGTGAGTTTGATATTGAAACTCCAACTAAAAATCTTTATCTACTTAAAAAAATAATTGCAACATAGTGGAACTTTATGTAACTTTGTCATTTATTTTTCAAGTCTCCTGTAAATGTGTTATCATACTTTCATAAAGCAAAAAAGAAAAAATTTTCCATATCAGAATCACGCTAAAAGAGACAAATAAGTTCTGCTCTTTCTTCTGTTGTCCTATATTTTATTTTCCTGTGGTGGAAGGATAGCTATTAAATGATTTTTGAGATGAATTTACATAGACATGAAATTCAGATGAAATACCAACCATTTCCACCAATAAACACTTATTGCGCACCTACTATATACATCAACTTAGGCACTGAGAATATAAACATGGGTATAATTGGTGCCATTTACCCAGGAATTGTCTATTAGGACAAAAAGATGCTTAAATAAGTAATTATATGGGTAGAAAAGTGTATGCCCAGGAGTTTGCTGGCACAGGGGATGACATGATGAATTGTGCCTAGAAGGTAGGGGTATCAGAGATATTTTATAACATCACAAAGGAATGATGTACAAATGAATCTAGAAGGTGAAGGATTCCAATAATAGCAGATTAGGTTACTGGAACCACCCCTCCACCAAAGGAAAACTTGACAAGGTATTTTTATTTATTTATTTTAATTGGAGGCTAATTACTTTACAATATTGTAGTGGTTTTTGCCATACATTGACATGAATCAACCATGGGTGTACATGTGTCCCCCATCCTGAACCCCTTTCCCGCCTCCCTCCCCATTCCATCCCTCGGGGTCATCCCAGTGCACCAGCCCTGAGCACCCTGTCTCATGCATCAAACCTGGACAGGTGATCTGTTTCACATATGGTAATATACATGTTTCAATGCTATTCTCTCAAATCATCCCACCCTCGCCTTCTCCCACAGAGTCCAAAAGTCTGTTCTTTACATCTGTGTCTCTTTTGCTGTCTTGCATATAGGGTCATCGTTACCATCTTTCTAAATTCCATATATATGCGTTAGTGTACTGTATTGGTGTTTTTCTTTCTGACTTAATTCACTCTGAATGATAGGCTACAGTTTCATTCACCTCATTAGAACTGATTCAAATGTGTTCTTTTTAATAGCTGAGTAATATTCCATTGTGTATATGTACCAAAGCTTTCTTGTCCATTCATCTGCTGATGGACATCTAGGTTGCTTCCATGTCCAAACAGTTCATCCATTAAACAGTGCTGCAATGAACATTGGGGTACATGTGTCTCTTTCAATTCTGGTTTCTTTGGTGTGTATGCCCAGCAGTGGGATTGCTGGGTCATATGGCAGTTCTATTTCCAGTTTTTTAAGGAATCTCCACACTGTTCTCCATAGTGGCTGTACTAGTTTGCATTCCCACAAGCAGTGTAAGAGGGTTCCCTTTTCTCCACACCCTCTCCAGCATTTACTGTTTGTAGACTTTTTGATAGCAGCCATTCTGACAGGTGTCAGATAGTACCACATTGTGGTTTTGATTTGCATTTCTCTGATAATGAGTGACATTGAGCATCTTTTCATGTGTTTGTTAGCCATCTGTATGTCTTCTTTGGAGAAATGCTTGTTTAGTTCTTTGGCCCATTTTTTGATTGGGTCATTTATTTTTCTGGTATTGAGCTGCATGAGCTGCTTGTATATTTTTGCCTCCTTTGTCAAAGATAAGGTGTCCATAGGTGCGTGGATTTATCTCTGGGCTTCTATTTTTTCCATTGATTTATATTTCTGTCTTTGTACCAGTACCATACTGTCTTGATGACTGTAGCTTTTTAGTATAGTCTGAAGTCAGGCAGGTTGATTCCTCCAGTTCCATTCCTCTTTCTCAAGACTGCTTTGGCTATCTGAGGTTTTTTGAATTTCCATACACACTGTGAAATTATTTGTTCTAGTTCTCTGAAAAATACCGTTGGTAGCTTGTTAGGGATTGCATTGAATCTATAGATTGCTTTCACTCATTTTCACTATATTGATTCTTCCGATCCATGAACATGGTATATTTCTCCATCTGTTTGTGTCATCTTTGATTTCTTTCATCAGTGTTTTATAGTTTTCTATATATAAGTCTTTGTTTCTTTAGGTAGATATATTCCTAAGTATTTTATTCTTTTTGTTGCAATGGTGAATGGAATTGGTTCCTTAATTTCTCTGTTTTCTCATTGTTAGTGTATAGGAATGCAAGGGATTTCTGTATGTTAATTTTATATCCTGTAAATTTACTATATTCATTGATTAGCTCTAGTAATTTTCTGGTGGTGTCTTTATGGTTTTCTATGTAGAGAATCATGTCATCTGCAAACAGCGAGAGTTTTACTTCGTCTTTTCCAATCTGAATTTCTTTTATTTCTTTTTCTTCTCTGATTGTTGTGGCTAAAACTTCCAAAACTATGTTGAATAGTAGTGGTGAGAGTATTTAAAACAGCTGACTTATGGCATTCAGCGACTAACAAGGGAGAAAACCGTTTTAAAATCAAGGAACTAGAGAGAGAGTCACAAAGAGGTAATCCTGCCTTTTGGGTGCTCTTTCTCCCTTTGTAACATTATTGAAGTCCATGAGAAGGGAATGAGGAACTGAGAAATTGAGCAGAACTTCTGACAGTCTCCTAAGTCTCAGGGAACAAAATTGGGAGTCCGAGATCATCCAAGTGAGTGGGAATCTGCTAACCATGCCAGGCTGGGGAACAGGCTTCCCTGTCCTTTACTATCTGCTGGAGTCTGCTCAAACTCATGTTTGATACTAACTAATTATGGTAACATCAGTTCATCTTTGCACCACATCAGAACTACTTTATTTCAACTGTGGTTTGTGGACAGCTCTGATCTCTTCATTGCCAATCCCCTTCAAGGACTCCATTATTTAATGGTTTGAATCTCCAAATAAAACTCTTTCTTATCTTTTTGAAATTTTTTCTATTTTTTTCTAAGTTCTAAAAACTTTGGGTTTCACGTTAACCACTCAGAAGAAGTGGGAGTTGTTCAAACCTCTGTACCATTTTCTTGAAAAATTAGAGTTGTGAGGGAACACAGGCAAAGTTTCCATTTTGTAGCTCAATGATAAATGAGGCAAGTCTAGTCTAGCTTTTGTACAAAATACAAAATAACGATGTCTTTCTCTTCCTCTCATTATGCTTAGAAGGACCAGGTGACTGCCCCACAAAGTGTATTTATTCCAACAGCAAAGGTGGTCTTACTGAGCTGTTTTTTGTGGATGCCATGTGTTTATAAATCTACTTATCCTCCTACCTCCTATTCTCTCAAGCTGATATTCTGTATGGAATGCATTAATGCAAAAGTGTTTAAAGGGTGAAGAATCCAAAGTCAGGAAATGCCTAGTTAAGGATCTTAGGAGCAATGAGAACTTGGACATACTATATAGTCTGGGTAAATTATGACACAGTTTTTACCACATGTACAGAACTTCACTGAAAGTATAAGCTTACAAGGGAGAAAGGAGTAGAAAAATTACATTCAGGCCACAACACCCACGTAATTGGGCTGGAGAACTTTTGGAATTTCCTGACAACTGTTCTAAAAACTGAACTGTGCACATAGATATTGTGGTAGCAATATTTGCATTTAGGCTCCATGGGCTTATTAAAGGAAGAAAGTATTCAAGAGACATCTTCAACTTAGCAGTCCCTAACTCAAAAGTTCTTAATTCATGTGTCTTTATGGTATTGCAATAGAACAACAGTAATAAATCAGAACAAAAATTAATATGTCTTTGTAGGTTCTTACTCTTTACATTCACGTTAGGAATATTTCCTGAGAAACAACCATTCTCCTGAAGTGAATTTTTAAAAATTTATCATTTAGAAATATGAAACCCCTTGTATCTATGCTTTGAATTTTGTTTTTGAGCCAAGAAATAAATGGGTTAAATTGATGGAAAAAGCTGAACTTGGAAACTGTCATTCATATCCATTTTTTTCTCTCTCTTTTCCTGAACAAAGCCTTAATTAATAACTAAAGAATCAAATTTTTCACAAGATAAATCTTTAGCATTTTCTTCTTGCTTTCCATATGCAAATAGTGGTCTCAGATAGTGAGTGCTGTGGTTTCTAGATGAGATCAAATAATTATTTTATATCAGCTAAGAATTAGAAGTCAATGGATATCTAAACATATTTTCCTTATCAGATTCCTGAAGAGCTTGAGGATTTTAAACAAAATTTGTTACTAAATTCTAAGTCTGCAAAGTTACATCTTTCATGAATGTATTGGGTTGGCCAAAAAGTTCCTTCAAGTTTTCGCATGACATGTCAATTACCATGCTTTGTAGGTTTAATTTAGTTTCAGAAAGAGGGTAGAAATGGATCTATTCACTATTTATCTCCTGGAGTGAGTGAGAAAACTTCCATCTACAGAACTGAAAAGGCTCTATTGGATTCGAGTTAGAATTTCATTCTTAAACTTATTTAACACAGATATAAATGCTTATTACTAACCATTTTGTTCCCCTGAAAGACAATGATAACAACAGCTAACACTTGTTGATTTCTCACCTCACTTTATGTGAAAAGTGAAAGTGAAAGTCACTCAGTCATGTCTGACTCTTTGCAACCCCATGGAGTGTAGCCTGCCAAGTTGCTCTGCCCATGGAATTCTCCAGGCAAGAATACTGGATTGGGTTGCCATTCCTTTCTCTAAGGGATCTTCCCAACCCAGGGATTGAACCCGGGTCTCTCTCATTGCAAGCAAATTCTTTACTGTCTGAGCCACCAGGGAAGCTTACTTTGTATGAGTCACTGTGCTAACAAGCCCTTCACACCCTTACCTCATTTAAGCTGGTCAAAAATCCTACATGCTATCACTATATCCTTCAGATGAAAACAGCAATAGCTGTGTAACAGGGTTTAGAAACTTGCACAGAAACTGTGTATAATAGTAAAAGGTACACACTGCTGATGCACAACTAGTCAACACTATTCACTAGAAAACACAGGAACAATCACAACACATGGCCTTCCTGATCTAGCTGAATCACATCTCCTGGATAGTTATTGTTGTTGTTCAGTTGCTAAGTTATGTCTGACTCTTTGTGACCCCAAGGACTGCAGCACACTAGGCTTCCCTGTCTTCCATCATTTCCCAGAGTTTGCTCAAATTCATGTCCATTCGAGAGTACAAAGTGAAAATAAATGAATTTAGAGTTCCTGCTATTTCAAACAAGAAGCTGATTGTTGAAAAGACACATTGAAGAAGTATTCTATCTTTCACCAGAGGGTGTTAATATATCACAAGTATTTTAACTACTCTCAGGAACAAATGGGTAAACAGATACAACTCCCTTTACTCTATGATGGGCTAAAAATTGAGAAGTGGCAGCTCTTGTTTATTTTGTCAGGTTAGCTTCCTGAAGGTCATTTTTCAAGGGCACTGCATGTAATTGGGAGAAAAAGAAATTCTTTTATTTTGTGGTATCTGTTTACACATCAAAGAGGCTAACTGAATTTCACTGCTTATAATCTTGTTCATTCATTAACAACCCATAAGGGAGAGGAATTTGAAAATGCAATTATATGAAAATGTCATCTCAAGAACCAATCTTGGGTACCTTAAAATTCATCTACTGAACTTTCAATTCTTTCAGATTCACTTTCATTTTTGTCCCATCTGTACAATCACATAGTTTAAAGAGTCAGGTACCTCCACAAGTTTTTAACAAGGTCTCCGATTCACTGAAAAGTCTCTCAACTCCAATTTTCTCCTTCCCATAGACACATGTATTGCTACTTCTGAATATTTTCACTCTAGTCATTATCTGTTATGGAAGATGAAGGTTTTGGCTCCTGCCTCTCCTCCCCTCACCTCTACCCACCCCTAGACAGTTCCCATCTCCAACCCTTCAAAGTACTGACAGGGCTCAGGACATGCTACCCCCAAACATGGCACCTTATCATATTGCATTGTCCAGCTGAAGAGATTTGAGAAAAGGCACGTGTGTGAAGGATTTTCTGACCTTGCCCTGGAGCAGGTCAGAAAACCCTCCTGTGAGAGGTAACCTCCCTATGCATGTGTGCATGTGTGGTTAGTCGCTCAGTTGTATCCGACTCTGTGACCTCACAGACTGTAGCCTGCCAGGCTCCTCTGTCCATGGGATTCTCCAGGCAAGAATCCTGGAGTGGGATGGCATTTCCTTCTCCACAGGATCTTCCCGACCCAGGGATCGAATCCAGGTCTCCTGCGTCTCCTGCATTGGCAGGCAGGTTCTTGACCTCCTAGTGCCACTGAAAAGAGCATCCCCATCTCCAAAGTCGAAGGGACCAAGAGAGGAATATGAATGAACATCTTGCTCAGTTTCCCTCACTTCACTACACCAATTTCATACCCTTTGTCCTCTCATATCTTTCCACAACTGTCTGCTGCTGCTGCTGCTGCTAAGTTGCTTCAGTCGTGTCCGACTCTGTGTGAACCCACAGATGGCAGCCCACCAGGCTCCGCCATCCCTGGGATTCTCCAGGCAAGAACACTGGAGTGGGTTGCCATTTCCTTCTCCAGTGCATGAAAGGGAAAAGTGAAAGTGAAGTTGCTCAGTCGTGTCCAACTCTTAGCGACCCCATGGACTGCAGCCTACCAGGCTCCTCTGTCCATGGGATTTTCCAGGCAAGAGTACTGGAGTGGGGTGCCATTGTCTTCTCCGCCACAACTGTCTACTCTTCATCAAACCTGGCACAAAAACACTCACCATTCAACCATTTATTTGGGTCATTTCCTTATGAAGGCTCCTGTGTCATATAAAACTCATGCTAAATAAATTTGTATGCTGTTCTCCTGTCAACCTGTTTTTGTCCAATTTTCAGACCCAGCCAGGGACCCAAAGAGGATGTAGGAAAACGTTTTCCTCCTCAACAGTATTCATCCTGTGATTTTACTTAGACTGTCATGTGCTTTTTACATTATTATGTCTCTGTAAATCCTATTTATAACTGAGTCGTGTTATATATTATGACTGCTTTCCCATGCAACATTTTGTTTTTCTTAAAGTTATTAATAGTCTTGTGGTTGACTGCTTAGTTTTGTATGTACTTAATATCAGCACATCTAATTATCCTCAAGCTGTGTACACCTTTCCAGATATTAGGACATACTGACACCTCTGGATAAATCCCTCCAGAATCTTCTGAGCTGCTCCAATCTGGATCCACTGCTAACTCTACCCTCATTAGTTATTTACTGACATAAGTTTACTAGCTTAAAACAATACTCATTCATTACGTTTTTCTGGGTCAGGGGTCCAGGTGTGGCATAACTGATTCTCTATTCAGAGTCTTAGGGGGCTGAAATCAAGATGGTGGTCAGGGATGCATTCTCATCTGAGGCACAGAGTTCTCGTCCAAGCTCATGTGGCTCTTGGCAGAATTCATTTCCTTAAGGTTATACAATAGACCCTCAGTTTCTACAGACCACCCACCAATCCCTAACATGATCCTCTCCATAAAATGGCTGTCTGCTTCTCTAAAGCCAACAGCAGAGTCAATCTGCTACTTCAAATCTGACTTCTTCACTCTATGATCTCTGTACCGTCTGAACGGGCTCACCTGATCAAGTCAGTCCCACCAAAAATAACCTCCGTTTTGAGGAGCTTAAAATCAACTGATTAGGGGCTTTAATTACATCTGCAAAATCTCTTCACCTTCACCGTAAAACTTAATCATGAAAGTGACATCAGGGTCACAGGTCATACCTAGATACGAGGGAGGGGACTATTCAGAGCATGTCTATCAGGGATTGGAAATCCTGGACAGGAGGTGTCTTAGAATTCTGTCTACTACTATACCTAGTAACTGGAAGCCATCCAAGAACCTGTTTCATTACTATCATGGGAATTTCCTTAGCCTTTCTCTTGGGTTGGAGTCCCTGTTTCCTGGGCCCTTTGACTTCTTTCTTGATTAACTCCCTAATTTTGCAGAAGCATGTCTCAAATAGCTTCCTGAAAAGGACTGCTTGGGAAGGTAAGTTCTGTTTTGTAGACACTGATGATGGAATTTTCAGTTTGAAGCTGCTTTTCCTCAGAATTTTCACTGTGTTACTACACTGCTTTTTTGCTTCTACTGTTGCTAGTAGTAACTCTAATGTCTTCAAATACTTAATACTTGGTACAAAATTTTTTTTTCCTTCCTGAGAATTTGTAGAATCTATTTTCTGTCCCTGGGTTTCTGAAACTTGTTGATAATGTGCCTTGGAGTTGGTCTGCTTCATCCTTTGTTCTGTACATTTAGTCATCCCTTTCAACTGGAACATTCATGTTCTCTAATTCTGGGAAATTTTTTGAATTATTTTATTGATGATTTCCTTTTCTCTGATATCTGTCCTCAAGTCATAGAATGGCAATTATTCTAGAACACCCTATATGAATCTCTACATTTTTAAAAATTTTGTCTTATTTTCTTCTGTATTTTCTATTCTACTTTCTGGACAGTTCCCTTGATTTTGTCTTCTAACAGTGTGTGTTACCGTATTTTTAATGTCTAAGATTTTCTGTTCACTAAATTTTTTTATAGTATCCACTTCTTGCTTCATAGATTTATATCTTCTCTGAAGATATTAATAAAAGTTATTATGCATCTTTTTTTCCCATCGTTATTTGTATTTCAAGTTAGTTTTTTTAAAAGTAACTAAAATAACTGGCAGTCCTTGACTATCTGGTCATATTTAAGGATGAGGCACTAAAAAGATAACTGGGAGCTCTTGGGGACTATGGTTGCCAATGGTGCTTTTGTCTCTATGGTGATATTTGGAAGATCTCTGATTCGAGTATCTTCTGTTCACTTCTTTTGCAACTTAGATTTCCAGAGAAGAAACTTCTGACCTCCTGCATTGAAAGTACATGTCTGGCTGCCAAAACTCTTGAGCCATGGGAGGGGAGAAGGCTGGAGATCTCAAGTCTCATATATAAGGTTTATCTTAATCCCCATGCTTTCTACTTGGTCTGTTTTAGCGTGTGCCTCATATTGTCTCATTCAAAGATCATCTGTTTATCTCCTTTACAGAATAAACCTCAAGTCTCTGGCCAGAACAGGAGAGGGATGTTTGCTCAGCTGCCGAAATTTGGAATGGAGATATGAGGGGCTAAATTCTTAAACAGTCTTTCAACCAGTTCTTCCACCTGCCAAATAATGCTCCTTTGGAGGATTCTGCAATGGACATTAGGTCATTTCTCTGCTTTCCCAACTTCCAGCTTAGGATTCAGCTTTCTCATGTCTGGGAAGTCATTTAACTCCCATCTACCTTCCTACTGGCCTCTAAGATTTTGTCACTATTGTCTCCTCCTCATTCTTTCTCCTTGTCTATTCGTATCTTCTTTTTAACATTCCTTCCCTCTCATTTAGTGGGATTCTGGGAAGAAGAGCCATGAAAGTACTTGTGTTCAATCTGCCAATCTTAACTATTTGCATAGAAGACCATAACAATCAGAGTTTGCAAGGATAATCTCTCCAAGTGATTTGAGAGCCTGTCTGGAGGAATATACTCATGAGAGAGTCAAGAGACTTTCGGGAAAAAATATAAGTACATAATTACTAAAATGGAGTCATTTTAGTGGTTACAGATAAATTAATGGAGTGAAAATAGCAAAATCAAATACATAAAAATATTTGGTATATGATAATCCATTCTTTCAAACTGTAAGAAAAGGATTAACCTGCAAATTTGCCAGTTGACAAATGACGTTATAACAAATAACTAATAATTTTTATATACATACATATAAAGCCCTCATCAGAATAAAGTCTGACAGACTTCCCGGATGGTCCAGTGGCTAAGACTCCATGCTCTCAATGCAGGGGGTTCAGGTTTGATCCCTGGTCAGGGAACTAGATCCCACATGCTGCAACTAAATGTTCTGCATGCCTCAACTAAGACCTGGTGCAGCCAAATAAATAAATATTGAAAAAGAAATTCTGAGAGTCCCTACCACTTCTCAGGATCAGAAAAGAATTCCAAGGACATCTTTCAGTATTTGGTTGTATCTCTGCCATTTCTCTTTGTTCTGGCTCTCGCATCTGAAGGCAGCTGGCTTTTCTGACACCCTCTTCCCACTACACATACACACACACATAAGAGATCATGACAGCCTTTACCACCACTTTCAAGATCACTGAGCTCGGTATTTGGTCCACAGGCTCCCACATTGCCAGTTCTGTCATAGGTTCTGCCACTCCCTTAAGGCCCAGTTGGAAGTGGGACACCTTATCCACTGCTCTCAGAATTCCCAGCTCTTATCCACATTGTTGTTGTTGTTTAGTTGCTCATTCATGTCCAACTCTTTTCCAATCCCATGGACTATAGCCCATCAGGCTTCTCTGCCCATGGGAAATTCCAGGCAAGAATACTGGAGTGGGCTGCCATTTCCTCCTCCAAGGGATCTTCCTGACCCAGGGATCGAAGCTGAGTTTCCTGCATTGGCAGGCGGATTCTTTACCACTTAACCACCTGGGAAGCCCACAGGGCTTGGGAACTTTTCTCCTTCAGGGCTGGACTGCTGCCTCACTTCTTCAACTTCTTGTCCTCCCTGACTTCTCATAACAAGGGCCTCTTCTCTGTCCCCTGAAGCAAAAACCTACACACCTCCAGAGAGGAAGCCCTGAGGTTCCAGAATGCTGTCATCCTGATTAACAAATTATCCCCAAACTTTTCATCTTAAGCAATAACAACTCTTATTTTGCCTGAAACCCCTTGACTTGGGACTGCTCAAAGGTTGAGGACTGGGATATGGAATTATCTGAAGGCTAGGACACTAATGTTTCTGGTGGCTGCTGGACAGAGTGGGGGGAGGAGGTCCCTGCTGGTGCTGCCAAGTCAGAAATGAGCACATGGTCTCCTCATGTGGCTGACACATCCTCACACCATGCTGGCTGGTTTGTAAGGATCAGTGTCCCGAAGAGAGAGAGCCAGGTACAGTCATACTACTACTTATGACCGAGCCTCAGAACTCATACAGTGTCACTTCCACTACATTCTATCTGTCGACCCATCCAAAATTCTACTCAGGCTCAGAGGAGGAGAAATTGATTATACCTCTTGATAGGATTATGGCATGGTTCTAGAGGACCACGTGTGGGACTATATTTTGAGAAAACAGAATTTGCCATACCTGCCTTCCTACATTAAAAAAGAAGAGGAAGAAAAAATGCTTCCTTTATCTGTGTGTGAAAAGTTCACAGGCAAGAAAAGATACAGTTAATTTCTCAGTTAGGTTACCCTGCCCATCTGGTTTCATGGTTGAGCTACAAGTGCTAACAAATCCTTCGCTACATCAATTAACTCTGCTTTGCTTCAAGGTCATGGAATAGCCCCTTAACCAGAGCCAGTCACCTTGAAAATAAATGATACTGCTAACAAGGGCAACCAGACAATAAAAAGAATATAGCTCAGTGTAATTCCATTTCCACTAGCACATGATCTATTAAAGATACATCAGGAAAAAAATAGATACATTAGGACTTTTTCTTTGCCTAAATAAGGGTGGCCTACAAATACTTACAGTGACAGGAGAAGGAAATTATTTTCTGTTTTCTTTCCAAGTAAATTACTTATACATTACTGCTCTACTGAACTCATTTATAAAAGAACAGATTAGGTTTTTGGTTTTCTTTTAACTAAGAACATGCCATGTTATTGCTAAAAATTCAATGTTACTCTCTTGCAGGTACATTTAGCCAAGTCTTTGTAGAGGCTCTATCATTTGATTTTCTATCATGACTATACTTTTTACAAATGTACGCATGAAAAATTAGCAATTGACTAATTTCTGAAAGAAAACACAACACTGCAAAAAACAATCTGCTTAGAGATTTCTAACATACAGAATAACTACATTTCCTTTATTATTATATTATTTTTGGCCAACTGATGCAAAGAAGTGACTCACTGGAAAAGATCCTGTTGCTGGGAAAGATTGAAGGCAGGAGGAGAAGGGGACAACAGAGGATGAGATGGTTGGATGGCATCACCGACTCGATGGACATGAGTTTAAGCAAGCTCCAGGAATTGGTGATGGACAGGGAAGCCTGGTGTGCTGCAGTCCACGGGGTTGCAAAGAGTCGGACATGACTGAGTGACTGAACTGAACTGAACTGATAAACACTTATAATCCAAATCAAATTCCAGGTTACTTTCAGTAACTGACATGCCAAAATGTTGCTTGAGACTAGATTCTAAAATTCATAAGTGATATATTTGCACCTGGAGTAGGATGAGGGAGAAAGTTCAGTTTGCTTATATTCTTTCTTATACCAAAGAAATAAGATTTGAACTAAGTAAGCAAGCTTTGGTCCCATGTACTAAGGGTCTTTCTTAAGTGAATCAAAAAATAATTTGCTAATGACCTTAAACATAAAGGAAACCACAGATTTGGCCTCCCGAATCTGACTTTGATCAATAGAATTTCCTGGCAGACTTGTTAGAAATATATTGAAACAGATAGATTCCTCGAATCACCTTTAAGAATTTGACTAAGTCTGGTATAACATCCCAGAACCTGCATTTTAAACAATGCCCCTATTTAAAGTTTTAAAGTTTTTAAAGTCTTATTTTTGGATTGTCCTCATTTTCAGAGAAGGAATAAGTTGGGAGAGCAAGAGGCTGATACAAATAGATGAACTAAACCAGATGAAGTTTTATTTTTAGTTCTGACAACACAATAATGACAGAATTCACTCTAGGTCGGCCATGGTTACAAATACTTTACAAGTATTAACACATTTAGTCTTCACAACTAATGATGTAGGTGCTATCATCCTCAACTTACAGATGAGGAAGCTGAACAACAAAGAGGTCAAATAACTTGTCTAAGGGCCCACAACTGAACTCAGGCAGTCTATGCTCATAGTCACAATGCCTTGCTGACTTCTGGGAGACCTAATCACAAACACATACAAATAAAGTATTTGTGGCCATGGAACTACAGGATCAAAGACCAACAGACTCGAAGTTGTCAGCTTCTCTTTTTCTCAACTCTTTGTAGATAGGGTTAACACTGTAGGCTCAATGCCATGGGTTTTCTGTGACAATGTAGTCGTAGAGTACCAAATCCTACCACCAGGAGAAGACAGTGTAACCCAATTGTTGGCCATCCTAATTCTCATAATTCCCATTACAACCATCATTTTTATCCTCTGGTTTTTCCACTGGGATGGCCTGGAACTATCCTGCCATCCCTACCCATTCCCAACTCTCGCCAACTCTGTACCTTGAGTTATTGATGGGTGCCATTTCCCATAAACCAAGAGCTACCACTTAAGGTCCTTCTCTGGGGGACTCATTTACAACCAGAATGTTTGTCCTCTCAGTGACTACCACTCTGACCCAGCAGCTAGATCACATTACCTGGACACATTCCCATACCTTACCCAACTCTCATTTTTCCCTAGATTTGATGTCTTCAACCTGACCCTAGCCCATGCCTTACAGCCTTCCAATCCAGAAAGAATACACAGCTCCCCAGCATGCTTTATGGGTATTCCACATCCCCATAACTAGAGATAAGTTGATAGCTCATAAAACTATACTTACAACTTGCTCTCCAAACTCATTCCTTCTCTGAAAATGAGGACAATCCAAAAATGAGACCTTAAAAACTTTAACTTATGCATAAGTAATTTATGATGCTTCTGAATTAGACATTTTCAACTTTCGCCTTACAAAGAGGGACCTGTCAGATCCCATAATCTGGCTGTAGAAGTTTAATGCCACAAATTGACTTTATATAAAATATTTAAAACATAAGAGATGTGTTATAGAAGATAAGTTCATTACGGTCCTTTTTAGCTTATCAAGAGGTACATTAAGAAACTAGGACTTGTTTTTAGCTGCATATGCTGTATGAATGGGCATAAAGCTAAATTTTTCATTCCTAAGCATTTGGGTCATACATAATCAATTAGCTAATATGTGTTTTCTTGGCTTTATTTCTTAACTGTATTTATGTACCATAGGAGGCAGCAGGAATAAAATGTTAACTATCCATTCTAAAAGCAAAACTTGAAAGATTATCTGTCAAGGTAGCATGGTATGGTGGAAATATTATTAGCAATGGAGTCAGGGCTCAAATTCAACTTGCAACTTCCCAATGACTTAGCTTTTCAAATCTAAGTAAAGGTTCATGGCCTTATGCCATGCTAGAAGCCATGCAAATAGAGAAGTAGACAATGCAACAGGACTCACTGAAAGGAAAGGAAGCAGGTACACATCAACCACATCATGTGCTTTTTCCAAATATCTGAATTATGTCATTTTATATCATTTTGTTCAGCTGTTTCAAACCAGTCAATCCTGAAGGAAATCAACGCTGAATATTCACTGGAAAAGAAGTGAAGTCGCTCAGTCATGTCCGACTCTTTGAGACCCCATGGACCGTACCCTGCCAGGCTCCTCTGTCCATGGGATTTTCCAGGCAAGAATACTGGAGTGGGTTACCATTTCCTTCTCCAGGGGATCTTCCCGACCCAGGGATCAAACCTGGGTCTCCCACACTTCAGGAAGGCTCTTTACTGTCTGAGCCACCAGGGAATCTCACGGAATTCTGTCTGAGCCATCAGGGAATCCCAGGGAATTCGCTGGAAGGACTGATGCTAAAGCTGAAGCTCTAATACTTTGGCCACCTGATGCGAAGAGCCAACTCATTGGAGAAGACCCTGATATTGGGAAAGGGAAGGGAATGACAGAGGACAAGGTGGTTGGATGGCATCACCTACTCAATGGACATGAGTTTGAGCAAACTCTGGGAGATGGTGAAGGACAGGGAAGCCTGTAGTCCATGGGGTCACAAAGAGTTGGACACGACTGAGCGACTGAACAACAACAAAGCTGTTTCAGGGATCTGGTAGGTTGAACTGGGTGGTTTTGATATTTGAGGTAGTGTTAGGTGAGCAAAAGGGAGAGGGATTATACCATGAACATTAGATTAAAAGGTTATAGATGATTAGTTCAACTCCCCTCTCATTTTCTCATTTCCTGGCATATCAAGAGGTCACTGGGGAGAAAATAAACTGCCTTGGGTGTGAATTGTCAGTTGAGTCAATTAACTTCACCGAAGCATCCCACCTAATTAACAAAGCTTCAAATAAGGGTCACAGAAGAGCACCAGAATACTAAATTAAATTGAAGGGGTTACCAAGGGAAGACTGCAGGTGAATACGTACCCTGCAGGCAGAAGTCAACAACAAACACAAGGAACCTAATGATGAAGAATTTTAAATTGTCTTAAGTTCCTGACTTCATTTAAATCTACTTAAGGAACTGACCCTTTATCAAAGGTCACCAATGACATTCTGGCCACCAGGCTCAACAGGTTTGTTTCAACCTTTTCCTTCTTTTGATTCTTCTGGCTTTGGACACATCTTCTTCCCAAAGTGTTTATTCCAGAACAGGTTATTTTTTTTTTCCTGGCGTTCCTATTTCTTCTCTGTCCATTTCTTAGCTGTCTTTATTCCTTTTTTCCCTCCTTAGGTTTCTAAATAAAGACACACCACATAGCTTAGTTTTTGGCCTTCTTTTAATATTTACTCTCTTTCGGCTAGTCTATTCAGTCCTTTGGTTCCTATTTTTCTCTTTCAGATTGATCAACTTCTTAAACATGATTCAACATTTCTAAGTTACTTATACAATATCACTAAACACGTACACATCACTAAACACGTACACATCGCTAACATGTACACATTGCTAACAGATGACTCTGATCCCCGCAACTTAGCATCATGTTTCTCTTCTTACATTCCCTGCCCCTAAACCTCAAAAGTCCCCAACATAGCTCCTCTAGCTCCTCTTTGCCTCTTTCCTCAAGCTGCCCAGGCTCATGAACTTGAGGTCACCCACAACATCTCTTTCTCATTGACCCTTGAAGCTTAACGGATGTTAACTACTACAGATTTTGCCTCCCAAATTCATCCAGGTCTATGCCACTCCTCCCCTTCCTCACTGACATTGTGTTTCACATCCCCATTACCTCCTGCGTAGAGTTAACATCAAGAGAAATACAAGTCCTCAAGTTATTCAAAGATTATTTTTTTTGTAAGAGGTGCTATATTTTCATTGGTGAATAAATGTTAACAGCCAAAGGGAAGATAAACACATGTCACAGAATAAAGGAAGATGGATAATCCTTCTGAAAGAGAACTTCTAGTAAGCTTTTATTTTCTTTTTTATAAATTTATTTTTTATTTTAATTGGAGGCTAATTACTTTACAATATTGTGGTGGTTTTTGTCATACATTCACATGAATCAGCCATGGTGTACCTGTGTTCCCCATCCTGACCCTCCCTCCCTATATCTGGGACAATAATGATGATGGAGGGCCAGGTACTGTTCAAAGTGCTTAACTTAAATAATTTTTTTAAGATTCTTTATCTATTTTTAATTGGTGGATAACTGCTTTATAAGGTTGTGCTGGTTTCTGCCATACATCAACATGAATCAGCCATAGGTATACATATGTCCCCCCCACCCTGAACCTCCCTCCCGCTTCCCACTCCATCCCACCTCTGTAGGTTGTCACAGAGCCCTGGGTTGAGTTCCCTCTGTCACACAGCAAATTCCCACTGGCTATATATTTTACACATGGTAATCTATATGTTTCCATGCTACTCTCCACATTTGTCCCACCCTCTGCTTCCCCTGCTACCCTGCATCCACAAGTCTGTTCTGTCTGAGCCTCCATTGCTGCCCTGCAAATAGGTTCATCAGTACCATCTTTCTAGATGCCATATATATGTGTTAATATACGACATTTGTCTTTCTCACTCACTTTACTCTGTATAATAGGCTCTAGGTTCATCCACCTCTTTAGGACTGACTCAAATGTGTTCTTTTTTTTTATAGCTGAGTAATATTCCATTGTATATATGTACCACAATTCCTGTACCCATTCATCTGTCGATGGACATCTAGGTTGCTTCCATGTCCTAGCTACTGTAAAAAGTGCTGCCACAAATATTGGGGTGCATGTGTCTCTTTCAATTATGGTTTCCTCAGGGTATATGCCCAGTAGTGGGATTGGTAGGTTATATGGTAGTTTTATTTCTAGTTTTTTAAGGAATCTCCCTACTGCTCTCCAGTGGCTATTATCAGTTTACATTCCCACCCAAAGATTATTAATCCTTAAATGCATTTGTCATGTACCTGTTACAAACAACAAAGGCAAAAATAAAAACTTTGAACAATTACCAGTCCAGGGAAAATAACCCAAAAGGCTGCAGCAACACTAAAATGCATGTGTGTCTTTAAATAGATGCTCACCATTGCAGAGAGAATTAATGTTTACAAGGGCCAGGACTCCTTCAGACAAAACAAACACAAAAATCCATAATTTCTTCCCTCCTCTAACTAGTCAATGTATAATACAGAGATGATGGCAACATAAGAATGCCACATCAGTTTTTCCAAATGCTTTTATAGACCATCTGAATCAGGGTCAACTGGAGTACCTGGTAAAATGCTGTTTCCTAGGTGTAATATAATTCCCACACTTTACCCTTCTTTTGTAGTGCATGTAGAACATGCTTTCTAAACAAGTTCTCACTATGATTTCTATGCACTTTAGAGTTAAGAAACCTCTAAAATATAACAAGAAAAAGGGCTACAAAAATTATATAAAATATTATAAATTATATTTGTTTTCTTTTTCATACTTGCCTCTTTTTGAAAATTTTATGGCTTCCCTGGTGGCTCAGATGGTAAAGCGTCTGCCTGCAATGTGGGAGACCTTGGTTCGATCCCTGGGTTGGGAAGATCCCCTGGAGAAGGAAATGGCACCCCACTCCAGTACTTCTGCCTGGAAAATTCCATGGACTGAGGAGCCTGGTAGGCTACAGTCCATGGGGTCGCAAAGAGTCGGACACAACTGAGTGACTTCACTTTCACTTTCTTGTTCATACTTGCCTCTTTTTGAAAATTTTGTAGTTATATAAGAAAAGGAATGTGTGACTTTAAAAGCAAATTTGTAGACTATTCTTGAATTTTGCCTATATATATCAGGCAGTAACTTATCAATAAATTCTTTCAAAATACTAGGAGGATTCTGTAAAAGGAGAAGAGATTGGAGGCAGAACTTTTCCATATATTCTCAAAAGTACAATTAAACTCAAGAGTGACTTAAATAATCTAATGGGTTTCTTTTTTTTATTCAAAAAGTTTTTTTTTCAAAATTCCAGATGTGTAGGAAAAAGATAATAAAATTATAATACCATTGTTCTTTTTTAAAAACTCAAGTTCTCTTGCTAATAGTTAAGAATACTGATTTATTTAAAACATAACATGTTTCTGCTTCATAACAACATCTGTATTATTTTACATTTTTATTGGCAACTTTCACTGTACCCTGGTGATTTCTAAAAATCCTCATACTTCCCTGCTGGTCAACGTTTCCAAAAAATAATAAACAAATGATTATTAACTCTGATCTTTTTATTCCATGACCATGTAGTCCACAAAAAACACTTGAGAAAGCCGAGCTATTAACTTTGGGGAAAATAAGGTCCATATACCAGATTTCAACTTTAGAGATATTTTGTGAGGTGGAAAGATCATCAAGAGTACATAGTACAACACCCACCACAAGTGCATTATTCCCAAGGGAGAGTGTTAGCATCTGGACTTCCATTAGCATTAAACACACTCCTAACTTCTCTACCTCACAACAGCAATGTCCACTGCTCACGGAGAAACTGCTACCATGGCAAGTGTTGCCTATTGCTAAAGTTTCTAGCCAAGTTGTTCAGCTAGGAACCAGCTAGAAATGATCTGGACTTCTAGTGGAGGCAATTTGGCAGTATCTGGAGAATTTTTTGATTGTCAGCTCTGAGGAGAACTATGGGTATCTGGTGGGTAGAAGCCAGGGATACTGCTAAAAACTTATCAAGCACAGGACAGCCCCCATAACAAAGAATTGTGAAGCCCCAAATATCAATAGCACCACAGTTGAGAAACCCTGGGCTAAACCCATGGTTCTACAAATTAATGCCCACTACCATAGTCTTAGGCTCTGTCTGTCCCTGCTTCCCAACCTTCTACCATAATAATCACCATTTGAATCAAGCACCTTGGCTTCAGAGTTCTTTATATCCTCACATTAATTGTTACTAATCACTTTGAAGCCTTCCTTGATTCATGCCCTCAACCCTAGCCCCTGTACCAACTCTTCCCATCAGACAGTTTGGATCCCACCATATCGCCTTAAACTTTTATCAGTACAACTTGCATTGGAACTAAAGGTCTGTCTCTCTTGCTCTCAAGAACCATCTTCTTGAGTGTCAATTCTTACCTAAGTCCCCCTAGCTGCCAACATAGTGCCTTAAACATAGTAAGTGCATAATAAATATTGGTCAAGCTAATGAAATAACTTGAGATTTGAACTCTACTAAACATGGATAATGATTCACGGAATACAAAACATAACCTTCGCCCTCAACTACTTCCCTTTTGGGGTGAAGATACACACAGGAAAGGATAGCAAGCAATGTAAAACAGTACCTAATGAGTAGCAGATGTCTAAGTCAGATAACAATTACTAGAAAAGATTTCTGATGGGAGTGAATTCCCTTAGAATGCTGGTAAGCAGCGAGTGCCTCACAAAACTGAAATACACCTGAAAGGATGAGGATATCTTTTGTAAGCTAGTCAAAATGAGGAGGCCGTTCCATGCTGGTAGGAGGTGGAAGTGAAAGGCAGCTTGAGAAAAGCAAAAGCACTTTGCCAATCAGAACCATGGCCATTGAAAGCACATTCTTGGGCTCTTCTTTCATACTCCTTCTTATACAGTATTCTGAGTTGGTGGGTGGGGGCGGGGGTGGGTTACAGAAAAGCAGTGGTAGAGGCCTAGGCATTATCATCTCTGAAATATAACTTTGGGACTAAATCTATTTCTTATAGATAGATTTCACTAGTGTAGTAGATGCTGTAGTGTGCTACCCAGACTCACAACTGCTGGCATATGGGATACTGGTGACTCACATCTGAGTTCCTCTCTAGGAATGACTCATCACCAAAGAGAGTCACCTCACCCTAGCTAACACTCCCTATCTGAGTGCAGCTTGCATTCAATAACTGGCAAATGGAGAGGGATATATTATAAAATCTTGGTCCCCTTGTCTCAAGGGACGACAATTTGGAAGACCTGTAAAACTTCTAAGGGCTTCCCTGGTGGCTCAGACGGTAAAGAATCTACCTGCAATGCAAGAGACTCAGGTTCAATCCTTGAGTAGGGAAGATACCCTGGAGAAGGGAATGGCAACCACTCCAGTATTCTTGCCTGGAGAATTCCATGAACAGAGGAGCCTGGCGGGCTGTGGTCCATGAGGTCACCAAGAGTTGGACACGACTGGGCGATGAACACTTTCATACACTTTCAAAGCTCTAAAGCTTCCTAACCCATGACCATTTCATCTCCTCTCTCTCTCTATCCTACTTCTATCCTTGACAGCGCTCCCCAATAAATTATTTGCAGGATAATCTCCATCTCAGACTTTATTTCCTGGAAAGCCCAACTAAGATGACAGGAGAGGAAATGAACCAACAACTGTGGTGGCAATGAGAAAGGATGGGGTCCAGCAGATTTTAACAGTCCTTCTTGGGCAGTCAGCAGCTAGACCACTGTAAGTAGGAAAGGAGTCAATCATCTCACACACCCTCCAGTATTTCATTTCCACTATTGAACTGGTACCCCCATGCAGATGACACCACCCTTATGACAGAAAGTGAAGAGGAACTAAAAAGCACCTTGATGAAAGTGAAAGAGGAGAGTGAAAAAGTTGGCTTAAACCTCAACATTCAGAAAACTAAGATCATGGCATCCTGTCCCATCACTTCATGGCAAATAGATGGGAAAACAGTGTCAGACTTTATTTTTCTGGGCTCCAAAATCACTGCAGATGGTGATTGCAGCCATTAAATTAAAAGACACTTACTCCTTGGAAGGAAAGTTTTGATCAAGCTAGATAGCATATTAAAAAGCAGAGACATTACTTTGCCAACAAAGGTCCATCTAGTCAAGGCTATGGTTTTTCCAGTAGTCATGTAGGGATGTGAGAGTTGGACTGTGAAGAAAGCTGAGCGCTGAAGAATTGATGCTTTTGAACTGTGGTGTTGGAGAAGACTCTTGAGAGTCCCTTGGACTGCAAGAAGATCCAACCAGTCCATCCTAAAGGAGATCAGTCCTGGGTGTTCATTGGAAGGACTGATGTTGAAGCTGAAACTCCAATACTTTGGCCACCTGATGCGAAGAGCTGACTCACTGGAAAAGACCCTGATGCTGCTGGGAAGGATTAGGGGCAGGAGGAGAAGGAGACGACAGAGGACAACATGGCTAGATGGCATCACTGACCTGATGGACATGAGTTTGGGTAACTCTGGCAGTTGGTGATGGACAGGGAGGCCTGGTGTGCTGTGGTTCATGGGGTCACAAAGAGTCAGACACAACTGAGCGACTGAACTGATCCCTGGGAAATTTTTCCTACCTACCCTCAAATGAGATCTGCTTTCAAAGCGTCCTCTGCACAGGAGCTTTAAATGACTGATAATATTTCCAAGTCTCACCTAACAGAAATCTATTTTTTCCTTTCAACCTTGATGCAAGCTGAATCAAGGAATCAGTTTGCCACAGGAGAATAGTTGGGGAACCTTGCTGGTACCTTTGAAATCAGAGCAGGTCACCTTGTATGGTGGCAGAGACAATGTCATGAACTCACCAGACTCCATTTTCTTATCCACCTAGGCTCCATGTTATCGATTTAACAGCCTCCTCTGTGATGCCCCCAGGCCATATGAATGAATCCTGGCCAACACAGAGTGGGTAGAAGTGATGGCCGTCAGCTATGAGGTCAGGTCCTTAACCTACACACACCCCAAAACAGTTCTCCAGGCAAACTCTCTTTGTTCTACCATTTGGTTGAAAATAAACCTGTAAAATTCTGAGGCCTCAGAGGAGAGGAGAGCCATAAAATGTATGGAACCTAGGCCCCTGAATGGGTGAATGTAATACAGCCTTCCACAGCACCAGACCAACTGTGCTTGGGTTATGCCACAGAGATTTATGGCTTACTTGTCACTACAGAGAGTGTTGATTACCTTACCACATTCAGTTCACTTCAGTCGCTCAGTCATGTCTGATTCTTTGCAACCCCATGAACTGCAGCACGCCAGGCCTCCTTGTCCATCACCAACTCCCAGAGTCTACCCAAACCCATGTCCTTTGAGTCGGTGATGCCATCCAACCATCTCATCCTCTGTCGTCCCCTTCTCCTCCTGCCCTCAATCTTTCCCAGCATCAGGGTCTTTTCCAATGAGTCAGCTCTTTGCATCAGGTGGCCAAAATACTGGAATTTCAGCTTCAACATCAGTCCTTCCAATGAATATTCAGGACTGATTTCATTTAGTAGGGACTGGTTGGATCTCCTTGCAGTCCAAGGGACTCTCAAGAGTCTTCTCCAACACCACAGTTCAAAATCACCGATTCTTCAGTGCTCAGCTTTCTTTATGGTCCAACTCTCATATCCATACATGACTACTGGAAAAACCATAGCCTTGACGAGATGGACCTTTGTTTGGCAAAGTAATGTCTCTGCTTTTCAATATGCTATCTAGTTTGGTCATAACTTTCCTTCCAAGGAGTAAGCGTCTTTTAATTTCATGGCTGCAATCACCATCTGCAGTGATTTTGGAGCCCAAAAAAATAAAGTCTGACACTGTATCCACTGTTTCCCCATCTATTTGCCATGAAGTGATGGGACAGGATGCCATGATCTTAGTTTCCTGAATGTTGAGGTTTAAGCCAACTTTTTCACTCTCCTCTTTCACTTTCATCAAGAGGCTCTTTAGTTCCTCTTCACTTTCTGCCATAAGGGTAGTGTCATCTACATATCTGAGGTTATTGATATTTCTCCTGGCAATCTTGATTCCACCTTGTGCTTCTTCCAGCCCAGTGTTTCTCATGATGGTCTCTGCATATAAGTTAAATAAGCAGGGTGACAATATACAGCCTTGACGTACTCCTTTTCCTATTTGGAACCAGTCTGTTGTTCCATGTCCAGTTCTAACTGTGAGTTAGACCTGCATACAGGTTTCTCAAGAGGCAGGTCAGGTGGTCTGGTATTCCCATCTCTTTCAGAATTTTCCACAGCTTATTGTGTTCCACACAGTCAAAGGCTTTGGCGTAGTCAATAAAGCAGAAATAGATGTTTTTCTGGACCTCTTGCTTTTTCGATGATCCACCGGGTGTTGGCAATTTGATCTCTGGTTCCTCTGCCTTTTCTAAAACCAGCTTGAACATCTGGAAGTTCATGATTCACATATTGCTGAAACTGGCTTGGAGAATTTTGACCACATTAATTCCGGCTTTATTTGAATGCAGTCATAAGAGGTAGGTTTGTGAGAATTTTCCTGGATATTTGAGGAAACTTGTCTCAGAGAAGCCCCACACATAAAAATATCCTAGAAAATTCAGGAAAAAGCAAAGACTTCTATGCCATTATTAGCATAGCTAGTGGATGTAATTTAATCAAAAGCATAACCATTTACACACCAACAAACAACTGGCATCCTGTATTTAGCTATGGAAGATATAAATGGATCATGTAATTGCATTCACCCATACATATTATACACATCATTGATTGTGTGTTAATGTGTTTAAATTTTGTTTCAAAAACAAACTACCCTGCCGGCATGCTCTGGGTAAACAGACTCTTAGAAAAGAATGATGAACAATGTTTGAGAAAAGAGAAGGAAAACTGGAGAAAAATGGACTAAGATTTTTACTTTTAAGTGAAAACTTGGATAAGCTATAAGGCTGCTTGGGTATATTTAGAAATTATACAAGCCAGAAATATAAGAAATGTGTATTTTAAAAGCCAAGATAAACAAAACACGATGAATATTAACTCACTGTTACCCTGTTTCCCAGATTCCTATATTCCATATTTGGAAGGTAAAATAACCAAGTGAAACAGGATGACTTGCTTTTCTCTTTTAAGTGAATTTTCTATGTTGAGGGATTTGGCTATGCTTCAGTTCTCTGGAGGGACTATTTAAAAAAAAAAACCACTTAGATTGTTATCTTTGAAACCATCTTCACAAAGGGCTCAAATTTGAAGTCATAAGAAACTTTGGTTTCAAACCTAGAAATGCATCTGATTTCATTTTATTTAAAATTTTATCCTCAAGGAGTGCATTACGTATTTTAAGTCACTTTGGAAGGGGGCTTCCAAAAATCTTTCAGTTCACAAGAGTACTCACTGTACTGCAACATTTTCGTCCACTTACTAATGTCTGAATACCTCTAATACTCATTGCTGGTTCAATGCACTCTGTGTGTGTGCGCGCATGCGTGCAAGTCATTTTGTTGCATCAGAGGAAGTTTTCTGTTTCTCAGAGGAAGTTTTGTACACTGTATCCCCTGGAACTCCTGAACATTTATGCTAGCACAACTAGTGGTAATATACACAGAAAAGACTGATAATAAATATATTCCCCCAAAGTCACAGCTGGGAATTTTGATCTCTTGAACCCCATGAAGAGAAGTATAACAGAGGGGATTCTGAAATAGGAAGAGACAGCAGTTTTAGTCCAATCGAGTTAAATTATATTACGTTCACAAATTTTACACAAACATATGACCATTTGAAGACAGAGGCTCTTTCCAGCATTCTAGAAGGGACCCATCCAGTGGTGGTCCTCACGCTTAAGCTTTATCAGCTTCAGGATGTTTTTACTTCTACATAATTCTTTCCTCTGTAAAAACTTTGTATATGGAAACTTTCAAACATATACAGAAGTCAGAAGAATATATAATAACTCACCATGTACTCATCACTCAGTTTCAAGAACTGTCAACTCAAGACCTTTCTTATTTTCTTCCATACCCTAACCTAATTTTCCTTCTCCTCCTCACCCTGGGTTATTACCATGCCACCTACAATTATTCCTGTATATACATATATGCTTGGGTTTATATTTCTTGTGGGATTTTAGGACAGTTTTATCAATGGCTATAGTGGAGGACAGTGGAGCCTGGCATGCTGCTGTCCATGGGGTTGCAAAAAGTCAGACATGACTTAGCAACTGAACAACAACAATAATTAAATAAATATTTGTTTTGACTTCTGCCAGTAGAATTGCTTTTATTTCCTACTATTTTCATAAAATGGACCGAGTCTGTTCAATAGTACTCATTTTTAACATTTGCAATAAAGACAAGATTTCATTTGACCTTAAACTTACACAATGTTATGTGTCAATTATATCTCAATAAAGCTAGGGGATAAAAGAATGCACTTGAACTGACAATGACCTTTCCTTAACAATAGAGCTGTGAATGAACTTTTCCAAGAACTCCCACATGTTCCATTTTTCTTATGGCTAATAATAGTCATTAATCAATCATCATATATGCATACATACAAACACACATACAGAAAGACACATGTAATTTTTCTTCTTGCATCACATTCTTCTAAGCCTAAACCAAACCAGATTTTTTTGGTCACGGGGGAAAAAAAATCTATAAATAAGGTGTTAAAGGAAGAAATTAGAAAAACACATGAAAGGTCATCTAACACATTAACACGATTAAGGAAATCAATGCCACACCCCATTCCACCCATTCCACGGGCAGATTTCCCTATCACATTTTATACCATAGTTCTAGATAACTTCACATTAAGATACCATAAAGCATACCTAAAATAAAAATACTTTAAAATCTCATGATTAGCACTTTACTCAAAGTCAAAAGAAGGAATTTAAGTTGGTAACTTTAGTGCAAGAAAAAATTTATAAAATTTTACTATTCTCATTAAAATAAGGGCTGTTAGGATACACCACACCTTGGGGAACTCTCCTTTAGAGCCATAAACGTTCTTGCATGGGGAAAATAGTGTATTAGAAGTATATTAGTACATTAAGAAGTGTTGGTACGTGTTGTGGTTCTAAACTTGCCTAATATTAAAGAGTTATGATAAATTCCTTCACAATTTGAGAGTTCACCCCAGGCTGGAAGCCAAGGGTTCTGGGATTAACAAGACGAGCAGAGTCCCTACCCTCACAGAACTTACGATATACTGAAAAAGAAAACTACCCAAGGAGTCACAATCCTATGTGACACTTGTTATGACAGAGGAATTACAAGAGGCTTCAGGAGGGTGGTGCAAGGGAGTTGAACCCAGGAAAAGGCCCGGAGAAGTGACATGTAGACTGAGACATGCAGCAGCCTTCTAGGTGTGATCTTATTTCATTAAAAGTTTGGGTCTATGCAAAGTGGAATGGAGACCGGAGAAGACAATAATGGGGACAGAGAGAACAGGCAGAAGACTACTGATGTGGACATGGACGAGAGAAGATGGCATCCTGGACCAGGACCATGGCAAGGAAGATGGGCGGAAGTAGGTAGATTCATGAGCTATTTCAGAGCTGTCATCCACAGAGTTTAGTGATGAGTTAGTATGAGTGGTAAGGAAACTCGGAGAATCTGGAATGTGTCTGAGACTGGAAGGTGATGGTTTTTGTTTTGTGAAGCTGGACATGGAGTTGAGCTCTTTGGCTTCAAGATTTCTATTTCAGTTGATTCTCCAGAGACAGACACAAACATCTCAAATTAGAGCTCAGCCTTGTGATTCATGAAATTTTAAAGAATGTGCATGTGTGGTGTAATTACTGCTATAATTTAACGGGGCTGTTTTGTGCCCTAAAGCTGAGAAGCGAGCATACCATTGTGCGTTCAGAATGTTAATTGAATTACCTCTGACTTTAGTTTATGTTCCTTAAGTCCAAACTCTTAAGTCAGGCAAAGGGCTCACAGTTATGTAGTACCATACTTAACTACCCTTTTTATAAGCAAGGATTTTTACACCGAAAATAAACAGAGGCATACAGACATAAACCCATAAATTATGTGGGCAAGTACTTTAAAGGAACATGTATTTGCACAAGGACCAGGAGAGCTTTCCTAAAAGGGACCAGGTCCTGGGAATTCTCTCTAAAAGTGATTTATTTCTGTCAACATTCTTCTTCAATTTAAACATACGCATTCACATATATTTAAATTTCTCCAGACATTTGACTTTAAAGCTTTACTTCTGATGCTCTGAATAAATACCTTTAGCAAAGAAGCAATAAAGTAAGTTAAGGCAGCTTTTCTTTTTGAATCTACCTTTCTTGTACAAATCTTCCTCTAAACACCTAAAGATTATTTGATAATATTTCTTTAGAAATGTTTCCTATAAAGTATGTGTGTGCCTATATATGTATGAATAACGTATACATAATACATATCATACACACATATATTACAAACTGCTGAAATGCTTCTTATTGCTCTGAATTTTTTTCTTACAGAAGAGTTCTCAGCTTTCTGGCAAAGGAGATTTCCAACTTTATAAATGTATTTCTACAATGACTTTCAACAAGAATTTATTAAACATCTACTCTGTATAGATGCATGTGCTGCTGTGTCAATGCATATTATTATCATAATAAGTTAATTGTCAAAATAAAAACAATAATAAGCAATAATGTTAAAAAAACACACACACACACACACTTCATAGCCACAGATAAAAACAGACTTATGAGACCATTTTCTACCTTTCTAGCTGATTAAGAGGCAAGTGAGAATGAAACAAGCTTTTAAAAAGCTTGGTCTCTGGTGTGTCGTAACAGGAATTGTCCATTCTCCAGCCCTGGTAACCCATTTGCCATACAATCTTGACAATCATCTTCTACCAAAGGGTACTATACACGGCCATTGGCACATGTCAAGTTATTTCACATCCTAGGTTATTCC
The DNA here is from genome assembly GCA_024291935.2 of Okapia johnstoni. Taxonomy (NCBI): domain Eukaryota; kingdom Metazoa; phylum Chordata; class Mammalia; order Artiodactyla; family Giraffidae; genus Okapia; species Okapia johnstoni. The sequence goes on from CM044305.1 coordinate 7,243,382, forward strand.
TCGGTGCCCAGAAAGTCATCCTATTATTTCTATTTCCTGTAAAATAATCCTCAGTTCCCAGGAGGAGGTCATTTTGCCTTAAATGATGAAACTGCACTTCAGGTTATGTATCCTCTTAGTGTGTATCATATTAGTATATTATCCCTAATACAAAAATCTCATCTGTTAGTTTAATGCAAAGCTTTACTTTCCCCTCACTTATAACTTACAGAAAGACATGTTGAACAAGTTAGTTATGTCAATACATGTCTGTTAAGCCCATGAGCTGAATTCCAAAAGGACTGGAGGAATTTTTTTTAAATGCTCTGCTTACACTGCTGCGACGTTAACATCGCTGACCCAATTAGAAACATACATGGGTAGCTCTGTATTTGTAACATTCTGTATGATTTAAACGACAAGGTGCCCTAAAAAGGGAACCAAGGTAAGTGTTTTGATGTTCCAGAAGTGGTTCTCTCTGGCAAAGCAAGTGTGATTCTTCAGCTAATCAGAGAGAGATCTCTCTTTAAATCTGGAGCTGGAGAGCCTCAGCGTAAGAAAAAGAATGAGCACAAAAGGTGTCCAGAACAGAAGGACTTTCTCTGCTGTTCCTCAGAACTTGGGGTACCCAGGAATCCTGCTGGTGTGAAGATGGGTACATCCAAAGAGAAAGCACCCCGAGGAGTTGCTAACATGACCCGGTGACCTTCAGCCAGGTAGCCCACCACACACCCAACAGTTGTCCCCAAGGAGACTGTGCTTCGGCTCTCCCTTTGCTGGTAATGAGACTCCATGGATAAACCCTCTTACCTGGTTCCAGGATTTATTTCTCAGTTCCTGCTCCATCACTGCCTCTCCTCAGCCCCAAACCTTCTGGCTCTACTTCCTGCCTCTCCCCACCAGTCCCACACCTGATGTGTGGACAGACTTGGATACCCTGATGTTTGGCACCTTGTCTTAATATAGTTTCAACTCACTCTCTGGCACCCATGCCTCTGGCTCCCCCTCCATCCAAACTTTGGTATCCAGGAGTTCTCTGGTTGGCCAGTGCTTCTACCAGATGCAATCCTACCTAATAAGAGCAAAGCAAACAGTCTGAACCATATCCTAAAAGTACCCTATCAGTCAGTCAATAGAGGCTTAGTGATGTGTGTGTAACAAACAGCTCCAAACTCTCCATCATCTAAAGTCGAGGTTTGTTCAGCTTATCCTACATGTTCATCATGGCCCAAGCTATGACTCTACTCCAAAACACCTTTGCTCAGAGGCTCCACCACTTGGAACGTCCCTTGTCCCCATAGCTAGAGGAAGAAAGCATGAGTTGTTACAAATGAGCTCTTAAAGGCTCATTCAAAGGCAATGTATTTGCAGCCATATATCTTTGGTCAATGCAAGTCAAAGGTACAATCACACCCAAATTCAGGAGAACCAGAGATATTGCTGAATAATATTAACTGTTACCACAGGCACAAAGTTTTAAGTCACAATTTTCTGATCTCATTGTTTATGGAACTAGAATATTGACTATAGTGTTGGTTGGCTCTGTTACCTCTTAGTAATCCCTAGAGAAAGCTTGAAGGTTTAATTAGGGCTTCCCAGGTGGCTCAGTGGTAAAGACCTGCAATGCAGGAGACACGGGTTTGATCCCTGGGTCGGGAAGATCCCCTGGAGGAGGGCATGGCAACCCACTCCAGTATTCTTGCCTGGGAAATCCCATGGACAGAGGAACCTGGAGGGCTACAGTCCATGGGGTCGCAAAGAGTTGGACATGACTTAGCAACTGAGCACAGCACACATGCACGCACTGCAATACAAAAGGGCGAGAAGAAGTAAGTCAGGGATTAAAAAAAAACTTCCAATGCTATAACTACTAACTGTCATTAGTCCTAATATATTAATATTAATAACAGCTAAGGTTTCATTTCTCAGGCATTTGCAGTACACTTCTAAGCTCTGTACATATATAATTCCTATAAGCCTACAGCAAGACCATGGTACAAGTACTCTTTTTCATTCCCATTGTATAGACAAGGAAACTTGACCCAGTGATGTTTAGTAATGTGCTTGGGGGTGACAGCTATCATGGTTTAATGGATGCTATTTTAATCTTTAAAATATTAACATGAAAGTGTTACATAGTTTGGCTCTTCTATTAGCTCCAGGGTTTCCACACAGGGTTACTGTGAGCCTCCTGGCTCATGATTTCTAAAGCAATGTCAGTCTTTAGGCTTTAATCCAGAGAACATTTTTGGCACATTACAGAAAAGAATGGAGTAAGGGGGGTGGGGAGTACAGGACTTTTCATTCTGGCTAAAATGTACAAAGTCCTAACAGAGCATCATTCTTACTCCCTAAAGGAACAAATTTCTAGAAAACAAGTGAGAGGAGAGCCGTTAAGTGTTCTCACTCACAGCAGAATGACAAGTGGAGATGAAATTCAGACAGAAAGCATAAGGAGAAAGTAGCTAAGTTGCAGTGGAAGTTCAGTGGTCATTTGTGGTGGACAAGTGGACAACACCAAGAGTTCGGCCACAGAGCGAGTCTATGCTGAGCCATCAAATCGTTCCCATGGTGTGTCACCAAGTTCTCAGGAGCATTGTGCCAAAGGTTGGGGCAGGACAGAAAATGGAAGAGGAATTTCCCCATTGGAGGAATAGGGCCTTTCCCAAGGAAATGGCAACCCACTCCAGTATTCTTGCTTGAGCAATCCCATGGACAGAGGAGCCTGGCAGACTACAGTCCATGGGATCACAAAGAGTCGGACACCACTGAGCAACTGAACAACAAGTGCAAGGCAGCCCTCTCCCATCTCCAAAAGCAGACCTGATTAAAGTGTATCTGTGGCCCTCTGGGCTCTGAGGTCCCAAAGGCCTGGGGCTTGTCAGTTGCGAGAAATTCACCTATGACATTCCTGTTAAGTCAGCAATAGAAGAACAATAAGAATGGACAAATTACCAAGGAAATGTGACCTTAAACCCAAACCGAAAAGACTGACATCAAATACTGGTGAGGCTAGGGAGCAACTAGAATACTTGTACATTTCTCGTCAGAGTTTAAAATAGTACAACCACTGTGGAGAACTGTTTGGCTATTTCTTTTTTTAATTAATTACTTTATTTTAACTGGAGAATAATTACTTTACAATATTGCGATGGTTTTTGCCATACATCAGGATGAGTCGGCCACAGGTATACATGTGTCTCCCTCCCATCTGGAACCCCCTTACCTCCCTCCTCACCCTGTCCCTCTGGGTTGTCCCCATTTCTAACAGTCAAACACACATTGGTCCTAAGAACCAACACTCCACTCCTGGGTCATAATCAAAGATGAATAAAAATGTATGTCTAAAAAAGATTTATTTACAAATGACTAAAGCAGTATAACTGATGAGCTCAAAATTGGAGACTACTTATGGGTTCATCAACATGTAGGTAAAGTTTTGTGTGTTCACACAATATAATACTAGTCAGCAACCTGAATTACCCATACAATCAAAAATATAGATGATTCTCAGCAACAAGCTGAGTGAAAGAAGCAAAGAATAAGAGTACACATGTATCTATCCATTTATATGAAGTTCTAAAACAGGGAAAAAAATGCATGGTGATAAAGCCCAAGTTGAATTAGCCAGTGAGGGGCACAAGAGAGCTTTTTGGGATAATGGAAATGTTCTATTTTTTGGGGGGGAGGGGCGGCTTTGGATGGTTAATACACGTCATTGTCAAAATTTAGTTGAAATGAAGATTTGTGCAATTTACTAGAGCTTAATTATCCCTCGCTTTTAAAAGGTATAAGGTTAAATTTTGTCCTTTCAGAGTACGTGAATGAGTCAGCTCCAAACTGAGGCCATGATATCAGAGTTAAACGCCAGGTCCTGTAGGCCACCCAAGGTCAACATAAAACAATCACAGCACTTCTCTTATTCAGAGTTTTTGACAGTCAGGTGCAGACATGACAGGACATGCTAGAAAAAAGGCACAATCCCACACCTCATGAGTGATTCCATCCTTTCATCTGTTTCTACCCAGTGTTATCTCATGCTGAGTTATCCAAAACCTGCTGATGTGTCACTGCTATAACCTCTCAGTGTCAGCCTTTAATTGCTCAGGGTCAGCCCTTAAAAACACTTGGGATTCCCACTCTAACTGCACAGAGCTTATCAATGTATGGCTTGCTAGAGCTCTACTGCTTGATTATTTTGTTATTGCCATCTCTGATCTTAACTTCTCCACACAGGCAAACACTTTTCTGTAAGGCTCCTCTGACATGCTCCAAAATGACTCCTCCTAGAGAGATAGAAAGTGGTATTATGCAGTAGGGTGACCAGAGGTGAGAAAACAAGCATCTGGTCTTAATATTGCCTAAAATGGCACTTTTCACACTTGTTTGTGCACAGGAAACATCAAGGAATATTGTTAAAATTATGATTCTGATTGAGCAGGCCTGGAGTGGAGTCCAGGGTTCTGAATGCCTAGCAAGTTCCCAGGTTCTGGGGTGTTGCTGGTCCACAGTCCACACTTTGAGTTTAAGGCCAACGTTTTCCTTTCTCTTCTGGAAGTTTCTGAAAGGTGCCTCTCTCCATGTATGAATTCTCAGTCCAGGCTTCAACTTTTGACTGCTTCAGGTTCAAATGTGCAAGCTAGGGTTCCAGCAGTGGACCAAGGTTAGCTTTTGGAATTCAAAATAAACAACCTGGAAAGGCATTTTAGTTTTCATAGATTAACTCAAAATTATTCCATCTCTTCTCGTGTCCTCCCATCATCCATCTGCAGAACTCCCATTGATCAGCACCTTCCACAGAGTAGGCAGACCTTCCAGAAGCATCTAGGATCAGACAATGGGTCATAGGCAAGAGCTTCACCAAGACTTCAGCTCACATCAGTTAGGAGGTACATCCTGACTGGCAGAGAAACAGGGATGCAGGTCAGTAAGTTCTTCTCTGGAATGGGTCAGAGCCTGCTTCCATAACCAAGTGGGGAAAACAGCTTCCTTCCCCATTGACTCTGCTGGGTACAATGATGCTTCTCAGATGGACACAAAGGAAGAGACTTTGTCCCAGAGTGACCTTTTGGCAACAGCATTCTAAGATATGGTAAGATTATAATGACAGCATGGTATTTGGCATCCAAGTTCTTGAATCATTCAAAAAACATTTAAGATGTGATCTTTACCCAAGAATTCCAGAAACTTTTTTAAAGAAAAATACACTTGAGACATTGAATCTAAATAATTCAGAATATTCATAAATTTCCCAACCATTTAAGCACTTGATTCATTATTTAGGAAAAACTTTATATGCAAAACAAGAAATAACCAGTGCTTAACATGATGACATAGAAGGCTTATTGAAATTGATCAGGTTTAATTGGATAAGCGGCATTAGTCCTTGACCACATGAATATTTTGTAAAACAATAAACCACAAACAACCAAAACATACAAGGGGGCCACAGAGGATGAGATGGTTGGATGGCATCACTGACTCAACGGACATGAGCAAACTCCAGGAGATTATGAAGGAAAGGGAAGCCTGGCATGGTGCAGTCCACGGGGTTGCAAAGAGTCAGACACAACTTAGTGGCTGAACAACAACAACATACACAACATGACAGCAAAAGAAGTCTTCAATCTGCTCATAGTTTTGCTAAATCAAACTCTTAGAGGAAAACAGGCAGAACACTCTCTGACATAAATCACAGCCAGATCCTCTATGACGCACTCCCAGAGTAATGGAAATAAAAACAAAAACAAACAAATGGGACCTAATTAAACTTAAAAGCTTTTACACAATGAAGGGAACTATAAGCGAGGTGAAAAGACAGCCTTCAGAATGGGAGAAAATAATAGCAAATGAAACAACTGACAAAGACTTAATCTCAAAAATATATAAGCAGCTCATGCATCTCAATACCAGAAAAAGGAACAATTCAATCAAAAAGTGGGCAAAAGACCTAAACATACATTTCTCCAAAGAAGACATACAGATGGCTAACAAACACATGAAAAGATGCTCAATATCACTCATTATTAGAAAAATGCAAATCAAAACCACAATAAGGTATCATCTCACAGCAGTGAGAATGACCATCAGCAAAAAGTCTACAAACAATAAGTGCTGGATAGGGCGTGGAGAAAAGGGAACACTTTTACACTGTTGGTGGGGATGCAAACTGGTACAGCCACTATGGAGAACAGTGTGGAGATTCCTTAAAAAACTGGGAAGAGAACTTCCATATGACCCAGAAATCCCACTGCTGGCCATACATCCCGAGGAAACCAAAAGTGAAAGAGACACACGTACCCCAATGTACAATGCAGCACTATTTACAATAGCTAGGACATGGAAGCAACCTAATGTCCATTGGCAGACAAATGGATAAGGAAGTTGTGGTACATATACACAACACAGCGTTACTCAGCTATAAAAAAGAACCCTTCTGAGTCAGTTCTATTGAGGTGGATGAAACTGGAGCCTATTATACAGAGTGAAGTCAGAAAGAGAAACACAAATACTGTATATTAACGCATATACATGGAATTTAGAAAGACAGTAACGATGATCCTTTATGCAAGTCAGCAAGAGATACAGATGTCAATAACAGACTTTTGGACTCAGTGGGAGAGGGCAAGGGTGGGATGATTTGAGAGAATAACACTGAAACATGTACATTGCCATATGTAAAATAGATGACCAGTGCAAGTTCGAAGGATGAAGCAGGACACCCACAGCTGGTGCGCTGGGACAATCCAGGGTGATGGGGTGAGGAGGGAGGTGGGAGGGTGATTCAGGATGGGGGGCACACGTGTAACATGGCTGATTCATGTCGATGTATGGCAAAAACTATCACAATATTGTAAAGGAGTTATCCTCCAATTAAAATTAATTAATTAAAAAAAACAGGTTTTAGTTTCCAAGCTCTTCCAAGTATCCAGGCTCTCAGCATTTCTCTTTACCTTCTAAGGGCTCATGGCTCAGGCTGGGGGCAGGGCAGTGGTTTCCGCTGAGTCAGAGATCTCCGTTGTATTCTTGTGCACTGGCTTTTGGAACTGAAGTAAAGGCCCTTTCATTTCGGGTGAAATTCCTCTTGGTAGACTGGACCTAGGCTGGTCTTTGGAGAGAGATCAAGCTCTGAGCCTTTGGAGTGGGAGCACTGACTCCAAGACCCTAGGCTACCAGAGAACTAACTCTAGGGAGTATCAAATAGTGAGAACTCACACAAAAGAAACCACTTGAATACAAGTGGTGATCCAAGTCTATGCCCCGACCAGTAATGTTGAAGAAGCTGAGGTTGAATGGATCTATAAAGACCTACAAGACCTTTTAGAACACCCAAAAAAGATATCCTTTTCATTATAGGGGACTGGAATGCAAAAGTAGGAAGTCAAGAAACACCTGGAGTAACAGGTAAATTTGGCCTTGGAGTACAGAATGAAGCAGGGCAAAGGCTAATAGAGTTCTGCCAAGAGAACACACTGGTCATAGCGAACACCCTCTTCCAACAACACAAGACAAGACTCTACACATGGACATCACCAGATGGTCAATGTCAAAATCAGATTGATTATATTCTTTGCAGCCAAAGATGGAGAAGCTCTACAGAGTCAGCAAAAACAAGACCAGGAGCTGACTGTGGCTCAGATCATGAACTCCTTATTGCCAAATTCAGACTTAAATTGAAGAAAGTAGGGAAAACCACTAGAACATTCGGGTATGGCCTTAATGAAATCCCTTATGATTATACAGTGGAAGTGAGAAATAGATTCAAGGGACTAGATCTGATAGACAGAGTGCCTGATGAACTATGGACAGAGGTTCGTGACATTGTAAAGGAGACAGGGATCAAGAACATCCCCAAGAAAAATAAATGCAAAAAAGCAAAATGGCTGTCTGAGGAGGCCTTACAAATCGCTGTGAAAAGAAGAGAAGTGAAAAGCAAAGGAGAAAAGGAAAGATATACCTATTTGAATGCAGAGTTCCAAAGAAAAGCAAGGATAGATAAGAAAGCCTTCCTCAGTGACCAGTGCAAAGAAATAGAGGAAAACAATAGGATGGGAAAGACTAGAGATCTCTTCAAGAAAATTAGAGATACCACCGGAACATTTTATGCAAAGATGGACACAATAAAGGACAGAAAATGTATGGACCTAACAGAGCAGAAGATATTACGTTATTAAGAAGAGGTGGCAAGAATACACAGAAGAAATGTACAAAAAAGATCTTCATGACCCAGATAATCACAATGGTGTGATCACTCACCAGAGCCAGACATCCTGGAATGTGAAGTCAAGTGGGTCTTAGGAAGCATCACCATGAACAAAGCTAGTAGGGGTGATGGGATTCCAGTTGAGATATTTCAAATCCTAAAAGATGATACTGTTAAAGTGCTGCACTCAATATGCCAGCAAATTTGGAAAACTCAGCAATGGCCACAGGACTGGAAAATGTCAGTTTTCATTCCAATCTCAAAGAAAGGCAATGCCAAAGAATGCTCAAACTACCGCACAGTTGCACTCATCTCACATGCTAGTAAAGTAATGCTTAAAATTCTCCAAGCCAGGCTTCAACAATATGTGAACCGTGAACTTCTAGATGTTCCAGTTGGTTTTAGAAAAGGTCAAGAAACCAGAGATCAAATTGCCAACATCTGCTGGATCACTGAAAAAGCAAGCAAGTTCCAGAAAAACATCTATTTCTGCTTTCTTGTCTATGCCAAAGCCTTTGACTGTGCAGATCACAATAAACTGTGGAAAATTCTGAAAGAGATGGGAATACCAGACCATCTGACCTGTCTCTTGAGAAATCTGTATGCAGGTCAGGAAGCTACAGTTAGAACTGGACATGGAACAACAGACTGGTTCCAAATAGGAAAAGGAGTATGTCAAGGCTGTATATTGTCACCCTGCTTATTTAACTTATATGCAGAGTACATGAGGAGAAACGCTGGGCTGGAGGAAGCACAAGCTGGAATCAAGATTACCGGGAGAAATATCAATAACCTCAGATATGCAGATGACACCACTCTTATGGCAGAAAGTGAAGAAGAACTAAAGAGCCTCTTGATGAAAGTGAAAGAGGAGAGTGAAAAAGTTGGCTTAAACCTCAACATTCAGAAAACTAAGATCATGGCATCTGGTCCCATCAATTCATGGCAAATAGATGGGAAAACAGTGGAACCAGTGTCAGACTTTATTTTGGGGGGCTCCAAAATCACTGCAGACGGTGACTGCAGCCATGAAATTAAAAGACGCTTACTCCTTGGAAGAAAAGGAGTAACCTAGAAGAAAGGAAGAAAAGGACCAACCTAGACAGCATATTAAAAAGCAGAGACATTACTTTGCCAACAAAGGTCCGTCTAGTCAAAGCTTTGGTTTTTCCAGTAGTCATGTATGGATGTGAGAGTTGGACTATGAAGAAAGTTGAGCGCCGAAGAATGGATGCTTTTGAACTGTGGTGTTGGAGAAGACTCTTGAGAGTCCCTTGGACTGCAAGGAGATCAGTCCTGGGTGTTCACTGGAAGGACTGATGTTGAAGCTGAAACTCCAATACTTTGGCCACCTGATGCAAAGAGCCGACTCATCTGAAAAGACCCTGATGCTGGGAAAGATTGAAGACAGGAGGAGAAGGGGACGACAGAGGGTGAGATGGTTGGATGGCATCACCGACTCGATGGACATGAGTTTGAACAAACTCCAGGAGATGGTGATGGACAGTGAGGCCTGGCGTGCTGCAGTCCATGGGGTCGCAAAGAGTTGGACACAACTGAGCAACTGAACTGAACTGAATATAAGACCTGGCATCACCGAACCACCAGTAGCACCCTGTGCAGGACGCCTCATCTAAATAACAAACAACAAAAATACAAAGCAAATCATCAGCTGACATAAGTACCACCTCACTCAGCCTTGTCTATCAGAGGAAAAACAAGCAAACAAAAACTCAGCACAAATCTCACCCTATATGAAGCTTACACAAACCGCTGGATCAACCTGAGGAGGGCAGAAACCAAAAGGAAGAAAGAATTCAACCTTGAAGCCTGGGAAAAAGAGATCTCAAACACAATTATTTACAAACAATAAATATAGAAGATGAGCCCATCATAGTCTGAAGAAAGTTTAGGAGTTCTAAATTTTGCTTAACCGGCTTAAAAATGTATAAATAAATTGTAAATGGAGGCATCCAGCTAAGTGCTGCCTCTAAGGTTCAGGAATCTACCTAAATACAGAAATCTGGGGGTTTATTAAGAAACAGAAAGATTGGAGGAGTTGAGCTGGGATTTCTGGTCCTCAGCAACACAACTATATAAGCATTTACATAAGCAGTCAACTGTTTTATTTTCATCGCTTGCCTTCCCTTCTAAAAGTCTAAAACTTTGCCATCCTAGGACATTATAACACTTGTTCAAGGTTGTGGGAGTCTTTATTCCTAAAAAGCAATTCTGTATAACCTAACATTGCAATACTCAAGCATTCACTGACCATCGGCCCAATATTTTGTTAGCAATTATAAAATGTATATTATCAATCAAGCCTAGTTTTCCTAACATCGCTTTAGCTGAAGCATCAGGATTTCTCTTCAGACTCAAAATGAGTGATAAAATCTGCAGGTGATAGGATATCTGAGGATAATCAGAGTGAAACTGAATTATTACAGAAAAGCCCTGGGTTCTTTTTCAGCATAGTATAAACACAAACATTGTCACCCTCACTACAATCACCACTGTCACCCTTATTACTACATCATTATAATCATTACCATTAGTCACCATCATAAACTAGTGATAGCACAGAAAATATAGAAGTTTCATTGAAAATAATGTTGGCAGTAACTATTCAACCTTACAAATTTATATCCCATTTGAATCATCAATTTCTCTCCAAGGTATCTGTATGATGGAAATACATGGGTACCAAAAAAAAGCATGGAAAATTATAAAAATGTCAATTCTCACCAATAAAATTACATACTCCTAACAGGACTATTTCTAGGCAAATTGACTCTAAAATTTACATATCAATAGAAAATTGTTTGAAACAAGGAAAAATTACAAAACACCCTAAATAATTTCAAATACAAGTTTACTTAACAAATGTTTATCAAGTGGCTATTGTGTCAGGTACCATTTTTAGCCAAAGGGATGACTAAATAAAATCCTGGTATGTTACTACTGCAGAACACTGGGCTGCATGTAATAAGAATAAAAAACACCTAATCAACTAATGCAGACAAAAATCTCTAAGACATGTTGTGAAGTTAAAACAAATCAAGGTACAATATATGCAGTACAGTGCAATTTGACTCCCATAATAAAAATCATCTCAATCTGAGACTGTAAAAATCAAACTGCATAGAAAATAATCCAGGATGATACCTTATGAATAGGGGATGGATGATTACTTCTGGAGAGGAAAGTGGAATTGAGTAAGCCATGGACAATTTTTGCTTTGTGTAATATTTGAATTTTTACCAGAAGAATGTGTTTATTACATGCATACCTAAAATTAACCAGGCTACCTGAAAAAATACTGATAAAGTATTACTTGTCAATATCTAGTCTAGAACAAACTATACTTATTAGGATGTTTTCAAATACCCTCATTGTTGGTCATTTTCCTAGAAATTCACGTTTTGTAGGCTAATGTCAGACCAAGTTTATTTTTGTTAAAAGGCAGGGAAGCAAGTGGTAAGAGAAAAAACACACCAGGATGGTGCTTACCATCGGTTAAATGTGGGTTTTAATCCCTATTCTGGTACCTGATAAACACATATGTTCTTAGAATGTATACTTTAAGTAGCAAGCAACATGATGCCTAACAAAAAGTGACTTAAACAACAGGGGTTTGTTCACTCACACAACCAGAAACCCAGAAACAGAACACTGCCAAGGAAGAAAACTTTAACAGTTCTCTTCTGGCTTTTACCTCATAGTTGCAACATGGCTGCTGCAGCTCCAACAAAATACCACATCCTTATAAGACAGCAGTCCAATGTAAGAAGGAATGAGGTCTTTTATATAGGCAGGTCTCTACCTTATTAGGGAGGATAGGTTTTCACAGCATTTCCCACATTTTCCCCTTACATTTAATTGGCCAGAACCAGGTCACATAGCTACCTTCAAGTGAATCACTGGGAAAGAGAGAATAATGTTTGACTTAAGCTCAAACCTATTTCATATCCTGAGACTGAGCCCTCTGTCCCTGAGCACATAACTACCCACTGCCCACAATAATCCTGGATTCCTCTGTTAACAAAAGAATAATAAAGAAACCACCACTGAACAGCCAGGCTTCTCAGGTGGCTCACTGGTAAAGAATCCACCTTCCAATGCAGGAGATGCTGGAGACACAGGTTCCATCCCTGGGTGAGGAAGATCCCCTGGAGGAGGAAATGGCAACACACTCTAGTATTCTTGCCTGGAGAATCCCATGGACAGAGGGGCCTGGTGGACTACAGTCCAGGGGATTGCAAACACTTGGACAGACTGAGCATGCACGCACACATACACTGAACAGCTGGTGAACTGCTACAATAAGTAATTAAAGATTCAGTTTGTTCATCTGTAAATTGGGGCAAATGACTTATTCTCAGAATTGCTTGGTACATTAAATGAGATAGCACATGGTGAGCACTTCGCTTATACTAAGTTCTTGATCAGTGTCAGTTTTTGTCTTCAATCACTTCTGTCAATAATTATGGCATTATTTCCATATTGAGCCTTTTAAAAGATAGACATCAGGAAAAGTAGGAGCTGAAATACATAGATACAGTTCTCCATTCCTTCTATTTAGATATTCCTATGTACATAATATATGTATATTCTGCAACCAGAAATGTCATTATCTGTCTGAAATGCCAAATTGGTTTCTGCAAAGAGTCCTGTTTCTGTCCGCCTGCAATGCAGGAGACCCCGGTTTGATTCCTGGGTTGGGAAGATCCACTGGATAAGGGAAAGGCTACCCACTCCAGTATTCTTGGGCTTCCCTGGTGGCTCAGCTGGTAAAGAATCTGCCTGCAATGCGGGAGACCTGGGTTCAATCCCTGGGTTGGGAAGATCCCTTGGAGAAGGGAAAGGCGACCCACTCCAGTATTCTGGCCCGGAGAATTCCATGGAATATATAGTCCATGGGTCACAAAGAGTTGGACACAACTGAGCAACTTACACTTCAAAGAGTCCTGTACAAAGCAACACAATTAAGTAATAGAAGTCATTAGAGGAGATACACCATCAAGGAAAGACTTTCTCAATATTAATTTCAAGTTTAGCTCTTGATGAACAAAGGTATCACCACATGGGTGCTAACTAGACACTATTACCTCATGTGGCAGAAAGGAAGAGAGAGCCAAGTCTCCCCGGTCCCTTTTGTAAGGGCACTAACCCCAGACTCCCATTTCCCTCTCACAACTAAGGAAGAGACATTTGCTTTCTCAGGAAAGACATCTTATTGCCAATTTCAAAGCAGTAACGCCCCAAGTCCTTTGCACATGATGGCAACTTAAATTACTCCACTTTATAAACAATCTGATGACAAATTTGGCAGCTTGATTTTAGCCACAGTGGGGAGGGGAAGAGCTAAAGGGCTCAGAGTTGGGCTTCTCTCCATCCAAGTAGACAGATTTACCTCGAGCAGTGGTTCTCACCCTTGAATGTGTATCTGAGTCACCTGGCTGCTGCCACTGCTAAGTCACTTCAGTCAGGTCCAACTCTTCATGACCCCATGGACTGTAGCCTGCCAGGCTCCTCTATTCCAAGGGATTCTCCAGGCAAGAGTACTGGAGTGGGTTGCTATGCCCTGACTGTGTTACATCACAGATCTGTGGGTCTCGCTCCCAGTAGGTCTAAGGTGGACTCTATAGTTCTAACAAGCTCCCAAGTGATGCTCATAATGGTGTTCAGGACTCCTCTCAGAGAACCACTGCCCGAGGGATGTAGGAGTCATGCCTGTAAGCGACAGCACTGGCCTCTCCATGAATCCCCACCTGTGAACTCAGGCTCAACCCCAGTCAAACAACGGAGAGCAGAGCATGTGAAATGTATGACATTTCTGAATAACTTCAAATTATTTCCAGCCTGCAGAACTTGAGACTAGACGACTTCATTTGGGGGTAGACCCCCTTCAAGGAAGCTTGAAGGGAGATGAGAAAGGCCACCTATCCAAATAAGCCAGCTTCTCACTACCTCACGCGCCGACTTGCCAACAAAGAGAGAACAAAGTCACATTCAAATTCTAAACGCTTTTAAGGGTGTACAAGTATTTCAAGTCCATGATCCCTTCCTTTCTTTTAGGTCTCAAGAATGTAGGGCTTTTTGCCTCTTTGCCATCACAAAAAGCCAGGACTGCCTTGTGCTCTGTCACAAAATGCAAGAGAGTGGCTCAGACGAACTGCCGGGCTGAGCCTGCTGTCAACTGTGTGGCCAACAAAGGACCAAAGAGCTGGATTAGACAAAAAATTTGTTCTGTCGTTTGAGGCAACAGATTTTTCCAAACAATATTTTAATTTGCATACCAAGCCAGATTCCCTCTCGGAGGACAGATAGAGAACATTCCATCGTGTAAGACAATACTCATTCCCATAGAGTGATGTCAGGGCCCAGCGAGCAATGCTCTTTCTGAGATTCTTTTCCTGGCCGTTAAGGTTCCTGTTATAAAATTTTAACCACTTCAGAATCGGGCAAGAGGTTGCAAATCTCCGTTAGTGTTTTTACAAAAGCAAAAGAGACAAGGCTGTCATCAACTGCCTCATGCGCAATTATTTAATGACTTTTCCCTCCTGGTATGAATAGGATTTCTGCAATCTATCTTCACCTCCCAGGACTTTCTTCTCCCAGGAATACCGATTTGGGTAGTTTATTTCTGCCAGCTTTTGACATGCAGGGAGCAGTCTGATTGTTTGCTAAGATGATAGGAGGCATTTCAGGGCTCTAGGACTAAATCCTGGTAGGAATGTTGAGGTTAATAGGAAACACACTGGGCATTTTGCTAGTTAGGGGAATACCACGGCAGAGGGAAGATTAAGGACAAAACACTCTCTAGCACACAAATGATAGAAAATGGTGTGAAGAAGTGCAGCACAGCAGGGAGATTCTTCCAAGAGCCCATTCTTAGGGTTACTTGAAAAACACCAAGTTAAACAAAAAATACACTATTTCGTCTACTAACTAATCAGGTATCCTTTTCTCTCTCTGCATATGTATCCCATGATTTTAAGATGAAAGAAAAAACTTGTATTCCATTTGAACTCTAACCATGTGATACTTTTTCACTGTGAAAAGCCTGAAAAAAATAGATATAGGACACTGAGGGGAAAATGCAATATCAACCAGCCTGAAATAACTGACTTTTAGTCAATTTAACAGAGCTATTTTTTTAAAATAGGAGTATAGTTGGTTTACAATGTTGTGTTAGTTTCTGCTGTGCAGAACAGTGAATCAGTTATGCATACACACATATCCACTCTTTTTTAGATTCTTTTCTCATATAGGTCATTACAGAGTATTGAGTAGAGTTCCATGCACTATACAGTAAATTCTTGTTAGTTATCTATTTTATATATAGCAATGTGGGTCAATTCCAATCTAACAGAGCTAATTTTAGGATGAAAAAAAGGAATACAGAAAAAACTTGAAATCCCCTTGATTTGTCCCCTTGTCCTATCTCACTATCGAATTTGTTGGGGGTCTTCCCTATACAGGGTTTTGTCTTTTTATTTTATATACATATATTCCAGAACAATGCTGAATGTAGTGTTATATGTTTTCTAATATCTATAGGAAACTGCTACCCATGAACCCATGGACTATTACCCTCCAGGCTCCTCTGTCTATGGGATTCTCCAGGCAAGAATACTGCAGTGGGCGGCCATTCTCTTCTCCAGGGGATCTTCCCAACCCAGGGATCAAACCCAGGTCTCCTGCATTGCAGGCAGATTCTTCACCGTCTGAGCCACCAGGGAATTCCAATATCTATATAGCTGCTATCAATACAGCACATATGATACTGAAACTTGATTTTTTTTCATTCAGTGTTATACTTTTGAACCTGTCTATACATAGAGACTGAGGCCATTTTTAAAGGCAACATCACCTTCCCCTTCTATAAGCACACTACAGTTTGTATTTAGCCAGCTGATAAAAGCTTCGAGTGTTGTCCATTTTAGACAAATGCAAACAGTGCTGCAAAGCTGCATCTCCTTCATGTTTCTAGAGGCTATATTGGACTTCATCAAAGACAGAATGTCAGAGTGTCTACACACTTCCAGCCTTGCTAGATAACATCAAAACACTCTCCCAAGAGGGGATCGCAATTAGTATTCTGATCAGAAGCACTGACAGTTTCTGTTTTCCCCCATTTTGGCAAAACTCCAACTATGTCATTCTTAAGTTATTCCACTCATCCAAGGATCCCTGATCAACAGTCAAGATGAGTTTCCTGCTCACAGCTAGAATGAGATGACAGTGGACAGATCTTACCTCTGCCTCTGCCCACTAGCACCCCCTATTTCTAGAAATAGAGCCTCTCTTTTCTACAGAGAACTGCCCTCCCACTCTGAGTTGTTAGTCACAGTCACAAAGGAGCTTCTCTCTAGGTAGAATGACCCATCACAGACAGAGACCAGAAGAGAAACAACCAGAATTTCTCATGGGCAATGAGAGAAAATCTCAAGCTTACTTGAGATTTTAAATAACTTGAGAAGGAGTAAGCTGTCTGTCTGCCTGTGGATAAATGAACAAAGAAAGAGGAATCAAGATTAGACAGAAATTCCTCTCCTAGGTATAGATCCACAAGAACTGAAGACAGGGGCTGGGACAGATATTTACACACCAATGTTTGTTTAGTATTATTCAAAATAGCCAAAAGATGGAAATGCTGATCCATGAATAGCTGAGTGGATAAACAAACTATGGTATATCATGCAATGGAATATTATTCAGCCATAAAAAGAAATAAGGTACTGATACTTGCAATAAAATGGATGAACCTGGAAAGCATTACATTATGCAAAATAAGCCAGCTACAAAGAGATAAATATTGTATAGTTTCATTTATATGAAATATCTACAATAGGTAATTTTATGAAGACAGAAAGTATATTAGAGGTTACCACAGGTGAGGGGGAAGGGGAAAGGGGAGTTACTGCTTCATGATAACAGAGCTTGTTTAAGGTGATGGAGAAGCTTTTGGAACAAATAGTGATGATGTTTGTACACATTGTTAAGGTAGGTAATACCACTGAATCACACACTTTAAAATGGTGAAGATGGTATATTTTATATGTATTTTATCACAAAACATTTTGAAAACCATTGAGATGAAAAAAAAATAAGATTAGACATACAGACAGAAAGACAAACACATATATCTCCCAATGACATTGTTTGGCTTCCTGGATCCCATCATGCCTGAAGTCAGACCTAATTATTTTATTTTTTAGTTACATAAATCAGTGTATTCTGTTTTTTTTTATTTGTCTTATTTGAATTGGTTTTCTGTCACTGGGAATTGAAATAATCCTAGATCAAGCATAACAGTCTATGGTCAGAAAGGAAAAATGTTTGATCTCCAAATCCACCTGGGTTCTAAACCATTCTTTAAAAAAACAACTCTGCTGTTTACAGGCAATCATTCCAATCTTATCCTAATTGAGCTTGTGTGCAGGCTATTGAGGAGCTGGCAATAGCTTGAATAAACATGACAATCCTTTAATTTCCCTTCACTGCTTGATACAAGGTCTATCCCAACCCAATTTTTTCCAGATACATCTCTCCTCTGGTTAATGGGCTAAGGAGAACTGGGTGACATGCTGAAGAAGATACAAAGGGAAAAAAGAGTCCACAACAATGAGAAGGTGGACATTCAAAAATGATCCTTTACTATCAAGCAGAAGAGAAATGATCCAAGATCTGAAGGCAAAATAATTCTCCCATTTTAAGCGATCATTCTGACCTGGAGAGTGAGTGCTTCCAGAGTCACCATCCATTCCTGGAGGAAACAGGAGACCCCTCCTTTTTTCTAAAGACAAGTAAGGATTCTGCCTTGATATCACCTTTCACTCTTCAGCAAGGAAACTGACAACTCCTCAGTGGCAAAAAAGAAGGGCAAGAGGAGAAAGAGAACCCCTTTCCTTGTGTTTATCTCTTCATGTAGTTTGGCATTTCTGTCTTCACATAAATTTACCAACAGACAACATAAATATAGCAAGATAAAAATAATGGAATATGTGCAAAATGAGATGGGTAATTTAAGACCTTAAATTCATGGGAACAATTATACTTTGAATCCAACAGTTCCTCCTTTTCACATATGGCAAACCTGGCTAACTTGCCTGTAATCCTGCTCTTAATATGACCTTAAATGAAGCAAAAAAGAAAATAAAACTATTTGCAAAGAGACAAGCTATAAGATTAAAAGTATTATTTATTGTAGAATTTCTTAAAGACTTCAATAGGAGAGGGGAACAACAAAACTGCAGGATTGCAAAATCAGTAATAAGTGTGATGAAAATCCTAGAAATGCAGTGGTCTTCGGGACAGGCAAGAAAGGGAGAAGAGGTTTCCTCGTGTGGAGTAAGGAAAGGGAAAGCACATTGAGCATAAACTGGAAGATCCTAGAGATTGCAATAGGCAAAATCCAAATATCAGTAAGAGATTACATGGCTTTAGAAGTCTTTTCATGTGTTTACTAGCCATCTGTATGTCTTCTTTGGAGAAATGCCTGTTTAGGTCTTTTGCCCACTTTTTCTTTGGGTTGTGAGTTTTTCTGCAATTGAGCTTCATGAGCTGCTTGCATATTTTGGAGATTAATTCCTTGTCAGCTGTTTCACTTGCTATTATCTCCCATTATGAGGGCTCTCTTTTCACCTTGCTTATAGTTTCCTTCATTGTGCAAAAGCTCTTAAGCTTAATTAGGTCTCATTTGTTTATTTTTGTTTTTATTTCCATTACTCTGGGAGTGCGTCATAGAGGATCTGGCTGTGATTTATGTCGGAGAGTGTTCTGCCTATGTTTTCCTCTAGGAATTTTGTAGTTTCTGGTCTTACATCTAGGTCTTTAATACATTTTGAGAAGACATACAGATGGCTAATAAACACATGAAAAGATGCTCAACATCACTCATTATTTGTTCAGTCACTCAGTCGTGTCCAACTTTTTGTGACCCCATGGACTGCAGCACCCCAGGCCTCCCTGTCCTTCACCATCTCCCAGAGCTTGCTCAAACTCATGTCCATTGAGTCGGTGATGCCTTCCAACCATCTCATCCTCTGTCGTCCCCTTCTCCTCCTGCCTTCAGTCTTTCCCAGCATCAAGGTCTTTTCCTATGAGTTGGCTCTTTGCATCAGGTGGCCAAAGTACTGGAGCTTGCATTTCTTCACTCATTATTAGAGAAATACAAATCAAAACCACAATGAGGTATCATATCATACCAGTCAGAATGGCCATCATCAAGAAGTTTACAAACAATAAATGCTGGAGAGGGCATGGAGAAAAGGGAACACTCTTACACTGCTGACGGGAATGCAAACTAGTACAGCCACAATGGGGAACAGTGTGGAGAGTCCTTAAAAAACTGGGAATAGAACAGCCATATGACCCAGCAATCCCACTGCTGGGTGTACATCCTGAGGAAACCAGAATTGAAAGAGACACGTGTACCCCAGTGTTCATTGCAGCACTGTTTACAATAGCCAGGACATGGAAGCAACCTAGATGTCCATTGGCAGATGAATGGATAAGGAAGTTGTGGTACATATACACAATGGAATATTACTCAGCTATAAAAAAGGAACACATTTGAGTCAGTTCTAATGAGGTAGATGAACTGGAACCTATTATACAGAGTGAAGTAAGTCAGAAAGAGAAAGACAGATATTATATATTCATGTATATATATAGATAGAAAGACAATCCTACATGCAGGGCAGAAAAGGAGACACAGATGTAAAGAACAGACTTTTGGACTGAGTGGGAGAAGGCGAGGGTGGGATGATTTGAGAGAATAACATTGAAACATGGACATTACCATATGTAAAATAGATGACCTGTGCAAGTTCGAAGGAAGAAGCAGGGCACCCGCAGCTGGTGCTCTGGGACAACCCAGGGGATGGGGTGGGGGGAGGGAGGTGGGAGGGGGGTTCAGGATGGGGAGGACACATGTATACTTGTGGCTGATTTATTGTTGATGTATGGCAAAAACCATCACAATATTGTAAAGTAATTATCCTCCAATTAAAATAAATTAATTAAAAAAAAAGAAATCTTCACAGTGGCCAAGCACAACAAATGCAAATTCAAAAGGAAATTAGGCAAAATATAACAAACTAGTCTCTGTTCCACATGAAAAGAAAAACACAAAGATAGAAAAAGAATACTGTGACATTATGGAATTTTTTTGTCCAGCGTTTCTCTTTTTTCTTTTTTCTCCCCCGAGCTCTGGAACAGCTCCATAAGGACTAGAAGGAAAAGACAGCAAAGGAACAAAGGAAACTCCTTTCGAAAAACAAATGGGGTTTCCAAACTTCATTTATGCTGCTCTCCATATAGTTTAGTCTGTTTCTTTCTTCTCTAAATGCTGACATGGTTGCTTTTTCTGCCTGGTATTCGTAAGCAAGACATTTTTGAAATATGTAGCTTCATACCAGTAATGGGGTGGGGAGGGACATCACACAAAGGAGCTTGCCTTCCAAATATTAGCACAAAGAACTGCTTCTTGAAATATGTCACATTTCCAACTCTGGGAAGGCACTGCTGGCCGAGGAAGCAACAGGAATGGACGACAATGTATAGTCCACATCTCATTATAACACAATCAAAAATATGAGCTGCTATTTCCACTTCTGACACCATGTGAGTTTTCAGTTCATTTCACATTCATGGAGGTTTAGTTGAATGAATAATGCCATAGAGGGAAAAAGCTATTTGGCAGAAAAGAGGTACAAGGAGGGGATAGGAGGAATAATTGACATGGCAAGTCATTTGATATTACCAGCTAAGCTCCAGAATTGGGGTTTTGAGAATAATTCCAAACAAAATCCCAGACATTGGTTTGGAAACTGTTTCTCTAATCTGTGCTCTACTTTTGTGGCATTCCAATGAATGATATCCTCAAATTTTAAGTGTTTTCTTCAAACAGAATTTTCTATGAATTGGTAACAAATAATTTAATTGAATTGAAGAAAATACAATAATTAATGTTGAGAAGGATAAGTTGTCTCTGAATCTGTTAGAAGAAGATCTATTCTGTTTTGATGAAAGTATGAATGAATTATAAAGAATTGTTTATACAGTTCTATAATAAATTTGAGGGCTTACTTAAAATACTGCATAATTAAATGTATTACAAGGAGTTGGAGTCTTTATTAAAAATCCATATTACTAGTGGTTACAAGCGGGAAAGGGGAAGGGCAACAGAGAGGTGGGGAAGTAGGAGGCAAAAAGTATTGAGTGAAAGATACACTACAAAGATGTATTCTACAACACAGGCAATATAGTCAATATTTTGTAATGACTGTAAATGGGCTGCAACTTTAAAAACTTGTATAAACATCAAAAATAAATTAAAAATTCATTTTAATTCAAGGCCAGAGTCTGAATTTCCTTTCTGCAGTTTCTGAATCTCATTTACGCAACTATGTCCTTGTATCCCTTCATTGGCTCACTCTTCTAGAAGCTGAGAACTGTAAACTGCTGCATACATACGTTAATAACTATCATTTATTAAACAGTTAACCAGTCACTTCACACAGCATCTAATTTTATCCTTGAGACAATGTTTTCATCTGCATTTAACAGATGAAAAAGCAAGTCCCTGAGGTGTTGGCTAACTTGACTAAGGCTGCATTTAAATGCAGATCTAACGCCAAAGCCTGTGCAGTTTTCACTGTGCCATGCTATCTCCAACTGAAAGAAGATGGCCATACCACCATAAAGGAGACTATGTTAACAGAGAAATGAAATCTTTATAGAGAATAAATAGAACAAACTATATCAGAGAAAAGACCTTTTCCAAAATATTATTCACAAGAGCTTTCAAAAAAGTTCTAGAACCACATCTCCTTATTCTTAAATTAGTATTACTCCATTATTTACATTTATATACAAAATAATATTAAAATTATTAAAATAAGATCTTCTAAAGGTAGGGAAATATCAGGGTCCTTTTCTGGAAGACTGAATAAAAAAAGTCAATCTATTGGTTTAATGCTATTTCCCCAAGAATCCAAGTGAACTTCATTTGGACTGTGGGACTATTTTCTTTGGCAGGGAGGTGAAGAATCAGGTGAAAATGGTTATAAAGTTTTATGAAAATTACAAGAAATTTTTGAAATGTAATAATGAAGATAGATTTGCTCAACATTGTAGCACTGTTTACAATAGCTAGGACATGGAAGCAACCTAGATGTCCATCAGCAGATGAATGGATAAGAAAGCTGTGGTACATATACACAACAGAATACTACTGAGCTATTAAAAATAATGCATTTGAATCAATTCTAATGAGGTAGATGAAACTGGAGCCTATTATACAGAGTGAACTGAGAAAGAAAAACACCAATACAGTATATTAATGCATATATATGGAATTTAGAAAGATGGTAAGGATGACCCTATATATGAGACAGCAAAAGAGACACAGAGATAAAGAACAGACTTTTGGACTCTGTGGGAGAAGGCGAGGGTGGGATGGTCTGAGAGAATAGCATTGAAACATGTATATTACCATATGTGAAACAGATCACCAGTCCAGGTTCGATGCATGAGACAAATGCTCAGGGCTGGTGCACTGGGATGACCCTGAGGGATGGGATGGGGAGAGAGGCGGGAGGAGGGTTCACGATGGTGAACACATGTACACCCGTGGCTGATTCGTGTCAATGTATGGCGAAAGCCACTACAATATTGTAAAGTAATTAGCCTCCAATTAAAATAAATTAATTTAAAAAAAACCCATTGTTTTAAAACATGTAATAAAGTTACTATCATAAAAGGGTATGGCATTAACATAAGAAAAGACAAAGAGGTTCAAATAAACATGTAAGAATGTAATGTCTATTCAAGTGATTGTTTCAATTACAAAGAGCAATGCATTTGAAAGGAAGAGAAGGAAGGAGGGGAATGGAACACTGAAAGGAAACTGAAATGCAGATGTACATATGGCATGTTGAAAGGATTCAATGAACTCCAGCAGGAATACAAGAGAGTAGCTGGAGATTAGGGAAAGCACATAGGAGGTTTGCAGAAGGCCAAAACGCCAGGCTATATTTAGGCTTTATCAAACAGTTATGTGACTCAGGGAACTCAACCCAGGGCTCTGTAACAAGCTAGATGGTTGGGAGGTGGAAGGGAGGTTAAAGAGGGAGGGGACACGTGTGTCTATGGCCGACTCATGTTGATGTATGGCACAGGGCAACACAATATTATGAAGCAATTTTCCCTCAATTAAAAATACATAAGTTTGGGGGAAAAAAAGATTCCTAAGAAACAGTCTGAAGGAGACAGGGAATTAGGAGAGCAAGGGTAGAAGACTAATATTTACTGGGTACTGACTGTTGTCTGAAGTGTTATTCTCAGAAACTGACATAGATCATTAAATCCTCATCACAACCCTATGATATTGGTGTTTTTCAATTAGTAGCTTGCTGTGCTGGGTACCATTCATTCTGTTTTTATTTTTTGTAGTAATATTTGTACTTTTTTGTATTGTTTATTTATTTTTATGGTAATATTTGTGTTATTTTGAATTTCTCTTGTAGCATGCTATTAGTAAAACAAAAAGATTTTCCATGTAAGAAAATACAGTTATGATTATAAAATTAAAGTGGAAAACTAGTATTGTTAATTTGAGTTGGAAATATATATTATTAAGTCATATATTTGAAAAATATGTACTGTCTGGTTCTGATGAGTAAAATGACCAGTAGAAATAAATGTCCAAACCTTTAGGTTCTGGCCTCTAATTTCGCCCCCCCTTCTGAAATGGATCCGAGTTTCTTGGAGAAACGGCCAATTCAAGATGTGGTTCAGCGGCAGGGAAGATACAAGATGAACCCAGGATATTTTGTAGTGCCAGAAATCAAGGAAGATCTCAAAGACAAATAGAATCATTTCAAAATGAGAGTGGAACCACCTTAAAGAGGCTCCTACTAGTCAAATCTATGAAAATCTGAGCAAACAGTGACTACAGTTCAGTATCCACACTTTATAAGTATTAACTGTAGAAACACAGGCTGGGGGAAGTGAGATACTTGGTCCAAGAACATTCAGCCAGTAAGAAGTGAAGCTGATGCTGACAGTTGTCATAACTTCAAAGTGATGCTCCTACCATATAGCATGCTCCTCGACCAAAGAATGCTTAACTGAAGAGACAAGTGCAGAAGTGAGGAGCATAAGAGATAGCTAGAAAGAGGCAAGCAAGGAAGCCTGAGAGCACTGTTCATTGGGAAAGGATTTTCTACTAAGTAGGTCCATGCAAAGCTACCAAAGAATGACTACAGACACCCAAGCAGTGGCTGGGTAAGATGGAATATTAGAGAAACCACTCAAGTCCTTCCAATACTGATGTCCAGATGTACCTCATGGTGACATTTCCCTTTAATGTCCCTGTGTATACTTGTGCTTGGACACGGGTTTGGGTGGGCTCTGGGAGTTGGTGATAGACAGGGAGGCCTGGCGTGCTGCAGCTCATGGGGTCGCAAAGAGTCGGACATGACTGAGTGACTAAACTGAACTGATGCTTGTGCTAAGTCTCTCAGTCATGTCCAACTCCTGTGACCCCATGGACTGTAGCCCACCAGGATCCTCTATCCATGGGATTCTCCAGGCAAGAATATTACAGTGGGTTGCCATGCCTTCTTCCAGGGGATCTTCCCGACCCAGGGATCGAACCTGCATCTCTTATGTCTCCTGCATTGGCAGGCAGGTTCTGTACCACTAGCACCACCTTCCTGTAATAGTGGTCAAATGCCCGCTCGTGACAGAATGTTCTTGAGCTCAGGTATCTCTGGAGAAGGGAATGGCAAACCACTTCAGCATTCTTGCCTTGAGAACCCCATGCACAGTAGGAAAAGACAAAAAGATGGACAAAAAATATGAAAAGACAGTGAAAGATGAACCCCCCAGGTTGGTAGGTGTCCAATATGCTACTGGAGAAGAGTGGAGAAATGGCTCCAGAAGGTTGAGGCAAAGCAGAAAGCAGGCCCAGTTGTGGATGCATCTGGTGGTGAAAGTGAAGTCTGACTCTGTAAAGGACAATACTGCATAGGAACTTCAAATGTTAGGTCCATGAATCAAGATGCCTAATGGCGTATTAACTATCCCTCAATTCACCCTGGTGCCCTTGGGGGCCTGCAGCCAGTCCTGGGATTCAGTGCCCGATGATCTCCTAGTCTTTCCCAGAAGGTTACAGTAATTCTTCTCACAGCTTTGCCCCCAAAGTGAAAGTCGCTCAGTCATGTCCGACTCTTTACGACCCCATGGACTAAAGAGTCCATGGAATTCTCCAGGTCAGAATACTGGAGTGGGCAGCCTTTCCCTCCTCCAGGGGATCTTCCCAACTCAGGGATTGAACCCAGGCCCCCCGCAGTGCAGGTGGATTCTTGACCAGCTGAGCCACCAGGGAAGCCCAACAGGGACCCTATCCCTCCTTTAATTTCACAAAGCACAGCTAAGACCAGGCTCTAGAAGTTAATCAAATTTTACTGACTGCATGAGGCTAATAGGAAGTTAGATGGGAACTAGCGCAGCTCCTGGTATCCACCATGTTACAGAGTAGAGCCCAGCCCCCATTACCCACTCATCCTGGGAGGGGTTTTGACTGTTGTCTCCCCCATACCCCAACTCTCCTGGGACTTAAGAGAGAGGAAACGCTAGTTTATCCTTGATTACCAGCCTCAGGTTCCCTTCCTGTGAGGGTTCAACTCCAGCCTGCTATGAAGAATTATTACACACATGGCTCACAGTTACAGCTTCCCTTTGGCATAACCAAAAAGTTTACTGTGGGCATTTTTCTTGCCACAACTGAAGAGCAATCATCCTCAAAGTGGAATCAACCATCCATCTCCAGCAACAAAATAAACCACAGAAACTTCAACACTAGCATGTCTTTTTCTCCCAAGGCTCAAATATCCCAGGACTAATTTCTTCAATTAAGGCCTGGGGTTAAAATTCTGGGACTGTCTTTCATCTCGATTCAGAAGTCTCAGAGAAAGGGAAGCTGTCCGCAAGCTCATGACCTAGGAGGCAAAAATCAGCCTTGACATGAGGGAGGGGAGGATCTAGATAGGGGACCCACGTCCTCCCCAGAGCAAATGCCAAGGAACTGATGACTCTCACCTCCTCCCACCCATTTTATGATTCAGCCAGATCCGAGAATTGCACTCCATTCTGTGTCTCAACTAAGAAGTTTTACTTATGTACTATGACCTCCGGCTGGAGTATTTTAGAGACATGCAGGGTGATCAAAGGTCAGGCTGTGTTCCCCCTTCTCTCCCTCCCTCCCTTCCCCCTCCTCTCCCTTTTTCTAATCTCATCTGCTTACTGACAGTTTTGGACCCCATCCAGGAGCCAATTGGACATGAGAAGATGCACACGCTCCACTGCTGGAGCCTGGCTCTGTACCCCTGGGGGCTGATCTCTACGGACTACATGAATCAACAGTTGCTCCAGACGGAGCCCCCTCCCTCCGCCATAAGCCATGTGGGCTTCTGCAGATGAGTCAGGCACCAGCTCCAGCCCTGTGGTGTCTTAGGATGCAAGGAGCAGACCTCACAGGTCTCAGCACGAGGCCCATTCGGGTGCTCTTCGCTGTGACAGGGTTTAGGGGGACTCTCGGTGCTACTTCTTCCAAAAAAAACTCCCTCACGAATGTTTCTTTCTCCTCTATCCTCCTGACTGTCGTCTTCCACGTCAGTGACTCCTCTCTTCCAGGTTTCTTTGACTTACTCAGAACGATGGTCCTGGTGGGCTCTTGGAACGCAGTGTCCCTTGTCTTTGTTCCTCAGCCACAAGTGCCCCTGGAAGAGCCCCATTTTAACAACATGGGACATCACAGAAATGCTTGAAAATGTAAGATTACCTTTTCAAAGAATTCCAGTGGTGGTCTTCCCTGAGGGAAATGGGTGGGCAAAGAAGGCCAGAACTGACACATATTTTTCATTCTCTTGTTTTGGGGGATTTTTGTATCATGTACATGAATGTTAGAGCTAATAGACTGAACCTAAGGAAACTACCGACATTTGACAACTTTTGATCTACCATTTTCAAATGATCTTGTTTGCCCTCAACATAGTCAACTGCAGGAAATCAGAGGTGAATTATTTGATGTTTCTCCCACCATCCAATCATGACAACTGTTAAGTGGCCTAAGCTGTCCCTCATCTCTTGCTCTCAAACCTTGACCCTGCTGTATAATTTTCTGGCTTCTAACTTCTACTCACCACGTTTGCTTCTGGAAGCAGAATGGAACCTATGGAAGACAGGAACATTCCCACTCTGTCCCTACACTATGTCCAATACTCTCACCAAGGACCCAGACAAACAACCCTCTGGTTTTCTGCTGAATTTATTCTCACTGCCTACAGGCCAGTGAAGAGAGAGTGCCATTGCATGGCACAGATGTCCATTCAAGGATCTGCCACAGATTCAGCCTCATTTGTAGACATATCTGTCTCCTGCATTACATGATTCTTTTTTTAAGAAAAAAGGTTATGTCTTTATCCCCCAAATGAGAACAGTGCAAAGAGCAGGACAGTAGGTTCTCAACAAATGATTACTGAATGAACAAATGACCTTGTTATGAGCTCTGGCATGATTTCAGAGCATAAATGAACTCAGCAAATACTTGATGCTGTCGACTCCTTATTCTGGTTATAGGGCAAGAGTCTGTCTCAATGTGCAGGGGGATACAACTGTGAATCATTAGCGTATGCAGACTCAATTACTCAATGGGCCGTGCATGATAGATGTCTTGGATACACAGTCCTAGCACACAGAAACGCACTCTTTCTGAAAACATCCCTTGACAAAGAAGGGTAGCCAGTAAGACCCTGGCTCCTACAGACGATAATTCCGTTATGCCTCACAGCCTCCAAATTTCTATCTTGCTCCTAAGTGATGAGGAATTTCAGGTCTCCAAGGAGGACAAATAACAGGAGAAAACTTGGTCAGGAAACTCCAGGCCCCCAGGGCTAGAGTTTAGAAAACACTTATGCAGGTGAGGCCGCTTTCAAGAAGTTTCAACTATATAAATTCCTCTTTGTCAGACTTACCCTGTATTAGTCTAAGACAGTTATTATATTTTCTTATTATAAGCATGCACTGTGTCCTGCACCTGGAGCACTTGCCAAATTGCAGATTTATTCCTCTTTCTATACATCTGTGAAAAGAATGTGTGTTCTGTTTCATCAGGGAGTTACTTGAAGTCACAGATTGCTAACTCCAAATGAATAGAAACAGTGATTAATCTTGGAGATACAAGCTCGCCACTATTAATGTAACAGATGTCCGTTATGATGAGTTACACATTTGTTCCATGTTTACACTAAAATACAAAAAGAAGATTCATCTATTTTGTTAAAAAAAAAAACAAAAGAAAGAAAAGAATGAATGGGGGAGGGGGGAGATAGGGAATTAGAACATACTGGAAAGTGTTTATTCAGGTGCCAGGTTAGATGCGATCGACATGCAGTAGGTCCACAGGGTGGCAGGTAAGGAGGCGGGGAACGAGGGATAAGCTGGGGTAAATGTTCCTGGCTTCATGTCAGGGTGTGGATATTAACTCAGTTCATCTCCCTTGGCTGACAGAAGCACTAATGCCAAAACCGGCAATTTCATCAGCATCAGCTATACAGAAGATGGGATTTCAGAGGAAGGCATGAGAAAAGGGAGACTGATGTATGTAATTTTATTCAAATAATTAAAAACAAAGTTGGCAGTCTATCTTCCTGTCAAGAAGAATAAATATCAGACTATGGAGTTGGAAGGCCAAGTGCAAGAGGCTTCCTGCTGCTCCATCTTAACTTGGGTCCAATACAAACTTTAGAGTTGAGTCTTCACAAAAACATCCATTCAAAGTGATCTTCCTCTGTGCTTTTGCAGTTACCCTGAGCAGAGCTAAGGCAGAGGAGAGGACACATGCCAGGGGTAAGTGCGGAGGCGGCTGCCCGACTGAGCCACGTGAGAGCTGATAGTTCCACAGCCACAAACACAGGGTCTGTATAACCTCGAGCCATTTCTCTAAAATATAAATGGATGAGTGCAAGAGAAGTTTCCAGAAATCTCCTTTCTCTCATTATTTGATTCCCATCCTCACAAGCCCAGAACTAAAGCAAAGCCTGCAATATAGTAGGAACTAAGTACATATGGACACACACACACACACACACACACACATTTAAATGAGCTAAAAGAGCATGGGCTGCACTTCACAAAAGACATGTGCACATGGATTATATTTATCAATAGATTAATTATCTTACATATTTACAGGCTCAAGGGATTACAGCAGAGGCGGTATCACAAAAGAATCTTTTCTGAATGTTAAAACATGGTTATAACATGTACTGAACTATACCTCTCCAGAGTTTCTTTATTTTAAAAAAAAATTCTTTCTTTCTTTCTTTTCGGCTGTGCCGGGTCTTTCACGTGGCGTATAGGCTTTTTGCTGCTGTGTGCACTCCTCATCGTGGTAGCCTCTCTTGTTGCAGAGTACAGGCTCTAGGAGCTCAGGCTCAGTAGCTGTGGTGCACAGGCTTAGTTGCCCAGCAGCATGTGGAATCTTCCCAGACCAGGGATCGAACCCATGTCCCCTGCACTGGCAGGTGGATGCTTAACCACTGGACCACCAGGGAAGCCCCCAGAAGTTTATTTTTAATAGCAACACTTTTAAGAAGAGAAAAGAAACTCCATTTTGTTATTCAATAGAGAGATGGGATCAGCAAGACCAGTTGGTAAAAAATGAATAATTTCAACAGACTCACTGAGGGTTTTGCTTTTAAAGCATTTTAATCACTATTCCTCTCTATTTCCAGTAATGTATCATGTGCATGCTTAGTCATTTCAGTCGTGTCTGACTCCTTGTGACCCCATGGACTATAGCCCGCCAGGCTCCTCTGTCCATGGGATTCTCCAGGCAAGAATACTGGAGTGGGTTGCCATTTCCTTCTGTATCAAACCTCTTCAATTGCTCCTAACATGTTGAATTTTAAGATGTGGAATACTCCACTTCTACATCTCAACCTTTCTTGTTATTATTTGAAGATTATGAGAGAAGGGAGCAATCCTCCTTGCATTTGTGACAGTCACAATTCCAATTAGAGACTGGAAGTATCCTTCAGAAAAGTTATCATGCTGATGAGATTTCTGGGAGCCAGTAAGGCAGCAAGAGCCTATCTGTCTAACTTAAGCAACGCAGGGAGAGACACACTGCAAAGGGAGCCAAAATAATTAAGGAGTTCAGCTTACTAAAAATGACACATTGCTGGTTCACAAGGACACATGAAGCTCAATGTTCCTTGCAGCACTGTTTACAGTAGCCAAGACATTGACACAGCCCATCGACAAAGGAATGGATAAAGGAGATGAGATGAAAGTCACTCAGTCGTGTGTGACTCTTTGAGACCCATGGACTATACAGTCCATGGAATTCTCCAGGCCAGAATACTGGAGTCAGTAGCCATTCCCTTCTCCTAGGGATCTTCCCAACTCAGGGATCAAACCCAGGTCTCCCACATTGCAGGCGGATTCTTTACCAGCAGAGTCACGAGGGAAGCCCAAGAATACTGGAGTGGGTAGTCTATCCCTTCTCCAGCAGATCTTCCCGACCCAGGAATCGAACCAGCGTCTCCTGCATTGCAGGCGGATTCTTTACCAAATGAGCTATCAGGGAAACCATAGAAGATGAGGTATATATATACCATGCAGTATTACTCAGCCATAAAAAAGAATGAAATAATGCCATCTGCAGCAACACAGATGGACCTAGAGATTATCATACTAAGTGAAGTCAGACAGAGAAATATTGTACAATATCCCTTCTATGGTGAATCTAAAAAGAAATTATACAAATGAACTTACTTATAAAATGCAATGGGGGGAAGTGAGGAGGGATACTTATGGGGGGAAGAGGGAGGAGTTTGGGATGGTCATGTATACGCTGCTATATTTAAAATGGATGATCAACAAGGACCTACTGTATAGCACAGGGAAATCTACTCAGTGTTATATAGCAATCTAAATGAAAAAAGAACTTGAAAAAGAATAGATACATGTATATGTAAAACGCAATCACTTTGCTGGTCACCTGAAACTATCATGACATTATTTGTCAACTATATGCCAATATTTTAAAAAAGTTTAAAATCAAAATCAATTAAAAAAAACAACCCATTGCAATGCCATGTTTAAAGTGTCAGTAAGTGGGTACTTGGAGCCAGATGAAAGAGTCTTGTAGGCATTCTCCATCTCTCTGTCAAATAAAATTGAATATTTTTATTTAGTCTAATCCCAGCAAGTGAACCAAGTTGATGACAGAGAAAGGAAGCTTCCATTTTTGAAGGCAGTAGGAATTACAAGAATATAGGGGTCAGCAAACTTTCTGTAAAGGGCCAAAGAGCAAATGTCGTTGGCTCCGTGTGCCACAGGACCTTTGCTGCAGATAACTATCATGATGGGGAAAGCAGTCATGGTCGCAAAAAAAAAAGGCAGAGCTGTGTTTCAATAAAACTTTATAAAGGTAGGTGACATGACAGGATGGATTTAGCTCATAAGCCAGAGTTTGCTGACCCCTGGGATAAAACATGGATGTTTCTCCAAAACAGACTGAAGATGCCAAACTTAAGGTCCCTTTGAAAATTACAGTACTTTTCATGCCCTGTACTTTTAAAACACGCTCTGCACTACCTATGTTTCTTGAGTGCATCTTCACCATCTTCCAATAGCATGTTTCTTAAATAAATCAGAGATGCACTCCCCAAACTATCTGCATAAGCTTAGATTCGACCAAGAAAGTAAAGTCATTCTAAACATCCCAGCAATAAAGAAATATTAGGGCTTATATCAGGTTTGGAATATCTAGAGGTCAAGCAGGCTGATACCAAAATGGAAAAAAAAGAAAAAAAGAAAGTCACCACCAAAATGCAAGAAAGTAGACATTTGAATCCACCAGCCCATCCCAGTAATATGGGTGGTTACCAAAAGCTCTACAGAAATCTGCTCCAATATCCAAGAATTTATGAACGCCCCCTCCCCACCCCACCCCAGCAGCTATCTCTGTCTACACCAACAAAGCATCTTGGTCTCCAACACTCCCTAAAAAGCCACTGTGAGTCTTCTTCCTGCCCG
Organism: Okapia johnstoni; assembly: GCA_024291935.2. Classification (NCBI taxonomy): domain Eukaryota; kingdom Metazoa; phylum Chordata; class Mammalia; order Artiodactyla; family Giraffidae; genus Okapia; species Okapia johnstoni. The sequence goes on from CM044305.1 coordinate 7,275,687, forward strand.
ACATGCAGCTGCAATCACCCCTGAACATAATAACTTCTATTCTTTCATCTGAACAAAGCTCACGTTACTCTCTTTGGCAGACTCTAACTCCAGACCCTACAGGGAAGGGAACTGAAAGGGAAGCTGTGCCAACCTGCTCTTCAGCGATGTAGAAGCGATCTTCAGAGGGGAGGTAGTCATACCTACTTGACAATGGCTAAGCCACCCATTCCTCTCCTTGGTCAAGGCAGCATCCATCCATCTCCCATTACCCCTTTTTAACTTTTAAATAAAATAAACAGCACAGTGCTTCTGTCCTACTTGTTGCAGGGATTCCCTATCCACCCCAAACTCACTCAAAGCTTCCCCCACAAGTGGAGCCACCAAGTCCTGTTTGTTATTTTACCCACAAACAGTTGATGACTGTCCTTTAGTTCAATCACAATAGCTCTTTCCCTGATGGCTCAGATGGTCAAGAATCGGCCTGCAATGTGGGAGACCCTGGGTGCAATCTCTGAGTTGGGCAGATCCCCTGAGGGAGGAAATGGCAACCCACTTCAATATTCTTACCTGGGAAGCCCCATGGACAGAGGAGCCTGATGGGCTGCAGTCCATGTGGTCTCAATGAGGCAGACACGATGGAGCGACTAAAACCTTCACTGGGCAATGTAAAAACTGAAATACGGGTTTCACTCACTCCTTATTCCATAACAGTGGGAAGGAGGATGGATTTTATTGATATATACAGCTATCTCCCTATCAAAACAGGAAGAAAAATGCCTTAATACAACCCTCATTTCTACAACTGGTCACATGACCACTGTTAGTTATTACACCTGTCGCTTTTATTACTCATAGGGAGTGGCATACACGCAGAACACTCAAATAGCATCACCATGGATTAAGAACACCCAGCTGGGGCCTGCCGCCCGCCCGCCACCATCAGGTGACTGTCTCGCCTTGTGCACGAGCCCAGCCTTGGTTTCTTTAGCTCCTGCCCGCCCCCCCAACAGAGCCCACGATCTCACCCCCTCTAGTACCCACTTCTTGTCAACTCCCTGGCTCAAGGGAGGCAAAGAGATTAGAGTTGGGTGAGCCAAGGAAAGAAGCAAAGCCCGTCCAGGCTGCCATGCTTCTAAATCCACATGCTCCTCCTACCCCCGTGTTTTAACCTTTAAAGCCAGTCTCTGGTCTTCTAGATGGGTGCAAAATTGAACTTCACCTTCAGTTACTATCATCTCTTTCTTGCTCTTTTCCTCTCTTCCCTTCTCCCCCTCTGTCCCCTCTCTTTCTCTGAAATCTACTAGATTTTACAGAGAGTATCTTCATTCAAATTACATCTAAAAGGCATGGATTAACTCTCTTTGATCTAAGCTGGGTAGCTGAGTTGATTACAGACTGGGGTTCGTGGATTTAGATTCGGCATGAACACATTTTGCTTTGTACCAAGGGAAAGCCTATTTCAGGACTTCAAAGTCAAACTCCCCTAGCCAGCCAGCTCTCAAATGTGTGCTGGTGGTCAAGGGCAAGGGTAACATGTGTGATGGTTCAGTGCAAGCACTACCCCCAGCCCTAAGAAACTGATAGAGACGTCTTCTCCTTAATGACGAGTGTTTTAATGGGCAAGGGATAATGAAGTTTTTCTTTCTTAAAAAAAAAAAAAGGAAATAAAGGTCAAAATGTTAATATCATCTGAATAAGCTTTGCCAATAAAAGCCCCCACAAAATTCAGTTAAGAATACCAGTTTCCAAATCCTCTCTCATTCTCTCCACCCTCCCTCCCCACATGTGTGTACCCCCACATACACACCCACACGTGGGCACACACACAATAATCAAAGAATTATGTAAGACAGGTCAAAGTGGATTTCAACTAGTATAAGGGTTGGTTAAAGGGTCAGAAGGACCAGAGTTGCAGTCTTGCTCTGCCCTTACTGTGACCCTTATCATGTTATCTAACATCTGTAAGCATCAATTTTCTCCATTAGTAATATTTTAAGCAGTTAATGAATATTAACTATTATTATTAGCTGTAATTAAATGTAGTATAATGCACAGGAAATAAAAAATGTAGCATACTCCTAACTTCTCCCAGAGATATCCATACAGTTAAAACAAAAATAAAGAGAATATTCATTTAATATTCAGCTCCACCTTGATCTCCCTTGGGACTTTTGAATCCTCTAGAATCTAGTCCAGTGAATTAAGCTTTTGAACTAACAGCCATTTTCATGGATGATGCCAGCCCTTATAATTTGGTGGATCTACAACTGTGTACAGAATAAAGAATCTGTTTCACAAAGAAAAAGAATTTCCCCACTTCACCTGGCCAATAGTAGATAATAAAATTAAAGTTGGATTAAAGTAAAAATAATTTTTCTTCTCCATCCTCCTGTGATATACTCAATTATTATTCCTCATTTTATTTCGTTCAGTTTTAGTGGGTTATTTTCTCTGGCTTTTTCCGCATAGGTTTTTAATGGCTACATCCCTCCTATCTTTCTTTGTCTGATTTAATTCAGTAACTGCTGAAAATAATGGTGTTTGCTCACCCAAAAAAAGCTGGTTCCTCTAATTTCACTATGATTTTGGTTGCCATTCATACACAAACGGCTTTTTCAAATTATAAATCCTCAAAAAGCAAAGTCAGATCATTTTTAGTTTTTGTTTTTCGAACTTTTTTTGTGTTTATCCATTTTTTAGAACTTAGCATAGGAGTTAAATCAGCTTTGGCTCAGAGGAACCAACAGAATTGAGAAATTCTATAAATGTTGAAACAACACTTCAGAAGCAACACATAACCTTTCCATACTGATGTCGAGAGAAGAATAAAAAAGCATCTATAAAAATAAACACAAGTACTGGGGCACACAATTTCCACAGAGAAGTACAAGGGCAACAAATGGAACTGGGATTTACTCTGAACTGTACACAAACCACAGAGAGCCTGGGTCATCAAATACTTTTTAAATACCTTCAAACACTGAAACACAATGCAGAAACCTACTGCACTCATTTAAAAAAGCAAACAAGGGAACACAGGGACTTAAATCAAGATTAAACATTTAGCTGTTGTTCCCTTCCAGTGAACCAAAGAAGAGCCAGTTGAATTTGAAAGAAAGTGAAGAAGATAAATAACACATGTAGTACTCAACAGTTCTATTTGCAGAGCTTACTCATGTGTCTAGACATGATCAGACATTTTATATACACACACACACACACACACATATACTTCAGATATGTACTCATGTGTGTTATGTTGTGTTGTCTACCTGTCTGTTTCATAAACTGATTTATTCATACTAACACACATTTCCTAGCCTTTGAAATGGGCGAATACCACCACTACGAAAGTGAAGAAATCAGCTGAGGCAGCCCTCTTGCATGATGACTCTAGTCCCTGCCTACTCCAAGTGTGGTCCCTTTATCAGTAGCATCAGCACCACCTGGGAGCTTGTTAGAGATTCAGAGTCTCAGACTCCACCCCACATCTCGTGAATCAATACCAAGATTTTAACCCGATTCCCTGGTGGTCTGTATGTACAAATTCAAGTCTGAGAAGGACTGCCCTAGATCCACGCTACCCAGTACAAGCGGCGATGAGCCACTTGTCTATTCAACTGACATGTGATTAGTGAGACTGAGAAACTGCCTTATTATAATTATTAAAATGTAAATCTAAAATATAATACTTTATACTGGTGCCTGGGTTTCAATCCCAGAGATTCTGGTGAAATTGGTCTGGGGTGAACCTGGGCATTAGAATTTTTAAATGGTTCCTGGTGATTCTATTGAGCTGCCAAGATTGAGAACCACCACCCCAAGTTAATATAGATTCATTAATCCGAACTGACAAATAATGACCTCCTAAGGACCTTATGTCTTTTAAGAGCTTCCATCATTTCTCCACTCAAAGGTGGAACTGGAGAAGTACTGTACTGCCTACTTCTTACCTGGAGGACAAAAGTGTCCCTACGGGTGTTATCAGGGTCAGAAGCTAGATGAGATTATTCTACCTCAACTCCAGGCAGAATCAGACAGACCAAAAGATACGAAAATCGAGGTCCTCTCAGTTATCTCCAGAAATCCGTCCCCAGCAATTTCAGCAATTCATTTCCATATCCAATGCACTGGGTCTCCAACTTCCCTGTGCTTAGAATAATTCCTTGCATAGTTTGTTTAAAAGCAGAATTGCTGGGCCTGAGTGAGTCCCAGAACTCTGTGGTGGGTGACAAACCACCCAGGATTGCCCAGACTGTCCCATTTATGTTTCTAGCACCATATCCTGGGAGCGGCTCAGCTCTGGGCCAACCAGCCCCAGAGGACATCCTACCCCAGCATCCTACCCCAGCATAGTGTGTGTATAACAAGTGGTCCAGGTGACCACCGTAGACACCAAGTGTGCAGTTTGAGAACCATGCTGAGAAACACGGGGTGTTGAATATTTTCTAGTGACATCCTTTCTGGATTAACCAACTGCCATAAAAAGCAGCCATTGAAGTGACACAAATAGTTCAGCAAATAACTACTGGAGAAAAGCTCTCACCTCATGAAATTTATCAGTAAATTATGTAAAACTGTATGCAAGAGCAGCTACCAAAGAGGTCACCCTGGGTAGCTTTAAAGGGAATGATTTCAATGTCAAGAATTCAGCAGCTAGGAGCTGGGGAGGCCAAGTCAGTGTATGGCATGAAGGCATGTCAACCTGAAGTTTGATCATTGCTTGTCATTTGCTAGCTGTGTGACTTTGGTGAAGTTCCTTGACCTCTCTGTGCCTGACTGTTTTCTTCCGGGATGATGAAATGAGCCATTCATACCAATACTGAAGCTTAGCCATGAGAGTAAAAAACAATGCATGTAGCAGACATATTCCAGTCGAGGGACATTCTACAACATACCTGACCAGTCCTCCTCCAAACTGTCAAGGTCTTGAAAAGCAAGGAAAGCCCGACAAACTGTCACAGCCAAGGGAAGCTCCAGGGGACAGGATGATCTACTGTCATGTGGCATCCTGGATGGCACTCTGGAACAGAAAAAGGACATTAGATAAAAACTAACAAACTTCTGGGATGTCCCTGGAGTTTCAGTGGTTAAGACTTAGTCTTCCAATGCAGGAGGGTGGGTTCAATCCCTGGTTGGGGAACTAAGATCCCACATGCCTCGCTGTGCAGCCGAAAGATTTAAATAAATAAATAGAAGGAATACGAAGAGGAAAGCTTTATTTAAAAACAAACAAAATTCAAATCAAGAATGAAAGTTAATATTAATGTATCAAGATTGGTTTACTTCTTGTGACAAATGCACTATACTCATGGGAGACAAGAATAGGACAGACTGAGTGTGGCATTACAGGAACTCTGCATGTCTTTACAACTTTTCCGTAGATCCAAAACAACTCTAATTTTAAGGTTTATTAACAAAACAATGCCTAGCATGATAGCGCACAGGTCAGAATTACACAGTTAACCATGGTCACTATTACTGTGAACTGTACATGATGGATGGTGTGTGTGTGTGTGCGCACATGGGCACTTAGTTGCTCAGCAGTGTCTGACTGGTCTGTGACCCCATGGACTGTAGCTCGCCAGGCTCCTCTGTCCATGAGATTCTCCAGGCAAGAATACTGGAGTGGGTTGCCATTTCCTCCTCCAGGGGATCTTCCCCACCCAGGGATTGAACCCATATCTCCTGCATTGGCAGGTGGGTTCTTTACCACTGAGCCACCTAGGAAGCCCTATTATGGATGATACCAAAGAAAAAAACCAGTATCTTGACTAACATTTTCATGAGAAACTAGGAGCTTGAAACCTCAGAGATGGGTTAAGAGAAGATGAGAGGGAATATGTCAAAACCATAAAGATGGTTTCTGTCGTCTATAGCCAGTCCCAGGCCTGTAACTCCTGTCACATGACCCTGCTGCTTTTCTCCCTGATATTGCTCAGAGGCTGTAATTACTTTCTTCACTCAAATGTTCCCAGTTCTGAGTCCAAACTCCTGTACCCCTCTGCCTGTGCACACACAGGCCAGCTAGAGGGTCAGCATCAAAGAGAGGAGGAAAACCACTATGGACTAGCCAGAGGTGCCTCAGATGGTAAAGAATCTGTCTGTAATGCAGGAGACCCAGGTTCGATCCCTGGGAAAAGAAGATCCCCTGGAGAAGAAAAAGGCAACCCATTCCAGTATTGTTGCCTGAGAAATCCCATGGACAGAGGAGCCTGGCGGGCTACAGTCCATGGGGTTGGACATGGCTAAGCAACTAATACTTCCACTTCACAGAACCAGAACCCTTTTCAGCCATGTTATCTCCTCCAAGCCTCCTTGCAGTTCCTCTACCTCTCAAAAAATAAAAGCACACAAGCCAATAAATGCAAACACAACCACTCCACTGACCAAGTAACCTCGCTTGGTGGGGGCAGGGAAGGCCTCACCCTCAGGGTCCGGTTATATTTGCAAATACAGGTGATAGAGCTTAAACGAATACTTTAATATTTGCTTGGACTATACTGTACCTCCGGAGAAGGCAATGGCACCCCACTCCAGTACTCTTGCCTGGAAAATCCCATGGACGGAGGAGCCTGGTAAGCTACAGTCCATGGGGTTGCTAAGAGTCGGACACGACTGAGCGACTTCACTTTCACTTTCCCTTTCATGCACTGGAGAAGGAAATGGCAACCCACTCCAGTATTCTTGCCTGGAGAATCCTAGGGACGGCGGAGCCTGGTGAGCTGCCTTCTATGGGGTCGCACAGAGTCAGACATGACTGAAGCGACTTAGCAGCAGCAGCAGTATACCGTACCTCGTGTTTCCGATTTCATTTAAGCTTCAGGAAAAAAAAAAAAGCTTTTAGATAAGCAGGGCAGATGTTTTTACCTCTATTTGAGTGATGTGAAAAATTTTTCCAGAGAAAGGAAGGAAGGAAGGGAGGGAGGGAAGAAAGAAATTTCAGGAGATAAGCGGATTCATACAGTTAATTTGTGGGTCCCTGTATTAAGCTACTGGGGCTGCCCTTATAAAATATCACAGGCTAGGGGGCTTAAACAACAGAAATTGGTTTCCTCACAGTTCTGGAGTCTGCAAGTCCCAAAGCAAGGGGCCGTCAGGGTGGGTTTCTGGTCCAAGCTCTCTTCCTGGCGGCAGATGGCCGCTTTTGCTGCGTCCTCTCTGGTGGAGAAGGAAGAGGCTGGGGTTTCTTCTTCCTCTTCTTCCAAGAACACCAGGGCTAGTGAATTAGCACCTCTCTCAGCTGACCTCACTTAACTTGAATTACTTCTCAAAAAGAAAAAGAAAAAACCCTTCTCCAAAGGCAGTCACAGCTGAGGCTAGGACATCACCATTGAATTTGGCCGGGGTGGGGGAGGTAGGGGGCAGGTGTGTAGGTGTGTTAGTTGCTCAGTTGTGTCCGACTCTTTGTGACCCTGTGGACTGTAGCCCACCAGACTCCTCTGTCCATGGGATTTCCCAGGCAAGAATACTGGAGTGGGTTGCCACGCCCTTCTCCAGGGGATCATCCTTACCCAGGGATCAAACACAGGTCTCCAGCACTGCCAGCAGATTCTTTACTGTCTGAGCCACCAGGGAAGCCCGGTGGGTAGGGAAGTGGCACCCCTCCAAACCCAATTCTATCCATAAAAGGGTGCTCTCTGACAAGGGGCAGAAGAGTTCATTGGATGACAGGGATGAGCTAACTCTTAGAGGATGGGAAGAACAACCAATTGGACTAGAGGTCCTTGCACTTTGGTGATCGGGTCAAATTCAAAGGTCATCTTTGTTAAGTCAAGAAGCTTTTATTGGAGCTCCATCAAGCCCATTCATCTGCATTTTGCCCAGGGCTGCTTTCCCGCTAGGCTGGCCTGAGTAGAGTAGGAGCTCCTGAAGCCCTGAATATGAACTTTCCTGTCGTTTAAAGAAAAAGTGTACCAACTCCTGGGTTAGGCCAATCTGTCATTGTTGGTGCCATCTGCAAGATGCCTCCTTAGATTGGTAATCCTGCCACTTCACTGGGAGCAAAAGTGACTTCCAGAGTCACAGCCCGCAGGCATGGAGCTCAAGAGAAGAACTCGATCGAGGGAACAGAAGGTTCACAAGACTGTCTTTTCCAGGCCACCCCACTGCAGGCCCTAGGGCTTTTCTCTTAGACCTTGGAACTATGTGTTGGTATCGGCCCTCAGCATTGTGGCTACCGACAACCCTCTCATCCTTGCAGACTCTTGTCGCTCAGGCCCAAAATGCCACGGCTGTTTCCAGTCACACCCTATCAGTGTTGGCTGTGAGTTATAGTAGGCGCTCAGTTTCTTGAAATTTTATTTTGTTTCAGTTTTGCATATGTTTTGTATGATTAAGATTTCCATAGAAAGCAGATCACTTAAATTAAGGGAGCCTTGCAAGTAATTATGGAGACCTTAAGGGGTTTCCAGGGGAAATTTCGGGACCGTTAGTTCCAGATGCAATTGTGGGTCCTTTTCATTATTAGACAGTATGTTCCCTTTTCTTTTCAGCATCCGATATTGAAGTCATGCTGTTTTCCTTACTGTATTGATTATAACCTGGGTTCTTTTTTACAGAGACATTTGTCAATAGAAAACAGTTCTTAGATCCTCTTTGAATTAGTAGAGACATTCCCCAAATTATTTACTCAAGAATCCAGAGCCTTCTCATTAGGCCTATGGTAGAATTTAAGGAGGCAAAACTACAATTGGGATTAATTTTACTGTTGGCAAATGGATCTTGTTGTTATTTGACTTACTGATCTTCCTGTCCATACAGACAGATTATTTGCATGTAGATTCCTGCTGCTTTAGTCTGTCCAGTATCACTTGCTCTGGGAGACATCCTGTCTCCCATTAAAGGTAGTCTTGGATGGGCTATCAATTGCAACACTCCAGGCCGCCCACAAATCGTATTACCCTGGTCTACCCCTCAACATAGTCATCGATCCAAAAGAAAGTATGTGACCTGATAGGAGCTGATTAACCAGGATGTTAAAGAAGCTCTGAGTGAGGCTGTCACACAGAAGGACACCAGGCTGAGAGAGGGAGGCAGAGTCCCCAGATCCAGCCCTTCCTGAAGCCTTACCCAGCCCTGGACTTCCTAGGGATGTGGACCAACAAATTCTTTTTTTTGTTTGACTAATTCCAGTTGGGCTTCTCACTCAAAGCTCCAAATGTCCTCACTGATATAACACACTTCCAGATAGATTTCTAAGTATTCTCAGGAATATGCATCAGCAACTTTCAGAGGGTGCAGGGCACTGAGTACTGGGATCCATGAGTCCTAATCCCAGCTGCAACCTTAGAACTCCCAGGCCACCCCTCTGCTAGCTTCAGGGCCTTTAAAAATGGAGAACCTATGGGACATGGGATGCAATCCAGTTTCTTGGATATATTGGGTTGGCCAAAAGTTTGTTTGGGTTTTTGTAACAAGGAGATCAAACCAGTCAATCCTAAAGGAAATTAACCCTGAATATTCATTGGAAGGACAGATGTTGAAGCTGAAGCTCCAATACTCTGGCCACCTGATGCAAGGAGCCAACTTATTAGAAAAGACCCTGATGCTGGGAAAGATTGAGGGCAGGAGGAGAAGGGGATGACAGAGGATGAGTTGGTTGGATGGCATCACTGACTCAATAGACATGAGTTTGAGCAAGCTCCGAGAGGATGGTGAAGGACAGGGAAGCCTGGCGTGCTGCAGTCCATGGGGTCGCAAAGAGTCGGACACAACTTAGCAACTGAACAACAATAACACCTGAATGAACTTTTTAGCCAACCAAGTATTTATGCCTTCTCTTATGCACAAAAGTGCATTCTGGACTTGCTTTCTTAAATTCCATTTCTCCCTGACCTTTGGCCCTTCTTGGCGTGGAAGCCGGACAAAATCCATGAGTATGTAACACTGATGGTATCAATTTGGGGAAAGAAGAGAAGACCAAGTAGGTGAGTGGCTGGACCCCCAACAATGATAATACTGATGGAGTGGTCAGGCTAAAGTCTGGGGCCAGAATTGGACGCCAATCCTACCAGTGGTCCCAAGCACCACAGAGGTAACCAGGAAGGAAAAATAAAACCCACAGTCCACCACCAAGTGGCTGCAAAATTACCCCTTCAGTGAAGACCCATGTTTTTCTCCTTTGTTTTTCAGAAGATATGTTTCTAAACCCATCTAAAGTCTGCCTCACTAGATTCTTTAACTGTCACCTGAAGTGTTAGCTATGACTCAGTTTCTGGAGATAAACTCTACAACCTCCCTCCTCCCCCAGGAAAGTTCCTGACCGAGGCCCATCCACGCCAGCCAAAATTCTCATCCAAGTGGCTGGGAGTTACCTTAATGCCAGTGATACTGGGCACTTACATGTGTTTGCAGGTCATGATAAATAAGTACCCTTCTTTGTTGTCTTGTTTCTTTGCAGTTTACCTTGGCTTCCTCTGTTTCAAACTGATAGGAACTAAAGTCAGTTTTTAAAACACACAAGGAAGGGAAAACTGTTTTAGGTTAAAGGCGGTCCGCCAAGGTGCTAATTCCACCTTTGGTAGGTTTTTCCCAGGACTGTGTTCCTCATCCAGGAATTTCCCTGAGCTTGGTGGTTCGCTGGTCCAAATTCCAGCTTTGAATAAATAAACCAGCTGAAGTGCTGGGTTGCCCAAGGGACTAGCAGGCAGTTTCTGAACTTCCATCGCCCCCAAGTGGCAATTTCTTAAATCTTTGTGTTAGTTACTCAAAAGAATTTAGGTTATGCCTTTTCCCTTGTGGCTCAGCTGGTAAAGAATCCACCTGCAACGAGGGAGACCTGGGTTCGATCCCTGGGTTGGGAAGATCCCCTGGATAAGGGAAAGGCTACCCACTTCAGTATTCTGGTCTGGAGAATTCCATGGACTATATAGTCCATGGGGTCACAAAGAGTCGGACACAACTGAGTGACTTCCACTTTTCCCTCCAAAGTCATCTAAAAAAATGTTTTTTTAAATCTCACACTGCAGATTATCAAATGTTTGTGTGGAGATGTGTTAATAATGTTGAGTTTATAGCTGCTGTTTCACAGGGTCATAGATTCATGCAATTGACAAAAATCATGCAACTGACAGATCTCACCAATCAGGATGCCCTTTGGAAAAAATTCTTACCTATCACAGCTGTAAGTGATTATCCCAAACGAGGTTTTTTTAATTTAGAAGATCCAGATTTGGGTTTCCACTTTTCTGAGTCAATTAAATCACTGTCCTTAGGATTTCTAAACTCATGCTATCCCTTTGTAAACTTTTCCACCATAAAATGTTTTGTAACATTGTCTGAGAAGGCGAGAAAACATGTAAAGGCAAAAGTTTGAACCATATATATATATGTAAACTTTGTAAAAGCCAACCTCAAACCCGTACAAATAACTAGAAATTATCACTGTCAGGTTGTCAAAACCTGTAGCAGATGAATTAAGACACGAAGTAGCAGAATCAAAGGAATAAAAAAGTTTTAGTGATTTCAAACCTCAACCAGATGAAACTCAGAAATAGGTGATAGAGTTGCCCTGAGTCATCGTATAGAGATGTTTAATGATCCTGAAGAGTCTCCATGGTCAGTAGGAACTGATGGACCACATTTAATATCCATCTCCCTCCCATCCACCCACCAATCACCCCATCCCCTTATCTATTCACCCACCCACCCATCAGTCCATCCTCCCACTCATCCATTTAGACAGGTTTAGAAAGATACTGTGTAGAAAACAAAAGATAAAAAAGTGTTTCTTCACTGCAAGAATAACTTTGCATCCACTTGGTCATGTACTGTGGGCTTTCTCTTTCCTGATTACCTCCAACCAACCATCTATACATTAGGTATGTACCAGATGTTCTGTGACGTACTAAGGGGAGAAGATGGATAAGATGTACTACCTGCTGCCACGGTTTTCAAAGCAAAGGAGACTTTAAGATTTTTTTCAACATGGTCTCTATTCTAAGGCTTCATTCTCAGAGAAGGTGGGAATAACCAGCACCAAATCAATACATTTTGAAAAGACCTTGAGCAGGTAGCATCAAGAAGCCTGGAGACCTCGTCAGCCTTGACTGCATGGACCCCACCCCCACTCTGCTTTTAAATTAGAAGCCGAGTTTATAGTCCTTTAAATAATACTGACCTCATGCTGACCCCCTACACATCAAGCATTCTTGCCACTCCTAAATCCGGAGTGGAAGTCTGTGCCCTTCAGCTTCCCTTACTCAGATCCTGTTTCCGGCCAGTGCCCCCCTCACCTTTGCCGGTGACCTCTTTTGCTCAAGTATCCCGAATCCTGGTGGTCTGAGGGCCTCACTGTTAGTGCCAAAGTCTATCATTTCTTCCTTTTTTGCTAACCCCATGTGACTATCCAACTCTTTGCAACCCCATGGACTATAGCCCACCAGGCTCCTCTGTCCATGGCATTTTCCAGGCCAGAATACTGCAGTGGGTTGCCATTCCCTTTTCCAAGGGATCGTCCCAACCCAAGGATTGAACCCAGGTCTCCTGGGCTTCCCTGATAGCTCAAGTGGTAAAGAATCTCCCTGCAATGCAGGAGACCCCGGTTCAATTCCTGGGTTGGGAAGATCCGCTGGTGAAGCGATCGGCTACCCACTCCAGTATTCTTGGGCTTCCCTTGTGACTCAGCTGGTAAAGAATCCGTCTGCAATGTGGAAGACCCAGGTTCGATCCCTGGATTGGGACGATCCCTTGGAGAAGGGAAAGGTTACCCACTCCAGTATTCTGGCCTGGAGGATTCCATGGACTATACAGTCTATGGGGTCGCAAAGAGTCAAACATGACTGAGCGACTTTCACTTTCACTCCTGCACTACAGTCAGATTCTTTACCATCTGAGCCATCATGGAAGCCCCCTTGCACATAGTAGGTGCTTAATAATTTGTTAAAAGCAAGGGAAGGGGGAATAGCAGGTGGAGAAAGACAGAAGGAAGGAGGAAGGACAGAAGGAAAAGGGAGAGTGAGGGAGAAGAGCAAATAATAAAGAAAGAAAGGAAAGGCAGAGTAAAGAATTCTTTTACAAGGACCTACTATCTCTCTGGGCTCCCCTGCTGGCTCAGTGGTAAAGAATCCACCTTCCAATGCAGGAGATGTGGGTTTGATCCCTGGTTTAGGAAGATCGTCTGGAGAAGGAAATGGCAACCCACTCCAGTATTCTTGCTTGGAGAATCCCATAGACAGAGGAGCCTGATGGGCTACAGTCCACAGGGTGGCAAACGAGTTGGATATGACTTAGCAACTAAACAATAACAAGTTATCTCTCTAATAAACACCACCCACCAATTAAATACCCACTTTTTCTTAATGTATGTCCTAAGCAAACTTTTGAAGTTTGTTTTCAAACTTTGACTTTACACAAATGTAATCTCTTAGAGCTAATACTTTAAAGTGATACTTTTCAGCATTTTCTTGTGGTCCTTTGGGGTAAAGACTGACCTGTTCTCTGTTAAAATAAAATAATACAACCACACACACACACGCACTTTTCAGGAAATCTTTAAAGTAGCAGAGAGAACATTCTTCAATGTAGCCCTTTTCCTACCACACAATTCTTACCTACATTGTCGAAGTGTTCGCAGAGAGCAAAGCACATGAATGCACAACAACACAAAATTTAAAGATGTTCCTAGAAATGGAATTTCCCTTAAGCATTTAACTACTAGTATAATACACAATCATTTCTGGAATCTGCGTGATACAATAAGATAAATTTCGTGCTGTTTCCCGAGGAGTAGTAGCCCATTTTTTTCTAGTAGTCACTTTTTGCTGTTAAAATTTCCAGCACCATAGCAGACTCACCTGAGGATAAATATATCTGGATGGGGGAGCCCTTGGAGGTGATCCTCAAGCTACATGAGTGCCGCCCGATCCTTTCTCACCTCAGAGGGCCCAGTGCTCAGTGCTACCATCCTGCAAAAAGCAATGGAATTGAGTATGAAGCCAGTCTGAGAAATTATAAAGGAATTTTTAAAAATATATCAACTACATTATTTTCATTGATAATTACTTTTGAACATATTTTGATAAAGCTAGGGGCTAATTATATAATGATTGTATCAATAAATGGTAGAATAGTCATATTCATCTCGTCTACTCAGTAGATATATTATAAAGCTGAATTAATTGGGGGTAACTCAAAACTTCAGACAAACGTCCTGCTTCCACATGAGATGAGACCTAAGCAATTTTCCCTCACCAGGAGGTACTTTAAAGTAATGCTTCTTGAACTATCTGCAGTGAAGGACTAGTTTTTTAAATTTTTTTTAAATTTCTAATCAATTGCCAACCAATATTTTGGTTAAAAACAAAAACCAAAATAGTACTAATGGGATGAAATAAGATGCAAACATACAAAATGTACCCCAAAGTTCTTTATTATCAGATTCATGAAATATACAATTATTCTCTTAAATGGCTATCTAAGTTTTTCTAAATGCTGGCTCTCAATTTCTGTACTTCTTTCCAAAGACAACACATAGGGGAATCAAAAATCTTACTGTCAAAGTGTGCTCCTTGGACCAGGAGCACCGGCATCACTTGGGTGCTTGTAAGAAATACAAATGCAGACTCTTACGCCCCATCCGGACTAATGGAATCAGCATCTGCATTTTAACAGCCTCTCTGAAGAATATGTACACCCAGTAAAGTGTGAGAAGCACTGGTCTAAACTAGAAAATCCAAGGCAGTTGTACATGACTCAGGGAACTCAAACAGGTGCTCTGTGATAACCTAGAGGGGTGGGATGGTTTAGGAGGTAGGAGGGAGGCTCAAGAGGAAGGGGACATATGTATACCGATGTCTGATTCATGTTGATGTATGGCAGAAACCAACACAACACAACATTGTAAAGCAATTATCCTCCAATTAAAAATAATTTTTTTAAAAAAGCAATTGTATAGATACACAGACACACACATATAACTTTAAGACCATAGAATGTTTTATTATCAACTCATATTTTGTACAATATTTATTTAATAGTATCACCCTTAAGCAAAGTGTAAGCCTCCATCAGCTAGGCTTGGCCTTCCTATCACCCCAGGACTCAAGATCTGAGTCACCTGAATCTCCAGGTTCTGGGAAGATCAAGTTTCCCTAAGTTACATGGATTACATTTTAAAATCACTTTAAAATGTTGAGTTTACTACTTGTTTTTTAAACTTTGTTTTTGTAATGTCACGGAGATCTTTTCCTTTTTTATATCTTCAAATTTATTGTTGGTATATTCATGAAAGCTTTTGACTACATTTGCCTTCTCAGAGATCTATGTTCCTATGGTCACCTCTGCCTCTGGACTCCTCTGCCTCTGGACTCCTCTTTCTACCTGAGCTGACTGAGTTCACATTGACCCAGATGAAAAAAATCAACCATTCTATCATCTTGTATGGAAATCCATTTGCCAAAGCTTTTGTTGATTTTGTTAAAACACAGTTACATGGATATTTCATGAACATTATTTAAAAAAAAAAACTACATGCCAATCTAAAAAGTTAACCCAATGCTTAATGGATAAATAACACTAGACACACTTCCCCCCCCCCCAGAAAAAATTAGGAATATCCATAGCCACCTCCCTGAGTTAATATCTTTATTTTGCTGGAAAGTCCTAACCCATGTAATCGGAAAAAAAATTACAGGCATTATAGTTAGAAATAAGGAGGTAAAATTATTATAAGTTGAAATTATATGACAGAATCCCTGGAAAATCTGGAAAATCAAAGATAATAAACAAAAAGTAAGACTACTAACAACCTGTGAATTCAAAATATTGCAAAACTTAAGGCAAATGTAGTCAAAAGCGTTCATGAATATACCAACAATAACTTTGAAGATATAAAAAAGGAAAAGATCTCCGTGACATTACAAAAACAACGTTTAAATAACAAGTAATAAACTCAACATTTTTAAATGATTTTAAGAAACACTTTAAAATTGTAGTGAGGAACACAAAAGAAGACTTTAACATTTGGGAAGGTACTGCATGTTCATGTATAGGATGACACATTTTTCTAAAGAGTTCTAGTTTTCCTAAACATATAAATTTAACATAATCCCAGTAAAACTACCATCCAGATTTTTAACAACAACAAACAACCTTGACCAGCCAACTGCAGATTTCATTCAGAAATATAAACAAGCAAAAGTATCAAGAAAAATTCTGAAAAAGAATAATGAGAGGAGAATGATGCCAGATGGTCCCAATACTTACACTAACATTGTATTGGTGTGTTTGTGGACATAATGGCTCAGAGTACGAAGTCCAAAAATAGATCCACATACACGTGGGAATTTAGTGTCTTAATAATGAGCATGCATGCATGCTCTGTCGCTCAGTCATGTCCGACTCTTTGCAACCCTATGGACTATAGCCGGCCAAATTCCTCTGTCCATGGGATATTCCCAGGCAAGAATACTGGCGCAGGTTGCCATTTTCTCCTCCTGCAGTTCTCCCTGACCCAGGGATCAATGATGTCTCAAATCTCTGTGTGTAGGGGGACATAGGGGAATGGTTTATTGAAAAACTAGCCCTGAGACCATTGAGTAAATGGAAAAGATAGAGGAGAGATTAAAGCTGAACCTCATTCCTTACAGCAGAATAAATTTCAAACATATTAAGGGTTTAAAGGAAATAGGTGAATTTTTTTTAACTTGAAAAAACAGAAGAATTCATTTAGGACTTAAATGAAAGTACTTCTAACCATGCCCCAACACCTAGAAACCATAAAAGAAAAGGCTCTGAAATTAAGGTATATAAAAATTACTCAAAGAAAAATTCACCCCAAACAAAAACAAAAGAAAAATGACCAACTGAGAAAATATTTCTAGCTCATCGTTACGAACTGAATTGTGCATTTCCCCTCCAAATTCACGTGTCAAAGCTCTAACACGAATATGACTATATTTGGTGTTTGGGTCTTCAGGGAGGTAATCAAAGTCAATTAGGTCCTAAGGGCACAGCCCTAATCTGAAAGGACTGGTGTCCTCACAGGAAGAGACACCAGAGAGCTCCCTCTCTGCATATGCGTGGAGAAGAGGCCAAGATAGCAGCTGTCTCCAAGCCAGGAAACCAGAAACCAACCCTGATAGCACCTTGATCTAAAGCTCTAACCTCCAGAACAAAACAAATTTCTGTTGTTTAAGCTCTTCAGTCTGTATTATTCTGTTATGGCAACTCAAGCAGACTAATACACTCATACTTTAGAAAAAGAACTAATTTCTTTGCTATGTAAATAGTTTCTACAAAATCAGTAACATAAAGAGCAATACAACGTATTGATGAAGGTGTGGGGAAACACATGCATTCAAAGAGGGACAGGTCAACTGGTATAACCACATATTGATGGTAATTTGGAAATATCTATCAAAGATAAAAGCAACTTCCTCTTGACCCAGTCATTTTGATTCTGGGTGTTTATTCCACAGTTGTGCTCACATGTGAGAAACAATGTATAAGTACAATATTACTCAACGCAGCATTGTTAGTAATGGGAAAGTATTAGAAACAATCTAAATTGCTGTTCACTAGTAAGAGACAGGTTACGTAAATTATATTAATCTATACAATGGAAGAGTGTACAGCTGTTAAATAAAAACAAAAGGGAACACTTTACACATCAATATGGAAAACCTCCAAGATATCTTAACTGAAAGAAAAAGAGAATAGGTGTAATATTGCATCTAACAGGTCTGATACACTGCGATAACCCCTAGTTAGCCTTTAAAGATCAATTCATGGTGATGTTTGTACATTATAAATGTACTTAATGCCACTAAATTGTACACCTACTTAAAAACAGCCAAAATGGTTTTTCAAAAAGACAATTCAGAGGTCATCTCCTCCAGAGTAAAGGCCATAAAATGAAGTTGCTCAGTTGTGTCCGACTCTTTGTGACCCCATGGACTGTAGCCTACCGTACTCCTCCATCCATGGGATTTTCCAGGCAAGAGTATGGACTGGGTTGCCATTTCCTTCTCCAGAGGATCTTCCTGACCCAGGGATCGAACCTGAGTCTCCCGCATTGTAGGCAAATGCTTTACCATCTGAGCCACCAGGCTAAACACATTTTCTTTATACTCCCACAGTAAGTTTATAAAGTAACCACAATGAATGAAATCACCTGAGGATGTGTCTGTCTCAGCACCTAGAGTACTGGTGAGGTGGCAGGGAATGTGTCCCACCTATCCCATGGCCTCCAAGACTGGCCCCATAACCAGCATGTGGTAGCAGCTCAGGAAATATTTCCTTTGCTGATTTCAGACTCAAGCCTGCAACGTCAACTTCTGCTGAGTGTCCAGCCTGCTGGCCTGCCCTGCAAATTTAAGATTTTACAGTCCTCACATTTCTAAGGATCTAGCTAGTTATATCTCTTATTGGTTCTATTTCTTTGGAGAACCCTGATTTGGGGCAAAAGAGAACTCCTCAGATAACCTCACGCATTAGGCTTCCTACTAACATGGCTGCCTCTGCTTCTGATGTAACATCAAGGAAAGTGCAGCTGAAGAGGAATCTTGAGCAAATTAGTAGAGAGGCCCCAGAGAAGAGGAGCAAGAGTATTATATTTTAGCATTTATGTTGACAATTTATTGCCTAACAGGCTCCTTTGTCCATCGGATTTCCCAGGCAAGAATACTAGAGTGGATTGCCATTTCCTACTCCAGGGGATCTTTCCAACTCAGGGATTCAAATCATGTCTCTTGAGTCTCCTGCATTGGCAGGTGGATTCTTTACCACTAATGCCACATGGGAAGCCCCTTATAATTCACAGTATATTTCTTTGGCTATAAAGCCTTATATTGCCATCGCTGGAGAGAAAAGACAGAGAGACAGACAGAGAACGAGACAGAGAGAGAGAGGAGAAAAATCCAAATCTTTGCTATATTCTTATCATATCTTTCAAATATGTGTACCAATAACTCTGCACTTAGAGCCTGCATATCTTTGGTTTTTATTGTATAAGGAGACCATGCAATAAAATGATATCACAAACATCTGTATCTAGGATTCAAGAGATAAAACATGAATTTTAATAACCCCTGAAGCATATTTCTTGGAAAACTGTCTGATGTGGGGGTGGTAGAAGAATGGTTTGTCAACTTGTCTTCTCTGGCTTTAATTCTTTATCCCCACTTTCCAGTGAATCCAAACCACTTGAGAGAGCCTTCCCCTGCTGCTCCTATAGCCACTTATAACTTACCTTCTTGACTTTCCTTCCATTTTTACTTTTCTTCTCTCCAATTTATTAATTCTTAATGCTTGCAATAACAAATAAAACTGATGAAGAGGCAGGAATATGTCTAGGTAGTTGAGCCAAGCATGCCCTTCTGAGTAGGGGAGCTCAGCTAGTCTGAAGGTTCTTAGTAAATATGGAATGATAGCAAAGAAAAAAGCCTTGAAGACTACCACCATTCGCATTTGTGGTTTTACCAGCCAACCACACCAGATGACTTACAGTTCTTTATTTGTAACCAGCACTCACTTTCCTGGGTTTCAGTTCTATGCTCTGAATTGCTTCTTGGATTTCACTGCTCATAACCATTGTCATCACAATGGCAGTGTGTCTAACACTGAACTCCCCTTGCCCTGAAACCTACATATTTCTCAAAATCAGCTCCAGGAATTTCTGATAGTGGGACTTCCAGATGTTCAAGCTGATTTTTTAGAAAAGGCAGAGGAACCAGAGATCAAATTGCCAACATCCGGTGGATCATCAAAAAAGCAAGAGAGGTCCAGAAAAACATCTATTTCTTGCTTTATTGACTATGCCAAAGCCTTTGACTGTGTGGATCACAATAAACTGTGGAACATTCTAAAAGAGATGGGAATACCAGACCATCTGACCTGTCTCTTGAGAAACCTGTATGCAGGTCAGGAAGCAACAGTTAGAACTGGACATGGAACAACAGACTGGTTCCAAATAGGAAAAGGAGTTATGTCAAGGCTGTATATTGTCCACCCTTCTTACTTAACATTATATGCAGATACATCAAGGAGAAACGCTGGGCTGGAAGAAGCACAAGCTGGAATCAAGATTGCTCGGGAGAAATATCAATAACCCCTCAGATACGCAGATGACACCACCCTTATGGCAGAAAGCGAAGAAGAACTAAAGAGCCTCTTGATGAAACTGAAAAGAGGAGAGTGAAAAAGCTGGCTTAAAACTCAACATTCAGAAAACTAAGATCATGGCATCTGGTCCCATCACTTCATGGGAAATAGATAGGGAAACAGTGTCAGACTTTATTTTTTCTGGGCTCCAAAATCACTGCAGATGGTGATTGCAGCCATGAAATTAAAAGACGCTTACACCCTTTGGAAGGAAAGTTATGACCAACCTAGATAGCATATTTAAAAAGCAGAGACATTACTTTGACAACAAGTTCCGTCTAGTCAAGGCTGAGGTTTTTCCAGTAGTCATGTATGGATATGAGAGTTGGACGGTGAAGAAAGCTGAGTGCCGAAGAATTGATGCTTTTGAACTATGGTGTTGGAGAAGACTCCTGAGGGTCCGTTGGACTGCAAGAAGATCCAACCAGTCCATTCTAAAGGAGATCGGTCCTGGGTGTTCATTGGAAGGACTGATGTTGAAGCTGAAACTATCCAATACTTTGCCCACCTCATGCGAATAGTTTTGACTCGTTGGAAAAGACCCTAATGCTGGGAAGGATTGGGGGCAGGAGGAGAAGGGGACGACAGGGGATGAGATGGTTGGATGGCATCACCGACTCGATGGGCATGGGTTTGGGTAGACTCTGGGAGTTTGTGATAGACAGGGAGGCCTGGCGTGCTGCGATTCAAGGGGTTGCAAAGAGTCGGACACGACGACTGAGCGACTGAACTGAACTGAACTGAACTGATGGGAAAGAATACAGAAACCTGGGAGTCAAGCAGAAGTTTGGGGAAGAACACAGAATTGTGGGAGTGAATAGAGAATTGTGGTATACACATGGAACTGTGGGAAAAACACAGAATTTCGAGAGTAAGCAGAACTATGGGAAATAACATAAAATTTGGGGAGACACTTGGAAGTATGGGAAAGAACAGAATTTTGGGAGTCAAGCGAACTATGACATTCTCATTTATAATTGCAACATAAAGAAAACAATACCTAGGAATGAATTCACCAGGAAGTTGAAAGATCTGAACGTTGAAAAGTATAAGATATTTATCAAAGAAATCAAAGAAAACACAAGTAAATGGAAGAATATTCTGTGTTCATTGACCGGAATGATTAATATTGTTAAAATCACCATAGAAATGGGAAACAATCTACACATTCAATACAATCCCTATTCAAATTCCAATGCATTTTTTTTTCACAGAAACAGAACAAAGAATCCTAAAATTTCTATGGAATCACAAAAGACTCCCAAACAGCCAAAGCAGTCCTGAAAAACAAGAACAAAGCTGGAGGCACTACAAAGGCTGATTTGAAAGCTACAGGAATCGAAACATGGTATGGTACTGGCGTGAAAAGAGACACACAGATCAATGGAACAGAATAGGGAGTCCAGCAATACATCCATGAATATATGGCCAAATAATTTACAACAAAGGAGCCAGGAGTAGACAGTGAAGAAAGAACAGTCTCTTCAATAAATGGTTTTGGACAAGTGCACAGCCACAAGAAAAGAAGGAAACTGGACTGCTATCATACACTACCAGCAAATATTAACTCAAAGTAGATTAACAACTTGAATGTAAGGCCTGAAACCAGAAAACGCCTACTAGAAAACTCCCACAAGTTTATAAGGCAGTAAACTCCTCGACATTGGTCTTGGAGGTGATTTGGGAACAAAAGTAAAAATAAGCAAGTGGGACTCTCTCAAACTAAAAGGCTTTTGCAGAGCAAAGAAAATCATCAACAAAATGAAAAGTAAACACACCAAATGGGAGAAAAAATTATAAATCATAGATCTGATAAGGTATTAATGCTATATATATATAAAAATATATATATATATATATAATATATACTACATACAATTCAATTGCAAAAAAGACAACCCAACTAAAAAATGGGAAGAAAAACTGAATAGATATTTTCCCAAAGAAGATATATAGATAGCCAACAGGTATATAAAATGCTCTCAAAATCACTAATCCTCAGGTAAAGGCAAATAAATCCAGAGGAGATATCACATCATACCTGTCAGAATGACTACTATCAAAAAGACAAGAAAAAAGAATGACGATGTGGAGAAAAGGAAACTCTTGTGCATTGCTGGTGGAAATGTAAATTGATCCAGTCACTACAGAAAAAGCATAAAGGTTACTCAAAAGATAAAAAAAAAAAAATAGAACTACCATATGATCCAGCAATTCCATTTCTGGTTATTTATCCAAAGGAAATGAAAACACTAACTTGCAAAGATATATACACCCACATGTTCATTAAAACATCATTTACAATAGCCAAGACATAGAAGCAAACTAAGTGCCCATCAATGGATGAATGGAAAAAGAAGATGTGGTATTTGTATACAATAATTTTTATTCCGCCATAAAAAGAATGAAATCCTGCCATTTGAGACAACATGGAAGGACTTGTGTAAGAGCATTATGGTAAGTGAAATAAGTCAGAAAGAGAAAGATAAATACCATGTAGAATCTTTAAAAAAGTACTCATAGATACGGAGAAGAAATTGGTGGCCCCAGAAGCTAGGGGTCGGGGGCAGGGTGAAATAGGTGAAGGGGTGAAATGATACAAACTTCCAGTTACAAAAAAGTTCTCAGGATATAATATACAGCATGGCAACTACAGTTAATAGTACGGTATTATATATTTGAAAGTTGCTAATTGAGTAGATCTTAAAAGTTCTCATCACAAGAAAAAATTTTGTATCTAAGTGTGTGATGGATGTTGACTGGACTTATTGTGGTGATCATTTCCCAGTATGTACATATATCAAATCATTATGTTGTACACCTGAAACTAGTACAATATACACCAACTTTATCTCAATTAAAAGAACAACCCCTCCATCACAAAAGTAATGGGAAAGATGGAATTATGGGAGAAGCAGAGAATTGTGAGGGAAAAATAGAATTGTGATAGAGAGGGAAATTCAGGAAAGAATAAAGAATTGTGGAAAGCATAGGGAATTCTGGGAAAGAACACAAAGATGTGGGAGACACGGGGACTTGTGGGAAAAACAGAACTGTGGGGGGAGGGAATGTGAAAGATATCAGAATATTATGAGAGAAAAGAATTGTGAGAGAGAATGAATAATTGTGGAAGAGATGCGGAATTATAGGAGAAAGGAAGTATGGGGAAGAAAGAAGAATTGTGAAAGAGATGAGGAACTGTGAGAGCTCTGAGAACAAAGAAACACTTTAAAAACAGAAGTAATTGAAGGTTTGGAACGGAGACTCATTTTACCAGGACCAGTCATAGATTTTGTTTGTAACTCTAAAAGATATTCCTCTTTGCTAAACTCTGGGTCTGACAGTAGCAGTTCATATCACATTACCATTGACTAGCAAACCTGTTTACACTGCCTGTATATGTGCATGCATACACACACACAAACACACACACACACACAAACACACAAAAACACACAAATGCACACATGCATATACACACATACACACAAATAAATACACGCCTTGGAAATTTCATACATGAGCAGAAATAAACCTAATAAAACGGCTGGGAAATTTTTTTAAAACCTCCTAAAAACAAAGCAAAATGGAAAAGTGATAGAAAATGAGAGAAAATATAAGAAAATTATATTGCCAGTCTAGGAATCTAACATATGAGTAATAGAAGCTCCTTAAAAGAGAGAACGAAGAGAGAGGAGGGGAGCAAGCTATTAAGAAAATTCATAACATAAGAAAACACGAAACAGAGCAGAACCACACGGTCCTTGCTCCCCTACCGTATCCTCTGTCTTCCTTTTGCCTGTGGAAAACTTCAGTCAAAGAATAAGTTTAGTCAGAGAATTGAGAAATGCTGAAACAAAGGAAAACAGTCAAAGGAGACTAAATAATAATAATTTAGTCATTAAGCACAGTCAGGGACCTTTGGTTCTTTCTCAAGGGCTATAGATAATGTCCTGAGCCATATTCTGTGAGCTGTCTTATAGATACCAAAACAATTCTGAGAACTGACCACAAAGAAATGGGAACAAGTGGAGCCTGGGACAGAAGATGAGCTGTACTTAAAACAATCAAGATGATGCTGGTCAGACATTAATGATCAATTTGAAGATGGCTGTTAGAGATGACTATGCTGTCTCTGCATGTAACACCTGCCCCCCACCAAATCTGTCTATAAAACCTCTCAACTTTTATAGACAGAGGGAATCAACCTTTGGACAGATGTCCCCACTCTCCCCCTCAGTTGCCAGCATCTAAAATAAAGCAACCTTTCCTTTCCATCAATCTGGCCTGTTTATTGGCTTTTGAGCAGCGAGCAGCCAGACCCACCATAAACTCCTTTTGGTAACAAGATCTCTAACATGAAGGACATGAGTATTCAGAATGAATGGGCCCATCAAGTGCAAAGCCAGTGAAAGCAAAGAGCACATCTTTTCAGACCACTATGTTACAGTTACCCATGGAGTTGCAAAGAGTCAGACACGACTGAGCGACTGAGCATACATATAGAGTGAAAAGTGAAGTCGCTCAGTCGTGTCCAACTCTTTGCGACCCCATGTACTCCATCCATGGGATTTTCCAGGCAAGAGTACTGGAGTGGGTTGTCATTTCCTTCTCCATGGGATTTCCCGACCCAGGGATTGAACCCCAGTCTCCCGCATTGTAGGCAGATGTTTTAACATCTGAGCCACATATAGAGTAGTTGATATATTTGAATGCTGACATGTAATCATTTAAAACTAGACAAAGGGGAAAAAGGAAAAACAAGGATTAGATTCTAATGGAAATTTTGTACAAGAAAAACTGTCATCAGTAGTCATTACAAATATTTTTATAATCATAATAATGTAAATACTAAAGTCCTAAAGGAAGTTAGTCCTGAATATTCATTGGAAGGACTGATGCTGAAGCTGAAGCTCAAATATTTTGGTCACCTGATGCAAAGAGCTGACTCATAGGAAAAGACCTTGAGGCTGGGAAAGATTGAAGGCAGGAGGAGAAGGGGATGACAGAGGATGAGATGGTTGGATGGCATCACTGACTCAATGGACATGAGTTTGAGCAAGCTCTGGGAGTTGGTGATGGACAGGGAAGCCTATCATGCTGCAGTCCATGGGGTCGCAAAGTTGGACATGACTGAGCAACTGAACTAAATTGAATGTAAATACTAAACGTGATTTATCCAAAATGGTTTATAACTATTGGTAGAGGGGAGGGATGCACGTGTATGTGTGTGCACGTTTGTGTTAGCATGTTACTTACAATGTGGAAGGACAAACAGGAAGAAACAATTCAGAGAGTGGAAAATGAGGCCGAAGGTGTCCTGCCACAGTCTTCTCATCCACTTACTGCTTTTCCTGTAACTCCCAGCATTAGTATTAGTAGCTCCTTCTCTATAAAGCATTCTTCTACTTACTCATTCCTTTCTATCCACTTGCTGCACATCAACCTCACAATAGTCACTTCTTCTAAAAGGCCAGGAATAATCTGCTCATCCATATACTGAGATGCAAATATGGTTATTTGTCTGCATGCCCGTCTCTTCAATTACCAAAGGTTCTTGCCCTCTTTGTGAAACGTGCCCCTTTGGAATCTGGTGAAGTGGGTTATCTTCTCAAAATAGTATTTTTAAGTGCATAAAACAAATTACAAAAGAAGCCTATTACAGCTGCTCCTCAGTATCCATGGGGGCGTGGTTCCAGAAGCCACCACAGATCCCCCAATCCAAAGAAGCTCAAGTCCCATAGTCAGCCTTTCATATCCATGATTCAACTACTCTCAGATTCTAGTATTTACTGGAAAGAAAAAACCCGCATGTAAATGGACACGTGCAGTTCAAGCCCATGTTATTCAAAGGTTGACTGTACATTGAAGTATAGTTATTAGTTATCAACGTATTAAAAAAAACAGATTGTGTAGGTTAAAGGCTAGGTTGCCCAGGAAATACACACCAAAGTAATATAGTTTTTTAAAATGCTGTCTTGATCCAGTTTTGAGGCTCTGGCTAGACGCTGGTCAGTTCCCTGGCTTGAGCATCTAAGCCCAGAGCCCCCAGTCAGCTCCCTTACTGGGATCTCATATTCTGGGCCACTATCTACCTGCCCTTATCACCCTTAGGCCAGGCACCAAACAATTGGGGATAGCTCCTCTGCTCCAGAGCCTGCTGAAATTATTCAAATCAGCCAATCCTCAACCTGCTTGCCCTGCCTTGCTGGCTCCTCTGTCCACGTGAATTCTTCCCAGGCAAGAATACTGGAGCTGATTGCTGTTTCCTCCTCCAGGAGATCTTCCCCACCCAGGGATTGAAACTGTATCTCTTGCATTTCCTGCACTGACAGGCGGATTCTTTACCACTGTGCCACCCGGGAAGCCCTCTTTCTTATGGAAACCATAATCAAGGCTCATGCACACAGCTCCCCTCTCTATCCCTGCCTAGTGGTCAACCCCAGTGCCCCTATGTGTGGCGCCTCATGGTGTGATATGTACTCCGACTGTTGGAATCTGTGAGTATAATAAACTAACTTTTTAATGGTAGTCATTTTCTGTCATCAAATCTAAGTAAAATTACACTTATTAAAATGGCTGAGATTCCACAAGATTTGTGCATACAAATGTCCTCATAAACGACTTTGAGAGTGATGGAAAGACGAGGCAAAGGGAAAAATTGAACTATGATGCAGTCAGAGTGGGAGCCTCACCTCATCCTAGGAGCAGCTCTGAAGCTGCGATGGCCCTTCTGAGTTGTCCCCCTTGAGGCTAGAGGCCTGGGGTTAGGTGGGCTGCAGCCTATCCCCAGAGAGGGAATATGATTTTGCCTGAATCAGTTTTCTTAGGCACGGGGCAATTCCTGGAAAGAGACTTCACAGATGCACTATGGTGATACAGAAAGACATGCTTTTTATTTACATTTTAAATAACAAGATAAACTTACTTTAATTTTAAAGTAGTGATGAATAGTAGTATTTTGAGACAGAAATAACAATCATATATAAAATCATTTCTCTGTAGTTGCTATCAGTGCCACATATAGCTACATATAGCTAACACTACCAGGCTTTGTCGCCTGCCTTCCTGATGGAAAAAAATACTTTCTTTTAGAGGCAAGAGAAAATACAGACCTTCAAATCCACACACATGGTTGGATGGCATCACCGACTCAATGGACATGAGTTTGGGTAAACTCCGGGAGTTGGTGATGGACAGGGAGACCTGGCGTGCTGCAGTCCATGGGGTCGCAAAGAGTCAGACACGACTGAGCGATTGAACTGAACTGAACTGAAATCCACACACCCTGTTAAGACCTGCGGAGCCGAGAACTTTTGTTCATTTCTGGATCTCCAGATTCGGCCATAGCTCTGCATACCTACTGATGTTTCTTGAGTCATTACTATAATTAAAACTGACGGGATACAATTTAAAAGGTAGAAATTTTAAAACTAATTCTTCCAATGCAATGCACCCGCAGCTTAAAGCGCCTCGCTCTATGGCAAGTCTCGGTTCAAGCTGAAAGGTCTCCTTCGGCTCCGCCAGGAGGGGCGGGGCCAGAGAGGGGCCTTGCCTTTATAGGCCGAGGAAGACAGGATGGGCGGGGCCTATCCCATTGTGATAGACAGAAACCCTCCCCCTTCAGCCGGTGCGCCCGCTTCCCACGCGCCCGGAAGTCCTGCCTTCGGAAGAGGAAGTAGCGGCGTGAGCGAGAGCCGGCGGTGACCCGAGCAACAACGGTGACCGAACGAGGGGAGGGGAAGGTGGTGGCGGCGGTTTGCTGCCACTCCGCGCCGGAGTTGGCGGTTAGAGGCGGGACCGGCAGCCGGGTACAGGAATCAGGTACGGAGGGGCAGGCTGGCTGAAGCAGAGGCCGGGGGCGGTGTCTGGGATGCCGGGACTCGACGGTGTCACGCGCGGGGACAGTGCGAGGAAGACTGCGGCCGCGCTGTGCCCTCCGCTGACCTATCTTTCCTTCCTCTCGTCTCTTTTCTGCGCCATACTCTTCCCAGATCCCCAGCCCCTCGCCTACCCCCAGTGCCGCTGGTCTAGTCTGGAATCGGTGGGCTTCCTCTCTCATCGGATCACCACCTCGGGACCCTCTTCCCTCCAACCCCGGGCCTACAGCCCCCTCGCTATGACATGGTTTCTCAGGTCCGCACACTCTTAGAAACGTCCCCCCAAAGGCGTAGATTTCACACTAGAATGTCCCAAAGGGGGTGATCTGATAAAGCTGTCCCTCATCAAAGTGGAGGGCTAAGTGGAGCCCCTGCCCAGTACATTTCTATAAAGGTGACAAGAAGGAAAAACAAGGGTTGGCAGATTAAGGATACTAAGTGAGTAGTGAGAACTCAGGCATCAAGCATTCATCTCTCTGGTTTGGCCCGTGTGAATTTAGAATTGCTTGGATTCAACACTACGAGTCCCACCATGGGCTTGTCTGCATCTACCCCTGCTGCTTCGGTTCAGACCTCTACCCCTGCTGCTTCAGATCATCAGACAGCAGCCCCAACGTCTGGATGCCCAATGCATGAAGGGAAAGTGAAAGGTAATGGACCGTTTATCGAGAAGATAAAAAGAGAATTCTCAAAAAGAACTCTGAGGAGGCGGTATAGCATGCTGGTGAGGCTCCTAAGGCCTGGGAGTGGGGTGACCTGGGTTCGGTCCTTCTGTTGTTACTTACAAGGTATGTGACTGTAGACAAGTTACTTCTCTTAAGTCTCAACCCATCACCTGTAAGCTGAGGATATAGTATTGCCCAGGGTTATGGTCATGACTGAGATCGTGCGTAAGCAAGGAGGGATTGCTCCATACATCAGCCCCCACTCCAACAGTTTGCCATTGTCTAGTGGGTTTTTAAGCTGGGGAGGCAAGCCCCCCTCAGCCCAGAGGACACTTGGCAATGCCTGGAGGCCTTTCTGTACCTCGTAACTTGGAGGGGAGGGTGCATCTAATGAGGAGAAGATAGGAGTGCTGCTAAATATCCTACAGTGTACAGTGCAGACCCTACAACAGACAGCCACCTGGCCCCAGATGTCGAGAGTGCCCAGGCCGAGAAGCTTTGGTCTAGATCACGTTGTCTTTCTTTATCCAGACAGCTTTACTCCTGCCTCTGTTGGATCACTCTCTGTGTAAAAAACAAGTCAGTGCCTGATGGACTTGCTGTTCATTTTTTTAGGTGCAAAGGTGAGACTTGAAATGCTCTCCTTTTTCATTGGTCCACCTGCTGCTTTCGATTGTCTTTGTAAAAGTATGGCCTGAATTCAGCAGATACGTTACTTCTTGTTTCCAGACATGAGGGCAGGAAGCAGTGTAGCGTGCTTACCTAGTGCTGACGCTTCCTGTGGTATAGCTGTTCATTCCTTCGATCGGCCCACAAGAATTTGCTCCCTGCCCACCCTGTGCCAAGCACTGAGTGGTTCTGTGTGGTTTTTTTTTCCACTGAGAGAACACCAGTGTCTAAACAGACAAAAATCCTTTGCCTAGTGGAGTTTACATTCTCATCCTCAAAATCCTGCATGGTACGTTCCCCTGCCCTTGTTTCGTAGTTAAGGAAACTTACAAGTCACACAGCTAGTAAGTGGCAAAGCCAGTGAAAATTCTGGGGCCTTGAATAAGGACCAGTCCAGTGCTCTAGGGTTTCTCCTTACAGGCAGAATGGAGGCAGACTTGGACGAAGCAGGTATGTGTCTGTCCTGAGCATCCCCGGAAAGTCACACAGTCCTGTTTAGGGTCTGATTTCATTTGCTGTGTTCCTAGGAGAGCTGTCAGTCAGATGAATTTGCATTAGGAAAGAAGGTGGGTATCTGTAGGAGACTGAAGGAGCTACTGGTTCTCTGATATGAAAAACATAAACAGGATTTTCTTTCCAACACCAGTTGGGACCAGTGTGCCAGAAGAGACTGGCGAGGAGAGGGGGTCCACCCCTCAGTAGACAGCTCTACAGGGTCCTCGCAGAAGAAAGGAAGTAAACGGAAATTTGTCTTTTTCGTGTAGGGCGCCCAGAGTTCAGTGTCTCCTTGGTGTTCACAGCTGCTGCCTAAGATAAGGGTGCCTTTACACCAGCTGTGTCTTCCTGGGCCATAGCTCTCCCCTTGCCTGCCTGCCTCCTGTGTCTGCGCCGCATCCCTGGCCTGCACACTTGTTTCCAGCGGCACCCGGGATCCTTGGGCATTGACTCCCCTGCCCACTGCTGTTCTCGAAGTGGCACCTGGATCCCACGTGGACTGGGGGACGTTTTCTTTAGTGGGTGCCTTTGCTTGATGAACTTGGCTATCTCCTGACAGCGAATCGAGCCTCAGCCAAGTGGTCTTGTTTTAGCCCTGGAGCAGCATCCTGAGTTTTCTCCACAAACCTTTTGGACGGCTCCTCGGCTGATTTTTATCTCCTGTCCCCAGTCCCTGAGAGAAGACATCCATAATGAAAGCCTGGCCTCCTGTGCCCTGGTGCGAGTTGGGTCTGTTTGGACCTGTGGAATAGAAAAGTCGGGGAGACCCATTCATGGGGGCCCTGCCCCCAGAGGTACCTCTGTAACAGCTCATAGCAGCTCCCTGCTCCGTTTCCTAAAACCCTGCTGTGGGCAGTACCTACTCTTGCCAATGCTGAGACTCTGGGGGTTTATTTTTCTTGGGGGAGTAACACAGTAGGAGAATGGGTACCCATCTCTCTTCCAAGGGGAAAGTTAATTTACGGAACCACTTCCTGGTCTGTAGGATGTTAGATTGTCAGCCAGCTTAGCTCTTGGTAGCTGTGACCAGTAGTAGAAGCCTGACTTTGTCTGTGCCGGTGATCCCTGGTCAGACGTTTGACTTTTTGGGGCCCAGATTGAGAGCCAGATGTCCTGCCTTTGTGGTGACAGTGTTTTCACCCTTGATCTGTTTTAGGCTGTCCAGTGAGTGCTGAGCCATCGGACTCAACCTGTGGGAGCAAAACGAACTCTGTGCCTGCGCACCAGGAGCGCGCCTATGAGTATGTGCAGTGTCCCATCACTGGCGCCAAGGCCGAGAAGAAGGAGAACCTGGATCCTTCTAACCTGGTAACCCTTGACCAGCCCCTCTGCCCAGAAGTTTTTAATGTATGGATGCTCTTACAAGCTCCCAAACTACAGGCTGCTAGGATTGATCCTTCTGTCCTTTTAAAACAGAGAAGTCTGATATTCCATCCATAGTGAAAATCTAGACTGTGTCGTCACTAAGTGCAGTTTCAGAGAGTGCCTAGGGAAGTGATGGGCTATCCTCAAGCGCCAGAGCAGGCTGGCCTGGAATCGGCCACGCTAGAGGATGTTGCTTTGGGGGTGGAGCATTAGGTGAGTGGGAGATCTATTAGGAGCACGGCTAGAATTTGGCAAGGCGTTGCTGGTTTGGGGAAACCCCATAGGCACACTGCAAAATTGGGGTGCCTCTTAAGGCACAGCTGGGTGCCAGCCTTGTGTGACCGCCAGTGACAGAATGCCATCGAGAAAGTGGTAGTATTCGGTTTTGTATACATATCAATACACATACACATTTATTGCCCCATCTTTTCCAGGAATTTGTAACAGTGCCTGCCCATCATGGTATTAGTTTTTACTTTCTAATCCTTGAGAAAGAGACCAAATGTTTGACTGTAGCATGTATTTACCATTTATGTGAAGTCAACAAGGAAAAGAGCTTCTGCACTCTGACTCTTCACAACTGCCGAATGACCTGAGAGGCCTGAAACTGATGTCGCTGGTTTAATGAGGAAACTGGGCTGTGTGTGTGATGCCTTGCTTTCCAGGAAGTAATTAGGTTGCTTGTTTCTACTTTGTATTTCCAACTTTCTTTTTTAAACCCACTTAATTTACATAGATGCCACCACCTAATCAGACACCAGCACCCGACCAGCCATTTCCACTATCTACTGTGAGAGAGGAATCGTCTATTCCGAGGGCAGATTCAGATAAAAAGTGGGTTTATCCTTCTGAACAGATGTTCTGGAATGCGATGTTAAGGAAAGGGTGAGTGAGTGAGCATAATCCTGAGGCTATAAGTTTGCTTGTGAATCTAACCTTTTTAACATTTAATTTTTAGATGAATCTAATCTAAGAATTAAATGTTAGAGGTTTTATCCCCCAGGTGTACAGTAAATTTGTATACTAACCAACTGATTTTTCAGACTTGGCCAGAATATAAGTGCAATGTACTAGGATTCTCCAGAGAAACAGAACTAATAAGATGGATATATCTTGCTATATGTATAGAGAGGTTTATGGTAAGGAATTGACTCATGGTTACGAAGGCGGAGAAGTCCCACAATTGGCTCGGCAGGCTGGAGACCCAGGAGAGTCTATATTTCAGTTCAAGTCCAAAGGCAGGAAGAGAAACCAATGTCCCTGTTGGAAAGCAGGCAGGCAGAAGGAGTTCCCTCTTACTTGCAGAGGCTCCACCTTTTTGTTCTGTTTCAGCTTTTACAGCTGGGCCTTCTCTGCCCATTTAAGTGTTAATCTCATCTAGAATAATGTTTGACCAAATATCTGGGTACCCCATGGCCCAATCAAGCTGACACATAAAACTAACCCATCACAGCCAGTAAGTTTTTTTTAAGTACCACTGCTACATAAAATACTTAGAAAAAGGGAATTTTTGATACTAATTGAAAAAGTGTCACTTGAAAAATCGAGGGATCCTTGATATTTGGGTAAATCGGATTTTTCGTGACACAGTGAAATGAATACATGGCATTCGCAGTAATGTTTGTCAAGTTTTACCAAATGTTCTTTCCTAGGTGGAAATGGAAGGATGAGGATATTAGTCAGAAAGACATGTATAATATCATTAGGATTCACAACCAGAATAACGAGCAAGCTTGGAAAGAGATTTTGAAATGGGAAGCCCTTCACGCTGCGTAAGTATGTTCGAGATCTTAAAAAACCATTCTTCCAGCATCTTCCTGATTTCGTAGCTGCTTTCTATGAAAGAAATCCTGAAGAGTTTTAGTCCAACACTGTGCTATTGTATTAAAACAATTTAGGTAGCAGGCCTGCCTCAGTGACTTGCGTGACAGACTGCCCCGCTCAAGTACAGAAAGGACAGAGCAGGGATGGCTGCTCTCTGCTCCCTGATGCTTGGGGTCTCAGCCGCCAAGACTTAGTGGTCAGGGCTGGCTGGACAGCCGTGGGCTGGAAGCCTGCAAAGGCCCCATTTACTCCCCAGTAAGTGATACCATGCCAGCTCTCAGCTGGGACACCTGCCCATGGCCTTTAAATGTGGCTGCTTTGGCTTCTTCACACCATGGTGACTGGGTTCCCAGAGCTAGAGTTACAGAAATCTCCAGGGACACTGCATCTCCTGTGATGACCGAGTCTGGGAAGTCCCATGGTGTCACAAGCCTGCCCAAATGCAAGGGGAGGGGCTGTAGACCCCAGTTCTCAACAGGAGAAGCATCACAGTCCATTCCAGGCAGAGCACAGGGGCTAGAAACTCTAAAACGCCCTCTGCCTCAAGGGAGCTGGGAAAGATTTTGTTCACACAGCAGCATGTATTGAATTCCCATCAGGCGTAAACATCAAGAGGCATCTTTGCACATGATCATTTTTCTTGGGGAGATGGGGCTTCCCTGGTAGCTCAAATGGTAAAAAATCTGCCTGCAGTGCAGAAGACCCAGGTTTGATCCCTGGGTCAGGAAGATCCCCTGGAGAAGGGAATGGCAACTCACTCCAGTATTCTTGCCTGGAGAATCCCATGGTCAGAGAGGATCCTGGTAGGTTGCAGTCCACGGGGTTGCAAAGTTGGACACGACTGAGAAACTACACACTTTTTCTCTGGGAGACTAGCTAAATGCACTTGTGAGTTGGTGGCGATGGACCATCAGTCTATTCAGAGCCATGGTCCTCACGCTTGAGCTGCCTCAGCATCACCTAGAGGTCTGTTGCAATACTGAGCACTGGGCCCCGCCCCCAGGATTTGTGATTCAGTCGATCTGGGGTGAGCATTTCCAGAATGGTGCCCGTTTGAGGGCTCCACCTGGAGAAGGGTAGGGGGTGGGGCGTGTCTCCACAGAGCCAGATGTCATCATGGTTGGTGGCTCATGGTTTTAATTTACGGCAAAATGTGATTAACTTCTTGGACAAAATCCACTTAATGTGGAGACTTACACTGCAAGTGTGCTGTTGTTAAAGCTGAGAATGAAAGGAGCTTGGCTAGTCCTTAGCTGGGGGCCCATCACATGTGGGGTGCTTTGCTCCATCCCAGTTCATTAGAGAGACCTGTCTAGGCCAAAGCCTGTCTTTACAGTGACAGCAGCTGCCAAGACAAGTGGCCTCTTGTATTTTCCACTCCCCCTGCAGGGGACAGTGCTGTGTGCATTATGCCAGATGACCATGAGACTCTCCCCGCCCCACCCCCCATGAGTTTTGGGTGGGGGCTGGCAGGGCACCTAGAAAGTTCAAGCCCAGGGTCTGCCCAGAGAGTGAGTAGATTGTCTCAGCAGGACCTTGTCCCCCCACCTGTCAGCTTGTGTACAGTTATGTAAAGAGATGGTCCAACACTGATTACATTAGCTCCTAGGGAGAACAGTGGTTTTCTTTCTTCATGAAGGTTGCTCTTGGTTTCAAACGAGAGAGGAGTATAGGATTTTCTTACATTCATCTGGGAAAAAAAAAACCCAACTGCTCTTTGTGAAAGAGGAGAGTTGATGCCTGATACCTGACCCTTTTTTTCCTGAGAGTACACCACGTGGACAGGCCCTGACCCCTGACTCCTGCCAAGAGCAGCACAGATACTCAGAGGGAAGGGAGGGAGTGGAACACACTTGATCCAGAAGTGAAAGCACAGCATTTTTTTAAGCAAATAGGGATATTTCTTTGAGGCTTTTCAAAGTTACCTTTCTCTAATAGTATGTAAAACGTATACAGAAAAATGTGTGTCATGGAGAAACTGCAACATTCTGTTTTTCAAGGGAAAGAGAGTTATCTTAATAGATATTTCTTCTTTGGGGATTTCTAGCGAGTGCCCTTGTGGTCCATCCCTGGTCCGGTTTGGAGGCAAAGCGAAAGAGTATTCGCCACGGGCAAGAATTCGCTCCTGGATGGGGTGAGTATCTGCAGAAATATTCTGTTCCTGAGGTCACGGTCTGCTTGCTCTTGGCATTAAAACCAGGCAGTCGAAGAACTGCAGTGCCATCTTGCGAAACATGCTTCACTTTCAGCTGCAGACCTCCTGTGCTCCCTCAAGGTGGCGCTGGCAGGCAGATCGGGGTTACTTCCTGTCTACTTCTCATAGGGTTGAACGGAGTCATCTTCTCTGTGTTCTTGCACTGTCCCCGCGCTCCTCCCACACTCCAGCTCTGTCCACCTATGCACTCCACGCTCCCTGTTGTCGTGGGATTCACAGCTCCCACCTGCTTCCCTTGTGGCTCAGCTGGTAAAGAATCCGCCTGCAATGCGGGAGGCCTGAGTTCGATCCCTGGGTTGGGAAGATCCCCTGGAGAAGGGAAAGGCGACCCACTCCAGTATTCTGGCCTGGAGAATTCCATGGACTGTATAGTCCATGGCGTCGCAAAGAATCAGACACGACTGAGCGACTTTCACTTTCACCTGCATTTCTGCAGGTGCTGAGCTGACCTCCCCATCCTGGCTATGGTTCCTGCCATTGACCTTTTTCCCTTGTAGCAGATGAGCTGTCCTCTGATGGGGACGCCTCCCGCTTTCCAGCCCTACCTTCCCGCAGCACTGTGGACTGTGCTCATCTGAGTCTCACCTCTTATCCGAGGTGGACCCCGAGAGCTGGCCTCCCCATGTGCTGCCCTGCTGGCTTTCTCACCGCCTAAACCCCAGCTCAACATCCCACAGGTGTGTTAACCCTTGCCAGCATGTTTTCATTCCAGGTACGAGCTGCCTTTCGACAGGCATGACTGGATCATCAACCGTTGCGGGATGGAAGTGAGATACATCATTGACTACTACGACGGTGGTGAGGTCAACCAAGACTACCAGTTCACCATCCTGGACGTGCGGCCCGCTTTGGATTCGCTCTCAGCCGTATGGGACCGGATGAAGGTGGCCTGGTGGCGCTGGACTTCCTAACCACTGCTTTGTCAGAGATGAGAAAATAGAAACGATTTTTTTTTTCTGAGAAGTACATTAAACTATTTTCCCCAAACTAAATTGCACTCTTGATATAACAGGGATGTCCAGGAGGGTCGTCTTACCTTTCATGTTACTTAGCAAAGGATACTCAGCACGTGCTCTTCTGAGTTCCGTTTGTACCTTGCAGTTGATGGCACATCATTTTAAATTCGGAGAAGGCAATGGCACCCACTCCAGTACTCTTGCCTGGAAAATCCCATGGACGGAGGAACCTGGTAGGCTGCAGTCCATGGGGTCGCTAAGAGTTGGATATGACTGAGCGACTTAGCAGCAGCAGCAGCATTTTAAATTTTCTTCCCATGTAGAGAAGTAGGAGGCCCTCCCTGAGTTTTTCCTTTAACCATAGTATTGTCTGTGTATTTAATCTAAAAAGTCTGAACTTCTGAAAAAGACCTTTGCTGAAAATATGAAGAGAGCTGCTCTTTTCCCTCCTTGTTTTAAATACTGATGCGTAGACCTGAAAGCCCACGGGATGCTCAGCTTTGATCTGGTCCAATATTTTATTTAAAAGTATCCTGTTACGCTTTTTATACAAGTTACCAGCATTTCTCAAGTCCATCAAATATAGTAGTGACCCCTGAAGAAAATACAGCCACACATTGGCAATGTACTCAGCCAACCTGAGGTGTGTGTGTCTTGCTCTCCAAATTCTTGCTGTTGTGATTTTTTTCAGACTGGACCTTGATCCAGAATAATTTCATTTCCCCTACGACTTGATGGTGCACATGTGTTGGGAGTATGTGTCTTTTTAAGTATTTTCCTTTTAATTCCCATTGTTCTGACATGTAACTGGGTTCCATGTAAGCAGGCTTCACTGTTCTGGCATTTGACAACTTAATCCCATTCTGGAGTTCATCCCTTCTCCTGCCTGAAGCTTTCCTCTTGTCTGCCTTGCCTGAACCTTGAAGGTCTGGCTGAAGTCAAAACGCTAGGGATGGTCCTGCTCTAAAACACGGTATTTTATCCATTGTTAGAATTCACAAGGAGAATATTTTTCCCAGATGTAGAATGGTTGCATCAACTCACTCTCCATTCACATCTGTTTTTTAAAGGATTTCTAAGTTTGCCACTGAAATTCTTTGTGTCAGTCACCCAAACACTGGTTCAACTTACAGCAGCATCATATGACTGTTGGTTGTTTTTGTTGTAAGTGTTTATAGTATTAACTCATTTATCCTGAATATTGTGGAGTTAAGTTAGTACATGAACTTAGCAGTCTGGAGTGATTCATTTGGTATGAATTTCTTTGGTGTATCTGTGTGGAGTTTTAAAAATCCAACAACCTTAAACTTCTATGTTTCAAAATATTCGTGTATTTTCAAAGAAAATAAAGCTGATAATTAACAGGTTTTGAAAATCTATTAAGAGTAATTTTATACTTAACTTCATCAGACAGAAATAATCTTTACAGAAATGACGGCTATAGTCTTTCTGCTGGAGCTAGCCATTTTCATCATTGAGTACATATTTCTCATCCGCTGAGGAAAGGAGTTACTGTTGGCATGTTTCTTGGTCCTAAATGCCATTGAGTAAGTACAGGTTAAGGCATTATTATGAGAAACCAAGTGTTGTATCTGGAAACTGAAAATTGAGCCACAGGCAGGGAATCACCCCTTTTTAAAGGATTCTAATATTTCTTGAGAAAAACCACCTCTAAAATAAACTATCTTGTGAATCTGATGACAAGATCACGTTTATACACCCTCCACTTAGGGAGAGAAGACTACAGCCTATTGGATGTAAGAGCTGCTTGGTATCTAAATTATACTTGATCAGATCCAGGGATCAATACTCTGTTCTGATAGGAGACTTCATTTATAATTTGAAATCATTTTGGATATTCTCCAGGCTTTTAAGCTACATCTTTTGTCATAGGCTATTCAGGATTAGAACAAAGTACTGCACCCGAGACTAAGGATTAGCAAATAGGGTGGGGGTGCCAACTGGGGCTGCAGATGACAATGTAGTAGTATTCCTAGCAGTGCCCTAACTCCCATCCACTCATGAAATGTTTATGACACTCTACATCCTGTTGGGAACACAAAAATGCAAAAGGTCCAGCCCCCACCTTCAGGGGACTCATAACCTTAGGGAGAACAGTCTATAAATGCAATGCTGATTTAAAAAGAGTTGTGTTAATCCATGGGTTAAATGCAAATTCACTTAAGTATTTTTTAAATATATATTGAATATACAGTTACCAATTTTTTAATGAGACACCAGTATGGCTTATCCTCCATCAGCTACTCCTCCTTAACTGACGAGTTGCACATTTCACGCCTCACCTCTGCAACAACTGTGGGAGTTATACCATGGATCATTTTTGTCGCCATAGGCTTGAGGCTGTGTGTAGTGATCAAGAACACTTTTTCTTGAAAAGATACCTCCACCTCACACCACCATGTTCACTGCAGCATTATATACAACAGCCCAGAACAACCTGTGTCTGCTCATGGCTGAGTGGATAAAGAAAACGTCATATATCGTGTGTGTGTGTGTACGTGCATACATGCTAAGGCACTCCAGTTGTGTCTGACTCTTTGTGACCCTATGGACTGTAGCCCTCCAGGCTCCTCTGTCCATGGGATTCTCCAGGCAAGAATACTGCAGTGGGTTGTCATGCCCTCCTCCAGGGGATCTTCCACACCCAGTAATCAAATCTGGCTCTCCTGCATTGCTGGCTGATTCTTTACTGCTGAGCCATCAGGGCAGCCCCTATGTGTGTGTGTGTGTGTATATATATATATATATGAAATACATGACTATTATTCAGCCATGATAAGGAATAAAATCTTGCCATTTGCAAAAATATTGCAGCACCTTGAGAGCATTATGCTAAGTGGAGTAAGTCAGAAAACAGACAAATACCATACGATCTCACTTATATGCAGAATCTAAAAGAAAGTACAACTACCCAAAAACCTGAGCTCATAGATTGGTGAGACTGGTGGTTTCCATAGTGTGAGGGTTCAGGTAGACAAAATTTGTGAAGGGGATTAAAAGGTACAAATTTCCAGTTATAAAGCAATTAAGGACAAATGTCCAGCATGGTGAAAGTATGAAAGTGTTTTTCAGTCATGTCCAACTCTGTGACCCTATGGACTGTAGCCCTCCAAACCTCTGTCCGTGGGATTCTCCAGGCAAGAATACTGGAGTGGGTTGCCATGCCCTTCTTCAGGGGATCTTCGTGACTTAGGGATCAAACCTGGGTCTCCTGCATTGCAAGCAGATTCTTTACCATCTGAGCCACTAGGGAAGCCCAATATTATATGGCAATTCAAGCTCATTTTTTTTAAAAAAGGAAAAACAAACCCATGTCCTGGGGGCAGATGGCTGGCTGGTTTAGAGCCATGTTCAGCCCTTCACTTGCTATGTAATCTTAATATCTCTGGGCCTCAGCTTTCTTGGCCATGAAAAGAACAAAAGAACTGAGTGGTTTTGTTTGTTTGGGCTGCTGTTACAAATACCATCGACTGGGTAGCTTATAAACAACAGAAATTCATCACTCACCGTTCCGGAGGCCAGAAAGTGCCAGAGTAAGGCACTGGAAGATTCCGTGTCTGTAAGGAGGACCTGCTCCCTGGCTCAGAGATGGCGTCTTTGGGCTTGTTCTCGTGAAAGAAGAGAGCGTGGGGGTCTCTTACAGGCCAATAATCCCATTCCCGAGGCTACACCCTCTTGACCTAATCACCTCCCAAATCACCTGAACCCACTCGGAGCCCACAGCCTGGAAAGGCTTAATGAACATCAGCTGTGCCTAGTCATTCACGAGGAAAAGGCACAGCTAGGAATCAAAGAACTGAGAAACAGTACCCACCCCTTGCCTTGCTTCTTCCAAGACGAGTCTGTCTAGAGAGGGAGCAGAAGGGTCTCCTTTTGATTTTGGTTACTCATAAGAATTAGCTTGCTCTAAAGGAGCCCATGTTCTTTAAAATTGCTAAAGGGAAAAAGATGGGTAGCAGTCTTTGACCTTTTAAAAAACCATAAACATGACAGGGTGACATTTGGTTTAGTACTATGCCAGATCCGCATAACAAAACTAAAGATTATAATTAGGCCGTCATGCTTCCTAACCTGAGATGTAGCTCATTGTGTCCTCAGGATCACAAAGGTGTCCCCTCTGTGGAAACTTCAAATGTGCGTGCCTGCTCAGTCCTGTCTGATTTGATTCTTTGTGACCCCACGGACTGTAGCCCACTAGGCTCATCTGTTTATGATTTTTTTTCCAGGCAGGAATACTGGCCTGGGTTGCCATTTCCTCCTCCAGAGGATCTTCCTGACCCAGGGATCAAACCGACATCTCCTGTGTCTCCCACATTGGTGGGCAAATTCTTTACCACTGAGTCACCTGGGAAACCCAACTTAATATGTCTCCAGATTAAAAACATTACAAGGTTATGTTTACTGCAAGTAAAAGGTATGCAAAATCAATTCAAAAGCAATGCATCATGTGGAAAGTATTCTAATATTTTTTTCTGAAATCATAGCAGGTATTGAAGAAGTTTCTAAGAAAAGTTTATTTGGGGGGAGCCTACATTTATTTGGGCAATGAGGCTCATGTTTATAATTAGCTTTTACTTCATGCTTTAACATATACATTGTCACATGTGACAAGGGCTGCAGAAACTTCATATGGAGTGGTATAACACAGGAATTGTGAGAAACGATTTCATAGTAACAGTTGAATGGAGTCCTGATGGATGATTAAAGGATATTGGAGCTCTGTGCAGAATCACCCTTTTTTAAAAAGAAGATTGTTTATTTATGGCTGCACTGGGCCTTGGTTGCTGTGCATGGGCTTTCTCTAGTTGCAGGCTTCTCTTGTTGCAGAGCATGGGTTCTAGGGCGTGGACTAGGGAGCTGGAGCACTCAGGCTCAGGAGTGGTGGCACACGGGTTTAGCTGCTCGGCATGTGGGATCTTCCCAGACCAGGGATCGAACCCGTGTTCCCTGCATTGGCAGACAAATTCTTAACCAGACCACCAGGGAAGCCCCAGAATCATCCTTTAAACACGTTGCTATTCCTTTTACACTTAGGATGAGTTACTCTGACGAGTTTCTGTGGCCCTTCAATGGCTGGATGCAGAATATTATCAGGATGTTTTTGGCTGCAGGTAACAGTCCCTGCTGGCACTTGCAACATTGGGTGTATGCCTGGTCAGCTGTACCTCTCCAGACGACTCTGCCTTCCATGCACAGTTTCAACTTTATTTTCATAGGCTTCCCTGGTGGTTCAGATGGTAAAGAATCTGCCTGCAATGTGGGAGACCTGGGTTCGATCTCTGGGTCAGGAAGATCCCCTGGAGGAGGGCATGGCAATCTACTCCAGTATTCTTGCCTGGAGAATCCCATGGACAGAGGAGCCTGGCGGGCCACAGACCACGTGGTCGCACTGAGTAGGACGTGACTGAGTGACTAACATTTAATGGGCTGACTCGTTTCATCACCATCAGATGGCTTCTATTAACAGATGCTGTCCGAGCTTTACGATCCTTGCTTATGACTAGTAGATAAGAGGTGGAGTGGGAGGGGGAAGTCTCCCACAACACATGGAAAATAAGGTTTCTCTTTAATCAGTTTGGGTCAATTTGACATTAGGCTTGTGTCCTCACACCCCTCCCATTTTACATTCCCAGGAGAGTGCCTAGTGCTTAGATTAACCAGAGGAATCATTTGCAGAAGACTGCAGCACCCACTAGAGAATTACATCACTAAACAATTATAAAATCCCATTCTCAGTTGTCATTTCATTATTTTCCCTTCACTTGTAGGTTGGCGTTTCAAATCTGGAGGTGGTGGCTAGTGTAACAGAAGACAGGATGGGGGATCTCCATTTCTGTACTGACTCTCTGCATCGGCTAGGGGACTTGAACAATCACTTTAGGTCTATCAGGCTAACTCACTTCATTATTTTTATGGCTGAATAAGATTCCATTGTATGGATGGAGGACAATTTCTTTTTTAATCTGGTCATTAGTTGATGGACTTTTGGGTCTTTCCATAGATCCTCCTAAAGGTTCCTTTCTGACCATAATTCTAGGTTTTATGTGGCCTATTTCTCTCACATTTGATGGACTGAGTGATGCCATGTTTTAAGCTAAGGAAAAATAATGCGCTTTGAAAACCTACTTCAGACTAGTTTTTACATCAAGTACATCAGTGGATGCACTCTTAAAATTTCACACCATTCCTGGTTAACCAGTGCTTTCTTTTTCCTCTATAAAATGGGCTTAGAAACAACCCCAAAGTCCATCAACTAATGACTGGATTAAAAAAAAAATTGTCGTCCATCCATACAATGGAATCTATTCAGCCATCAAAAGAATGAAGTGCTGATTTCTGCTACAAGACGGATGAATCTTGAAAACAATGTGCTAAGTGATACAAAGGGCTGGAGACTGTATGATTCTATTTATAGAAATGTCCAGCATAGGTAAAGGTATAGAGGCAGAGAGATTAGTGGTTGCCATAGTTGGTGAGGGAGGAATTAGGAGTGAGTGCTAATGAGTATAGCGTTTTCTTTCAGGGGTGATGAAAATGTTCTAAAACTGATGGTTGTGCAACTCTGTCACTCTATTGGAAACCACTGAATTGTACACTTTAAATGTGTGAAGTGTCTGGTTTCTAATTATAGCTCAATAAATCTACTTGAAAAACAGGGGAAAAATGTGCTGGCTGATCCCTCTATTAACTGAGTAGTCAGTCTACCAAGAGTCAGTAACTTAATTAAACCAAACAAAAGAAGATGTGATATAAATGCATAAACCAAATCCATACATACTAAGGAATGATTGAGAAGAGTTGAAAGCAGAATCAGTACAAATACGGCCATGAAATTGGAAAGGGTTGGGGAAATATTGTAAAAATCCAGGATAACTCTTGGTTCATTGTTTCACGGTGGTTTCTTCGATTTGCTGCAAAGAAACTGGAAGTGGGATGTTAGACAGTGGCTGTGGATGGATGAAGAATGTGAAAGTGGACCCTCCCACACCTAGAGAAAGAAATGGCCTTGGCTCCACAGTGGAAACTTAGTAGACGGTGTCTGTTGATGTGCTGTTAAAACATAAGACAAAAATCATTTTATGATCTCCTGTTTCACCTGACTTAAAAAAATATGATTCCATACTGTTCAGGCAAAGTATTGCATTAG
The DNA here is from genome assembly GCA_024291935.2 of Okapia johnstoni. Classification (NCBI taxonomy): domain Eukaryota; kingdom Metazoa; phylum Chordata; class Mammalia; order Artiodactyla; family Giraffidae; genus Okapia; species Okapia johnstoni. The sequence goes on from CM044305.1 coordinate 7,319,009, forward strand.
AGCAGCATTTTTGATCTTGCTGCCTTTCCCCCTCTCCGCCTGTTCCCCTTCTGTGGTCTCCCCAGCTAGATGCTCCTCAAAATTTTGTGGAGATCGAATCCCCTGGAGGGCTTGTTAAAATGCAGATTGCTGGGCCCCACCGCCAGGGGGCCTGATTCAGTCAGTCTCGTGAGAATTGGCATTCCTAAGAGAAGAGTGTGCCCAAGAGATGCTAATGTTGCTGACCAGGGTCTGAGCTTCACTGGACTCTGCATCCTTCAAATCCTCTGCACTTCCATGCACCCTATCTTCGCGATGTATTTACAATTGCCACGCATTTACACAGCCATGGGTCAAAGTCCCAAGTAGGAAATGGGAAAGCAAAGGTTACATGTGAATACCACTTGTCCTTTGTGGCTTATTCCTCAAGGGTTCCTTGAAGTCCGCCCGCTCCCCTCGGTTCTGAATGTTGCACAATCCTACCTTTGTCTTGTTTTCATAATGAAAACCTTTCCTTGGAAAGTTCATCCTCTCACATCACTTCAGTAGGCAATGCTGGGAGGGGCAGAGGACGATGAGAAAGGGGTGAAGGCAATGGCCTCTCAGCTGGGACAGAAAACCCCTCTGTTAGTGGGTGCTCTTTCTTTGTGAGTTGTGGTCTCAAAAGGCAAACCCTCTCCTGGTGGCCGCTCCCTTGAGCTGCAGAGGTGTTCTGGGTTGTCTCTGCTCCTTGAGCTCTGTTCATCATATTCAATTGCAAGGGCATAACGAACTGCCACAATTGAAGTGCTTTTAACAATAGAAATAAATTCTCTCACAGTTCTGGAAGCAACAGGTAAGATCAAAATGTTGACAGAGATGTGCCAGAAGGTGCTAAGGTCTATTTCAGGCCTCTCTCCCAAAGTTCTGGCAGTTCTTGGCTGGTGCCAGAACTTCAGTCTTCACAAGGTGTTCTTTCTGGGTATGTGTCTGTGTCCATGTCCAAATTCTCCCTTTTTATTAGAACAACAGTCATACAAGATTAGGGCCCACCCTAATGACCTCATCTTAACTTGATCATCTGCAGAGACCCTCTTACCAAATAAGGCCACGCTGGCAGGTACTGAGGGCTAGGACTTCAACATCTTTTCCATAGTGGACACAACTCAACCTATAACATGCTCGTTTGCAGAATGGCTGTGAAATTTCTCATCAGGGCCAGGCAGCCTGTCCCTCTGGCGTCTGAGAGCTGTCACTGCTGAATTACTTCTTTGTTTGCACACTTTGCTCAGCAGTGAAGCACTGCCCTGGTCCCTAGCAAGTCTTTGCCCTTCGGCCAAGCTCGGCTGTGCTCAGGGCCACAGGGACATCTGCCCCTCCAGATGGGATCAGTGGCTGATGGAAGTCTCTTGGTGGGAGGCCAGGGAAGGGGCAAGGCAACCAGCTCACCTCCTGCAAAGTGCCAGGAAGGAAAATGAAGCAGGCGACTCACCTGCCCACAGCCTCCCCTCATGGCAGACTTTCCCAAGCAGATTCTGGACCCAGATCCTGAGTCTTTGACCAAGTAAAGTGATTTGAGTTTAGGAGGACTCTGAACACTGACTTGCCATGATCCTTTCCTGCATGATTAAACATGTTTCTGATTCATTCTCTAAGTCATTTTCCCCTGCTGGAGAAGACCCACTCAGAACCCCAGACTTGGCATCAAGACAGCTTTAAGCTGAACACATTTGAGATTCAGCAGATGCAGAAAAAAGCCTTTTAGAGCTTCCCTTATCTGACTAAAAGCAACTTGTGGGAAATGAAGCTACTATAAATCCCCTCTCTGGGGGAGTTTTATGGTTCCGAGGGAGACAGAAAGACTGCTCATACCTGTGTAGAGCATCCTTATCACAAACTTTCTTATCTCCTGTCTGGTTTCCTGAAAATTCGTTTGTTTTTTCAAACAAACCTATATTTGCTTTTCCCTTAGAAATTGTTTCTCTCCACTGCCTTTTCCCTACTAGGTTAGGTCTGTAAACCTTTAACCATTTAAGGAGCCAGATACTTTCTTTGTTGGTTCCTGTATGCATGTGAAATAAATCCTTTTTGCCAGGCAATTAAGACGGTATGGGAAAGTTTTTTCCCCTCAAACCCACTCCAGTATTCTTGCCTGGAGAACCCTATGGACATAGGAGACTGGTAGGCTACAGTCCATAGGGTCACACAGAGTCAGACATGACAAAGTGACTTCATAGGCACGCACACACACACACACACACACACACACCCTCTAAGCAAATGTGGGCATCTTGTTTGTAGAGAAAGAAGAAACAGCTTTGCTCCTGAAGGTTCAGTTCAAACAGCAGGTCTGCACACTTGGATGCATGCATGCTCAGTTGCTTCAGTCGTGTTCAAATCTTTGTGACCCCATGGACCACAACCCGCCAGGCTCCTCTGTCCATGGGATTCTCCAGGCAAGGATACTGGAGTGGGTTGCCATGCTCCCCTCCAGGGGATCTTCCTGACCCAGGAATCGAACCTGCATCTCCTGTGTCTCCTGCATTGCACGTGGATTCTTTACCCACTAGCACCAGCTGGGAAGCCCCACACGTGGATGGCCCACCACCAAATCCTGGTTCTGTCACCTTCCAGCTATGCAACCTTGGGCAACTCATTTGATGTCACTCTAGGTCTTTCGTGCTCCCTGGAAAATGAGGATAGTCATGATTCCTGTCTACTGCTTATGAGGGGTGAAAGAGTTAATATGAGTGGAACACGTAGACCTGAGCGGGTGTCGTTAATAAATGTTAGCTTAGCGTGCTGCGTAAAAACACTGGTGAACAGATGTTGGTCAAATTGAATTGAGAGAATCTTCTGACCTTTCTGTGACCTCAAGGGGCCTGCAGTTGGGGCTGCTGCTGTGTGCACCCTGGGGGACTGCAGGCCACACCAGGCCAGGGAGCCGCACTTCCAGAGACCAGTGTCTGGATCTCCACACCTTCATGAAGCCATCCTGTGCCGAAGAATTCCAAGCTTTATTGGAATTTTCCTTTGTTTTGGATTTTTTTTTCTTAAGAACATTTGCTGCTGATTTAGTCTTGTTTGAAAATTCTGTCCGGTCGAGATGTTGACTTGTTTTCATCTCAGTCTGACTCTTACTCAGTCATTTCGTTTCTTCTCAGTTCTGGTGCCTCCTGCAGTTTTCTTATCAGAGCGATGTACACATAGGCCTGGACAGAGACCTCCTTAGATTTGATCAATGCTGTTTGTCTGCCAAGCAGATGTGTATTAAAATATGCATAAGAAAAAGAAGCAAGCTGGGCTTATTTAGAAATTTCTTCAATTTGCACAAACTCCATTGGTAGAAGAGATTTTTTTCTTCTACAAAAACCCACAACACACGTATGTTAATAGCCACTTAGATCAAGACAAATTCCTGTTTGGCCATTTGGGTCCTATCATTGTGCCTCATTGCCAGACACATAAAAATGGTGATTCAGTATTCAAAGATGCAACACATTTGTGTCACCAGGTAGCTTTCTTCTTAACTGTAGGATCTCTTTGCTCCTAGGAATGAATGACTTCGACAGCCCTTTAAATGGTTTTGTCCAACTTGAAAGAGTTTATTATTTTTTTCTTATCACTTACAAGGTGCTAGAAGTGACTCCATCTTTGACTCAGGTCTTTGTGTCTTGTGCATGTGTGTTTTAAAACAGCTTATTTTCAATGTGATAAAGGCATCTGAGAAACAAGCCTTCACTCACTGAGTTAACGATATGGCCACTGGCCTAAACCATCTAAAGAGAAAGAGAGAGTGAATATTGTTCATTACATGGACATACAGGGGCATACACCGGCACAGCACACACACACACACATATACACAATTGCATTACATAAAAATATTCTGAGCCATGTTTTCTGGACTATTCTAGACCTGACCATTAATAGATAGACATACTTTACCTTTTAAGACACAGACATCTACCTCAGGGCCATCTGATCTGGCTGCTGCTGCTGTTGCTAAGTCACTTCAGTTGTGTCCGACTCTGTGCAACCCACAGACAGCAGCCCACCAGGCTCCACCGTCCCTGGGATTCTCCAGGCAAGAACACTGGAGTGGGTTGCCATTTCCTTCTCCAATGCATGAAAAAGAAAAGTGAAAGTGTAGTCGCTCAGTCGTGTCCGACTCCTAGTGACTCCATGGACTGCAGCCTACCAGGCTCCTCTGTCCATGGGATTCTCCAGGCAAGAGTACTGGAGTGGGGTGCCATTGCCTTCTCCGATCTGATCTGGCAGTTAAAAAAAAAAATAGGACTGTTAGGGCAAAATCCTGGTGGGAGGGGGCAGTCCCATATATCAGGTAGTTGAGTCCAGAAAGGAGAGAGAACTAGCCAGACGGGGGTTAAATTCAAAGCCAAGAAAACACAGAGTCAACAGGAGGAGGACGAGGGGAGGTAGCATGGGAAAGCAACCTATGATCTACAATCAGGCAGCATTTGTTCTGGGTCTTGTGTGCAACTCTGGGCTGTGTGGGGGCAGCCAGAAAGAGCCAGAGGCCAGCAGGCAAGTCCTTCCCACATTGCTGCCAGTGGTAGAAGTGCTAGACCCAATGGCAGAGCCCAAAGACCCTCATTACCAACACCACCACCCCCCCGCCCCGGTTAAGAAATGTCAGACAGCATTTCTAGACTTCATCATTTCAACCCTGAAACAGAAGCAGCATCCAAGGCTTGTAGTGTAGATATAACATACAAGGATTGTGTTGGGAAACACTTGTCCAGCACGTGGGAAACCACCTGAGTTCCCATCTACTTCCTCAGCAATAACTGAGTTTCAAATGAATGACAATCAACCTTCACTTGAACAAATATCAGTTTCACTGGGTTATGTCCCCAAGCCACCTACGACTTTTTATTAGCTCTTTAGCTGTATGTGGATAGTACTGACACTATTCATTACGTTTGGACTTGCAGATAAGGAAGTGTATATGTGGAATGGTGTGTGGGTTCATTCATGAGATTTAATGCCAGCGAACAAAGCCTTTGCTTTAACTTTTTATTCATTATGGCACAAGTAAGAACTTGAAGAAACACCACTGAAAATGTCATCGCCAATATGAAAATTAAGAATAGCACGTTTTATAAAAAAAAGAATCTTTTTCTATGATACACATTCCCTTATGAAGTGAAAAAAAAAAAAATCTCATAAAATACTGAAGCAAATTGCCACCTGCTGGTCAAAAATTGCTTTGCAGTTGAAAAACTTCAAATTTACTGCTGAAGTATGGTAGGAACATTTTACATTACACAGAAAATTACCAAAGAAAACATTTCCTCAGCCTTTGGCACAGTGTAAATACAGAGCTCCGTTTTTTTCCAAATATGATTTACTTCACAAAGCGCTGCATATAATTTGGGTAATACTGATGATGGGGCAAAAGGAAAAACCATGTTCTGTAATTTGAATACTCTCTTTTCACTCAAACACTTTATAGTTGGATTCCAGTTTATAGTTTTGAAAAATACATAGAAATCGTACGTTATAAATATATATTATATATGGTCTATATAAAGTTGAATTTGACCTAAGATGGGAAGGACAAGTTCTTAATTATTCTTTCTTTGTCAGGCACGGCCTTCTCTTGTTTCATTAACTGAATTCTTTCTAAACAGATTCTAAAAATATATTCCATAATGTATCAAATTTAATATTTTCCTTAAAACATATTCAATATGAAAAAGCATTCAGTGACTATATTCTTTTTGTATCTCACTACTATATAAAAATATGGCTTCTCATATTCTGTTCTATTTTGCTTTGTTAGTGTTATTCTTAGGCATTGAAAGAAGGGCTGTCCCCAGTTAAAAGCTACGGCAAAAGCACAGAAACCCGCTTGTGCATATTCTAGAACATTCTATAGAATCTCATTACTTAGAATAAGTGACTAAAAATGTGTTCCTTCTGTTTTCTGTGAATATAACCTATAGGATTATCATACATAATCTGTTACAGAATATACACGAGTCAAAACTGAAGACATATAAATACAATTAAGCTATACCAAAGCAAGAATTTTATCTTATACAGAGCCAACGTGAATAGCTTTTAGATCGGACGTTGGCATACATTTTTTTTTTTTTTTCTGAAGGCTGGCTATGCAATAGAATCTTATTATAAAGGGTCAGGGTCCTAGGGTGCTCTATCTTTAAGTGAACTGACTTTTCTTGTGTTATTTTTTTTTAAGTGTAAAAGAAAAATAAGTGCCCAATTGTCCAACACCCACTTTTCCCCCTACTGAGTGGAAGAAGGCTGTTTGGGAGGTGAGGGGTGAGCGCGGGGGGCTCAGACCAGCGTTTCCGGGAGGGCATCGGGGTTGTCGGTGGACAGGAGCTCCCAGATCTGCCATCGCTCCCTCTGCCAGTCGAGCCAGTTGGGTTCCCCCAAGGTCTTACTGTTCTGATCACTGGCGGGACTGGGGTAGGCGCTGCTCGCTTTCTGCTGGGCGGCCTGGTGCCCTCGCTGCGGCTCGACTGTTTGGCTTCCCTCTTGTGAAGCTGTTCCGGAGCCTTCTTCCGGCCTCCGTGGCCTCCACAGCGGTGGCTCCGCGGCTTGGTGGGCCGGGGATGCTACGGTTGACTTTCCTGGACCAGGATAAGGAGGAGGAGGCCGCTTGTCGTGCCTGGCACCCTCTGCAGGTCTCTGGGGCAGAGGCTTGGTTCTCCTCTGCAGCCAGGCCCCCTCCAGCTCGCTCTCGGCGAGGTCCTCGGCGCTGCTCAGAGTCCCACACGGCTCTGGCCTCGGCCTTGGTGTGGGCTGCCTGCCGCCATGGATGTGGGGCGTGCTGCAGACGCGGGCCACGGGGGCGTGCGCCCTCCCCTCGGCCACCGGGCTCGAGGTCTGAGTCCTCCGAATAGCCTGCGCACTGCTGTCCAGTTCTGTGGGGCTCCCCTGCCACCGGGGCCAATTGGGGGACAGGTTCCCTTGAGACAAGGAACACGGCCCCGGGCGGAGGGAGCTGCTTTCAAAAATGTCTCCGTAGGAACCTGGGAGCCAGAGAGAAGGACGAGAAATGGAATTGGTTTGTAGCCTCCCTCTCGGGGTGCCTTGCCAGTTTCAAAAAAAAATTTAAAAAGCACAGGACACGCTTAGCTGTGGCTGACTACAGTAGAAAACTTTCTAGTAAGAGACCTGACCAATGCTTCTTGATTATCGGCACAATTCATGTAACAGCTCCAAAGACAGATGCCTGGACTCGGGCAGCTTCACTGTCAAAAGAGACTAAATAGTCCTGTGCCTTAATTTCTGCCTTCGGAAAGCCCCTCTCTGGCGTGCTTATGGAAACTTTTCTGAACCTATAAGGTAAAAGGAACGTTCTCTTCCTGTTCAGTGCAACTTGCAATCCGGAGGGGACATACAATATAGTGTTTCCATGTTTCTCTGGTGTCAATCAAAGAAGTAGGAATAAATGAATTTAATCGAAAATGCCCCATTTAGTGCCAGAAGGTGAAGGCAGCAGCCCCTGTGTATATTGTACCCCTGCCACTGTTGGGGAGACTGGCTCCTTATTCACCCATCAGCCCCTTTCCTTCCTGGATGGTATTTCCCAGCCTCCCTTGCAGTTAGGAGGGCCACATAAATAAGGTCTGGCTAGCAGCAGCAGCAGCAGCAGCAAGTGTGGAGAGGTGTGATGGAAGCTATTTCTAGGCCTGGTCTAGTAGGAAAAACACCAAATGCACTCTTAATTGTCTGGATATGCTCTCTTCCCTCAACTTCTAGCTCATGATGGAGCAACCATGGAAGACTTTGAGTCCTCTGCGGATGGGGGAACCACTGGCTAGATGGAACTTGAGCTGAAACCCTGCATGACTGGAACAGAGTATTCCCACCGCTCATTACCCTGCACAATCCACACTGGACTGGGTAGTGAGGGATAAATCAACCTGTGAAAGGTTAAGCCACTGACATTTAGGGGATGTTTGTAACCTTCCCTAACTGATACAACTTTCTTCAGGAAATTGAAAGGAGAGCAAAACAGTGTGTTTCACAAGCAAATGAGTTCTTGGGGCATATGTCCCTAGGCTGCCTGTCTTCTGTTGATTTGCCCTATCCTCTCATTTCTTAAAAAGTAAGCAGGGAGATCATTTTGGGGGAAGAGGGCCATATAAGCATCTACACAGGGACAGATCAGACTTGAACCAGCAGAAGGAAAACAGAGCAGGATATCTTGGAATAATTTATCCTTGGGGAAAAAGACAGTAAAGCAGTTCATGGGATAAGGTGAGATGTACTTAGATAATGGATCAATACTCAAATACTCAAACTGGAGTAGAGGCCATTAAAATAAAAATGCACCATGCTTTAAAAATGTAATATGGGAAGTATTACAAAACAATGAAAAAGGGAATACACACACACACACACACACACACACACACACACACACACACACAGGGAAACAATAAAACAATTCACACACTTCATATTATATGCCCTCCTCCAGGGGATCTTCCCAACCCAGGGATCGAACCCAGATCTCCCACATTGCAGGAGGATTCTTTACTGTCTGAGCCACCAGGGAAGCCCTCATATTATATATTAACACATATTCCAGATGGATTAAAGAATTAAGGGTTAAAATAATGAAATATTGTGACAGAGAAAAGTGTATAGATAACTGATTCACCAATGCTTAAGTAAAAGTTAAGATTAATTTTGTGAAAGAATTCACACAAAAGAGATAGAATTGCTCATGTAAAACATTAAAAAATGTCCAGATATGCAAAAAAGGAGAAAATGCAAGGAATATCAGTGGCAAACAATGTGGTCAAAGGGTTAATGCCTTTATTATAAGAAGAGTTTGTAAGAATCAATTTTAAAAACACTAGCATACATAAATAGCCAATGACATAAGGATAATCTGTGGGTGAAATTCAGTTGATTAATAGAAAAATTGAAAACTACTGGTGAGAAATACAGGCAAATGATAATAATATATACAATTTTGTTTTTTAAAGAAACCCAAATGCAAACCCAGTGATTTGCAATACCAATGAGATTAAAGTGACATGGACAGTACCATGAAATGGCACTGCCACTATGGCTTATGGAACACAAGCCACTGTATCCTCTATGGAATGTGAAGTGACTATACCTCTGAATTCTTGGATAGGTTCGTTATATTTTGACCCACTTTCTTATTCTGTTTTTTTTTTTTTTTGACTGCATCACACAGCTTGCAGGATCTTATATCCCCAACCAGAGATGGAACCCAGGCCCCCAGAAGTGGAAGCACGGAGCCCTAACTACTGGCCCACCAAGGAATTTTCCTATTTTTCAACTTTCCTATTTCAGATTTACAACTGGCTTTCTAAAATTTTGTGAATTTTCTTTTTACAATTTAAAATACAAAATCCAAAAAGTACATAAAAGAGGTCCCTGATATTAACTTATTGCAACATCACTAAAAAAAATGGAAACAACTCAGTGGTCCCAACACTGGGCTATAAACTATGAATATGCATCCAAAATACTACACAGCTCTTAACTCCAATAATGGAAAATAACTGGAGAATGAAAGGTAGACAAATCATATAAAGGTACACAGTCAGAATGATTATAGCTATCTTTAAAAACTCTTGCAAATGAAATGAAATAAAGTCAAAGATTGATGCACTTTGGTGGAAAGGTATAGCTTTATCTCCTTTTCCCCTATTTCCAGCTGAGAAATGGGATATTTCCTGCCATGTCAGTAAACAAGGATGTCACAGCCCTCAGTGATTGCAGCCCTCCAATTTCAGCCACCCTGAAGAAACTCAGGAAAAAAAAAAGAATACCTGTCATCTAGCAACAATCAGATGGTGGCCACTTCCTGCAGCCACTCCCTATGGTGAGCCCTGAGGAAGCTCAGGACATGAAAATACAGGATACTGGCTCCAGGTAGCTGAGGTGCAGATCAAAGGAATGATTTCAGTGAGCCCAGGCTTTTGCATCTTGCCAGACAGGGAAAAGTGCTAAATTCCTTAACTTGAGATATCTGGTTTTTCTTTAATTAACAATAATCTGTTGACATTCAGACTACCTGCCCTTTGTTGCAAATGTCTATATAACCTGGCTCCTTCCCTTGCCTCCTCAGAGCAGTTCTCTCACACTACTCCAAGTCTCCCCAGCTTGGAGTCCTAAAAATTCCCCCCCCAATAAAATATAACACTCAACTTTTAGGTTGTGAATATTCTCCCTAAGTCGACACAGCATTTTTCAAATAATATCTGAGAAGCATGTAATATGATGATAGTAAGGTGAAAAGCAAAGAAAATTAACTTTAAAAGTAACTGCAACATTAGTTTTAAAATATAATCCTTTACCTGTCATTCCTGGGTCTTTGGATCCACTTTTTAATGTTGAATGCCAAGTTCCCCAGATATTGAAAGCCTCCTCCGCCATATCTAGGAAGAAGTGTGAAAAAAAAAAAAAGTGTGTAACTCAAAATGAAAACTGAAGAGTAAAAAAAAAATCAATAAATATTTTTATGACACCTCTTCTACTCAAAGTATTGTATTTGAGATTGTGATGGATACAAGACAGAATATGAGGCAGACCTACCTTTTAAGAGGCCTATTCCATTTGGGATTCACAAAAAGGCTCTTTTGCTGTGATGGCTGTGGTAGACAGAATAAGTCATGATCCCCAGAATCTGCGAAGATGTTGTAGTGGAAAGGGTCTTGCAGGTGTGCCTAAGTTCTGGATTTTGGAATGAGGAGATGATCCTGGATTATCTGTGTGAGCCCAGTGTAATCACAAAGGTCTTTATAAGAGGGAAGCAAGATAGAAGATGCTATGTTGCTGGCTTTAAAGATGGAGGAAAGGGCCATGAACCAAGGAATGCAGGCAGCCTCAGAAGCTGGAAAAGGCAAGGACACAGATTTTTCCCTAGAGTCTCCAGAAGGAACACAGCCCTGTGGGCCCATTTTAGATTTCGGATGCCTAGAACTATACGATAATAAATTTTTGTGTTGTTTTAAATCACTAAGTTTGTGTTCACTTATTATGGCTGCTGCTGCTGCTAAGTCGCTTCAGTCGTGTCCGACTCTGTGCGACCCCATAGACAGCAGCCCACCAGGCTCTGTCGTCCCTGGGATTCTCCAGGTAAGAACACTGGAGTGGGTTGCCATTTCCTTCTCCAATGCATGAAAGTGAAAAGTGAAAGTGAAGTCGCTCAGTTGTCTCCGACTCCTAGAGACCCCATGGACTGCAGCCCACCAGGCTCCTCCATCTATGGGATTCTCCAGGCAAGAGTACTGGAGTGGGATGCCATTGCCTTCTCCGATTTATTATGGCAGCCCTAGGAAATGAGTAGAATTGTCGTGGGTGACAACAGCTCCAACTCATCAACATAGAGACAGAGGAACAATGGTTATAGTTCATTTATCTTGCCTAGGAAATACTCCCCTGTGGCATCAGCAAAGTCACAGTCCTGCATGTGTTTATTCATACACCCCCCAATCTATCCACAAATATTTACAGCCTAAGGTTCTATCTTAGGTGTTCCCACCATCTCATTTAATCCTTACTACAATCCTGAAACCTAAGAGCTTCCCAGGTGGCTCAGTGGTAAAGAACCCACCTGCCAATGCAGGAGACATGGGTTCAATCCCTGGGTCAGGAAGAGTCCTTGGAGAAGGAAATGACAGCCCACTCCAGTACTCTTGCCTGGAAAATTCCATGGACAGAGGAGCCTGGTGGGCTACAGTCTGTGAGGTCACAAAGAGTCAGACACGACTTAGCATCTAAACAAACAAATTCGGCAACATGATGATAATGACTATTTCTAGAAGCAAATGTCTACCGGTGCTTCTCTGTGTTCAGCAGTTCATATGCATTCATTCTCTCATTTAATCCTGAAGAGATGTCCCTGAGTCCATTTCACAGATGAGGCAAGTACTTTCACATTTTAAAAACAAATTTTATGCCTGATGGAAATACAAATTACTGTTTTCACTGTAAATTAAAAGAAATTTTTGAAACAAATACTTGTGAAATAAAAATAAAGCTGTTGTGATTAAAAACACCAAAAAAAGGAGCCCTTTCAGAGCGACTCTTCAGATAAAACTATATATTTGTGATACAGCAGCAAGAATTTGTACTGTGTCTTCCAATGATCAGTTTAAAAGTGTCCTGCGAGTCCTGACCCTGAAGAATTGCTCTGTGGAGGGGGAGTACAAAATCGAACATTCAGTGGTCAAATCCATTTGAGAAAAGCTGCAAACCATCCCCTCCCTCCCATCGTGGAAATTCATGGTGACTGCTAGCAGTGTAAAGATTTTTGAGAACTTGTACAGCAGAGAAACCGTTAGCTTGGTTAACTCAGCCTTTCCCAAATGTATTTGCCCATGGAAATCTTCTTTTGCCTAAAAGTCATCATTGCCATGGAGACTTATTTGGAAATGCCTGCTCATTATATAGTGAGTTCAGCTTGTTCTCTGTATAAAAGTAACAGCAATGGTGGGGTGCCATCTTAGACTAAAAGATATGTATCCAAGGCCACAGACCAGGAGACAGCAAGTTCCTCGGATGCTGGAGGGGAGAGTCAGCTGGGACTGTCTGGAGCTCAGTGAGCTGGAGACTGCTTCCCACCTAGCTGGGTGTGCAGGGACTCGGACCCAGGATCGGTGTTCAGCAGGTCCTCAGTAAATGCTCATTGAATTAGAGAAACATGAAACAAGGAAGGGTTGGAGACAAGCTCCAAAGCACCCACACCAGGCAACATGCAATCAGAGGGACTGGATGAATTACCTTTGCCAAGCCTTGGTCCAGGAGAACTCTCCCTCGACTTTGAGGAGGGCAAGTGGCCCACCCGGCGCACACACGGCTCCGGCCCTTTGTAAAGCTTCTCTGAGCCCCCCGGCACCACGTCCTCTTGCATAGCCAGCAGGGAACGCTCAGACAGCACAGGGGAGTTGTTGTCATAAGGGGAGAGGTCTCCGCTGGAGGCCTTGTTGGAGTCTGTGGACGAGTGCCTTCCTCCCATGGAAAAGGAGACTTCCGACCTCAGCATGTCAGGGCTTCTGGCACAAGGAGATAATTATAGGTGCGTGAGTGTGTCAGCAATGAGAGACCAGGTTCAAACCAGCAGACAGGTTTACAAATGATGGTAGGAGAATGTGTGGACACAGGTGCTGAAACAAAAAACTTTCTGAGCAAGGTTCCAAGACTCCTATGTCAATCAGGTGAAAGTGTTTCTATGAAATGGCCAGCAGATGGCAGCAAAACCCAACAGATGTTACAGGAAACGGCAGGGCGACGTGATGAAACCCAAGGATCCCTGTCTTCAAGGTGCATCGCTGAAATGCCTGTTGGATCAATCCCTGTTTCCATTTAAAAATTAAAATCTGATGCTCACTATCTGTTAAATAGGGAAAACTGTAGATAACTCTTTAACTTTCCTCAATATCCTGAATTTAAAATAATTCAGACAAAACTATGATTGAAACGTTACATGCAGTTTATGGACACCTTTTCTCTTTTCACCCAAATTACTAATGTAAATCAATCCATCCTTCCTGACAACGAAGATGACAACGATGATGATGGTGGTGGTGGTAGGAATAACTGTTTTATGGATAAAATGGTGGCTAAAAAGATAAACATATAACCGTCACTGGAATCCATGGTATTTAAATACACCTAAAAGGATTCTTCAGGGCACGAGTGCTTTTACAAATTGATGTAAAGCGTACTAATGAGCATATCCATTAAGTTTTATATGAGCATGAGTTGTCACAGCAACAGAAATAATGGTGAAAATGTGAGCCGAACAGGAAAACAAGAACATCAGGAACATGACAAAAGTGTTTGAAGTCTTACCTGGGAATATCTGTATTTTCTACTTTCCTCAAAACAGTGGCCCTGACAACATCTTAAAGGGAAATGATCACAGATTGATTAAAAGTTCCCACACCTGCTTCTGCTGCCCCCCCGCCCCTCACCCCACTTCACTTCTCTTGTCTTTACTTTCTTTTCGATTAATTTTTCAAGACAAATCCTTGGTGATCTTATAGAAGGTAACCCCATGCCTGAGCAAGCCCTTCCTAATCTAAGCGTTCTGTGTATGCAGGAGGAGGAAGGATGCTGTCAGGGGGTCTGGCTTCACTGGGGGCTCGGGCAGGGGTTACTGCCAGGGGAAGGCAACTCAGAGCTGTGACACGCTTTCCCTGTCACAGTGGCAGTTAGGGCCCCAGGCACTTTCTGCTGAGGGAATTTCTTACCCACATGGAATAAACAGTCCTTTCCTGGCCTCCTCTTTAAACCAATGACTGATGACCTTATGGGAAAGAGCCAGAGGACAACCACGAGGATGGTTTTCCAGAAACTTTAGGCTTCCAATGAACGAAGGAAATATAAAAGGAACTTACTACTTCTGCTGGAAAGTGGAGAAAAAAAACGATTTAACTGCCATCATTTAATTAAAGTGGGAAACTCTCCCTGATTCTGTGGAGGGAACACAAGACAAAACGAACAGACCCTTGTCTGTCATCATGGTGTTTGACTCTCATCGAGGACACTCCACTGTGAGAATGAGCAAATACAAATGTGTTGAACTGGTAGCCACACAGCCAGCTCAGAATCTGGGTTCTACATTCTGACCGGGGCTAGACATCAAATTGCCGGGCTAATTTCAGTTTCTTTCCCTGTTTAGTTGACATTTTTCCATTCATTAATGAAATTGTCTTATGTCTACTTGGCAAGAATAAGTCATAGTGTTATTTCGATAAGAGTGGGCACATAAAACCTGCTTTTATGAGCTGTTTTAAAAGAGTCTAGTCAATTCATTTGCCAAATTAAAACAACTGTCAGGGCCACAGATGCTTTTGGGCCCCCTTACAATAGGAAGAGAGTTTTGGAAAAGTCGTATTGTAGCTCATGGAGACCACAATGGTTTGGTCTCATATCTTGTTCATCTGTCTTACAAAACATACAGAAGAGAATATATAGAGCAAAACATTATAAGCTGCAGATTCAGTCAACAGTTACGTGCATCAGGAAAAACACCCCATGAAAGAAATTTCCTGAACATCTCAAGTACTAGGGACAGTACTGCTGACACGGCAGTGTCCCCATTATCTGGGAAATGCATCGCTGGCTGGAAATGCGAATTCGCAGGCTGCCCTTTGGATCTCTTGAAGGGACTATGGATCACAAGCAGGGCCCAGGGCCAAATGAACATGCGGGGCCCCACAGTGAGGATAATTACTAGAATTTCAAGATGGTGACAGCGGATCATTAAGCCAAATGAGAGCTGCTTCTGAGGACTGAAAGGGAACCTCTGGGGGCAGGGCTTTAAAAGCTCTCCAGGTAATTTTGATACTTCGGGGAAGTCAGATACCAAACCTGAGATACCAAACCTACCTGCCCTCCCTCACCCCAAAAATGTGACCATGGGCTATGGATCTCCTTGGAGGCAAGTCAGCAGAGAGATCACAGATAATGGCCACAGCCTCAGCCCTGGCTGGCAGTAGGGCAATGTGGTGGTTCTGACTTCAAGCTGGCAGGGCTACAGCAGATTAGAGGAGAGAGCACGCCCATCCCAGCCAACTCCGGCCTGCAGGAGCCAGATCACTGAATGCCATTTGGTTATGGATCAGAACATGATAAGGGGAGGGGTGGGCAGAAGGGACCAAGCTGCCTTTCTCTGCTCTTTGATGTCATTCTCCAAGTCAAGCCACCGAGGTCACCACAGCTGCAGCCCCCATTAGGGGAGAAACTGGAGGAGGAGACCAGAGCTAACCCCTGGAGGTGGAGGTGAAAGCGGCAGACACAGACCAGGAACCTCCTCAGTGGGGCTGGGGTCACCCCCAGGAACATGGGCAGGTGGGGCCACCCAATCAGAGGGGATCCCTCTTTCCCCAGCCAGTGTACTTAGCCATGGAAGCTGATGCAGGTTGAGTGCACATGGCAAACAGCTAGGGGTAGACTCTTAGGTGAAGCAACCCCTTGGCCTGGCAGAAGCACATAAGTTGACGTGTATATAGAATTCATTGTGTGGCAGCAACTGGATGAAGTTACTGTTAACAATCCTGATCACATATCGAGAGAGGACCGAAAGAAATGAGGGGGTGGTGACGTTACACGGGGTTGAGACTTTGAAAATATATTTGATAAATACTGTTTAAAATCACGGGCTTCCCTGATAGCTTAGCTGGTAAAGAATCCGCCTGCAACGCGGTAGGCTGGGTTTGATCCCTGGGTTGGGAAGTTACCCTGGAGAAGGGAAAGGATACCCACTCCAGTAGTCTGGCCTGGAGAATTCCCTGGACTGTATAGTTTAAAATTATTCAAAAATCAATATTAAAATGCCCTGTTTTATGCTTATAATTGGTGGCTCTTTTATACATTTAAAGTATTTCCTATTTATCATTTTAATTTCTCAGCAGAGGTCAGTAAGGTGGTGGCCAAATTTGCCTAAGAACCCAAGCCCAAGAGTTGTCTTTCCACATGTGTGAACGTGTGCTCAGTCATTTCCGACTCTCTGAGACCTCATGGTCTATAGCCCGCCAGGCTCCTCTGTCTATGGAATTTTCCAGGCAAGAATACTGGAGTGGGTTGCCATTTGCTCTTCCAGGGGATCTGTCCAATCCATGGATCAAACCTGCGTCTCCTGCACTGGCCGGCGGATTCTTTACCACTGGGCCACCTGGGAAGCCTTGTCTTTCCACACGAGAGCCCACCAATTAATGACATAAAACGATTATATTTACTTCTCAGAAGTCTCACTATAATACTGGCAGTTCAGAGTTTTCAAAAATTTTAGTGTCACTCCATTGCTTTATCATTAAATCAACTGGAAACAAATCCAGGAACTTCCCTGTGAGTATCTTTGAAAAAAATGAGACAAGCTGCCACTGATATCTTCTCTAAGATTTGCCTCTAAGATGATTCACCTCTCAGAAGACAATTTTAAGTTCAGTGCTCCAAGTAAAGGGCTAAAATATTCATTGTTTATTTATATAAAATATTTACTTTAAGCAGTGAGAAATCATTGAGAGGCACATAGTGTTCTGTCTCTCTAGGTGTTGGAATTTCATGGATTGAGGTGGGGAATGCTGAGTGGATATACTGCCAGTTGACATGGGTTTGCTTCCATGACTGGAGAGCTTTCCCATGAGTCCTGAAAGCCTCGGGACCATCCACAGCATGCATGGCCAGTCTCAGCCAACCAAACAAGCATGAGATGGACACGGAGAGCGAATTGCTTTCTCACCCTTAGCTGGTCCTTCCAGGTCAGGGTGTAAGCACGCTGGCAGGGTACTGTGGGCAGGCCTGCACTGCAGCCGGAGGCACAGAACTTGTTCTGTGGATAGATGGAAAACTCCGGTTCAATCACCAGAAAGTGGCCGGCCCAGCCCCTGGCTGAGCGACCCCAGTGAGAAACATCCTGGGGGATTTCAAACTTGCTTTGGTTTCATGCTTGGCTCAGTCGTGAACTGATAAACCTCTGTCTGTCGGAACTCAAAGCACATAACCATCGTCGACACTGTTAATTGTAATGGGAAAGGAATCCACCGCCACAGCTGCTCTGTATTTATGGAAGATTTTCACATTCATCATGTTCACTTCTGCAAAACATCCCTTATGCAGAATCCTAGGGACAAAGGCAGCCTGCTCCAAAGAGAAGCTGATATGGATCCACACTCCCACCAGGAGATAAACCTGGACATTAGAACTTGCCCAGGTCTTCTAAAATTTTTGTTGCTATTTTGCTCATTGTAGATTTTTGGCAGTAACATTGGTTTTTAAAAAGTTGCTACATTTAATTGTTGTTCATTTTGATGACTGCTTCAGCACACCCTTAAAACTTGCACCTCATTTTCCTCACCCTAGTCCCAGCCCTGCTCTGTTCTGTTGCAAATGCCTGTGTTTATCACACCTTGTCTTCTTTGATTCTGTTCTCATCCCGTATTTCCTTACATCCCTAAATCAAGGAGGAGGGGAAATCTATTCTGAGTATCTTTGAAAAAAAAGAGCATATAATTCCAATAAATATACCAGACAAGCAATGAAAAAACTAGAAGTCTTGCCTTTTTAATAATATAAATCTCTTCTAATCTCCTCTTGGCATTCCATTTTGGTTGAAGCCAAAAATGTAAGTAGACAAGCACAAGGAAAAATAATGAATCCTCCTTTCACTTCCCCAGTTCTGTTGTCACATACAGAAGCGGAAACAACTCAAATGCAAACATGAAATTCCCAAATATTACTAAATGTTTCATATTTCAAAACAGAAATTATGATGAGTATGTTCTTGTTCTTGGTTTGACACTCTTTTGAAAACTTACTTGTCCACTCCAAATAAAATCTTATGCAGTTTCCACGTGGGGCACAAGAACCTAAAACCTTATTTAAGTATGTGAATTGATGGCACAGAACAGAAGCTTCAGGAAATAAATCAAAGAGTCGGAAGAGAATAGCGAGGGAGCTCGTGCATATCACTGCACTTATGGAATTCATTTTAGAAGCTACTGTTGCTTTCCACTCTGTGGTCTTCCTGAAAATCCTTTCCATTCTTACCTTTTATAGCCCTTGTAGCTGAGTTTTCACTAAGTAAAATCTTCAGAACAAGAATTCTGTCCATTTCCATTGCGCCATAGCTTATCCAGGTTCTCCACCTCATGACCTGCAAACGGAACCGCTTCCTGTCCCTTTCAAACTCTACCTGGCCTGATGCGATCAGGTCATCTTCCCAACTTCAGTGCCTTTCATCCTCACCCCTCTGTCTATTCCAGAACCATGCCACCATCCTGATGCCAGTTAGATCAGGTGGGCTTTGCCTTTTCACATAGTGCCACAACTTAACACGGATGGGTTCTCTCACGTCATATTGCCTTCATAAGTTGCTTCATGGACAGCAAGGCAGAATCTAGTGACACCCTACTTAAAACTACTTACAACTACTTACCAACTCCTACTTTGGTAAGTAGTTATAAATCAACAGAATGATGAAATGCCAAGCAATGTGATAATGATCATTAACAAATACTAAGCATTTATTTAAAGCCAGATACTGTTCTAATAAAGCCAAATAACTATAAAGTCAGTATGACTTCTTCCTCCTTTTTTTGGCTGCATGGCATGTGAGATCTTAGCTCCCTGACCGGGGATCGAACCTGCACCCCCCTGTATTGTAAGTGTGGAGTCTTAACCACTGGACTGCCAGGGAAGTCCTCATCCCAGTATGACTTTTTATCTCTAGTTTACAGATGAGGAAACTGAGACAGAGAGAGAAATTTATTTACCCAAGACAGCACAGCTAACTAGCAGTGGGAATGGGATCTGGACTCAGGCAATCTGGCTCTGAATTCAAACCTCATAACCAGTGTGTTGTATCATACAAGCGTGTGCTATTGATGGCATGATTGGCATGCCAGTGTTGCCAGGATTGGGGTACTGTAATTTGTCAGCACTGTAATCTATCATGACCACGATCTCTCATCACTCTAATTCTTCGCCACTGCTTCTGGGTTTAGGCACTACCACTAAGCCTGCCATTTAAGGGCTTCTTCCCTCTGTGCTGGCCAGCTTTTTTACGGGGTCCCCAGCCAGCTGACATATTTACTTTTATGAGCAGGCCCTGGTTCAAGCTCCCCAAACATCCAGGCCTATTGACAACCTCTCCAGCCCTACAAAGTTCCCTTCAAATCCTTGCTCTTCTCAGAAGCTATCCATGAGAGAGCAGGAAACATTTTTTCTCTTTTCCAAAGTTCATGTGGATTTATGGTCTGGAGCACTGGTTGCCTTCTCTGTCAACACAGAGCCCCCTTTGGAATGTAACGAATCACCTAACCTCAACTCTCTGGATGACAGGAAATATGTAGTATCTACTGGGGCAGCTCGCAGCTGGCAGTTCTTAGCCTGGCCGCTTGGGAGAGAATCACATGGGAGCTCTGAAAATCTCGGTGTCCAGACTGCACCCCAGAATAAATGAATCTGAATCTCTAAGGGGGGCACCCAGGTGGAGGTGTTCTTCAGGTTCCCCGGGTGATTCAAATGGGGAGACAAGGCTGAGAACCAGAGGCCCAGCACATACCATTTGTCCCTTGGAGGCCTACTTCAACAAACCTGCAAGCTCTTAAAGATGTGAGCTTTTGTAAATAGGATGGATAAACAAGGTCCTACTGTAGAGCACAGGGAACTATACTCAGTATTTTGTGATAAACCATGTTGGAAAAGAATCTAAAAAATGAATGTATATATATTTATATACATATATATGTACATCTGTGTGTGTGTGTATATATATATACACACAAACACAACAGAATCACTTTGTGGTATGGCAGAAATTAACACAACGTTGTAAATCAACTATACTTCAATAAAAAAAAAATTGCCTTGAGATTTTAAGCTTTTGCTCCTCAAAGTGTGGACCATGGCCCAGCCATATCACAGTACCATCTGAGGGTCTGTTAAAAATGCAGTTTCTCAGGCTCCCTCCCAAGCATACTGATTCAGAGAGTCTTTTAACAAGAACTCCTGGTGATCCAGATGCACAGTGAAATGGAGAAGCACGCTTTAAAGCCTGCAGAGGGTTAGGACTTTCAAGCCTCAAACGGCCATTAAAAATCCATATTTATTTGTTAATGTATGTGTTTTCATTTCCTGGTAGCACTATCACCCTTCTGAGCTGCTGTTTGACCTGTATCCAGAGGGAAAAACCAAACACTCGCTTCTCCTTCTTACTTAGCCAGTCTTCTCCCAAAGGTTTCTGTTCCATGGCACTCGTCTCTGACATCTTCAATGCTCCTGTGAGCTCACCTCCCTTTCCTTGAAGCCCTGTCACTCACCTAACAACTTGGAATCGGGTCAGCTTGCCTAGGCCTTGCAATTCTTGTTCCTAAGGGGACAGGCAATGGAAGAGGCTAAACCACTCTACAGCTTGGGATGGGCTTAATATGATTCTTCCTTTTCCTAAGAGTAGAGAAAGAAAGGCCCATTTATTGGTGTTTATATGCAAAGAGTGTACCTGAAAACCACACAGAAATAACTTCTGTCACCTATTCTTCAACGTATAATATTCACATACTTTTAAATGCCATGTAAAAGCAAGAAATTCGGCAAGTCAAAAATCACTGTGTTTTTTAGGTGTGTGTTTTCTAGCTTTCCCACCGAGAAGTGGTTTAAAGGCAGCTTATCGGGGTATTCACAGAGAGAAGGCCACAATGTCTGTTCTCTTGCACAGGGGAAGGAAATAAGTAAGTTCCTTTAAATTCTGGTGGCACAAGATCTACTGCAAAGAAAAGCCCTGTGTTAGTTTAAATTGGAATCTACATCTTGATGATAGCTAGGTATCTCGGGAAAATTTAAGAAAGCCTAATTCTCTGACATGAAAAGCAAGACCATGAAATGCTATCCCATGTATATAATTTGAATTAATTTTTATTCTTTCCTGGCTCTTAGGTCTTGAATCTAGGCAGAATGTCTCACTTGAAGCAGAAATTATCTTGATAATGATTGGCACAGAAATGGATTTTAAAAAGTGCTCTTGAAAGGATGATCCACTTAAAAATTCTTCCCTGCTCTACAGGACACAGAGTGAAACTGAACTGAGCAGGGTAATTAACGTAATGACCCAGCAAAGGAGGCCTGAACAACGTGCAATTTCTTTCCACCAAGTTTCTGTAAAGAACATAATTTTTAAATATTTGAAATAGTTTTAAATGAAAATTAGTACATCAAATTCAACATCAGTATAAAAGAACAATTTAATGCATGTCCATCTTTCCAAGATACCACTGAATAAGACAGACCATTACAGTATTTATGTATGATTAAGAGAAAAAAATGCTACGACTTAACTGAAGACATGTCACTAATTATAAGATTAATCCCAAACTTATGGATACCAAGGAGGGGCAGGGGTGGGATGGATTGTGAGATTGGAATTGACATATACACACTACTATGTCTAAAATAGATAACCAATGAGAACCTACTGTATAGCACAGGGAACTCTACTCAATCTTCTATAATGATCTATATGGGAAAAGAGTCTAAAAAAAGAGGGGATATGTGTACATGTATAACTGATTCACTTTGCTGTACACCTGAAATTAACACAACATTGTAAAGCAACTATACTCTAATAAAAAGTTAATAAAAAAAGATTAATCTTAATTTCAGAGATTATAAAACCTGGGGGAATATGTGTCTTAGAATTGTTGAAATTCAGTAGATTAAAAAACACAGCATAAATGATACTTTCACGAAGGATCACAACTTCCTGTCACAAATTTAGGGTTTGATGCCTTCATGGCAACATCGCTCCTGGTTCATGATGCAATATTGTCCCCTTAACTGGCTATGTTAAATGTTTGGCACCCTCCATACACTCTGCCTCTATAGCAAATGGTGAAGAGAAATCATAAAATCTAACCAGCAGGAAAAATTCAGTGCTTCTCCTTTGGGGGAAAAATTGTGGCAAACCATAGCCTACAGCAAGGCTTGTATTTTCCTCATTGCAAACATGGGGGCCTGTGGAGACCAGTGTGTGTTTCTGTCAAAAGGATGCTAGCTATAAAGAATGGGCAAGTCGAGAGGGTGAACATGTCTCATTTCAAATGGCCACCTAGGCCTTGGCTGAGGCCTGTCCTGTGGATTGGTAATGCACCTGTCCCGCTGGTAAGCTACACAGGTAAGATGCATCCAGGTGCATCCTTGGGGGCTGTTAAGCACAGTTTTAAGGATTGTAGAAGTGGAATCACTGATGCATATCACTGTCAGTTCCTGAGCTTCCTGCCAGTGTGATTTAGTGGCTTTTTTTTCCTGGTAAGCACAGTCTCAAGGGGCTGGAAAAAGACAAAAAATGAAACAGAAAAATCCCCAAAGGCAGTTTCTAATTTGACAAGTGAATTGGTAAGACAAGGATTTTCTTTTTAGGGGGATAGATCAGATTTGCCAGGAAGTCATCAAAATTCCACTCAAGTCACCCTGTGTGGAGTTATGTAAACTTTTCTACTTCTTTGGAAATGGAAATAGACATCCTCGAGACGATTTTAGAAGATGGATAAATGAGCATACTCACGAAGACTGGGAGGCCTTCCTTCTGAGTAGATAGTCCACCACATCTGGATCGGTCTCTAACAGACTGATCAGCACTTCATTCTGCAGATCCGGGGGGACCTGCAGGGACCAAGTGTCGAGGCATAAATAAAACCGCTCCAGCAAGAGGCGAACTGTGGTCACTGGCAGTCTGACAATAGCGTCTAAAAGGATGTCTCAAAAGTTATCTACAGTCCATGGGGTCGCACAGACAACAAAAGTTATAAGAGAACAGAGGGATTTGTTGATTAAAACCAAATCTACACCAACCCATGCAGCCAGTTTCTTTCTTAGAACAAACTGGATTATTACCAAAGAGGCATACTCACTGGGCTTCCCTGGTCGCTCAGACAGTAAAGAATTTGCCTGCAATGCAGGAGACTTGTGTTAAATCCCAAGGTTGGGAAGATCCACTGGAGAAGGGAATGGCAACGCACTCCAATATTCTCACCTGGAGAATTCCATGGATAGAGGTACAGTCCAGGGGGTCACAAACAGTTGGACATGACTGAGCAAATAACACTTTCATTCACTGTCATATTCACTACTCAATTCAATTCAAGTGGGGTGAACTGTCACTCCACTCGTGACTGGAGATAGAGCCTAACCACTTGGAAACCGCTGTTGCTTGGACTCGATTTTCTTGACTTTGAATGAGCAACATATCGTGGTTAAGAGGAATGGTGTTCATAACTTCTTGTCCAAATGGGGACACTTTCTAGAGTTCATATTTATAAATATGCCAAAATAACAGGCAGAAGTTAGGGCTGTCTTGGGCGGTTCTGGAACATACAATTAGTTTATTGGGGACAGACCCTGCAGCCAGAGGCTACTTGTGTCTGAGTTCCCGTATATGGCTGTGGGGCTTTGGGCAATGGATATAACCTTTCCAGGTCTCAATGCTCTCATCTGAAAACTAGAGACAGTAAGAGGACTCACAACAAAGGGCTGGTTGACGTGGTGATGTAAAAGGACTTGTTACATGTTGAGAACTTAGAACAGCACCTGGCAGAGAGTAGACACTCAAAAAATACTGCTACTACATTTGCAGATGTCACTTTGTCATTCAGTGCCTGCCTTCACTTGTTTCTTGCATCCTGGTCTATCAACAATTAAGAGTTTTTTTCTTCACAATGGGATGAGGCATGCTCTAGAATTTTATAGATGAGCATCATGTGTTTCTCTAAGCTTAATCCTCAGGGCATGAGAGGATGGTCTTCCAATCCTAAATCACTTGTGTAGGACTTTTCTGGAAACAAACATTGAACTCGGCTCCAATGGTTTTCTACTCTGTCGATGCTCAACCAAAGGAAATTTCAGCTATTGAGGGAAAATACATTTTCATTCTGATTCTCTCACGTATGAGCTCGGAGACAAGACTCTTAAAAATTGTGGGGACAAGTCTTCCGAGAGTAAGTGGTTGGTGGAAGAATTTGCCTCCTGCCTCTTGCAGAACTCAATTCATCTTGAGCTCTAAGAAGCTGGAAACAATTTTATTGAGAAGAACAGGGATGAGAAAGCAACAAAATACTTTCCTCCTCTCATAAATCTGTTCTTCCTACTTCATTCTGAATCTTCATTAATGACATTGCCAAACCCTACTCACACAGGCTAAAAACCTGGGTTGGATTCAAGCTTCTCTCTGTCCTTTCCCCCTCCACGTTCAGAGCCAGGAAACCCACTTGATTTCATCTCCAAGATGCCTGTTACTTCTTCCCTCTCTTTTTCATTCCAGCTGCAATGATCCAAGTCTGAGCCCTCATTATCCCTTTGGAGTGCTCATCTGTTGGCCATTACCAGCTTTCATTTCCCTGACAGTCATACTGCAAGTTCCCTCTGGAAAACTAACTGCTCCCCAACCTTCAGCTTGAGGGTGAGGTGTACCCTAGCCTAAATCAACGATTCTTTCATTCCCAGACTGAACCTTGGGTGCCTGAGTGATGAGCATGCGACTTCATTAGAAGCAATGAAAAGGTGTGAGAACTTGCCAGGGACTTTGGAGAGACAGGACACAGGGCCTGAGGATAGTGCTGACAACTGAAGAAACAATTCCAAGAAATGGAGAGAAAGAAAAGGGGTCTCTTGACATCATTTGAGTCCAAGGTAAAGCCACGCCTGAAGCCACATTTGCTCTTGGATTGTTCAGCTGTGTGAGCCCCCAAATTCCTTAAGCTGGTTTGAGCTTTTAATTGAAAACAAAGATCCATCCTTGATGGGCCTTTGATACAGCAGCTTGCTAACCTGTTGTTGTTCAGTTGCTCAGTCATGTCTGACTCT
Source organism: Okapia johnstoni (assembly GCA_024291935.2). Lineage (NCBI taxonomy): Eukaryota > Metazoa > Chordata > Mammalia > Artiodactyla > Giraffidae > Okapia > Okapia johnstoni. The sequence continues at coordinate 7,344,317 of CM044305.1, forward strand.
GCGACCCCATGGACTGCAGCATGTCAGACTTCCCTGTCCTTCACTGTCTCCCGGAGCTTGCTCAAACTCATGTCCACCGAGTCAGTGGTGCCATCCAACCAACTCATCCTCAGTTGCTCCCTTCTCCTCCTGCCTTCAATCTTGCCCAGTATAAGAGTCTTTGCCAATGAGTTGGCTCTTCGCATCAGGTGGCCAAAATACTGGAGCTTCAGTTTCTAACTTGTGTAGTCTCTATTTCCCTTAACACGTTCATCATATTTCTTCTCTGCCTGGTTGTCACAATGGTCTGATCACGACATTTGACCAAAACCCTTTTTAATCAAAGCCATCCCCTCACTTGCTTGCCTCAGTCTGTTTCGCCCCTAGCAGTCATACCCACACACATTCTACTTCAGTACCATTGTGCTTCTCACTCTGACCTTTTCCCACCTCATCCCTTTAATTCATCACATAAATATTTGGTGAATGCTGCCCGAGTGCCAGGCACTGGATTCTGGGATTCAGCGACAAACCAAACAGACAAGAATTTATGTCTCCTTGAAGCTGACAGTGAATATGGGAAGACTGGCACTAAAGAAATAAACAGAAAACATAGCAAGGATCACTTGGAGAAAGATAAAGCCAAGACAGGGAACAAAGAATCCTGGGTGGGAGCATGCCATTTAAATGGGATTGTCAGAGAAACTAACATTTTAGCAGAGAACGGAAAGGAGGAAGGAATTGGAGAAAATAATTCCAAGGAGAAGGGAGAAAGAAATAGCAAGATGTTGAGTCAGGAGCAGTGAGGAGGCCAGGGAAGTTGGAACAGAGTGAGAGGAAGAAGGCGAGTGGTAGGAGGTAGGTCAGGTAACCAAGGCCAGATGTTGTGGAGTCTTACTCCATGATAATGATTTCTGCTCTCAATCGAAGTAGGCAGGGAGCCTCTGGAAGTTCTGAGCAGAAGACAAACACGACTTGTCATCACTCTGGCTACCAAGTTGCTAGGAGATTGCAAAGAAGCAAGGGGTGAAGCTGGGAGCGCAGATGGGGGAATTGTTGTCAATACATCCAGAACAGAGATAAGGGAGGGCCGAGCCAGCGTGGCGAGTGTATGAGAAATATTTGGCTCCTGGAGACAGTGAAAGCAGAGACCATAGCAGCAGCTAATCGACTGGATGGAGAGAGAAGGAAGAGGAGAGGGAGCAGGGGATGAAGAAGAAGAGAGGCTGACGTCAACGTTCCCAGGAAGGATGGGCTTGCTGTTAACTGATACAGAGAAGCTGCAGGACCAGGAGGAAGCTGGGGGTAGAGCTTTGGACTGTGGCTTCCCTAGTGGCTCAGACAGTAAAGAATCTGCCTGAAACACAGGAAACCCAGGTTGGCTCCCTTGGTCAGGTTTATCCCTGGAGAAGGGATAGGCTACCCACTCCAGTATTCTTGCCTGGAGCATCCCATGGACAGAGGAGCCTGGTGGGCTACAATTCATGGGGTCGCAAAGAGTCAGACACGACTGAGTGACTAGCACTTTCACTTCACTTTGGTATAAGAGTGAGAGGCCTGTGAGACATCCAAATGGAGGAAAACTCTAGTAAGTGATCAGGAATAAGGATCTGGGGTTCAGGAAGAGTCCTGGGTTGAACATAGAAATTTGGGGGACACACATATAGATAGTTCTTAAAGCTTGATGACCAAGTGCAATGGCCTAGGAATGAGAATGGAAGGAGAGGAGAAGGAGCAGGAGTTTTAGGTCGAGAATGGGAGTATCGGTTCTCTTACTTTATTGAATACATTAAATCAATTAAAAGACTGACAATGTTTACAAACAATATGACCCAACAGATATACGTGATTCCATCAGGTTTTCCAAAACTAAAATTCAAAGGGTGAAAATGAGAAGAGAGAGAAGTCATTTAAAAAAAATGAACTGCAAAGCAAAAAAATGGTACAGGCCAACAATGTATACAATAAATTTTTTTTAAAAAACAGAAACTTTCACGAGCAAATTAGGAAAACTATCTGTATTTTTGTCCAATTAGTTTAATTTAAAATTTCCTATGCTTAGACATGTAATAAAAAATTTTGCTCCAAGCACCAAATCCATTCCCACTAAAAATAAACAACTGGAGTGGATGGCCTTCGGAGTGGTGCAAACATCACGATATCAGTTCTCCGATCAGCTCAGATTCATTATTAGAATAGCTTACAGGAAGGGTCATTATTTGAAAATAACTTTGCATAAATTTTCAAAAACCATTCTGCAATTCAGAGTTTTACTCATTCAACTAGGCTTCATTCCTAACAAATTACAATTATTGATGTTTATTTCCTGTAGCACATGTGACCTTTACTTGGTAACCAATGCAAATAGAAAGGGTCAGTGCTATAACCCTATCTACAGTTCCTTTCTAAAAGAAATTTGGTACTATTTTGCCTTGAAGACACTATTTACAAATGACTGAAAAAAATATAGCTTAAATATGTATGGATTTGTGTATTGCAGGAAGGGTAGGTACTACTTTCCTATGTATTATACAAGACTGACTACAGTGTATAATACATAATCCATTATTTTAATTAATTTATTCATAGCCCATCTTGTTACAAAATGATTTAAAGCAGCTTTTAAAATTCACATGATAAAACCATGTTTGTTTAAAAAATAAAGGAATAGTTCAGAAAATTGGAGCCAGTGGGAAAATGAAAGTAGAGAATTTGAAATGATGCCTGGAACTGACTTTTAATATTCATAAAACAGCATCCAGTGCTGTTTTCCCAATAATTCCTCTTATCTGTGTCCACATTTGCACATTTCATTTCCTACTATTTAATAAAAATTTTGAATTACTGGCTCAGTTCAATCGGATGAGTATTCATTTTCTATTAATTTAGATACTTAATAGAGAAACCAAAGTGAAGAGAATGAACTGAGAGGAAATAGCAGCTCACAGTGAGGAAGAAGAAATATCCAGGCAGACCATCAACACACACATTCCTTCTCAGTAATTAGGATGCTGTTGAAAGAATATCTGACCAAGAATCAATAGCTCCTGAGCTCCAGCTTTGGCTCTGCTGCTTATAATTAACATAAACTTGGGAAACATCAACCATCTTCTTTAGGATTCTGTTCCTGCATCTGGAAATCTGAGCATATCCTATCTGTCCCCTTCTCCTTTATGGGGATGTTACGCGGATTCAAAGGGCTAACAAATTTGAAAGTATCTGAAGAGTTGCAAAGAACTTTAGAATAAAAACTGTATCGGAAATAGACAAAATAAGTCAAACACTTAAAAGAAAAAACTAAAAGCAGATCACTTGGAGATGTGAATATTTGTTCTGAGATTTTTTTTCTTGCCTAACAGCCATCAATTTCCACCTCTTATCCTGGGTGCTTGCAAAGAAACATGCCTCTTCTCTTCCGCCTAACACTTCTGGTAGGTAACGAAGTTCTAGGATTTCCTCTCAACATGTCTCCATTCTTGACTGCCCCTTGAATTTCTAGAGCTACACTGTATGATCTCTTGAAGCTAGACTCTGTGTAGCTTCTACCTTTTGGCTTTTTCTCTTCTGTCAGACCTAAGGTCTTTGGGCTGGTCACATTGTCAGAAAGCAGGGATTATCTGACTGGACTGCCTTGAACTTCGAGAGGTTGCAGTTCTGTCAACTGGGCTCCTTCACAGCCACGTCAAGATCATATGGGCCAATCCTGGCCAAGGGACCCCAAGGAGGGTATTGTAGAAGCTTCTAGAAAAAGGCTCTCCTTCATATTGACAAGAGATGCAGGAGAGAAAACATCTCTCTTTGTGACTGGATGTGATAATGGCTGCAAGAGCTGCTGAAAACTATTGTGGTCTCTTCAGCTAAAGATGGCGGGCCAGAGAGAGGATAAGTGCAACTGAGCTGCTAAAATTGTGCCCCCAGGCTTCTTATTATGTGAGATAATATGGAATTGGCCAAAAAGTTCATTTGGGTTTTTCCATAACATCTTTGAACAAATTTTCTGGCCAGCCCAATAAATTCTGACATTTGCCACCACCTATAGTTGATTGTTCTCCACCTTGCAGTTGGAACTCCTACCAGCATATCCAGGACCATTCATCCACTCACTCATTTGCTCACACACTCAATTTTATGCTCTTTCAGAACACAAGCTAGGCTGGTGCTTCCTCTGCAATGAATACTGAATGAATGTTGTTGGAATGGCTACAAATAATAATAAAAAATAAGCCAGGATTATTGGTCTTCATGGTGTACACTGGTCTAGTTGTTTCTCTCTTCTTGAAAGCGGTACCAATCTCAGGCTATAGGAAAATTTCCTTGTTACTCATTTTTAGAGTTGGAAAATAAATTTCCTTTCCCAACTGAGGATCACTAGAATTTTTCTAAGCTAATTTTTCAGCTAATTTTTCTACTGTTGCCATCAATACAAAAACTCTAAAAATGAGATGTATGACTCAATAATCAAAATTTTTTTCTCCTGGGACTTTGTATATAGTGAAACAGGAACTAAGGAGTAGGATCGTGAAAAGCACATTACTTTTTTTGAATCAATAAATTCTGAACATTTAAGTAAAGGAACCAAACCCATCCCAAAGGGCTTCTTCCTTTACAATTTATTGTTTCAAAGCAAAATCTCCACTGGGTTTTACTCAAGTATTTAGCAACTTTAGATATTTTCTAAGGGTACCATATATGGTTGTGTTTATTTGGAGACTCAACTCCTTAGATTTTCATATGTTCCTTCAAAGGATAATGCTATTTCAGAAAGCAAAAGAACTTTGGACTCTCCTGCTTGAAAGAAAAAATGTAAACACTGCACATATGAAAGAATAAAACTGTCACAATTAAAATCCACCCTATCAAATTAAAAATCAAACCTTGAATGATTGCCTTGGGTATAACTGCTATGATGTATTTTATTCCATAAACCACAGAGAGGGAAAGATGGTTTGAGTTTTCTCCATTTACTAAGTCACCATAACAAACCATTAAGGGCATCTGAAAGAGCAATTCCCGGAACCCAATCCTACTGTTCTGACTTGCCACTAGGTGTTCCACACCAGTCCACCACTTGGCACTGAACCAAGAAGGATGCTTTACATTGAAAACTCTTTAACACTCCCCAGCAGAAGTACATGTCAATGCAAGCCATGATGACATTTATTTTCAGCTAACAAACACTCTCAAAGAAATCACTTTGGCCATTTTTGGGAGCAAAAGCTCAAACATGGGCAGGGCCAGCCTCAGACCTTTGTGTAGCTCTGGTTTGGAGGATGGCTTAATATTATGTAAAGAGGTCTCAGTGCATTTGAAGGGTCAGAATGCATTAAGAAATTCAAAATTTTTTTCTCATGTGCCAACCCATGCCAGGCAGCATTTTTGGCAATTAGGAAGCATTCATGAACAAATATAGTCTAAGAGCACAGGATTCATGCAGCTGTGATGGGGGGGTGACACGTGGAAGATGAAGAGCAAGGAGCAGTCTTTTCTCCATGGCAACAGGTTACAGGAAGTGGAAACAGATCAGGTGTAATACACTTTGGCTCCTCTCCCCCTGCGTGTGTACCAACAGTACATGCATTCTGTCATTGCAGACAGGGACAAAGTGAGCTGGCTCCAGCAGGAACACACACTGGCTCTTGTAGCCATCTGCTGGCCTGGACATTGAGTGGGTCAGTGTTATGATCAGTTCAGAACGACCGATGCTGTTGAAGGTCCCCTTTACTCCCCATTTTCAAATTGGCTAAAATATTCTCCCCCACCCACCCCTGGCCAAATGGACTCCATATATAAGACATCATATTAAAGTACCTCATCTTTTGTGTAGGGAGGAGTATCACACTGTAATAATAGTTCACTTACAGTTGTTGCATCACTTGGGCAAACACTCTTGGCTTACTTCTCATGAAATCATGGTGAAATTTAGAATAAATTATTATGATGTACATAATAACTAGCCCAACTCCTGGCACACGAGCAGTGGTTATTTAAAAAAGAAAAACAGTGGTTATATAAAAAGGGAAATGGAAATCACATATAATTATCTAGCTATGTCGACAGGGGGTGGTCTCTAGTTTGATGATCTGGGTTGCTGCTTGACTCCTTTTGACTTGGCATGCGAAAGAAATTTTAAGAAAATGTAATTTGTGCCGGGAAAGAAGAGAACACAGAGCAAAGCTTGGCTTCTGAGCTTGGAATCCTCATCACAGCCTCTGACCCTTGCTCCCAGTAGTTCTCATTCGAAATTTCCCACGTGTGCTGTGCTGATCCCCAGCTAAGGTTGACCAATCAGCAGGGTGGGAACGCTCTGGCGTTCCCACGTCTCCCCTGTACTCGGCACTTTCCATCAGCCCATAAGGGCGGTGCCTTTGCCTCTTTCTCTCTCTCCAAAAAAGAAGCCCTAGTAGTATCAGCCCTGAGAGGGAGCAGACTCTTTTCTCCACTCTGCTCTGAAGCTCTTATTAATTCCAAGCGCCACGATGAATTTTCTCTGGCATTCCCAACATCAGTTCAGAAGCCACAACTTTCAGAACAGTTAATGGGTCCATGATGGAGTCGGTGAATGCTTTCTGCCTCGCAGTGATACCACTGATCATTTCTAGATATGTATGATTCTTTGCTTTGATTTTCAGGGTTCCCAGAGAGAGTATGATTTTCTGTTTTCTATTTTTAGATAGTTACTGATATCATAGATGGAGGGTTATGATTTAAAGGTTGGGGAATCTAAGGTGTACAGGTACTGAATAAAAAACAAACAACAAAACACATTTTTTCTTAGCAATACAGTATTACAGTATTTTTTTAAACAAATAATTACTGAGCTCCCATTTTCTGCCAAGTACTTTCTAGGTGCTGTGGATATCAGTGAATAAAACAAGCAAAAATACCTGTTTTCATAAAGTTTGCATTCTATTAGGTTTCAACAAGCATAATAAATAAATTCACAGTGAGTTGAAGGTGCTAAGTGCTATAGCTAAAAGGAAGAGAAGAATAAAGGGCTGCTGCTGCTGCTGCTAAGTCACATCAGCCGTGTCTGACTCTATGCGACCCCATAGACGGCAGCCCACCAGGCTCCCCCGTCCCTGGGATTCTCCAGGCAAGAACACCGGAGTGGGTTGCCATTTCCTTCTCCAATGCATGAAAGTGAAAAGTGAAAATGAAGTCACTCAGTCGTGTCCAACTCTTAGCGACCCCATGGACTGCAGCCTACCAGGCTCCTCCGTCCATGGGATTTTCCAGGCAAGAGTACTGGAGTGGGGTGCCATTGCCTTCTCTGGAATAAAGGGCTAGGAGTATATATATATGTGTGAGCAGGTCACAGTGTCACACAGCGTGGTGCAGATGGGCATCACTGCCAAGGTGACACCTGGAGGTACTTTGATAGGGCAGGCACCTGATCAATTTCATGTAATAATAGCAGTGATTTCTCTCTGTTTCTGAAGTGCCTCTGTGTGTGTGTGTGAGTGTTACTCACTCATTCATGTCCAACTCTTTGCGACCCCATGGACTGTAGCCCACGAGGCTGCTCTGTTCATGGGATTTCTCAGGCAAGAATAATGGAGTGGGTTGCCATGTCCTGCTCCAGCGTTTCTTCATGACCCAGGGATTGAACCCGGGTCTCCTGCATTGCAGGCAGATTCTTTACTGTCTGAGCCACCAGGGAAACCCTTTGATGTACCTAGTACATGCCGTTAAGTGCCTTAAGATATCATTTCTAATTCTCAAAATAATCCTGTAAAGCTTCATCTTTTTTGTTTGTTTGTTTCCAACAGAAAAATGAAGACTTAGCATAGGGCCAAGATCACATAGCAAATACATGGCTCAGCAGAGATTTGAATTCTGGGAGTTGTTTGTAAAGCTCACGGTCTTCCCACCATTTTGGGAGTTTCCTAAGATGTGGTTTTCCCAAGGTGTGATTAGGAAACTAGCAGAAAGTTCTGGAGGCATTCATTAGTGCACAATTCTGGGCTCCATCTCATTGCTATTCAGTTTGAATCTCTGGAGTGCAGCCCAGGAATCTGAATGTCTGACAAATTTTTCTTACGACTCTGCTGCATGTTCAAGTTTGAGAACTGTGATTTTAATCTGCTGCTTTGGTCTTTTGATAGAGTGATCATGGTGGTGGGTGTTATCATGACCTCTTTCCATCTGGATGATTTCTAACCCAGTGTTTGAAAAGCAAACAACCAGTTAAAAAAAAAAAAAAGACCGCCCTAGCCATGCTCTCGAACTTCGGGTCACCCTGCCAACGGGAAGTGATGCCTCCCACTCTGACCTCGTAAACATTTCCAAGAACTATGAAACAGTACAACTGCTAACCACCTTTAACCATTAGGTTCTGTCTAGCTTCATCCTTTCTTGTTTGGAATTACTGCGCTACTTCTGAAAGCTTCTTAAAACAAAACAAAATGAAACAGCTATATACAGGAATGAATTGTTGTTCATCCACACAGACCAACTTTGCCAATCAGTCACCAGGTTCAGTATAACAAACTAGATTCTGAAATGCCAAATGTTCCAAAAAGCATCTACAAGTGAAGAGATTAATTAATAAAAAGAGGTGAAGCTAGGGCATAGAACTGTGCAGATTTTAGAACTAGAAGGGATCTTGGTTATTATTCATTCCAACCTAGTCCTTTGATAATTAAAGAAATGGAAATCAAAGAAAATGAGGTCTCAGAGCTAATGTATAATACGTGTTAGTCGCTCAGTCATGTCCGACTCTTTCTGACCCCTTGGACTGAGCCCACCAGGTACTTCTGTCCATGGGATTCTCCAGGCAATAATACTGGAGTGAGTTGCCATTTCCTCCTCCAGGAGATCTTCCTGACTCAGGGATTGAACATAGGTCTCCTGCATTGCAGGCAGATCTTTTACCATCTGAGCCACCAGGGAATCCATGTGTAGTAGAGAGAGGACTATAGCAAAGTCAGTTTTCTTTTTACTGACCTACGCTAGAGATCTTTGTCCTGTCCTCCTACTTCACTGTCCCTTTTCTCAATATATAAATCTCATAGGCTGTCTAAGGAGATCAAGAATGCTTACATGAATGGTTAACTTACTCTGAGAAAGGTATCCTTAATTCCTCCATGGCCATACCTTTTCATAAGGGGTAAGGATCAATAATATGGAAATCATCATATGTCACAGAGGTACCACTGAGTCATTCATTAATCCAACCAATATTTCTTGTGTTTCCACCATGTACCATGTGTAGGGGTAATGCAGTAAAGAAAGTAGATGGAAATGAACAAAAATTCACTCCAACAGGAAGCTTATATTCTAGTGGGGAAACACAAACAAGAGAAATGAATAAAGTCCTTATGAGTAATGATGAGTGCTAAGAAGAAAAGGCAGGGAGAGGGAATAGGAAGTGAGGATGTGCGTGCATGGTTGTGGGCTGTATTTTAGACAAGGTAGCCACAGAAGGCCTTGTTGAGAAATACAGATCACAACTGGGGAACACAAATATGAGATACTACTCAAGAGAATTCTGATATCAGTCTCTACAGGGAATGGCAGGCAGAGATGAGATCTGGAAAATGCTGGGAAAGATTTGAGTATTGATGTTCTTCTGGTGCTGTTAATAATCTAGGCAGTGGAAAATGGAAGTAGAGGAATGGAACAATTAAAATGGCGGCAACTAGACTTTGAAGGAGGCCATGAAGCAATTTGCTAGTATCTGAGGTGAAAAGAAATGTCTGATGGTTTGTGGTTTCACATAAAGAACTTTGCTTAGAATACAGAATTTAGAGAATGGGATTCAGATTGACAAGAGGTATTATTGTTATTTTTTTTAAATCTACGGAGCATGAAGCAATGCCAAGACTACTTGGCAAGATGATATGTGACTTAAAATTTGATGAAAATGTTGAAAAATTCAAACATCTGATTCACCCAAATATGTAATTAATTACGAGGATTTTGGCTGAAGGGTGAAATTTATAGTGTTGTTGTTGTTTAGTTGTTAAGTTGTGTTAAGTCTTTTGTGACCCCATGGACTGTAGCCCGCCAAGCTCCCTCTGTCCATGAGATTACTCAGGCAAGAATACTGGAGTTGGTTATCATTTCCTCCTCCAGAGGATCTTCCCAACCCAGGGATCGAACCCGCATCTCTTGCATTGGCAAGTGGATTCTTTGCCACTGAGCTACCAAGGAAGCCCTGAAATTTATATAGAGTTCATGAAAATTTCCAGGTTTTTTTTTTTGAGAGTCTACTGCATGCAATACATGGGCAGTGCCTCAGAGACTCAAAGAGGAGCAAGATACATTTCTACCTCAGTGAACTTTTCACTGCAGTAGATCCATTTTCACTTCCTCCTGGGCATCCAGAAGGAATTCATTTCTCCACTTCCCTTGCAGTGAAGTACAGTTTGTGGCTGAGTTCTGGCCAATGGGATTGGAATGGGCAGGATGGATGTCCCTTCTAGGTTTGGCCCATGAAATCCTAGGGGATTGAAGAGTCTCAAAATGCAAGGAGCTGGGGTCCCTATGTCACCAGCAGTAAGGCTGTCCACTAAACATCTAATTAAAATTTATGTGATATTTGTGTCTGTTGTGCTGAAGTGCTGAGATCTGAGCCAATTTGTATTGCCCAAGTCATACAATTATTGATGAACATTTGCATAGAATTTTACAGTTTGCAGAATGCTTTCACATATCAAAAGATTCTGGGAACTGCCCTGGGAAACAGATCATATTTTAATTTTTTCCCCATTTCCCAAAAACTGAAATTGATACTTATTGAATACTGAATTACTTGGTCATGATCACAAAGGTGCAACAGAGAGCAAATATTCTAAACCACTGGCTCTCAAATTTACAAAAATAACTGATATAAGACAAGGATGGAAATAAATCTAATGCAAGGCCTTTGATAAATATAGACAAAATATTAGGGAAATTCAAAAGAGGGAACTAGCACACTCAGCTGAAGAAGGCACTAAAGGCTCTAGTGGAATAGGTAAGATTTATAGTGAGCATTTGCAAATTCAAAAAAGAAATATATGAAGAACCATTGAGAAGGTTCCTGCAAATTTTGACATGTGCTACGAGTGGTGAATAGACACAGAAGAGAGTCGGCATTTGTTCTAATGATCCAAGGGAAGTGGGAGCAATCAATGCAGTTTTTCTGAAGGAAAACAGGAACCAGTAATTCAATACAAATCAAAAAAATATTTACTGAGTGCCTGCCAGATAGAGAGCCTTCCAAAATTGTACAGAGGATACAGAGAGGAGATAACAAGGGCACAGCCTGTGTTTTAAATGCATTTATGATCTACTAGGGGAAATAGCCATCCATGACTTCAACACAATGTTAAGATAAACATCAATAGGAACAGTAATAGGGTTCAAGGGACAGAGAAGTGGCATGGCAAAGTGATGTTAGAAGGACACAGGGAAGATAGGTAGAGCTTCATGCAGGAAGCAGAATCTCCAGATTGACCTTGGAGGAGGGGCCATTGCTGAGGATGGTTATAAATACATGAATTCATGGGGGCCACATATAATTCCAAAAAGAAGTCTTTTTTATCAATTTTGGGGGCAAGGACACTGCTATACAATTAATCAAGTGACTCTAAAACATGACTACTGTTTAGGAGACAATGAAGTGAAATTTATAATTTGGATGTTTGTTTAAACATGGAATCATAAACTTACAGTGATGTCATAGGTATGTACATTTCTATTCCTACTGAAATTGCCTGGCTTCCAGTGAATTCAGTCAATGACCAGTACTATGAGCCAGAAGCTGGTGTCCCTGTTTCATTATGCCACCAAGAGGCAATCAATAGGCAGCTTACTGAGATGTCCTGCCAAACACGGGACACTCACCATGAACAGGGCTTCATAATTTTCAATCATTTTCTGCACCACAGCAATGATGGCTGTGCTCTCTTCAGCGCGGGCCGAACTCTGGACTGAGAACTCTTTGTCTGACGACTTCTGCTTGTGCAGCAGGTTGGGTCCAAATATGGTGGCCAAGTTTAGAGATGTCATTTTATTCCCAGTGACCTACAGAAGCAGAGGATACAAGGATGGTTGTGATTTTTGCTTTTCAAAACACTGAGTGGTTAAATAATCAATAGAATCCTTTTACTTTCTCATTTTTTCTGCAAGGACCACATCATCTCTGTCAGAATCCATGAAGGGCATCACATTTTCCTTTTGCTTCATATCTTGAAGTTCACAGCTCAGTGGTCATCTCAATAGCATACTGAGTAAAATTTTAGAATGCTGTTTTTGTGAAACTGGTACTATATAAAATTTCTACCCTGTCTGCTCTCAAAAAATATTGATGTTCATCCATTCGACTGACCATCTATCCATCCCTCTATCTATCCCTTCATCCATCAACCCATCATCTCTTTATTACTCCATCCACTCAGTAGCCACCATAGATAGGCATTTTTCATGGATTTTAATTATTCTAAAGTTTTTTTCAACAAAGATCACAAACCATTCCTTATTTTAAAGGGTTCACATTCTAGAGGAGAAAAGCAACTGATCAATTACAAATAGTCGAGAAGATCCCCTGGAGGAGGGGATGGCAACCCACTCTAGTATTCTTGTCCAGGAAATCCCATGGACAGAGGAGTCTGGCAGGCTACAGTCCATGGGGTCAGAAAGAGTCAGACATGACTGAACTGACTGAGCATGCATGCACGAGAGTAAAGTGTGAAACTATCAACTCTGGAGGCCCCAAGGAAGACACTCCAAAGAGGTGGCAACATTTGCTCAAAACCTTGAAGGAGAATAAAGTTTGCCGGGCTGAAAAACAGAGGAGCTGGCGCAGTGGGTACCTTCACGGTGGTGAGAACACTGTATGCAAAGACAGAAATAGATAAAATATGCCAAGGCACCCCAGGAAGCTCAGCAAGGCAGGGGGTGCTACAGGAAGGCCTGGTGAGGGTCAGGTGAAAGTCATCACTGTGCGTCCCCTGGGGGGCAAACCTGCTCCTGATTGAGAACCACTGATCTAGGCCAGTTATTTCTCCTGTTGAAATCAGCTGAAAATCTATAAATGCCCAGGTAAATATGGGAACTGTGTGTGGCTGCTTGGGAAGGTTCCTTTGTCTAGGAAGGTCTGCACGGCCTTCGAGAAACAGTTGGATGCACAGCATAAAATTCAAACACAGAATCAATTCCTGACTCACAGTGGAGACTCAGCCTCTGGAGTCCCCACCTTGTTCCATGGAGCCCTGAGTGGATGGCTACCCAGCCCTGCAAGCCCAGCGTGGCACTTGCCTGCGTGGGTGCTCAGTAGCTCAGTCGTGTCTGACTCTTTGCGACCCTATGGACTATAGCCCACCAGGCTCCTCTGTCCATGGGATTCTCCAGGCAAGAATACTGGAGTGGGTTGCCATTCCCTGCTCCAGGGGATCTTCCAAACCCAGGGATCGAACCTGCATCTCCTGCATTGGCAGGGGGATTCTTTATCATTACCACTAAAGCAAAGATAAAAGGGTGCATTATTTTTTAGAAGGCGAGGCTATTTTCAGGTTTGCCGCCAAGTGGAATGACTTCATGTGGTAAACACTGGGAACGTTTAAGAAAGTGCCCTTTACGTATAATGGTTCAATTCCGTTTTTCCTTTGTTTCATTTCATTGATATAAAACTTGACAAGTTTTCATGTTATTTTTCATTTCTCTTCCTGGAAACTCATGGCTGAGGATAAAACCAAATGTGCTCTATTTTCAAATTCATCCCTTTAGAACTCAGAGGCATTTGGAATGCTTCTCCTCCCCCTCTTAAAGTAATATCAGGGTTTGCTAATTAAAACAACAACAACAACAACAATATGACCAAACAGAAGATTTTGTTATCTTTGAAAAAGAATGTTTAGTACAAGGACAATCCAGAACCCTGCTTCCGCTCGCTTGCCTTCTCCTGGTGCTATTTTGGGAATGCAACACAAGCCGTCTGTTAAAATGCACCAAGATTCCAGCTGCAGACCACGCTGCTGTGGTTTGTTAATGCTTTTTTTGTTGTTGTCTTGGTTTGGTTTGACTTAATTGCCTTTTAAACTGGAAAGGAGATTTGCTCACAGACGGCATCCACCTTTGTCTCCCATGTTACCGCATCTCTCTCTCTCTCGCTTGCCCCCATCACCTTTCTCTATGACTGGCTAATATAATGTGCACTTGGGCTTGCTCCGTTATTTATCAGTGAATTCAAGGAAAACATTTATCTCTAAATAAGCATCCTAGATCATTTCTAAGCTGAATATGAATAGCTCACATTTATTAAAAGTTCAGCATGTCGGCGAGGGAGAGAAAGATTGGGAGTTTGGGATTAGCAGAAGCAAACTTAAACATAGAATGGATAAACAACAGGTCCTACTGTAGAGCACAGGGAGATATATTCAATGCGTGCTCCTGTGTGCTCGCTCCATCACTAACTTGTGTCCGACTCTTTCCCAACCTCATGGACTGTAGCCCGCCAGGCTCCTCTGTTCATGGGATTTTCCAGGCATGAATACTGGAGTGGGTTGCCACTTCCTTCTCCAGGGGATCTTCCTGACTTAGGGATCGAATCCAGGTCTCCTGTACTGTAGGCAGATTCTTTATCATTTGAGCCACCGGGCAAGCCCTACTTGAGCCACTACCCTGTGATAAACCATCCTGGAAAAGAATATGAAAGAGAATGTACCTATATGACCGAATTACTTTGCTGTACAGCAGAAATTAACACAACACTATAAATCATCTATATGTCAGTAAAATAGAAAAACTTTTAAAGTTTAGCACGTAGAGTCACTGGGCTTTGCACAGACTGTTGCGATTCCTTCTCACTACTCACAAGACGAAGCCGCTGCTACTGTCATCTTTATTTTATAGACAAGGGGAGGGATGCACAGAGCCTAGTTCCAGGCAGCCTCTGCCCCTCACTCTTGCTGGCAGAGCTGGCATAGCAGGAACATGGGAAAATTGGCTCCAAATCCCGGCCAGGGTGAGGAGAGTCAGGTACTGACCCTTCTACAGATCCAAAGCCAAGCTTCCACTTCCTTGAGTCCTGTGTCTCATCAAAGGCCTGTAATCCCAGCCCTGTATTGGTGGTCTGTAACTTCTTTTTGCCTCATAAGATTCTCTGAAGAACTGGAGGCCAGCTATGGACCCTCTCATTAAAAAAAAAAAAAAAGTATACATTCACACCACATATTCCATGCCATTCCGGGGAGTTCTTAGATAACCTGAAACCACTGCTCTAGACATTTCCATGATGTTCCTGCAATATTCTCTCTAGAGGAAATGAAATCTTTCTTACATTTGGGAATTTCTCTTTTCCCCTAAGGAGCAAAGCAAATAGCAAACTGAACAAAATGGAATAAAGCAAAACAAACCTAAGATAGCAAAACATTTGATAAAATACCACTATTTTTCCCCCTAAAGCACTAATTTACTGTTCAATAATTTTTCTCATGCCTTTCTTTTAGACATCTTTAAGACCGCATCAGTGATGCACGGGAGTTTAAGCACCTATTAGAAAAGAAATATTACATTCATCTTATAAAAGAGTAAGTTCAGGTCTCTCCTACCCCGACTCTATTTTCCCTCCTCTTCCTTTGTTTTATAAAAACAATTTCACGTAGTAAGGTGCTGGCAGAGCCTGTGTGGGCCTCCAAGCTCCTTGACACTGCATCATTTTTCTTCCTTTTGCAATGAGTAATAACTGCCCAACAGACAGGTAACACACCTAGCACAAATTAACAAACAGGTAAGAGCAAAACTTGAAAACTGCTTTGTTTCTTGACGGTATTTTACAGTTGAATTTTTCTCTCACTCCAGTGTGCTCATTCTGAGTTCTCTACCTGCTCATACCAAACCAACTTACACCTTGAATAAAGAACCTCTCTCTCATTCCTCCTCCCTTGCCCTTCTTTTCTACCAGAAGGGGTTTTCAGCTAACTCCCATTCTTAGGCCATACTTACGTGGCCTGCTTACTCAACCCTTGCACACCCTTTGATACGGAGTTTAAATTCAATCTCCTCCGCAAAGCCATTCCAAACTTTTCTGGTCCACATTCATCACTCCATCTCTGGAGTTCTGCAGTGACTCGTGCACCTTCTTGCCAGGTTTAGAGGAACACAGAGTAGGTGCTCAGAACATACATGATTCAGATACCAAGGCCACTCTTAGATGGAAACATTTATAATATGAAGTACTGTTTTCCACATTGCTATTCCTATGAAACCTTCCTAACTCACTTTCTTCCTGTCTCAAACCAATCTACAACATAGATTATATCACCTTAGTCAAATCCTTCCAAAGATTCATGGCTTAAAAGAATCAACCACCTACCGCTGACAAAGGCATTCAGTACTCTGGGAACTTAGCCCAATTTCCTCTCAGACCTCATCAGTACTTTCCCATGCTGCAGCCTCTAGTCCAAGATGGCTGTGTGGGCTACATCTTCCTGTAACTTCTGAACATTTCACAGAAGCAATGCTCTCCTCATATTTCCTCTGTCTCTTTAATTTTTGGTTACTGGTCCTTCATTTTGACTCAAGGTTTAGGTTAAGAGTGTCTAGAAACCCTTGTCATCTCTTATTTCCCGTACAACTTTGCTGTTACCAGCATATTTTTCTATGCCTTGAATAAACTAGTTTTCTCAATGACTGTGCAGTACCAGTTGAAGAAGTTTTGTTTCCAAAGTTTAGGTAAGGAAATCCAGGTTTAGGAGGTTAACAGATTTGTCCAAGAACACAGAATCAGTGAGTTATAAAGCTACCAAGTGTTCACAACCAGGGGTGATTTGGGCTCCCCATCATCCCTGGGGAAGGGGGGACTTCCCAGGCGGCACTAGCAGTAAGAACCTGCCTGCCAATGCAGGAGATGTAATAGACGTGGGTTCGATCCCTCAGTCGGGAAGATTCCCTGGAGAAGGGCATGGCAATCCACTGCAGTATTCTTGCCTAGAGAATCCCATGGACAGAATAGCCTGGTGGGCTACAGTCCATGGGGTGGCAGAGAGTTGGACGTTAGCACGCACACACGCAAAGATGTTTTCTTTTCTTTGCCATAGGCAATGCAGTCTTATTCAGCATTTGGACTGAAAGTCTGAAAATGATTCTAAAAAGGCACAAGAGAGTTCCACTGGACATTTTGCTTTCCTCAGTGCCTTCTTAATCACCTAAAATCTGACTTTCTTCGCACATAGTACTTAAGAAATGTCAGAGAGGCGTTTCATGCACCTGGGAACCCAGACAGGGCTCTGGCTTAACCCAATGATTAGGCAGATGATTCTAGAGCTTATAGTCAATAAAGGCTGACACCCAGTCAGGTAATATAACTACTTAACAATTATGCGAATTACAGTCTATCCAATGAAGAGCAGTGTCTGCTGAAGGAAGGTGTCAGTGTCATATTATGAAACCTGAAGCCAGCAGAGTTTCACTAATAACTAACTGCTCTGGAGACAAACGGCTAACTCAGGGAGGTTCCATTCTCACACTGATAGAGACGATGAGGATAAGAAAAGCAGAACTGCCTTTCTGGATTAAAGCAAAAAAAATTACATATGAGCATGGCCTTAGGGAAAGGAACCTGACAATTACAGAAACAAATCCATGACACAGCTGAGTTCTGCTTAATAGGATTTAAAATAGAAAGCTTCTGAGGTAAGTAAGCTTGGAATGTCTTTGGCTCCTTCTTGTTGATTTACACTGCATGTTAGCATAGTAAAGGGTCTGAGATCTCCTGGGGAATAAAAGGTCAGGGAGAAGTATGACTTCATGGTTTCAAAAAAGGGAAGTAGGTCTCTTGTTAGGGCTAAGATGAAATAAGTTGCTTGCTAATAGGTCACTTAAAATTGAGGCCAGCATCTCTCCTTTGTTCAAGGGAGAAAGTGAAAATACCCTGAAGCACCAAAGAACACCGGAGCCTAAGACCTCATATTGGGGGCCAAGTCCAACAAGAACATTCCAGAGGCATCCAGAGGACTGTGGAGAAGCTGTCTTTAGCAGTTGATACCAGGTGGCACTGAGATGCATTGTTATTTAGTCACTCGGTCGTGTCCAACTCTTTGCGACTGCATGGACTGTAGCCTGCCAGACCCCTCTGTCCATGGGATTCTCCAGGCAAGAATATTGGGGTGGGTTGCCACGCCCTCCTCCAGGAGATCTTCCTGACCCAGGGATTGAACCCACATTTCCTGCCTTGGCGGGCAGATTCTTTACTGCTGAGCCACCAGGGAAGCCGCCTTATTCTTTTTTAGCTCTCCCTTTCAAAACAGGAAAAAGGAAGAGGCGACCGTGCGTGGCAGTGGTGGGGTGCACACCTCTTGGCCGTCCTTGCTGACGTTGTCCTCGGCGTGCCTGGCCACGATGGACAGGAACTGCAGCAGGCGGTGGAGTGTGTCGCAGTTGCAGGGAGGTAGCAGGTAGATGAGGAGTTGCAAGGTGCCCAGCTGTTCCTCTGGCTCCAGCACTGAGCAAGGCAAGAAGAGGGGCTCTAAGTAAGTCAAGGCTGAGGTCACGTCCTTCCGGCTCAACTGTCTTCAGAAAGGGATTAGCAAGGCAAGTCACCTTTCATTCCTGTTTTAGCAATTCAACAGTAAGGTTCTATGAGGGATAGAAAGATAAACGCGACCTGGGAAAATGTAACACACACAGAAATCATTCTAATCCAGGGTAGAAAGGTAACGTCACTTCCCTCACTTTCTTCTTCTTCCTTCCCTTGGTAGAAATCCTCACATACTTTAGGGATCACTGCCCATTTGCAAACCATGTGGGAATGTTCTAAAATCTGAGTTTCTAACAGATTGGAGGCCCTGGTCTGTTGCGCAGTACACAAGAGGTAGACTTTTTGTTGGCAATAAGTGAGACCCGGTACAAAATAAGGGTCTTTTCTCTCTGTTGTGAGCCTGTCAACCACAGCAGGAAGGAACACATGGAGGCTCACACAGTTCTGGCCACTTCCTCCTCCCCGTCACCCTCCTGTTCTCCTTTGGGGATCTGGGCCTCTAGCCCTGAACCAGCCACATTGCAAGTCCCAGCCCTGGGCTGTGCCTGGAATATTTCCCGTCCCCCTTTCTCACTCTGGGTTCCAGAAATGCAAACTCATTTTTAGGCATGGACTCAATCCTCTCTGTTACTCCAAAGCATCAATTTGTAGCACTTTCTACTATCCTAGAGTCATCTGAAGGCATCCCCAATTTTTCTTGGCTACTTCCATTTGTTTCATGGCAACTTTCTTCCTGCCAATTCTCCCCAGGGTAAATCTCAGAAAATTCCCCCAATAGCCTGATCGTTAGAGACAGATAAATCAGGTCAAATAGCTATTAGGAGACATATGCATAAGGTTTTGATGAGTGAGTGGGACATTCCAGTAAGACATTCCTGCAGATGGCTGGATTACATACAGAGGGTGTTGATGAAAGCTGTGTACAGCTCCCTGGTGAGCAGGGGGTCTGGCATGTCCCTCAGGAACTCCTTCAACAAGGCAGCCACATCATGGACGCTGTGCTCCTCCTCCAGGGAGACATCAACCCCACGGTCAAACTCCTCACGTAGCTGGAAAGACAACGGTTCCAGTGGCAGTCTTGGAACAGCACATCTCGACATTCAGTGCCCAGCAAAAGAAGTGCTGTAACACACAGCCTCGAGGAGTAGGTTTACCCAGACCCCACCCAGACCCCGAGAAGGAGAAGTAAACAACGTGTGACCTTGATCTACAGAGTCAATGCAAATCCAGCCCTGAATGTATGAAGTGAAAGTGTTAGTTTCATTTATATATATATATATATATAGCCACCAGGGAAGCCCATATAAGCCCATATATATGTGTATATATCTATAGCCACCTGGTAGCTAAGACTGTAAAGAATCTGCCTGCAATGCAGGAGACCCGGGTTCGAACCTTGGGTTGGGAAGATCCCCTGGAGAAGGGAATGGCAATCCACTCCAGTATTTTTGCTTGGATAATCCCATGGACAGAGGAGCCTGATGGGCTACAGTCCAGGGGGTCACAAAGAGTCGGACACAACTGAGTGACTAACACTTTCACTTTCATATATATACACACATAGGAAATGCATTATTAAATAAAAGTATCTGTGGGTTTACTGTTAATGACACAAGCAGCAGGGCTTGATAACGACATCCAGAAGGTTGAGAGGAAGAGCTAAGGGGTTAGGTCAACTCTAATTGTGGGAGGGAGGAATTAATCTATTGTATAGCAGTTTTGCATGTCAGCAATTTTACCACGTTGGAATTCTGACATTTTCCACAAATACTCGACAAGGAAGCACAGAGATTTTTCTGCAAACAATGAAATTAAATACCCTGAGAAACCATTTGTTTCTCTGAGGCTTAAAGGGTGACAATAACTAAATAAAATCTGCCTTAGATTTGTCAAAGTAGCTTTATTAACATTTTCCAGGAAGATTGCCTGCCTTCATCATTATCCTCACTCCTTTAGCGTTTATCACAGTGGAAAACACAATAGCCAGAAGGAAGTCATAACTCTACACCCTACTTTCATCTCGGACAGCTCAACTTCTCTTAGGTATTGTTCTCTGCTGTTAAAATAAGTTAGTGAGTTTATGAATCTGTTCTAGGCAGTAAACTTCTGTTAAGTATTCATGTGCTCTGTCATTCATTCAAGAAAGATGTACTGCCCACCTGCTGCGTACCAGGCCTTGTTAAAGGTCCCCAAAATACGGTGAGTCAAGAGGCAAAGCCCTTCCCCTCCTCCAGCTCTCAGACGGGTGATAAACTGGTAATCCCATCAATCACTAATTAGCTCTTAATACTATGACAATTGTTCTGAAGAAAAAGTGTAGGGGATTATGAAGTGATGCTTGAAATCTGACCACTTATTATATATATATTTCTGTTTGTTTGTTTGTTTGTTTTTGGAGGGTCCATAAGTACATCTCCATGCAAAGGTTTCCCCTTGGGTGAAGAAAGATATAACTGAGGAATAATGTCTGTCACCAGCCGCCTCGCCACCTGATAAGAATGGCCATTACTGTCCCGAATGGCTCATCAGTTCCAGGTCACTCATCCTTAGTGTTCAGCAGGCAGCCAGAGCGAAGAAGGCTTCCATTGGCACCACTCCTATTCATGACCATTCAAACACACCATAGTTCTTTTCTGAGCAAGAACACACACACACACACACATGCGTGCACGTGCTGAAAGAAAGGATTGTGGAAAGAGCTTGATCTAAATTGTGTGTCTTGAATTAAATGTCTTTATCTCTCTAAGCCTCAGAAGTGGGTGAAAAGGGCTTGTCTCTCAGCTGGTGGGCGAATTCAGCGAGGTAACGTTTTTGAAAATATTCTGCAGTTCCACACAGGAAGCCTAAGAAATGTTACTATGCTATCTTCTTCCTGCTAGTCCTATTGTGAAATGTTAAATGTTGTTCAATAGTCTCTTAAGTGACTATTATAAATAAAACCAACCAACCAACCAAACAGAAAACATACTTCTTTTGAAAAACCCCTTTTGTCTGGACAAAAAAAGACACGAGAAGGCATTTATTTCACTTAGTTTCAATAATATGAGCAAATAGCGTTTCTTCAGCTTCATCCAACTAAAAATTATTTTCATTTGGCTTCAGTTTTGAACTGCTGGGTTCCTTATTTCTTTCTGTTGGAACCAACAGAGGGAAAATAATATTTTAATTTTCTTTTAGCCAACATATGAATTCTTTTCTCAAAGGAAGGTTTGTCTTTTATGAAGCTGTCATGAACACAGATATCCGCCTAATCATAGGAACCTGCTTCTGAAGTTCTAATACCAAACTTCTTTTGCAAGAAATCTGGAAAGTGTTGAAGGAAACTGAGGGGTACAATCCCCACATGGAAGATGAATTGGGCAATCAATGGTTCCATAGAAAATTAATACAATCATTTTTGAGAAGTTAAAGCTATAAATGTAGCATTTTCACAGAAGAGATATTAACGGGATTACTCTTATTGCATTTTAGTAGAAATGGGTACTATGTAATTGTTTTCTATTTATTTTCACTTACTGATCAGGTACTCTCTGAATCTCCTGCATTTACAGTGTCAATAAAATATTTATAAATTAGTTTTGTTTTGTTGTACATGCCATTGGCACGTCTAGACGTTGTGCTTTCAGTTGTATGACCCTATATCTTTCTGAGCTTCTGAGTTCGCCTTTTACTTCTTGGGACTCAATTATACTATAATCGGTGAGATAGTGCAGAAAAAGATATTCAGAAATGAATTTGCATAAGCTCGAAATATGCACAAGGTAATTCACCTGAAAGTCAAGTGAAATGTACAATAGCATCTCCACTTTTCACTTACTTGTCTCACTCTCTTTTTTGAGCTTCCAACTCGGAATATCCCCACTGTCTGGAGGCCTGCAAATAAGGAAACAAAATCTTCAGTCCTGTTTTATGGTTTCAAACTGGAGCAAATCAAAATAGATATAAAACAGAATGCCAATACCGCCCTGCAACATGCAGGGTAATGGTGACTTGACAGCGTGCACTAATGCTTATTTATGCCATGCTAGATTCACCAGATCGGAGAAGGCAATGGCACCCCACTCCAGTACTCTTGCCTAGAAAATCCCATGGATGGAGGAGCCTGGTGGGCTACAGTCCATGGGGTCGCTAAGAGTCGGACGACTGAGCGACTTCACTTTCACTTTTCTCTTTCATGCACTGGAGAAGGAAACGGCAACCCACTCCAGTATTGTTGCCTGGAGAATCCCAGGGATGGCGGAGCCTGGTGGGCTGCCGTCTATGGGGTCGCACAGAGTCAGACACAACTGAAGCGACTTAGCAGCAGATTCACCAGATACCTAGAGGTTAGCACTGTTAGCACCAGGATCATTTTACATTAAACGCTTCTGATTAAAAATTGTTTTTGTGATATTATGTATTTCTACACTTCCTCCATATGAAAAAAACAATGTAACATTTTCTTCATCATTCAGAAGAATTAAACATGAGTTTTCTATGAATTTCCAGCCCTTTATCAATTTGAAGATAGATCTCACTGATCATAATTAAAGCATGTACTTATGAAAGAAAACCTATAATGTGCAAAAAATGTAAAACATAATATACTTTAAAAATACCTGGTGCAGAAGTAATGATTTAATATTTTGATTTATTTCTATCCAGTCATTTCTCCATGAAAAAATTATATATAGAGAGAGGAAATGCTGCTGCATTTACTTAATATTATGTCACAAGAATTTTTTAAGCCAGTAAAAATTCTGTGTAAATGTTACTTAAGATGGATACAAAATACTCTATTGCATGAATGTGCCAAAATTCACTTCATATTCTTCTCTGAATGACAATATAGGTTCCACCGACACATATGCACTTGTTCTGATACCATAACTTGCCTATTAGGAGCAACTCTGCACATCCATGTCAGTTACATTTCTGATTCTCTTGAGAGCATGTCCTAGAAGTGGGATTATGAGGCCAATGCATCAAGAAGATTTATCTAGTCCTAAATGTCAGTAGTGCCAAGGTTGAGAAGCCTTGCTCCAAAAAATTAGGTCTCTTAAACAATCAATCACAAATTAGAAAGGTCAACAATAGTTCCTCAGTATCATTAAATATCCAGTCAACATTCAGATAAGGTTCACAAACTGTGATAGGTTGGTGCGCCTTGCAGTCTCTTAATGTGTATATTTCCCCCCTCGCTGTTTATACGTTTTCCTCGTCATAATTGGTTTGATGAAGATATAGCACTGATTTTCCACTGTAGATTCCCTCACTGTTTGGATGAAGACACTCTGCAGTGCCATTTATGTTCCTTTCTCCCCTTTATTTCCTCTAAAGAGACAGAGTCAGAGTTTTCTCTTATTCCGCTTAGAATTTCGGGGCAAGAATACTTCACGAGAGCTATTACGCACTTCTTTGAAGGGGGCAGAGAATGTCTGAAAGACTCATTTTCCCATGCAAGCCGTCAGTCACTGCCGCTTCTGGTCATCATCTACATTTACTGTTTCATTGCTGGCTTACTTTCTCTTCATTTGGGATACTCGTAAGGGCAATGCCAGATTGTACCTGCCCATGTCTGTTTTGCTGCCACATGAAGAGGGCTGGTGTGAGAGTCAACAGACCATGAAAACATAGTAAATGGGCCACAAACAGACCCATGCTCTCATGGTATCCTTTGCATCCTGAATCTGCCTGATCCTGAATCTAGATAAAATATTCAGACTCCCAGTATGTAAATGGGATTTGGGGGGCAGGGGGGGTGTATGCTTTGCTTAATCTGTTTTATCTGGGTTCTTCTCTTGCCACTGAAAGAGTTCTGACTAGTCCAGTATATAATTAAATTGGAAAGAGTTTAAAATCTTTATAACATTATTTCTTTCCATCCTGAAACAAAGTAGACATCTTACTTTGTTTCTTAATTCCTTAATGTCTCTTGGTAAAGCTTTGCAGTTTTCTTCATGGAAGTTTCTTACTTCTTATTTCAGGTATTCTGGCTATACTGTATGTTTGATATTAATATAAATGAATTATTTTATTGGTATAGTACATAATATTATTGCTCTTATATAAGATGAGGATATATTTTTGTATATTTATTTTATGGTCTTGCCACATTGTGTATTAGGTATAAGACTTTTAAAATTGGTTTTCTAGAGTTCCTCAGTTAGAAAATATAATCTCCAAAAATATCCAAAAATATAATATCAAAAAAAATGGACTATTTTTATCACTTTTATATCTTATATGTGTTATCCTGAATTTCCAGAATAATTTGACAGAATCATGCTGAGAGGCTAGTCATTGCTGATTTGCATAAATACATCTTGGTGCTTTGCTCTTGGGTGGAATTTTTGTTGTGCATCTATTCTCCAAAGACTTCTGTTCCTTCCTTCTTGTTGCCATCAATTTGTCTGTCTTATAACTGAGTCCAGCCAACCCCCAGCCTAATTTATTGCTTCTACCTCTGTGGGGGCTTGAAAACAACATAATAAAGATATTAGAACCAAACACAGAATTATATTTCTTCATCTACAAGATGAGCATAATAAGCGTCTGCCCCAAAAGTTGTTCAATGATTCAATTAATTAATGTACATAAAATACATAGACTTGCATATGGCACCTACAGAGAGATATAGGCCCTGACTGGTCTAAATGAGAATTTCCATCAAAACAGAAAACTTTATTATAATAGTGCTGTGCTGTGCTGTGCTCAGTTGCTCAGTCATGTCCGACTCTTTGCACCCCATGGACTGCAGCCACCAGGCTCCTCCGTCCATGGGATTCTCCAGGCAAGAATACTGGAGTGGGTTGCCATTTCCTTCTCCAGGGCACCTTCCTGACCCAAGGATAGAACCTGCGTCTCCTGCATTGGCAGGCAGATTCTTTACTACTGAGACACTTGGTAAGCCCTTATTACAATAGTATGACTTCACAATTTTAATTTTGGCTGCATTATTTTCTTGTTGGTCCGATGGTTTCCAAATAGCTGAAATTTCTACGTAAGTGAGATATCACATAAGGGCACTTTCTTCCCACATGAGACTATTCTTTTGCTTGAATTCCTCCAGTCTGGGAAGAAATGCCTATTTCTATGTCATTATTTCCTTAATTATAGTACTTTTCCACTCAGTAAAGGTGACCATGATTTTGACATAACTATTAATAGCTAATGATTGATTACTGTAATTTCTATGTATCAATTGATTATAATCTAAGTTTTTAATGAATTAACTTTTAGGCAGAGCAGATGAGAGCCTTCAGATAGCCAATGCCATTCTCTGACATAAGCTTTAGAGTCATTTTCCTCAAGAAGATGCAGTCCAAGCATTCAGTAACCTTGACTGGAGACAGTCACTGAGAAAAAACAGGTGTCCATCAAAAAAGTCATAGATCTGGCAAAGAAACGTGACGTTGCTGTACCCTGTCCCAGAAACTGATGCGATCACTTTTCTCTCCTTTTCATCAGAACCTGGAATGGAAACTAGACCCCAGGCACCTGAATCTCAGGCTAAGGGAATTCAAGTAAGGAGGGCAGGCATAATAAATCGAAGGGCCCACCCCCAACTCAGCCTAAATCCGAGAGACCGAAGAGAGTCTGACTCTTTGTTATATTGCCTGGGTTTTTTTGTTTGTTTGCTTGTTGTTTGTTTGTTTGTTTTTGTTTGAAGTGTGTGGTTCAGAGAAAGCAAGGATGGTTAAGGAATTTTGGCCTAATAGTAAAGAAAGCATTTGGTGAAGTAAAAGTGGGGGAGGGTAGTGTACACAAATACAGATGGAGTCAAGACTACTGTCCAAGACCGTTTTGTTTTGTTTTGTTTTATTATCATGTGTGTAAGTCCAAGACCAATTTGAGAGAGAATGAAAAGATCTTTGACAAATATCTATAAGGCTAAAGTGACTCAAAATCTCGGCTTTCCATTTCAAAAACTGGCAAATAAAGTCTTACAAAAATTGCTTTTGAAGTTTGCTCTTTTTTGTGATTAAGATTAGTATCTGTTTGAATTTGAGCCTGTCTCTTATTTTTTCCAGAGCCATTTGGTCTAAGCATCATGGAAACTCAGAACAGAATCAGGACCTTAAAAGATCATCAGGTTATCTTCTTTCCTTTAGGTCCTAAAGTGCACTGTAACTACTTCCCACACCACCCCCCACCCCAAGAAAACATGAACTGCCCTGTTCTTCGGTAATCTTAAATGAAATGCTATTTCACAAGTTAAAATTCATGAAAATTTATTTTCCAACAGAAAATATAAAGACATGCCAAGTTTTCTTTCACAAAAGCAGTTACTCAACCTGTCACTGCATTTTTGCATGATTGGAGTAGAATTTTCTCATTTAGAATTCTTTAAAGTGCCTACAGTTCACTCTCTACATTCTTTACAAGGAAAAATTATAATTATAAAAGTATGAGTCGCTTTTTCTACCTTGTAGTAAAGTATAGGCTGAATTTTTGTATTCATGGTACTGAAGTCTTTACTTGCTAAGCTATTTTGAAAAATAATTCCGTTCATGTAATACTGATTGAACATTTATATTGCTATCATGATACTAAGTTTTGGGAATTTCAAATGTCTAAGATATTTTTCTTGATGTCCAGTTTATCTTCTAAGGAGAAGAGACAGATAAACAAACACATGAACATACACACATACATCTACATATTAAAATTTTGTATAAGCAAAGTTTTAATATATATTAATTATATTAAGTCACTCATATGTTATCTAGTGATTTCCATATATAACGAGTTGATTAATTCTATTAGAAAGAAATAGATGAGAATGTTAATGTAGTTATGTCTGTATATCTTCAGGATTGCTTTTCTGTTTCTTTTTTCTTTATTATGATGAGTACATCATTTTTATAGTAAAAAGGTAACTACAGCGATGTATGTGAATTATTTCTCAATAAAACTGGAAAAAAGAAGCAATTAATAAACTCTTCTCATTCCATAAAATGCATGCTAACATTATAGCAAACAAATTCAGGTTGTCGACATGGCAGTTTGATGAACCAAAAGTCTAAAGTTCAACAAAGATTTTAAAGAACTGTACATAGCTTTAAAGTCAGCATATTAAGTGGAACTGAGTTGCCAAAAGGGGCACTATGAAGAAATTTTAAGTGGACATCTTTTCACAAAAATGCAAATAACAATATAGAAAACTATTGTGCAAAAACACATTTCTATTCACTTAAGGAATGGCTTTCTGATTTTTTTTTAAGAAGTTGATTCTTTCTTTTAAAGGAAGCCTTGAGTAACCTCAAGATATAAAGAACATAGAATTGGCTCTGCTTTGTTTAAAGGAGGTCCTGAGGATAACCCAGCCCAATGTACCTTGTCCTCCCTTCAAATTCCTGTCTCCAGGGTCACTTCTGAGGACTCTTTGGCTCTAGGGAGTTTGAATATCATCAAGTTTATCCACCCCCAGCCCCATATCTTGTTTATCCCTACTGGGGTTATGCAAACACTGTGTAAACTTTCTTCACAAAGGAAATTTCAACCTAGAGCCTGATCAAATAAATACAGAATTGAAATTGGGTGTTTAAATGAATGATGCTTGAATACATGAAAGTACTTGATTGCCGACACACGAGTCTGCTTACCATGTTTTTCAAGATGTTGACAGCAGCTGTCCACCAGCCTGGGGACCTGCCTGTAAATAGGATTCAGGCTGAGTTTCTTATCTCTGGCTTTTTCTTTTTTATTTTGAGCCTCAGCAGGCAAGGAGAGCTGTAATGCTTCCAGCAGTCGAGACTGATTGTCATCAAGATCGGTGATAGAATCCACTGACATTGCACCCTGCAAATTATACACAGACATGAACAAAGAGTACAGATGGAGAAAATAAAAACCATTTCCCCCAATGCTGTCCAATAAATACTTTTGCCCATGACAATTTGTCCCACTTGAAAATATACTGTTTAATTGTGCTGTTTCTATTTTAAAAGGAAAAAACCAAACACCTTTTGAAAAAGTTAGGAAACCTTCATGACATAGGGTAAGGTACTGACAGTTAAAATTTCAACAATAGACAATTTTTTCCAAATGGAAGACAAGAGATGGCAAACATACAATTAAAATAGTTTGACCCAACCACTTCATTCCTTGAAACAAGAAAAAAAAAATCACATACTTCATGAATGAGGTAAAGTCAGAGAACACTTGTGAATAAAAAAAAAAACAATTCAACTATGGCTCTAGAAAGTAGATTTTAAAATAGGATTCCAGAAACAGTCTTAGTTTGTTTTCCCCCAGAAGTGGCACAATGTACTTTATTAGGGGAACAGTCCCAGGAGACAGCTGTAGGGGAGTGGGGAAATGAGAAAGGGAAGTGAAGGCAGCCAGCGAAGGGAGCCCAACTGCCCTGGGGACCTGGACACCGTGTAGGTGATATACCTCAGAGCTATTCCTGCTAAGGAGTGAGGGAGCTGAATTATTTACACAAGTCTCCAGAGTCATTAATTAAGGGCAACTTCTGGTAGGGGTAGGGAGGTGACATTAATGCCTTCCTACTTGCAGGCTTTCATCTGCATGGGTGGGTGTCTCTGGCCATCAGAGAGAGCCTCCAGCCAAAAGATGAGGTTAATGACAGGCGGAAAGAGGGCTGGCACGCTAGGAATGGTAAGAGCTGAGGGTAAGGGCACAGGGCACCACTGATGTCTGTATGGCCACCCACCCTTTGATGAAACCTAGAGGAAGAAGTTGGCAGCTGGTGTCCTAGCAAGGCCTGGACAGAGGGGAGGGCATTGGGGAGGCCCCTTGCCTGGGCTCTCGAGTCTCAGAAAGCTCATACATGGCATTTTGGTGTCATTGCCTTGTAGACTTATACACACAGCCTGAGAGATTATGATGGAACTGGAAGAACACTTCCATCATGCAAATTTAAATATTCCAGGATGCTGTTATCTCTTCAGTTTTAAACACAGGGAAACCCTGGAAACAGCGGTGGGTGGCTCAGGTGCTCCTGAATCTTGGAGAGGTTCTAAATGTTGGAAGCTGACTGAGCATTGTGGATTTTAACTGGGAAGTGTCTGGGGTTTTAACTAGGGTAGGAGTTGTTGGCTGGAGATGGCAAAGATTTGGGCTTTCAGGCGAGAGGAAAGGAGAGATCTCTCATGACCCAGGAAGTTTCAGGGATTTTTATCTCCTGATTTAGCTAATCATCAACCAATTTGCCTGGAAACTCAGCTTTCCTGGATTGAAATGTGAAATCTGAAGTGCTAAATAATAGCACAGTGCCTGGAACACGGTACTCACTTAATAAATTGAGCTATATTATTGTGTGCTGCATGCTAAGTCACTTCAATTGTGTCTGACTCTTTGTGACCCCATGGACTGCAGCCCATCAAGTTCCTCTGTCCATGGGATTCTCCAGGAAAGAATACTGGAGTGGGTTGTCATGCTCTCTTCCAGGGGAATCTTCCTGACCCAGGGATCGAACCCATGTCTCTTATATCTCCTGAATTGGCAGGCAGGTTCTTTACCGCTAGCACCACCTACCATGTTATTACAGTATTGATTTGAAAGAGGATATGTGTGTGTGTGTTTCTACTCTCATGTTGGAGAAAAAAAACACGCCCTATTGATAAGAAAAAATCTCACTGTTTATGAAGTAAGTGTAAGTAAGTGAGTAGCTCAGTCCTGTCCGATGCTTGGCGACCCCATGGAATGCAGCCTGACAGGCTTCTCTGTCCATGGGATTCTCCAGGTAAGAATACTGGAATGGGTAGCCATTCCCTTCTCCAGGGGATCTTCCTGACCCAGGGGTCG
This sequence comes from Okapia johnstoni, assembly GCA_024291935.2. Lineage (NCBI taxonomy): Eukaryota > Metazoa > Chordata > Mammalia > Artiodactyla > Giraffidae > Okapia > Okapia johnstoni. The sequence continues at coordinate 7,374,513 of CM044305.1, forward strand.
AACCTGAGTCTCCTGCATTGCAGGCAGCTTCTTTATCATCTGAGCCACTAGGGAAGCCCTGTTTATGAAGACCGGTAGCAAATTTACTTAGCCAGGCACAGTTCTTAGATGAGATGAAGAGATTAACAAAAACACTTGGCCCTGTCCTCAAGCCTCACAGTCTCACAGGAAATTCTGGTAACAACAGAAGATCACACTAGAGCAGGATCAGTGGTGATGTTGTAGAATGTTCTGAATATCATGGTAACCAAAGAGAGGCACCCAATAACTTTGAAAGGGGTCAGGGAAAGGTTGTGAGGGTGTGTCAGGTGTCTCAGGGCCAGTGCAAATTCTCCCTGAATGGGGTTGTTGACAGATACTTGGACACAAACTATATTTCCAGTTTTCACATAAGCCAAGACTCAGAGAATAACCTTAGAACTCTTCTGTTGTCCTAACTTCAGTGTCAGAGAAAACACTGGCCAACTCACCCTCCTTCTGGCCCGAGGAGCCGGCTCCGGGGTATTGGGAGACGTTGACTCATTTGGTGTTTCCGAGGTGGAGCTGAGAGATGAGTTACTGCTTGAGAGTTCTTTGTTTTGTCTTTTATTTCCAAATGGAAGGAGGGAAGCCACAAAATCGGAGGCATCCTTGTGCTCGTCCCTCTGCGAGTCCTGCTTGAGTTTATAGGCCCGGTCATTTGCGATGACTTGGGATAAGGGCATTCCAAATGCCTGTGGGATGAACTCTGGAATCAAAAGAACAAACATTCACTTTCAGAGGAAGAGCACACCAGGGAAGACTCTCAGTCATGTTGCAGATCGAAGGGCAGACATATTCAAATGACTGTTTTCTGAAGAACTCCATCAAAATATGGAGATGACTTTTGGGTTTGTCAGAGAGGCCAAAGTTTCTGTCTCAATAAAGAAAGTCAGTTTGTTTAACGAACAAGGGTTTTAGAAATCTAGGCTTCCAGCTTTTCTCCATGTATCTCAAGAATGTTTAAAGGAAATAACTTTATAGAGAAAGGTGATATTTCTGATAGGATGAACATGGTCTATACAGTCCATGGAATTCTCCAGGCCTGAATAATGGAGTGGGTAGTCCTTCCCTTCTCTAGGGGATCTTTCCAACCTAGGGATTGAACCCAGGTCTCCAGCATCAGGGGGATTCTTTACTAGCTAAGCCACAAGGGAAGCCCAAGAATACTAGAGTGGGTAGCCTATTCTTTCTCCAGTGGATCTTCCTGACCCAGGAATTGAACTGGGGTCTCTTGCACTGCAGGCAGATTCTTTACCAACTGAGCTATCAGGGAAGCCCCTCATAGGTACACCATTTTACAAACTTAAGTCTTTGATTGATGTCTCAAGAATCCTCAAAGCTTACAAGGCCTGAGAAGACTCTGTGGGTATACATTCATTCAACAGGCACTTACTGAATACCTATATGTACTGTGTCAAGCTATGCAGTGGGGAGTATGCTCTTGCAGGCTTCAGAATGTGGGGTGGGGTGAGGGAGTAGAGAATCAGATACATAAATAATTATAATTGAGTCTATCATGTGCTGTAGTGGCTTCCTTGGTGACTCAGTGATAAAGAACCCGCCTGCCAATGCAAGAGACCCGGGTTCGATGCTCCCTGCGTCGGGAAGAGCCCCTGGAGGAGGGCATCGCAACTCACTCCAGTATTCTTGCCTGGAGAATCCCATGGACGGAGAAGCCTGGCGGGCTATAGTCTACGAGGTCTCTAAAGAGTCAGACACAACTGATTGACTAAACCACTACCACACGGGCTGTTAAGAGAGAGATGCAGAAAGCTTGAAATTCAAGTAAGTGGTTACACTTCGAGGTTCCAAGTCAAAGACCAGTGCCTGAAATGACAACCCAAGAGGCAGAGGAGCAGCTGGGGAAGGAGTTTGTTCAGTTCTTTCTTTGTGTTTTTTGTCCCCACATGCTGCCTCCAATTGCTGGGTTTGCGCCGTCACTCTCATGATCTACATTCAAGCCATTCTCCTGGCCACATGCAGAAGTGGATTCTCACCACCAATTATCTGGTGAAGGGCCCAGGATATAATTCGTTACATCCTCCAGTTAGGACAATTTGGGGGAAGAACCATCATGGAGATGGAGACAGTCGCATTCTGGATCTCTAGAGTAAATCCATTTGTATACACATACATTGTAAGCACACCAGTCCTTAGGGCCAGGCATTTTATTGGTAATATTTTAAATTCATGCTGAAAAGCATTAATAATTAAATTAAATGGATTATTTCTTTGAGGCTCAAAATTACATCTAGCAGCAGAAACTGGAGTCTAGCCTCACCCTTGTTTTTATAACCCTTATGAATAAAACCAGAATGATCAAGGGAAAACAATTCAAAGGTTGAAAAGGCGAACATTAAATCAGGTGGAAAGAGGCTCTAAAAGGTTTTCCTCTTTGATCCATGGCAACAGCTTGAACATCACCGGGCTAGTACTCAAATCTGCAGTAAAAGCAGAAATGGCACTTGAAAAGTCTGCACCTCTTGTTCTGTCAAAATATGCAATTTATTTTGAAGTGAAAAATCAAAACTTCCACATTCCTGGATTTTCAGAGGACACTTCTCACCCTCTATCACCAAACTAGTCGGCACAGGATATACAAAAAATAATTTAGGCATTTGTTTGAGGATCAATGTGGACAGGGTAGTAAGATCCAATAGTCACTACTGGTAAAAGGTCATTTTCACTACTAGCAAAATTAGAAACCAAAAGGGGCAGCACAGGATTGATTGTTTTCCTTCAAAAAGGTTGGGGCAAGTCTAGGAACATGTGTATGGCAAGGCTGATGGCTATTTGGAATACATAAAAACTTTTGGAGAGTAATAACAGCAGAAAGGACATTGATAAATGTATCAAATGTCCTGTATCTGCTCAAGTAGGCATATGCATAGCAGCGATTTAACATGACATGAGGAGTATTGATTTCTCTTTGAGACATTTTATGCATATAAAGGGAACCAACCAGCTTCGGCTAGAGATTTCTAATATCCTTGGCAAAAAAGAAGAAATATAGTTTCCTTTGGTATCTGTCATTTTTCATATCTAAAAGTCTGCTGCTCTACTTATAAATTGGAATAATGGAACACAAATGAAGCAGATGGAATTCATAAAGTCATTCTCCCCAAATGACTCTTTCATTTCTCTTTTCTTTCCATTCAAGAGATGTAGCCACCTATAATAGATTTTTATTTCTCTCTAATAGGCTTTCTTCCCTGGCTGAGTTTATTTATTCTTTCAGTGGTAGTGTTTTGATCTAATCTCTTTAATTTCTCATTGCTTTCTCCAGAGAACTCTCACAAGCTTGAGAGAGGAGACAGATTTCTCTATGCCCTGAACTTGTGTTGCAGTGTCTAGTTGCTGGAAAGTTCTCGGCAGGGTTCCTTGAATATGATTGCTTCTCGAAATGTGGTTATTGTAAAATCTAGGATTCAGCCCGACCAGGTTGAGCAAAACCTTCGTTTTTGTGTAAATAAAGTGCTGGTCACAGGCTTATCTGTGGGCTCGAACCTCTTCTGTTGGGGGGAAAAGGGAACCTACGGACTCTGTGCTGATAGCTGTTAATAAAATTGATAATGGGTTTTTAAAACCATAAAGACATTAACCAAGAGTCAGTGTTCTGGGGCCAGGGACAGTGTGTATCATGTTCTGATCTATTGTCTGTGCTTCCTGAAGAGATGGCATCCCCTGGCGTCCTCACTGCAGAGACTGTCTCCGTTCCCTCCCCATGGTCCTGGGCCCCTGGAGGTGGCGTGCTGGTCTCTCAGCTCCCTGCAGCAATTTCCAGATCCTTCCCTCCCACTGCGTGGCTGAAACCTAGGGCTGCAAGCTTCCTTGGCACCCGTGTTCATTGCTATCTTCTATCCTGGCAGTCAGAACCCTTGGCCACCATCATCCCAGGTGACGTGGATGTCTACCTAAATGACCCATCTGATTCTCTGTCCTCACATCTCCTTGACTTCCTCCTCCTCTTCTGTTTTCCTGCATGCCGCCTTTTTCACCAACTCCCTTGGTCCCATCCTGGACCTTACCTTCACCAGAACTAAGTGCAGGGCAGCAAAGGAGACACAGATGTAAAGAAGAGACATTTGGACTCAGGGGGAGAAGGAGCAGGCAGGATGATTTGAGAGAATAGCACTGAAACATATATATTACCATATGTAAAATAGATAGCCAGTGGGAGTTTGATGTATGATGCAGGGCACCCAAAGCCAGTGCTCTGGAACAATCTGGAGGGATGGGGTAGGGAGGGAGGTGGGGTTCAGGATGGAGGTGGGGTTCATATATGCCTATGGTCAATTCATGTTGATGTATGGCAAAAACCATCACAATACTGTAAAGTAAGTATCCTCCAATTACAACAAATTGTAAAATTTAAAAAAAAATAGATGCAAAAAAAAAAAGTGATCTGGCATCTGGATTCAGGCTTCCTCCCTCCACTGCAGTCTCACACCCCCAACCCAAGATCATGTTTTACACTGTGGTGTGACAGTCCTTTCAAAGATACCATTAAGCCATCCCTCTTTAAAGAGTAGTAGCAAATACTTGATGTTTCAACTGTTACTTAATATGACACAGAATGAAGTTGTATCAACTATTCTTCTATAGGGCTACTTCACAGCTCACATGTAGTAACACATCTAGACAGGGAGGGACAATAAAACACAGCATGATATCATTTCAGCATAAAGAAAGGTGCTAGACCTGAACTATCACCAGAGTTTACGTCGGTAAACATATGGCATCATCCGAAAATATCCTGTAGAGTGGGGACCTAGCTCCCAGACTTAGGCTATGGTAAAATCTATTCCCCTTGTGCTGTGATTAAGAACAATATTAACTGGAACAAAGCAGCTATTTTTAAACCTTTCTCTCCCAAAGTGATTCTTTTTGACAGAAGAAAGAAATTTTCTGAAGTTCTGAAAGTTGAAAAAATACTTTTTGGATGCCAAGTAATTTAACTAAAAGAAATGAAGGACTTGGAAGAATTCTATATGAAAATATATGTTTTCTGAACCAGCATCAACCCTGTATTGGTTTCCATATGGAAATCATAAGTCATATGGGCACTGCTTTAAGTGGCAGGAGGGACACAGAAGTGTCACAGGATCTGCTGTATATTAAGTTAAGGCAATTCAATAAGACACAGGACATGATTCATTCTGATTGAATCAATTAATAGAGCAGCAAATCAAACATTAAGTGAGTCACTCTATTGGGAGAGCAATTTGATTCTAAAAAGCTGCTCCTATCTATTTTTAGATGACCTAACCCAAAAGGTCATTTAGAGTTTCCTGTTTTCCTTCTTTCACTCTTGAATTCAAATGATTGTCATTTTTCACATGTGCAGCTGTTATGAATCCAAATGGTAATATTCAAATGGAAGAAAACAATGTGAACTGACCACAACTGTGAGAGCCCTGCACACTGCTCCATCACACTCTGGTTCCCAGGACATCCATGTGATGGATGTGTGGACATACATAGGACTTTCTAGTCAGAAAAATACGCCATGTCATTAAGCTTCACTTAAGCCTAGGATATCATCTTTTTAACTATCAAAGCCACAGAAAACAAACAATCAAACAAACAAACACAACCACCTCTTATGCCATATATCTTGCTATTTCTTTCTTTAGTTGGATGCGTTATGTATCTTTTCCTTGGAATCACCAGAATCTGCCTTCCTTTTCCCACCCAGCACCCCGTGCAACCTCATAGAACACTGCCTATATAATATCAGTGAGCCTATATAATATCTAAATACGATTTGGTCTGAAAAATGTATACTAGCCCAGTGTATACTGGTTGATTACGTCCCCTGGCCCTTCCTGACCAACCCTTAGTTCCTGCTGTTTTCTTACATAGAGAAGCACACATACATCTCCCTCTGCTGAGGGAATTAAAACATCTGCAAAAAAAGAAATGTTCATTCTGTTTCATTTAACACAAATGGGCACTTCTGAAGAATCACCTCAAGTCTACATTATGAGTGTTCAGATGCCAGTGCCAATATCATCATACTAGAATAAACAACTTTAAAGATAACACATTACTAATATCAGTCTGGATGATCCCTTTAATAACTCTAAAACACGGAGGATTACTCTAATCTAACGAGATAAAGATGGCCCATGGCAGGAATAGGATGAGTAAAAACTCTGCTTTAAAAAAGCTACCCTGGCTACCAATATTCATTTAAAATATAAGGGCATGAATTTATGAATTAATTGAACAGAATACAATTTTTCAGACAATGATGGGTAGCTGAAGAAGAGTAAATATCCTTTGCATTCATTATGCTAGCATTAGATTCTGCTATGGTAGACTGTGCCCTGATGAGTATACTGGTTAGTATGGACCAGAGTTCTCATCTTAGAAGATGCACATTGGTAGTTATAAAATGACTCATGCCCAGTACCTATAGAGACCAATGGGGTCAGATTTTCTGAGGTGGGGGCATTGGAATATTTAAAGGTTTCACAAATTATTCTATCAAGACAATGCAGTCAGTGGCAGGGATCCTTGATGTTTTCATGTCCTTTCCTCTATCTGGAGGTAAACATTTGAAATGTTTGGAGATATTCTGGTTGGGGGCGGTGGTACTGGCATCGAGTGGTAGAGACCAGGGACGCTTATATTAAACATCTCAGACAATGTACAGGACTGCCCCCACAGCAAAGAATTGTTCTGTAGAAAATGTCAACAGCCCCAAGATTGAGATGTCATGCTCTAAGGGAAGTAAAACACTAGTTTTCTATTCTCTAGAATTCCTTTTTAAATTTTATTTTTAAAATTTATTTTTTAATTGGAGGAAAGTTGCTTTACAATATTGTGATGGGTTCTGCCATATGACAATGCAAATCAACCATAATCATACATATATCATACATATATATCACCTCCCTCTTGAGTCTCCCTCCCCTCCCACCACACCTCTCTAGATCATCACAGAGTGCCTGTAACTTCTCACCAGCTATCAGTTTAGTGTATATACGTTTATGCTACTTTCTCCATTCATCCCACTTTCCTTCCCTCACTGTGTCCATAAGTCTGTTCTCTATATTTGCATTTCCATTCCTTCCCTGCAAATAGGTTCATCAATCCCATTTTTTTCTATTAGGATTCTTTATCTCTTTTTAGTCCAAGAACCAGATGTCATGACCCTTTAGGTACAATTCAAGATATGGGTGTAGAGTCTGGGATCAGTGGTGTATCTAGGTCTTGTCTAATACTTATCACAATGCATTTATTTTTATACCTTTTATTTCATTGCCTTTCATTACTTTTCAAGCAGAAATTTGATCATTATATAAAAGAACTCCAAGGCAAGACATATGGCCTCCCTTACTCAACACTCATTCACTATGACACATAAAATGGAAATACATTCATATGACCACACCACTCAGCAGTCATTTCATATGAAGATGTAGAAACAAGCCACAAAAAGATGTACTGGGCTAATGGGGCCCAGGTGCCCATTATGCAGGCTCAATGAATATTAGTTAAAAAGGAACACAAATACCTCTGAGAGAGTGGCTAAACTATTGGTTTCCTAAATAGCCACAGAAAGGGACAGTATGAAAAGAGTCAACCTTTCCCAAAACACAACAGGGCAAAAAAAATGAGCATGCTGTGATCTAACATTACAATGCTGACAACAGCCCATCTTCACTAACCATGAGGATGAGACTATTTCTTTCCAGTAGAAATGGTAGGCGAATCCAAACTCTTTCTCATTAAACTAGCCCTGCCTAACTATCTAGATTTGCCAGACAGCTGGTTAGTGTTAGAGATGCTACTCAACCCAGGTTTTCCTTATACATTGCTGATTGGCCAGCTTCATAATTGGAACCATGAACTTGGCATGAATCATACTTTGCTCAAACCAATTGAACTCATCAATTCAGTACAGGGCCACTCAAACACGAAAGAGTAGACCCAAACAGCCTTTAATGGCATTCCACTGTAGAAATCCAGTTTACATAATAAAGTTGAACCACGTAAATCAATGCAATTCAAAAACCCCAACAAATTCAACCAGTATGCTCTATGGAAGACACATTTGCTGTAGTTCATTCTGTTTTTTACCTCTGTCTTTGTTTTTCTCTTTCCCGAGTGAATCCAGTTTCTTTCTCAAAGATTTCTTTCTCTTTTGTCCATCTGTAAATATTAAAAAAAATGAAAAGTTGTAAAAACAAGCAGATAAATGACAATTTACATTTTCAATAAATACATTTGAGCAGAAGTGTGACCTCTCACCTTACTCATAATTTGGCATTTTAAACAGGGTAATGGCCTTGAAAATATGTGAAATTCTTAACTTGGATTGAACATATAGCCAGAATCTTGGTGTATGCTCTTTAATTCTATTTCAACCATGGAAAGTACAGGAAACTTATCTCCTTCAGAAGCCATTTAGTTTTGACACTTAGATATGTTTGCTTTTACTATTACACAAGTCTCTTCATACTTACGCAAACTAATGTCATCTCAAATTAAATCTACATGAGACAGGAGTCAACAGTACACACAGCTTTGACATCCATGAGCTAATATAGTGTAACTGAATAAGGAAGTGAATTTGGGGTCCATAGAACTCAAATCTAATCATTATTACACCATTTACTAATCCTGTGACTTTGGATAAGTCTCAGGGTCTTCATCTATAAAATGGGAATTCCATGGAGTTGTTGTGAGGACTAAATAAAATGTTGCATATAAAGTGCTTAATGGGGAGCCTGACACATTCCATAAATTCAGATCTACTCTCTTTCGGAGGGGGGCGGCAGTTCATAGTATTCCATAGTATGGCTGTACCATAACTTAATTAACCATCCCTCATCACCCCCACTGATGGACATTTGTGTTGTTTCTAATTTTTACTAGAATAAGTAAACACTGGGCTGGAAGAAACACAAGCTGGAATCAAGATTGCCAGGACAAATATCAATAACCTCAGATATGCAGATGACACCACCCTTATGGCAGAAAGTGAAGAGGAACTAAAGAGCCTCTTGATGAAAGTGAAAGACGAGAGTGAAAAAGCTGACTTAAAGCTCAACATTCAGAAAACTAAGATCATGGCATCTTGTCCCATCACTTCATGGGAAATGGATGGGGAAACAGTGGAAACAGTGTCAGACTTTATTTTGGGGGGCTCCAAGATCACTGCAGATGGTAATTCCAGCCATGAAATTAAAAGACGCTTACTCCTTGGAAGGAAAGTTATGACCAACCTAGATAGCATATTTAAAAGCAAAGACATTACTTTGCCAACAAAGGTCCATCTAGTCAAGGCTATGGTTTTTCCAGTAGTCATGTATGGATGTGAGAGTTGGACGGTGAAGAAAGCTGAGCACCAAAGAATTGATGCTATTGAAGTGTGGTGTTGGAGAAGACTCTTGAGAGTCCCTTGGACTGCAAGGAGATCCAACCAGTCCATCCTAAAGGAGATCAGTCCTGGGTGTTCATTGGAAGGACTGATGTTGAAGCTGAAACTCCAATACTTTGGCCACCTCATGCGAAGAGTTGACTCATTGGAAAAGGCCCTAATGCTGGGAAGGATTGGGGGCAGGAGGAGAAGGGAACGACAGAGGATGAGATGGCTAGATGGCATCACCAACTCGATGGACATGGGTTTGGGTAGATTCCGGGATTTGGTGATGGACAGGGAGGCCTGGAGTGCTGTGATTCATGGGGTCGCAAAGAGTTGGACACGACTGAGCAACTGAACTGATATGCACTTGCAACAAATGTACTTCACTGGTTAACTCACTAAAGAATATAGATACCTCCCATATCAGTAGGCAGCTGCAAATGAATTCCTAGTATGTCATCATAAAATATTGGCAGTCATCATAGTGAGAATGTGTTTTGGAATAATGCAGCTGTCAACTTAATGTGTAAGCAGTGCAAATAAGGACTCTGCACTGCTACCCATTAGTAGAAATGCAGCCCATGCTGCAAGGAAATTTGGGTTTAAAAGGGGATTAAGAATTGTTATTTTTCACAAGATATCTTTAATAGTGTATTAAAGCAAGAGATTGAGTCCAATACAACTTAAAGGCAAGACTGATATCAGGACAAGACAGACTATGCATTTGTCAACAGAAATGAGCATTCCTGGGATCCTCATGGGGCTGCATATGTTCCCCATGCCTCCTCTCTGAATTTTTGGAGTCAGAAGACATCACAATGTAATCAACAGACACACACAAGCTCTCTTTCCCTTCAGAAAGCAAAGGAATATACCCATAAAATGGACATAGTTCATGACAGTCTTCACTTTTGCAGTTATGAAATACATAGGTGAAAGTGATGTAAATCAGTTGTGATGTGGCAAAGAGCCATCAATCTCTTTCATCATGTGTATGTTCTTATCTTCAGTGTCTAAAAGACGATCTCACCACAGGGCCTACCATGATCTGTTACATCATATAATGTAATCTCTATATGTTACATCATTAATCTCTATATGTTACATCATATAGATATCATAGACATTATCATATAGACATGCTATATCATTTATTTTTCATAACCAGTGGACATATCCTAAATTTCAAGCAAGTTGTCAAAGAACCAGAATACATATAGGATAGGAGACATTTTCTTTTAAGATAGAACAACTTTCTAAAACTTTTTTTAAATTAGAGGATGTAGGATATGTGTAGATGTATATAAATATAAATATACAGTGTAAGTAGTAATGAAGAAGTCAACTCTCACATAACCAGCAGCCAAGTTCAGATGTAGACTATCGCTAGTACCCGAGGAGCCTCCAGAGAGGGAATCATACTGAAGGTATTCTTTCCTGCCTCAATTACATATTTCACTCATTAATACTTGCTAAAATTCACCCTGTTGAGGCAGGTAGTGAAAGTGTTAGTCAGTCAGTTGTGTTCAAGTCTTGGCGAACCCCACCAGGCTCCTCTGTTCATGGAGTTCTCCAGGCAAGAATACTGGAATGGGTAGCCATTCTCTTCTCCCAACCCAGTAATTGAACCCGGGTCTCCTGCACTGCAGGCACATTCTTTAAAATGCCCCTAATTAGACAGAGGTGAATGTTATTAATAGGCAACTAGACAAAATGATGGATGATGTGCAATAACGTGTAAGGAGGCATGGCTATAGCCATTTTCTCATTTAAAATACTCAGGAAAAACAAACAGAGCTGTGCAATAAAACTTCTCACTCCTTCCTTGCGATCTGTCAGCAGTTTGCTGATTGACTCTTCAGCTTTTGAAGAACGTCTTTTTTTTCCCATAGAGCATAGAGAATCTGCTCAAGAGACTGCCTTACCATGTACTTACAACCATACAGAACAGTTTATGTTCAACCCATCATTCCTTGGATGCCAGAAAGTGTGATAAGGGCCGTTCCATCTTTTAAACTAATTTAAGCTTCCTAACTATCCATACTGCACAGCAATGTTTTTACAGTGCAAATAGTGATGAGCATATGCTTAGAACCAGACATGGAACAACTGACTGGTTCCAAATTGGGAAAGGAGTATGTCAAGGCTGTATATTGTCACCCAGCTTTATCTAACTTATATACAGAGTACATTATGTGAAATGCCAGGCTGGATGAGTCACAAGCTGGAATCAAGATTGCTGGGAAAAATATCAACAACTTCGGATATGCAGATGATACCACTCTAATGGCAGAAAGTGAAGAGGAACTAAAGAGCCTCTTGATGAGGGTGAAAGAGGAGAGTGAAAAAGCTGGCTTGCAAGCCAACATTAAAAAAAAAAAGAAAAAGCTAAGATCATGACATCTAGTCCTATCACTTTAAGGCAAATAGAAGGGGAAAAAGTAGAAGCAGTGACAGATTTTATTTTCTTGGGTTTCCAAAATCACTGAGGATGGTGACTGCAGCCGTGAAATTAAAAGAAGCTGTGACAAACCTAGACAGTGCATTAAGAAGCAAAGACATCACCTTGCCAACAAAGGTCCATATAATCAGAGGTATGGTTTTTCCAGTAGTCATGTACTGATGTGAGAGTTGGATCATAAAGAAGGCTGAGCACCAAAGAATTGATGCTTTTGAATTGTGGTGCTGGAGAAGACTCTTGAGAGTGACTTGGACAGCAAGGAGCTTAAACCATTCAATCCTAAAGAAAATCAACTCTGAATATTCATTGGAAGTATTGTTGAGAAAGCTGAAACTTCAATACTTTGGTCACCTGATGCGAAGAGCTGACTCATTGGAAAAGAGCCCAATGCTGGCAAAGATTGAAGGCAAAAGGAGAAGGGGGTGGCAGAGGATGAGATGGTTAGATAGTATCACTGATTCAATGGACATGAATCTGAGCAAACTCTGGGAGATACTGGAGGACAGAGGAGCCTTGTATGCTGCAGTCCATGGAGTCACAAAGAGTTGGACACGACTTAGCAACTGAGCAACAACAACAACAACAATATGCTTACTAACTGGTCCTAGAGTGGGCACTATCTTATGGGCTACAGTGACCTGGAGAGAAAATTAGGGTCACACATCCTGATCAAAGGCATCTTGGAACAAGCACTAGAGGATTACCCTCCATGTGCCTGCAGGAGACCACATCCTAGATGGGAGAGCCCACAGACATACATGACACAATAGCAGGTGGCAAGGCAGCAAGCCTTCCACATCCAAGTGACCACAGAGCAAAGGAATCATTGGTATGGTGTGTGGTTAATCTAGCTATCTTAGGAGAGGCCAGTACCAAACAGGGTGTCTGGAGAGTCGAGAACAACAAAAATGAGCGTGTCCCTCTAGGACAGGCTTTTCATGGGCTCACTTGCTGTCAGGTAGTGGTGGTTTCTCTAGCTAGATGAGAAGCTCTTTGAGGGTAGAACCATGTCTCCTAGGCTTTTGTCTCCCTCCAGGTAAAGAGCACAGGGCAGGGCATGCCATGAGGACTTGTCAGCACTGTCTATGACCAGAAGTCAGATGGAGGTTTTGGGTTGGTTCCAGGGAAAGCCCAGGACCACTGAAGTATACAATTCCTAATTTTAATCAGATAAGATCAGATTCAGAGAATAGAGGTTATTAAAGAGTATTTTCCATATTAAGTTGATTCTAGAGATACTAAGGGTAAAAAATATTGTCCAAGGAAAGACTTGTTTTTGGTGATAGATGGAAGAGTAAGGGTTACTTTTGGGGAATGGGGACTGACTGCAAAGGGCATGAAGGAGCCTCCTGGAATGCTTGGACTGTTCCTTATCTTGATCTGGTTGTTGGTTACATGATCCATGAGCTATACATATTAAAAACCCATTGAGTTGTACGTGTGGACATTCATATTTATTTACATTACTATATATATGTTATTCCTCAATAAAAATAACAAAAGACTTTGTCATTTTTATGGAATGGCACCAATGTAAAAATTACATTAACTGAATGGGGCTGCAAACTCAGAAAGAAAGTCCTGCACCACCAGAAAGTTCTTGCACCTCTAACTTTTCTAAATATCTGAATGCCCATGATCTCATCCAGCAACCATGACTTCCTTGTGACACAGGCATACAGAGACAATGAAGAGCTAGTGATTTTGGAGTGTGTACTAGAAGTTGAGCATCCATGGTCTCATTACATTCTCACAGCAGCTCTACAAAGCTCACACTATTATATTTTGTGATTTTATAGATGATGTTAGGAGAGGTTAAGTAACTTGTCCAGGGCTGAAATTGGTAAGGGATAAATTTAAACTTGCACCCAGGACTAGCCCACACCAAACTGGTACTTTTGATTTCTAACTGTGCTGTAATGAGGAAAATATGGTGTCTAATTGAGGGAGGTGACATTAAAGACCAGATATAGGGAGCAACATGTCCAAAGTAATACAGAGTTACAGAGGAAAGAGAAACTAACAATATTTGAGTTCTAAATGTGCACCAGGATGGGCATCAATTATTTTTGCATGTATGATATTATCTAATACATATCAGCATACAATCCACTCATGTAGCCTTTTCATCTACCCATCTTGCAGTTGAGAAAATTAACCTCAGAGAACTAAAGGAAATGGTCCCCAAATCACAGGACTGGTAGGTGGTAGAACTGAAGTCCAAACTCCTAATACAGTTCTTTCTAAAAAGCCTGACTCTATCTGAGAGGGGTGGCTAGGAAAACTCAGATACTTACGATGAGAAGCTGAAAATCCTTTGTTTAAGGTCACTAGGCCTCTGCATCATGAGAGATGGTTCTGGAGGTATTTGTAAAACAGTGGCTGTTCATCTGTGAGGGTCATTTAGACTCTGCCCTACAAGAAGTCTGAGTGATGGGCAAGAACATGTTAAGGCCCATTCCTTAGTGAAGCAATAGCAGAGAATGGATGTAGACAGCCAAATTCAGAGATGCACCTGGATATGGGACTGGGCATCCACATTTAAGCCCCTTTAAATTCCTTCACTAGTAGAGTTCCATAAAAATCACATTACTGGAAAGGAGAAGAAACTGCCTGTGCAAATTGCCTGAGACATGAAATGAAGTCAAACGGAACTAAGTGCAACTCTGGGGACAAAACCCTCTTCTGATGCTGCCACAGAACTAGTCCAGTGAGTTCGACATGACCATACCCAGATTCCTGCCCCGCTACTCGGGGTGTGTTTAGCCTGCACAGTGACTGATTGATTGGTTGAATTGAAGTATAATTGATTTACAATGTTGTCTTAGTTTCAAGTGTACAGCAAAGTGATTCAGTTATACATATATATGTGTGTGTGTGTGTGTGTGTGTGTGTGTATTCTTTTTCAGATTCTTTTCCCTTATAGGTTATTACAAAATATTGAGTATAGTTCCTTGTCCTATACAGTAGGATCTTGTTCATAATTTATATCACCCACTCCAGTGTTCTTGCCTGAAGAATCTCAGGGACGGCGGAGCCTAGTGGGCTGCCGTCTATGGGGTCGCACAGAGTCGGACACGACTGAAGCGACTTAGCAGCAGCAGCAGCAGCATTAGTAGTACGTATATGTTAATCCCAAACTCCTAATTTCTCTCTCCCTTCCTTTCCCCTTTGGTAATCATAAGTTTGTTTTCTATGTCCTTGTATCTATTTCTGTTTTGTAAATAAGTTCATTTGTACCGTTTTTTTTAAAGACTACACATATAAGTGATATCATATGCCTTTCTCTGTCTGGCTTACTTACTTGGTGTGATCATATCTAAGCCACATGGAGATTTGCAAAAACTTAAGCTCTAAGGCTAAATCTTGGTAAGTTCACATAGGTGTCTGGATTCCCGACCTCTTGAGGAAGGTGCGAGAGCTGGCAGCACCAGGTCCCACAGTCCTCACACTCACCCCAGGCCAGCAGAGACACCTATATCCCTGAGCCATGGCACACCTGGCAAGCCTTGGAGTTTGCAACTCCATCCTAGACTAAAAGGGAGGTTCTAGCTTGTTTCAAATCTTCAAAAAATTCCTGTGGAGAAAAGTTGAAGGAATGCTTTTTGGCACCACCTCTCCCACTTTCCCCAACCACAGCTGCCTCGCTATTTACTTGCACCAGAAAAACAGACTCTCAGAGAACGCCAACCAAAGGAATTCATAGGCAGTGAGGGGAGCTCAGTTACAGAGGGAGGAAAAAATGACATAAAAAAGACACACTTGGGTGGCAGAATGGGAAGTGGCCTTTTAGAAACTGCAAATAATTTATGCCACACTTTTTCAGCCTTGGCATGAATGACATGTGGGGCTGGATCACTCTCTGTCCTGAGGGGCTGTCCTCTGCACTGTGGGGTATTTAGCAGCATTTCTGGCTTTAATTTACCAGATGCCAGAACACCCACCCATTCTCTGTTGTGACAAATGATAATGCGTCTGGACATGGCCAAGTGTCCCTCAGGGACAAAACCACTCTGGTTGACCACCACTGGTCTCTGCAAAACTCTACCTAGAGAACAGCTATGGGATCAAACAATGTGACATCTGAAATAGAAAACATTGCCATTTTCTGACTGGTCACATTACTCAACTTTAATCTCAGCATCTGTTTTTTAAAAGGACAATAAAAAAATGTTTACGAATCTATGAGCCTTTATATATAATGATGAATTTTGGACACAATAACAAGTTCCATCAATTTATAAAGAAGCGTGAGCCTGCCTATAGCTATCTTTATATACAAAGACATGATTACAGGTAGGTGGATATAGCAAACTCTGTAAGTCAACAACCTTCTATTTCTTTCCATGAAGTTTTTTTTTTTTCTCCTCTGATGGGGTTGGGGGCAGGGAGGGGGGACACCAGATCGTGTCATCTGGTGGGGAACAGTTGTGTGAATGGAGCATCTTTAGCATTCAGGGAAGACTCGGGGAGACCATTTCTTCTTCTTCTTCTTCTTTTTTTAAGAGGGCTAAACATGGTGGGGGTGAAGAGACCTACTGGCCAGCCCTTCATTGGCCAGAACTAGGATTCAGGAGGAAATTGTAGGAAGATACTTTTGTCAGCAAATAGAACTGCTCAGCAGTGAAATGTGTAGCCTCACAAAAAAGCACTGCTCCCTGTGGTTCCACTCTTGGACGCTCTCTGTTTTGCAGCCCTCACTCTGGAGGGGTGGGGGACCATGGCATGAGGAGCCCTTTGCGAAGGGCTCCGTGGTGAGGAAGAGGAGTCTCCAGCCAGCAGCCGGGTGAGCGAGCCTGGAGCCTGATCCTCCAGGCCAGTCATGGAGGATGACTGCAGCCCCGGGTCAGCTGGATGGAAACCTCATAAACCAGAACCTGAACCGGAACAACCAGGATAAGGTATTCCCAGAAACTGTATGACCTAAGAAACATTTGTTATTTTTTTAAAAAAGAAAACATAATGCTCAGCTAAATGCATGTATTATCCTGAATAGGATCCTGGAACAGAAAAAGGATATTATTAGTGGGGAAATTGGTGAAATCTAGTGTGGCTTCCCTGGAGGCTTAGACAGTAAAGCATCTGCCTGCAACGTGGGAGACCCAAGTTCGATCCCTGGGTCAGGAAGATTCCCTGGAGAAGGGAATGGCAACCCACTCCAGTATTCTTTCCTGGAGAATTCCATGGGGTTGCAAAGAATCTGACATGACTGAGGGACTAACACTTTCACTGGTGAAACCCAAACAAAGTCTGTAGTTCAGTTGAGAATAACATACCAATGTTGGTTTCTTGGTTGTGATAAGGGTACCAAGGTTATAAAAGATGTTATCATTAGGGGGAACTGGGTGAAGGGAATAGGGGGACTCTGTATTATTCTGGTAACTTTTCTGCCAACCTAAAATGACTCCCAAATTAAGCATTTGTTTTTTTTTTTAAATGCCCTTTCCCCCAGGCACTGGGTGAATTCAAGCAAAGGCTGAAGACTCATTTGTCAAGCGTGTGAGAAAGTGGAGGCTTGTAGTGCTCACTTAAGTACTTCTGAAACACACACATAAAGCTGAACTTTATGGCAAGAAGGTGAATTACAAGCCAGTTTCTGACCTAGCTGAAACTATCAAAATAATCTTCCTAATCACATCCCTCTGATCTGAAAGAAAACATGTGTCTAGGCCAATATAAAGAATCCATTTTATCTGCCATCCTGTGTAGCATGTTTTCTGGAAAGGGAGTGGATGGTTGAGAGGCTTGACCAGATCTGTTTTCATGGCACTGGTGATGTTTTCATACGTGGCTAGTTAGATGATCTTTTAGATACCCTCCTATTTCTTAGGTTCTCTAAATTTTTTTTCTTTTTAAGTTATCTAGACTTGGTACCTGTCATGTGCATCCAAGAACTGATTTAGTACAGAATCTGTTTACTTTTCATGTTCTGATGCCTATTCTGATAAACCAAAATGTAGTTTTAAATCGGATGTGTGAAAGTACATTAGGTGAGTTACACAATCTGTGGATGTCTTACAAAAGCATTTCCTAAAACTATGTTTAACCCTTCACTAAAACTAAAATTCATCCTTTATTCTCATCTACATCCCTTTTAGATGGCTCTCAAGCCACAGATCTCTCCAAAATAAGGCAAGTGAAAGACTATACCAGATATTTTACTTCCAGTTTGGAGCTCTGTCAAAGAAGTAATAATATTATTTATGGCCCCTGGCACCTGAAGGCCATTCATTGGGCCCACACTCCAAGTCTAGTGTTTTTGGATAATTAATCTCATCGATGTAAGTTAACTTGGCTAAATAAATCAGCATTGGAAAACGATATAGGGACTGATGAGAGCTGTACAACCAAAACGCCAGTCAAAATCATATTCCAGGAAAATTCGAGCTGGACAACGGAGCCAATTACTGCCACACACATGCGCAGTGGAATGAGTTCAAAAGAGCCCCTGCCACTCTGAGTTGCCTGCTTCATATTCAAAGTACATCCCAAGAAAAGGAAAGGAGAGCAGCCTGGGCAGGAAAGAGTAGTAGTTACCAGGAAAGTGGCCACCTCTGCTTCTTGGCCGGAAATGTGGCAACAATCCTAGGATAGGGGAACCATTGGAGCCGGTGATATACACTGGCCTAAGAGTTAAACTGGGATTAACCCCAGATATTGAGGACAGGAGCCAAAGGAGGGCTCTCTCCTCTATTCTAAAACAAGTAGTCTCTGTTAAGGGATGATGTAGGGTGCATAGTCCTCAGTAGTTGCAATTGTTGGGCTCCAGAGCACAGGCCCAGTAGTTGTGGCGCCTGGGCTTAGCTGCTGTGTGGCATGTGGGAACTTCCCTGATCAGGGATCGAACATGTGTCTCCTGCATTGGCAGGTGGATTCTTTACTACTGAGCCACCAGGGAAGCCCCTCAAATTCAGTCTTAAAGGATGAAGTTACCCTCCTCAGGAGCCTTTGAATTTTGGTGGAGATTTCTCCCGATAAATCTCATGGTGCCTGCCGAGTCTAGGAAATCCTTTCTTATCCTAAGCCTCTTAGTGTTTTATTCCTAGTAATCCAAACTTTTATCAAGCAAGTGTTCTACTGGTGAAAAAAGATGAGAAAAATATCAAATTCAGGGAGGGACACTGAGTTTCTTTAGTGGCAACTAGGGCTCTAGAGAGTGAAAAACAAGAATTCTGGAAGAAAATAATCTACATGGAAAAAGTGGGAAACAATGTGTTGGAGCCCAAACTGGCTCTGCCTTTCAGTCAACTTTGAATCTCACTGTATATAGAGATATTCATGCTATTTCAAGAAATATTTCATGTTATGGACTCTTGGTTATTTAATCAAATCTATATAGGTTAAAGTTTCCATTTATGTATCACCTTATCCTTGGCAGTTTTTCCATTAACCTTGATTGAAATAGAAAATAGGTAGAAACCAGGTCACTGAGTCATTCTTCTTGGTTTAAATTCCAATCTATCCAAGAATATTTCTTCATCCTGCTATCACCTTGTGGATTAGAGTTTTCAAAATCTAATTTCCAAAGTGTCTGTGTTTCTTGGGGAAAGAAATATTTATGGTATTCTTAAGCAATGCTGATGCCTCTCCTTAGGGCCAAGGCTCCCCAAAGTACTTGAGAAATGTAGTAATCCCCACAGTTTACATGTTGAAGTGGCGGTGAAATTATCAAAGCTGTGGTCAGAAACTAAGAACATTCTGTGAGTCTCACTGTTGTAAAGAAAGACAGCTCTTGGAGGTCACCATGCTTCCAGCTAAACTAAACAGTAAGAAACCTTTCTCCTTTCGTGTAAATTATTTGGCAAGGTAATTAGTTCTGAAATTTTTTCTCAAAAGGAAAAAAAAAAGACCTTGTTGATTCTTGAACCTCAAAACAAGTAAGGTTCTAGGACAGAAAACATTGAGCTATTTGATTTGTCAAGCATGTCTTGTTATTCTACCAAAATGTGAGGTAGAAAAGCTGTCTGCATGGCTTGGATGCCATAGGCTTAAAAGCTCAACTATGGTTTTTTTCCTTAACCAGGCATTCTGTGTAATCACTGCTCACTGTAATAACTGGTCGTGAACAAATTACACCCTACAAGGACCTTTCCTTGCTGTCATTTCTTCCACTTTCAAGTACTATGAGTTAAGAAAAAAAAATAAAGGTATAAGCTCGTGATCCAAAAGAACAGCTCCGCTGTTACCTTCTCTCAAACTAGGAGCTAGTCTGCCCTTCCAGGCTCTTGAATGTGCAGCTCTTATTGTGCATACATTGAGTTGAAAATAGTATTTTTAACTTAGTCTATAGAGGTATTGACTGAACTGAACTGATGGAGGTATTGTATTTGCAGAAACAAAAATGTCCTAATATCAGGACAAGAAAAATGGCTTATGGCAAGTCATTCCTTAAGTTATATTTCTTTCCTGGAGCATAAAGGAAAGCAAGGAGGTAGGAGAACAAAAAGACAGAAAGCATTCATCCCAAAGAAATACCCTAGATTGGTAACTCAAGGATATTAAATCGCAAATTAGAGGAGTTTCAGCATTACTGGTTTTAAAACCAAAGCTTGCAGGTCAAGTTGAAAAGACTCAGACAAGGGCATTGACACATGGTGTGATTTTTGACCTCTCTAAGGGGCTAATGCTACCTACCTTCTCTGGATAGATATCATTTTATAATGAATAAGCAAGAAGGGAATCAATTATCTTTAAGTCATAGACTTGAATCCTTGGAAACTCCTCCAAATTTCCGCCAGTTGCTGTCATGTAAACAGCTCTTATAGATGCCGTCACTGGCTCAATGGAACAGTTGGATGGAAGACTATTAACCTTCTCATCCTTTCCTTTCCCATTCCTGTTTTTGATTGTTCTTTGAACCATTTGAGCGGTTCTTTATGATATGTATGTGTGCAAAGTCGCTTAAGTCATGTCCAGCTCTGTGTGACCCCATGGACTGTAGCCCACCAGTCTCCTATGTCCATGGGATTCACAGGCAAGAAAACTGGAGTGGGTTGCCATTTCCTTCTCCAGGGGATCTTCCCGACCCAGGGATCAAACCTGGGTCTCCTGCATTGCAGGCTGATTCTTTACTGCTGAGCCACCAGGGAAGCCCCTTATGCTATAGAAATACCATACAAGTAACTGTGCTATGATTGAATCTTTAATCCTTTCCATTCAATTTCTTAATTATTTCCTGAGCAGCAAAAGCAAAGCACTGTTAGACACGAATGCAAATCAATCTAAGAATGGTTTCCTCCCTACTGCTTGTTTGCAATGGCAGAAGATGACATTGCTATTATCGACATCAATAGTTTCTAATCTAAACCCATCTTTATCCTATTACACCCCCCATCCAATTTTTTCTTTCCCTGTTTTGTTAGGTGCTCACCCTCTGTATGGTCATGCATCCCGAGATGAGTTCTCACCCCAGGCTCAGGAAAGGAATCTTAAGTCAAGCTAGGTCTTTCGGCTTGCCATACTGATTTGGGCACTGGCAGGTGTTGCAATTCTAGGGATTGAGAAGGGAGGGGAGTCTGCTAGAAGACAGCAGTGAAAATCCTTTTTTGCTATTAAAAAATACTTGCTGAAGAGTCACTGCTCTTTTCTGCCTCTTCATGCTGCCACAGAAGCAGTGATGCCGGATGCTACCACAGTCATTTTGTGACAAGGAGGGAAGCCAGACAAAGAAGGAAGTGACCTATGATTGTGGCAGAGAAAAAAGGGGGAAGGCCACTGAATTAATGAGTCCTGGAACTATCCTATCTGTGGGCTCCTAGTAAAGAAATATAATCAATTGTTTTGTTATATGCTCACTTTTTTTTTGGTTTCTGTCATTTGCAGCCAAAGCATCTTTCAGTTCAGTTCAGTTCAGTCGCTCAGTTGTGTCTGACTCTTTGCGACCCCATGAACTGCAGCACGCCGGGCCTCCCTGTCCATCACCAACTCTTGGAGTCTACGCAAACCCACGTCCATCGAGTCAGTGATGCCATCCAACCATCTCATCCTCTGTCATCCCCTTCTCCTCCTGCCCTCAATCTTTCCCAGCATCAGGGTCTTTTCAAATGAGGCAGCTCTTCGCATCAGGTGGCCGAAGTATTAATGGTGGATAATTCAAAACTGTTGCAGGATGTGTTTTTCTACTTATATTTGCACTAGCCTTGTCAGGTAATGCTAGGCAGCCCTAAGAAAGACAACCCTAGAAGATTTGGATTTGAGTGGCATCTGAGATAAGGAAGGAGGGTAGGAACAGGAAGATCAGATTACAAAGAACTGCAAATCTGTAAATAAGTGAAGTCCTTAAAGACAAAAATAGCTAAATGCTCAGTTATCAAGCCAGATAGTAACAATAAAGCTAAAAATCAACCCATACTGGAGATTAACTTATTATTAAAGTCACCCATCTGATGCATAACTTACATTCCTATAACCTGCACGGTGGCTTCAGTTGTTTAAGCAACTCATTAAAATATTGACATTTCTTTCTTGTTTAGTTTAACCAAATGAATTTATCACTCACTTTGAAGAAAAAATATTTGATCACATATAATATAAACACTAAAACATCTGAGAGTTATGAAGTTCTGATAACTAAAAAAAACACTCAATTATTGAAAAATAAAACTAAGATAGTGAAGAAATTGAAATGAATGGGATGATATAGTTGACCAATCACATGGATAGTAACTGTGAATTACTATATCAAATTAATTAATGTTAATCTCTTAAATCAGAGGTCAGCAAGTTTTTTCTATAAAGGTCCAGACTGCAAATATTTTTGGCTTTGTGGGCCACATGGTCTCTGCCAGAAATATTCCACCCTGCTGTTGAAGCACTAAAGTAGCCTTAGACAATACAGAGACAAATGAGTATGCTGCGTTTTAATAAAACTTTATTTACGAAAACAGGCAGTGGGCTGAATTTGGCCTGTGGACTGTAATTTGCCCTCTCCAATCTTGAATGAAGACCTCCTTGAACTACTTTCCCACAGCTTTCCACTTATAAAAATGTTAGAAACACCCACTGATTGAATTTTTAAATCATCTTGAGGGCACAATTTCAAATTATCTAGAAAGCTTGATGGATTTAAAAAAAACACTCAGTATTTAATTTCAATTAATACTTATTTGCGTTTGTTTTGCCCAAGGGAAACAAAGAAAAAAGCAAAAATGGAAGCTCTTATTCATATTTCAAGGATGGGACATTCTGGGTAATTATCAAGTTTACTTTTGGGCCATGATCCCAAAAGAGAGAATAGTGTAGTCTTGAAATGTTTGAAAGGTGCCAGAATATTTCAGAAAATGCAGTGACAAAAGTTTTGTTCAAGATGCCAAAGCCTAGTGCAGTAGTAGTTGCTACTCCAACAAAGATATATCCATACATGTAAATGTAACCAGTAGGGACAAGAGCTCAGATAGAAACCTATATTGTCTGAGAACATGAATGAAGCCATTTGTGAATATGAAGGCATAAAACATATGGCTTAAATAACCACTGACTATTGTACTGACTTGCCTGCTTGGCACCAGAACAGAATCATACAGCAGCACACACTCAAGAACTTGACGTGGTAAAAGCCCTGGGGTATAGAGGAGAGCATCCAAGAAGAAAATTTCAAAACACAACAAAACAAAATAAACCTGCAGCGAAACCTGGCTGTCATTTCTGGGTTTTCCTGGAATAGGTAGATAAGGCAACTTCTATCTGTCAGGGCCACCACAGGTCACTTGGATAGGATGCTATTCACTGCTCTGTGTTTTAACACAGTTGATGTATCTGTGCTTTCTCTATCAACAGACTAAGAACTCCTTGAGGATGTGGACTACTTTTTTTTTTTTACTTTTGGATGCCCTGGGTCTTTGTAGTTGCACACAGGCTTTCTCTAGTTGCAGTGCTCGGGACCTACTCTCTAGTTGTAGCATGCGGGCTTCTCATTACAGTGGCTTCTCTTGTTGTGGAGCACAGGCTCTAGGGTGCTCAGGCTTCAGTAGTTGTGGTGTGCAGGCTTAGTTGTCCTGCAGCATGGGACATCTTGCCACACCAGGGATCGAACTCATGTCCCCTGCATTGGGGGAGGTGGATTCTTAACCATTGGACCACCAGGGAAGTCCCTGTGGATTATTTTTGGCATGACATTATAGCTTCTGTCAGAGGTTTCTACCTCTTCAGAACCTAATACTCCACATGGTGCCCCCCTTCAGGCTGTACAGGAGAGAAAGCAGTGAAGCAGCACAGGAAGCCCCTGGGTGGCACTCCACTGTTGCGCTCCAGGTAGAGAAGGCACTAGATGCTTAGGCCGAGGGTCTAGCCTCTTTCTGTGGCCCTAGGGAAACTGCCCCATCCATCTTACCAAGACCCCCACAGTAACGAACAAGTGAAAGTTTTCTATGCTGACATTTTTTTGTTCTTTGTGATCATCTCTTCTCCATTCCATCTGCTTTCCAAGATTACGTTATTCACACTATGGAGAACAGTGTGGAGATTCCTTAAAAAACTGGAAATAGAACTGCCATATGACCCAACAATCCCACTGCTGGGCATACACACTGAGGAAACCAGAATTGAAAGAGACACGTGTACCCCAATGTTCATTGCAGCACTGTTTATAACAGCCAGGACACGGAAGCAACCTAGATATTCATCAGCAGAGGAATGGATAAGAAAGCTGTGGTACATATACACAATGGAATATTACTCAGCCATTAAAAAGAATACATTTGAATCAGTTCTAATGAGGTGGATTAAACTGGAGGCTATTATACGGAGTGAAGTCAGAAAGAAAAACACCAGAAAGAAAACAGTACACTAACGCATATATATACAGAATTTAGAAAAATGGTAATGATAACCCTACATGCAAGACAGCAAAAGAGACATGGATGTATAGAACAGTCTTTTGGACTCTGTGGGAGAAGGCGAAGGTGGGATGATTTGAGAGAATAGCATTGAAACATGTATATTATCATATGTGAAACAGATCGCCAGTCCAGGCTCGATGCATGAGACAGGGTGCTCAGGGCTGGTGCACTGGGATGACCCAGAGGGATGGGATGGGGAGGGAGGTGGGAGGGGGTTCAGGATGGGGAACACATGTACACCCATGGCTGATTCATGTCAATGTATGGCAAAAACCACTACAATATTGTAAAGTAATTAGCCTTCAATTAAAATAAATAAATTTAAAAATAAAATTAAAAAAAACAGGCAAGATTGCGTTATTCAAACTGTGGGTCATAACTTATTAATGAATCATGAAAATTTAGTGGGTCACAGAAGGCAATAGAAGAGAACATTGTAGAGGCGTATCTCAGATAACAATAAGCATCATTTGGCTTGTGTGTTTGATGGGCTGAGATGTAAAATGTATTTCTCACTATAGATTTTGGACAAAAAGTTTGAAAGCTACTGCTCTAAGACAGACTTAAATCTGTGGTGTATGCTCAGCACAGGCTACAAACCAAATGGATTCCCTCTTTTAAGTGAAATAGTATTGCAAATAGCTTTGATAGTAATCTCAGTAGGCAATGGGGGCCTTGGGAGTTGGTTTTTCAACAAAGGAATAGATTCTGTGGTTGAAGATTACTCTGCTGCTTTTTAGTGTAGTGGGCAAAATCGGAGAGAAGTCTTGAATTGAGGAAATCAGAGTCTATGGTTATAGTTAAAGTGAGACATAATGATGGGTGACCTAGGATTGAGGGAAGATACAAGACAAAGCGATATGGTGATGATATGATAATGATGATGATGACGAATGACTTTTCTTGAGAGTATAAAACGTTAGGCGATGTTTTCAGCTCATCATGGTTATTACTTTGCTCAAATATCCTGTCAACCCTGTGGGACCATCAATCAAAGTCGGAAACTGGGCATGGGGTGAAGCAATAGGGAAGCACTGCCATTTCAAAATCATTACTGAGGATCCTGTGGGACACAAGAGAAAGATGGTTGTTGGTCTTCAGAGAGATAGGGAAGAGTGAAGGCAGGAGCTTAACTTTTAAAGGTAAATAAATGTATGCAGGTATGCATACATGCATTCATGCATTTCTCAAAGATTTTGCTGAGAGTCACTGGAGTATTGGGCAGTATAACCAGTATTCCAGATTCAGAGACAAATACGAAATAGCCTCACCCCATGGGAAATCACAACTCTCTGGGGAGATCACAGCATTGGTGACTGTGAATACATAAAAGATGCTACTACCTCTACAGCTCATACACTAGAGACATTTGCTGAGGGTCTCTGAGCCCAGTGGCCCAACATTATTTTTTGGTCACCCTATTTGGTGATTGTTTTCTATCAGCATTTTTACCTACACTGGAGTTTGGGGATCTGAAAGTAGGTTTCAACTTCATTTTTATTGGGTTGGCCAAAAATCGTGAATGAACTTTTCGGGCAACCCACAGTTACACAGAAAGCTCTGATAAACAGTTCTAGCATTTCACCTCTTCAAGTGGACAACGGCAGCAGCGATAATGCAGAAATTGGACAGTTATAGTTTCTGTCTAGGGTTGTTACATAAACACCCAAGATCAATTGCCTTGTCCACCAGGTTGCCCTTATTTTTTAAAATCAACGTTCAAATCACAAACCAAAGACAGCTGCAGTGTTAACCAACCAAGAATGTCATTCTCTTGATTTCATTGAGTTGTTTACTTGGGTTTTACACAGCCTGAGGGACAATGGTGAGGGACCACTTCATAAGGAAGCCATATAACTGAGCCAATTTGAGGCATCAGGGTACTCTTTTATTAGACTATTGTCCACATTTTCTTAAACCATCAGCTATTCCTCATTCCATGATACTGTTTTCAAAATACGTAAACAAAGCTTTTCTCAATTTTGATACCAGAAATTAAGTGAAGGAAAAAACAGCACTGAAGAAAGCTTGAATATGTATTTCTCTCTTGTGAAACTATTCAGCTTTAAATATTTAGTTTCCATTATAATGAGGTTAAGCCATATCACCTACACTAACCTGCTTTACATATTGGGCATCAACCAGTCACTTCCTTTCATTTTACCTTAGACCAGAGGTCAGCAATTTTTCTTTCCTGTAAAAGGCCAGATAGTAAATGTTTGAGACTCTATGAGGCATAAGGACACACAACTATTCAACTCTACCACTGGTGCTCAAAAGCAGCCATAGACAATATGTAAATGAATAAGCATAGCTGTGTGCCAATAAGACTGTATTTACAAAAACAGACGGTGAGCTGAGTTTGCCCAGTGGGTCCCAGTTCACTAACCCCTGTCTTAGACTATTTGTATTAAAATGCTATCCAAATAATATTAATTGAACCTGATATATAAACACAATTCAGTTGATGTGCTCTGAATAAATGAAAAGTTTGTGAAAACCATTGTTGCTGTTGTTGCTTTTTAGTTGCTAAGTCATGTCTAACTCTTTTGCAACCCCATGGACTGTAGCCCGCCAGGCTCCTCTGTCCATGGGAGTTCCCAGGCAAGAA
Source organism: Okapia johnstoni (assembly GCA_024291935.2). Lineage (NCBI taxonomy): Eukaryota > Metazoa > Chordata > Mammalia > Artiodactyla > Giraffidae > Okapia > Okapia johnstoni. The sequence goes on from CM044305.1 coordinate 7,401,821, forward strand.
TACTGGAGTGGATAGCCATTTCCTCCTCCAGGGGATCTTCCTGACCCAGGGATTGAACCCGCATTTCCTGACTCTCCTGCATTGGCGGCAGATTCTGTGGCACTGAGCCATCAGGGAAGCCCATGAAGGCCATTAGGTGTTTAATTTCTCGATCATGATCTCCGCATTTGTTTACTGGGTCTGCTGTTAAGGATTAAGCCATTTATAGACTAGACAGTCTGATTCAAGAGCCTATGCCAAGAGCAGCCTTTGACCAGGTAGAAACATTCCATGGTTGCCTCCATGGGGCAATCTCAAGCTCACAGGAAAACTTTATTGATAGATACGATCCCTCCCACTGAAAGACATCCTTATTTCTACACTAGGTTCTCTCTAGCATCTTCAAAATTTCCTCATTGAAATGACTGAAGTCTAGATGGGGGTAACGAATTAAACTCATCAGTCATCTTATAAGATTTATGTAAATCTTACTCATTTTTATTGTGTGTGTCTCCTGGCTAAATAAATAGAAAGGAGGGAGGAGTCACAAGATTGGAGAACCCTAGGTTCCTGCATGACTGTGTGGAGGACAGTCCACTCTCCTGATCGTTATGGCCAACCTGCATTAGATGGTGCCTGAAAGACACTTTTTTTTAAGTGTCTTTATTAAGGTACTAAGTGGTTAGCCTATCTTGACTAATATATATATAGCCTATCTTGACAAGTATATATCTGTGAGATACATTTGAGGAAGTGGCTTTATTGGGCCATTTCAAAGTTGCATGCATGCTAAGTCCCTTCAGTCATATCTGATTCTGTGCGACCTATGGACTCTAGTCCGCCAGGCTCCTCTGTCCATAGGATTCTCCAGGCAAGAATACTGGAGTGGATTGCCATGCCCTTCTCCAGGGGATCTTCCCGACCCAGGGATCGAACCCACGACTCTTAGGTCTCCTGCATTGGCAGGCAGGTTCTTTACCATTAGCGCCACCTGGGAAGCCTGATGTTGTCAAATTGCCTTGAAAGCTGCTGCAACAACTATATTCCTCTCAACAGTATATGAAAGTCTGTTTTCTGAGAAAATATACTATCTAACTTTTGGAGTCATTCCAATCTAAGAGGAAAAAATAATCTCCCTGTTGTTGAGCTTGCATTTCCTGAATGAATGTGAGGGTGAGAGCACCTTTACAGATATTTACGAATCATTTGAATTTCTTTTCCTGTGAGATGCCTATCATTTGTCCACATTTTGATTATTTTCTTTCTCATATTAATTTGTAGTAAAGCTTTGTATCCTAGAGAAATTAGCCTTTAGGTTTTCAAATGTGTAACACATATCTATTTATTTATTTAATTTTGCCACACAGATGATTCCACTCCTTTTTAAATGTAACGAAACAGGCCACTCTGTTTTCTGTGTAGTGACTTCCTCCACGTAAAAATCTATTAATATCTAGCTAATGTTTTGTTGTAGTGCATTCATACTTTCATTTTTTTTAAATCTTCAAATCTTTCTTCCACATCAATTTATTTTGATATAAGGAGCAAGGTCAGAATCTCAATTTTTCTTCTCAATGGTAGTCTCATTGTCACAAATACAATAATAATCCATCATTTCCCCCTGATAAGAAATGCAATGTTTATGTCATAGGTTCTCGTATTTATTTTAGCTCAGTTCTGAACTCTATTACCTTCCACTGATCTGCCTGTTGTGAAACAGTACAATATTCTTTTAAGTGCTTTAGGTTTATCACATTTAATAAGTGGCTAGGGATAATTTCTGTTTGACCTCTTTTTCAGATTTTCCCCCGTCTACTTACTTTCATATAATTATTTGCCAAGATGATGTTTAGATCAATTTAGTGATATTACAAAAATTAATTCTTTCAGTATGTTTTCTGGAACCATGTGCAGTTTATAGATAATTTAGGACATAATTGATATCTTTATATAACTGATTCTTCTTACTTAAGAAAAATATGTCTTTTACATTTATTTCTAACTTCTCTTCTTATTCAGCTTAGATCCCATGGTCTGAGACTATAATCACTCTCTTGTACACTGTATTAGTTTCTTACAGCTGCTGTAACATAGGACCACAAACTTAGCGGCTAAAAAGGCTTAAATTTATTGCTGACATTTCTGGAGACCAGAAGTCTGAGATGAGTCTCACTGGGCTAAAAGCAAAGTGTCAGCAGGGCTGCAGTCCATCCTAGAGGCTCTAGTGAGGATCTGTTTCCTTGTCTTTCTTTAGTTTCTAGAGGCTGACCTCATTCTTCCACTTGTGGTCCTTTCCTCTATCATCAAAGCCAGCAGCAATGGATCTCTCTGATATTCCTCCAAAGTCATATCTCTCTTTGACTGTAGCTAGGAAAGTATCTCTGCTTTTTAGTACTCATGTGATTAGTTTTGATCCTCCCAGATCACCCAGAATAATCTTGCTGTCTCAAACACCTGAGTTGATCACATCTGCAAAGTTGATTTAGACATGTGAAGGAAATAGTCAAAGATTCCAGGCCATCTTTGAGGGGTCTAGGATTCTTCTTACCACAGATTTCTCAACTGCCATGTCACTCCCTACCATGACTGAACTCAGCTAGAAAATCCTAACTCCACTGAGAGGAGATTTGGATTAACTAAGGCTGGGGAACTCAAAGTACAAAATGGTGTGCTTGCTTTAGCAGTGGTTAGCTGCCCTGATGCTGGGAAACATTGAGGGCAAAAGGAGAAGGGGGCAACAGAGGATGAGATGGTTGGATGGCATCACTGACTCAATAGACATGAATTTGAGCAACCTCCGGGGGATAATGAAGGACAGGGAAGCCTGGCTTGCTACAGTCCATGGGGTCACAAAGAGCCGGACACCACTGAGCGACTGAACAACAACAACAACAACAACAACAAAGCTGCCCAGATGTTTATTTTGCAATTTAAATCCCCAGCTTCTAACCTCGAATAGACCTTTTGGGCTGCGCCACAATCCTGCAACATTGCTGGTCCATTCACTTCCCGCTTTTCCATTCTTTTCCCCTTTCCTCAAACCTCCAGGACCTCCTTATCCCCACTTCTAACAGATGAAATTGTTTCTTATTTTGCTGAGAGAGGAGAGGCAATCTGGAGTGAAATTCCACACGCTTTCCCATCATCTAATCTGCCTGCATCTGTACCCATATAACCCATGTCCACCTACTACGCAACCTCAGGAGGAGCTCAAACTCTCTGTGGCTTTGGACCCCACCAGTGCAGTCCACTCTAGGAAATAACTCCGGTAATTTCCTAACCCTCAACCTTCAATTCTTCCCTCTCTATGGTGAATCCCAGCAGCTGATGAATACATTATATTATCATTCATCTGAGCCATGGAAGCACCAGTCTTAGAGAGGAAGAGAGTCCTCCAAACATACCCATAAATAAATTCCTATAGTCATTCCAAGGGCTTCCTAGGTGGCACAGTGGTAAAGAATCTGCCTTCCAATGTAGGAGATGCAGGAGATGCGGGTTTGATCCCTGGGTCTGGAAGATCCCCTGGAGAAGGAAATGGCAACCCACTCCAGTATTCTTGCCTGGAAAATCCCCACGGACAGAGGAGCCTGGTGGGCTACAGTTTCACGGGGGTCGCAAACAGTTGGACACGACTGAGTAGACTGAGCATGCACGCACAGTCATTCTAAGGTAACAAAGAGCAAAAAATGTGAGCTTGAATGTGTTTCCATTTTCATTATACCCACTATCTCAGTAGGCTTTATATCATTAGTTTAGGTTCTAGACCGTGGCATCTGTATTTATTTTCCTTAGCAAATTCATACAGTGACTCTGACTGACTCTGTTTAGAACCTCCACTTAGGTTTTTGCATGGAGCAAAAGTGGCCATCCTCAGACTGAAGCTGCCATCATAGCACAGCACTCAGCACCGGCCATGCATTTGATCTTGGTAAATATTCAGTGTCTATAATCATCTCACCCAAATAGTAGTTTTAAAACTCTTGGGTGATGTCTGTTTTTTCCCACCCAGCCACACAATTCCTTCCCTCTTTCATAAGTAAGAGATGATTTGTAAATCATTAGCTCCCATTTTGATAGAAAATGTCAAAATAACTCCTGTAGCCCAAACATCTTTGAACATCTTGATAGGACAAATCTTTCCCTGAATGTACTAGGACCTACATAGTCGCAGAAATAAGCAATGCAGACAGAGCTTCTAGAAGATAAGTTATATAAAATTCTCTGTTTGTTAAAGGTTATTTAATGGACTCTTTTAAGAGCAAGAACAAAGAGAAACACCAAATTAACTGGATTTGAAAACAAAATTACAAAGACTATTTGTTTCTTGATATCTCATCTGATATGTCTCAAATCTGGGTTTCACATAACTTTTTAGAGTCATCATTTCCTTCACTATAAATTGGGCTTGCCAACATTTCTATTAAAATTTTTTCTTAGGAACTGAAAGATCATCTGTTCTTGTAAAACAGAGACAGGGCTCTTGGACCCCACCTGGGGCCATCTTGTGAATTAATAGGGAAGAAAGGGCAGGTTTTGTCTCCACCCTAAAACCAAACAAAGACAAGATGAGGCAGAATGAGATTGTCCTAGGAAGAGGCAGCAACCAGGCCTGATGGCGATTAGTGCTTATTTTTCACCAACTGCCAAAGGGATTTTCTTTTTACTTGAGGTGAGGATCTCTGTGTTACATTAGGATGAGAAGATATAACAAGGCTAGGAATTTCCTCCTGGGAGGAACTGGGTATGGTTGTGGTGTCAAGTAGAGTATGATGAAAAAGCCACAGGAGCCACACATCGGTCAGTGAAATGTGCCTGTCCCACCAGTCCCTTGGCCTAACCTACCTCTACCTTCTCCTGAACTCTTTCATGACCTTCAACAGAGTCCAAGATACCAGTTTAAAGAATAAAAGTGGCCCCTCTTGCCACTTCTGTTTAACATAGTATTGGAAGTCCTAGCCACATCCATCAGACAAGGAAAAGAAATAAAAGGCATCCAAATTAGACGGGAATAAGTAAAACTACCACTATTTGCAGAGGACATGATATTTTGTATAGAAAACCCTAAAGTCTCCACCAAAGTAGTATTAGAACTAATCAGTGAATTCAGTAAAGTAGCAGGATGCAAGAATAATATACAGAAATCGATTGCTTTTCTATACAGTAATAATGAACTATCAGAAAAAAAGTAAAAAAAAATTCCATTTAAAATCACATCAAAAAGAATAAAATACTTGGGAATAAACTTAACCAAGGAGGTGAAAAACCTATACTCTGAAAACTATAAAAGACTGATGAAGAAAACTGAAAATAATACAAAGAAATAGAAAGATATCCCATGCTCTTGGACTGGAAGAATTAATATTATTAAAATGGCCATACTACCCAAAGCAATCTACAGATTTAATGCAATCCCTATCAAAATACCCATGACATTTTCCACGGAACTAGAACAAATAATCCTAAAATTCATATGGAACCACAAAAGACCTGGGATTGCCAAAGCAATCTTGAGAATAAAGAACAAAGTTGGAGATATCACCTTCCCAGTCCTTAGACTACAGTAAACCAAGCAGTGTGGTACTGATACAAAACTAGACACATAGAGCCCAGAAATAAACTGACACACCTCTGGTCAATTAGTCTATGACAAAGGAGGCAAGAATGTACAATGGAGAAAAGACAGTCTCTTGGATAAGTGGTGCTGGGAAAACTCAACAGCTACATGAAAAAAAAAATGAGATTAGGACTTCCCTGGTGGTTCAGTGGTAAAGAATCTGCCTGCCAATGCAGGGGACATGGGTTCAATCCCTAGTCCAGGAAGATTCTACATGCTGCAGGGCAGCTATGCCCATGTGCCACAACTATCGAATCCAAGTTCTGGAGCCCGCAAACTGCAACTACTGAAGCCCACATGCTCTAGAGCCCATGCTCTGCAACAAGAGAAGCCACTGCAATGAGAAGCCTGCACGCAGCAACTAGAGAGTAGCCCCCAATCACCACAACTAGAGAAAGTCCAAGGGCAGCAACAAAGACCCAGTGCAAGCAAAAATAAATAAAACATAATTAAAAAAAAAAAGAGCCAATGCAAAAAAAATGAGATTAGAAACACTTCCTCATGCCATATACAAAAATAAACTCAAAATGGATTAAAGACCTAAATATAAGACTTGAAATCATAAAGCTCATAGGCAGAACACTCTTTCGACATGTCGGAGCAATATTTTCTAGGATCTATCTCCTAAGGCAGAAGAAATAAAAGCAAAAATAAACAAACTGGGTGTAATTAAGCTTAAAAATTTTGCCCTTGAAAAAACAAAAAGATAACCTATGGGGGACTTTCGGTGGTTAGGAATCCATGCTTCCAATGCAGGGGCCACAAGTTAAATCCCTGGTCAGGTAACTAAGATCCCACATGCCATGCAGTACAGAAGAAGAAGAAAAAAAAAGGACAACTTATGGAATGGGAGAAAATTTTTGCAATGTGACCAATAAGGGGTTGTATGTATCCAACATACAAAAACAGCTCATGCAACTCAGCATTAAAGAAAACAAATAACCCAACTAAAAAATGGGCAGATGACCCGAATAGACATTTTTCCAAAAAGGGAAATACAGATGGCCAAGAGGCACATAAAAAGATGTCAGCATCACTAACCATCAAAGAAATGCAAATCAAAATCATAACGAGATATCACCTCACATCTGCCAAATGGATATCATCAAAAAGTCTACAAACAACAAATGTTGGTGAGGATGTAGAGAAAAGGGAATCCTTCAACACTGTTTGTGGGACTGTAAACTGGTGCAGCCGCTGTGGAAAATAATATGGAGGTTCCTCAGAAAACTAAAAATAGAACTACCATATTATCCAGCAATTCCACTTGAGTATATATCTAAAAAAAAACAACACATTCAAATTGTTTCATTGCTAACTCATGTCTGACTCTTTGTGACCGCATGGACTGTAGCCCACCAAGCTCCTCAGTCCATGGGATTTCCCAGGCAAGAATACTGGAGTGGGTTGCCATTTCCTCCTCCAAGGAATCTTCCTGACCCAGGAATTGAACATGTGTCTCCTGCATTGGCAAGCAGATTCTTTACCACTGAACCAAGATACATGTACCCCAATATTTCATGACAGAATTATTTACAGTTGCCAAGATATGGAAGCAACTGACGTATTCACAACATATGAGTGGATAAAGAAGATGTGATATATATATATATACATATATATGTATATATACACACACACACACACACAATAGAATATTACTCAGGCATAAAAAGAAAGAAATTCTGCCATTTGAAGCAATGTGGATGGACTTGGAGAATATTATGCTAGTGAAATCAGCCAGACAGAGAAAGACAAATACTGAATGCTATCACTCATATGTGGAATGCAAAAAATAAACGAATGTATATAGCACAACAGAAATAGACTCATGGATATAGAAAACAAACTACTGATTACAAGTTTGGAATGGGAAGAGAGATGGGCAAGATTGGGATATGGGATTAAGAGGTATGAAGTACTATGTATAAAATAGATAAGCATCTAGGATATATTGTACAGCACAAGGAACCATAGCCATTATCTTATAATAACTTTGACTGGAATATAGTCTGTAAAAATACTGAATCACTATGCTGTATACTTGAAACTAATATAACACTGTAGACCAACTATACTTCCATTTTTTAAGAAAAAGAATAAAAGTGGCCCTGAGAGTCATCATCCAGTGAAAAATCCTGGGTGGTCAGTGTTTTTGTGCTACTCTCTCTAGTCAATGAAACTGAACCTCCTACTAGAGGGGTGAATTACACAAGCTCACCTGTGGAGGGGAAGTGACCAGACAAGTCCTCATATTCTAGTCTTCAGACTCCCACACTAGAACTGTTACCATTAGCCACAAATAAACCCAGAAAATAGCCCCACCAGCACTGTTGTTGACGAAATGTAAGCACATGTGTTCATGTGTATATTCAGGTTGCTCAATCTGTACACTTGGGCCCTTGGGACCTGACGATGCTTGCTGTGGGGGACTGTCCAGTGTATTACAGGATGTTTAACAGCATCCCTGGCTTCTAACCCCTAGGTGTCAGCTGCATCCTTCCTCTAAGCTGTGAAAACTGAAAGTGGAGCCAGACATTGCTAAATTCTACCTGGGTTGGTTGAGAACTACATATCTATGTATATGTGCGTATGCATGTTATGAATTATTTTATGAATAACTATTCATGAAGCATTCCCTCAACCCCTCAATAAAAGAAAGCAAAGGAGAGGTTCTGCAGATACTGAAATCTGTCAAGGCAATCTAGCTTTTATATATAAGTTTTAGGCACAGCATCCAATGTTCTTTTTCTGTCAGGTTTACTCTATTTGTGTAGCATCACAGCTTTTCACTCCACCTCAAATTACCTTTCTGTATCTGGTAATGCACATTAAAAAGTGCCTTTATAGAAAATAGAAAACATTAGAAAACAGGGTTTACAGATCAAAGGATTTCAAATATATGTTTCCCATTTTTACCAGAATCAGAATCTGTGTTTGTAAAAACATCAGACAACTAGTCCTGCACTGGCTTCAGCATTATCGTGCTGAAACCTAACAGAGAATGCCAGGTGGATAAAAATGAGTTAACATTGGTATAAAAACTGATTTGGGGTTTGTATAAGGTCAAAGGACGTGTTTAACAGATTGCTAAACCATTCAACTGGTTATCTTGAAATCATCTTGAGATAGACATGGTTTTTCTTCCAATCTTTTAAGTTGACTTTTTTGAAACTTCTTTTTAACTGGTTGTGCTGAAGCCACGTAGACTGTTGAGATGCACGTGGCTTTCCCCTTTAATGCCCCAAGTCAATCTTCCTTTTAATAAACATATTAGTTGACATGTAAACTGTCCTATTGAACACATCTTTCAAACTGGACGCCCATGACAGCCAATGACCCAGAAGCTGTAGCTTCCTTCCTGGGTCAGTGGTGGGGCTGAGACGAATCAGCAGCTTGTAACTCTGGCAGAGCATTTGTTTGACTGGCAACATCCCCCACAGAATGGCAAAAGGGGCCTTACCTTTGGGAATGGTGATCTGACAGCTCAGGTCACAGTCCTGCTGCAGCTGATAAAAAGCCACTTCCTGTAGGCGGGCTCGCTCCAACTCTGAGAGGCTCTGGATGGGGACTGACCTCAGCCGCACGCTGCGGCCCGACATACTGTTCCAGGTGAAATCACCCTGCAGAGCAAGGGGAAAAACATCAATGGTCACACAGTGATCTGTGACTCACAAACCTCAGCCTCTCCCTCAATTGGTCATAATGTCAAGCAAACTTCATTTCTGTGTTCCAAAATTGGCTCTCAGTCCCTAAAATCCAACCCACTCTTAACTGTGGATTTTCTCAGTCAATTGCAAACATCCCAGTCTGGAGAATCTTCTAGGTCACCCGATCTCATAAAATCACACAAGGAAAACCATGTGGAAAGAT